>CM062815.1:754193436-756593436 GCA_031772625.1 Pinus tabuliformis | reverse complement strand
ACTAGATCAATCTATAGATGTGACTAAATGCATGGGATGTAGGACAGCTCAAAGGAATAAGAAGATCAAGTTCTGAGTGTGACAAGTTAGCTTTGCCATCAAGTCCAAAGGGGGAGATTGTTGGCATTATGAGACAAGTGTTGTCCTTGATGGCAACTCACACAGATGGTAGATCAAGTGCAGCAGATCAGTAGCAAAGAATAGATGATCAGACTACAAAGAATGAAGAAAGAAAATATATATACGCAGGTTCACTATATACCAAGTAGGGTATACACGCAGGTTCACTATATACCAAGTCGCGTATACGCAGGTTCGACATACCAAGTAGGGTATACATGCAGTTTCATGTACGGAAAGGCGCGTACATGTCGGAAAGCTTACTTTTGGTCCGTGGTAGTTAGTCCTCCGTATTTGAACCTATGGTTTCGGACCATGGTATCTCGACAAGTGTGTTGATCCCAAGTATTGGGCTCTTGGTATTGATTTATTATGGTTTTGGGCCGTGGTATTGAGCAAGGCCTAAGACTATAAAAGGAGAAGAAGATCATTAGGTAAGGGCATCCGAAAAGTCTTGAATATCTGAGGAAGTATGAGATCCAGTATGCAAGTTATGGGTTGATGATGCATTGCTTGATCTGAGCTAAGGATGGATCTCACCAATGGATGGAGAACAAGATCTAAGGATAGATCGGGATCAAATGGTTTGAAATGAACTATCTCTATATGATTGATTATGTTTATTCCAGATCTGTATATTGACGCATGTAATGATCTGAACTGGGTAGAACTTAAGTTTGAAATCGCTGCAAGTCATGATTGAACATTTATAGATCTGTACGCGGGTTGGCTTTGGTGTATGCGCGTATGTACGCAGGTTGAGTTCATTGTTGTAGCGTATACCTTTTGAGCTATGATATTTGCAGTTACAGGTGGTTCTGGTTGTTGAAGGGTTCTGATGACAGTTTAAAGGTGTCAGTATTCTGCATATCTTGTTTAGCTGTTTGTGTTTAGCTTCAGTATTGATGGATGAGAACTAATATTGGATCAGGATCATAATGACACATATTTATGAGATCTGATGGACTAGATCTGGGTGCTAACACATATATTATCCTTGTATATGTCATGATCTGGTTATGTCTGAAGTCAGGAAGTGCAACAAAGTTATGAATAAGTGATTAATGACATATACGCTGGTTCATCTTGATGAAGTTGCGTATACACACAGGTTCGGCACTTCCAAGTAGCGTATGCACTCTGATGCATGATTTTGATGGTACAGTTGGTTCTGATTGTTATTGCAGAGTTCTGCTCTGTGTTCTGGTGACTGTGTTGTTGACAGGGCTTCAGTGTTTCAGTGATTCAGAGATTGATGATGCGAGTATTGATTGTTTTGTGCTTCAATGATATTTATGGGTCCAGTATGAAAATTTGATGAAACGTGGCCTTCAGATTATGTGTTGTGCTTCAGGAGTATCCAGTCTAAAAATTTATGAAACGTGGTACTCGAAAGAGAGAAGATTGTAGGCCAGCACCTACGTACTAGTATCTTAGCTAGTACAAGAGCAAAGGGGGTTGGAGCTCCCTTCCAGGAGAGTCTGGAGAACAAGAGAAGGTTGTAGCCTTCCACAGGTTGTAGCCTGCGTGCTGGTAAAGGACTGCACCAGTACATTGTAAAAGAAGTTTCTTAATAAAGGAAGATAGAAACGAATAGCAGCAGGTGGTTTTCACCCACATTGGGTTTCCACCTTACATCATGGTGTTCATGTGTGCTTCTTGTGTGTGATGATCTGTTCTGTTTTATTGCACCTGCTTACTATTCATATGGTTAATGAAGTTCTGATACACTAACTAAAGATCAACATTTAATGGATTAACTGAATCATAAGTATTTTGTATATACGCTGGTTGCTTTAGACACAGTTGCGTATACACGTGGTTTCCCTTGAATGAAGTAGCGTATATGTATCTAAGTATGGAAATGAAAAAGTATTGTTGATTTGATAATCCTGATTCACCCCCCCCCTCTCAGTATTATTTCCAACACCGGGCACAAAATCATGCCAGCTAAGGGTGATTAACAAAGCCAGCTGCATCCCTCAGCGCAACTATTTTTAAAATAGGCGTGTCAACACCGTGAATAGGGAAAAACCATATTTCCTAAAAAAATCACCGTTTAAACTCAAATTTTATGGGCCAGGCATGATTGTCGATTCAAATTAATGGCTTTTGTAGGAAAGAATCATTGAAAATGGTGGACTGGAAAGAGCAGGAAGATGAGGATGTTGATACCCAAGCAATGAATGAGCCAAATTTCCTTGAATCTTTGAGGGCTTGCGAGCTCCTAAAATTATTTCTCACATGAGGGATGCAAGCCCAACCTGAGTTTTTTCAATACCTAATTAGTATTTGGGACATTAATTAAGAGATATTTGTCATTGGTGACCAGGAGTTGTAGCTGGAAACTTCAGATATATACTTCATCACTAGGCTATCCCACCGAGGGGAACCAGTGAACTTGTATGGGTCATGACTGGTTGGGGCAAGTATATCTTCATTGCTTGCTAAACACTGCCCCGAGGCCCTAAAATACAAAAGTGGAAAGAAATAGATTTCCAGTGTTCAGGATCTGACACTGAGAGTGCTTTTGTTGACCATCAACAGAGTGGCAGGGTCCCAGGTGGAACATGAGATTAACATGTTGAAGTTGCTTTATGTTATTGATTGTACAACTCCTACAATCTTCAATTGGGCCAAGGCCATGAATATAACCATCAAGTGCCAACCGTCCAAAGCTTAGGCAGGGAATTTGAAGCAATTCTGCTTTGGATTGGTGTTTGTGACCTTCTTCTTGGAACGAGTACCACTATTCCAGTATCAGCTGACTGAGGTAGATCCTCCTATGTCATGCGATCCGCAGATGGCCCGCTCGAGTCGTTTGATGCCCAGGATCACTGGGGGTCAACACATGTCATACCCACCTAGATTCTTTTCATGGCTACGATGACAGAAAATCATCATGGAGGACTAGCCATACAGTGGCATCGACTTCCATGGAGATCCAGATATGGCCTTACCAAATGGAGAGGATTTCGATGATGAAGGTAAAAAATCAACTTTTTAATTTTGATATTTTTTAATTGTTTTTAGGTATATATGTGCTTATAACATTTCTCTTGTTAATGCAAACATTGGACCAAAGCGGCATGCTGGGATGTCCCTAATAGCTAGGTGCGTCCCTCATCCTATTGATGATGTCGCTCCTTATCAGGAAGGGAGTGACAACGAGAAGGACATCGCAAGGAACCTTAAGGGGTTGACTCATGACATCTCGGAGTATGCTCGGGTAGGAGACATTCCTAGTCAGTACCAGAGATGCACGGTGGGAGTCTCGGATCAGATACGCTGATTTCCAATTCGTGATGCACGAACTGTATCATGCTACCGCGATCACCATGCTTATTAGTTCCTAGTTCCAACACTTACATTTTTTGAGGCATGTGTGACACGGATATATGAGGCCTGCGAGATGCCGATGTTATTTTGGACACACATCTTATTTTTGGGGGTTCTGATGTATCAAACATTATCACCATATATATGTTGTATTTCCTTGTCTAATATGGTACAAAATGGTTTGTTTTATCTTTTAACATGTTTCATAGATGTCTATCTAACACATGATTAGCTAATGCATCTATCAATGTATTCATGCGTCTAGGAATATGATGATATGTAATGTAATAAAAATCAGTCTTTCCAATAGACAGATACGGAGATACATTCTAAATATTTGAGGGTTTCTGATGGAATATTGCATGTTGAGTTGAAGGATGACAAGCTGTGAATCCAGGTTGACAACCAACTCTCTAATGTCAAGAGCAATGGCTTCTAACAATAGTTTGATGACTGCACCGTATTCAACAATGTTGTTAGTTGTGCGACCTAGACAAATACCTTGAAGGTCAATCAACTCACCATTAGGGTTATAAATAGCCCATGCCGCAGATGATAGGTTTCAGGTACTACGACAAGCACCATCAGCGAAACCAATGTGGGGAGTCACAGACATCTGCAAAGCAAGAAATGCATAGTAAATAGGAAAGCTGTTTGAAAACTACCACACAAAACCACACTACACAAAAATGAATGAAACACTAATTTACACAAGTAATCATGCAAGATGACCTACACATAGTACTTCTTGAGGTAAAGCCTGTTTCGGGGCTTATCGAGAGGATTTCCTTCATAATCAATATGCTCATATGCTCCTTTTTACAAAACGCAGTTCACAATGTAGGGCCCATGCCACATGGGTTTGAACTTGCCTGGCCCTAGCTTATCGTTAGCTTTGTTGTATAGTAAGACCAAATCACCCGCAGAGAACACACGAGGGAAGACTAACTGGTCGAAATGGGATTTGAATAGTTTCTTTTATGCTTCGATGACTAAGGTGGCGAGACAGTGAGTCTTGTCCAGTCGTTCTAAATATAAGAGGCGTTCCTCTTGATGTGACGTTGTTATAGCTCCAAATCTAACTCTTATGGTTTGTGATGCTGCACTTATGGCCTAGGGCAACCCCTCCTTCCAGACCTGGTCCAAAAATTTAAAAAACAGTGTTTTATTCCCTATACGCGACATTGCCCTGAGTTAAACGCGTGTACACGCGGGTCTGTCATACCCAACCCGCGTGTATCTATTAAAACACTTAAAAAAATAATAAATTCCTCTTTTTCGGGCGGGGATCGCGGGTTTACCTGCTGGATCACCTGTTAGTGCCCATGGCTCAACTGTTCCCAACCAACTCCTAACTAAAAAACTACTTTGGAGAGGGTATAAAAAGACATCAAAGGGAAGGCCAAAGAGAGAGAAAGGAGAGCAAGATTATTATGCTGAGATTTTTCCCTTAGACCAGGTCTGAAGTCCTTGGTGCATTCTGCACTTCCCCCATTTTGCATAGGAAACCCTTGTTTCCATGTGTATTGGTGATCATTCATCCTTGATATCATCATTGAGTAAGACTTGGAAGGAGCTCTTGTTGGAGACTTGAGGCTGGAACGAATCCGGGAGGAAGCTTGCTTGGAGCCTGCTGAAGGTGTTCAAGTGATATCTTTCCGATATATGTACTTTATTTTCCTTTATATATAAAGAAACACGTCTTTGTTCCCGAATAATCTTTCTTTATGCTTATGAGATTCTTGTGTTGAATTCTTATGAAAGTGGTTACTTAAAGATTTTTTTATAACTAACTTTATAGCATAAAGATGATTTATACATAAGTATCTGTACATGTACTGTCGTGTTCTTTGATTTGTTTGTCTTGCAGGTCAAAGAAATAAGAAGGGAACTCCAAGAAGGGTTTGGACCCTAAAGGCCTTCTCGAACGTAGGACCTTAGGTACGTACCCTTAACGTTAGCATTTGCTTAAAAGTAAAAATGATGGCTGTGTGTGTGTGTTTCTTTGAATAAGCAATTTTCAGTCTGGTAGAGTCTTAGCCCAAAGGACCCTAGGGGTACTTTCCCTTCAACCAGAATTGGCGACTCCGCTGGGGACAACACTCTTGTTGTTCCTAGTTTGGGTAGTCCTCAAGCCAATCAAGGCTCAGCCCCTCTGTTTGTTGGCTCTGACTGTCTGATCTTTTCTTGAAATCCAAGCTTTTCCAGTTTTTCAGTCTGTGTTTTTTTTATTTTTCTTGAAAGACTTCAGATACGCTCTTTTTCTGGATTACAGAAGCGTATATACACAAGTTGCACTAAGTGAACCCGCGTATACGCAGGTTTCCTTAGTGACAGTCGCGTGTACACGCATTCTGCAAATAATTGCAGGCGCGTATATTCCATAATTTTCAAGATTTATAATTTTTCTTTTTGCTGAATGTCTGTCTCGTGGTTTGGGTCAGTTTAAAGCAGTCAATTCCCAGTGACAGATCTCTGTTTAATAGGGGGCATCTTGTTCTGAACTCTCTCTAGTTATAAGGAGTACTAGTCTTGTTTTTCGTTGATTGCAAGCGTCATTGATTTTTGACACACAAGATTTCTGTTTAAGAATCTTGATTGCCCTGTTTCGGCAGAGTGGGAAGATTGGGTTCAATCTTTGTGTCCATTTTGTTTTCATGACACTTTTGTTTGCTTAACGAAATCATTTTTATGACCATTTGCTCCTTCGTTTCGGGAAATTTGTTTCTTACCATTTTCTTGAAACTTGTCTTTTGATCTTTTGGACTTTCATTGCTGCTTTTGATTGTAAAAAGCGATTTCAAACACAGTTATTTTTGTTGAGTTCTCATCATTTGAAAGGTGTCAATTCACAAAAGTGTTTGGTTGCTTGTTTATCAATCATTGGTGTCAGTATTTTTGAGAGATTTCCTTTGAAAAAGACTTTTTGGTTTGATTGAAAGAAAATCTTTTGAAAGTTTTGAGTTTCGCTTTCTTAAACTTGCTTTTCATTTGATTTCCTTTTTTGCGAAGTGAAAGTGCTTTGTGTTTATCTTAGAACTTGTTTTTATTGTTTGGACGAAATGATTGGTAATACATCATCTTCTATCTAAGCATTTTAGTGGCAAGGCAAAATTTGATAAGTGAGCAACTTTCCTTCTTTGTTTGCAGAGTAGTCTTAAAATCTTGCATTCACATATAGTTGTTGCATTAGGATAGATTTGCATCCCTTTTTATGCATACATAGCTTTGTTAGCTTTTGTGAGTGTGGAGTCTGAAAAGAAAGCAAAAAACTTTGTTTTATTTGAAGTTCCTCTGAACCCTGTAGAGATTACTTTTCATCGAAAAACGAAAAGTGCATGTGCATGTAGTTAGGATAACTTCTTTTGCGTCACAAAACACCACTAGTTTCACCTCCATTACCTTGTGACTTAAAGAACAGCCTAATAAAATCAAGCGCTAATTTAAAAATCCACTAGAACTTTTTGTTTTAGTCATTACACCAACAAGTTTAGGATTTTAGGGCCTTGGATTAGGCAAGTGGAGAGTTAACTCTCCAAGGCCACATAAAACGTCAAACATAAGAGTCTGATTAACGAGAGTAAATCCAATAGCGTTAGGAAGACCAGGAAAGCTCCGGATCTGGGAGTTAAGCACGAGGGTCTGTGAAGACAGGGAAGAGAGATACCCCCTCTCCTACTTGTCCGAACTTACCTCACGACTGTTCCACCTGGCTTCTGCGACGAGTTGGTACCCATAGTTGCTCTTCCTAGGGAACTACACAGGTGGCTGCGGAGGGGAATCCCGTGGCACCTGAGGTTGACGTTGCATCACTCTCGACAGTACTACTGGAGGGCACCCTTGCGAAGCTTGGGGGCTTGCACCGGCGCAGGCTGTTGTTAGGAGGTCAGCGTAACTTCCTCTGTTACCTTCGCTGATAGGACTGGGCCGTCATTATCCCAGACTATCTTCGGAAGGCCCCTGACTCCACTTTCTTGTATTTTAGTGTCCGGTCCTCATCACCCGGAGCGGAAATACTTGGAAGTTGTTTGACTGGCTGTATCTTTAGGGACTTTATAGTGTGTGCTCTTTGTTCCTTGTATATGGTTGGCTTTAGGTATTTTTGTCTAGTCACGTTTGGACTTTGTGGTCTGAGGGACTAGCTTACCACTCTACCGATCTTGAAAGGCTTTTGGGCGTTCTTTCGGAAGTTGTGGAGTTGCCTCCTCAAGGGCAAAGGTTTTGATTGCTTATCCATATTCTTTGAAGAGTTATTTCTATATTCCCGCAAGGGAAAGGGTGTTTGGATCAATTTAATATGGCTAGTATTCATGTGGAAACCAACCAAGGTACCCTTCCAAAAGGGGATCCTTGTGCTTTTCCTTTCTTTGGAAACGTTGGTACTCCCTTGATGGCCACTTTGAATATTCCTGGGTTGAATGTTGGACTACCTGTTTGGCTGTGGTCCACTCTGAATATTCCGAATGCTTTTGAAGCTTCTCAGATGAATGCTTTATTTCAAGGGCATCACATGGGTGCTAATTGTTCATCTTCTGTCAACGAGAAATCTGGGGTTCCTTCTTCTCCTCCTTCTTGTCACAAGAAATCTAAAAAGAGGAGAAAAAGGAAGTCAAAGAAGAAGAATAATTCTAGCATTTCATCTTCAACCTCTACAAGTCATGTTGGAGATGAGTCTTCAGCCGCTGCAAGTCATGCTGGGGGCACAAGTCTAGTCACTGCAAGTCACACTAGCATTTCATCTTCAACCTCTGCAAGTCATGTTGGAAATGAGTCTTTAGCCACTGCAAGTCATGCTGGGGGCATGAGTCTAGTCACTGCGAGTCATACTAGCAAAGAGTCACCGACCTCTGCAAGTCATGTTCAGGACTCTCCGCAAACCACTGCTAGTCATGTTGGTAGAATGGAGGTTGATAAGAAACCTGGATGTAGAAGTTTTAAACCTAAGTTCCCTTGTAAGATATGCAAGGGAGACCATCTTACTCATTTATGCCCTGGTATTCCAGAGGTTCAAAAGATATGGTCTGAGTCTGAAAGTACTTCTACTCCTACTCTTGATATGGTTTCTCATCAATCCCATCAACCATTGGTTAATAATGCGGTAGAGCCAGTGCAATCGCTGGCCGATTACACTCCTCTTTTGGGGGGTGAAGTGCCTAACAAAAGAGTCTGTTTGATCTCTAGTACAGAGTCTTCTAGTATAGGGGGCATTCCGGTTTCTTCAAATGTTCCCCCTCCAAGTTCTAAGAGTGTTTCCTTTCATTGGGATAGTCTTGTTGAGCCTCGTCTTCCTTCCCCTGCACCTTTCCAAATAAAGGTCAGAGTTAATTCCACAAATGTCTATCGATGTATGGTGGATGAAGGATCCTCTACAAGTATTATATCCTCTTTGACTTGGAAAGCTTTGGGTTCCCCAAAGTTGTTGACAGCTCAGAGTCAGTTGTTAGCCTATGATAGAAGGCCTGGTGAATCTATGGGTGTTCTTCCTCAATTGCCTATCACTTTAGGTGGGAAGACTGTCTTAATCGATATGATGGTGGTTGATAGCCCTTTAGACTTTAATATGCTACTTGGGCGTGATTATGTCTATGCTATGAATGCTGTGGTGTCTTCACTCTTTCGAGTAATGTGCTTTCCTCATAATGGGAATATTGTCACTGTTGATCAGCTTGCATCTGATAATCACCACCCTAATTCGACTTTACTGCAGAATGCCCCTTGGTTTGTTCCAAGTGTTCAAGTAGACTCTACCCCGCCACGGGTCAATTATGTGGCATTGAATCCTCAATGTTCAATTGCTTCTAAGAAGGATCCTTTGACTTATTATTCTCCTTCTTGGGACTTGGTCCCGGCAGTTGACCGAGAGATTCTTCCTATAGGGACATGGGACCCTTTAATTCCCTCTTTTGATCCTTGTAGTTCTCATGATTTCTCAGATCTTGTTTTGCCTTCATAGGAGGAACTCTTTGAAGCCATGAGTTATGACTACCAAAGGAGTCCTTGGCCTGAGCCCTGCAAGGGGTTTGTTCAGCAGAACTATTATGCGTAAGCCGCAAGGCTGCGTGGTTCCCTGTACCATATTGTATATATGAGGTACGCATTTTCAAGTTTTGTATTCTATAACACAAAGATTTTATATGAAGTTTATATGTGGGAAGTATTAACTTCGTGTCTAGTGTTCCTATTTATGTTTACAGAACTTGGAAGATTTCTCCTTTGGATGTTTATGGTTGGTCCGTTCTGACAGGTATTGGTTCTCGAAACTGGCATATAGGTTAGGTTTTTCCGCCTGCATTGTGTATTTATCAGTTTCCTTTCCCATTTTGCCTTAGGATCGACCCCACCAAGTTATGGTGCGGAACCTTCTCATTGCTTAGAAGTATCATGACTTGTGTGGTAGAGCCTACCTTATCATGGGTGCCCTAGTTAGTGCCTTTTTGTCGCTTGGCACTCATGCAGATTTTTGTCCTTAGGTTCGGGAGTCCTCTGTAGTCCCGCCATGACTTATGCGTTGAAGACTCATTCTTCTTTGCTTCTTCACTTCGTTCTGGCCTTATACCCTAGAGGCTCCTATGTGTGTCGAGTTGTACTTCTGCATTGCATGTTGACTATTTGCACCTTTTGGCCTAGAGCCGGCTTCACTTGGACTCGTGTTTAAGCCAACTTTTGACCATGACGTCTGCAAAATCAACCTTGCATATCCTTGACCTCTGCAGCTTGACATACCCAGATCCGTGGAAGGAACATACCTCTGAGTGTCACTGACCAGTTTTTCACCTCCCTGCATTGAGCATAGGAACGTTCCTTTCATAGGAACTAGATCATCTGTTTCACCGACACTCGTTCTTTCCACTGTACCATAGCATTCTTTTATTCTTTTTCCGGCTTATCAGAAAAAGACAAAAGAATTAAATATTCCAAAAAAGAGCGGGAACAGGGACATTATTTCCATTTATTGTTGGCAGCTAGAGTCAGTCGTGTCGCCCTTGAACAAAGCACTCAAAACAAAGTCTCCTCCGCATGGGTGGGATTTAGTTTGACTTAGGTACGCCATAACCTTGTTATCGAGTCAGTTCTCCCCCGATTGGTTATCTCTTCCAATCATATGGAGGGTTCGTTCATGCCTCCTGCATGACGAACTTATACAGATTCATCATATGCTGCCACATAGTCACATTGAGTCGTGCTTTTGTTCAAGGGAAGTTAGCCTGAGTCGGCCTTTCTGCGGTGTCTCTTGACTCATTTTTCAGTCGGCCATCCCTGGTTGTCAGTGTCATGTCTATCATCACATCAGTTATATTGGTCCTTTACTCGTGCCGGTTTGAGAAGGTCCCCATTGACTTCTTGCTGGCGGGTCTTGTCCTTATCGACGACGACACCTTGCTCTGAGGACAGGCCTAGAGCCGCACCCTGGCCCTATTTTCATTATTGATAGGTCACCTTGTGCTCAGCATCGATCAGTATCATGGGTCTTTGACTGAGTGGTTTCCCTTGTGTTCGACATCAGTATACATTATCACACATTGGGATTCGTGCAGTACCTTGGTTTCCATTTGATCCTATTGGTGGATACCTCGCCTCTGTGTCAACTTTCATTATTGGTTGGTTCAGAGGGTTTCTGCCGTGCGCTAGCCACATCTTGTGTACGCCAGAAACGTACTTCGGTTGGGTTACTACATCTTTTTTCATCTGATTCCTTCCACATTATTGGCCTACGGGTTACACTCGTGCTAGATTGATGGAGGATGCCTTAATGCCTTCCTTCTAGCGGATCTTTCCCTATCGACTCCGACTCATTGCTCTGGGGCAAAGATCTAGAGTCCATTTGGTAGTACCTTGGGGTTTGCAGTCATTAGTGGCAGATTCCTTGCTATCGACAGTGGGAAACCATCATTGTCTCCTAATTGATAGATTCTTACAGGTGTTCGACTTCAGCTCATCTATTCACACTTGTTAGATTGTACTGGGTACCTTGACGCTCATTATCATTATCGGTGAGTAGTCTCGCGTTTGTTAACGGTATACATCAATGACCGGTAATCAAATGATTTCTCACATGGTCGACTTCAGATCATTTATTCCCATGGTGTAGAAATGTACCACGGCGGTCGGTGAAGACCTCAGGTTGTATCAGCATTCATTGGTTCACTTGACAGTTGCTCCTGTTGCTGCTAGTTGATACCACTCCACCTTATATGTTGCAGTCAGTCACGGCGACATTCTATATGCTGGCACCTGAGTTTGCAGTGTAGTACCATCCTATTCCATCATGTTCAGTTGGTACCTTTTTGGGATCAGTCTTTGATATCAGTGATCCGTTGCATCTTTCAGCATCATTGACAGTCCTATATGTGATATTCAGACATGTACTTACTCGTTATGATCAGATGATCCATTATGTATTTTCCAGTCATTTATACTTGTATACTTAGTGGATCCGCTTGTACTTGATATGCGGACATGCTTTACTTTTCCTAAGCATGGGTATGCCCGCCTCAGACAGTGTTTCTTTCTGATCTCCTTTCGGTGGCTTGGCAGGCTGAATTCTGGTGAAGTACTCCTCGGTTTTTCGGCAGAGTTCCTTTCCTTGTACTTACTTAATATATTTCGGCTATCATGTTCCCCTTCTGACCTCATACATTAGGGGGCATCTGTTATAGCTCCAAATCTCACTCTTATGGTTTGTGATGCTGCACTTATGGCCTAGGGCAACCCCTCCTTCCAGACCTGGTCCAAAAATTTAAAAAACAGTGTTTTATTCCCTATACGCGACATTGCCCTGAGTTAAACGCATGTACACGCGGGTCTGTCATACCCAACCCGCATGTATCTATTAAAACACTTAAAAAAATAATAAATTCCTCTTTTTCGGGCGGGGATCGCGGGTTTACCTGCTGGATCACCTGTTAGTGCCCGTGGCCCAACTGTTCCCAACCAACTCCTAACTAAAAAACTACTTTGGAGAGGGTATAAAAAGACATCAAAGGGAAGGCCAAAGAGAGAGAAAGGAGAGCAAGATTATTATGCTGAGATTTTTCCCTTAGACCAGGTCTGAAGTCCTTGGTGCATTCTGCACTTCCCCCATTTTGCATAGGAAACCCTTGTTTCCATGTGTATTGGTGATCATTCATCCTTGATATCATCATTGAGTAAGACTTGGAAGGAGCTCTTGTTGGAGGCTTGAGGCTGGAACGAATCCGGGAGGAAGCTTGCTTGGAGCCTGCTGAAGGTGTTCAGGTGATATCTTTCCGATATATGTACTTTATTTGCCTTTATATATAAAGAAACACGTCTTTGTTCCCGAATAATCTTTCTTTATGCTTATGAGATTCTTGTGTTGAATTCTTATGAAAGTGGTTACTTAAAGATTTTTTTATAACTAACTTTATAGCATAAAGATGATTTATACATAAGTATCTGTACATGTACTGTCGTGTTCTTTGATTTGTTTGTCTTGCAGGTCAAAGAAAGAAGAAGGGAACTCGAAGAAGGGTTTGGACCCTAAAGGCCTTCTCGAACGTAGGACCTTAGGTACGTACCCTTAACGTTAGCATTTGCTTAAAAGTAAAAATGATGGCTGTGTGTGTGTGTTTCTTTGAATAAGCAATTTTTAGTCTGGTAGAGTCTTAGCCCAAAGGACCCTAGGGGTACTTTCCCTTCAACCAGACGTTTTGAGGAGGAGTTCAACAACTAACTTGACTGAAGGAAGCTCGCATTCGATCGGAAATGTCTCTTCTAGACCATAGACTAGCTGGAATGGTGTGAAACTAGTTGCGTCTTTGGTTGAGGTTCGGTAGGTCCACAGAGCTGAAAGAGCATGAAATGCCAATTTGACTTGTGCATCCCAATAGTATGCTGAAGCATTATGACCAAGACTTTGTTCATGGCTTCAACTTGGCCATTGGCCTGAGGATAATATGGGGTCGAGCCATCATGGCGCAAGACCAATGCAGATGTTAGTTCAACCATCATGTAATCTCTAAAATGGGAGCCATGGTCTGGGACAATAGCTTGAGGTACACCGAACCTGGAAATAACATGGTTGAAAAGGAATTGAACCGCTGTCTTACCATCTGCAGAGTATGTAGGAATTGCTTCAGCCCATTTGGTCAAATAATCCACAACGATGATAATATAGCCATGCCCCCTGGCCTAACAAGGGTTACATGTCATATAATCAATGCCCCATTTGGCAAAAGGACCAACGGTAACGACAGGGTGTAGGTGAGTGGGTGTGGCACACATCTTTCATTGGTAAATTTGGCATTTGTGGCACTTGCAAACAACAATAATGCAATCCTTGCAGAAAGACAACCAAAAATAACCAACATGAAGGATTTTTTGAGCACGAAGGTAACCAGACATATGACCACCACATGCCTCAAAGTGGCAATCATTGAGAACTCTTTCAACTTCCTCGATCGTAAGGCATTGATGAAGAACTAAATCGACACTGACATAGTATAACGTATTGCCAATAATACAGTAGGGTTGGGAGTGATGTTGAATCCTTTGGTGATAATCTTTAGTTAATGCAGACTGAAACATGGACATCAGGAGATACACGATGATATCACCATACCATGGATCAAGCGTGCTAATCAGTAAGAGGGTCTCATCTAGAAGTTGTTCATCTGCATCAGCAGGAAGAGACTTAGAGGGAAGGGCGTTACACAACATTTTGTCATGTCCCTATACTCCCCATTCCTTGATCTTGGAGGACTTCTACAGTGAACCTCGCATGCTTTTCCTTCATGAAGAAACTCCCATTGTGTCTCGCTTCATGAGCAGAAAAATTCCCTTTTGCACCATTTCCCCTGAAACTTCCGTTTTTCCCAGTTTACAAGACCAACGCTAATGACCTTTGTCTCCCTCGCACCAATGTGTAGAGATTATCACTATCCCTCGCACTGATCAGAGCAACTAAACTGTGTTCCATTTGCGTCGGTCCTATTATGGAAAGTTATTTAAATTAGGAGTTGAAGCTTCCAACTCTAAAAGCTTCGTAACGGAAGTCTAGTAAATGGTTTAGCCGGATGGGGTCAAGGATGTCAGTTTGGGCTCCTTTCCCATATAATTATGGAACTACCCCAAGGGATAAGCCCTTCTCCCATGAGAAAAGGATCCATCTCCCATCCATTCATCCTATATAAACCTCCCTTCTTCCCAAGCACAAGGTAGTTTTTGCTAAGTGTTGATATTGGTGTGCTAATGCTATTTTGGTTTGGAGTAGACAACAAGATATTACTAGTTGTAGCTATCTAGTTGTGTGAAGGAGAAGTGTGATTTGGTTTGGAGTGAAGATTAAAGGGAAGAGCCTTAAAACTATTTTTAATTGAGGCCATCATGGAATGTCAGCAGAAGTGTGTGGGAACTTGGTCTTGTTAGAGGAGAACCGCAATGTCAAGACAATGGTTGTAATCTCTCTTTGATATCAATATATATGCAACTATCGATTGATTTCCTACATGTTTTGTCATCTTACATATTCATAGCTTAATGTTTCTTGACTTGGTAAGTGGGTTGAATTACAATTTTTTTATTATCATCATTTTTGTTTTCTGTTGTTTACTTGTTTCAGGTACTTGAAGAAGGAAGCGAGAGATATATGAGGCGAGCAAGCAAGGACATCATCAAACAAGATAAGCGGACTAAGAGGTAGGCCCTCTTAATTGGTTCTAACCTAAGGAAAACTTCCATAGAATGTATCTGTTATGGCTACACCCATCATTGAGCTAGAGGAATTTGTTTTTGTCTGCACTTATAATTTTACTTCACCACAAATTGGCGAAAATACTAGGGAACCAATCCTTTAGTCTATCTTAGATTTCATGATTTCATGAGAACTTTACTAGTTGAAATGCTTCCCTTTGGTTCTGTTTCTTTTCTCCTACTTACTGGCATGAGTTTGAAATTCATAGTAGCAGATCTAGTCCTTGCTTTTAATTTTTTTTATTTTTTTCTTAACTTCCTTGATCAATGCACTTAATGCACTGACAGTTGCATCGATCAATGCAATATGCTGAGGAACAGTCGTGTCGACAAGCCTCTGGCACTTGTTGTCAGTTAGGCAATCATGCTGATGCCTGTAAGTGAAGATTAGGGTTTGTCCCCAATCTTTTCCAGTGTGTTTTACTCTCATGATTTCGACCCTGTAAGCCTCTTAGACCGCGTTCTCCCTAACTAGAGCACATCATTTAGCTTGGTTTATGTGCTTTCTTGGTTTAGCCCACCCTCTGATGTGTTAAGCCTGGACCTGTGTGAAGTTATTTTTTATTTTTTCTTTGAATCCCTTGATCAATGCTATTTTTGGCCAAACAGTCGCATTCATCAGGCCTATCAACGCTAATTTTAGCCGGAAAGTTGTGCTGGTTGTGCCGATCAGTGCTAATTTTAGCCCAAAAGTCGCTTTGGTCTCTGAGTTAAGAAAAAATTAGAATTTCTCCCATCCTAGTGCCAGTGTCTCTTGACCCTCAGACTCTCTTCATCTGCTTAGAAGTGACTAGGATGCTTTGTTTTCAATTGAATGAGTGAAAGAGTCTCGTTTGTTCTCTTGTTTCGAGTGTCTCTTTTCTCTTTCTAAGCATAGATGACATTGCTTGGTTTATCGATTAAAGCATTATATGTTTGGTTGGTTCGATTTAGAGAAGAAGTTGTTTTTAGTTTCATTTATCATGCTTTGGATTTGATTGATGCTTGTTTGTTCGCAATTGTGAAAATTTTCATTTAAAGTGCTTTATGTGAAAGATTCATTTTGCATTTTATGGAAAGAAGAACATCATTCTAGTTTACTTAAGTGAAAATATTCCATTAGTATCGTCATTGAGAAGCTAGAATCGCATCATCATAAGCATTTTTTTTTTGGTTGGTAAGCACCCAGAGGGGATTTGAACCAGTACCCTATCGCAAGGCGTACCTTAATAGTGCACCCATTCATCTTCAATCCAAAGCCCCATGGACATCATCAAAAGCATTGGAAATGAAATGAAATTTCTTTTGTTGTTAAGGGAAGATTAAGTGCATTTAGGAGATTTATTAGAGAAATATTTCATTCTTTGATTGTTGCATTGATTTTGGGTTCCCTATCTCTCAATTAGTGTTGATTTCCATCGAAGACAAAGATCTCTTTTCTCATATAGCTGCATGTAGGATTTTTTATTAGATGATAGCAGTAGGGCCTTGTAATTAAAAACTAATTCAAGATCAACCTTTAAAATTTATTGAATTAACCTAAGGAAGCATTGAAACTTAATGGTCACATTTAGTGGCCTAGGCTAGAGATGTGTTCCGTCGTCTTTAAACCTAGCAGTTGTCGTTAGCTTTAGCACTAGACAATGCTAATGTGGTTTTTTGCTCCCCATACCATCGAGTATATAACACAAGACCCTTCTAGGCTGCAATCCTTTATCCATAGGAAGCCGATTCGGCCGCCTTGCAAACTCGAAACACCGAACACAACATTCAGGGAGATTTCTTGCTCGTACTTCTTGGTTCGCCGGGAGGTATTCTGTAGTTCATGGTTGCCTGGTAATCCTTGTTACCTAGATCATCCAGAGTAGTCATTTGATCATTTTGACTCATTAAACTTAAAAGGTCATTTGAGCACTTGCGCTTTTGAGCTCGTTTCCAATCGAAAGTGATAGAGTCACCTTTCGCCCTTTTCTCGACTCTTAAAATATGAAAAGGCCAAGTTATGTTTCAATCAATTAAAATTAACTTCCCAGGAAATATTCCTAGTTAAAGTTATATTCCTTAGTAATTCTTTAGAGTCGATTCCAATGGCAACATTTCTAGAGTGTGCCAGTCAAGGATTCCCCTTGGATGGGAATCCTGGTCCTTTTCCCTCGTTTGGAAGCATTGGTGCTTGTTATATGGCAACGTTGTCCCTTCTTGGGTCAACCATTGGTTTATCTATCTGGTTATTTTCGACCTCGATGGTCTCGAGTGTCCCAACTCCTTCCTTGCCATATCCTTCATCTGAATCACATCACAATGATTCTAAGTTTGACCCCTCGCCTTCTTTCCCCATTTATTCACCCTCCTCTTCTACTTTGCTTGGTGAAAGTTTGAAATATAGTAACTAGGAGGCTAAGAAGAAGAAGATGATGATGAAGAAGAAGAACTTAGATAAGCAAGAGGCCAACCGTGCAACTATTACTCCAAATTCACCCCCCATCGACAAACATTTTGGTTCTCCACGAAAGGTCAAATTACCTTGCAGGATATGTAAGGGTGACCATCTCCTTCGAGACTGTCCTGGCATTCATAAAGTCTTAGAGGTATGGTCTCAAGACCTGAACCGACCATCCCCATCGACCTTTGGAGATCATGTCGATGTTACGGGCCTTCATTTAATGATGGTAAGAAGAAGGGAAAGATTAGATTCCCTTATAGTTTATGTGAAGGAGAGCATCTTCTTCTCCATTGTCCTCTTATGGATAAAGCTTCCAAAGTTTTGGAAAACCTTACATCTCCTCAACCCCAACTTCCTGTTGGTTATTAGAGGCTTTCTTCTAATCCTCTCTTAGTTGGTAAAGATATTGACTTGGATTCATCTCTTGTCCATCATGCTCTTCCTGAGCGAGACTCTCTTGTGTCTATTCCTGACTAACCATTGGTCGAAATGAGTGCCGACTTGGCTCCGCCTTCAATTTTTTACTTTGTTCCGGAAGAGAGTGGTGATCATACTACTCATGTTCTTCTCGTCTCCTTAGATTCTCATGAATCGAAAAGTGACCCTCCCATCCCGGTTGTTCAGGAGAGTCCTCCTTCAATTCCTGCAGAGAATGGGGGAAAGAATATGATGCCCCCACCAAGTAGTTCTGTCGTCTCTTTCGATTGGAGTCACTTGACTGCTTTCTGTCTCCCATCTTATGTGACTTTCTAGATCAAAATACAAGCCTATAATATGGTAGTACCTGGCACTATATTAGATGAAATTGTGACTATTAGCATCATGTCTTCTACTACTTGGCAAGCTTTGGGTTCTCCACAGCTTGTGCCAGTCACCCAGAATCTGTTGGCTTTCAACAGAGGAACTAGTCAACCCTTGGGGGTCCTTCCAAAGTTCCCTATTACTTTGGGAGGAAAGA
Organism: Pinus tabuliformis; assembly: GCA_031772625.1. Lineage (NCBI taxonomy): Eukaryota > Viridiplantae > Streptophyta > Pinopsida > Pinales > Pinaceae > Pinus > Pinus tabuliformis. Next base: position 756,574,888 of record CM062815.1, on the reverse strand, counting down.
CCATCTATATAGATGTGATGGTAGTCCAAGGTCCCTTAGACTTCAATCTTCTCCTTGGACGCGACTATGTTTATATCATGGGAGCTCTTGTTTCTTCGCTTTTTCGTGTGGTTTGCTTTCCGCACAAAGGAGAATTGTGACTCTTAATCAATTATCATTCATTAGTCACCAGGCACCTCCTTTGCAACCATCATCCCCTGTCAGCTCTTTTTTGCAAGCAATACCTTTCCTACCACAGGTCAATTATATGGCTACCCGTTCCATCTCCGCATCTACTGATGATCACACAGATGGTATAGTACATTATGTACTGGGGGCATTGGAACCCGATCTGTCTTTGGTACCAAATGACATGTATTCCTCCCAGAGTGTGGTTCTTCCTTCTAGTGAAGACCTCTTGGGAGCCATGTTCTCTTATGAGTTATGAGGATAGTTCCTGGTCTTATGTCAACCTCGTTAAACAATGAAACAAGGTGTTTGAGAAGAGTTCCTTGTCTTGTGTCAAGCTCATTAAAAAATGAAACAAGGGTCTTGATGATAATTCTTTGACTGTGTCAACCTCATTAAAAAATGAAGCAACTCCCTTTTCCAAATTGAGTCTTTGATTAAGATCTCATAAAATCCCAGCCGATTCTTTCCAAGATCTCGAAAGTGAACCTTCATTCCATCCACCTAGTTATCTGAAATGAAGCTTGGGGGGCATGTACCTCGATTGAGTAGTTTTGTTGGGGGCATGAAAACTTATAGCAAGCATAGTTTTTCATTTTAAACTTGTGTAAACATGAAACCAAATCCAAGCAGAGTTCTCCATGGTTCAAGCTTGTGTAAAAATGAACCCATGCTCGATTTACATCTCATGATTGCCGTTTTAATCATCTGATTTATGCTAGATGAGTCTTGTTTGTTTTATTCCATCTCCACCATCTCTTTGGCCGATCATATACGTTCAGTTGGTTTTTTTTCCTTTCCTGAGGAACCGCAACAACGAGTGGTTTTATTAGCCATCCTCTTGACCATTACCTGTTTTTGAGCAGTTCCATCATTGCTTGAACTAGTTGCTACCCTATATACCACTCGTTCCTCTAGGATGAGCCACATTTTAGCTATTTTTTGACTCGTAAAAGATGAAAATGTTGTTGAGTATTTTTTCCCCTTTTGACTCGTTAAAGAGAATAAAAATGGGGGGTCCGCTTTGAAGCTCCTTTCCGACCCTTTAAAAATGAAAAGATAGCCGAGCCATTGTCATTTCGAACTTGTTAATGGATGAGAAACGTCATGCACTAAGTATAAATTTACCCCCTTTTCAGGCTGGGATGCACTATTTACCAAAAAGGTACTCCTTGGCTGAAATGGTCAAGCGGTTCTCTCAAATATCGTTTTCTACCTTTTCAGGCTTGAGAGACACAAATGTATGAAAAGGGACCATGATGAGTTTTATTTTACGTATCTTTTTCAAACTCTCTAAACATGAAAAAGATACTGAGTTACACCTTTGTCGGACTCATTAAACTATTAAACGACATTAGATTCATCATCATGATGAACATGAGCTTCTCCTTCCTAGGGCTTATTAAACTTACTAGGTAAAATTCGTTTGAAGGATGAACTTACATTGAAAGCATATGCTATCCCTTTCAAGCTTGCAATTAAAAAATAACTATGGTACCTGCCAAAAATGGTGGGGGGGAATTTGGAAATCTATCAGCCGTGTCGGTAGCTCACTCTTCAACATGACACTCTCTGCTTCATGTTAGGTTGGGACATCCTCCTTTGCATCATTGACCTTCCTGGATTTGGGCCATTTATTTTTGTCTTCCATTTGATCACTGCCACATCATCATGACCACTGATCCCATGGATCCAAAAGCTACCAAACTTCTAGTTGTGTTGCCAATATGTTCAAGAGTTCTCCTTCTGCAGTTACACTTACCTTTGATTCTCTATATCATCCAAAATAATTTTGCATCCTCTCATCTCATGTCGATGATGTGCTATTCATTATGGCCCTCCTTTGACATGGTCACTTTCCATTTAATTTGACTCATTATCCCGGAAGTTGACCGAGAGACTCCTTTCCAATACCTTAGAGATTGCATGCCCTAATGGAAAGTTCTTCACACTCGACAACAAGCTCACATCATTAGCTTTTGATTGAGTAATTTCACGGGTGTTCGACTTCAGTTCCTCTATTCATATTCTGTTGATTGCGCTGATAGTACCTTGAGGACCATTTTCATTATTGGTGGTTTCTCTCACGCTTGTTAACAATTTACATTATTGACTAGTAATCAAGCGACTTTCTAGCATGTTCGACGTCAACACATCTATTAACATGTTAGAATTTGTACTTCGATTTGGTTGTGTTGGAGCGCAAGACCCTAGACTTAGATCACAAAAGTCTAGGTTGCAAAGTGATGTGACATGATTATGTTGATATGCATGTCTCTTTCAGATGGATGGTTGTGACCATACCATGAGTTATCATATGTGATCCTTCCCATTATTGGATGGCTGTGACCATACCTTGGTTTCATTATGATCCTCCTTGACGGATGTATGCATCCATGCCATGATACATGTATCATTTGACAGATTTCTTAGTCTATGTATATGTATCTGTACTTTCTTGCAGGTTTTCTAACAGCAGACCAGTTCCCCGCACTAATTTATAAATCATTTCATCCCTCACTCTAGCTCAGCCTTCACACTTTAGGGGTCATCTATTACACAACATTTTTTCACTGTCCCTGTACTTCCCATTCCTTGATCCTAGAGGACCTCTACAGTGAACCCCACATGTTTTTCCTTCATGAAGAAACTCCCATTGTGTCCCTCTTCATGAGCAGATAAATTCCCTTTTGCACCATTTCCCCCGAAACTTCTGTTTTGCCCATTTTACAAGACCCATGCTAATGACCTTTGTCTCCCTCACACCGATGTGCATAGATTAGCACTATCCCTCACACCAACCAGAGTGACTACGCTATGTTCCATTCGCGTTGTTCCTATTATGGAAAGTTTTTTAAATTAGGAGCTGAAGCTTCCAGCTCTAGAAGCTTCATAACAAAAGTCTGGTAAATGGTTTGGCTGGATGGGGTCGAGGATGTCAGTTTAGGTTCCTTTCCCCTATAATTATGGGACTACCCCAAGGGATAAGCCCTTCTCCCATGACAAAAGGATCCATCTCCCATAGATTTATCCTATATAAACCTCCCTTATTCCAAATCACAAGGTAGTTTTTGTTGAGTGTTGATATTGGTGTGCTAATGCTATTTTGGTTTCAAGTAGACAACAAACTATTACTAGCTATAGCTATCTAGTTGTGTGAGGGAGAAGTGTGATTTATTTTGAAGTGAAGCTTAAAGGGAAGAGCTTTAAAAATATTGTTGATTAAGGCCATCATGGAATGCTAGCAGAAGTGTGTGGGAACCTGGTCTTGTTAGAGGAGAACCACAACGTCAAGAAAATGGTTTTAACCTCTCTTTGATATCAATATATATGAAACTATCGATTGATTTCCTACATGTTTTGACATCTTACATACTCATGGATTAATGTTTCTTGACTTGTTAAGTAGGTTGAATTACAATTTGTCTATTATCACGGTTGTTGTTTGTTGTTGTTTACTTGTTTCAGGTACTTGAAGAAGGAAGCGAGAGATAGATGGAGAGAGCAAGCAAGGGCATCATCAAACATGATAAGCGAAATAAGAGGTAGGCCCTCTTAATTGGTTCTATCCTAAGAAAATCATCCATAAAATGTATCTGTTGTGGCTAGACCCATCATCTGGCTAGAGGAATTCATTTGTGTATGCACTTATAATTTTACTTCACCAAAAAGGGAACAAATTAATTTGGTGAAAACGAGTGACTTCTTAGATTTGGCAGCAGTAAATACCAAATCAAATTCTTGTAGGATCATGATCCATTTATAATATTTGCCCCCCCCCCCAACAACTGAGGAGTCAAGATATAGGTCATGGGGTTGCATTGAGAAATCACTGTAGTCGTGCGTAGAAGGATATAGAACCGAAAGTGTTGAAAAACCTAAACGGTAGCGAAAGAAAATTTCTAAGCATGTGCATAACGTGTTTTAGTGTCAAGGAGATTCTGAGTAAGGTAGTGGATTACATGTTCATTGCCTTCGTCGTCATCTTGGACGAAGACCATAGAAATGGTGCCAGGGGCCATGGCTAGGTAAAGGAAGTAATATTGATAATAAGTTGGTGGGTGCAACATAGGAGCACTTACGAGGATGGCCTTGAGATCATCGAAAGATTTTTGGGCCACCTCATCCCATACAAAGCGTGTTCCTTGTTTTAGCAATCGAGCGAATCCCGTGGCTAACCCAGCGTTGTTGGGTATAAATCGATGGAGAAAGTTGGCCTTTCCTTGTAGGCTCTGGAGTTGGTGCAGTGAAGATGGAGGGGGTAAATTTACAATGGCCTCAACTTTTAATGGATCAAGGCGAATACTGTCCTTGGAAACGATGAAGCTGAGGAGTCGTCCAGATTCTACGTAGAAAACAAATTTGTGCGGTTTCAACCGAATGTTATAGTGTCTGCAACGTAGAAAAATATGTTGAAGATGGTCTAGCTTGTCTTGGCATTGACAAGAATGAGTGAGAAGATCATCCATATAGGGCTGGACAATGTTGAGAATATAATGAAATGCAAAGGACATTTCCCTCTGAAATGTAGCCAAAACATTTTTGAGGCAAAATGGGAGATTTTTGTATGCGAACATACCCCACGGACAGATAAGAGTTGTCTTTTCTTGATCGCCTCGTGCGATGTTGATTTGGTGGTAACCAGAAAAACCGTCCATAAGAAAAAAATCTCGCTCCTAGCACATTCATCAATGATTTGATCAATGAAGGGAGTAGGATAGTTATCTTTAGAACAAGCATGATTGAGATCTCGATAATCAACGCAAATGTGGATCATCCTTGTTTTTTAGTCACCGGGATAATATTGGACACCTAGTCTGTAAGGGGAATGGGGTAGATGAACCTAGTTTTAAGAATTTTTTCAACTTCTCCCTTAATAGTGGCAGCCTTCCTAGGGCGCACTAGGTGGAGCCTTTGACAGATAGGCTTCGTGTGTAGATAAGTTGGTATTTCGTGCACTATAATGCTAGGATCAATGCTGGGCATTTCTTCATAGGACCACACAAACACATCACAGAATTCCTGAAATAGAATAGTATATGTCTTGATCTCATCCAGAGAACAAGATACCCCAATATGAACGTGCTCAATGATACTGGGTTTGATAGAAATGTCAATCAGCATCTTTTGGGTAATATTACTAAAGTTTCCTTCCAACCATACTTTGTGAGTAATGATCAGTAGCGGAAATGGAGAAGAGGACGCTTTGAAAATGGTATACATGACCGTTGGACGAGGTAGGAACGAGGAGCGATGATGCGTATCGATCTAAGGTGGTTCTTCAAGAGACATGAATTCCATGATACCTTCATTAGCAAGGAAGGTCTCGGCTAAGGGATCAAGTGATTCTAAAGCGCCACGCCACGGGGATTGAGAGTATGTATTGAGAGAGGTCTTCGGCATAAAAGAATAAGAGGATGCAGAACTCGAAGCCGAAACAATTTCCACGTAATTGATTTCGGCGGGACTAAGCACATAACCTCGCCCCAGGTATAAACAAGATCTAGTGAAGGTATGACCCAAGGATCAGATTTGACTGAGATCATGTTGATAGAGGCAACATGAGGAGGTGGGAGTGGAAAAATTCCCATTAAGGAAAAATATTTGAAAAGACCTACCCCCACACTCTCATAGGGAGAACTAGTGTGCTTGACGTATGAAACATTGCCATCTGAGGAGGAAGAGGCAGAGAAAGACAATTGGTCGACAATGACAATCTTCCCTTGATGTGGAAAATGAATCACACGAAATAAAGGAGAGGCCACGGTATGCATGGCATGGGTCCAGCTTCAACCGAGTAGAAGATTATAATTGAGATTGGCATCAATAATTTCTACATCGACTTGCACTGTCTTACCTTCCAAAGTGATGGCAAGGTTAGGTAAGACATCGAAGGGTCATGAATCACACCCATCAAAAGCTTCCACAATGTTTGGAGATTGGTTCAAAGCAGGAGAACCAATAGCCTTCCAACATGCAGTTGACATGATGCAGGTGGAGACACCTTCATCGATGACAGTTTGGTGGATGGTCTTCTCAATGATGATTACCTGAATAAGAAAGGAAATATGATGAGGAAGACGGGGAACATGGCTCTCTAGATCAAAACATATCAAATTGAAATCGGTGGGATTGATACCCCCGATAGCTTACAACAAAGATTTCCACTGTGATGGGCAGCTTTGGAGCACCTCAAGGGCCGACATAGCTAACAACACCTAAGCCAAATCCTCAAAAATATTATAGTGTTGAGCGGCTCGAGCATTGGTATTATACAAGGATTTCTACAACACATCTCGAGAGGGTGGCCTTATAGCGGAATTACAGTTAGGGTGCTCAATATGAAGAGGGCCGGAACTCGGGGTGGAAGAAGAAGGTGCAGCTTCTTTCGCTTTCCTAGTTGTTGAAATAGGAGTTTGATAACCTTTCGATCTAGTAGCCTCATTGATAGGCATACTCATCATGAACACTTGAGATCCGGAGGAAGCAGATTGGTGTTGGTCTACCATTTGGGTTTGCTGAGACGGAAATGGCTCTTTGAGGATAGCAGGGGTCCCTTTAGGCAAGCGTCTAACTTCGGATCATCACGGGCAATGCTTAGTGTAGCGATCTTCCTCGCAAATGAGGCAAGGATACTTATGTTTCCATTACAAATATTTGCCAGCAGACAATTTGGGAGGACCCTATTTCGGGGCATCGACTTTACCCTTTCCTTTGCCTTTCTTCTTTCCTTTCAAGGATTTTTCTGCTACAGTAGATTGGACAACGTGGACCTGTAAGGTTTTACCAGGGCCAGGTGGATTCTGGGATGAACTATTAGGAACAATATTTGTGACCAAATTCTATTTTGAAGAACTTAGTTTTAGTAGGGGTTTGGGAAACCTAACCAATAACTCCATCAAAGGGAGGTACAACTTGTAACTTTGATGTTGTGAGATTGGATGATGGCTGTAGAGCATTGGGTAATAACTCATAAAAAGTGCCAAACTGAGAGTAAACTAGATCTAAGTACTAGGCACGAGCAATGGCTTTCTCTTCAGTAACACATCCACCTAATGCTATATCGCAAGCAATTGGGGCTACAAATGATTTGGTGAACCATTCAGCGAGCAGCTAATCAACAATCTCAAATTTGATCAGGCAACATCTATGTCTCCATTCATGGATGTGATCAGAGATGTGCATCGTAGTATCTTTCTTAAGCGATGTGAGCAAATAGGTGTCAGTTTCATAGTGAACTGGAAACTGAAAATGTGTGAGGAAAGCCATGGCTAAAGAGTTAAAGTCATGGTAAGTAATTCGAGGCAACTCGATGTACCACTTAGTTGCAGCGCCCATGAGGGTTCGTTGGAAAAGACAAAGATGAATGGAATCGTCATTGTATGAGTTTGACGAGCACCAGAGGTGATATGTCATCACATGGGCCTGAGGATCTTCTTTATCTTTCTCATCCAACTTATGAAAATCACTTGGTATCTTGGACGACACCGGAGGCAAGTATGGTGAATGAAGGATTGGATCATTCGTAAGGAGAGATACATCTGGCAACTTGAGTGTAGCCAAGAATGGCAATTGAGTGCTAAAAGGCATGAGAGGTTGATAAGCGGGTCCGAATCGAGGAGCCCATCCCTGCTGGTAAGGATTTTGGCCCCACAGTGGGGAATTTTGGTCGTATGGCATCTCAAGGTGCCCCCATTGCAGATTATCTTGACCATAGGGAGGATTTTGAACTTGAATTACTTTGAACTATCTGGCCATAGGTTGCTGATAAGCAACATATGGGTTAAAAGGCTGTTGAGCCTGTTGACCTTGGACATATGGATATTGGACCTGTTGTCATCAAACATAAAGGTGATGAGCGTGTTGCCCCTGAGCAAGAGGATTTTAGACTTGCTGTCCTTGGGCATAAGGTTGATACACTTGTTTCCCTTGGACATAGGGATTCTATACCTGCTACCCTTGACCAAAAGGATTTTGGACTTGATGACTTAAGGCATTAGGGTTTTGTACCTGAAACCCTTGGCCGATAGGATTTTGGACTTATTGACCTAGGACATTGGGATTTTGAGCCTGCTACTACAGGACTTGACCTTTAGCCTACCCTTGCAAGGGTTGTTGTTGCCTTGGTTGGTTTGTTTGTTACAAGGGCTGACCTTGCGGTTGCAAAATTTGTCCCTAAGGCTGCAGAGGTTGGCCCTACGAGGACATGGGTTGGGAGGTGTGCGGAGCATATTTTATCTGTTGTTGCATGGTTTGCTGCAACTATTGCAAAGGTTGAACTTGCAGTTGCAAAATTTATCCCTGAGGCTACAGAGGTTGGCCCCACAAGGACATGGGTTGGGAGGTGTGCGGAGCATATTGCATCTGCTGCTGCATGGTTTTCTGCAGCTGTTGTAAGGGTTGACCTTGTGATTGTTGTAGTTGACCTTTCTGTGGGATCATTTTCCCTTGCAGTTGTGCGGAGAGCCCTTGCTACAACAAAGGTTGTCATTGTTGTTGTTGAGGTTTCCCTTGCTATTGCGAGGGTACTTCAATAGTGCCCGAGAAATTTCTGAACTGAATCTGGCCATAGCCACGCTAAATGTACTGCCCAGATTGGAGGGTGTAAGGTTGATTAACCATTCCTTGAGAACCATATGGAATGTAAGGAGTTTGGTATTGGACCTGAGCCCCATAGGGCTACTGATACTGAACATTTCTCGATCCAGATAGACCAACGGGATTATGAACTTGTTGGTACTAGACATTGCTTGATCCAGTAGGGTTAGAAGGGTTGTGAATAATACCGAAAGATGGTTGGTTCATACCAAGCATGTGAGCTTATGAGCCACTCACATTGGTGGCATCTGACACCATAGAAACATTCAAGTTTTCCCCCCCAGGCAGTGGCACATATTGGCCACTAACTAGAGGGATGGAGGAATTGACAGGGACATTGTTTGAAACTACCGATTGTGCTTGATGAGTAACTAGGATTGATGATACAAGGGTATTCAGAATGGTGGGTTGCACTGGGACTGAGGTAACAACTTGTTGGGAAGTCGTGTTAGCAATGAACGGACCTAACATAGGCATGGTGTGTGACGCCCAAACAGGGTTATGGTAAAGTGATGAGGCACTAGGTGTACCTGAAACCAACTGTGCAAAAGAAACATAGTTGGGTGGAAAACTGGTGGGAATACCCCCTGAATAGGGGAAATCCTCAGGAGGAAAAGGTAGCTCTTCCTCCTTACCGATGTGTGGATTAGAAACTTCAGACTCTTCCAGAGAGATGACTGGAGCATCGTCTTCGGGTTCCACATCTGGAAATAAATGATGATGAATGGTCAAACGATTATGAGGGGATAGTTCCAATGGAATGCCCGACTGGTCGTACAGACTGTAAGGACATTGCGGTGATATCAAAACAGGCTCAAACAAAGTATTCAGAGGATAAAAGACCAGTCCAAGCTAACTGTCAGTGGTTGGTGAGTCCTTAGGAGTTTGAACGGGATTGTCCAGAGATTCCGGGCCAAGATGAGAAGATGACCCAGTATCAAAAGTAGGTGGAGGACGAGATGACAAAGGTTGAGTACTCAGAACAATTTCGAGTTCAACACCTTGGCCCTCGAGTGATTATGGTAATTCAGGAAATGACTCCTCAGACAATCTTTCAGATGGAGGAGAGGAAGAGGATCTGGGTGAACCAGATGGTTCAGCCACGATGACCTTGTTTTAGTTAGCAGAAAAATTAACTTCAAGGCTTTAAAATGTTCTTTAAGGGAAACTCACAATTTGGTCTCAAAAAAGACTAACAGGGTTTTCTTAGATTGTGGGCAATCAATTATTAAGATGCATAAAAGACTGGTGCTCTTTCATTTTTTAGGAGTCGAGAAAGAAACAAAGATGACTCTATTTCTTTTGATTGGAAGTTAGCTCGAAAGGATAAGTGCTCGAATGATATTTTCAGTTTAATTAGTCAAAAAGATCAAATGACTGCTCTAGATGATCTAGGTAAATAGGATTATCAGGCAACCGTGAACTGTAGAATACCTCTCAGTGAACCCAAAAGTATGAGTAGGCAATCTCCCCGAATGTTGTTTTTGGTGTATCACGTTTACAAGGTAGCCAACTCGGCTTCCTAAGGATAAAGGATTGCAGCCTAAAGGGGTCTCTCGTTATATACTTTATGGTACGGGGAGCACAAATCCTTACTAGCACTGTCTAATGCTGAAGCTAACGATAGCTGCTAGGTTTAAAGATGCCAGAACACGTCTCTAGCCTAGACATTATAGATATGATCATTAAATGTCAAATGCACCTTAGGTTAATTGAATTCATTTTAAAGTTTATGTTGAGTTATGTTTCAGTTTTCAGGTCTTAACGATGTGACTCGAAAAACCTAAAATGCAGCTAAATGAGACAAGACCCTTTCAATTCGATGACATGTCTACACTAGAGAGGGTAGAAACTACTCAATCAAATGCAAACAAACAAGCATATGAAAACAAAATGATCTTTCACTACCTTACTTTTTGAAAAATAAACTAATGAAAAATTCATTCCAATTCCTAATTTCCTAACAAACACATATCTAACAATCCTTTTGAAAGAAAAAAGAGTTCTTTTCCTTTTCTAAATTCTAATGCAATTCTAGTCTCTCAATGATGCAAGCTATCGTAGCACAATGATGCAACAAACTAGAATTTCACACTTTTTCATGAAACAACGAAATAAACTTTTCACATACAATTTTTCGATGAAAAAGTTTTCGAGATAATAAGCTCTTTAAGTAGATGAAAACATGAAAAGAGAAGCTCATTCAGATCACTGAAACATCGAATTTACCCACAACAAGACAAGCAATGTAATCCATGCCCGAAAAGAAACGTTTAGACAACAAACGAAAGCTTTTGAAACTTGTGTAATAGAGTTCAAAGTCATAAAAGCAACGAAAACGAAATGCAAGGAGTAAGTACACCTACAACCCAACTCACTGAGTTCACAAATAGCCAAATGGACAACAAACTAGATTCCCTAGTGTCGTTTACCACCCAATGACCCAAGAAATCAAGTAGAAGGATGATAAGCCAACAAGAAAACAAGACCAAATGAAAAGTAGCTCCTAGTCAGGGAGAAAAAGAATCTAAAAGTCTTACGGGGTCAAAATCATAAGAGCAGAACATAATGGCTAAGGTTGGGGTCAAACCCTAATCTTAACTTATACGCATCAGTGCGACTGCCTAACTGACAACAAGTGCCAGAGGTTGGTTGGCACGACTATTCCTCAGCATATCATGCTGATCGGCGTGACTGTCAGTGGATTAAGTGCGCCGAACGATGGAGCCAAGAAAAAAAAAATGAAACAAAGACCATATCTACTACTATGAATTTCAAACTCAGGCTAGCAAACAGGAGAAAAGAAACAGAACTAAAGAGAAAAAGTGGAACTAGAAAAGTTCTCACGAAATCATGAAATCCAAGAGAAACAAAAGGATTGGGATTCCCCAGTATGGTCTCCAATTTGTGCTGAAGTAAAATTATAAGTGCAGACACAAACAAATTCCTCTAGTCCGATGATGGGTCTAGCCACAATAGATACATTCTAAGGAATATTTCCTTAGGTTAGAACTAGTTAAGAGGGTTTAACTCTTAATACGCTTATCCTATTTGATGATGTCCTTGTTTGGTTTCTCTAGCTATCTCTCGCTTCCTTCTTCAAGCACTTGAAACAAGTAAACAACAACTGTGATAATAGAAAAATTGTAATTCAACCTACTTAAAAAGTCAAGAAACATTAAGCCATGAATATGTAAGATGACAAAACATGTAGGAAATCAATCAATAGTTGCATATATATTGATATCAAAGAGAGATTACAACCATTGTCTTGACATTACAGTTCTCCTCCGACAAGACGAGTTTCCCACACACTTCTGCTAGCATTCCATGATGGCCTCAATCAATAATAGTTTTAAGTATCTTCCCTTTAGGCTTCACTCCAAACCAAATCACACTTCTCCCTCACACAACTAGATAGCTACAAATATGAATAACTTGTTGTTTACTCCAACCCAAAATAGCACTAGCACACCAATATTAACAATACAACACTAGCTTGTGCTTGGGAAAAATGGAGGTTTATATAGCATGAATGGATGGGAGATGGATCCTCTTCCCATGGGATAAGGTCTTATCCCTTGAGGTAGTTCCATCATTATAGGGGAAAGAAGCCCAAATTTAACATCCTCGATCCCATCCGACCAAACCATTTACTGGAATTCCTTTACGAAGATTCTAGAGCTGGAAGCTTTGACTCCTAATTTAAGAAAAATCCATAACAAGACCGGTGTGACTAGAACACAACTCAGTCACTCTGGTCGATGCTAGGGATAGTGCTAATCTCTGCACATCAGTGCGGGGGAGACAAAGGCCATTAGTGCTAGTCTTGTAAACTGGGAAAAACAGAAGTTTCAGGGGAAATGGTGCAAAAGGGAATTGATCTTCCAATGAAGAGGGACACAATGGGAGTTTCTTCATGAAGGCAAAGCATGTGGGGTTCAATGTAGAGGTCCTCTAGGATCAAGGAATAGGGAGTACAGGGACAGTGACAAAATACTGTGTAACAGGAGGACAATTTTCTGACAGAAGAACTGCTGATAAAATCTTTCTTTTAGAATATTATTAGCTTTCCATTCCTAGGGACACCAAGGAACATGTTAAGAGATGCGATAGCTATCAGAGAATTGGAAAACCCACTCTTTCAAATGAAATTCCACTATAACCATAGGTACTCATCAGACCATTTGAAAAATGGGCACTAGATTTTGTTGGACCAATCCACACACCTTCAAAACAAAATAGGTATATTATGGTATGTATTGATTATGGCACTAAATGGGTAGAAGCTAAAGCACTTCCTTTTGCTACTGAAAATGTTGTAGTATTGTTTCTTTTTGAGGATGTTTTCACTCGTTTTGGTGTTCCAAGAGAAATTGTAATAGATCAAGGAAGTCCACTACATACCATCCACAAGAAAATGGACAAGTTGAGTCCACAAATAAGGTGATTGAAGCAATCCTTACCAAGATTGTACATTTACATAGAAAGGACTGGGTAGAAAAGCTTCCAGAAGCTTTATGGGCCTATAGAACTACATGGAGAAATACTATAGGACATACTCCCTATGAACTTGTTTATGGGAAGCAGGTCTTACTTCCGATAGAGTTCTAGATCTAGACCTATAAAACAACAGTCTAGTTAGACCTTGACTTATCAGAAGCACAGAAGCAAAGGATGAGACAACTTAATGAGCTTGATGAAATCAGACAATAAGCCCTCCAGAGAACTAGCCTAGTTCAACAACAAAGATCCAGATGGCATGATAAGTACGTTAAAGAAAGAATATTTCATCCAGGTGATTGGGCATTACTCTTTGATTCGAAGTTCAAAAATTTTCAAGGAAAATTCCAAACCCATTGGCTTGGAATTTATGAAGTTGAAAGTGTCTTTAACAATGGCGCAGTTAGAATCAGGACTATTGATAAAGAGAAAATTCCTCTTTTAGTAAATGGACATTGAATCAAACTTTACCAGAAGCCATTGACAAAAGAAGAATTTGTCAAATGTTCCAAGATAATTCAGAACTGTATATGGTTAAGAAGAGTTCTTCTTTTCCACCTTACAAATTTTACTCATTTTTACTTTAAAAAAAAGTAATAATAATATTATATATATATATATATATATATATATATATATATCTATCTCTCTCTCTCTCTCTCTCTCTCTCTCTCTATATATATATATATAGAAAATTTAAAGTGAAAATGAAATCATTGCAATTTAAGGGTGATAGTCGCTTATCAAAAACATCATAATCCACCACTTAAAAAACCTGTCACGTCCACATTCCAAATATTCTGAAGTAATCACTGAATCATTATTTTAAACGTGCCCCAATGGTCAAATTAATTTCCACAACCCTCATTATAATCCACATGTTCTTGCATTTCTTCGAACTCACATAGCCACTCTGTCTCTCCACCATTAAATGAAACTCTACCAACACCATTCTCTTGTCAAATTAACTAGTCCTTGAGGAAAAACATCCTCGATAATGGTTGTTATTGTTTGAACCAAGCCAGTAGGGAAGAAATTCTTGGAGGGATATCCTCAGACCATGGAGTTGTTGCAGAAGAAACAATGGTTGCAATTCATAGAAAAATTTGACGATTTTTGCATGAAAGTGACAAAGACTTTTGCACACTCGTTTGATGGAATAGAGGCTGAAATAGGAGGAATTAAGATCACCATAATGGAGTCCATGATCATAGAAGCTACTGAATTTCCTAGGAGTGGAGAGAACTGGTTCAAAAATAGGGGAATCCATGGACAAGATTGGAAGGTCTTCCTGAAAAATCCAAATATGGACACCACTATCTTCAAGAAAGGTATTCCTAGTACAACGCTTAAGAGTAAATGGAGAAATTTAATACTTGTACTTCAAAAATTTATCACTTGTGAGGGTCAGTTTGGATATATGTATTTCTACCATGTTAGGATAATGATGCATTTTCTTGAAGATCACCAGATGATTCTTCCTTATTTTCTCTTGCATAGTCTCAAGAAAAATGTCCATGAACGTTCAAAAGAAAATTCATTTCATAGATAATACCATGTATCATCATGGCTTGATAAAGACATTGTTTGAGTTCTACCTTCGGAGTGTAGGGGATTATTGGGAAAAGTTTCTGGTGAGGAACCATTTTGAGGAAAGATCTCCTGAACAACCTAGTAGCAGTACGACCCTCACGGGAAGGAAGAGAACAATGGAAGTAATAAAAGAATAGGAACCCCAGAATCAACCGGAATTATTAGAAGATGAACTACCCATAGTGGATATTTTACAGAAAATGAAGAAGGGAAATCTTAGATGAAATAAAGCTAGCAAAAGAATAGAGGATTTACCACAAACTAGGACCATTCCTCGAGAAGAAAAGCCAAAAACCAAAAGAAGGAAAGGACAAGGATTATAGACCTCGGGACTAAGGAGGAGTACAAGGTTGAGCACAGTGCAACAAGCAGTCTCAGAAGCTACGGAATACATTTATCTCGAGGAAAGTGAGCCAACTAAAAACCCTAAAGGTTCCCCAAGAGGATAACCAAAATTATCATCGAGAGTGTCACCACAACCTTGCAGTTCACCTCTAAGTAGCCCAGTGCATAGTCTAGGTGTTGACCTTGTTCAAAAAGAGATTTATGACTACATAGAGTCATTATAAAGAAAAGAGACAACAACTAAAGAAACAATTCAAAGTCAAGGAGAAGGGAGAAATCAATTCAATGAACCATAAGAACCTTCAGCATCAAATGTTTTAAAGCAAGAGACTTTTGAGCTCGAGACATTGACCAAGCATCTCAAGAATGAAAATCAGACATGAAGGCATAGAGTGAGATTCAAATTGCAAAATGTGACAACCTCATCCTTCATTTGAGTTTGTTGTACAAAAAGAACAAAAAGTTGAAGAAGGAAAATAGGGCAATGCAAAGAGAAATTATCAACTTAAAATATAAAATCCTCATGAGAAAGCCAAGGATGTGAGTGGTTGCCATAAAGAAGAGGAAAATGAATCTTGGAGGTGATGATCAGAAGGAACAAGTGAATGAAAATGATGAATTGTATGAGGACATACAAAACATCCAACATGGGGGAATGTAGAGTCCAAGGACTGTCTTACCTTGCCACTATTTTTGCCTATATTTCTTCCCTTTTTTCCATACTTATCACCTAAATAATGCAATAGACACAAGGTTTTGTTAAAGGTAAACATTTACATGTCTTTGTTAGGCCCCTATACTACTAGTGTAACCCCTTATTGTTATTAGTACAACCCCCTTATCATATTTTTATACCCATGTAGTCCCCATATTGTTACTATTGTGCCCCATAGAAGCCCACTATTGTTTTTTTTTTAGACAAAAACGGTTAATTTTATTAAAAGGCGCCAGCGTTAAGGCAAAAAGTGAATACAACACTTTTCTGGAAACTAACCGAGGGCCTGTTTTTCCAGCTATTACAAAACATTGCCAATCGGAGATAGAAAACATCCCACTGCTGGAGACTATCGGCAGAAATCAATGGAAACATCAGCGCTTTACCTTCAGTTCTGTAGCAGTTCGCTGGATGCTGAATGGGCCTAGAGGCAAAGGATCTCTCCAGAGCAGCAGATAGATTCATCAGTCCCAGAACACCACGATATGCGCTCTTCTTATTAATCTTTTGGTTGCACTTACAACAGAGAAAAAAATCAGGGCGATAAGTCAGCAGCAAAGGATCCAGGGAGCACTTCTTAGGGGATGTTGCAGAAGCAATCGACCTGGTTAACTGACAGCGAACTTTTGCTTCGCAGAACGCCTTGGTTGGCTTCCATATCTACTTGGGAGTTTAAATTCCTAAGGATGTGATAGAAGGAGATCTTGTGGAATTTGGGCAATAAAAGTCTGATTCTCCGGAGGATGGTTGATAAGTGGAGCTGAGAAGGATTCTTTTTGGATTGCAGAGCCTGGATAATAATCCTGGAGTCCCCGAAGACTGAAATGGAACGAACGTTGCCTTTGATCGCTTGAGAGAGCCCCTGCCACAAAGCCAGAGCCTCCGCTCTGTTGTTGGATTCCTTGCCTAAACCCCAAGCAAACCTTAACACCTCAGAGCCATCCGGACACAAAAGAACTCCGCCGCCTCCTGCGAAACCGGGGTTGCCTTTGGAGGCCCCATCAAAAAACAGGCAATGCTCATTCAGAGCCGACCTCCATTTAATGAACTCTTGCTGCTCCAGCTTGATTTCCCAATTGGAGGGAACGTTGGTGGCGATGGTAGCACAATCTTTATGGTTTGGGACCAAACCATTCAGCCAGAGTTCCTCTTCTCTGTTCAGGGCTTTCCCAGATTTTTTGGCAGAGCTGGCATCCAGAGTTTCTCCTAAAAGAGCTTTAACTTTGGTGATGACATTGATCGGGTTGCAGCTTTCATTTCTGAAAAGTCTGTTATTCCTTTCCAGCCACAGCTTCCAACAAACGAACTTGGGGATCCAGAGCCAACAATTTTTGAGGAGGATATTTTTGGAAAGACCATACGGAGATAATTTGCTCCAAGACTGGAAAAGGTGTTGGATGTTCCTAGGGAGCTCGAAATTATCAGAATTTAGCATGAGAACCCCCTTCCAGACTTCTGATGCAAAAGGGCAGGTTAAGAACAGGTGATCAGCTGTTTCTTCCTCTGACTTGCAAGGAATACACCAAGATGGTCCTTCCATTCCGCGCCTACGGAGATTATCTCGAGTGAGAATACTATTGTGGGCTAATGTCCAGCAGAAGAAATCAATTTTGGGAAGAGAGGGGGAATCCCAAATAAAATGACATTGAGCCGGATTTGGGGGAACATTCGGGATTGCCATAATACTTTTGTATCCTTCAGCAGCAGAATACGAACCAGAGACAGAACCCCACCCTCGTTTGTCTTTTGCTGAGGCTTTTACTGAAGCTTTCCCTTAAAGCTTATCCAAAAGAACAGAGGCTTCACCCTCCAGCCACTGAGGGACCTCCCCCAATTGCCAGCTTTCCCAGAGACCATCCTCCGACCAAGAGGAGATATCCTAGAGAGTGTTCAGATTGCGATCTTGAAGCCAGGCTCTGATATTGGAGATTTCTTCCACCTGTTTCAACGGTTGGTCACCTAGTATCGGATCATCCCAAATTCTTATTTTTCGCCCATTACCTGGAATCCAATACAGTTTATGACTAAAATGTTCCAAAGCTTTGATGCAAAGATTAAGAACAGGAGAACCTTTGGGAGAACGAGGAGGATGATCCAGGCATCTGAGGCGCTTCCCATGGAAATATTTTCTCCACAGGACCTTCTTGCTCCTACTAATTTTTCCAGAGACAATGTCCCAGAGCAGCTTGGTTCCCAAGGCCAGATTTTGAGCAGCCAGATCGCGGATTTGTAATCCTCCTTCCATAAATGGCTTTTTAATAGTATCCCATTTAACAAGGTGTAGCCTTCTTTCGTTGTTTTTTCCCCCTTCCCACAGGAAGCGCCTGAGAAGAACTTCCATCTTGTTGATGAAGGTTTTAGGTGCCAGGAGGATAGAGTGCTGATATAACGGTAGACTTGAGAGGACCGCTTTCATCAAATGATCTTCCCCGCATTATTTAGCCATGAAGCTCCCCAGGCATGAATTCTGTTTTTGATCTTGTCCAGCAAGGGCATCCAATGGGCAACTTTGGGAATGGTCCTGAAGATAGGGATCTCCAGGTATTTGAAGGAGTCCCAGGCCCAGGACCCTTCCATATGGAGAATCCTAGCAATATCAGATAATTCCTTGACCGAGCAATTCCAGCTATAGACTATGCTTTTTGTAAAGTTGATCTTGCTGCCCGAGACTTCTCTGTAGCTGTCCAGCTCCTTCTTGAAGGATTTTGCAGAGTTTATGCTTGCCCCACCCAATAATAGCGTATCATCAGCAAATTGGGCATGATTTATGTCTTTGACCTGGTGAACCATGCGGAGTCCAGGAAGGATTTGAGTCTGGAGGTTATGGTCCAGTTGAAAGCTAAGAACTGAGGCTTGAATCGCGTAAAGTAGCGGGGACAAAGGGCAACCTTGTCTGAGGCCCCTAGAGGCTTGGAAGAAGTCTGAAGGTCGCCCATTTACTAAAGGCGCAATCCAAGGAGAGGCAATGCAGGCTTTTATCCAGTTAATGATAGCTGGAGAAAAGCCCATTTTCTTCATAACCATAAACAGGAATTCATGCTTTACCCTGTCAAACGCATTTGCCAAGTCTAGCTTAATCACCATACCTTTCTCCTTACGATGGTAGCTTGAATGAACCGCTTCTTGCACCAGCACTATATTGTCAAGAATTTTTCTCCCTTTGATGAAACCACCTTGATTTTCAGGAATAATGGCAGGTAAGATTTTTTTGAGGCGGTTGGCTATAATTTTGGTTATAAGCTTGTAACTGGAGTTACACAACGAGATTGGCCTGAATCTGCTGAAATTAGCTGCTCCTTTCTCTTTTGGAATCAAGGCCAGAAATGCTGAATTGATGCCGCCTCCGATCTTTGCACAAGATTGGGATTTCTTAACCATTCTCAGAAGGTCAGATTTGATTATGTCCCAACAGGAAAGATAGAATCTAACAGGGAACCCATCCGGACCCGGAGCTTTGTCTGGTTCCATACTGTCCAAGGCATTTCTGAGCTCATTCATGCTGATCGGAGCCGTCAGCATAGCGTTGGTAGGATCTTGGACACAATGAGGGATCAAATTCATCGGATAGACCTGAGGATCCAATGGTGGTTCATTCGGGGCTGAGTAAAGATCTTTGAAATGAATGTGTGCTGCCCGTTTGATTTCTTCGAAGTCTTTAACCACTACATTTTGGTGGTGAATTTCTTTAACGGATTTGAATTGCTTGCGGGCTTCAGCTTGCTTGTGGAAGAAGCTGGTATTTTTGTCCCCAGCTTGTAACCAGAGAGCTCTAGATTTCTGCCTCCAGAGTTCTTCTTCTTCCCTGCTTGCTTTGTGAAATGCTTTTTGCAGGTCAATTTCTCTTTGAAGAAGGTCTTGGGTGACTACAGTATTTTCCAAAGACATTTGATGGGTAGCAAGATTGTCTAGGGCCGTTTTTCTATTGGAGGAGGGAGATTTCAGCGTTTTTGCCCACTCCTTGAGTCTTCTTTTGAGCCCCCTCAGCTTTTCTTCCCACACATAGAAGGGGGAACCTTGAACTGATCTGTTCCAGGCTTCTGAAACCATCTCTTGGAACCCCTCATGCTGAAGCCATAATGAGTTGAACCTGAAGGGAATGGGCCCAAGATTTTCCTCTGTGGAAAGCTCAAGAAGAATGGGTTTGTGATCCGAGGTGCTGTTTGGCAGAATTTTGGACGAAGCCATGAGACCACAAGTCAGGAAAGAGGATTGAACCAGAAATCGGTCTAACCGAGCTGCGATATGATTTGGGCCCACCCTTTTGTTGGACCATGTGAACTTCCAAGATGAGGGCTTGATATCCTCTAGTTAGCATCCCAATATGAGATCTTCAACCCATTCTCCTGCTGGGTCCCTGACCTGGGATCCTCCCCTTTTCTCATTTGCAGCAAGAGTAACATTCATGTCACCAGCTATAATAATGTTTTCAGGGTTGTTCAGCAAGAGATAGGACGAAATTGAGTCCCAGCAGGATTTTTTCTCAGAAGGAAGAACAGGAGCATAAATGTTAAACAAACTTACTTGATGGCCGGAGTCTTTATGGAGGAGCTTCGTGAATATCCAGTGGGAGGAGTTATCTTTTTGAATCAGGTCATAGATAGTGCTGTCCCAGAAGGTAGCGATTCCACCGGAGGCGCCTCTTGCACTGACAGCACATCCAATGCCTTTTTGCCAGAAGGATTTGCTAGCATTAAGGAGGAGATTTTCCTCCAACTTTGTCTCCTGGAATAGAAGGATTTCAGGCGAGTACATTCTGACTATATCTTTGAGGGCACCTTCTTTTAGCTTGCTGCCTAGTCCTCTGCAATTCCAGGAGACATACTTCATTATTTATTGGCTTGGGGGAATGTGGCTCCTTTTGGAGTCGAGCCCTGCTTGCGCCCAAACCTTGTATTCATCATTCCCTTGAGAGTTTTTTGGGATCCTTGGAGAACATCCCTATAGGTTTTCTCCTCTCTTAGTTTCTTCTTGGATTTTCGACTCCTGGCTGACTTGATAGGAGTGACTTGAGAGCTGTCTGACTCATCGGTTCTTCCTTTTGAGTCTTCATCCGATTCAGAGGCCAGGCTTATGTGTTCTTCATTATCTTTATTTCCTTCAATGCCTCTTGAGGCTGGGGGGTGAGTATTTCAGTACCCGTTTCTTTTGCTTCCTTCATTGAGCTTTCAGGTTCTTCTTGAGTCTCGATGGTTTCTGCGTTCCCTCTGGAGGAGGTTCCAACTTTTGGATCTTCATTGTTCTTCAGATTGGACTGCGGCTTTTCCCCTGAACCAGAATTTTTCTTCTCTGTTGGTCTTGGGATAGCCTTGCCTCTTTTGATTTCTTTCCATCCTTCCTCGTCTTCCTTAGTCCCGGCTTGGGATTTGGGGCAATTCCGTTGGAAGTGTCCGTGTTCATGACATGTTCTGCATTTGAACGGTAGTTGTTCGTAGTCCAGCTTTTGATAGTGATGCCATTCTCCCACTGTGATTTTAATCGCTTCGGGAAGACCAGCCTCTAAGTCAACTTCCACGCAGATTCTTGCACAAGTGTATTGGCCTTTATTGTCTGCTTTGTCAATGAATCGGCCCAGACCGTTCCCAATCTTTTGCAATGACTGATAGCTCTAGTAGTGGATCGGAAGGTTGGGAAGCCTAACCCAGACTGGAACTTCCTTCGGAACATCTACTGAGGGATCGAAGTCTGGGGTCCATTTATTGAGGTACAGACCCTGATTTCCCATGAAATACGGTCCATTCCTGAAAACCAGATCCCGGTCTTCCTTGGTGGTGAACTCGAAAATGAAGAAACCTCTCCCTACCGGATAACAGATCACACTGTTCTTCAGCTGGGGCCTCCAGTTGCGTTGAATCCAATCGTCCGTGGTTTTTGTAGAGGGCCAACGCCCCATGAATTGCCCGACCAATCCTCTATCAGCAAGGGCAAGATCAATTTTGATCGGCTGATCTTCTTTCAGGGCTATCTCAGGCACTTCCTCGAGTTTTTTAATGAATTTTGGGATATCTGGGGCAGGACGTTTCTTTCCTTTCTGCGTTAATAATCTCCGGAAGGCTTCTTCAGAGGATAGTGGAGGGGTGGGAGAGGATTCCCCACCCCCAGGATCACCCATGACTGCCACAAAGGAGCGCAACCAGGGATCTCAGCTCATACCCCAGCGCCCCTTCAAATTCGAGAAAACAAGCTTGGATCCAGAACACGGCTCAGATAGACGCCCAGCCGAAGGCGCAGCGCAACAGAGTGAAGCGGAACACGGTGAGGGAGCCCGTTCAGTCGCCCAGAGGGCCGAGGCCGCCGACACAGACTCAGAAACCCTAGCAGAGCTCGTCTCTGAATCCCACTATTGTTATTATTATGTCCTTACATTATTATTGTTATGTCGGCTCTAATTATATTATGACCACTTAGACTCCTATATATAGAAAGGAGGTATTTTCATTTGTATCATCAAAGAATCATACATTTGTGTAATTTAAAGGAGGTTTCCTCCTCGATGAGACTGAATTATAAAGTGTTGATCTATCTTTTCTACCTTTTTGTGAGCTGGTTTCATAACATTTGGTATCAAAGCTATGGATTCTAGGGTTTCGCTGGTCCAAATAGGTCATCGTGGGATTTTAGCTATAAATATTTCAATATAAAGTTTCAGAAGCTAAGAAATAAACCCATTTGAGAAAACAGCAGTTTGAACCTTGGCTCCAAATTTCAGATCCTTTCACGCTATATTTTCAGAGATATAGTCTAAGGAAGTTAGGTTTTTTTGCAGACCCCTGAATTACATTCCAAACAAGTGACCTGGGGAAAATCGTCATAACTTTCTCTCTGAGCATCAGATTGAAATTTCATAAGAAGTTACAGAAAGAAGACAAACTGTAGTTTCTTGTGTACATTTTTAGATCCAAAGGTCGAAACAGTGACACGTGTCACATCGTACAAGTTCGCTCTATTGAACTAGTCTATAATCAGGTCACCGTGGGAGATTTGGCATAAATCTTCCTTGGAGAATCCAATTTGGATCAGACTGGTGGCATTGGAAAGAGGACGCAAAGGGCTACTGCAGATGATGATTTTAGAATCGGAAGATCTGAAATTACAGAGTTACAGTCATTTCAAGATCGAGCTCCTAAAATCAAGAAAAAGCGAGATGAGGAAGTTTGATGGCAAGGATCCGGTAAATTGGATACTATAGATGGAGAAATATTTTGATCTACATGGTATACCACTATTACAAAAGGTATGTATTGCATCTAATTATTTAGACCTGAATCAATTTTTATGGTATAAAGGGATTTATTCTCGTAAACCACTTGTCACGTGGTCAATTTTCATGGAGGAAATGATAGCACATTATGAGGATACAAAGAGAAACTCCTCCTTTAGCCAATTGATAAATCTAAAAAAAAAGGGTTCAATGGAAGAGCACATTGAAGACTTTCAAAAATTGAATAGAAGGGTAAATTATATTCCAGAGAAGCAAAGGATTTATGTCTTCATAGGGACTTTAAAGGATAACATTCAACATGAGGTTCGTTTTTGGGAACCTAATTCATTGGAGGAGGCATTCGAGTTGGCAAGAAAAATTGAAAGCGAAATTACGAAAACAAGGAATCCGACCACTCATGGCTATAATTATGGAAGTGTTTCTTCTCCTAGCCTTCTACGACCTACAAGGCTTACACCAGAACAATTGGAAGAAAAAAGAGAAAAAGGGCTTTGTTATAATTGTGATAGAAAATGCACTAAAGGTCATAAGTGTGCTGAGAAGAAATTATTTTACATAGAGTATGAAGATGAGGAAGAAAATGATCAAGAAACATCAAAAGAAGAGGATATACACCAGGACCCAACCCAAGAGAAAGAAGAAGTGAATCTGACCATATCTTGTAAAGCATTGGCAAGAATTACCACTCAAACTCTCAAGATAGAAGGACATATGAAGAATAAAAAGGTTCAAGAAGTGAAAGATCACATCGAGAAAGAAGAAATGAATCCAACCATATCTTGTAATGCATTGGCTGGAATTACTACTCCTCAAACTATCAAGATAGAAGGACATATCAAGAAGAAAAATGTTCAAGAAGTGAAAGATCACATCGAGCATCAAGAAATGAATCCGACCATATCTTGTAAAGCATTGGAAGAAATTACCACTCCTCAAACTCTCAAGATAGAAGGAAATATCAAGAAGAAAAAGGTTCAAGCAGTGAAAGATCACATCGAGCATCAACAACAAGTTCTCCAACTTTTAAAGGATAACGCCACTTTGGTGCAGAATCGAATGAAAAAACAGGTAGATCAACATCACAGTGAAAAATGTTTTGATGTAGGTGATTGGGTATTTTTACGGTTACATCTCAAGAAAGCTATTTATGAGAAGGAAATGTTGGCAATACTACATGCACTTAAGAAATGGTGACCTTACCCAATGGGAAGACACTTCAAGGTAAAAATGGATCATGATAGCCTTAAATGCATTTTAGAACAAATATTATCATTAGAAGAACATAAAAATGGGTCACAAATATGTTGGGTTATGACTTTGACATCTTCTACAGAAAAGGGAAGAAATTTTTTGTTGCAGATGCACTCTCAAGAAAGGATGAGGATGTGGAAGCATTGTTTTGTGCTATTCTATTATCCAACCAAACTGGATAAATGAAGCAAGGGATAAATGGAAGAAGGACAAAGAAGTGTGGCCACTGATTCAAAAGTTACAGAATATCCCAATTCAAACAATATTGCGAAAACTTGAAGAGGAAGGAAAAATCATATTGGAACATGGAGCAATCATAGAAACAAGAACCCAACAACTAGGAAATCGATCAATTTCAAAGTATCTCAATAGGTGGAAGAACTTACCTGATGAAGATTCCACATGGGAGGACAAAAATTTTATATAGAAGCATCAAAAACTCCTCAAGCGTTGAGGACAACACTTTTTGAAGGAGAGGGGCATGTTAGGCCCGTATACTACTAGTGTAACCCCTTATTGTTATTAGTACAACCCCCTTATCATATTGTTGTACCCATGTAGTCCCCATATTGTTACTATTGTGCCCCATAGAAGCTCACTATTGTTATTATTATGCCATTACATTATTATTGTTATGTCGGCTCTGATTATATTATGACCCCTTAGACTCCTATATAAAGAAAGGAGGTATTTTCATTTGTATCATCAAAGAATCATTCATTTGTGTAATGTAAAGGAGATTGCCCCCTCGAAGAGGCTTAATTCTAAGGTCTTGATCTATCTTTTCTATCTTTTTGTGAGTTGGCTTCATAACAGACTTCTTCTTCATATTTGTCTATATACCTTATTGTTTTGTTAAACTATGAATTTGGCTATAGAATTGGCATGTTTCTGCAACTAATCTAGATTTCCACAATTGCCTCCATTGTTCACAGGGTTCAGAAGCTCCAGCTCAGCGAAGGAAGTTACGGATGGATAAGGAATAATCCCCTCATGGATTCATTTCTATTCCCTTGAACCAATTCATCAAGAACATCGCATGATAACACGATCAACCCCAAAGTCAACTATAAGATTATCGCCAGGACAGAGTCCGAGTTGTCGCGAAACCTTATTGATTTTCTTTTCCGAATAGAAAATCAGTATTTTAGTGATATAGTTTGATCGAAATAAAGATATTTAGGCTTGAAATGCTCATACTGTTATGCCGAGAAGTATTATAAAAACTATCGCCACTCTGTGTTTTGGGTGTGCATTGGTATATATAATTTTTTAGAACAGTTTGTTAAGAGTCGTTTGCAAGTAATAGACTTGGTTTCATGTTTGCTATATGTTGTGTTGATTGGAGGTTTTTGAATGATTTGTGGTGGGCCACTACAACTAGTACATGTATTTAACTCATTGCACTTAGATTTATTTTATTACTTAATCATAGATGCTCTATTTTGTGTGTTGAAATGTAGAATGATGAATTCACCATTGAATCATTGTATGCATAAGCAATTTCCTTTTCCTATACCTAGTTTAACTCTGTCATTTTATTTTCTTTTTATCTAGTATAGTGTGACCATTTTCATTTTCTTTCTATTTATTGTAGTTCGACTGTTTCATTTCATAGCATAGTTGCTTTTAAGAATGTCTTGTTTGGATGAAGTTGAATAAGTAAAAGAGCGAGAGTCTTTTCCTTGGCAATTAAATTTAGACACTATTTATTTATAATTTGATAGAATAGATCTCTCTTGCACATAGTAAATTAGATTTGGCTGCACCATAAAAATTCAAGACAAAAATAAAAAACAGTCTAACACAAGTAAAGTCTAGAATCACTCTCATATCATCCATATACTGATTCAATAAAGAATAATTCCTAAGAAATCTAGCTTACAACTTTAGGGATCAA
Organism: Pinus tabuliformis; assembly: GCA_031772625.1. Lineage (NCBI taxonomy): Eukaryota > Viridiplantae > Streptophyta > Pinopsida > Pinales > Pinaceae > Pinus > Pinus tabuliformis. Next base: position 756,548,596 of record CM062815.1, on the reverse strand, counting down.
TACATTAATATAATCAACAATACCATCTCCACACTAATTCTAAAGTTTAGACTCTAATAGGAATATAACGACATCAAATAACTTCTAGCACATATAGTGCACTTGTGCTTCATCAGTATGCCTGCCCTCGGCGATAATTTCTAATTGAAAATTTAAGGAGATTAAATTGGCCAAACAAGGAGGAGCATGTGCCATTTTCCTTCCTTTGAAGACCTTGCCTACCTCAATTGGTTTCTTAGGACTCTTTTAGCATCCATTTCGAAGCATGTCGCATCTCACTTTCCTCAAATAGAGGAAGAGGCTCTCTAGATTGCTCTAAGATATTACTTGAGTTATGCTCAATGCAGTTATGTCTATACCATTATACTAGACCTCCCTCGTCCTGGTGGTGCCAATGCATCGGGGGCATCTCATGCCATCGATGGTATCATTGGAGCTATTTCACATCCTTCGTCATATACTTAGGAGAGTTATGGCTATCCCCAGGGGGGCACCAATTCCTCCAACACTTATCCCCCTCCTGCCAGAAATGTGTATTCACGATAAAGCGCATCTTATGCATTCACCCAACCACATTAGCAGATGTTAGGGCCAGCTAGTTCTCAACTTTTCTACCAGACCATTTCCCCTTCACCATCTTACACCTATGCACGACCGAGCGCTCCAGCCCCTCAAGCATCAGTGCCAAAGCCACCCATGCATCCTCAGTCACAGTAGCCACCACCCCCTCAGGGTCAGGTTTATGCACAACAGATTGCGACCAATCCCAAAAATTTGAAGAAAAATAATAAGGGGAAGGGTCACAAGGGTAACTAGGGTAACCAAGGTACTCAACCTAATCAACCCCAGGGGAACCAACCTAATGCCAACAACCAGCAATAGGGAAATCAACCCAAGAACAACAAGGTTTTTCCTACGAGCAAGTCGTGTTCCTGTTTTGGTGTACATGACCATTATACTCACGAGTGTCCGCTCTTACCTCAAATGTGCAAAATGTGGGAAGCAGAAGTAACTTCTAGAGGTCAATTGCGCATGGAGCAACAAGCTCAAAATCCTGCGCCACCTCAACCGGCCGTGCTTACAAATCCTTTCCCTAAGCAACGATTTGTTGCTGCTCAGCCTCAAGAAGGTCAAACAGCTCACCCTCTCCAACCTTTGGGTACTAGTGACTACCAGATTCTCATGATGAATTTTGATGGGGTCTGTACCTCAGATGTCAACTTGCAAACTCGATCGTGTCAATATGACAAGCCATCCACTTCATCCACAACCGAGCCCAAAACCAAGAATCTATTGAACCTGTTATGACACCAAATGCTCCATCACAAATCCCTCAGCTCAAGGTTGAGTCAATTCCAAAGATCCTGAAGAGGCCATTGCACCGTAATGTAGCTTCTAACCAAGCTGCTCACATGTACAGTATAGTAGATGACTTGGTGAAATCACCTACTGCCATGTCGACACTGGACATCCTCCAGCCATGCCCATCTCAGAAGAAAGGTCTACTAACTTCTTTGGGCACACTAGTTCCTTCAGATGATTGTTTTATTGTATTTCCTATTGATGCATCAGAACATCCTCCATTACCCCCATCCATTGTTTTCCAGATACGAGTCTGAGTTTGTAATGCCATCATATCCCGATCCATGATTAACAATGGTGCATCCACTTGAGTGATGTTCATTTCCATTTGCAAGAAACTCAAGTCACCTAAACTATCCCCATCCACCATCACTTTACATGCTTGGGACAATGACCCCTCCCAGCCCCTCGCCATGTATCACAATTGTCTAGTGATTCTTGTGGGAAACATTGTTAATGTAGACATTGAGGTTATCGATGCCCCTCTAGATTAAAATATTCTATTGGGTTGTAGTTACACTTATGCCATGTCATTTTTCACTTTTGTGGTTTTTTCTGCAAGATGTGCTTCCCCTATGAAGGGAAGATCATCACTATCGATCAGTTGACATACTACAAGCCGTCATCCTTGACCTCCCCTAAGTCCATTATCTCATCGATGTCCCACAAGTAGTCTGCTACCCCTCTCACTGATGTTTCACCCGGAGTTAACAAAGATTTCACCTTGTTTTTTCTTTCTGTGGTTCTCCCCCTCCCATCTCTGAGCCCAGTTCATCGAGTGTTTTCGTGTTACAAGCATCACAAGTTGCTCAAAAGTAGTCTTGAACCTCTAGTCAATAGTCAATTCCACAACATCTTTCTATTGCAACTTTAGTCGAGCCATCTGGATCCAACCCTTGAGGACCTCCTCCTTTTGTGGGTGCCTCTCCTTTGTTCCCACCAAGAACTCTTCCTCCAGTTCTTAACCATCCAGGAATTGTTCTGCAGGGACATTATCCTGCGGGATAGATACCATTCTTGTTTCCTCCTCCTAGAATATTTTCTGTCCATGTCATGGATTTGTTGAGTCTCCCTAATATGACTTTTGGGATCATAGTCTGGTACATTGATTCCCCAAGGGAGGTGCACCGAAGCCTAGTATGACCGAAAAATCCACCCTCGTACCTTCCATGAAGGTGATCTTGTTCTAGTGTATGACTAGGCCCACGATGTCCTAGGACATGGGAAGTTTGAATCATTATGCTCAGGACCTTACATCATTTGTAAGGACTTATGCAACGAGGCATATCTCTTAGAGGATTTCGAAGGCCAAATTCTTCCTAACCCTCGTAATGTAGTCTACTTCAAGAAATTTTTCCCATAGCATATCCCATTGATTTGTGTGTTTTTATTTCTGTCATGCATTTAGGTAGGTTGCATGATCTCATTGGTTGTCTTTTGAACCTTTTAGATGGATCCATCATCCACACCATATATTGGTTATGCCAACAGTGCAATTTTCTTCTCCAGGAATCTATCCTCGGTAGCGTGGGCCATTTTCACCCCCTTTCATATGTTAGTCCATTCTAACGGTGTGTGCATTGGGTCTGCCACCAATAACCAAGCCAAATATGATGCAATGATAGGTTTGTTTGTCGATGCCCTTGTTCATCATATCCTTCAACTTCATGTTCATTTAGATTCCTTGCTTCTTGCCATGCAATTGAATGGTGTCTATCATGCACATAACCAAGTCCTGTTACAAATATATTTTGGCACATCACTCCCAACATTTATATTAGTACTTTTAGGGCACATAAAATCCTAATTCAGTTGCTACATGCCCTAGACAAGTCATCGCATTGAATGCCTCCTTCTATAAAAGTTTCTTGGCCTAAATCCTTCCTGAAATGACTCCTTGAAGGACTAGCACAACCTTGGTCAGGGGTAACTACGCTGCAATGCAGGTAGGTCCATGCAAGGGTGCTATTTAGAGAAACTAGGTCCACTTTTACATGTGCTGGGTGAGATTGAGAGAAATCTTCATAGGGTTTTGGGAATATTATTATCTTCTAGATCATTCTAGAAGATTCCCACTCTTATCATCTCCTATGAGCTCGAAATTGGATAGGGAATGAGTCAGGTAACCTCCTATCTTCTCATCCCTTTCTCCATGGAAACTAACTCTAAGTTTGGAAGGCCATTCAATACCCACATTTATGACAAAACCACCTCCATTTCCTTATAAATTGAGCACCCATCATAGTGATCAAGGTTTGGAATTTGAATAATTTTAAGGAGATACTATTGGTGTGAGTTTTGAGATCATTGCAAGTATTGTTATGTTGTTGGAGTGTTATCCTTTTGGTGTGATGAAGGATCGAACTCAAGCTAGATGAGTGACATGGGATTGGACTTCATGGTTGTAACTTTTCATTATACTTAATAAAGTTGTTTACACCCTTTCCCATATTCTTGTCTTCATGTATGATGATTATATGTGTAAATTATTTCGATTCCATTTGATTATAGTAGATAGATCTCTTGCTTTGATTGGTTTTTTATCCTCCGTTTGTGATTTCAGGTACTGATTGAACGGAATAAGTTCAAGAAGGAGCGATGAGAACCATACAAAGGAGACAAAGGGAAAGTGAAAGATAACAAGTAGGTCCTTTGTCTTATTTATCTTCTATAGAAAAAGGTTAAATGATTTAATTTTTGTTTTTCTAAGTGTAGCTACCCACTTAGGGAGATTGTGTTTATCCGTAGATGCAAAATTCCATATTGAAAATTGGCGACCATACTGGGGATCAACCATCATTCCGGTTAGGTTATCCTCATCATAGTACACCTTAGTAGACTTTACTTGCTTTCATTAATCTTATTTCAGTCTTTTGAAGTGTTTTTGGTCAAAAAATTGAGGTTAGATGTCTTTTGATTGGCCTCTCTCACACTAGCGCAGGCTTGGTTAGGGGACAGTGCTTTGCAGAGCACTCTTGGCTTAGAGACAGTGCTCGATAGCACATCTACTCCTACTTTGACCTACGCTGATCCTCCTTAAGCTTAAAAATCCATCTTTGGCTTGTATTTTTCCAATTTTTCTTCTAAAATTGTTTGTTTAAGGATCAATGTTTCTATGGTTCTGTAATCAACTTGTATCTCTTCTCCTAGCCCTACTTTGACCTTGATTGTTTAGTTTTTCTTAAGGGTTTTATTTATCATTATCAATTCGTTGTCAAATTTAGTTTATATTGATTAGTATTTTCTGAAAAGGAAGTGTCGTAAGGTCTTCATTTCTTCAAAAAAGAAATTGTCATAAAGTCTTTGTTTCTTGTGAAAAGATTAATTAATTGTATGTGCATTTAGTTTAATTTTTTTCATCTAAACATTAAAGGGACTGAAAAGAAAAATTTCATCATGCATATTGTAGTTTGTGAATGTTTGATAGGAATGTCTAGGGAAATTGCATTAGGTGTGACTTTTGCTCTTTGTCAAAGATCTGATTGCTCTATCCCCTACTAGCTACGATTTTCATTGTTAATTGAATGAAATAATGTTTCTCATGTTAGTTGCATTCTAGGAATTTCAAACATACATCACGTCGTAAACCTTGAAAGGAAATTTCTAAAGAAGGCAAACTTAAAATTTATCTTAATCAACCTAATGGAGCATTGTAACTTAACGCATAACAATTAGAGGTCTAGGCTAGAAACATGTTCTGACGTCGTAAAACATAGCAACTGTCACTAATTATCTGTGATACATTCTGATTTTGATACCTCATTACTCGTACATAAGTATATTGTAGCTCGTCGATGTACCTTCAGGTATATAGGGCGGTGTTACAATCCGTAAAGTATAAATGAATGCTCTCACTGTGTGGTTTTGCTGTTAAGAAACCAGCTCACAAAAATATAGAAAAGGGAGATCAACGCCTTAGAATTCAGCCTCGTCGAGGGGGAAACCTCCTTTACATTACACAAATGAACAATTCTTGGATGATACAAATGAAAATACCTCGTTTCTATATATAGGAGTCTAAGGGGTCATAATATAATCAGAGCCGACATAACAATAATAATGTAAGGGCATAATAATAAAAATAGTGGGCTTCTATGGGGCACAATAGTAATAATATGGGCACTACATGGGTACATCAATATAATAAGGGGTTTGTACTAATAACAATAAGCGGTTACACTAGTAGTATAGGGGCCTAACATGCCCCTCTCCTTCAAAAGGTGTTGTCCTCAATGCTTGAGTAGTTCTTGATGCTTCTGTATAAAATTCTTGTCCTCCCATGTGGAATCTTCAGTAGGTAAGTTCTTCGACTTGATGAGGTACTCTAAATTTGATCAATTTCGTAGCTATTGGGTTCTTATTTCTGTGACTGCTCCATGTTCCAATATTATTTTTCCTTCCTCTTCAACTTTTGGCAATATTGTTTGAATTGGGATCTTTTGCAACTTTTGAATAAGTGGCCATACTTCTTCATCCTTCTTCCATTCATCCCTTGCTTTGTTTATCCAATCTAGTTGGATAATAGAAATAGCACAAAACAATGCTTCCACATCCTCATCCTTTCTTGAGAGTGCATACGCAACAAAATTTTGCTTCCCTTTTCTATGGATGATGTCAAAGTCATAACCCAACATATTTGTGACCCATTTTTTTGGTTCTTCTAAAGAAAATAGTTGTTCTAAAAAGTATTTAAGACTATCATGATCCATTTTTATCTTGAAGTGTCTTCCCATTCGGTAAGGTCGCCATTTCTTAAGTGCATATAGTATTGCCAACATTTCCTTCTCATAAATAGCTTCCTTGAGATGTAGTAGTAAAAATACCCAATCACCTACATTAAAACATTTTTCACTATGATGATGATCTACCTGTTGTTTCATTCGATTTTGCACCAAAGTGGCGTTATCCTTTAAAAGTTGGAGAACTTTTTGTTGATACTCGATGCCATCTTTCATTTCTTGAACCTTTTTCTTCTTGATATGTCCTTCTATCTTTAGAGTTTGAGGAGTGGTAATTTCTTCCAACCCTTTACATGATATGGTTAGATTCATTTCTTGATGCACGATATGATCCTTCACTTCTTGAACATTTTTCTTCTTGATATTCCCTTCTATCTTGATAGTTTGAGGAGTGGTAATTCTGACCAATGAATTACAAGATATGGTTGGATTCATTTCTTCTTGATTGATGTGATCTTTCACTTCTTGCACCTTTTTCTTCTTGATATGTCCTTCTATCTTGAGAGTTTGAGGAGTGGTAATTCTTGCCAATGCTTTACAAGATATGGTTTGATTCATTTCTTCTTTCTCTGGGGCTGGGTCTTGGTGTATATCCTCTTCTTTTGATGTTTCTTGATCCTTTTCTTCCTCCTCTTCATACTCTATGTAAAATAATTTCCTTTTTTTTTTTTTTTTCTTCTCATCACACTTATGACCTTTAGTGCATTTTCTATCACAATTGTAACAAAGCCCCTTTTCTCTTTTTTCTTCCAATTGTTGTGGTGGAACCCTTGTAGGTTGTGGAAGGCTAGAAGAAACAACACTTCCATCTTTATAGTTGTGAGGGGTAGACTTCCTTGTTGCCATAATTTTATTTTCCAATATGTAACAAAGCCTTTTTGCTCTTTCCAATTATTGTGGTGTTGCTCTAAAGAAGGTGTTTCTCTTTGTATCGTCATAATGTGCTATCATTTCCTCCATGAAAATTGACCACGTAACAAGTTGTTTATGATAACAAAGCTCTTTATACCATAAAAATTGATCCAGTTCTAAATATGAAGATGCAATACATATCTTTTGTAACAATGGTACACCATGTAGATCAAAATATTGCTCCATCCGAGGTATCCAATTTACCGGATCCTTGCCATCAAACTTCCTCATGTTGCTTTTTCTTGATTTTAAGAGCTCGATCTTGAAATGACTGTAACTCTGTACTTTTGGATCTTTAAGTTCTGAAATTGTGACTTGCAGTAGCCCTCTGTGTCCTATTTCCAATGCCACTAGTTTGATCCAAATTGGATTCTCCAAGGAATAGTTATGCCAAATCTCCCACAATGACCTGATTATAGACTAGTTCAGTAGAGCGAAATTCTACGACGTGCCACATGTCACTGTTTCGACCTTTGGCTCTAAAAACTATATACAAGAAACTACAATCTATCCTCTTTCTGTACCTTCTTACGAAATTTCAATCCGATGCTCAGAGAGAAAGTTATGACGATTTTCCCCAGGTCACCTATTTGGAATGTAATTTAGGAGTCTGGAAAAAGACCAACTTCCTCAGATCATATATCCACAAATATAGTGCGAAAGGCTTTGAAATTCAGGCCCAAGATTCAACGCGATGTCTTCTCAATTTTTTTTTAGCTTCTAAAACGTCGCAGAAAAAAAGTTATAGCTGAAATGCCACAATGACCTATTTGGAGCAGCGAAACCCTAGAATCCAAAGCTCTGATACCAAATGTTAAGAAACCAGCTCACAAAAACATAGAAAAGAGAGATCAACGCCTTAGAATTTAGCCTCTTTGAGGGGCCAACCTCCTTTACATTACACAAATGAACAATTCTTGGATGATACAAATGAAAATACCTCCTTTCTATATATAGGAGTCTAAGGGGTCATAATATAATCAGAGTCGACATAACAATAATAATGTAATGGCATAATAATAACAATAGTGGGCTTGTATGGGGCACAATAGTAACAATATGGGCACTACATGGGTACATCAATATAATAAGGGGGCTATACTGATAACAATAAGGGGTTACACTAGTAGTATAGGGGCCTAACATTCACATTAGACAACACTAACACAGATTCGGCCTCCACGTGCTTTCGGGTATATATGGGAGGACTACATTAGGTTGCTATCCATCCTTAGGTAACCGATTCGGCCGCCTTGTGAACTGTGATACACCGAACATAGCATTTGGGGAGATTTCTTTCCCATACTTCTCGGTTCTCCGGGAGGTATTTTGCAGTTCACAGTTGCTTGGTAATCCTTTTTCCTAGATTATCCCTCTTTTGTTTTGCTATGCTATTTTGATTAAAATAAATTAATTGACTGTGGATAACATCCTCCATGTCACTCCTTAGTTGATCTTAGGTTGAGACATATGGCAACAACTCCGGAGTCCACCGATCAAGGAGTTCCTTTTGATGGGAATCCTATTCCTTTTCCTCCTTTCGGAAATATTGGTGCTCCTTATATGGCTACATTGTCCCTTCCAAGACTTACCATCAGCTTGCTAGTATGGTTGTTCTCAACATCCTTGGCCTCGCAACCGAATATTCCTACAACTAGACAAAATCAACCTCCAGTTGATCCTAAAGTTGACCCTTTTCCTTCATCGTCGGTTGTTTCTTTCTCCCCTTCTTCCTCTTTTCCTAGTGAAAGTATTTGTACTAGTAACCAGGTGGCTAAGAAGAAGAAGAAAGGGAAGAAGAAGAAGAAGAAGAAGAAAATTCAGCAGGGCGCCAACCAAGCAACCATTGCTTCAAATGCGACTTCTGATGAGAAACCGTCTGATAAGCCTCACAAACTTCGATATCCTTGCAAAATTTTTACGGGAGACCATATTCTTCGAAATTATTCTGGTATTCTTTAGATCTTAGAAGAATGGTCTTCTTGTTCACATCATCCTGTGTCATCAACTTCTCGAGATCATGCTAGTGACACACCATCAAATAGTGGTAGTAAAGTTCACGAAAAGAAGAGTAAAGTTAAGTTTCCCTATAGGTTATGTGAAGGGAATCACCCCATTCACCTTTGTCCCTATCTGGATGAAGCCAAAAAAGTGTTGGATAATTGTCCTGCTTCTCCACTACGACTTCCATCTAGTTACAGGATACTCCCCCTTAATCCTTCACTAGTTGATGAAGTGACTGACCCAAATCAATCGTCGGTCAAACCCACTGTCTCTGAATGTGAATCCCATGAGTCTATATCTAATCGATCATAGGTCAAGGAAACAATTGACCTGATTTCACCTTCATTTAATCATACCTTTCCCGTAGCGAGTGAGTATGATACCACACATGTTTTTTTTGTTTCTTCAGATTCCAATGAACTTGGAGGCAACCCTCCTGTCCCATCAAGACAAGAGGAAAATCCTCTCGTTCTTGTAACTCAAGGGAATAATTCTCCCGTTCTTATGGTACCTCCACCGAGTAGTCTGGCCACTTCCTTTGATTGGAATCGACTGGCAGGATGTCGTCTTCCTTCTTATGTTCCTTTCCATATCGTTGTACATGTTTGTAATATGATTGTACCTGGAACTATTATAGATGAAGGTGCATCTATGAGTATCCTTTCCTCAACTGCTTGGCAAGCGCTCGGTTCGCTGCCACTTGTGCCTATTACCTAGAATCTGTTGGCTTTTAACATAGGAACCATTCAACCATTAGGGATCCTTCCTTAATTACCTATTACTTTGGTAGAAAAAATTGTTTATCTCAATGTGATGGTAGTCCTAGGCCCTTTATATTACAATTTACTTCTTGGGCGTAAATTCGTTTATGACATGGGAGCTATTATTTCAACACTCTTTTGAGTGATGTGTTTCCCGCATGAAGGTAGAATTATCACTATTGGCCAGCTTTCGTTTCCCGGTCCGAATATGGCTTCTAGTCAACCATCTTCCCTAAATGGTTCTTTTTTCCTAATGGTATCTTCCCCACCACGGGTCAATTATATGGCAGCCCGTTCCGTGCCTACATCAACTGATGATCAATTGTGTGATGTTGTACATTATGTACTAGGGGCATTGAAACCAAATCTCTCAAATCAATTCCTTGCTACGTATTCCTTCCATAGCATTATTCTCCCATATCATGAGAACCTATTGCAATTCAGGATCTCTTATGGGTCTTGAACAAGGAATATGAGGATACTTTCTTATCTTGTGTCAAGCTCATTAAAAAATGAAACGACGAATATGAGGATAATTCCTGGTCTTGTGTCAACCTCGTTAAGAAATGAAACAAGGAATATGAGCATAGTTCCTCGTCTTGTGTCAAGCTCATTAAAAAATGAAACAAGGAATATGAGGATAGTTCCTAGTCTTGTGTCAACCTCGTTAAAAATGAAACAAGGAATACAAGGATAGTTCTTTGTCTTGTGTTAACCTCGTTAAAAAATGAAACAAGGGTACGAGGATAGTTCCTTGTCTTATGTCAAGCTCGTTAAAAAATGAAACAAGGAATATGAGGATAGTTATTTTTCTTATGTCAACCTCGTTAAAAAAATGAAACAAGGAAAATGAGCATAGTTCCTTGTCTTGTGTCAAGCTCATTAAAAAATGAAACAAAGGGTTTGAGCATAGTTCTTTGTATTATGTCAAGCTCGTTAAAAAATGAAACAAGGAATCAAATCATGGTTCCTTGTCTTGTGTCAAGCTCGTTAAAAAATGAAACAAGGAATCTGAGCAGAATTCCTTGTCTTGTGTCAAGCTCATTTAAAAATGCAACAATGTCCCCCTGGAGCAAATTTCCAATTCAAGTCTTTGATTAAATCTCGTAAAATCCGAGTCGAGTCTTTCACTTGATCTCGTATATGAACCTTCATTCCATCCACCTCATAGCCACAAGTAGTCTACATAGGTGAATGTAATGAAGCTTAGGGGCATGCACCTAGAATCAAGTCATCATCTGGGGGCATGTAAACCAATCTTAGGCATAGTTTTTTCAAGGTTCAAGCTTGTGTAAAAATGAAAGTGAATTCAAGCATAGTTTTTCATTTCAATCTTGTGTAAACATGAAACTGAATCCAAGAATAGTTCCCTATGGTTCGAGCTTGTGTAAAAATGAACCCATCTCCATTTTAACCCTTGTGATTGCCATTCTATCAGCCTCTTCCTTCAGATGAGCCTTGTTTTTTCTCCTTCCATCGTCACTATCTGCTTGGCCGATCATACACTTTCACTTGGTTTTTTTACCCTTTCAGAGGAACAAGTTGCAATGAGTGGTCTTATTAGCCAGCCTCTCAACATAAATAAACATGTTTTGAGATGTTCCAACATCACCGGAACTAGTTGCTACACCTAGACACCACTCATTCCTCAAAGTGAAGTCCTATTTAAGCTCTTTTCAGAATCTCAAAATATGAAAAGATTGTTGAGTGCTTGTCCATTTCAACTCATTAACGGATTGGAAATGACATCTAATCAGTATAAGTTTAAGCCTTTTTTGGACTGAGATATATTATTTACGAAAAAGGAATACGTTGATCGAACATGGTCAATCGGTTCTCTTTTGTATTATTTTACGCCTTTTTAGACTTGAGAGACAAATTTACGAAAAAGAACTTATGGAGTTTTCTTTTTGTCCATTTTCAAACTCTCTAAACATGAAAAGGATTGAGTTCACATTGTCATTAAACTCGTTAAAACATCAAATAGCGACAAACTTGTCCATCATGAGAAGACCGAGTTTCACCTTTGCGACACTCGTTAAAACATCACATAGCGATGGATTCACCCAAAGGGTGGAATTATACAACAAGCATATGTTATCCTCCTCAAGCTTGACAAAACTAAAGGGGTACTGGTCAACAATGACTGGGAAAAATGGGAAAAGTGGTAAACCACTTTATGGTAGCAGGTCGCTATTGAACATGACACTTTCACTTCATCTTCGTGACTATTTAGGTTGGGTTATCTGCTTGATGGTTATCATACCTATGGTCTATCACACCATCCATCACTTTTGTTTTGGGTCAATGCTACCAATTCATTTAGACTATTTGGGTTGGGTTATCTGCTTGATGGTTACCATACCTATGGTCTATCAGACCATCCTTTACTTTGGTTTTGGGTCAATGCTGCCAATTTATTCAGTGTTGCCAATATGTTCAAGAGAAGTCACTCAGTAAACTTCATCCTTTGCAATAATCATAAACCTTCATTTTCATGATCACCATTCCTGAGCCTTATGTTTTCAGTCAAATTCTATCTTCAAAATCATTACACTTGTTTCGTGTCGTTGATGTGGGATAAATCAAGGTCCTCCTGCAACGAGTTGCTTCTTGTCGACATCAGCACATTATTCAAGAGGTTGACTTAGAAACACCCTTCTAGTACCTTGAGGCTTGCATACATCAATGACAAGTTTCTCACTTCCAGTGACAAGTTGGCATCACTAGCATTCGATTGAAAGACTTTGTATGGTGTTCGACATCAAAACATCTATTCACACCATGTAAAATGTATTGCACTACCTTGAGAATCATTATTATTATCAGTGATCTCTCTCGCTTCTGTTAATGGCTTACATCATTGGCTGGTAATCAAATGGTGTCCTCCCATGTTCAACTTCAGATCACATATTCACATGGTTAGGCTCGTACTTTAGCGAACGATTGAATGAGATAGAAGACCCCAGATCTAGTTTCATCCATCTGGGCTGCGAATTTACGAGAGTACTAAATCATTTGTATGATGGCTTTACACAGATGATCAACCTATCATGGGTCTATATCTGTAGATGACTATCTGATTTATGTACATGTAATGAAAAGTTTATATGTTGAACATGGGTATGCCTTCCCTTGGTGATTCATGAAAAATCCAAAATACCATGATATTATGTATTGTAATTAACACATGCCACCATTCGCTTCAGTTCCTCCTCATTACAACATAAAGTGTATCACTCGACATTATCATTTTCGAATTCATGCTTTAGGCGGAAGCTGTTACAGATATATTTGGGCACATCACTCCCAACATTCAAGTCAATACTTTTAGGGCTCATCAAACCCTAATTTAGTTGCTAGATGCCATAGACTAGTCATTACATTGAATGCCTCCTTCTTTTTGAAAGTTTCTTGGCCTGAAGCCTTCCTAAAATGACTCCTTGAAGGACCAACGCAACCTTGGTTAGGGGTACCTACGCTGCAATGCAAGTAGCCGCCTGCAAGGGTGCTCTGTAGAGCACCTAGGCCCACTTTGACCTGCACTGGGCAAGATTGAGAGAAATCTTCATAGGGTTCTGGGAATATTCTTATCTTCTAGATCATTCTAGAAGATTCCCACTCTTATCATCTCCTGTGAACTTAGAATTGGATAGGGAATGAATCAAGTAACCTCCTATCCTCTCATCCCTTCCTCCATGGAAAGTAACTCTAAGTTTGGAAGGCCATTCAATACCCTCATTTATGACAAAACCACCTCCATTTCCTTATAAATTCTACACTTATCATAGTGATCAGGGGCTAGAATTTGAAGAATTGTAAGGAGATACTGTTGGTGTGAGTTTTGAGATCATTCCAAGTATTGTTATGTTGCTAGAGTGTTTTTCTTTTGGTGTAATGAAGGATGGAACTCAAGCCGGATGAGTGACATGGGATTGGACTTCATGGTTGTAACTCTTCCTTCTACTTAATAAAGTTGTTTACACCATTTCCCATATTCTTGTCTTTATGTATGATGATTATATGTGTAAATGCTTTCGATTCCATTTGCTTATAGTAGAGAGATCTCTTTCTTTGAATGGTTTTTTGTCCTCCGTTTATGATTGCAGGTACTGATTGAGTAGATTAAGTTCGAGAAGGAGTGATGAGAACCATACAAAGGAGACAAAGGGAAAGAGAAAGATAACAAGTAGCTCCCTTATCTTATTTATCTTCTATAAAAAAGGTTAAAGTCTTTAATTATGTTGTTGTAAGTGTAGCTACCCACATAGGGAAATTGTGTTTATCCATAGATGTAAAATTCCATATAACAAGTCCTATTTAGAAAATATTTATGAGTTAAGTTGTTGGTACGTGAATTTGAAACCATTACTTTCAATCATGTTCTGAGAGCCCAAAATAACTTTGTAGATAACATTAGAAATAACATTCTAGATTGGAATTTATCACATGTATACCACAGAAGAAAATGATAAACATAACACATGGAGAACCATCATCATCATATAAAAGATGCATAATCACATTATGTATCACATAAAACATATAAGTGTTTGGAGCCCATATCTCTAAATACATTTGACATGCCCATAACATGTTACAAAAATCAAAACAAGGGGATCCACATGTCCCCATCCCTAGTCACTATCTGGCAGACCCCATGCCAAAGGCTCTGCTCCACCTGTCAGTAGATCACATACTGCCTGACCAGCCATCACCATGCGCTACATGATCCCTCGCCACTCTAAGGGAAGACATGTAAACTCGTATGTGTATTGATCTTCTAGCTCATGCCATCCGCGCTTAGAAAATCTTGCCAGGAGAACATCACATCTATGACGTATGTCAATGAGTAGAGCACTATTTTCTGGACCCTCGCGTGGTGATGATTGTCTCTTACTTGAAGCCCCAAGCACCGCACCTGAGCCTGCGTATCCTCTCGGTTTCATCGGTGCTTACCTCCTTGGTAGTTCATTCCACCTTGGTAGTTCATTCAACTATAGGGAGAAGAATCTATGTATAGGGGCATCTGATCCCAGTGTGTAAAACATTCGAGTCGTAACACACGCCGACCCCCCTTCCTCCCCCTCTCCACAGTAGCTACCCCCAGTGGTGCATCCTAGGCTCCTGTGGGCCCCCTCTTAGATCTATACATGAGGGTGGATGGTGGGTATCTTCTCAAAGAAGAAAGCGTATAACACTGTACCAAATATTTGTGGTTCACCTGTCTCCTACATATAATAATCTATCGTTTCACTAATGAAACCATCATTTGGGCGCATGCATAGTAGATCCCTGCAAATACACTCTCAATAAGCATCCTCTACCCACTAGTCATGTAGTGGAACACCTGGCTACCCAAAATTCATAGTACTACTACGGCGATAGCCCATGTCTCTAGCCTATCTAGATCACTGATTAGGATGGTCGTTCCCTTCACATGAACACCTCGTGGACAATGGAGATCCATAGATTCTGCAATGTTCCTCCCACGACACAACACCGGATGTATATCCGCCACCAACCCTAGGGAGGGGAGTTTGGTCAAGAAATAAATGCCCTGGAAGGTGAACTCAATCCTGTGCCCCTGCACCATAAAGAACTCCTGGACGGGGTCCCAATAGCTCATTATCCTCGACAACAAAAGCTCACCTACCCTCATCAATGGATTCTCTAACATCTTGAGAACCCCATAGTGAGCTAACACATCTAAAACTACTTGATCCTCATGAAGCTCGGATAGAAGTGTGTCCAAATCGCGTTCCCACCAGTTGATTTTCAACTCTTACACACCTACAAGACACCACATGTATTTTCAGTTCAAATATGAAAACAATGGTCTTGACTGTCTAGCCTCCAGCCCCCACCAGGCGAGCAGATCACCCTCCATCTCACATCCATCTCACAGTTTTCAGTCATAAAAGTGCGAGCTCATAGGTTTCTAACCAATTCCTATGAGCCAGATTGCACTTCAAGCCCAAAAAACTACGAGCCAGCCATGAGGAGCAGTAGGGGTCTCCCAGGGAGCTGTGAGGCACCAAAATCAGCAAGTAAACCATTGAAACTGAAGAGATGAGTAAGGCCACCTACCTGAAAGTTGTAGATCTTGATACCGATGGCCAATTTTTCTTCTATGATCTCCACAAGATTTAGGGCCTTCTCCTCCTCTCCAAATTCACCACAACAAACTTAGCAAACAAATTAAATTGGAGGGAAAAGCCTTTTTTTACAAAAATCCACAATGTTTATGCTGCGCATTATGACCAAAACGTAGCTTGGTTTGATGAACCATCAGCACCATTAGAAAGATATCACTAAGAACTATAATTGGACTCTCTTTGTTTTTGATGATTTGACACTTCACCTGGAAGCCATTTTTCCAAGAAGGGCCACTTTGTCACTTCTCAAAATAGAATTTATTCCTATGCGATGCTTGTACTTTGGGGACCACCTTCACTTGTCACTTTTAATCTCACATGTAAATTTTCGTCATGGGAAACGATCATTTTCTCACGCTTTCATGGTCTCCATCGGCCTATTCTATGTGGCAGCATCATCGAGTCACCCTTGTTAAGAGCTTCTATTATAAGTCACCTTTGCATCCATGGAGTTTGTTTTGCATCCCATTTCATGTCATAGTATTCCATCCATATTTTCATACCATTCATCATGTGTTTCCAATTTTGGACTTTAGTCATACTATCCACCATCCCCTCTAGAGTCGAGTTAGTTGATTTCAGGTCAACCATGCACTTTATGCTTTGACAAGGGAAGTTGTTTGTTTATCCCTCTGTCCAATTTTCTCCATTTTCCTTCATGTCAGTCCATCAGTCACATTACTATCTTCCCTTGTGCCTTGGTTGAGGATCCTCATTGCCTCACCTATGGCAGGCCTTATTCTTTCAACATCAGCACATATATTCTAGAAGAACAACCTAGAGTGCGGTGTATCTTGGTTTCAGCTTCCACTCTTGTTTGGTGCCTCAGATAAAGCAAAGGGACTCATCATTTCACTTTGACTTGATTGTTTCATGCTCATGATTCATACACTTAATGGTCTAGTGATGCAGCAGATTGTACCAGTGATTCTTGGGCGTGTGTGATATGTTTTAGACCTCATGAGGGGGTGGCCCTTCAGGTAGCCCCCCACATGCCCAGATGACTTCATATTATACTATAGCCTTAGATGCAGTTCCACAGATTTGATGCGTTCATTTAGTATAGGTTGCAGTGTTCGTAGCATGCATGTATCCTTTAGATGATCCATTTAATTTTGCAGATCCCTTTCCTATTCACCAAGGTTTATTTAGTTTTTCTACCCTCCCTCCCACCCATTTTTTGAGCAAAGGGCCATTACATCTCATGTACTTAGATGTTATTGTATTTTGCCCTGGCTCATGTTTTTCCCAGGCACATTATGTATATGGGATACATCGTATTATTTTCTGGCTCATTTATGCAAAGCATGTCATGTACCATTCAACATGTACTTTAGTGATCAGTTTCATTTTTCTGGGCGCATTATTATCTTTTTAACTGAGTTATCTTGGTGGGTATAGGTATGCCTCCCCCACCTTACTGAGATCAAGTACCACAAAATAAAAAGAGACTTACATTAGTTAGTTAGTCTCGCCCCTTCAATCACTATCCTCTTTTGATTAAGCTCCATTGGTCTCTCTCTCTCTCTCTCTCTCTCTCTCTCTCTCTCTCTCTGACTCCCTTCGGTGTCTAGTGATTGTGTCTTTACAACATACTTTGGTCATACTTTTTTCTCCTAACATTCGTACCTTGGGGGGAAATATGTTATCACCAAGAATTGATCATCTATCCATAACTTACTAGATGGATCGAAGTATACCATGTAGGGCCAATTTTAGTATAGTAAAATCACTTTCGCTATAAGAAATTACTTAACAAACCACATTTGTTAAGTTATTTCTGGCTAAACCCATGAAGAGTAATTAAATAAATCATTATTTATTTAATTATATTCTAAGAAAAATTAATTAAACCATTGTTTAACTAATATTCCTTGTCATATTTTACCTAGTCATGACAAATAAATAGATAAATCATTATTTATCTTATTTTTCTCTAGGAATAATTAATTAATCATTATTTAGTTATTATTCCTTTTCAAGTTTGACTAAATCCCCTATGACTACTTAAATAAAAATTATTTTTTTATTATTCCTTAACCACATTCCTTGAGATGATAAATAAATAATTTATTTATTTATTGTTTCTGAATAAGAGTATTTAACCAATATAAATACCTTTTCCCTCCAACCAAATATAATAAAATATTCCAAATGGTTAATTCTATATTTTGGTTAATAATATTTTATTATTTTCCATTATTCGAGAATAACCTATTTTGTTATAAATTGAAGTGTTTTACATTCATTCTTCACTTTTGATCATTTTCATTGTTGCACTCACTGTTGCAACTCTGATTATTATCACTGTGACTCACCATTTGCCTTTTTCTTTTGAGTTCCCATTGAGCTCAAACATTTTCTTTTTGTTGGGTTTACACATTGTGGAGAAGAGAGAGACTACAAAGCTGAAGACATTGAGGATAGCCAAGAACGCATCCCACAGAGGGGGATTGTTAGCATTATTTGTTCCCTTCACAGGTCTCATATAATAAAACATATTTTTTACATCTGGTTTCCATTGGATTATTGTTGTTATTTGCGCTTATCTTAGAATTCCATTTTATTGTTTAACTATTTATGTTGCATAGATCAAGACTTTGGAAGGTTTTGTTTATATTATTTGCTACAGATCCACATTGTTTTACAACCATTTTTACTATTAAGGTTGTTTTTCATGCACAATCTAAAGTAGTTTCCTTTCGTACACCTTCAAGGAGAACTGTACAAAACACTTGCATGCAACACTGTGGAGTTGATTGGATGGGGTTAACGTTCTGATTTCCTATTATATGGTTTCCCTTTGTATGGACCATCTTATGTTGTGGATGAAGATTGGTGGAAGGACATCATTCACAAAAATGGGTATCAACTACCTAGGACTGATATGGTGAAACAATATGATCTCACTCAGCTCCATGTTAGACATAGCAGGTCTAACCCTGATCTATAGAGGAAGTGGTTTGCACGAGGACATGCATCCAAGCTAGTTGGGGACAGATGTTGACCAATGAAATTACCAATTTTTACATACTTTCACCCATCCCTTTCTATCTATTTACAACTCTTATGAGGTAGATTTGTATCCCAATTAATGAAAAGATATACTATATTACCATGTCTTCTTGAATTGTTAATTAATGAAGTGATATTCATAGGGGAATGATGCTTATAATATTTTATGATGTTATTCCTTGCAAATTCATATTGGACATTGTTCAGCAGAACAAAACCCAGCGTGATGACATTGACTACGGACTGGCAGTGCTATTCGGGACTCAACCTTCAATCAATCAACTGTCGAATAGCTGGCAGAGCCAACTCTATTCCTATATTTTTATCTCGTTTCATATTTGAGGGATTATTATATATTTTTGAAAAGACAATATCACAACGATTTCTATGTTTTTTAAATGCTATTCATGTAATGATGGTTGTATATGTATGACAGCTGAAAATAATGATATGCTTTTCTTTTGCGTGTAACAACAAAACTTAACTTTTGTAATTCTTTTTATGAATTAATGTGAATTTCAACTTACTGTAATTTCGTGTGATCTCTAATTCTCAGCCATGACCTTGATCGGATAGTTGGGCCTACTCTCTTGATCAGGTTTTGTTGGATACAGTCATGTGGATATGTATGCTCTTTAGTTACATTGTTAATGCTTTATGATTGTTGTTCCTTTCTTTAATGCTTTATGATCTTGCTATTATTTCTAATTGTTGTTACTTTAGGTTGTTGTTAGTTGTTTTTATTTACTTACTGATACTTGATTCATAGCACTCGTTGGGCCTTGTATTTTGTAATTTCTCAATATTTGGTAGGGAACCTATGGCCTGCATAGACCTTCCATGATGACCTTGAAATAACCAGACGAATGCTGGATTGAAAAATAAATGTAATAGGGACTGAATTTATAAACCTATATTAAAACCCCAACAACAATTAAGGGTGCATGGCAAAGGTAGCTAATTACTCCCGCATGTAGAGTTGTCTAAATTTAGAGTGTCAATTAATTGAGTCAAGTGTGAGTGATCAATAGAAGAGTAGTAGCTCATGTGTTTTTTGTGCATGTCATTTATTTCCTTTCCTCCTCTATCTTTCCAAAAAAATACACATATGGTACAATAAAATATATAACATAACATGGATAAAATGAATATGGTAAATAGGACTCACAGTTTCTGCATGCTCGTTAAGAATCTTAGGCCAGATATGTGTTCATTTATTTTTGTTGAATCTCATATTCTTGCAAAATGTAATGCCATTTAATACCTTCCATAAGTTTGTGTTCCTATATCATACCTTGAAAGTAAAGCTTCAATTTCAACTGATTTATTTTGCCACACTTTATTGCTTTCTTTGTCCCTTTAATTGATTTAGATTTATGAATGCCTTCCCAGCCAGAAAGATTTAGGTTTCAATGTTTGTTTTCCCTTCGTAAAACCTTCAGCATATATAAGAGTGACATGCTTTCTATTGGAGAAAAAAAGTAAGATATGAAGATAGCGCTTATCTCTAGGGAGCCCTTCCCTGGAAACCGATCAGGGAAAGGAATAGTACCACTCCAATCTTCCTTGCATTTTAACCTTGGGAAGAATTCAGAGAGGGTCTCTATTGAGGGCAGTCAAGAATGAGTTGATCTTGTGCCTTACATTTAAAGAAATAATTTGGTAGATTCAAGTAACATAACACACAATGCATGGACTGTTTCAAATGTGAATGGAACAATGTAATGAAAAAATAAAATAACACATGTAGTATTGGTTATTATTATGCCACATTTATACCTTTATCATTTTTTTCGTTCCAACCATGTGCAAGAATGAATAGGTAAATAAGTTAAAAAAATATGGTTAAGATTTTTGGGTTTTTCTAGAATGAAGCCAATAAAATTTTAGGATGAATGGAAAATTGACTATTACATACACAACAAAGGGATGGATAAGCAACGCAAAAGAATGGCTCTAAGCAATGAAGGTGGAATTTTCTTTTTTCTGGTGTTTGGTCTCCATAACGGTTTAAGGAATGTTGGCACAATTTGGTTTATAGGATTAACTCTACTTTATTTGGCTCAAAATAATGGTAAGGTCCCATGGTTTGGATTTGGTCAATCATACCTAGTGAATTTGACCTCCATTCTTCGCTTCAGGGTATGTGGTATGTCCTCATTTTGGTCATCTTCCATTTGGAAGTTGGCAGGTATTCCATAGCCTCATCTAAGAATTCATAAATATTTTTCATATGCAGAACATTGATTTAGACTCCTTTCATAAAACCTAGCTCAGTAAGTAAAAAAGAGGCACAACAGGGTTGTAAAATATAAGGTACATGGTAGGAAAAGGTATATAGAATGAAATGAATGACTCGCATAAAATATGATCCAATGATTGAAAAAAGAAGCGTAGAGAGGTTGTAAAATAAAAGGTACCTACTGGAAAATAGTATAGGGAATGGGTTGAGTTTGTACATATCAAATTCAATGCCAATTCTTATGGCAATCCTATCAAAAATTTAATATGACAACCAGTATGAACTACAAACCCTAAATAAATTTGGCATTAGTTTCCACAGACGTCAATCAACCAAGAAGATAAATATAACTCAAAAATGTTGTCTCATATTTATCAAATGTTGGAGGAGGACTTGGATCTTTCCAAAGAATAGGTATACAATTTCTTAGTGGTATCATATAGAATTAAAAACATTTAAACCTATAGACTCAAAAGCATTATCATTAAGACTTATAATTTATTCCCTGCCTTGAGAAATTTTGTCGGTTTAAATCACTTGTTTGTACACAATTTTCTAAATTTATTCCTAGCACATCTGATTTCTCTTACAGGTTATTAAGATTTATCTAGCATGACATATACACATAAAAAACAAAGAAATATACACATAAAAAACAAAGAAATTGTAAAATTCAATGCATAAATTTTAAGCTTGTTTTGGAATAACTAGGAAAACATATGCAATTAAGACTCATTTTCAGGATGAGTGGTAAACTTCATATTTTTATAGATTTAGTATGCACACAAACGTAAATGTGTGATTCGAATTTTCAAAACAATTTGAAAAAAGAATATGAAAAATTTAGAAATAACATAATTTCCAAAATACGTGAATATTATTGTACTCTAAAAGAGTGGAAAGATGGCCAATATATTATCTCACAGTATTAAAGTGTAAACAAAAATTAAAACATAATGGAGGTATTTATTCAATTTTAGAAATCATACTTGGGTTCTATCTCCAATTATTTTTCCATGTATTAATTAAACATTCATTTGTCCAAAAAAAGTAGATGATGATGATTTGAAAATAGCTTGAATTTCAAATCAATGATAGATTTGTTTTACATTGAATGGTTTTTATGATGATTTCCTACCCCAAAAAAAGGGCTTTGGAGAAACATCGCATATTTGTCCACACAAATATATTAACAAGTATTTCAAATCATACTCATTTAGATTCAAATGTTATTGACCATTATCTATACCCTCACATATTACTCCATACGAATGCCCCACATAGATGATCATACACACAAACATATAAATGATAATGAATACCAAACAGAAGTAAGCAAATAACCTCATTGTGATTGATAAAAGAGTCTGAATAACAATCAATAATAATGCTAATTTTATGAAGACATCAGTATAAGTGAAACTACTAAAATTATTAATAGACAAGTGAAACGGAAATACTTGTGCCACATATTTTCCATACCGACCTTGAGCAAGGTTGTACGCTGATTTTAGAATTTCTTCCATTATGCCGTTATTTTTTTACTCTTTTGTACAATTCTCCAAAACCCTCTATAAAAATCTCCAAAAAGAGTATAAATCATACATAATTTCAAAAGTGACTTAGATGCAACAACAAGACACAAAACAAACTCTTAAGTGAGCCTCATACATGTACGACACAACAACCACAGGGGTATGCCGAGAGGTTAACAACTTGACCATAAAATTCAACGATCATAAATCTTATTTGGTTTGTAAGTACACACAAAATATATTTTTGAATCACATGGTCTACATCCTAGCCTCAGACACATCGCAAGACATGTCCATCAAGTTCTAAAGCCATTTGCATTTGCTGGTCTACATCAAGAGCTTCAAGTGTTTGGTTCAAGTTTCAACACTTCAAAATTATAATAAGGAAGTAAATAATAAAAAAAATGCTTAAACAATATGGAAGCACAAAAACCATGGATTCTAACATAACAAACTGTATTTATAAAACATTGAAAAATAACCTTTAATTATAGTTGAAATCGAACAAAAAATACACGCAACTTCTGAAAGGTTGCAATCTTCAAATGTACCCTATACTACTGGAAGTTAAAAATATTAACAATGCAATAGTGGATTAAAGCATTATAAAACTTGATGTGGATCAAGCAGCACCATGCAGACTCTAAACCACAAAGTTTGGGTCAACTCTATTATCACCTTTTTTATAGCATATTTACCAAGCATGTTCGTCATTAGTGTTAAGGATTGGGGAAATGCTGCTAGGAACACCAATGTTTTCTCTTCAGTGCTAGTTGTTTCCAACTTTTTTTGTTAACCAACTTCCATGTTGATCAACTTTGATACAAAAAAGATATAGTATGATATGATTAATTAATATGAAGCTTAAAAAGTCACATTAGATTTAGAAATAAAATTATTTAGAAAAATGTAAATGTTTACCTAAACTCAACCCCATGTCCAACAATTTCAGATAATACAAATATCCTAGTTTTACTATTCTTCAGTTCCTAAAGGAAACAAGAGCATCTCATATTATCTAGCTTTTCATTTTACCTCTATGACTACTAACCAGAATAAGTACCCATTGATGTTATCTTGTTTCACCTTAATGAAAGGTAGAAGCTTCACTCATTTGGTCTTCTAGGAACACTCGCTGCCATTACTAGAGACTCTGGTATTACTAGACTAGCTAGTGCTAAACTAGGATATTTCATTACAATGGACATATTAGAAGGGATCCCATAATATGTTGGAGTTACAACACCACTTTTGCTAGCAATTGGTACATCCATCATCCCACTTCTCATTAACTAAGACTTTTGTTCAGCGATATAACCCAACGTTGAGGCCCTCCATAGCTCAAGCATATCCATTCGACTTCCACCAACAAATCCTCTACCTGCTAAAGGACCAACAAAAATCACAGTATTATATATGTCCTTAGCAGACCGCTCCAAATAAGGTAGGTAGATTGGATCAGCCACAAGTGTTTGTAATGTTCTAAGTTTCCCGTTGAATCTATAAAGTTTTTTCATATCTATTCCAACCTCCATACATCCACCACATTTAGATATAGTAGTTTCCCATGAATTCATGCTTGTAGCCACAACATTATTAAAGTCATTGACGTTGCACCGTGGGTGGGGTATCCTGCCATCATTGGAGATAATATAGGATGTCCACTTCTTTCATACTAGGAAGCATATAATGAAACAACCTACATATCTTGATAAAATGGATTTTTAGATGCCACATAAGAAGTTTCAGTTTCATACAGGTGTGGTGTGCCTACTACACCTTGTTGAGATGTTGGTTGAAACACTATGGACGGGGATGTAGAAAAACACACTCCAAAAACAGTTGTAGAGTAAGCATGGAAGGCTTGCATGTGTTCCACATTACTTCTCTAGAAATCCCACGTTAAGGATTCATGATAGCCATTTGGTTGACCATGCTTTTATATCCCAACCCATCATTCCATCACGTGTAGCCTACCCATCCACCACCAAAACCTATCTCATGCAAATGACAAGGAACAACAAAAACTTGCCTTGCTCCTTCTTTTTCACTAGGGATTATGACTAAAGGATATACTATTGAATTATCGATGGTAATGGTATGCTACTAGGTCTTAATCTATGACTGGAACTCAGTAAAGTTCAATGGGTTTTGAATTTAATATCATGGATGCGTAGCAAGGTGGTGATAGTGAAAGGGTCATTGAAGTGTTGTACTTTACGATATGCTTTACAGGTGCGTAAATGCATTGAAATCAGGCTTCCACAACTTACTACATCGGTTTTATTTTCAAATGTAAGGAAGTATCTCAAGGTATATATCATATTTCATGATACCAGTCTTTCCATATCTGTTAAAATCTATCGAGAATAGTTATCGAGTCTCCCAATTCCCCATTAAAGTCTCGGGCCCAAGATTAGGTGGAGGTGATGGTATAAATGCCTCAAAGATACATGCCCCTCATAAGTAAATATTTAGAATGAAGCAAAAAATTGTGCGAAACAAGGTGGCCCAGAGCGGAATAGGTCCAGAGACAATGAATATCAAAAAATTTATTCCCGAGAAGCCTACAAAGTAGCAAAGTCCTACCTAATAAAATGGTTTAGGTATCCTCGAGGGACGTAGCTCTCATAAATCTAGAAATGTGCTCCAAAAAGGTTCATAAACACTAGAAACGACCAACCCTAGAAACTATCATTAGTTGGGATCAAGCTTAGTCTAGAAGATCAACTAAGAAACGGAAAATGGTCAACTCCCCACAATGTCACCTAAAACATAGGTAACTATTAATAAATTAAACACGTAGAATAAATAGACTATGCTTCCCAACAAATGAAACGACTGGTTATGCAGCTAGCAATACTAGCTCCTCCTACTACTAATATATCTCTTTGTATATGATTTATTCTATTGATGAAATCATAATAGTTATTAGGTTCGAATAGTTATTTGGTTCAAATGCCATTCAGGATAAACTGCTCGTTCAAACACCCAAAATCTTGGGAGGAAACCTCAATCCACCATACTGACAAAAAATCAATCCTCTGTACGAAGAACACTATTATTTACTCATGTTTAAGAGTTGCTTTACAAAATGAAATGAGATCTCAGGTTTAAACATGGAAAATCTTACGCTGAGGCAACAAAATTTTCCTGTTGCTGGCTTCATGACTCCACCAAAAAATTGAAATATCTTCCTAACTTCACTAGGAAATTGATAAGGTATAACATAAATCTTTCATGCTTACAAAAGGAAAATTTCTAATCAACAAAAAATGAATTACAATGATGGTCACTTACCAAGATGGAGATTATCTCAATTTATAATTATTTCTTATCCATCAGTTCTTGTACATGTATGTCATCTATCTGGTTCATAATTATTTTTCTTGTCCATTAGTTCTTGTACATTGGTTCTTGTCCATATATATCATGTATCTACCTCATAATTATTCTCCATGTCTTTGTGTCATAATTCTTTTGATGTGTGTCGATGAATGATGTACAACCTCTTCCCTAGCCTATGTTATTTCTCATGTCTTTGCTATTGTTGCTTCTAGATCTCGATCTTGACCACCTAGACACATGTATCTACTACTTGATTTGTATCTCTATATGGGAATGAATATATATATGGAGTTGTAACTGGTACCATAAAATGGGCTACAATGTCACTCATATATATCAACAAAAGATGTTGGAAGAAGTTGGAAAGCTAGGAAAGTAACACTGCAGTAGTTGTATTTAATTTTTCTAGGTAAACGGTCACCATACATAGGGCTTTCATGAGGGAGACACATGTTGAAGATAACAATGAGAAATGTTAGAAATAGAATCCAGAAATTCCAATTTAATTCAAGGAAAAATTAAATTGTGAATTAAAATTGTAATTCTTTTCTCATAGCAACTTGTAATAGTTAACTAAGTTAAGTTGAGTTAGTTAACTTAGGAATTTCAAGTTGGAAGTCTATCTGAAGTCATGCAAGTGTGATCCCTAGGTTTTAGCTGTCCAGATTGAATTTTTTTGAGTTGTAATTAGATAACTCAGTTTGGTTGAGTTATAATCAGTTAAATTAGTTCTAAATGTTTGTTGAACTAGTAGAGGATTAGCAGTCAGTTAGTGCACTAGTGCATCTACCAATGCTACTCCAGATAATTGAAGATTCACTCATCAGAAACTCATGCATGTCAGTTTTGAGAAATACCTAGTTGAGACTAGAGAGCAGGGACAATGTATTACCAGTTGTATGATTCACTGAGTTGTAAATATCATGCATGCAATGAAGAAGAGGACCTAATTAGGATTGTGCAATTTTGGAAGAATGAATTCCCTATAAATACAAGATATTCCTCCTTGGAATTGTGTAAGGAAATAGGGGCTTGGAGAGCTACAAAATAAGCTAAATATTTGGTTTGAGCTAGCTTGTGAGCTAAGAATTGATTATACTTGTGAAAGGATTTTTTATTTTGTGGAAAAACCTATGAACAGTTTTGAAACCAACATTTCGGACTAGCTTAGTGAGTCCATCATCAGGGCAATGAGATTTGTATTTGAGAAGAGAGAGCGTGAAATTACAGAGCTTATTAATAGTTATTTGAAAAATATTTATGATGTCTTCATTTGTAGTCGGCTTATAAATGATAAATTAATTAATAATTATTTAATTTATTTATTTAGATAAGTATTTATTTTATTTATTATTTATTATTATTATTTATTTATTTAGTTTTAATTTTATTATATTATTGTTTATATATATATATATTTTATTATTATTTATTTCAATTTCAAATAAAATAAATCTATTATTTATTATTATTATTATTATTATTTATTTATTTATTTATTATTATAATTATTATTATTATCTTTCCTCTTTTTTTTTTTAATTGATTAATTATTTATTTTTATTTTTATTTGAAATTTATATTATTTGTTTAAGATGCTAACTATCTATTAATTGTTTTACATGAATGTATATAATTTTAAAGATTAGTTTTGAAAATTTATGTTAACTAATTTACTATGTGATTAAATTATTATTTAAAGGATTATATAGGGAGTTAGCTATGATAGGTTATGTTTATCAATTTTAATTAATTAAATAATTTTGTTTTTTCTCCTTAATATTGATGTTTACTTATTTAATTATTTTCATTTCATTTATTAATTTATTTATTTTTAATGAATGTGTGTAAATCTATGATTATATGAAATTTATATTATTTGTTTAAGATCCTAACTCTATGTTAATTGTTTTACCCGAAGAAAATTTATGTTAGTTAATTTATTATGTGATTAACTTATTATTTAAAGGATTAGTAAATCTATGTTTATTAGAAATTTAAATTATTAGTTTAAGATCCTAACTGTATGTTAATTGTGAAAGGATTGTTCTTGTGAGAACAAGCATTGTATTCTCATCTTTGTTTTCTAATTAATGCAATATAGGTAGTAGGGGTTTTGAGTTGTGGCTTTCCCCAGATACAAATTATGTTATGTGCCATTTATTATCTTCCTCTTGTCGATTATTGTTTTCATCGATGTTTAAGGGCTTCCGTTGTAAAGAGTAGAGTATATTCTTGTCTTGTATTTTAGGAAATTACATGAGTTGTGAATCTACAGGATAATCTAAATGGTATCAGAGATAGATTTGTAGAAATTTTTTACATGGTATCACATATTATTACAGTATAGTAGAGGAGATTTCAAAGTTTTTGAGTTTAGGGTTATAGGTGAAATTTGAATTGCAATACATAGTTCAGGATCGGAAGATGGCGTTCTACAGTTTGCGGCTTGAGTATGCTTAGGATGGAAACTCGAATTACATATCCTGGAAGGATAGGATGGAGGCCATGTTGGAGGATAATGGGTTGAAGGAATTAATTGATCAAGACATTCCTAAGCCACCAACATCGGATGAAAAAGATCTGGTCGAGTGGAAGAAGTGTGTGGCAAGGGCGAGGCGGATAATCCTTGAGGGAGTTCGTCACCACATTGTCTCGAGTCTTCATGGGAAGGAGACTCCGTATGCTATGTGGAAAGCATTAAAAAAACTTTTCTAGAACAACAGTGACGATAGGAAATTGGCACTGAAAGATAAACTTCGAAAAATCAAGATGGTGGCTCAATTCTAAATTACTTGACCAAGTTCACTCATTGTCGAGATAAGCTTGAAAGTGTAGGAATCACTATTGCTGAGGATGATATGGTGAGCCTATATCTTCTAGTACTTGCCAAGAGTTGGCATAGTTATCGAGACTCTTTCAATGGGAGGGGGAAGCTTCCAGATTGGTAACGACTGTGGTCAAATTTGGTACAAGAGGAGTTTCGACAAAACACCAGATATGGGACCTCTTGTGAGGAAGTGGAATAGGATTTTTCCTTGACGAGTAAGGAAAAGAAGGCCAAGGGAAAGAAGTACCAAGGCAAGGTGGGTGGCAAGAAGATGGACTTGTTGCAAGTCAAGTGTTTTCAGTGTCACGAGCATGGGCACTATGCCATGAATTTTCCACAAAAGAAAGCAAGCAAGGAGCCTGTAGTAGCTGCAACAGGTGAAGCTCTAGCTTCACAATTAGAACTTGATTTCACTCTCATTGAATGCATGGCCAACACTATCATGGGAGGAATGTGGTATCTTTACAGCGGCGCCTCGTTCCATATGATGGGGAACAAAGATATCTTTAATGATTTTGAGGAGAAAGACCTATAACAGAACATAGAGTTTGGAGATGACAGGAGGTATAATGCTACCGAGTTGGGTACGGTTACCTTTTAGAGGGAGTCTAGCTCCCCCCTCAGGATCAAAAATGTGATGTATGTTCCAGGACTAAAGAAGAATATTGTTTCAGTTGCGGTATGTTAGGCCCCTATACTACTAGTGTAACCCCTTATTGTTATTAGTACAACCCACTTATTATATTGATGTACCCATGTAGTGCCCATATTGTTACTATTGTGCCACATAGAAGACCACTATTGTTATTATTGTGCCCTTACATTATTATTGTGATGTCGGCTCTGATTATGTTATGACCCCTTAGACTCCTATATATAGAAAGGAGGTCTTTTCATTTGTATCATCCAAGAATTGCTCATTTATGTAATGTAAAGGAGGTTTCCCCCTTGAAGAGGTTGAATTATAAGGCGTGGATCTCTCTTTTCTATCTTTTTGTGAGCTGGTTTCATAACATTTGGTATCAGAGCTTTGGATTCTAGGGTTTCGCTGCTCCAAACAGGTCATCATGGAATTTTCACTAGAAATTTTTTTCTGCGATGTTTCAGAAGCTAAAAAAAAAATTCCATTTGAGAAGAAATCACGCTGAATATCAGGTCCAAATCTCAGAGATTTTTGCGCTACATTTGTAGAGATATCATCTGAGGAAGTTGGTCTTTTTGCAGACTGCTGAATTACATTCCAAACAGGTGACCTGGGGAAAATCGTCATAACTTTCTCTTTGAGCATTGGATTGAAATTTCATAAGAAGGTACAGAAAGAGGACGGAATGTAGTTTCTTGTATATATTTTTCAGAGCCAAAGGTCAAAACAGTGACACGTGACACTTCATAAAATTTCGCTCTCTGGAAAAGTCTATAATAAGCTCATCTTGGAGATTGTGCATAACTCTTTCTTGGAGAATCCAATTTGGATCAGACTGGTGGCATTGGAAAGAGGACGTAGAGGGCTACTAAAAGTCGCAATTTCAGAACTTAAAGATACAAAAATACAGAGTTACAGTCATTTCAAGATCAAGCTCCTAAAATCAAGAAAAAGCAAGATGAGGAAGTTTGATGGCAAGGATCCGGTAAATTGGATACTTCTGATGGAACAATATTTTGATCTACATGGTGTACCACTATTACAAAAGGTATGTATTGCATCTTCATATTTAGAACGAGATCAATTTTTATGGTATGAAGGGCTTTGTTCTCATAAGCAACTTGTTATGTGGTCAATTTTCATGGAGGAAATGATAGCACATTATGAGGATACAAAGAGCAACACCTTCTTTAGAGCAACACCACAACAATTGGAAAGAGTAAAAGGGATTTGTGACATAGTGGAAAGCAAAATTATGGAAACCAGGAAGCATACCCCTCACGACTATAAAGATGGAAGTGTTGTTTCTCCCAGCCTTCCACAACCTACAAGGGTTACACCACAACAATTGGAAGAAAAAAGAGAAAAAGGGCTTTGTTACAATTGTGATAGCAAATGCACTAAATGTCATAAGTGTGCTGAGAAGAAATTTTTTTACATAGAATATGAATAGGAGAAAGAAAAGGATCAAGAAACATCAAAAGAAGAGGATATACGCCAGGACCCCACCATAGAGAAAGAAGAAATGAATCAGACCATATCTTGTAAAGCATTGGCAAGAATTACCACTCCTCAAACTCTTAAGATAGAAGGACATATCAAGAAGAAAAAGGTCCAAGAAGTGAAAGATCACATTGAGAAAGAAGAAATGAATCCAACCATATCTTGTAATTCATTGGTCGAAATTACCACTCCTCAAACTATCAAGATAGAAGGACGTATCAAGAAGAAAAATGTTCAAGAAGTGAAAGTTCACATCGAGCATCAAGAAATGAATCCAACCATATCTTGTAAAGGATTGGAAGAAATTACCACTCCTCAAACTCTAGAGATAGAAGGACATATCAAGAAGAAAAAGGTTCAAGCAGAGAAAGATCACATTGAGCATCAACAACAAGTTCTCCAACTTTTAAAGGATAATGCCACTTCAGTGCAAAATCAACCGAAACAACAGGTAGATCAACATCGTAGTGAAAAATGTTTTGATGTAGGTGATTGGGTATTTTTACTGCTACATATCAAGCAAGCTATTTATGCGAAGGAAATGTTGGCAATACTACATGCACTTAAAAAATGGCAACCTTACCGAATGGGAAGACTCTTCAAGCATGAGGATGTGGAAGCATTGTTTTGTGCTATTTCTATTATCCAACTAGATTGGATAAACGAAGCAAGGGATGAATGGAAGAAGGACGAAGAAGTATGGCCACTTATTCAAAAGTTGCAAAAGATCCCAATTCAAACAATATTTCCAGAAATTGAAGAGGAAGGAAAAATCATATTGGAACATGGAGTAGTCACCAAAACAAGAACCTGAAAGCTATGAAATCGATCAATTTCAAAGTATCTCATCAAGTGGAAGAACTTACCCGCTGAAGATTCCACATGGGAGGACAAGAATTTTATACAGAAGCATCAAGAACTACTCAAGCATTGAGAAAAATGCTTTTTGAAGGAGAGGGGCATGTTAGGCCCCTATACTACTAGTGTAACCCCTTATTGTTATTAGTACAACCCACTTATTATATTGATGTACCCATGTAGTGCCCATATTGTTACTATTGTGCCACATAGAAGCCCACTATTGTTATTATTGTGCCCTTACATTATTATTGCTATGTCAGCTCTGATTATGTTATGACCCCTTAGACTCCTATATATAGAAAGGAGGTCTTTTCATTTGTATCATCGAAGAATTTCTCATTTATGTAATGTAAAGGAGGTTTCCCCCTCGAAGAGGCTGAATTCTAAGGCGTGGATCTCTCTTTTCTATCTTTTTGTGAGCTGGTTTCATAACACAGTATTGGAAGACCGTGGCTACAGTGTGATTTTTAGTAAGGGAAAGGTTCTCCTTAGACACATCATCATCAAATAGGTGAAACAAAATAGTGCATGGGTCAAGAACCTGTATGATCTTGAGGTACACAATGCATGCAAAGCCTTGAGAAGCAAGGAAAAGGTTAGAAAATTGTTGGTTGAGAGGGAGAGTAAATTACCTTCCAATATGCAACCCCAGAAGAAGTCTCAGAAGCAACTTCAAGAAATTGTCAAGTAGCCACAACTAGAG
This sequence comes from Pinus tabuliformis, assembly GCA_031772625.1. Taxonomy (NCBI): domain Eukaryota; kingdom Viridiplantae; phylum Streptophyta; class Pinopsida; order Pinales; family Pinaceae; genus Pinus; species Pinus tabuliformis. The sequence goes on along the minus strand of CM062815.1, from coordinate 756,515,980 downwards.
AAGCATAGAGGAGACTGAGTGGAGGCATCCACTCAAGTAGAGACCTCGAGTAGGGGGGAATTTCAATCCAAGTGGGAAGAGGGAGCACATACAGCCATACCTCCAGGTGCGAGGTGGGACCATGTGAAGTGATAGTCACAAGAGGGATGAAATTGGGTAGGGTCCATTCAGAGGTTTTATCTCATGGATCTTACCTTGCAATGGGAGCCCAAAGTACATAGTAGCGGGATGAATCAGTGGTGATTGATGCAGTCAGAGATTAGAGTGACAGAGGTTAGAGCAGTTAGATACTAAAGAGTGTAGAGAAGGGTTGACAATAGTGTAGAAAGGCAGAGTCAACAGAAGCACAAAGTTTTCAGTCAACAGAGGCAATAGTAGTAAGAGAATTTCATGACAAATGCATCATATTGATTCAGGTTGGTTTTTTTTTTATTTCTCAAGTTGTTGTAGCAACAACACTAGAGAGAAGTGTTTCATGCAGAACATTCCAAAGGTTCAAGATCGAGATCGAATTGAATTCCTTTCTTATTGACAGGGAGTGTTGAACATAGCAACAAGAGATGTTAAAAATAGAATCTAGAAATTCTAATTTAATTTGTCCTTGAATTAAATTATGAATTAAAATTGTAATTCTTTTCTCATATAAGATTGTAATAGTTAACTAAGTTAAGTTGAGTTAGTTAACTTAGGAATTTCGAGTTGGAAGTTTATCTGAATTCATGTAAGTGTCATCCTTAAGTTTTAGGGGCCCAGATTGAGTTTATTTTAGTTGTAATGAGATAACTTAGTTTGACTAAGTTACAAATAGTTAAAATAGTTTTAATTGTTTGTTGAAATTTAGAGGATTAGAAGTCAGTTAGTGCACTGGTGCATCCACTAGTGCTACTCCAGATAATTGAAGATTCACTCATTGAAAACTCATGCATGCCAGTTCTGAGAAAACCCAATTGAGACTAGAGTGCAAGGACAATATACTATCAGTTGTATGATTTACTGAGTTGTAAATATTGTGCATGCAATCAGGAAGAGGACCAAATTAGGATTACACAATTTTGGAAGCATGAATTCCCCTTAAATACGGGCCATTCATCCTATGAATTATGCAAGGAAATAGAGGCTTGGAGAGTTGTAGAATGGGATAGATATTTGGCTTGAGCTAGCTTGTAAGTTGAGAGTTGATTATACTTGTGCAAGGATTTTTCTTGTGAGAACAAGCATTGTATTCTCATCTTGGATTTCTTATGAATGAAATATAGATAATAGGGGTTTTGAGCTGTGTCTTTCCCTAGATACATATTGTGTTATAAGCCATTGATTATCTTCCTCTTGTCGATTACTATTTTCATTGATATTTATGGGCTTCCACTGTAAAGAGTAGAGTAGATTCTTTTGTTGTGTTTTATGAAATTACATGAGTTGTGCATCTACAGGAAAATATACAACATAGTCTAGACACATGACGTTGTAGGACTAAGGAAGATTGCCAAAATTGTGAGTGGTGAAGGATTTGCCTGAAGATTTGTGGTGCTAACTTCCCTTGTTACTAGTGAATCTACTTGTTCTTATGCTAATAAGAAACTACCTTTGGTTATGGAATAATTTCACCTAACCCAATGAACAAATTAGGATTTTGGAGGTTGAAGTCTATAATTCTATCTAACATACACGCAACATCCAAATGGAAATCTCACTATAACATATGTTTACAATATTAAACTATGGTGTAATAATGAAAAGATATTGGCAAAAATGTTTGATGCTTGGGAATTAATCCTAACTTAACTCTATCATTAATTCATGTCATGAGACAGGAGCGGAAATGCATTGTAGATTTTAACAAAAGGTTTCTCCAAAAACATACAATGGGAATCATGAAGCTTTTAATAAGAGGTCGATTTATATGGCCAATCAAATAAGATAAAAGAAAGAAATAAATAATTTTAAACATAATGTTTTCTCCAAAGTTTGATTAAATGAATAATATGGAAAATAAGTCAAAACAATTAATACACAGTCAAGCAATATCAATTTCTATATACCTGCTATTTTATGCAGGTATAATAAGTGGAAAAGTGAAAAAAAGAACATTGACATGTAAATCTAAAGACTTTGATAATCTAAGAAAGTGCAGCCTCACTTTGACATTTATTTAACGCGGAGTCTCTTAACTAAATGTTTTGGTGAGGAGATGGAAGCACTAATATCAATGAAAATTTTCAAAGTCACAAAGAAATTATATTATTCTATCAATTACTATGTAAAATTTATTATTAATAACTAATTAAGACTACTTATAATTGAGTAGATATCTATTAGGAAATTATTTAAGGATAACATGATATTCTTTATAACGAAATTAAAATTTATAAATATAAAATGAATGAAATTTTTATTCAAAATTAATTATCAACACAATACAAAAATTAGGCATTCCCATGCAAATCCAACAAATTTGATAGAATTAATGCTAGCTAAGAAGTTTCTTTGGGAGAAAAGCCCTCCTTAGCAATAAAATATCCAAATTCTGAAGGAATTTTCTTGCATTTATTATTTTGTTAAATATTCAATAGCCATTCAAATTTTCTTACAAGAACTCTAGGAAATTCATAACCAAAGTAATGCTATCCACAAAATAACTTAAGAAGAATGCCATGTTTTGAATCAATAAGCTTTTTAACATTTTGAAACTTGCATTTATTAACTTAGAAAATGATTACAACATTATTATGATGAAGATAAAACATAACATTCAAAATTATCCATATATATTTAAATAATTTAAGTCCATGAAGAAGATGGATTATTTGTTACAAACTAACAATTAAAATAATAGCAAGAGTGTAATGTCACTAGCACCCAACTTGACAATGCTACATACCCTTAACCGAAGTTTGTCAACAATTTCCTGAATCTTTCTATGAAAGCATATAATCTTTGGGTTTTATTCCTTAAACCCTGGCTCATAGCCAAAAACCACTTGTAATTTTGATGGGTCTCCCAATGTAACGCTAGCATATCAGTATTAACCCTAGCATCAAATCCATTAATAGCATGAAAATGTAAAACATCATACAATTAAAATGCAGAGTGGAATAATGTGATAATTAACAATATTTACACATATCATCACAAAACCCTAACTAGAGTTCAAAGTTATTTTCACATAAATTTGATACCTCACATTCTACCCAGTGAGTATGACATATACCTGAATTAGGGTTTTTTTTAGTGGAAGACATGGATACATATAATTACATACAAACACATAAAAACATGCAATTCCTTAGTACCCCTCAAGTAGGGTTTTTACATAAATTCATTTATTCATATGTAATATAAATACATGGCATAACAGAAAACCAAATATTTACAAGCATATAAGCACAAGATCCCTGCAGTTAAGGTTTTAACATAAATACATAATTCAGCATAGTAAAGCCCATGGATACTTATTTGCATAAAATGGTTGACTGGCTACAAGATCTCCACATTTTGCCTTGCCATAGACCATGTGGTTCATGTATTTCAACCACATGTCACCCCCAAGCCATTGTTGTAACTCCATAGGAAACGATAAACTAATAATAACTATACTTCCATGTCCAAGGTGCCAACCCAACAAATACGTTTCTCCAGTGCTCTAGGAAACCCTCCAGGCCATCAGCTACCTAGGTGTAAAACCAACAATCATTTTTATTTATGGGTATTTAGGCGCTCTCCAAGCCAGAAATTGAAACAAGTCCCAGTTGGTATCAGAACCCAACTTATAGTTCACTTGTTGGTTGATGGAGAATGCAATCCAAAACCATCATCCATTTCCTCATACATGGCTTCATCCTAGAGCATCTTTCACGCTTCTGGTCCCATATGCACATTAAGAGGATCTGGAGGTCCTTGCCTCATGTCGAGTATCATGCAAACTCAACACCATCATCATTACACCTAGAGGACACCTAACAAATAAAACTAATATCCACAACATTTCATTCTCACATACCAAGGTATATATACATACACATACATATAAATATTATCTATTTTTTAACAAGGTAAATAAGTAATTAAAATTTCATGCAATCATAAATAAAAACAAATTATGAAGACTGAAATTTCATATAATTAAAAAAGCCAAATTTAAATTTAACTTTCAAATGCCTCAATCATGAGCACTGGCACTACACATAATTCCTACAAATAAACAGATATCGTTAGCTGTTATTCTTGCATTTTCTATTTCCTTCCTTCTTGCTTCTTTTCTTAAGTTTATATAACAGTCAACCTTTTCAAATTTGTATTAAACATGTTAGAAGTCAATACAACCTTTCATAACACATATTATGACTTGTTGTGAAACCTGTCATAGCCTATCATTAGTCTCACCATAATACCTATTATTAGTCTCACCATAATATCTAATATGGCCATGTGACAAACATATTGTATACCTATCAAGACCTTAATTACAACCTATATACAAAAATTATTAGAAGACCTATTGCAACTTGCCTTAATATTGTCATGCTTATTGTAGACCTACTACAAGCTTTTATCACATTGTGTTAAACTAGTCACAAAACCGTTATAAAACTTGTTATAAAACTCCTTACCACCTATGACCAATCCTCGTGTTGTAACTTGTAATGATATTGTCACCTACTTGTGACAAGTTTATTACAATTGGTAAGGAACTTGTCACCTACATGTTACCACTTTGGTACAACATGTTACCAACATACTATAACCTATATGAAATCTATTTTACCACCTATATTCTTGTAACAAAACCTACAAGATCTTGTTACAATACCTATCTTAACATGGCACTAACCTGAGACACACTTTATTTAACTTTTCATTAACTTGTCACCTATCTATGTCAAGTCTATCATAAACTATTAGAGACCTAGTATAAACATGTTACAACTTGTTTAGACCTGTGATATAACCATATGTTCTACCTTTCTGGGTTTCTTTCGACATTCTGGTATACTGTCTATTAGTTCCATTTGCAATGAAAGTGTATGAAATCATTTTATGTTAATTATGGATTGAAACATTGATACAATATTACTCTAATTAAGACTTTGCAACCCATTCAAATACCATTGTACTTAAAAATATTGATATAATATTATTACAAGCTTGCTGGAAATAAAATAGTGGTAGATATATATTATTCAAAATAGAAAAACATATCTGATATCACCTTAATATTTATAATAAAACATGTATACAACCTGCATAAGGTTCTGTTGATCAATAAAAATGACCCTTTCAACATTCTAAGGGAGACCACTTGGTCTAGAACTTAAAGCAATTACTTTTCCATTGAAATGGTGGTTCCAATTAGTTAGACTAAGTCCAATTACCTCTTATCTTTATCTATTGGCTTAAGGTATGTCGTTTAATTACCAATAGATAAGAGGCATCAGATCGATTCTCCTTGTTAGTCAGAAAAGAGAATGATCATTAAGCTGACTTTGTGGCTCAACCAAACCACTCTAAACTTTTCCTCTTTGGGAAGAGGACTTCAAAGCTGCAAAACAAGAATTAAAATGTAAAACTCAACCTATGATGCACTTATACTTGATATATCTCTATTGAAGGAAAGAATAGTATTTCTATCAATTGAGAGAAAGATAAAAGGATGGAAAAAGAAGCATGTAGGAATTAAAATTGGAATGAAGGAAATATACCAAGGAAATGGTTCACGAGATCTAATCCTTGTTAAAACAAAGCCAAACATATAAATTCCTAATAAATAGTTACTAGACACTTAACTGTAAATAGCCCCTGCTCCTAATAAAAATATGTATAAGAACAAGAAATTCATGTTATAGTACTGAAGTAGTTAAAATAAAATGCCAACAAGAAAAGAAAAACATTTATAAGTCTAAAGTGTTAGATAGCTACAAACCTAAAGAAATAAATTTGTGTTCTTATACAATTTTCAATTTTCAATGATACATTTCTAATTAATTCTATAAGGTAGCTTGATCAGAATTTTAAATAAGCTAATAATTTACCTTTCAGAATAGTGCTAGAGCCAACTAAAATACTCTTACATTGGGAATGCAATTGAAAGCTGAATAATTCATTTCAATAATTGATACAAATAGTAGTGCTATGCAAACACTTATAGAAATAAAATTTATTACAAAATTGAATCAAGTTACATGAACCTCAAAAGATTGTAGTAGTGCAAATCCCCTGCTACTATCAAATCAATCCCTTTCTGTAAAGAATTACTTTGACCCCACCACAATAGTGTGAATGAGAATTAAAACTTCTCTACAAACAGGTTGAAAGCTCTAATATAATTCTTCCTCTTCTCCTAGATTTGACTCCCCTTCAGCCTCAACCCAACAATGGGTATTTATACATGATTTAGAAATAAAAACAATTTCCCCAAATCTCTCCACAGTCGAGTTAATTTCAAAGACAATAAAATAGAAGGCTTTCTTTTATTGGGGTCTTGTAATATGCCATTGGTATAGTTAATAAATTTTTCTCAATTTAGCCTGCGCAGCGAGAAGGATAATCCCGCTTGTCTCCATTATGTTCCAAAGAATTTGTAGTCACAGAACAATTGAGACAACAATTTTATTTTATTATAATATCCCTTTGCCTGCCTTGAGAATTTTCATTAGAAATAGAACATATTTGTTTTAATATTGACCTTAATCAAAAACTCTTTGTCAAAACAAAATAACAAAATCAGTGTTAGCTAAAAAAATGGCAAAAACAATAATATGCAAACAACTACTATTTACACCCAAAACTAATAAAAAAATCAATGGCTTTTCAATTAATATAGATATGGCCAGATTATGATACACATGGAAAGATATGAGTTGTATCATAGGTAAGCCCATCGAAACTTTTTATAATGTGCATAAACAAAAAAAATGCTAATACGTTGATATTGGGAGGCTTCGCTATGGAGCGGATACGATTTCACATTTAATTTTTTTTTTAAAATTGTATCAAGTGCAAATATCAGAGGTGAATGAATTATCTAAATTTTTTTAAATATTAGCATTTAAAAGTTCTGATATCCAGGCAGACACGATTTTTCGATTAGACCATTGTTAATATGCATATTAGGTCCAGATATTGGAGCCTAACAGATATTAAAAGTCGGAGGGGGAGGGGCATTGGAATATCGGTGATGGAGAAATTATCAAAGATCAGAGTGGGAGGTTATATCGCTATCGGAGATCAGATAGAGTTTTGTATCGGAGATCAGAGATAAGAGGGATATGTTTATCAGAAGTTAGATATCAGAGGATTGGGAATGAGGATATTGGAGTTTTTAAAATGTGTCTCAAAAGGAAATCTCCGACATGCACTACCGTCGATATGCAGGAGAGGAAACAATGACGTGGGATGTGGGTCCTCTGAAAACCTTGTTATTCTATAGTTCCAGAAGTTATATGGCAACTTAATATATTCATTTCATTATTGAAAAGAGCCACTTGATGGATTAGACATTCAATATTGGGGCTTTCAAATTAATTCCTTTGATATCAAAGATCTGATATTATGTTTGATATATGCATTCTTTTCAATAGGTATTTCTCCGCTTTTATCAATAAGTTAATTCATAATATAAAAGCCACTTTTTAATATAAGGCTTGGTCTTGGTCTCAGGGGGTATGTAATGAATTAAATAAAAAATTTACAAATAAAAGTCAAAATAAAGAAATAAAACCGATAAAACAAAAAGGATATACATATCATTAGGCCAAGGCAGTGAAAAATATCCAATTGACAATTGGGCTCCATTTACAAACCAAATGTCCAAATGAGATCAAACGAGTTATGATAGGAAGATAAGAACAGATCAAACTCATTGAAGCAATCCAAACTCTCAAAAGCAAATAGTAATATAATCAACCATTCAATTAAAAGACCGCCATATTGAAAATTAAGTGAATAATGGGGGGGGTTGTATTTTTACCACAACAATGGAAAGACCTAGCTATGTCTGAAAAATGATGAAAATTTAAGGATAAAGGAATAAAGTTAAGTCAATTAAAGTGCTAGGATTTAGATTTTCAATGAAATCCCTCATAACAGATATCAAAATGTTATCATTTTGTGTATCTTTAATATTTATTATAAGAGTCATGTACAACAACTATTTAATTGATGACACCTTAAACTAAAGAACAAAAGCTTATAATTGTGTTAAGTAAGAAACATGAACTCTCGTTGTCATAGGTAGAGCCACTGCTTCTAGAAGGCATCCATAGCCTTGACGGGGTTACCTCTTAGCCCAAAGAAAATGTCAGCATCCCATCTATGTTTAAATATTTTGGAGGAAACATATTTTATTAAATCTCTAAAAGCCGTTTTCCTGGCTTGGTGACCAGATACGACAATGTCATTCACAAGGATTGATAGTCATGAACAAGCTGGATCATGATGAGACCTCGTGTCTTACATCGAAGTCTTGCGAGCCATTATCTTGGATTGGTAACTAGATATGATAACGTCATAACCATCAAGACCCATGATCATGGTAGGTTGGCTCTTTACAGACAACCCCTATCTTTCAGGTATTTTACAATTTTCATTTACACTTTGACAATTCGTGTTAACAAATGGGGAGACAAATGTTCTCCTTAAGAGATTGGGATGGCATGGAAGAGTTTAAAACTACAAAAAAATTATATGTTGCTTGTGTTTCTTTAGCAAGAGCTATTTATAAGATAATTTGTCACAAAACATAATTTTCTTATATTATAAGGTGAGATTATTAAAATTAAAAGGAAACAAAATAAGAGTTTCAATTCTAAATTTGAAAGATATCAATTTGATGATTATTTTGATATTCTTCCTTTTACCAATGAATTTCATTAAATAAGAGTAGAATTTCCCATGTATCAGACCAAACATGGGTGGAAAAGGCCCTCCAACTAAAAGGTTGGTAATATCACCAAAAGCATACACAAGGGGATTTTCAAAGGGAAACAAAATGTGATGTCTTGAAGTCAAATACGAAAGCACGAGTAAAGAGAAATGCAATCAAACAAAAAATAAAAGAAAACTACTCCAAGAAAAATCATGAAATAGAAACTACTCAAACAAGATAAATGTAATATCTTCACATAAGGCATTAAGATATTGTTATGTATTTGTCAAGTAAAATGTTGTCTTGTTAAAATGAGTTTTCTTATTCACAAGTTTATTAGAAACCAACCAATGAAGAGTTGTGATTAACAATTGCATTTGAGATATTAACATAGATTTATTTCCTTACTCAAATATTTCTTCAAAACATATCACAAAAATTATAAGAACAATTTTAAGTTAAGGAAATATCCATGAATGAGTCTCGAAAAATGCTCCTTTTATTACAACTATCTTATTCAAAAAACCTGGATCAAACCAAAATTTGCAAAAAGAACAACAAAATATAAGAAACAAAAACTAAGAATAAATCGAAAAAACACACAAACAGATGATAATAAAGCTGTAAATGCATACCTCGAAGAGTTTAATAATCAGTTTACCTCATTGGGTATTCATCTTCTTCCATATATTTCTTAAGAATGTTTAAAATCATATTTTTATTTAATAAACAAAAAGTTAACGAATATAAATCTAATATAGTCCTAATCCTAATCTAAAAAGAAGTTTATGACTAGGTAAAATCAAACTTCTGATGTAACCATTCAAGTGCTTTATTTACTGCATGTACACACTAGTCAAATATCAGTAACAAAATCACAATTGAAACAACAAAAGTAAATCTGAATTGATTATATACATCTATAACTAGAGTATGTACAAAGAACAACTTATTTACAAATAAATTATTTGAAAACCATCTCTCTTGGAAAGTTGTCTCCAAACAACTATCTATCGGATCATAAAAGTATGGATTTAAATTTGTTAGAGATTCAAAACTATCCAAATGAGAAGGTAGCAAGGATGATTGTCAAGGAACACTCTCAAGAGTTAAATTTGGATGACAATGAGATAATTGAAATGAAATGAATATAGTTAATTTGGAAAAAACAAGTTTCTTGATATTCTGGATTAAAATTTTGAATAACATATTCATTACCTTCAATTAATGGATCCCAAGGGCATTCAATTCTAAGATATTGAATATTCCTGCATAAAAAATAAGAACAAAAAACATAGAAAAAAATTGAAAGAAATCAAACATAACCAAATCACTATACTTATTAAAATTACAACATAATGTTACGGGGAAATTCTGGAACCTATCATTAAATTCAGTGATTGAATTGCCACACTCAATGGGAATTCTAACAAAAGGCTATAGATGAAATTTTATAAAAGAAAATAAGAATGAAAAGCATTAGAAACCTGCAAAACTAACTCATCAAAATGCTCAGGATAAAATTTGTGTTCGACAATAGGAGACAAAATCATAACACATCAATCTCCATGAGAGAAATTAATTTTTAAAATTAGTGCACTTTGTATAGGATAAAAATATTTTTCATCATCATCACTGTATTCATCATAAATTAATATATCACAATAGTCAATTGATTTCCTGCAATTAAAAGAATTATTCTATGGCAAGCTATTTCTAGTATGGTATGAATAATGAAGATAAGTTATTGTTTCTTCTAAAAGTATGTTAAATTTCAAGGAATGTTCTTTTCTAGTTATTTTTCCATTTACCAAGATGGCTCAAAATATGTCATGGGGAAAATACTAACTGATATAAATTTTCCCATCAAATTCCTCAGAGAACTTTGAGCTTATTGTTTATTTTAACTCCTATCATTAATTTCAACAAGGGATTGATTTTATTCACCTCCAAGACCATTTTCACTAATATCAATATACCACTAAGAGCATTACACCAAAAAGAGATTCTCTTAGACTAATTGAGTCTAAAGCGAGGAGAAACCGTTCTTTTATAATTTTTTCAATCCAAATACGAGATAACTTCCTTTAAATGTCTTCCACATTATTAAAAATCATTGTTAACTTATGTACATTCATTTTGATAGTGAAAGCAATCTCGTATAGCTAAAGAATATTATTGTAATGTATACCTTTCTCTAAAGCATTGAACGAAAAAAGAATAACACCAAATACACATAACAGAGATTGAGTAATTGATCACCTCCAATATTGAGCTTCTAATTCATTTCATAATATTTTATTCTTCATAATAAACTTATTCAAAAGTCCCGCTAATTGAAGAGCTCACAAGCTTCTCTTACGGTCAAAGTATTTTCTCAGAACTGAGGTCACTTAGGAAATTGGTCAAAGAAAATTCTAAAATTGTGTCCTGCAAAGTCCACTAACAAAATCAGTTAAACAACCCACCAACAAACAAATACTCATTTAATAAACACACAATACATAAAACAATTCCTATGGGCTTTTCCCATAAATTGATAGAGATGCCATATAATAGTAAGAGCAAGAGCAGAAGAATTAAAACATGTAATCCATAATTTCCAACAAGATTTTTGTTATGAATAAAATATATATAATAATACAAGTAATATAATAATAATACATAATGATTAATTAACTGGTAATTAGCTAATGAAGATGTATGTCCCTAAAGGACATGACTATTCATAAAGGGAGACCTTCCTAGGGTATATAAGTAGACCCTCACTCTCATTTGTAACATCATTTTCTCATTCAGATTTTTTAATATATATATTCTTGTATCTTCAACAAATATATTTATATTCCAAGTCTTCTAGAGTATTTAAACTTTTGTGTATATGAACTTTGTTTGTTACATTGGTAAGAGAATTCCTATGAATATATGAACTTTGCTCATTACATTGGTATCAGAGTTGTTCAATCCTCTGGATACTCAGTTGTTGCACAAAGAGCCAGTCTAATTCTACCTTTGGCCATCAAACTTCTCCAATATTGTGGTTGTCAAGATTCAAGCGTTTCACTATAAATGTTTTGAAGTTTCTCCATCTTCTTGTTAGGCCTTTGGTCACTTCAAAAAAAAAATTGGAAAATAAATTATATATTAAAAAAAAATCAAATAAAAAAAAAGGGAAAAAAATAAAATAAAATAAAATTGTATTATAGAAATAAAAAATAAATGTAAAAAAAATAACAAGAAAAAAGTAAAAAAAATAAAATAAAATTTCAAAAACAAAATTTTAAAATTTTAAAAATCACAAAAAAGGAGGAATAATATGACTTACAATCCCTTCCAAGCAATGACATACTGTCTTCGCAACAAACAGCTCCATTGAATCAACCAACGTGCCTAACTAGAACTAGCCGCCGCACTACAACCACCCCGTTAGCCACCAATGGACTATAGCCCATGCAGGGACCATAACTCCACTGTCGTTCGAATTTTCCATGCTGCTGACTTAGTCATCTCCTGATAGGAGACCACCAAATCTATTTTTCCTTCGCTACTTGATCCATTTTCCCTTCGTCGTTGTTGTACACTATCATTCTTCTAAGACAAATAAGTTTGCGTCCAACGTCACCCATACATTATTGCCCTGCGCTAACCAGTCAATCTTGGTTCAGCCCTTGATGTGTCACAGTCATCGTAGTCTAGGCTATGCACCCGACATATCGTAGTCAACAACCACTATTATCTCATCCCTCTTTTTACACCAACGAAATCTACTTGTGCCCCTCTCGATGCTCTTGTCTTTCGCGACCAATGTCCATAACCTATTGTCACTGTTGCGACTCTATATTCAAGCCACCACTGCCATTGTTGTCCATACTACACATTTCTACCTTCTTCAGAGAGGGAACGCATTTTTAGGAGACCTGTCACAACATTAGGGAGTCGCACGTGGATGAAGTAGTGAACTGTTCATCAAACCATCTACCACTTATCCACCATCGTACTATTTACCAACTTTCACCATCTTTTCCTTAACCGATGGTCAACATCAATAATAGTTTCATAGGTAGATTTAACATTTTCATTAGTTTTTATAATACGATTAGTTAATATATTTGTTTATAGTATAAGAAAAAATTATTAAAAAATTATATATCAAAAAGAAGAAAAAATTAAGGTTCAAGTAAGAAAAGTAGCTATAAAAGGGATATTATAATAATATCCTTTTATCCAAGTGGGAAATTATTTGAAGTTGATATATATGGGAGAGAAAGGTACATAAATTTATATGACGATACTTTTATAAAGGGCGAGAAAAAAAGAGATATCCTTAAGTTTAAGTTAATTAAAAGTCTAAGGGTAAATTAAAATTTATTTACAAGGTATCATTATTAAAGTTATACAAAGATTAGAAAGAAGTACCAAACTTGAAAAATGGGTTATTAAGTATCAAAATTGATTAACATACTCATAATAAGGTACTTTTATAATCTCATCTCGAAAAAGAAAAATGGAGACCAGTAATAAAAAATTCCTAAAACCTTTAATAAATGTGTTAGTACACTATATAGAATCAAAGAATCATTCATAGGAAGTGAAATTATAATCTCTATCACTCCTACTGAAGAGAGTAATTATGTTAGACCAAAATTTGATAGCCATTTAGTGATTCCTAAATCAAATATAATTGAAAAAAAAAAATTGTTGACATAAGTGACAAAGAATATGACATAACCAATCTACAACTTGAGTATTTGGGACAATACTTTTATCTCGCAATTCACTGAAAAATTATTTTTTTACGATAGTGACATTTTTTTGGGCTCACCATGGATGGAAACTCTAGCCTCCTTTATACTAAATACCAAAAAGAAGTTTTTGACATTTTCCCACAAAAAGAAGGAAATAAGGCTACAAGACGTTAATTTAAAGCCAAATTTAGTGACGCCAAAAGACATACAAGAAATATCAAAAGTAATTTCTCAAGTAAGTAAAAAGGTGATAAAAATGTGCAAAGGGAAGTTGACAAAATCATCGCTGAAGAAAATGAAGAAGTTACTCACCTCAAGGACCACAACGAGAAATTATTGACACAAATGAAGAAGCTTAAAAGTTATAAGAGGTCACTAAAAGACAAGCTAGAACAATTTACTCAAGAAGAAGTATCAAAGTCTCAAGTCATAACAATCCAAGTTCAAGATAAGGGAACAAATACCGATTCAGAAAATACCATAAATTAAGCAGAGGATAAACCAACTAAAGTGAAGGTGTACTCAAAAGTTACAACTCAAATATCATAGATTTCAAGTGAAGATTCTATAACTACATCAGTGCCTAAAGTAAATTAGGAAATTACCACACACATGTTAAAGTAAGTTCAACCAATAATAACTCCTTATCTACATCCAAATCACAAGAACAGACACATCAATGAATCCATGAATCTAGATTACTCAGAACATAAACAAAAAACTTATCTTCTAAAGAAGACTATAGTTTTCACCATCTAGTCCCATGAAAATAACTCATCACTAGTTTCCAATAATCACAATATCCTACAAAAAATTGATTTGGGATGGTCAAATACCTTCTCGGTTCGAAAATTTCTTTTATCACTTAAATGATCACATCGTCTTGTATCTACAAAGATTTAGAGATGAGAATATTTTCAAAATGAGAAAAGAGAGCAAGTCCTTTCATCAATAAGCTTTGAGGAATATTCTTTTTGAAGAGATAGACAACGTTATGAATAACAAATATATCAAATAATACAAATAATGGAATAATAATACTTAATGATTAATTAACTAGTAATTAGTTAATGAAGAGGTATGTCCCTAAAAGACATGACCATTCATAAAGGGACCCCTTCATAGGGTATATAAGCAAACCCTCACTCTCATTTGTAACATCATTTTTTCGTTCATACATTTTAATATATATATATATATATATATATTGTCGTATCTTCAATGGATATCTTTATATTCCAAGTCTTCTAGAGTATTTAAACTTTTTGCATATATGAACTTTGTTCGTTACAATTTTTCTATTAATTAATGGAAATTTTGCTCGTCACCTCTATACATTGTTATTACACAAAATCATCCCTCTATGGTCTAAGTATCACCCGAAAACCACCACATTAAAGTCGGAAATTCCCTTTAAAATCTATTATGTATCCTTCTGTGGTACTTATTCTCAAATTTATAAAACAATTCTTTTATCCCAACATCATGACTTTCATCAAAGAAAGGATGGATAACGTGTAACCTATAAACATTTTCCTTATCTTGCTCCAAATCTGGCCCAATTTAGATGCAGTGTTGTAAGCTTTGCCCTAATACCACTCTGTAATGTTTCTAGTCCTTGACCGGGAAATACTACGTACCCTGAATCGAAATTTGTCAAAACATTCACTAATATTTTGACAAAAGCATATAATCTCTGGGTTTTTTTTTGTTAAAACCATGGCTCACATCCAGAGCCCATCTATACTGTTTATGGAATTCCAACCCTATGATATGGGTATTAACTCTAGCATCAAATCCATTAACAACATGAAATTGTAAAACATCATACAATTAAAATGCACAACAAAACAATATGATAATTAACAATATTTAAACATATTAACACAAAACCTTGACTAGGGTTCACAAATATATTCACATAAAAATGATACCTCACATTCTACCGAGTGAGTACAACATATAGCTGAATTAGATTTTTATTATGAGAACACATAGATGCAAAAAATTACATACAAATGCATGAACACATATAATTGCTCATAATACCAATACTAGGGTTTCTACATAAATTCATTTATCCATTTGAAACAGAAATACAACACAGAAAGGAATACCAAATAATTATAGACATATAAAAACAAGATACCTGAAAATAGGGTTTTAGAATAAATTCATAATTTAGCATAGTACAACACATGAATACTTATTTGCATAAAATGGCCAACTGACTATTGGATCTGCATGTTCCACCCTTCTTTAGACAACGTGGTTCATGGATTTCAACCATGAATCACCCTCGATTCGAGGCTGCAACTCCAGAGACAACAGTGAACCAATAATAACCATACTTCCATGAATAAGGTTCCAACCCGACAATGATGCTGCTCTAGGGCTCCAGGCACCCTCCATGCCATTTACTTCCAAGGTACCAACCTAACAGTCATGCTGCTCCAGGGCTATTGAAGCACCATTGAGGCGACAAATCGAAAAAACTCTTAGTCAATATCATAACCCAAGATTAGGGTTCACCTATTGGTATCTCTAGAGCAAATTCCAAAACCATCATCCTCCTCAAAGAAATGATCATGATACTGGAAATCACCATAGTGATATTGAATAATCATAATAATGGTGGCTCGGGAAAATATATATTTCCCATAGTTGGATGTCCTCTCTCAGCCAAGTGGCACATTTTGAAGCCACGTGATTGCTAGGTGTCCTAACACCAACACCTGTGATCAATGGCTTGTTGCATGTCACTGTGGAATTGCACAACCCGCATACTCTTACCCTAGAGTGGGATTTTTAGCTAGTATATTTTATTATTATTAATATTATTACAAATTACATTGTATTTGGAATCCAAGCTTCCCACCAAACACAACCAAATTTTCACATATGCCCATCCATGCTGGCCTCAAAATTTATAACATATCTACATGGGAACATATCGCACATAACATAACTCATCTTATCAACTTAATTTATACATTGAAATGGAAAGGAGTATGTTGAAGGAAAATCATTTGCCAAATGACTATTGGGTTGAAGCTGTCACTTGTGCAACATATATTATTAATAGGTGTCCAAAGGCATGGAATGGAAGAAAGAATAGTGTCAACCACATGAGAGTGTTTGGATGTGTGGCGTATGCACATGTCCTAGATGAGTTAAGGAAAAGGTTGGAAAACAAGGGGGAGAAATGCATATTTGTTGGATATAATGATGAGTCCAAGGCATACAAGCTCTACAATCCATCAACCAAGAAGGTCATAATCAACAGAAATGTGCAATTCATAGAAGAGGAAGTATGGGATGGAAGTTTAGAGAAGACAATCAATGTGGAAACATGTATACTACATGAAGACAAAGAGGAATTGGTTGAAACAAGTAATTCCTCAATGGTGACTCCTCCTACTCGTATTCAAGATCAACAAAGTAGTCAACAAGCGACAT
The DNA here is from genome assembly GCA_031772625.1 of Pinus tabuliformis. NCBI lineage: Eukaryota > Viridiplantae > Streptophyta > Pinopsida > Pinales > Pinaceae > Pinus > Pinus tabuliformis. Next base: position 756,498,916 of record CM062815.1, on the reverse strand, counting down.
CATCAAAAAATAATAGGACAATGTCACATAGTCAAGCAAGTACTATTCCAAGCACACTGCAAAGACCCACGACGTCATCTACCTCAACCACAATATCAAGTGACATGTCAATCCCATTTTCCGCAAGCCTAAGAGGACAAAAATTTAGAAATTGAAGTGAAATTTATGAGCAAGCTGAAGTTGATAGTAGCACTGGTCTAAATTCATTATTTGAATTACTTTTCACTGTAGATGACCGAATCCATTTTGAGGATGCAGTTTAAAAAGAAAAATGGGTTGCGGAAATGGATGAAGTAGAAGAAATAGAAAAGAATGACACATGGGAGTTAGTGGACCTTATGCAACGAAAATAAGTCATTGGAGTGAAGTGGGTCTATAATACCAAGAGAAAGGTTGAAGGAAAGATTGAAAGGCATAAAGCAAGTCTAGTTGTCGAAGGATACAAGCAACAACATGGAATATTTTATGCGGAGACATTTTCTCCAGTCACGAGGATTGAGACAATGCGTACAGTGTTGTCGATTGTCACACAACATAAATGGAAAGTGTATCAAATGGACGTAAAATCAGCGTTCTTGAATGGAGTGCTGAAGGATGAAGCATATGTTGTGCAAACACCTGGTTATGAGGTAGAAGGCTAAGAAGACAAGGTGTATAGTTGAGGAAATATCTTTATGGGTTGAAGCAAGCGTTGTGTGCATGGTATAGCATGATAGACGCTTACTTGTTGGACAATGGCTTTGACAAATGTGACAGTGAGCCTACTCTCTACATCAAAGAGAGTGATGGTAAGCTTCTTATTGTTGTCTTATATGTAGATTATTTGATTTTTACAGGCAGTGATGATTTCCTCATCGCTAATTTCAAAGAAGTCATGAAAAGTGAGTTTGAAATTATTGACTTAAGGTTGTTAAGGTACTTTTTGGGCATAGAAGTGAAGAAAACAAAAAATTGGTATTTTTATTTCTCAAGTAAAGTATATAGAAGATATTTTGGAGAGGTTTAATATTCATAACAACAAGCTTTCACCAACTCTGACTGTCATGGGGTTGAAGTTGAGCAAGGAATATTGCAGCAACAATGTCAATCCGACATTATATAAAAGTAAGCCTGGTGTCAAGGTTGATGGAGACACCCAAGGAGACACATTGGTAAGCAACCAAAAGGATTCTAAGGTATGTCAATGGGACAAAAAAGTATGGTATTTTGTATACTGCTTCAAATTATTTTAGGTTGGTTGGTTACATTGACAATGACTCGGAAGGAAGTGTCGATGATAGAAAGAGCACATGAGGACATGTTTTCCATTTGGATTTGGGAATCATTTCATGGGCCTCCAAGAAGCAACCAATAGTGTCATTGTTAACAATGTAAGCTGAATATGTCGCTGCAACAACAACAATGTGTCAAGCAGTTTGGATGAGAAGAATGTTGAGTGATTTATGTTGTGACCAAGAGGGAACAATGACTATTTTCTGCAACAATGGTTTTGTAATTGCATTATCAGTGATTTTTTTTTTTCACAAGAGGACAAAAAACATTGATATTAAATATCATTTTATTATAGAATTGATTAACAATGGTGAAACTATGTTGCAACACTGCAGGTCATAGGAACAAATTGCTGACATTTTCACAAAGCCATTGATACGTGAAAATTTTCTTTATTTCAGAGAATGTTTTGGAATTGTCAATGGTGACAAGTGTGATTAAGGGGGAGTGTTGGAAAATTAATCTCAACCACTGCATTAAATAAAGTGATAGCGGCCATATTTTTGGTACATAAGTAAATCAAGCAAGCAGACTTTGTTTGCAGGTTGTGGATTTTGTTTGTAGACTGAAGAATAGATTAAACTAGGTTCTGAGTAGGAGTACAAATTCTCCATTCTACAACACACATGAAGTAATTAATATGGACTGTGCACTTAATGAAGGGTTGATGAAAAATAATGGTCAAACATTTATTCCGCAATTGTTACTTACACTCCACAACATTTATAAGTTCGGGAAATCATATATTTTGTACAAGCACCCATACAGAGTCTTAATACTTTAACTTTTCAGTAATTAACGTGTTGAAATGTATGTTTTGAATATACGTGTAGAATTATTTAGTTTATTTAGTTTAGCTGAGAGGGTGTAAGTCTAAGAGGTAAAGAGGAGAAAATTGTGGACCAAATTTTGGTGGGCGTGTGAAAACAAACAATTACTTGGTTTTATAGAGAGTTACTCCACAACTCCTCGTGAATGCAATAATTACTGGGCTTTACAAAGAGCTCCCAATCTCTATTTTACTATGCGTTAAATTTTTGAGTTTTAGCTCCAATTGAGTTGCGATTTTATCTCCACAATTGAAGTATTAAGGGAAAGACTCCTCTACCCTAAATATTTCATTCAACGTGTTGATGACTACATGTTCATACATGTTATTGATGAATACATGCATCAAATCAATATGTGTTATGTCATTCATGACGTGGACACTGGATATGTCTAACTTCTGTTTGAGTTTAATTTCCTTTAGAGTTTCTTAATGCCTCTGCGAAGGAAAACATGTTAACTATTTTCCTGTCTACATTATTGTGGAGCTCAGGTCGGTACTTCATCAAGTGTGGGCACTGGTGCCTTATTTAGGTTGTGTTTTGGCCCTGCTAACACACATTTTCAATATCTACTTTTATATTTTCTAAATATTCATAAAATACATCGTGTGAGATGGCTTTAAATTCTAGGAAAAAAGTTGAACCAAACATGTAAATTTTATGAACACTTTGCTACCATTTCTTTCCTATTAGATTTTCAAAATTCTATTTGAATTCAAGAAATCATAATGCCCTTCACCATTATTATATGGACCCATGTCTAGGCCTAATGTGTGAGATGGTTTTAAAAGCTACGGAAAAAGTTGAATCACATTTGTAAATTCTATGAACACTTTGCTACCATTGTTTTCTTATTAGTTTTGCAAGATTCTATTTGAATTCAAGAAATCGTAATGCCCTTAACCATTATTTTATACACGCATTTCTATACTTAAGTTTGTTAATTTCGTTGTACATTTCTTATATTTTTCACAAATGAAATATAGTGTCAGTGCCATTATTCTCATTACATTTAATTTTTTTATTTTTTTTTTATAATGGTGTTATACAATTTTTATGTTCTTTTTGGTAATCGATAAATATGCATTATTAAAAAGTTTTAACTGGGCCAATTTGTATGATTTAATGAATTTTACTTTTCACATATATTTTTTTATACAAGTGATTACAAACCTACAAATTAATTACTTACAAATGTCTCAAAATAAAAAGATACGGGTTACAATTGAGGAAATGTATGGATGGAAAAAAGGCCAATATCTAAGACTCAAAGCAATTCAAAAATAGGTGAAGAAACCCATAATGCTAGTGTGGAAAAATAATTACATGAATATTTTGGAATTTTTCTGACCATGATGTAGATGAAGAAATAAATGAAGTTGAAGAAGAGGTTGCTAATAATTCAAAAATGAAAGTGCAAAAAAAAAAATTGCATAGAATGGTTGGATAAATCTGTTTGATTGAATTATGTGAAGTTTGATGATAAAATAGCTATGAAGTGTATTTATTGTGAGAAGTATAGGATGAATGGACCATGGGGTTTAGGGAATGGTTGCACCACATTACAACATGATTCTCTTGTTACTCATAAAAAGTCACGGCTGCATAAAGATGCTAAGGCAAGATGGATTAATACATTAGCCGGAAAGATGAAACCAATTCCACATCATATTAGACAAGTGGGAGAGTCAATAAGGAAATAGTGGTTTCTACAATGAGAGTATCATATTTCATTTGTCAAGAATATTTATCTCTATTAAAGTATGATAACCTTTGAAAATTTATAATGGATGCAAAAACTCCAAATCTACCAAAGTCTCAATAGTATTCTTCATACACTTGAATCCTAAGTCTGCAAATGATTTATTTTATATATTGCATATCAAAACATCCTGAATAGATTCAAATAAAAAATATGTTGGAAAGTTATTTCTTCTTATTAATGGTTGACGAAAGCATTTATCGAATCTTAGAGAAACACCTTATTGTTTATACAACATATTTAGATTCAAAGGATCTTGGCCCATCCATCTTGCAGTTTATGAGGCTTAAGGATCTAGTGGATGGAAAATGGAAAACAATATATGATTGTATCAATCCATTAATAGATGTTAGAGACCTCAATAAAAAGATTTGCTAGTTGTTTCTATAGATGGGGCTTCAACAATGATTGGACATGAAAATGGCCTTGTTTCATATTTGAAAATGAACAATCCAAACCTTATTACAGTTCATTGTGTGGTTCATTGTGAGTCTTTAGCAACAACCAATGCTTCTAAAAAATTACCTGAGTTATTATTTGTTGAAGAAATTGCAAACAAAGTGTATTCATGAGTTCAAAACTCCCCAAAGAGAAATAATGAAGTTAACGATTTACTTAGAATCATGCAAATTGATGTTCTTGATGTTCTAAAATTACATTCAGTGAGATGGTTATCTAGAGGGGAATTTATTATAAGGCTGGTGAAGCTTATGCCAACAATTTTAACTTTGTGGAAAAATGAAAAAAAAATATCATTATGTTATGATAAGACAATAATATATTTATCTAATTTTGTTTACATATGCTTGTTGATGTGCTAGAGAAATTGAACAAGTTGAACGTGATTTTTCAAGAAGAAAATCTAGACATTACAACTATTGGGTTGGATCTTGAAGTAAGTATAAGAACATTATCTAGATGGTTTTTTAGAAAAGAGACATTTGAAGAAGACACAACTTACCTTTCAAAAAATTTAATCGATTCTCAAAATGGATACATTGATAATAAATATGAAGGGACAGTTATATATAGACATGATTTACCATACATCTCTATCTCAGCCATGGATATTGAATCCAATGAAGTAAGGAAACAATCTATGAAACCTTTTATTGAGGGTAAACAAAAGAGTTGTCAACAACTCATAAAAGCGTATATAGAGACTCTCATAGACTCTCCGAATGGAAGATTTCAAGACCTTCATCTTTTTAATTCAGCGAAATTGTTCAACCCTTGTTATTATCTAGAAATGTGTCGTAGCCACGAGAAAAATTTAGAGAATTGGCTTAAAGTTTTTTTAAAAATTTGCAACATACCATATCAAGTTATGTTGTATTTGTAGCTTTATTTGATAAACTTGTAAAAGAGAGTTGCACCCTTTTGTTGATTCATTAAATCTGGCTTGTGAGAGATTTTCTATGAAAGAAGCATATAAATTCTTTCATAAAACAAAGAATGGTACAAAAATTATCCTAATAAGATGAAATTATGGCAAGTTATACTTGCTATTTTTGCAAGTACAGTGGATTGTGAAATGGGATTTTCGAAGAAAAACATTATCAAAGACATCACAAAATCGAGGCTAGGATTGGATACACTAGATGCTCTAATGACAATATCTTTAAATGGAACGAGATCATCTAATGTTGATTGGCATGTAGTATATGAGGTATGGACATATACAAAGTCAAGAAGGATTCTTGAGCTTTGAAAGTTCTTCTCCTGTATTGAGATATGTCTATTGATAAAAAAAAAAAAAATAGTTGCTTGAGAAAGTTTGACTTTTAATGAAATATAATTATGATCTATTATTGAAGAACTTTTTTGTATTTTATCTAGAAAGATTGACTTGCAATGAAATATACTATACCTTGGAAAAATTCGACTAGATACTTTATTTATAGTCCATGTGTTATAAGTTTTGTAAGGTTTTCATTGTTTAAATCATCTCACTATAAATTTGCTAGACTACAAATCCGCTCTATAAATCTAACAAGAATCAAACCATTAATTTTGTTTTCCATTAATTTTTCCTTCCATTAAATTGACCTAATATCCAACCTAACTCAAAATTGGTGTAAACATTACAGACTCTTCTGCTTTCAATTGACAACTGAACCAATATCAAAATGTGAACATTGTTGACACATTAAAAAAAATTAACCAATAAGCATTCAATGATCAAGCTCATGTATTCTCTCAAAATAAATAAAATTACTCTACAATGTAGACACGCTTTGCAAATTAGTGCCAAGATTAATAAAAAAATTAAATATAATAATTGTTAACTAAATTTGTTTAATAAACTTTTAAAATCATTATTAAGTCAGTTTGTGTCTGGTGGGTGGCATTATCTTATTACTAATGATTGAAAAATATCAAATTTATTAAAATGTATTATTAAATATTTATGAATGGAGAAAATTTAAAATAAATGCATATCAATAATAGTAATTTGAAATTAGAGGCCTGTTGGGAAGGGTTTCTTTTAAGTAGTGTGAGTTTGAAGCATTGTCACTTCGTGTAGGACACAGTCAACACGTGAATAACGTGGATGATGATCTCTAAAGTCGCATAAATAATTGGCGTTGTTAAATCCATATAAACAATTGATGCAGTTTACCGAGGTTACATAGTTTTTTGATATTGGAAATGGTATCAGCATTAAATTTTCAATACAAACTCAAAATTCAAAATCCTGAAGTTTAATAGTTGTAACTCAGATTTCTTAAAATTTATCAAAACATTTGACAAAAATCATGACAAAATTTCCAATATTTTTCAGACAAATTTGTTACCTAAATAATTTTGAAAAATTCACGTCTTCAATTGAATTTTGAATTTAGTTAGATTCATGTCCATCATTGGCATGATCTTCAATTGAATTTAGCTAGATTCATGTCCATCATTGGCAATAAGTTTAATGATCTTTAATGATCTTACTGTGATGACTTGCTGCAAGGTCGAAGCAGTGTCTTAATGCAGAGATAAATAAAGTAAGTGTAAAACAATTTCTCCAAGAAAGTCATTGCGAAATAACTGGGAGACAGAGAGAGAAATCGGGGCAGCGATGTAAGAAAGTAGGGAGAAATTCCATAGAAGTGAAAAACAAGATGCGCTAGTCGTTGGTCGTCGCCAAGCTATCAGTCGCCCACCATCAAAAAGCGCCATAAAAATGTGAAAAAAGGTCGTGGAGATTCTTAGATATATTCGTAGATTACACGATTGAAAGACATTGGGAAAAGTGAAAAAGAGAACAACGAAGTCAGGTCAATGTGAAATAACTAAAAGACTACAGATGAAGGGAAATGGGAACATAACTGCAGAGATATGAAGGTGCGGAAAAGTCGTCGGCTCTGTGGCACAAATTTATTAAATGAGTTGTTGACAGAAGAGGTGAGATGTGCTCATCGATGGTTGTCATTGGAGAAAATTTGCATTCTTCCATTATCAGGAATTGCCTAATTGGTAGTTATGGTTCGTTTTTTACAAATTTACTAATTTGAGATCTTGAATCTGGACACATCACAAATGTATTTTACTTATACATATCCGTGTGATTACCAATCAAACAACTTAAACCAAAGCAACGGCAGCAGCGAATTAGTTTTTTTTGTGTGAAAACTCCGATTTCAACAACTCACCGCTTAAACTGAATTTGACCTCTTTCCTGAACATCAAACTCCAGAAATAAAATCTGCAATTGGCATAAGAATGCCCCTACTGACCTTCTTTTGGGGGACTAGTATGGCCCTGGATGTTTTTCTTTGAATTCGGACGTTGTGAGTGTAGGATATGAAATGACTTATTTCTAGCCATTTGATAAGCCAACAATATTATGAAGAAAAATACATATAAAATAAATAAAACATAGTTATTGTGTGAACTAAAAACTTCTGCAAATCTCATATATTAATTGAACCATTAACTACATTCTTATATGGTAAAATTATTACTAAAATGTTGATCAATCAACTCTGAAATAAATCTACTAGCATTACAGTTAATTTCCAGCATTACTACAGCGAATTTCCAGTATTGACCACTCTAACAATTTGTTGCTTTAATTTTGCAGAGACCACAAAATTTACTAACTAATTTGTCAACAATTTATATAACTAATTAAGCATTATTCCCAACACTTCCCCTTAATGATTAATGAGGATTTACCATCTTATTTCGTAGTGCCAAAAACTGATCTTTTGCAACTGCTTTGGTGAAGATATCTCCTAGTTGATGCTGGCTATTTATATGCTTCAATTCAATATCCTTCTTTTGCACCAAATCTCTAATGAAGTGATATTTGAGGTCAAAATGCTTTGTCCTGCTGCAAAAACTGATCTTTTGCAACTCCTTTGGTGAAGATATCAGCTAGTTGATGCTGACTATTTATATGCTTCAATTCAATATCTTTCTTCTGCATCAAATCTCCAATGAAGTGATATTTCAGGTCAAAGTGCTTTGTCCTATTGTGATGAACTGGATTCTTTGTTAACTTGATGGCACTTACATTATCACAATAAATCATTGTAGGATGAATTTGTTTTTCTCCAATTTCTTCCAAAAAATTTCTGAGCCAAAGAGCTTGTGTACCCGCTGAGGTAATTGCAACATACTCCTCTTCTGTGGATGAGAGGGCAATAATGCTTTGCCTTTTTGAGCTCAAGAGAGACAATTTCCAGATGTGGACTTACGGTCATGAAAACTACCTCTGCAATCTGAATCACTAAATCCAACAAAATTGAACTTTTCAGAAGAGTAGTAATGAATACCAAAATTTAGAGTGCCTTTCACATACCTTAAAATCCTCTTGGCTGCCTTCATATGTATTTCAGATGGATTTGTCATATACCTTGAAAAAAGTGAAACTGAATATGTAATATCACGCCTTGTGTGGGTTAGAAATATCAAGCTCCTTACAATACTTCTGTAAGTTTTCTCGTCAACTAAATCAGCACCATCATCTCTACATAACACCTCTCCATGAGAACTTGGAGTAGGGGATGGATTACAATCAAGCATATCAAATTTATTTAGCATATCCTGTGCATACTTTGGTTCACAAATGAAAATATCATCCTTACTTTGATAAACCTCCATTCCTAGAAAATATTTCATGATGCCTAGATCTTTCATCTCAAATTCATTCATCATAGCAACTTTTAATTTATCATTCATCTTAGAACTACTACCCATATACAATATATCATCAACATACAAACTTATGATTAGAATATCAATACCTTCTTGTTTGTAGTAAAGGGTAGGATCACTCTTACTTCTCTGGAGGCCATTTTCCTGAAAGTATCCATCAATCCTTGCATACTAGGCTCTTGGTGCTTGCTTGAGACCATACAAAGCCTTTTTCAACTTGTAGACATTATTCTCTTTCCTTCTGCTTCAAAGCCTTGTGGATGCTCCACATATACTTCCTCTTCTAAGTACCCATTCAAGAAGACAATTTTCACGTCCATATGATGTATGCTACACTTTTTCTAAGCTGCTAATGAAATCAACATTCTAATGGTCTCCTGTCTTGCTACTGGTGCAAATGTCTCTTCATAATCAATTCCATACTTCTATGTGAATCCTTTAGCAACTAATCTTGCTCTGTGTCTTTCAACACTCCCATCATTGTTATATTTAGTCTTATAGACCCATTTGGTGCCAATCTTTTTCTTGTCATGTGGAAGCTCTGTCAACTTCCAAGTGTCATTCCTTTGAATGGAATCCATATCTTCTTGCATGGCTTGCATCCAAACCTCATTGGTATGTGCATCTTCAAAACGTGATGGTTCAAATTCAGCGTTGGCTAATAAAGCAAAATTGACTATCTCACCTATTGGGCTTTCTTCTTGTGCTTGTTTTGCACTCCTCTAATAAATATCACTCAATCTTGTTACCTTCCTTGGAGAACTTGTAGAAGAAGTTGGACTTGAACTTGATGTTGAAGGGTTGCTTGGTGGAGTTAAGCCACTAGTTACAGAAACATTAGTTGGCTGTTCATGATCATTATCAACAATTATATCATCATTCAAAACAAATTTTGTCTTCTCAACATGGCCTTTTTGATGACCATAAACACTCCCTTCATAGAAAATTACATCTCCTGAGACAATAAGCTTGTTATTTAGAGGATTATACAATTTATAAGCCTTGCTTGTCTCACTATACCCAATAAAAATACATAACTCACTCTTTGCATCTAACTTTTTTATATTTTGATGGTACATGCACATAAGCCAAACAACCAAAAACTTTGAAATGATTAACATTAAGCCTTTTTCCATACCAAGCTTCATAAGGAGTCATCTTTTCCAATGCACCGGTGGGGTTATGGTTGAGGATGTATACTGTTGTAGCAACTGCATCTCCCCAATAAGAGTTGCTCAATCCCTTAGTTCGTAGCGTGCATCTTGCCATTTCAACCACAGTACGTTTTTTTCTTTCAATTATGCAATTCTGTTTGGTTGTGTATGTTGTAGTATGTTGCCTCCTGATGCCATTCATATCACAATAACTCTGGAAAGCTTTTGAGCAGGATTCTCCTCCATAGTTAGTCCATAAACATTTGATCTTGCACCCTCTCTCATTTTGTACAAGAGCTTTGAACTTCTTCAATGTATCTAGAGCTTCACTTTTGGCCTTCAAAAAATATACCCAACAATTTCATGAGTAATCATCAATAAAAGTGATGAAATATGATGACTTACCCAAACTATTAGTCTGCATAGGACCACATATGTCTGAATGAACAAGTTGAAGTGGGTGATGAGCCCTCCATGCAGTGCCCCTTAGAAACCTTTCCCTTGCATGCTTTCCTTTAGCACATCCTTCACAAACATCCTTATGCTCTTCTATCTTGGGAAAACTAGAAACTAATGCATGTGAGGTTAGAAAATTCAAACTTTAAAAATTTAAATGCCCATACCTGAGATGCCATAACCAACTTGAATCCTCATAAGCCATATTTGCAAGATTGTTGTTATGTTCATCAAACCTCAAGGGAAACATCCTATTTCTTGTCATAGGTAGAACAGTGATCACCCTATTTCCCTTATTCTTATCATAGATAGTACATGTTTTATTTTCAAAGACTACATTATATTTTTTCTCACATAGCTGCCCAACGCTCAACAAATTATGCTTCAATTGTGGAGTATAATAAATGTCATGAATACTCTTTATACCTTCTTTTGTCTGGACCTCCATAGCTCCTTTGGAAACAACCTCCAATTTTTTATCATCACCAAGATGGATCTTGGATTTGAAACTTCCATCCTTTGCTAAAAACAACTTCTCATTCCCTGTCATATGGTTAGAGCATCTAGAATCTAGGTACCAAACATCTTTACTAGTATTTTCACGTTTAGCATAAGATAAGAATAAGTGATATGGAGGATACTCACCACTTTCTTGAGCATAATTAGCATTTTTACCTTCTTTCAATCTGCATTATCTTTCAAAGTGGCCATACCTGTTACAATAGTAACATTGAACATTTCTCTTATCAAATCTACCTCTACCTCTTCCACTTGAGCCACCTCTTCCTCTACCTCTTGAATAATTTTGGCTTTGCCATTTACCTTGACCTTGAATGCTTTTGGTACTGTTGCTGCTTGCATCTTCATTCTTTGTAATTTGTAATTTAGAGGAAAAAGCTTTCTCTACACCTTCAAAAGTGTCCTTCAATCTTTCTTCATGAGACATCAAAGATCCAACCAATTGATCAAACAGTTGTTTTGTCAAATCCTTACTTTGTTCCATGATTATTGCAACATGATTCCGTCTATGTGTTAGAGATCTCAATACTTTTTTAATTAAAACTTCATTACTTACAGTTTCTCTAAGTGTAGCCATTTTATTGACCACATCTATGACTCTCACACAGTAGTCACTCACACTTTCAGCTTCTTTCATCTTCAAATTCTCGAACTCTCACTTCAATGTCTCACGCTTGACCACCTTAACTTGATCACTACCTTGGTAAGATTCTTGTAGAGTCTCCCACGCAGCCTTGGTAGTTTTTGCTCCTGATGTTCTTGGAAATAAGCTCTTATCAAGAGCTATTTGAATGTGAAACAAAGCTTGAACATTCTTCTTCCTTGCTTCCTTTCTTGTTGATCTTTCATTGGCTGTAAAGGCATTCCAATCAGCTAACTCCTCATATCTTGATTCAATAATCTCCCACAAATATTTTCCAATCAAAAAGGTTAGCATCTTAATACACCAATAATCATAATCATTCCCATCAAATTCTGGAACTAACATCTGGTTAGAATTTGACATGATTAACTTTGGCAAAATTCCAACAATACAACTTTAACCCAAAACAATTTTACCTACTCTGATACCACTAGTAGAATATGAAATTATTTATTTCTAGCTCGCTGATAAGCCAACAATACTATGAAGAAAAATACATATAAAAAAATTAAAACAAATAAAACAGTTACTGTGTGAGCTAAAAACTGTTGCAAATCTCATATATTAATTGAACCATTAACTACATTCTTATATAGTAAAATTATTACTAAAATGTTTATCAATCAACTTTGAAATAAATCTACTGGCATTGCAACTAATTTCCAGCACTACTACAGCCAATTTGCAGCACTGACCACCCTAACAATTTGCTGCTTTAATTTTGCAGAAAACACAAAATCTGCGAACTAATTTGTTAGTGATTTATATAACTAATTAAGCATCATTTCCAACACATATATTTTGCAAATGATGATGAAGAGGAAAAACCACTATCTAGACGAAGACCATGAGTTTGTAATAAATCGGGTCCTCAATCTCTGAGATACAAAAATTGCGTTCCGACATACCTTTTAAATTAAAAGCTACGTCCAAAGCCTGTCTATAGTTCTCCATAGTATCTATGCACGTCATTGGCTTCGGTGATATTAGCAAATGATTAAGTGGTTGATTACTTGACATGATTAACTGGTTAATTACATAATATAAGTAGGTTAATAACTTTTTTAAAAATTAAATAAATTTTCAAGTTAAGTTTTTAGGTTAAGTACTACGCTTCTTTAAGAAGAATATTTATAAGTGAAAAAAAATATTGAATATTGTGATATATATTTTAAATTTAGAGCATTAATAAATTAAATTGTAAAACGTTTAAATTCTTAAAAGGTTTAAATTCTTAAATATAAAACCATTTACCATAATTATATAAAAATTTATTATTATTATTATTATGCCTAATGTGTGGTTTGAGCATTCATAATTAAGATTTTTTCCCACTGATTTTTGAATTAATGATATTTTTATTATCGAATGTCTTAACATAGCACTTTGTCTATTTTACACCCACACAACTATTATTATCTTTTTAAAACAATACTTGCAAATTAAGAAGGGCAATAGTCTCTACTTTTAAATCATGATCTGTAATTTTGTTTTGAAATTCTATAAAAGGAAAAAAAATTATGTTATTATATATTCAACCAATCCTAGAATTTCAAAATTTGATAGAAGAGTAACACAATTGAAAAATTACATTGCAAAAGCAAAGAGGACATGATACAAAGAGCTACCTAGAAAAATGTTTATAGAGTTAGTGCATCTAAAAATATGGAAAGGAAACATAGCATATAGATGAAAAACATGAAGTACTAAATATAATCTATAAAAAGTATAAAAATCCATTAAACATGATAAGTCAATATCATTATCATTATGAAAAATATAAAGTACTAAATATAACTTATAAGAAGTGTAGAAATCCATTAAACATGAGAAGTCAATATCATTATCATTATGTAATACAAGCAAACGTGGATTACTAAATATAATCTATACAATGTTCAGAAAAAATGTGAAACCACTTTATATAGTGATAATAAATTTAATAATCCCAAAAATTACATTAATTTTTTTTCTTATATTAATAATAATAATAATTTAATGTAAGGAATAGTTCCTTTCTCGGCTTCCATTCATTGCACATGACTCTACTATGCTATAGACAACTCTTAACTTAAAATGTCACATTGATTGTGTGCCTCTCTTTTGAGTAGGGCAACTTATTAGAAAAATTGAAGAGAAAATCAACTACTGGTATTTTAAATGGATCTTTATGGGAGAAGCAAGGAAATTGCGCGCATAGCTAGGGTTTGTCACTTTTCAGAAGCCGAGTCAATCGCCGCCACATTGGTCGATCTCGACACTGCAATCCTCAGCAACCTTGACTATGGCCAAGGCCCGATCCTACTGATCTTAGCGGATGGGATAGGCTTGCTCCTTGGGGCCTCCCTCTTGAAATGACTAAAAGGCCTCTCTGAACACCCAAAAGAGACCAAGAATGGTGGGGAGCCTGATGATTCAATCTTCCTTCTGTACAAGGTCCGCACTGCACTAGAGGAAGCCTTAGAAAGCTCCTATGGGTTATTACATGTTGGTATTTGTGCTGGGGTATTCTCAATAGAGTCAGCCGATGCTGCTCTCTAGCCCACAAATCTAGGCATCAATGGAGTATGCGAAATAACGGTAGTTGTGTAAGATGATGCAGAAAAGCAGGCAATCATTTGGCGGCACCGTGAACCAGGGTATGAGCCCCCATAGGCAGAGTAACCTCCACAACGATGACATATGACCTCCCCCTACGAGAATTGCGGCACTCCTTATAGAACATGCCATAGGAACTTCGATATGGGTAGCTAGATGGTAATCTAGCTCATACTTTGGCCAGATCTAGCTATTTGCAAAATTGTTTCCTCTATTTTCCACCAACTAGCAGACCTTGCGACAAAAGGAAATGGGAAACCCTCTACGAGGGTCACGGTAGCACACGTGAGTGTATGGGACATCCGTTTGGGCACTCTTCACATAGACCTACCACCCCGCCAATAACAAGATCCTCATGATGATAAGCTTTGCATAGACACAGCACCGGGATGGGCAGCGACACACTCGGGAGGTCTCCTGGATCTTGCAAGCGTGTATTCGCCAAAGGGCAACACCAAGCATACTAGCCCAGATATGCTAAAATAAGAACCAAACAAAGCACTAATATGCATAGATCCATGAGATAGACTAGATCTGGCAAAGCAAGAACTAGATAGAGCACTAATATGCTTAGATCCATCAGATCTGGGTACATGGGCAACAGATCGAGCCCCTTCTCAGACAAACCCACACTCTACTGAGGCAAATCTGATACAAATTTTCATTAAAACACTAGAAGGCAGGCATATTTGCTGGAGGATCTAGAAGGGCAAGAGGATTTAAGAGTTAAGGTATAAAATCTAGAACCATTTCAGTATACCAGAATGTAGGCAAAATATGATCTACTCAGGTCTCATTTTACAAGATAATTGCACACTTCAGGATTATGGCATTACCACAGACTCGACCATAATGATAAACCTGCATCTACGGGGCAGATGTGCTGGAACCAGCTCAAAGAGCATAATCTATTTTAAGGACATAGTCAAAGGTAAGGAAAGATCAAAAACCAAACCAGCAACATTGCCCGAGCTACCAGGGCCCTACATTGTAGAACAAAAATCTAAGAATCCTACTCTCACCATCGCAATGCCTAAGTTAAATGACTTGTACAAAGATCTACATTCCAAATCAGTTATATGTAGATTAAATGGGGTTTGGCCTAAATATGATGTTTTGCACCAATGGATATATGATGCATGGTCACCAAACTGTGAAATATACTTATGCCCCAAGGGGTTTTTTATAGTCAGATTCAGAACAGTACATGAAAGGGAACATATCCTCAATAAGGGACCATGGTTCTGGGGCAATGCAGGACTCTTCATGACCCCTTGGTTTCTAGAATTCGACATCAACACAATGGTGGTATAAAATATGCGAGTTTGGGTCAGGATGCACAACCTTCCATTACACTTTTGGCATCATAATGTTTTAATACCCATAGGGAACTCCTTGGGAAAGTTCCTAAAGATTGACGGGGACAGACTTACAAGGGGGATATTTACTTTTTCCAGGATATGCGTTGAAGTAGATCTTAGCCAGGGACTACTAGACAACATAACATTTAATTTCAATAATACATAGTGGACTCAACCTTTAGACTATGAAAATACATCCTTTCGATGTCGTAGATGTCTACAAATAGGTCACCTCCATAGTGCCTGTCCACAAGCCAATCAAATCCCCAAATGGGACAAGAAGCAGCAAAAAAAGCAAAAAGATGGCAATATACAACACCCTTGGATGAAGAAGTAGAAAAAGCAGAAACAATAGAATTTAATGCAAAAATGGATGATCAAAAGCCCAGAACAGCACACTAAAGGAGGAGAAAGACCCCATCAACCCTTTGTAGCAACAAGAATCTCAACTAACAGGAATGGAAATAACTGGCAACAAGCAAACTCATGGATCAAAGGGATGTGATTCTGACAAATACTCTCCCATAGATACAGAGGAAAATCAGCTATCCATTATAATGGCCACTCCCAACGCTGGAGGTTGGCGAAAGGTGGAAAAAAAATAAGGAAGAAAATAATAGTTTTTATATTTTTTTTGTTTACTGTGAAAATAGAAACAGACCATATGCATACTCTTTTTTAGCATATATGACATGTAATTTTGTCTTATGAATAAAATTATGATTTTTCTAAAGAAAAAAGTAATAATAATTTATTATATAGCATAATTCTTTGTTATATAAAATCAAAGAATTTTTTTGCACTTCACCAACATTTTTTTATAAAATAAAAAAAATTAAAAAAATTAAAAATTTGCACATACTCTCGAGTCTCATTTGGCATGTGAGATATGACACTAGGCCTGGTGCTTTACCCCTACCTTTTATAACTCCTAATCTATTTACGACAAGGAAAATATAAAAAATAAGGTGAAGGAAATAGAAAATGTAATAATTACACCTTGTTACATATTAAAATTAAAAGCGTGTAAATATGAACAATAAATTTAAATAGACGTGAACAGAATAAAACTAAACTAAAATAATTTTATGATCAACATTTAAAAATAATTTTATGATCAACATTTAAAATAATGTTTCGTTAGCAATAAGGCTATGCAAGCATGTAACAATCTACTACATAAATCTCGTAGAAATTTAAACAGATTTTAACTTAAGTTGTTGATGGAACAAAGTAAAATTATGGAAATATATGTACACATAAAGATGGCTTTAAATGATTGATTTTCATTGAAACATGAGAGCACAACTTGTTGGCTTGCTAGTTTTTGTGTGAACTATTGGCCAAAACTAAATTCTAAAGTGTTTATAAGAGTCTAGACTCATACAAAAACACTTTAAAGACAAAAATAAGATAAACAAATATTATATATTTTTACGAATAATTCTGATATGATTAAAATAATAAATCTTCTTTCCAAATAAATTAGCTCGTCTTCTTGGAGTATGCCGTAAAACTGCTTCTGCTTGGCTAAGAGCTCGTCTTCCTCGGACGTAAGGAAACAGGTTAACAGCCCAAGACCCAGAGGCATTTGGCAGGAGTGAAAGCCTGCTCCCTTACGGACCACCAGCGGGTTATTACAGGTGGCGTGGTTTTCCTTGATAACGGTGATGAGTCAAACCGACATTCGCGGATAGCAGCCAGAGATGGCTGTCCTCACTGTTGGTTTGACACCTGAGTTTGATAGGTTTTGCCACCTTCGGAAAAAAAAAAAAAAAAAAAAATTAGCTATTAACATTAGTGTCAATTTCTTATAAATATATATAGATGCAAGATATAAAAGACAACATGAAAGAACACTTAAATAGGTCATGATTCTACTCTCCACCTTGTCATTCTTTTGAAAAAATTTGTTGCCACCAAACAAGTCAGACTCATGTACTCACAAAATTATAAATGAGAGGAAACAATGACAATTTTCACAACTTGTGCATATCTCTCCTCACTTATTTTCCATCATCTTTTTCATGGTATCCTCCTTTTGGATGCTTTTGAAAATGTACTCATAAAATTATAAATGAGAGGAAATAATGACAATTTTCATAACTTGTGCATACCTCTTTGATGCTTATTTTCCATCATCATTTTCATAGTATCCAAATTTCCTTTTGTATTCTTTTGAAACAATTAGAGAAGATAACTATTTTGGAGATCTATTTTTTATAACCTTAATTTTTTTTCAAAGATGTTTAATTAATATTCAAGAACGAGAGTTAAGGAAATGCATTTTAAAAATTAACCAACTTTTTCAAAATGAGTTTAGGTAAGCGGGACCCCATTATATATTTCATAAATTTAATACCACCTTTTTGACTCCCAACATAAAAATGTGCAAATAATCATATAATAATATGAATTAAATAAAGTGTCTCACTATTTATGGCACAACTTGAAATAAACTCCATGTACCTCCCAACAATCATATCATAATATGTAACATAAAATGCATCCATCACATATGACTTTGACATAAACACAACTTGTCCCTTTCATCATAGCATGCATATATATAACCATAAAAATAAACTTATAAACATATTATATCATCCATAAAAAATAATATGCCATCAAATATCACATGCCCAAAATATAGTGTGGTCCAAAATATATCATGATGAACATATATTGTAGAGTCTTGTGAAATGTGCCAAAACCAAATTTTATGTGTTGAAATTTTATCATGAAACATATACTGAGAAAAAACATGACATCTGAAACAATACGACAAATATGCACCTCATGTGAGCTCAAGATCCTAGTTACAACTACCATCTATTTCCTTTCCTTTACTGTCTTCCTTTTTTCTACTAGAATTAATTTATGGAAACATGTCATAAAGAAAACCTCCTCCTTTTCAATTTTCCTTGCAGTAGAGGTGCAAGAATAGGAAGATGTGGCCTTTGATGAGGTAAGTGCAGAGGCTCGAGGTGGATGAAGCTTGGAAACAACTATGTGAGGAGGTGTTTGCAACGGCTAGTCATGATGTTGAGTCATGGCTTGTGAAGTAACAGGGGGCACATTCCAAGATTATGGTGAATGTGGTAGTATATTATGAGAAACAAATGGCCATAAAGCATGTCCTAAAGGACATGCAATAGGGTTGGGATCCCATCCGCTGAATAGATGGGGTTGTTGTGGCTCTAAAGGCTATTATTTAGGGATCTCAACAATGATGGGATGCACGAGATGTATATTTTCAGATGGATAAGGAGTTAATTGATGTGGTAGGCCTCCTAAGTAAATGTACCCTATTTGAGTCAGTTGAATAAATTCTTTAGAATCAATGTAACAACCCCAGTAAAAATTCCATGTAAATAAAGTTAATAAAGGAAAAATAATAACCATGGTCATGAAACACCTATTCCAAGTTGAATGTTGGGAAAAACATCCTAGTCGGTGTTCATTTTGATTATTATAGCTAAAGTTATCCACATCTTGGGGGGATGCCCCCAAGATCTAAAAAAAATGAAATGAATCTTTGGGGGGATGCCCCCAAGATCTAAAAAACTGAAATGCTAGAAAAAAATGTGAATAATGCGTAGTAAATAAAACCGATTTTTTTTTATTAAAACAAAGAATAACTATAAAAGCTACATTGTGGTGGACAATTTTTCCTTTTACAAAATGTGACTTGTTACTTATAGCCTTTTTTAGTTACAATACCATAGGCAAATTCCATAGATGGGTAAATACGATGGGTGCATGTCACAATACCATGGGAAAATACTGTGGGTGGATGCCTCATACAATACCATGGGTGGATGAATACCATGGGTGGATGCCATTTTCCATTCGGACCATTCCTCCCACCTTAAGAAGCAATGGTCCCCATTACGTGACATTCCCTCCTGCGAAGCCTTTGTTGAATATGAAGAGCCACTGAAGAGAAAGGTTTTGTGTTGTTAACCCATAACAATGATGAACAAAGATCCGAGTATAGATATACCCTGTAATTCTTGTCACCAACTGTGATACTGATAGTGTGGGGCCTCACAAATGAACTTCGATGAAGTGTGGCTTTGTGGATGACCTATAACACTGAAAAATCTAGATCCAAGGACAGAGATATCCTGTAACGCTTGTGACCAATTGTGATACTAACAGTGTGTGGCCTAGCAAATGGACTTTGATGACAATGATTTTTTGTGGTTGATCCATAACTGCGACCATGGGTGGATGAATAACATGGGTAGATGAAAACCATTGGTGGATTCAATTTTCCATTTGGATCATAAAATAAATTGGAAAAGGAAATGTCAAAGAATTTGGAAAGGAAAAATGGAATTTTTGGCAATATTCTTATGAAAATAAATGAAATTAGGAGAAAAATAAGGTGAAAGGTCAAAAGTTACAAGTGAGGATGAAAATGAAGGAAAATAATGGAAAATGAGGAAAATCGAGGCCTCATTAATAAAAAGGCTTATGAGAATCAGTTTTGGAGCTCTTTATATTCTTTCTCTCTCATACTATTGGACATTTAGAGTTTTTTTGGAGCACTTCAACATTGGATGAAGGAAAGAAAACAAGGCAATAGGAAGAAAAGATCAAGAAAGGAAGAGTATGATCCAGAAGCTACGATGGGATTACTTGCAGGTATCGATTTGCATGTTTATTTCCTTGCTAGTTTTGACATGCATGACTATGCATGTGTGTCCTTTTTTCTCTTGTTGTCATGTTCATGGGTTTTGCCTAATGTGATAGTGTTTTCAACCTTGCCTTGTCATTTTCGAATAGCCATGGTGTGATGGGTTCTCCTTTATTTTGGTTAAGCTGGATTGTTCGATGATTCTAAAACTGAATGAGGTGGTCTTTGAAATAAAGAACACAAGGCCTAGGAATCATTGGACCGAAGAAAGTGGGATTGCAGTAAAGCCACATTTTGTGTGCCTCGGTGGGCGTAGGAATCCTCTATTAGTGAATGGAGGGATATACAATAAAGCCTAAAGGTGTGTGCCCTTGATCAGTCCTAGGAATCCTTGACTGATGAATGGTAGGATATACGGTAAATCCTTGAGGGTGGAGACTTGATTAGGCCTAGGACTCCTTGACTGTTGTATGGTGGGATATATGATAAAGCCTAGAGACTAGGAGTAGGGAAATTCCTCATGTTGTTGGTAGAGAGATCCCAAGGCATCCATGCCTGTTCTAGGGATTGTGGTAAAGATCAGGGAAACCTGAATTGGTTTTGTTGTGAGTCCCACATTCTTGGAATATGATACAGGGATGATTAGTTGAAAGAAATATTTGGTTCATCCAATCTATGTCGGGTGGTTCATGGAAGTCCCAAGCCTAGTTGTATTATGCATTCATTAATAAGAGTTTCTTATCATTGGCATTTCATGTGTAAATGTACTGGTCCATATGTCATTTTAATGAGCGTTATATCATTTTTATTTCTATTGATTATATGTTGGTTATGAATATATTTTATGACAGTCTTGATGTATGGCTCTCATCAAGTTTTGATTTAAAAATGAATGAAAAATTAATATATGACCTAATAGATGATAATTAAACTAATTTGATAAGGCATTAATTCTTATTTATAAATATCAGATAAGTATGAGACCCCTATGCTTAGATCTATTATTATGACTTGTAGATTAAATATTTGTGACATGTTTGACGAAATGAATGTCATGGCTAGTAGGGGTCCATTCAAGTCATTGATCAAGTGTTTGCATTAGTAACCTTCTTTCAATGTTATTTATCATTTCTGAAGGTTTCATGAAGTTCTGGGTAGTGGCCTGAGACCTATCCCTGAAAAAGTGGCTCAAAATATGGGGTGGCTTGAAGCACTAGCAGAAAAATTCCCCAATCGTTGGCATGCCTTGTTGTGGGAGCAAATGAAAGGTCTTAGTCACATGTATGGCTTGTCATTGGAGTGACTGAAGGTCGCGATCAATAACATGTTAAGTTTCCTTAGGGGTTGTTCACCTAAAATGGTTGGTTGGCTCCTGGAGCTTCTATAGCATGTGTGGAAGGTCAGGTTGGTTTAGTTTCATCAGTTCCACTTCCTTAATTGTACCTGGGGATTTGAATCACATCATAATAGTCTCTGTTCACATGTTTACCCCACTGGATTGGTTAGCTTACGTAAATATGGGAGGAGGATGTTACAATCAACATCATAATGGATGGAAAACTGAATCGTTTTATTATGGTTTTGTCTCCACATGACATTTTCACATGTACCCTATCCTCTTTGTTATTTTGTGACCCTTTTATATGAAAAATCATAATGTGAAGCTAAAATATCTTTTATACACTATATTATTCGAACCATAAGGTAATGAACAAAAAATAAAATTATGATTTATAATCATATCTATGCAATTTTTAGGGTTCATGCAAGAAACTTTCACAAGGAAAAATGTTTTGTATGAGAAAGGGGTGGCTCATGCATAATATAACAATTACAAAATCAAAATAATCTCATATATCAAGTGTAAGGGAGAATTAGTATCCAAGTGAAAATGAGTTATGCTATTTCTTAGAAAAATTTAACATGAAAAATAGGAGTGATAATGAAAGTAACATTCTTCAATAAACGTTGAGATTTCAATATGCAACAATATTGTCTGATAATGTTTCATATAATCCATGCATATAGACATAAATAATCATATATATGAAATGAAATGGTGCAAGATTTTATAAGTGATTGGATAGCGTTAGACAAGTGACCCATATATTGCTTTGAACACTGATGAGAACTAGTATTGCAGCAATAATGTTGCAACTTCTGTGGCTACCAACTTTACATTATCAACTCGGGGTTCGTACAAACTTGGAGGTGACAATGTTGTATACATAAGTAAAAGTGATGGGTCTTCTCTTCGTCATTGTTGAGTTGGCGATAGACCACTAGGGTTTTTCAAGCCAGACTTCTATGGATTCAAAAGAATCTTGATTACTCATGAGAGAAAGAGAAATCTACTCTAAGAGAAAGCTTGTCTACTATAGTAAGGAAAAAGACTAAAATCAAATGCTAAAACAAACAATTTTCTAACTAACTGCTAAGAGGCTATGCTTGAAAAGAATGATGAGCTAACATGTATGCAATCCTACTCTCCTAAGCATGCAATTTCGAAGCATCAAACATTCTACTGTTGTGCATGTAAATGATGAAACTAAATATGTTTTTCTTTTTGTCCTTTTTTAATGTGAAAGTGTGAAGGCTAATCACTTTCGGTGATATGGAAGGTGGCTTATGGATGATGTCGAATGTTTAGAATGTTGGGGAGACTAGTAGGTGACCTTTTTTAGCTTCCTAGAGGCTTTTCCCTCAATTCGGCCTCAAAACAGGCCACTACACAAAAACCTACAGGATTTCCTAAAAACCTACAAGATCCCTTGTATTTCTACAAGATACAGACGAGAGAAAAAGGATGGGTTTTGAAGGTGATGGAAGGCTTAGGGAAGGTGTTTGGTGGATGGAATTGGCAAGGGAGTTGCTAGGACCACTTCAGAACTGAAAACCAAAGTTGGGAGATGACTGGATTTTCTCAACAAGTTTGGAGAAGTTTCATTGTAAAATGATGAAATTAGTGAGGGCCTTAGTGAAAGAAAAGAATGATCATGAATGGATGAATCTGGGATGAGGTTTCTATCTATGAAATCTCTTTGCACTTCTGAAACACCTGTGCTACATCGAACATTGACATTTACCCAAAAATCATGTAAACAAGAAGAATTTCAATTATCTAGGGAAACAAAATTTCATGATCTAATTGCCTACTTCATGAATGAGGAAAACAAGTAGAATAAGATGGAACATGGATGAGATTGAATGTAAGACTCAAGATAGAAGAAATGATAACTAAATCCTACTCTTGCAAACTGATCAAATGCTGGCCTAAGTACAAAAAACACTAAATTCCATGAGAAACTAGAATTCTGTCTTTTTGGGGTTGCATAGGATTTATTTCCTCAAACCATGATCCCTGAAGGAAGGAGTGAGGCCAAAACACCTATTGACAGATTTTTTATGTTTCTTTATCTCTTCTAAACTAGTGCTGAAGTAAAGCACAAATGGAAGGAAACTAATAAGAAAACAAACCACATCTACACTACTTGCAATGAAATATTTCTAAAGATAACCCAACCATTAATCTATTAAATCAATATAAGCATACAAATACAAGAAGAGGAGACTTTGCTACTAGGGTTGGGCCCTAACCCAAGATATTCAACCCTTTGAGTTAAATTAGCGTTGGATCAAGAAAATGCTCATTCTCATTATCAAAATAGAAAATTACATAGAAATGTCTTCCACAAGTCTTGCAATCGAAAATGATTAGTGTTTTTACAGCAAAGATTTGAATCCTAATGAGGATCTAGGCCTCTTTATTTATACAACTGAAGTCTCCAATGACTTCCTTAAATCTAGGGAGGCTCGGCTCCCAAACTAGAGATAAACTAACTCTTTAACTATCACTTACTTGGTTGCCTTTTGATCTTCATGACTTGGTTGCTAGTACTCCAAGCTAGTGTGATTGATGGAGGAATATTCAAATGAGGGAGGAGTAAATGAGGAGGATCTACCTCCTACAATCTCTCCTCCTTGTCTCATTTCAAGTTTCAGCCCTTAATTAGCCAAAATTCGATGATTTTCTCTCACAAACCTATAATCAATGCATATTACTCCACTAGGCATAATATCTCACTTTGACTCATCTCATTAAACAAAATACAATCAAAATATGTAATAAATTGTGAGAAGAGTTGATTTGACTAACCTACGAGGTGAATTAAGGTCCATATAGTTACCCATTGATGAGGCTCGTCATCACCCCCTATTGAAAATGTTGCTCATCCTCTGAGCAACTCAAACAATATCCATGTATTTCTGATCCAGGTCCGAGTGTGACAATGGACCCTTCCAAGACCTTTTACTTTCGTGATGTTGTAATTTTAAAAGAACATAAATGAATACATTTGCATGCTGTAAAGAAGAGGAACATGTCAATCATCAATACATGAAAACATATGTCTTTGATAACGAGTTCGTCCACGAGAGTCTACATCTCCGGGCCCTGGTGTCAAGATGGTGTAGGCCACTACATTAAGTGCTATCAATAGTGATGATTTACATAAGAGGTGATGTTGCTACCATACAAGGAAAATTCCCTCGCACACGAGTGGTTCCAAGAGATGTTCCACTACAGGAACTCTCAGTAAAAAGACTCCTATCAGTTTGACACAAACTCATGCATGATGAACATCCTGCCAACATGGCATAAAAGGGATCTCAAGATAAACATGCATGACGACAACATGAGTGTCCCATCAACATACAACAAAGGGATCTCAAAACATAACATGATGAATCATGACAACAAGTACATCACATAGATGATTCTGCATCATATCAAGCAGGATTCATGAAAACAAGTAACAAACAAGATCCCTCATCAAACATCAAACTGGGATCTATGCAGCACAATGCATAGAAAAAGAAGTACATGTACACACTACATATACCTCACAATCAAGGGCCATCTGAAGAAGTGGATGTTGAACTGATGAAGCTGTTTGGACCATCGATCTCACGACATCGAATCACATGGAAATGACTACGCGCACATGAATGTTGACACCTGCACTCCACTTAGAAAAGTGGCTGAAGAATAAAATGAGAAAATGAAAAATATGAACGCACCATCAAATTTGTGGCGTCAAATAGTGAAAAATCAACTATCAAATTTTTGAATTATGAGAAATTGAGAATCTGGTACTCAAGGAATCTTTTAGATTTCCCCTAGATTCCTCAAAGATTCTGCTCCATAGGTGGATTGGAAATATGCAACTCAAAAGGAAAATCTAACCTTGCCATTGTGATCCCTATGGAAAACCGTGAAAAACAATTATAAACTTGACAATATTCCAACATGGATAAAAATTACCTCCTCGGGAAAATTTCAAGGATCATGGTTCTACTCCCTGTTTCTACAACAGTCATGGTTCCACCTTCATACTGAAAAATGACTGAAAAATTTAGAAACCTGATGGAGAAATGGATGGTTCCATTACGTTCGTGCCGTCGAGAAGTGTTGAAACCATATAAAATTTGTCAAAATCTGACAAAGTGAAAATTTAGCGCTCCTGCAAAATTCTGCCTCGCACTGCATGCACTGCCTCCTTTGCCTCGAATTTCGTACCTGCTCCTGGTTCCTCCCTCTGCCTTGCACTAAAGAAAATGGTTTTATATGGACATTTCTGGGTGGAGCCACCAAGGTCAAGCCTCATGGATCAATGGTGGCGGAGATTGCTAACTCGGCGGAGATCCGGGTTCGAATCCCTAAAATGGCATAAATGGTGCATATGTTGTTCTTATTTATTTTTTTATTCAAATACACCATTATAACAAATGTAGCCATTTTAGATTGTCAGCGCATGGTTTGATAATGGCGTTCTTTCATTAAATGTGGTTGTTGCATTCATGGTTATGTTTGGGTTGGTGGCGTATTACATGTAAATGGATGGCATGGTACTTCATATGAGGCCGCCCTGTGGGGGCCATCCCATGTGGCTGGGAAGGTTCAACTCCTGCCAACCTCACCTTAATAAATGTGTATGGTTAATGGTGGTAAGGAGAGGCGTGAGCGGTAGGGGTGGTGGCCCACCATCGCCCCTTTTTCTAATATTTTTTTTTAATTAATAAGGAATATTCAAAATTCAGATTTTAGGCAGAAGGAGTCTTTTTAAATAGGCCACATTTTTTCCCAGATTCTGGTTGGAGTTGGCCAGATTCTGTCCGTCGAAAAAGGAAAAATTGTGTCCTTGTAAAGCCTACTTAGTCATAAAAAATTCAACCCAAATTTTATTGCCTCTATCTTCCTCATCCGGACTTGGATTGATGAACTGTTCACACTGCTGTGATCAGGATGACGAAATATATGCTCTAGTCTTAGTTCGAGTATAATCCAAACAATTTGATTTTTGAGCTTTCTTGAGTCCTCCTTATCGTATGTGTGTCTCTGGACCCACTTGGATCAATTTCATAGCTCTATGGCCTCCCTGACATCCCATGCTTCTGCTGTAGTTTCCTCCTCTTGTGAAGAGAATCCTGCCTTCCTTTCTATCTCCTCCCACTGCATTATTTCTTCATCCTCCTTCCTTCCTTCTAACATCCCTAAGCACAGTAGTGGATTGAGTCTCAAGCCTATCCAATTGACTTTGAGTCTTTGGAGGGTTTGCTTGTACTTGGATGTCCTATTCAATGCTTCTCTCATTCTTTGAGGAGAATTGTAGTCTCTGATTTTCAAACTGTAGGGCAAAGTATTCCACCTCCTTTGGAAAGATTGCATGTTGTCATCCCCTAATAGCCTGAACATATCCTCAAAATCTGTAATTTCTTTCTCTTGGGAAACAAGGTACCTGGGTGCAAGCTGTGGTTCACTTGCAATCAAGTTATGTGTGCTAATGACACCATTGGATTTGACTACTTAGCTCTTATCTTGAGAGGCTCTATTTGTTCCCTTGCCATTATTTTCTTCATTTCTGTAGCCCTTTCTGCCTCATGGTTCATCCATTTCCTCCTTTGCATATTCTTCTATTTCTTGACCACTTTCCTTCTCTTTTTCTTCCTCTTCTTCCTCATATATTTCCTCTTCATCCCTTTGTATTTCTTCTTCATATTTTTCAGTTTGCTCTTCATCCCTTTCAGTAGCAGTAGGGCACTTGTCATATTCAAGGGATTTTATATCTTCCTTTGTTTGCATGTCTCTAAATGTTGAAAAATGTGATAGGAATTACGAGGTTTTAGAGGGCATCTTCTATGATAAGTCTAATTAACCCATGATGGGCTAGTTGTTGATGGTTTCCTTCTTGCACCTTCATGCTCATATCTATCACTGATTGAAGAAGGAAGTAGGTATGTTGAGTCTATTTTGAGGAGGTGTGTGTGCTCCAAACCTCAATCCTTCAAGAAGCCTAAAATGGTATCCATATACCACACTATACCTACCTTCACATGAGATATAATTTATAAGGTGGTAGGTAATTTAATTCCAAGGATAGGGTAGGCTTGCTCTTCTCACTTCATTTTTGTCCTCCATGGCCTCCTCTCCTTATAAAAATAATTTCTTCTTTGCAGTTTGGCTATTTCCTTTATCCTCCTTTCTCCAAGGAATTCCTAAAGGTAGTGTGGTAATTCTACCTATGATTTCAGGGGTGAGCTCTATGGAGAGGCCTCTCACCACAAAAATGGTATGGGTCCTAGTCAGTGGAGTGAGGGAGAGAGAAAAATCTCTGGCTACTTCATCATCATACCCACTCAATATCTCAAAGAAACCTATCCAATTGTGCCTTTTGAATATCTCTAGCACAAGAGGGTGTTAATGAATACTCACTATGTTGATGGGTTCCCTTTTATCAAAACCCCCTGTCATTTTATCTTATGGATGGAGGAGTGTATATGTCTGATACAAAATTTAATGAAGGAGGAAATTTAAATGAAAATTCTGTGTATAAAATTCCCTTATGCTGCAATCACTTTCAACAAACTAGAAGATTTTTTTATGTTCCTTTCACTTGGAGAAATCTGGGGAAATGTAGAGCCTACCTCCTTAATACTGCTTGATGAAGCCACCCTCTAATTTTCCCTTATGAAGCTTCTCACTGCCAATCCTGTAGGTGCTAGATTGTATCTTGTAGAATCTTCTATAGGATCCTATAAGATTTCTTGTAGGATCATGTAGCTGGCCTCACACAGGAAAAAATGAAATTTGCATGTCATGTAGACTGCTTGAGGCACGAGAGCGACTTTTCTAGTGTGAGCCTCAAGAATGTGAATGCTTCTATGCATGGGGATCAACATTTATTTCCTCATATGGGCGATTTGAGTGAGGTGGTGTGCTGGCAGCCAAGGTATGAATATCTATTTTTGGACCGTTGGTCCCACTACCACATCATCATTCTCCTCACCTCATAGTCAACTCCCGCTTAGGGCATCTGTAGCTTAACCACTTTCAACCTCATCCTTCTTTTCCTTGAATTGACTGTTGCCACGTGTGTAAGGACTAACTTCTTTCTCCTCGTTGACTGAATGAAGGTGGCCAAGTTAATTGGCCACCTTTCTCTTATAAACCAACACGTTCACAAATTTTACATCTTTTGATCACATTATGCTAATGAGAGAGTGGAAGCGAGATACTTACCTATGGTAATGATGCCTTGATGCAGATTTAAAAAAAAAATGAAGTCTTTGTTGTGTGTTGGCTGCATGTGATTTTCTCCCTTTTTTTCATTGTCCATTGATGATTTTCTTTGATGTGCAGGTGCTTGGTGTTCATGATCATGATGATGATGCTGCCACTAGGCTCTGGATGAGCCTCTTATACCTTTGGATATTCCATGCTTGAAGCTGACTGCAACCTGTGATTTTTGTTTTGTAGGATAGGCTGCTACAGGATTTCCTATAGGATGTCCTATAGCTGCTTCTCCCTCAAAAATTTTAATCGTTTTCTATTGCTAGAACCTGAGCATGATTAGCATGGGAAAAGAAGAGGTCTAGAGATTTGTGAATGAGGAAAATTATCCTTCAGGTGTTGTCCTCTTTCTCTCTGTCTTCATCCTCTTTTCTCTGTGTTTTTCTTGAAAACTGTGTTTTTTTTTTTTTGAAAACTGACCTTTTTTATGAATGTAGGGTGATCATGGTGGAGAGAGGTATGGTGATGAGATGGTGAAGTAGGATTTTTTTTTTTATATGGGAAGGTCATCCCCTTGATCTAGTGTCACTTCTTTTAGGATTCCTAAGCCACAGTAATTCCTACAAGATCACCCTGTAGGTTTTCAGGGAATCCAGTAGAAAACACAAAACCCCTGCAAACTGAGGCAAATGAGTGGAAAAATGGAAGGAATGATGGAATGATGGAGGATAATGAATGGAGAAATAAAAACATGAGCTAGATAGTTCCATTTTGATTCCCTTTTGTTGCTCTGATCATCCTCCTATTGACCTACAAACAATATTTTCATAATTTTTCTTTTCTCTTTTTTTTTTATGTATTTTTTTTTGAAAATAACTAGTATGCCTCCAAGAGGTTTTCATCATAGCTGCTTTCCTTGGGTGCCTGAAGAGACGTTTTCACCCAGATATCTTTTCATTTCTCCTTTTTATTTGACACCATTGAGCCGCCTCAAGAGGTTTTAAACCTAACAGTGGGACTTAGGCACCTCATGGAGGTTTTAGCCTGAGTCTCCTTATTTTTATCTTTTATCCTTTTTCCTTTTTTTTTCTTTCTTTTTTCTCAATGTCTTGATGAGGTAGGAGCTGAGACTTGCTCCACCACCATCATTGTTTTGTTGATACCATCAATGAACTCTTTCTTTGACAATGGCCTCCGGTAAACCTTCAGTATGTGCCCATTAACAAGTAAAGGAATGGCCTCTGCATCTATGGTTCTAATCTTCACTGAGCCATTATCATGACATTTCTCTATGACATAAGGCCCTAACCATATAGTCCTTAACTTTCCCTTAAAGTCTTTATATTTGGAATCATAAAATAAAGCCAAATCACCTTCTTGAAATTGCTTGTCCTTGGTTTTCTTATCATGCCAGATCTTCCTCTGAATTTGAGTTACCTCTGTGTGTAGGAGGGCCTGCATTATGAACTCAACTAATCCATTCAACTAGAGAAATCTCTCTTTTTTTCATTGTTGAGATCTAGATCTAATTGGGCTTCCATCCTCAATGTATTTTACTCAAATTCAATGGACAATAGGTCCTTCTTCCCATATACCAACTCATACGGTGTGAATCTAGTGGTGGTGTTGTAGGCCTAGGTGGCCTCAGCTAATCTATCTACCCAATCTTTTTTGTTGTTGCTAACCACTTTGGTCAGTATGCCCTCCAGTGCTATGTTGGTCACCTCCACTTCGCCATTAGCTTATGGGTTATAGGGAGTGGAGTTTCTATGCTTGATCTTATGTTGGCTTAACAAGTCTACAATCATGTTGGATGTAAATTGGTTGCCTTGATCAGTGACCAGTCCTCTAGGGTACCCAAACTTGTAAAATACATTATCCCTTAAGAACTCAACCACCTTCTACTCTGTTGCTACCTTGATTTCCTTTTCTCAGCCCACTTATTCAAATAGTCAGTCCACACAATGATCTTCTTCTTTTTCTTGGAAGGAGGGTCAATAGGTCCAATGAAATCCATGCCCCAATTGTCAAATGGCTCGAAAGTCACTTGAGGTTGTAGAGGCATTTCAGCCCTTGGAGTATGCTTTCCCATCCTTTGGCACCAATCACACAGACTAGTATACCTTCTCACATCTTGATGAAGAGTGGGCCAATAATAACCATCTTGTAACACCTTGAATGTTGTCCTCTTAGCTGCATATTTACCTCCTCAAGGCCCATCATGACAAGTCAGAAGGATGTCAAAGACTTCCTCCTCCCTGACACATCTTCTCAGAATTTGATCTGGCCCTAGATTGAAGAGGTTTCCCCCAATCCAAGTGAATGGGGCACTCTTCCTCAAATATTTCTTTTCTCTTTGGAGGAAAAATTCGATGTGAACTATGTAGACACCAAATAGTTTTCTATGTCATCAAACCATGCAGAGAGAACTGAAATGGAAAATAAGTGTTCATTCGATAACTGATCATCAACCATTCCTTCCTCCCCTACAGGCAAAGTTAATCTGGACAAAAAATCTACAACAACATTTTCCTTTCCAGGCTTATCAACAATAGTTAGATCAAACTGTTGTAATAAAAGTAACCATCTAATAATCTGGGCATTCACATCAGGTTTATTCATTAAATATTTAATTGCAGCATGGTCAGTATGTACAAATGTTTGATAACATATAATGTAATGCCTAAATTTTTTCAATGAATGCACAACAACGAGGAGCTCCTTTTCGGTCATTGTGTAGTTCAGTTCAGCCTTTGACAGATTCTTACTAATAAAGCAAATGGCATAAGGCAATTTGTCATCTATCTGGCCTAGAGCTAATCCTATGGATTTGTGTGAGGCATCAGCATGTATATGAAAAGGAAGGGCCCAATTTGGCCCTCAAAGAATAGGTGCAGTGGTCAACTTGTCCTTCAGGGTGTCCAAGGTCTCTTGACAACTTTTTGACCATACAAACTTAGATTCTTTGGCCAATAACCCAAATTAAGGAGAAGCTAACTTGGTGAAGTCTCTTATAAAACTCTGATAGTATCCAAATAAACCTAGAAAACTTCTGACATCTCTCTGCTTTTGCGGAGGTGGGACCCTTTAGATGATAGCTATTTTGTTTGGGTCCACCTATAGTCCTTGCCGGGATATTGAATGACCTAGCACAGTCCCTGCAATCATCAAGAACTCACATTTTTTGGGACTAAGGGATAGGCTCATTTCAATGCATTTGTTTAGCACCTTACCTAAGTTGGAGAGAGCCTCCTGGAAATCACACACATAGGGTGCAAAATCATCCATATAAATATCTACTACATAGTGGACTAGCTTGGCAAAGATACTCAGGACTTCTCTCTGTAAAGTGGCAAGGGCATTGGATAGGCCAAAAGTAAGGACCCTATAGGCAAAAATACCCCAAGGAAAAGTGAATGTGGTTTATCTTGGTCTTTTGGGCTGATCTAGATTTGATTGTACCCGTTGAACCCATCTAGGAAAGAGAAAAACATTTTCCCTGCCAGGGCATCTAGCACTTGGTCAATGAAAGGTAGAGGGAAATGGTCCTTCTTTGTGGCTTTGTTTAACTCTCTGTAATTGACACAAATCCTCCACTTACCATTTTTCTTTGGAACCAACAGCAAAGGAGAGACTCACTCACTGCCTGAGATAGGGTAAATGAATCCTGCATTTAGTAGCTTTTGCAATTCTTCTTTGACTACATACTTTAGAGATGGATTCATTCTCCTTTGGGATCGTCAGATTGGTTTGCAACCTTCTTTGATATAAATGTGGTGAGTAAACACCAAGGGGTTCACTCCCTTCATCTCTTTGTAACTCCAAGAAAAGGCATCCAAATTTTCCTTTAGCATGTTGCACAACTTTTCTTCCTGGTGAACAAAAATAGATGGGTTGATTTTCAAAGTTCTCTTAGGGCCAAATTCTATGGTTTTGACATGGGTAGGGTTTGAATTAGCTAAGCATAGATTAATCTGTGGTTTTTATGGGTTTCCTTTACTACTTCTTCTAAGGACAATATGTTGTGATTTGGACTTTGGAGTATGTGTTCAATCAAATCATCCCCATCCGGTTGTCCTCTCCCCATGGTTGTTCCTAAGGTATAGATTTGGGCTGAATAAACTTCATCTTCTTCCTCCTCCTCCAGCCATAAAGGTAATTCATGTTCTAGAGATGGCTGGTCAGGAGGGTACAAGACCAGCTGCTTGGACATATGCCCATTTTTGATAGTCATATTTCCAGACCTACAACTAATGTAGGCATCGACAGTGGCTAACCAAGGCCTCCCAAGGATGAGTGGGTAACTAGTAAGCTTGCACTTAGGTTGGAGAACTAGGAAATCTGTAGGGTACTCCCAAGAGTCAATAGAGACCATCACATCCTCCACAATCCCCTCAGGGGTCACTCTGGAGTGGTTTGCAAGTTGTAGGAGTGTGCTGGTATTTCTCAATGAGCCTTGGAGGTTGAGCTTGAGCATGGTGTCCTTGTTCATAACATTAACGACAGCCCCAATATTAATCAAAGTGTGTGGGACAATGGTTTAATTGATGTGTACATCTACTACAAGGCTTTCGAGGTCCAAATAATTTGGACAAATTACCTTCTCCATCATTAAGTCGGACAGTTGTCCACTGACATTAATGGTAGGGGCATCTCTTTCTCCCCTCCCTGGATGTTTGAATTGCTTCTCCTTAATCAACTTGTTGTAAATAGGTACATCTTTTATAGCTTGAAGAGGTGGGATTTTTACACATAGTTTTTTCAATTCTCTTATAAGTTCAATCTCTTCCAGGGTAGGCTAGAGTAGTCGGGTTAACCTCTCAGGAAAGGGTGGTGGATTTTCTTTAGGAATGTTTTCCTGTCTTTCTTCCTCTACCTCCCTAGGTGGAGGTAGAGGTTGGTTGTTCGGGATTACTCTCCCAGATCTCAGGTTAATTTCTTGAATCTCCTTATAATAAGTAGGATAGGATGTCTCTCCACTGTATACTTCTTGTGCCTGTCTATTTTTGGGGTTTAGATTTGGCTGGGCAGACATCTCGGGTTGTTTAGGTGGAGCAGGGTGTAAAATTTGTGGTTGAGCAGGTGGTGAAGGCAATAAAACTAGAGCATTGTTGTATGGTAGTCTCCACCCCTAGGGCAGTGCATTCCATTAAGGTTGTGGCAGAGAATATTGTTGAAATGATTGGCTGGTTAGCTGGAAATGATACTAAGGTGCAAGGGACCAAGGAGGAGGTGTAGACCAGGAAGGATGAGTAGGGGGGCCCCAAGATGGAATGGATGTGGTATGGTTTGGGTTGCAATATGCATGGGATGACCCTTGCATGACTTGTTGGTATGGTCGAGGCCCATGAGGTCTTGTCTGATTTATGTAGCATAGCTGTTCAGTCACTCCTTCAGCTCCCTGATATACAAATTTTAGTCGAGGTATAGAAGGGCACTTATCTGTGGACTGATTTTCCTCACAGAACGAGCAGACTTCAATTAGGCTTAATGGACAGTCATTCCTAGGGTGCCTCCTTGTGCATCTAGGGAAAAAAATGGCTAAGACTCTCTTTGCTTCCTCCTGTTTTCTCTTAATGTGCATAGTGTCCATCTGTATGGCAAGGGTTTGCAACATCTCACTCTTGAAATCTTCCAGCATGTTTCCAATTTCACCCTTGATGGATGTATTGGAAGAACATGCATGGACCATAGCTTCACCACCCCTACCTTTTTTCCTAGCTACCCTAGAATGGTTTCTAAAGATAGTCTTGATATCCTCATAGGTTAACTGGTGGATGTCCCCTCCTGCTAGCAAGTTTAGGCTATCCATACGATCTTTCCTTACCCCCTAAGTAGGACTAGCTTCAGTGACTCAGGGTCAAGTGTGCACCTAGCCCTTTTGTAGCTAAGCTGGAATCTTTCTTCATAATCCTCTAGGGATTCATCATGCCCTAAGGTCATCCTAAACATTTCCTCTTTAGTGTCTTTAGACCTGCAGTAGTCTCGATACTTGTTTTTGAGGGCTTGCTACATCTGAGCCCAAGTTGTGATGTTATCCCCAGGTAAACTCATGAACCAGTGCAAAGTTTCATCCTTGAGAGTGGATGGTAATAGTTTCAAATTCTACTCATCATTGGTGTAATCATAGGTTTTGCATATGACAGAAAACTCAAACAAGAAAGTTTCTGGATCTTCTAAGGTTAGACCATGTAAATTAGGAAGGGAAGAGGGGCTTATATTCTTCATCTTGGTATCCCCATTGGTTTCCTTGATGGGGAAGGCACCCTCAACACTTTCTCTACTTCCTCTGTCACTTCTATTTTCAGCCATTGGGTTAGTAGGAATTGATTCTTCATCTTCTTCTCCCTTGTAGGCTCTTCAAATATCTTTGCTTTCTCACCTAAGGGTCCCTCCAATTCAAAAACACCAAAGAATAGGGAAGGTTGGCCATTTGAAGTGGTGGGGGTATTTGGAAAAAATTTCCCTAAGTTATCCCTATTCCTACGAGGCATGAAAGAAGTGTTTTTGTTTTGTTTTGTGTTTTTTCAAGCTTTGAAAGTAATTGCAGAATTGAAATTGTAGACTGAATAAAAACTAATTGCTTGAATGAAATCTTACTTACAGAATGGAAAAGAAAGCAAAGAATACAAAATGGAAAAAAAAGAAAACTAAACTACTTTTGCGTAAATGAAACTAATAGAAGAATATCATAGACAAGAAATGGAAGAAAGAAAGAAGTAATCGCATATTACTAAAACACCTTCCGGGAAACGATGCCAAAAAGTGATGAGCACCATTATTGCAGCAAGAATCCTGCAACTCCTGCGGCTACCAACTTTACTTTATCAACCCGGGGTTCGTACAAACCTAGAGGTGATAGTGATGTATACAAAAGTAAAAGTGATGGATCTGCTCTTTATCACTACTCAGCTGGTGATAAACTACTAGGGATTTTCAATCCAAACTTCTATGGATTAAGAAGAAGCTTTGTTACTCATGAGAGAAAGAGAAATGTACTCTAAGAGAAAGCTTGTCTACTATAGTAAGGAAAAAGACTGAAATCAAATGCTAAAACACACCATTTTCTAACTAGCTGCTAAGAGGGTATGCTTCAAAAGAATTCTAAGCTAACATGTCTTTAATCCTACTGTCCTAAGCATGCAAATTCAAATCATCAAAAATTCTATTGATGTGCATGTAA
The DNA here is from genome assembly GCA_031772625.1 of Pinus tabuliformis. Lineage (NCBI taxonomy): Eukaryota > Viridiplantae > Streptophyta > Pinopsida > Pinales > Pinaceae > Pinus > Pinus tabuliformis. The sequence continues at coordinate 756,462,770 of CM062815.1, read as the reverse complement.
ATGACTAAAATAATTTGTTTTTCTTTTTGTCCTTTTTTTATGTGAAAGAGTGAAAACTAATCTTTTGGTGATGTGGCAGGTGGCCTAAAGATGGTGGCAAACGGTTAGAAGGTTGGGAAGACCAGTATATGACATTTTTTAGCTTCCTAGATGATTTTCCCTTAATTCAGCCTCAAAACAGGCCACTATAGGAAAACCTACAGGATGTCCTAATGCATTTTATAGGATGTCCTGAAAACCTACAGGATCCACTGTATTTCTACATGATACAGCCAAGAGAAAAAGGATGGGTGTTGAAGGTGATGAAATTCTTAGGGAAGGTGTTTGTTGGATGTAATGAGGCAAAGTAGTGCCTAGGAACACTTCAGAACTCAAAACCAAGGTTGGGAGATGGCTAGATTTGCTCAACAAGTTTGGAGAAGTTTCCTTGTAAAATGATGAAATTAGTGAGGGTCTTAGTGAAAGAAAAGAATGATCTTCGATGGATGAAGTTGGGATGAGGTTGTTGTCTATGAAATCTCTCTACACTTCTGAAACACCTGCGTTGCATTGAACATTGACATTTACCCAAAAATCATGTAAAGAAGAAGAATTTCAATGATCTAGGAAAACAAAATTCATGATCTAATTGCCTACTTGATGCATGAGGAAAACTTGTAGAATAAGATGGAACATGGATGAGATCTAATGTAAGACTGAAGACATAAGAAATTATAACTAAATCCTACTCTTGCAAACTGATCAAATGTTGGCCTAAGTACAAAAAACCTTAAATTTCATGAGAAACTAGAATTCTATCTTTTTGGGGTTGCATAGGAGTTATTTACTCAAGCTATGACCCCTGAAGGAAGCAGTGAGGCCAAAACCACCTATTGACAGCTTTTTGATGTTCCTTTATCTCTTATAAAATACTACTGATGTAGAACACAAATGGAAACAAATTAATAAGCAAACCAATCAGATATACACTACTTGCAATGAAATGATTCTAAAGACAATTCAACCATTAATCTATGAAATCAATCTAAGCATACAATTACAAGAAGAGGAGCCTTTGCTGCTAGGGTTGGGCCCTAACCCAAGAGCTTCATCCCTCTGAGTTAGCTCAATGCTGGATCAAGGAAATGCTCATTCTCAATATCAAAATAGAAAATTACATAGCAATGTCTTCCACAAGTCTTGAAATAAAAAATGACTAATGTTTTTACAACAAAAAATTGAATTGTAATGAGGCTCTAGGCCTCTTTATTTATACAAATGAAGTCTACAATGACTTCCTTAAATCTAGGGAGGCTCAGCTCCCAAACTCGATATAAGCTAACTCTTTAACTATCACTTTCTCGGTTACCTTTTGATCTTCATGACTTGGCTGCCTGTACTCCGAACTAGTGTGATTGATGGAGGAATATTCGAATGAGCGAGGAGTAAATGAGGAGGATCGACCTCCTACAATCTCTCCTCTTTGTATCATTTCAAGTTTCAGCCCTTAATTAGCCAAAATTCCATGATTTTCTCGCACAAAACTCCAATCAATGCACATTAGTCCAATAGGCATAATATCTCACTTTGACTCATCTCATTAAACAAAATACAATCAAAATATGTAATAAATTGTGAGAAGAGATTATTTGAATAAGCTAGGAGGTGAATTAAGGTCCATATAGTTACCTAATGATGAGGCTCATCAGACACTCTTATTGCATAGTGCATAAAGTAATTATGCGTATCTTTGACAAGATTCAGTAAAAACCATAAAGGCGTGTGAGAGTGGAAAGTGAGGACATGGTGGATGCATAAATATTTTCCCATCTTTGACTTATCCATAAAACTGAATGCAAAGCATTATTCAACAAAACCCCTTTCTATGAATTTACAAAACAATTTGACTTTGTTTATGGTGATTCAACATGGGTGTACTTCGTAGTGTGTGGTAAGGAACAAGAGGGAACCATGCTTCATAGACTCAAGAAAACACATTTTTGTTGTTCATTAACAATGGAGGAGTACACTTGGTAAACTAACCTTTTGAATATTGTAAATTTGATATGAAGAAAAACAAGACTATATGAGACACAAACTCAGGAAAACTTGTTTTTGTTGTTCATTAACAATGGAGGAGTACACTTGATAGACTAACCTTTTGAATACTGTAAATTTGGTATGAAGCAAAAAAATATTGTATGAGTCATGAAGTATTAACTATGTTTTTTTGTAATTAGGACATGGTATCATTTGAATAAAACACTAACTAGGGGGAAGGCGGAGAGTCAGGTAAGGCTTCTCACAAGATAATGTTATGTTTCCTTGTATCAAATAGATGAATGCGAGGGAGGTTTCCATGAAAATAAGGTGAGCTATGAGAAAACTAGGTCTATATTAACTTGTAGGTGATTGCAAAAGTAATATACAACAAATGCCAAAAAATGTGACCAGGGGAAGCATTAAAATCCCAAATATTATCAATCATGAGGAGGATCAACTTAAAGAAAGGACCTAAGTTCATGCAACAAACAATAATTCCATGGCGTTGAGGGGGGGATTTTCTAACTCAAATCAAACCTTACAGGAACAAAATGAAGTGAGTAAATTGTAAAAATAAAAGCATTTCACTTATCCCATATGCAGGAGGAGCATACATATTTTCCAAAATATTTGTTGAGCTATGAGGGTGATAACATTCCCATTGTGGTCTAAGTTTCACCAGTAAGATGTCATCATACATAGATTTGAATGTAAGAAAATAACTTAGTGCATATATGAAATGTGTGAAGATGGCTAACAGGTTTGAAGTAATTTGAGAGTAAGCTAGTACAAAGCTAATGTTATACTTGCAGAGCCATTGTTTCATACAAAGTAAATATGAGGAAGGTAGAATGACCGAATGGGTTAACTCATCCAATAAACACAAATAGATATAAAATAGAAGGAACTTGATGAGCACTCTTTACATTATGAGATAAGAGTAATACATACCTCTTTTAAAAGTTTAAATGGTGGTTGGAGGTAGTTAATGAAGGTAGTTTCCACAACGAGCAAGAGTCCTTTGTGCTTAACCAGGGAATTGTAGAATATTGAAGTTCAATAACCAAAAACTTAAATGATAACAATCTTAATGTGAGACATGGTGTAAAAATATAGCTCTAAGTTCTGGGCACGTCGTGCCTATTTACTCCGCCAACTACTCATTTATCAAGTCCCTGTAGTAACGAATATAGACTATATGTCACGCCAGTACAATAGAACTTTCACAAGCATTAACATTTCCCACAATGGATACACAACATACAAGATCATGTCACACTATGCTTCACAACTTAATTAACATTACCACATTTACACCCTATCAAACAAGACTATTACATCACAAAAGAAATAACATATGGATCATAATAACCCACTAGAATGATATAAGAGATTGTTTACCATACATAACATACATCAAGAGATGATGTGCATTAATTCAACATTTAAATGTATCTTGATGAAATACCTTTATAATGTACTACATACAACTCAAATTTTCTAACTCATATTCCACTACCATGACTCCCTTTAATGGAAATTAACACAGATTCATTACCAAATTTATATTATATGTGTTTGATAGAGTACATCCATGGGATGGATGTCACATTGATGAGATATATATATATATATATATATATATATATATATATATATATATATATATATAGATATATATATATAAATATATTTCAAATGCGTTGGTAACTTAGTGCTATGTGACAAGAGTCAAAATGCACTTTATTGTGTAAGTTTAGAGTTTGGTAGTTCTTAATTTACATAATGTAGCAAGCAACATTTGGTGGGTTGAGCATCAAAACATTTAATTCAATAAAAAACAAGACTTTTCTTTTCTGATACATAAAAAAATCCATTGTCATTTCAAAAAATAATGCATTGGCAAGTTACTTAGAGGGATACTTTGGGAGATTATCAAACCTTTCAATCACCAAATGGTTACAAAGTATGGTAGGAAGTGATGTCTATTTCATCAAATCACCATTGAAAAACTCACTAATGATCACATTATTCACATATATATGCCTTTCAAAATAATATATCACTAAATTTTCATGATAAGCATGATGGTAAAAAATTCCTTATTTCAGCTTTTGCTCACATAAAACAAAATAAAATAGTTTTGAAACCTCCTTATTACAACCATGGGAAGGGGAACCCACCTATCATTTTAAGCTTTATTTCCATTTTTTATTGTTTCTATTCTTTAATTTTGGATATATATATATATTAGCAATGGATTGTGTTTGTTGTAGGTAGGTGTGTCAACATTTGGCGATTTGATAAGGAGGTATGTGAGAAATAGACAAGAACTCAAGCATAGATATTAGTTGTGAGACAGAGAGTAGAAAGTTGTCACATGGGAATGGGAGACAAGTGATGTGAGAGGTGGGAAAAAGAGAGCTAACTTTGGTGTTTTCTATAGGAAAATATAAGGAGAAGACTAGAAGTTCTACACTGCAATCTTTTTACACAAATATAAGGTTTCTTACTTTCATATTAAATATTATTTTGTTGATCAAAAGGGGAAGATATTAGTATTAAAATTTTGCAGAGAATATAACATTTATTAATAGTATCAGGGGATGATCTTGCCACATAAGCAATATTATTGTACTTAGTCATGATGAAAGAAAAATGGAAGAACTAAAGATAAAAAAAATACAGAACAATAATAAAATTAAAAGGAAATGAAAATGTTTTATCAGACAATAAAACAAGGAAAAAATAAAATATGTAAAAGGAAAGGAAAGGTAAGTGACTTAAGATAAATGAAAACTAAAATAATGAAAACAATATGTACAAACATAGAGTAAAATGTTTTTATTTCATTCTTGATTTGCCTCAATATAAGGCTTAAGGTGAGAGTCATTTGTTGTGAACACCACAAGGAAAATACCTTCTAGCGGAGGTTATAGCGAAGGTTTTTAGTGTTATAAAATTGGAAACGTTTGTCATAGAAACATCCTCTAAAACATTTGTTTGTGATAGTGGATGATTTAGTGGAGGTTTTAATGAAACTTTATCACAACTGAAAAAATTTGGGTGGCTGATGGCTATAGCGGATATTTTTTGTGGTGTGATTAATGGAACAAGTAGCATCAATGTGCTACATATATCAAATCCCTGGGTCACATACATAACTAAAATCATTGAGGTGTTGAATGCAAAGAAGATAGACACATAATATATACCGCACTAGTGCTAATATATCAAACAACCCCAGGGCGTTCTTGTAAGGAACGACATTGGGGCATGCAAAAAATAATTGTTGTACGAGTGCTTTTTTTTAAACTTGCATCCCCGATGCTTATAATTTGTACAAATTCTGTGGTGCGTTAGTTATAAAAAAGCATCACTGCTAATATATCAAAAAACCTCGGGGTGTTCTTGTAAAGAATAAAAATGGGGCATGAAAAAAATTATTGTTGTATCGAAGTTTTTTTTTAAACTTACAGCTCTGATGCCTATCATTTGTACAAACGCTCCAGTATATTCATTATACAAAATTACCAATGTTCTTTGTTTTTTTAATGCACCAGGTTGGAAATAATATTTTGTAGCAATGAGCTATTAGTTCTATGAAAGCATTGGTGCATTGAGAATTACAATGTGCGAGGGTGTTAATCTCAAACAATACTAGTGCTTGAAGAAATAAAAGCCACAGTGTTGTCGTTTTTTGAAAAGGCACCAATCATGCAAAAATATGTCGTCACATTTGTTTTAGATAAAATAACGCACCAATGTGTTTTTATGTTATAAACACACTGATTCTTTGAATGAGATTTTCTATTTGTTGGAAACATCAACCTGTGAAGGTGCAATTATTGTAAATTTTTAAATCCTTTATTTATTGAAAAATTAACATCTATCTTATAAAAGTATTCATATAAATTAAAATTTTAATATTTCATTTGTATATGATGTTTGGATTAATTTGTTATATTATCAGATTTCGTATCTCTTTATTATAATATTTAATAATCCATATATTTAATCAGTGGTGTAACATTTTACAGCGACATTAGATAACACAATAGAATAAATTAAAATGTATTTTATTATATATCAATAAAATGCTCTTTTTCGTACAAAATAGGATTGTTATTGGTAACCCCTTGTATTTAGATTGGGACACTATGTCCATTACTTTAAACAAAATGTCTAATTTTCATAGAAAATTATTTAGAAAAATACAATAGGTTGCATTGATATCCAAATAGATCATCATTCTTCACTAGAACTGTTTTCAGTGCTCAAGCTAGTTCCATGACTTGGATTATTTGGAAGAATGTTTTTTGATTGCATCGACTTTTTCATCTTCTCGATCTTGTTCCATATGAAAACATAAAAATAAAGTGTAATGAATGTATTTACATTGGTGAGAATAATGAAAAATTAAATAAATAATATACATCAATGTAAATCGAATAGCAATGTACCAAAGCAAGAAGTTACTCACAAACTGTGCACATGGTTTAGAAACCAAGTCTCATGCCTTGTTGCAACAAGTTGTTGTTGGCGTACTTCCATACTTTGTTTGATGCATGTTTTAAACCCAATTATAAATCTTAGATTTAATATAAAGTATTTTTTTGTTCTATTAATTATAAACTCAGAGAAGTAAAACAACATAAATACTTACAAATTCCACAATTAATTTTTGATATGCCAACATATACTCACAACCCTTATTTAACCCAATGTCAACCAATTCTTCCAATGGTTCTTCTTTTTATGTTAGCACCTATTTAAATACATTCAAGAATGGTTACTGTAAAACAACTTAAAATATACAAAAATGAAACCTTGAGTTGTTATAAGAAAATATTAACAATTACTCACAAACTTTGAAATGAACCATTTTCTTCCTTGTCATCTTGTTTTATGTGTTGAATCAGTTCCATCTTGTTTTATTTTCTGCTATAAATATTTGAAAATTAATATTTAATGATAAATTATTTTTATATGTATAAATTAAAGCATAATTACATACATTTGAAGCACGTTGTCATTGTGAGGGATCCTCTTGTGATACAATTATGCCCATTTCTTTGAGCATCTCCTTATATATTTTTTTGGACATTCCTACTAGCATGTTTTTCATATCAGCGCATTGGTCATTTGGGATTTCCATAATCTTCTTGAAAAATGTAATAAATAATTTTTATAATGATATATGAAAACTAAACATAACAAAATCAATATTAATAAATGAATGGTTTGTAGTAATATATACATATAATTCAATAAATTAATTTTATATAATTAGGAATATTACCTTTTGAGTGATTCTTTTTTGTTGTTGCATGTTTTTTCTATTGGAATTTTGACATGTCTCACTGACCATTGCTTTGGAAACACTTCCTGTAGTTTAGCTATAATGTGGTTCTTAGAATTATTGGATTGATTTTTGTATTATAAGTGGAAAGTACGTTTATATGTTTGTTGCACTAGATCCATCATAGTTATTTAAAAAGAAAATCCCCTTTCATTACCCTCCAACACCACTTCAGATGAGCTAAGGACTAATTCATTGTCATTTACATGGTCCATAATTTTTTTTCTTAGAACGACATTGATATTTTCCTTCATTGTTGCTCCCTATAGAACATTAAACATATATGAATTAAAATATTGTTTGAAACATGTTATCTAATATTCTTAAGTATATTATTAATGAAACTTCACAAAAAAAAAAAAAAATCATATTGAATAGTATTTTTTCAATCATCGGATTTATCATTTTGCAATTTTTGTATGAGGCTTTTATGATATTCTACACTTAGATTAGAAATAATATTATCGATCTTGTTCATTTTGTGCCTCTACATGACACACAACAACCAATATGTATTAGTTAAACTTACATACAGTTCAAACACATTGCTTTTGTAAAGAAATTACAAACAACTTGCATTCTCTACATTTTTTGATATGCTATTATTGTGTCGATCAATATATTTGTTACTTGAGACCATCTGAGACATATTTTATTAATATACAAACTGTACCATTCAATACGAAAGCCATTAAATATATTTTACAAATATATCAAATAATTTTCAACCAAAAAAAGCTCTAGTAAGTAGTGCACTTATTTGAATCAATGCACCTATGTGTTTATAACATTAAATGCACTAGGCATTTAATTGTTCAACATCTTCATGGAAAATTAATTTTATATTATGAGAGTGTGATTTTAAAGGATAAATACACTGCAATGATTTAATGTTGATATTTGAAAGAGGCGCATCAATGCATTATATTACACCGGGAGTAACGATGTTCATCTGGACAAAATCAAAAGTGTTATAATATATTGTTGTGTTGTATTACACATGGAGCACCAATGCGTTATATTACATAAGGCACACCACAAAACATATAGTTTTTTGAAAACAAATGGAGAGAGTCGAGAGGGTTTGGACCTAATTCAATAAGTTGTTCCCCTACTTTACATGTCAAACTCTCTATATATAGTAAGTAAGTATACAAACCCATTAAATCTAAAATGCCTAAATTGAAAAACCATAATTAGGAAGTGGTAGAAGTCAAACCCTAGGGTGAAATTTTGAAGGAAGAAGCAAGGTTTTAAGGTAAGTATTGCATTTTTTTCTGAATTTTAATTAAATTTAAATTGGAACAAAAATCATAAAAGAAAATACTAGTAAAATCTATAGTAATTTTATTATTATAAAGGGTATATATATATATATATATATATATATATATATATATATATCTATATTTGAATTGTGAATAAATCTAACAAAAATTACAAAATATTTTAACAGTAAAATTTAATATTTCTGTTTTCCATGTTTTTAAGTGAATCACTATACTTTTCAACTTTTGATATTTCAGCGGATCCAAAATATTTTTCAGCTCCAATGTGCTCCCAATATGTCTCTCTTGCAAATTATATATCTTTTAATGAAAACCTAACATAAATTATAAAAAAAAAAACTTAGTAAAATAAACAATAAAATTTAAATTTATACTATGCATGCTTTTGAGTGAATGACCATACCTTTTAGCTTCTTATCTTTTGAATAGTTGTGTTTCTTTAAAGTATTTTGTTGCTACAAAGTGATTTTGGTATGTTTGTCTTGCAAATCACTCATTTGAAATTTTTGGCAAAATAATGAAATGGTGGATAAATTTTTACTATTTAAAATACTTTATGAAATTAGATTTTGAAAAAATAATTATTTTTGGATTGAAAAAAAAAATCGTGTTTTTTTTCAATTTCTTCTCTCATCGGTGAGTTCAATAGCGAAGTGCACTAATGTGTTTATAAATATAGTTCTCTGACATTTCTGGGGTGCCAAATTTTCTAAACACATGGACGTGATACATATTTTTTATTCAAAATCCTAAAACGATGTGATTAAATTTTTTAATGCAACGATGTGATTTCTATTTAAAAGCATTGGTACTCTAAAAGTTATAAGGGCACTGAGTTCGTTGAATTCATTTTTATCTTCTAAAATCTGGAAACGTATGTGTAACAATGTTGTTTTCTTTTAAACACATCGATGTGTTTTTGTATAATAACATTGATATGATTACATATTTTTTCGGAATGTCAGCAACCGATGTGGGTATTATTTGAATGCCCCAGTGTTGTTATTTTTTATAAATACATAGGCACATTTTTCATTTAATAAGTGCACTGATTGGGTTTAAAAGCTATTTGAAATGTTAAATTCACATAAAGTGGAATATTAATCTCAAATTATCCTTTAGTATGCATGAACATGAATTACAGTAGTTGATAGTATACATTTTCTGCTTAAAGTCACCTTATTCTTGAAAAAATGCTTGAAAGGTATATTGAAATTTAGATTGTTATTATATGGTTCTCGAGATTAATTTAGATATGCGCAAAAAAATTAATTCTGATTTTTCTAAAATATAGGGAAAAAATCTCAATAATATCAAATGGCCAATTCTTGAAATTCCAACTCGTTCCATATTGTTGTTCAAAGTCCTTCACAAAGTTCTCCCTTTCCATCTCTGGTGAGTTCATATTTTATTTACATTTTGATTATCTAATTGAATTTATTTTTTTTAATTCATTTCAATTTGAATAAAAATGTATCCAAATTTCCAAGATCCTGATTTAGAATCGAGTTCAGATGCAAACAATATTGTTGCATTTCAAAAACATTGGAAGTACTTATCAGGAGTAGCATATTACAAACAGTTGGTAGATGAAAATGGACAACCTCTTCACCCTTCCAATTGGAGCATGGCATCTTCTAGCGGTAATCCTAGATCAATGATGGTAATAATTGTTTAGTATAATGTAATTTCAACAAACCAATTGCATTGTCATGCTTACTAATATCATTGATATTGTACTAATGACCTTCAATACTTTTAAAAATTAGGATTCTATTGATGATGAGCAACCCACCTACCATTTGTTGATGCACCCCACTACAATTTCAACTAGAGAGAAGGTTGCATTAAAAGCAAGACTCAAAGAGAAATGATACAAAGAATGGTTGAATCAATCGCCTATTCAATTCCCACTATGTCTAGATTCACTAATTAGGAATGACTACAACAATAGTAGTTCTTCATCAGAGGTTGGCAATGGAGGAAATCAAATAGCCGTTGGTGTGGATGAGTACTTACGAGATACGACTGACATGGAGGAAATGTTGTTAGATGCATTCCAGCACAGTGAGCTAGGGGATGGTTCTCATACCATTGATACCTTATTTGAAAGCTTGAAATCTGCTTCCCCCACCGCTGTCTTTTGACTTAGAGGCAAGTCAAAGTCTACTCAGTTGGGGACAACGATGTTGCTTTACAACGTGAAAGTAAAGTTTGGCATGTCAAATGCATGTGTCTCAACAATATTGAGGTAACTGACCTGCATGATCGATCAAATGTTCCTTATATTTTGTCACGTAATCAAAATTAAAAATGGTCAATTTTATGAATGTTAAATATTGGCATTCTACAACTATATTCCCTGCCAACTGGAGGATAGTCAAAGATAAGGTTCTTCCTAGTGATAATGTCTTGTCAATTAGCTGTGAAGAGGCAAAGAAATTGTTGAAAATTTTAGGTGTTGAGTACATATCATATCATGCATGTCTGAATGATTGTATTCTATATAGAGGAGAATATGTAGACAAAGATATCTCTGAAATGTGGGCATGATAGCTATTGAAATAAATAAAAAAATTGGGTTAAATCACATGGTCCTCATCATAATAAATTGAGGCACATTCCTGTAATCCCAAGGATTCAGGAGTTATGAGAATCCCAGAAATTCAATAGACATGAAGGATATAGAGGATAAATGGCCTGAAAAATTCAAGGATGAAGTACGAAGTCTATGACTAAGCATAGCCATGGATGGCGCCAACTCATATTCCCTCCAAAACACCAATTATTATGTTTTCCCTATAGTAGTGATCAATAAAAATATCCCCCTCATGGTTGTTTGTGAAGAATGAACATCTTTTGTTGGCTCTCATAGTCCCTATTAGAAGATAGGTGAAGAATAGCGATGTCTACTTACAACCATTGGTAAATGAATTGAAATAATTATGCGAAGGGATACATGCATACGATGTATCAAGACCCATCACATCAAAGAGGAATTTTATGTTGTATGGCATATGTGCTTACACCATACATGATTACCCAGGCTTAGGAGTTTGTTATGGTAATAAATTACATTCTTATTGATTTTTTTAGTAACAATATTATTTCACATATCAATTTAATTTGATGCAATTGTTCATATCTTCATGGTCGCTAACATCTCAGCCTATATACAATAATTTTTTAGGTCTTGTAACAAAAAGGTACCATGCATGTAAATTTTTTGGACCTTCTCTGAAGGCTAGGTGGTCCAACCACCTATGAAAGCTAGTGTATGACTACTCTAGGGAGAATGAAAAGGCATGAAATAATGACACCAACTAAATGTATTAGAGCAAATGAGAGAGATAAGTTGTTTTCATAATGTTTGATTCAAATGGGGAGCCTATGTTTGATGATCCGGAATTATTCGACACCTATGTTGAGAAATTTCCCATTAGGATGAAAAGGAAATTTGTCTTTTATGAGCTCCCATATTGGAGGCATCTTAAGATTTCCCATTTACTAGATCCCATGCATATATTTAAAAATGTTTCATCTTATTTATGGAGGCACATATCACCAAAATAAAGTGACACATTAGCTGTCAGGAGAGATATTATTTCTTCAAAAATTAAAGAGAAACATTGGGCAAGATAAGAAGCTAGAGGAGGGACTGGTCCGTCTTGGTATTTCAAAGAAGGTGATGTTCCATGGATTTTAAATAAATATGATCTTTTTTGGCAAAGGAATTTATAATGAGTGTGATAGTGTCTTATTTATATGTGTCTTCACTATGATGTTGCTTCACTATGGAAGACCATTTTTCGAGGTTGAAATCGTTTGAATGTTTGATCCTTTTAAGAGTACGCATGTGAAAAACCATGATTTTTTTATGCAATCGGATATTTTATAATTAATTTTTGTATTCTGTACTATTTATTGTGGAGTGTACTTATCCTTTGTTCATGCATGGGTGTGTGAACCATGAGTTCCCCCAATACCTACTAGATGCCATATCTAAATTCTCTGCATTTGTACATTGGATCAAATCAAAGGAGATTCATATGGATATCATTCCATGGTGGCATCAAGAGATAATTGAGATTGTTTGTATGCTTCAGAAGGAACTTTTGACGAGTTTCATGGACTTGCGGGTTCATCTTCTAATTCACCTAGTAGATGAGGTTGAATTAGTTGGGGTCATTTCTTGTCATTGGATGTTCTTCTTAGAGAGGTAGATGAAGAAATTGATTCCTTTTGTTCAATAATGGACAAAACTCGAGGGGTATATATCATGTGAGTCTTTTTGTTATGTGAGTGAATACATTAATCAAATAAAAAATACACTAGGCACGGAAATTTGGGATGATAAAAGGGATGAAGACAAAAGAGAAGGGAAACTTCTCGAAACAAATAGAAAGAGGTGCATGATAAAGAGTCTACGTGGGCTTATCATTTGTCAAATTACTACACAGTAACTATTCACATTGAACTTCATATTAATTTTTATTTTTTTTATCTCAGATATATATATATATATATATATATATATATATATATCTATGTTGGTTCGATTTTATCAGCCAATTCAAAAATTAAATCCATCAACAAATTCATTATGTACAATAAGGAAGTGACACAATTGTGGATCACATTGTATGAAAAGAAGAAGAGAAAATGAGTTAGTGACAGGAAAGAATTCAAATGGTTGAATGGCACAAGTGTGCCTTATCTTGATCATTTACAAGAAATCATGCCAATGGCATGCCCTAACAGTTGGTTCGTTGTCCAATTTAGAGAAAAATATAGTGCATTTGGTCGTTACCCACTTGCTGAAGAGGATGCACTAAACATAAGAATTGGGTGTAGCAATGCGCTAATTATATTATCTTTCTGTACAATTTTGACTTCATATTGCACCTTTGAATTGTAACATATATATATATATATATATATATATATATATATATATATATATATTTTTAATTATGTTCAGGTTATTAGACACATGACATTGTAATTTTTTCACTTTTTATAAGTGCATTTGTTCCCATCTATGTGGGAATATGGACATCATTTTTCGCAAGAAATATCTCGGTGATGGATGCATGACACAAGACTATGGAGTGGAAGTTGTCTTTGGCCAATCTAGTCATTCTAACCACTGAAATGAAAACCTAATGCAACCGAAATTAGGTTATGTTGGAAACATACAAGGGATCATTCAAGTGGGTTTCTCTTCATTCCAATGTGTTATTTTTAGGTGCAAGTGGTGGAACACCTTTGATCGAAATAATGTAAAGGAAGATCATGATAGTGAGCTAATATCTATCAACTCTATAAAGATGTGGCATGAAGCTAGGAAGCCTTATGTTTACCCAAAACACTGCAACCAAGTGTTGTTTTACCAAGATGTGATGGAAATGGATTGGTGCTTCAACATAAGACACAATCCTAGATCAAAACATAATTTTGAGAACAAAAGTGTTATCATGCCAAACAAGGAAGATAATCAAGGTGATGACAAGAGAGTGATATGTACTTGTGTTATTTCATCATTTATACTATTGTTGTATGTTTTTGTTGTCATTATTTCGTTAATTATATTATTTTTTATTGGTTTTGTTAGCATTTTATAATATAATTGGTAAGATTCACAATTGTTTTTACACGTTTTTGCAGTGGAAACATTTTTATGGTACTTAAAATTAAGTATTTTTAAGTTTGTACATTATCTATGATAATAATCACTCAAGGTCTGCCAACATTTTTAAGGTACTTAAAATTAAGTATTTCTAATGGTGTACATTATCTATAATAATAATGATTCAGGGTATGCGCTTTTCTCTTGCTCTTGCTATTTCTCCCTATGCCTCTCTACTACATGCTGCTCTTTTTGCTATGTCATGTCTCTGCTACATACATCAACCTCATATAGAAAATACAATTTTTTTTATTACATGAAAAATGTGTTTATTAATATGGAAACATAACTTTAAATTATAAAAAAAATAAAAACCCGGATGCACCTAAAACACAGTCATGCACTATAATTGGTACACAAATACCTATTAAGCACTACTATTGGTTCACAAAATTATTTTTTAATAGTGGTGCGTCACACTTATGCACCTGTGTGCACGTATTTAGCACAGGTACCAAACATTTATCTTATCAAATGGACTTAGTTATAAATATATCTTTAAAAATCATTTTTGTGTTGCATTTATAAAATATTATCACACAGATAGTAACATATTAAGCACATCTAATTTGTGATGGTGATTAAGAGGCATTTGTTTGACTTTCAAATAGACTTGGTGATGAATTTTTGTTTCCTATTTGGATTATGTGAAATAAATATATATTTTTATGTACTTATAACTAAATTATTTAAATTAGACATGTCTTTATCATTGTGAATATGATGTAATATTAGCTAGGAGAAATGTGAAAAACTAAAATTTTAGTGACCATCTCATCATAGATACGTAGAAAAAAATAATTTTTTTTGAGTTGTTTATTAAAAAATAATCAAATATATTATTTTTCAAGAGTTTAAATTTAATATATTATCATTTTTTTATTATTTAACTCATATTTATTATTAAAAATATTTAAATTTAAACCAATACAATATCACATAGAGAACCAAAATAACTGCAAAATATTATATCTTTATTACCAGAAAAAATATTCACTGATCTCCCTAAGGGAGAATTTCCAATAGAGCAAATCCCCAACAAGAATGTAACATCCCTAAAATGACTCATGGTAAATAAATAAATAAAAGTTACATATCAGTTACAAAAACTGATTCTTGATTTGCGTAAAAGCTTAGATAATGGAAGAAGCCTCGGATAGCTTACCCTCCAACGACCGCACCCTTCAATAAAGATATAGCTGATCTCTTGGGTAGGGGGACACCGCAAAAAGGACTGCGAGGTTTTAGGGATAGGTGGCAGCAAGAAAACAATTCAGTTAATTGTATTTGTGATCGTCTGGTACCGTGGGATGCGGGAGCATGCAAATTAAAGAAAGCCATTGCAGTATGAGGATAGCGGAACGAGAACCTGGAGAAAAAGGAGAAATTCCAAGAAAGGAAAAGAAAGAACAGAGGGTTAAGTCTGGTGAGGACCAGATAACCCAAGCACGCAGGTGCTAAAGTCTTGTTGAGGGCTGCAGGCCTGCAAGACAGCTCGGGGGGAGAATCCAACGTACTGATGGATCTCAAGGTTGGGTGGATAAGAGCAAGTATGATTGCAGGTGAACCTCTGGAGTAAGAACGCCTGTAGCAGATTGACCAGGTATGAACTTTTTATAGAGTTAGACAATGTTAAACAGGATACTGGAAGTGTATAAACAGAGAACAGTTGAATCTGTGTTTTCTTTTCATTAGCTAAATGCAAAAGGAATAACTGTAGTTGTCTGTAAACGGAATAGCACATACAACTCAATAGACATCTGTAAATTAGCTATTAAGACTGTAACTACATAATCATCTGCTGTAGCAGTTCTGGTTATTTAAATATATATATAACAGTGCCAAAACCCTAGGGCGGCCTGAAAGACAGCAGAAGTATACAAGTGAATATGAATAAAGAAATAAGTAAACAGTACTTCACAGCTACGGAATGGTGCCTAGCTAAAACAGTTATAGAAGCATGGTAACTACCAGAACCGTAGCGAAATATAATCAAAGTACCAGCGCTATGAACATAGATAACAATGCTGTGAATATCAAAGAGACAATAGACCCCGCTGTCGAGGGTTTACATATATCATAAAACTTAAAATCTGAAGGAATATCTATCGATGGAATTGCAGATATCAATATAAGTGGAAGCCTGAAGGAAAACCATCCACGGGGTTATCTTGTTATATTGCTAAACGCAACCATTAAACATTACCAGAAATAACCGGAAACCGAATAATATATCAACTCAGGCAAAAGACACAGTCATGGATAAACGGCCGTGTACGCTGAGGAGGTACGTCTATACATTCAATGCATCAAATACAAGGATTACTTACTAACTCTGCAATCAAACAAACATGAGGACGCATAAAGAACTTCGAATGAATCAAATGCATGCGAGAGCATAACAAACCCTGTAATGATTCAAGACATATGCCCGTGTAATATACCCTGTAGCAGATTAGTGCATCTACTGCTTAGTAAACCCTATAGGGTAACAACGCATATTTAAAGCAGAGGAAAAGCATTAACCCAGTATTATCAACTGAAAGGTATATTATTTCAAAACAGAATTGGCAGTATATAAGGTAACGTCGGCCTTCAAAACAAAAATCGACAGAGCTTAAAAACTGTGAATAGCATATTCATTAAGGAATACGAAAATGTCAACATTAAGTTATATAAATAACCCTGATGAACACTGAAGAGCTAGAGAACCAACAGGTGTTAACATATCTGCATCGAAGCATTGAAGCTCTATTAAACTTTTAATAGGTCAAAGAACGATTTGATAAATATAAACAGACTTCGACTCAATCAATCCAGGTCTGGAGACCCTAAATCGTAACCAAATGTACAAGTACACAGACGGCATGTAAGCCATAAACATTTTCTAACTAAACCCTAATAGGTTAACGAAATACAGGTTCCGGCATGAAGTGGCCGCCTGCAAGACGTAACTAGGGTTTGGAAAACAGTTGCCAGACCTGAGACACATAAACAGAGCGTCATGAGACACTCCTCGGGCCAGGAGAATGACGCTAATCCAAACTTCATGAATAAACCTTTCTTAAATAAGGGGAAATCACCTATCTACGGTAATGAACATACCTGTGTTGTTTGTAGCCAGCGAAATCTTCCTGCAGGCGGTAGGAAGCTGTGGAAGCAAACCCACCTGCACATTACCATTCACTGTAAATAATCCATGAACAGTCAATACAAACGAAGGGTTTCGAAGAGTTAAACGCATTGCATTCACCTACACAGATAACTGCGAAATAGACTAGTAGGTATGACAGTAATGGTGGAACGATACCTGAAGTAGCAGGGTAAGACCTGGTAATAGTTGCAGAGGAGAACCGCCGAGCTGGGTGAGTGTTCGGCCTCATCCGTAATGTGCAAATGAACCGAACCGAAAGACCCGGTGGCTTATGAATCGTCCACCAAACCCTTGGGCAAATCTGAACCTTACGATGTAGTAAGTGAATCTCCATCGTCCGTTTAAGCGGGAGAGCCTGGCGCGAAAACCACAGCGGGTCAACCCCCGAGAATCACGTGGCTTCACGTGGATTCATGCCACCTGGCAATAGGATTGGTGAGATGGGTTAAGTTCCGTCCACCACCTGACGCCGGAGACTGATTAATGAACAATCCGGTGGTATATCAACCAAGGTTTAATATTAAACGCCAAAGGCTTAACGATAGACTTCATAGTGTTATGCATAGGAAATAATATATGCTTGGTGAAGGTTTTGATTATATAACATAAGGTTTAGTTATATAACAAGCGCATAATCCTATTTACCATGATAGTTAGCCATGAGTAATTTTTTTTTTTTACTTTAGTGTATAGTCTCGATGAGATCGTGACAAAGAAGTAACTTCACATGAAACCTTATGTTACATTTATTTATCCTCATATCTAGAGAAAGAATTTCGAATCTAAATTGGTAATAGTTGGTATGTATATCTTAAATTTAAATTTCTTGAAATTTCTGTAAAAATGGATTTTTGTTCAGTTATATTAAATATAAATTAATTGGATGGAGAGGCACTCTAAAGATGGGATACATGTTTCATGTAACATTACATTTAAAAATAGTAAAATAATAATTTCAATTAACAAATTAAAATAGTAATAACAAAATAAATTAATGTTCGCCATAATTACAATACTTTAATTTACACCTTAATCTTATATAACTTAATATAGAGATATAAAGTAACCCAAAGTATATATATATATATATATATATATATATATATATATTTAGCTTTTATAATGAGGAAGAAATGTAATGAGTAAAAAATTATAATTTACTTTCTACTACAAGGAAAAAATGTAATTTTTTCACATGGTAAGAAATAGTATTATTGATATTACATTATGTGTAATTCATTCTATGTTCCATTTACATGTGATATTTAAAACAAAAATATATTTATTACAATATTTAAATTTACACCTTAATCTTATATAACTTAATATAGAGATATAAAGCAACCCAAAGTAAAAAAAATTAAAAAAAATAAGCTTTTATTATGAAAAAGAAATGTAATGAATAAAAAAATATAATCTACTTTTTAATACAAGGAAAAAATGAAAATTTTCACATGACAAGAAATAGTATTATTGATATTACATTATGTGTAATTCATTCTATGTTCCATTTACATGTGATATTTAAAACAAAAATATATTTATTACAATACTTCAATTTACACCTTAATCTTATATAACTTAATATGGAGATATAAATTAACCCAAAGCCAGAAAAAAAAATAGCTTTTATTATGAGGAAGAAATGTAATGAGTAAAAAAATATAATTTACTTTTTACTATGAGAAAAAATGTTATTTTTTCACATGGCAAGAAATAGTATTATTGATATTACATTATGTGTAATTCATTCTATGTTCCATTTACATGTGATATTTAAAACAAAAATAAATTTATTAAAATAATTCAATTTTCACCTTAATCTCATATAACTTAATATAGATATATAAAATAACCTCAAGTTAAAAAAAAATTAATTTAGCTTTTATTATGAGGAAGAAATGTAATGAGAAAAAAATATAATTTACTT
Source organism: Pinus tabuliformis (assembly GCA_031772625.1). Taxonomy (NCBI): domain Eukaryota; kingdom Viridiplantae; phylum Streptophyta; class Pinopsida; order Pinales; family Pinaceae; genus Pinus; species Pinus tabuliformis. The sequence continues at coordinate 756,443,324 of CM062815.1, read as the reverse complement.
TTTACTACAAGGAAAAAAATTATTTTTTCATGGCAAGAAATAGTATTATTGATATTACATTATGTGTAATTCATTCTATGTTCCATTTAAATGTGATATTTAAAACAAAAATATATTTATTACAATACTTCAATTTACAACGTAATCTTATATAACTTAATATAGAGATATAAAGTAACCCAATGTAAAGGAATAATAATTTAGCTTTTATTATGAGGAAGAAATGTAATTAGTAAAAAAATATAATTTACTTTTTGCTGCAAGGAAAAAATGTAATTTTTTCACATGGCAAGAAATAGTATTATTGATATTGCATTATGTGTAATTCATTCTATGTTCCATTTACATGTGATATTTAAAACAAAAATATATTTATTACAAAAATATTTTACTGATAAGTAAAATATTTTAATGTCCATATTAAATAACATAATTTTATAGATAACTTATATGGATAAAAGTAGAGCAATTTAAATTTAGTTTTTTTTTTTTTTTTTATATATTTTCACTTGAGTGAGAAAGATTGAGAGAATTCTTATTCCGTTAATACTTTATTTCTAATTCAACATATGAGAGATATTTGTAAATATTTCAATGTTTAATATGGATTTGATATGCAATATTTTAGAAAATATTAATAATAAAAATAATTAAATGTATAAATACAATATAAGGGGGCATATTCTAACATTTTAATGTGGAGAACGTGAATTATATTTATGTTGTAAATATGCCCATCTCAGACTTTGGTTTTGGGTTCAGTATATATATATATATAGTTATTGATTGTATTTATTATTAAGTCCATAGACTTACCTTACCAGAGGTTACTAATTCACATATATTACAACATTGGTGAAATGATTCTTTTTTAATACATATGATACATGAGGTGATCCCTCCGTCCTTGCCCATGTGTTAATTTGTTGTCTCTTGTACCTGAGGACACGTGACAGAGAAATGTGGTAGGGGATTGTACGCCTTGGCCAACTAGTTCAGGATGCTTGCACCGTCTATTTGGTATTACAACCATTCATCTGGTTCTTGCAATCTGACGGCGGAGGAGACTTAGGTTTTCATTCCTAAGTATCTCCTCGTGTTCGGAATCTTTGTGTCTCATTATTACTGCTTCTCTTGGTGTTCGTGCTACTCCGCGAGAGTTTGCACTGTTCAGGATTGCATTCTATCCATTGTAGCTTCTCAGAGTGATGATGCCGATGCCATGAGCTGAAATGTAATCAGGTAAACCCACACAATTGGTGATCTATTGTCTTGTTGACCTGTACCATAAATTGCTATAGAACTGGGTTTCAGTCTAGCACAACATTTAACGCTTTTCCATCCCTGCACAGGGATGACTCATGGCACCTTCAACACTGCAAGAGATAACTAGTTCCAGGACTTAGTCGCATAAGGTAAGATACTAAGTTTTTTCTATTTCAAGGCATGAAGGGTTAATTCCTCGTTTAAGGTTTACTGATTTATATCACTTATGGTTGTTCGTTGGCTAGAAAATGGGAGAGTTGCCCCACACAGAAACCTTCCACTCTTAGGTAAGAACTCCCCTTTTGTTTTATTTGTTCTGTGGCTTTACGATATTCTTCAAAGGGGTTTACTGACTTAATGTCCTAGACTTTCATCTCAGGTATACACACAGTGCTTTTCAGTTATTCTTTTTGGTAATGGCCACTACCCTTCAGAGCTTAAGTGCTTATGGTGACGCTGTTGACTCTTCCAGGTTGGATTCTTTACTTCTGGGCATGAATTAGGTTATGAGAAACACTAATCATATGGTCGAGAATAAAGACTAAGTCTCTTGTTGATCTTCAATATGACAAAATGGCTCGACTTTATGGCTCTGCTTTAAATTTGTAATTAATTAGTTAAGCGTTGATGTTTGAAGGAATATTGTGTAAGGAATTTTGTATTTTTTGGGAAAAACTCTCGCTCTGAAGGCGACAGAGGGTTTTAAGCATTTTTTTTTCTACTGAAAGGTCATAGTTCTTTTGCTATGAGGCCACTTAGGTGAATCGGTTCATGTCGTTTGATACATAATGTTAAATTTATTTTGTCAAAACCTACTGAACTTATTACACCTATTTTGCATGTTTGGGAAGGCAATGAAATTACCTTAATTTACTTTTTGGTTGCATTCTGGGTTGAGAAGGCCCTTCTTTTATTTATGCAAGTATTTGTTGTGTTTGATTGACCATTTCCAAAGGAATTCGATTAGAATGTAGTTTAAGATAATTATACTTGCTTGAACAACTATTCTATATTTTCATGGTTGTTGTAGTCGAGTTATGGTGTCCTGAACCTACATCAAAATAATATATAAATATTGTCTTTACATTCTTACCATTCTTACCAGAGTCTATAAGTGTACATAGCTCACTCTACAGATTAATAAAAGTGCATTTCACTTGTCTTACTTCTATATCTTAAAATTTTTCCTTTGATATTCATAAACAGTGAACCAGAACTATGTCATTTGGAAATTCCATAGTTATTAGCATAAACTGTCTAAAATTTTATATAAGAGAAAATGTACTTCTATCTCCTGTAATCATGCCCTTTTTTTTTAATATATCGACCTTCTAAATATAGTTTGCTATTTAAGAAATTATTTTAATGAAAGTTCAGGAATAACAAATTTTACTGTCATTAAGTTTAATCTTGAGAGTCTAGTATTATTCTAGGAAGAAACTATCTATAATACTTATCTGTTCCACCTGCAATTTCCCAATAATTCTAGAAAGTCTCTCCTCCCAGCCACGAGTCTAGCAATGACGTCCAGACTCTCCCCTGAGCAGTTTCATTGGTTAATAGTTAATCTTTCCAGCTACAATCAAGTACCTTGGGCTACTAGACTCCTGTCTAGCCTCAAGTCCTATACTCCTTCTGACTATTCCTGCAAATTCTCCCACTGGTTTGTTTCACCCAGCTCTAGGATCCTCCCTTGGGTTCTTCTTTTTCCCCATCTAATCCTCCCTACAGGGCAGATGAGCAGTTGTTTTTACACAGCTGTTTCTTTTAAATAATGTAACAGTTTTTATTTTATTAAAATGTCATTCCCAATAAGTTAGGTAACCATTATTAGAAAATATGTTTCTTGGCCTTCCAACCTCAAATACTTAATATTTAATACCACACTATAATAAAACTTTTAAGTAACAAATGGTAAATATCCACTTAATAACCTCAGTAATTTCATGCATTTTGAGGTGTCACATCCCCCCCCTATAAGACGAACACCGTCCCTAGTTTTCTTTCCACCTTCAGAAAGCAATGTTGGATAAGATTTCCGCATAAATTCTTCTTCCTCCCACGTCGCCCGTTCTGGGTCGAAGTGCTTCCATTGCACTTTAACCTTGATGATGGCTCGCTTCCGCAAGGTGGTTTCTCTTTGATCGAGAATACAAATAGGTCATGCCACGAACTCTCCTTCTGGTTCGACCTGCACACGGGAAACAATTCATAATTACAACCCCTTTTTAATTTTAAGGAACAAAATAATCTATCCAAGTCATGTATCTCACCCAACTGTTTACCTGAATATTTTCACAATTAATGATGTGTTGAGGATTATACACATATTTTTTAGTAAAGATACGTGGAACACATTGTGGACCCAAATGTGGCTTGGTAGTGCAAGCTTATAGGCCACTGGCCCAATTCATTCCAAGGCTTGGAAGGGTCCACAGTATTGGGGTGCTAACTTAACACAAGCCCACCACTATAAGGAAATTTTCTGGGGCTTTAATCTTAGACAAACGTGGTCTCCTGGTTGAAATTCTCTATATGTCATTTTTCTGTCTGCATATACTTTTTGTCTATCTTGGGTAGCTATTAGATTTTGTCGAACCTTTTTGATAGTTTCCTCCGTCTCTGCTAACATGTCAAGACCTAGTGCAAGCTTATTAACTGGATTATTCCAGTCTATGGGTACTCTACACTTTCTTCCATACAACACCTCAAAGGGACTCATGCCCATTGATTCATGTTGTCCATTATTATATGAAAATTCCACTAAGTGGATATAATATTCCCACTTCTATGGTTGTTGCATCATAAACATGAGTAGCATGTCATCTAACACCTGATTTACCCGTTCGATTTGTCCATTTGTTTAGGGGTGGTAAGCACTACTGAATTGAATTTGAGTGCCCAATCCTAAAAAGATGGTTTTCCAGAATGTGGATGTAAATTTCACAATCCTATCAGAAATTACTACCTTGGGCATCCCGTGTAGACGAAAGACTTCCTTCATAAATATATCTTCGATTTCCACAATCTTGTAAGTGGACTTCACAAGTATAAACTGAGAAGTTTTACTTAATTTGTCTACCACCACCATAATTGAATCGTGTTACTTTCTGGTGCGAGGTAAACCGGTGATGAAGTCCAATGATATTGTCTCCCATTTCCATTCCAGAATGGGTAATGGTTGCAACAAACCTGCGAGGTGTTGGTGTTCTGCCTTCACTAGTTGACACTCCAAACATTTGGACAAGTATTCTGTAACATACTTTCTTAACCCCCGCCAAAAGTACCCTTTTTTGATGGCTAAAAACAATTTCTGATAACCTGGGTGGCCAACACATGGTTTCTGATGAAATTCATCCAAAATCAATTGTTTAACAGAGTTTTGGTTAGGAACATAAATTCTGTCTTTGAAAGTGAGGATGTTGTTGAAATTTATATTGAAATATGATTGTTCCCTTTTTAATAACGCTTCCTTTGTCTACTGCCAAAGGAAAGTGTATTTTGGATCCTTAACAGATGCTTCCTTTATGATCTCCGGAATGTTTGAGTGTACTTGACTGATTTGGACCTCATAAATACAATGTACTTTTCTTCTTAAAGCGTCGACTACTCGATTTTCCTTTCCTTTAAGATGTTTCATGTCAAAATCGAATTCACTTAAAAATGCAGTCCATCTGGCGTGTCGCGCATTTACGCTCGATTGGTTGAAATTTTTTGTAAAGATGCTATGATCTGTTAATAGCAAAAATTTCTTCCCCAATAATTAGTTTCACCACATTTTAAGTGCTTGCACTACTGCTGTTAGTTTGAGGTCGTAAGAGGAATATCACTGGTCATATTCTTTTAAATTTTGTGATTCATAAGTGATAACCTTTCCTTTTTGGGTCAGCACTCCACCCACGCCTTCTTTACTAGCATCTGTGCAAGCTACGAATGACTTTTTTGGATCTACTACCTTTAACACAGGTGCAGTGGTAAGCAGGTGCTTTAATCTTTCAAAAATCTGTTGGCACTTGGCTGTCCATTGGAAGGGACGCCCCTTTTTTGTAAAGAGGTCATTGGAAAGGAAAATCTTGAGAACTCCTCAATTAATTTGCGGTAATATCCAGCCAAATCCAAAAGCAAATTGATTTCTGTGACATTATTTGGGGTGGTCCATTCCATGAATGTTTTAATCTTCTCTGGGTCTACCGCTATCCCATCCACTGATATAACGTGGCCCAAGTACTAAATCTGATCTTTGAAAAAATCACACTTGCTGAATTTAGCATATAACTGATTTTCTCATAGCATTTGCAATACTATTCTCAGATGTTCTTTATGTTCCTCCCAATTCTTAGAATATATCATAATGTCATCAATGGAACTGAACACAAATTTATCAAGATAAGGCTGGAAAATACCATGAACTCATAATGACCATAAGGAGTACGAAATGTCATCTTGCAAATGTCCTCTTCCTTTATTCTTATTTGATGGTATCCGGATCTTAGATCGATTTTCGAAAATACTTTAGCTCCTTGTACCTGATCAAATAGATCATTGATACGTGGTAAAGGGTACTTATTCTTAATAGCCAATTTGTTTAATTAACGATAATCTATGCATAAACTCAGAGTCCCATCCTCTTTTCATACAAATAATATAGGAGCTCCCCAAGGGGACACAGTGGGGCAGATATACTTCTTGTCTAGAAGCTCTTGCAACTGCATCTTGAGTTATGTTAACTCAGGTATGCTCATGCGATAAGGGGCCCTGGATACAGGGGTTGCACCAAGAATTAGCTCGATGGTGAAGTCAATGTCCTGCTTTGGTGGTAAGCCTAGAATGGATTCTGGAAATACATCAACAAATTCCTAAATGACAGGAATATTTTCCAAAGAGGTCATTTTATTCTTGGTGTTTGTAAACCCCACCTGGACAGCATATATTTGGCAGCCCTTTCTAATACATTTTCCTAACTGGTTAGCAGTAATAGGACGTAACTTGGTATTGGTTTTAATTCCTTGGAGTTCCTTCCTTTGACCTGATTCAGCAATAAAACTGACAGTTTTTTGTTTGCAATCCACAAGGGACCAACACTTTTCCAACCAGTCCATTCTGATTAGAATGTCATAAGAACCCAAAGGAAGTATGTTAAGGTCAACATAAATAGGCTGCCCTGAAATCATTATGGGACAATGTTCTGTTTTTGTGATTACCCTCCTTTTTGTCCCAGTGGCTAATTGAACTAGCCATGGTTTTGAAAATTTACTGCTCTGCAGTTGACACTTTTCTACCACCTTAGGACTAACATAACTTAAGCTAGCACCTGGGTCAAATAAAATAGAGACAGGTTTCTTAGCAATCATACCTTCACATTCGATCATGGTGGGATAAAATTCTGCGTGATGATCATATAGAGCAACGTTAATTCTAGGAATAATCCTTGCCACTTCCCCAATTGTGGATTGTTATCGGGAAATCTAGTGTCTATGCAGAGCTGCTAGTCCCACTAAGACGTGTAGCTATCTTATAAACAAACAGATTAAAGTTACTTTCGTTTTCCTTTATGAGAAGTATATAGGAGAGGATCAAAGAATACCAACCTCGATCTTTCACTTGGTTCTTTGTTTGTTCCTTCTCCTCACCAACAGGTCATTGCCACTTCTCCCTTGACCACTCTACTTCAAAAAGTACCTGTAAAGTCAAAGCAGCATAATACCTTCAAAGTGCAGAGATCTACAATCATAGACAATATAGGACCAGATATATATTGACCACACAAATGCATAAACTATTAGACATACAAGAATGTGGAGGAAAACTTGAATAGCTTTATTGATGTAAAGATTAGAAGAGAGGATTACAACCCATTGATCTGACCCAGCATCATCCTCCCAGCATGAAATCCCTTCTTCACCTCATGAAAAGCTTAGATCACCCAACACTATGATATTCCGCGAGGAAACCAACAACACTTCCTTACAAGATACAAAATTCCAGCCTCTGGATCTCTGGGATGAGGGATCCATATATAGATGATTGCAGGGAGGTGAGTCAGCTTCTGGGATTTTGATTAGTGTCTTCTCTCTGATAGTTCTTGATTCCACTTGGAGATTAATTATCTCTTACTCATCCCTAGGCGAATTCAAAGAGGCAAGTGTCATAAGAGAAGTTTCTAGAAGATTCCATGATCATCCACCTCGCAAACTGTCTCTGCCATTTGTCCATTCTCGCCCATCGCAACCTACAGAAGGGTTTTCCAGTATGCATCGCACCTTTTACACTGGGCAAGTGAGATGCATCGTACCCTTAGCACTGAGCAACCTGTATGGTCCAGTTTTGACCAGTTCTGAGCAGTTTTCTATGGAGAACTTCTAAGAGATGATGTAATCAGCTGACCTTGTTCCTTTAGGGCATGAAACGACACTTTTAGGGACTCAGAAGCCCTTGGTTTATGGACATATATGATTGGGGTTGCAGTGCCCAAAAATGTCTATAACAGTTGCCCCCTAAAGCATGAGGTCGTTAATCTTTTGACGTCGGGTGAAATGCTTTATCATGAGGATCCGAGGTTTTTCGAACTGGAAGGCGATCTGTAATAAGATACAATACAATACATTATCTTCATAACATTTTCATGATCTAGCTGAGGCGGGCATTCCCATGCTCAGCTTTATAAATTCATTTTCATGTAAATAGGATAGACAACCGTCTGTGTGGCAGACTGATGATTCTGATAGAGCCATCATCCTTTGATTCGGATGATCATCTGTGCAGAAATGATGTACATTTGATGCCTTTATTTTCCTGAATATATCGTAGCCCGGATGGATGAAACTAGATCCGGGGTCTTCAAACTCATCCAATCTTCGCCTGAAGTACAAGTCGATCCATGTGAAAAATGTTCTGGAGTCGAACATGGAAAGACATTGCCTAATTACCAGCCAATGATGTAAGCTGTTAACAGGCATGAGAGGAATCACCGATAATGATGATGACCCTCAAGGTATGACAATACAATTGACGTGGTGTTAAAATGGGACTTGGTGTTGAACACCACGCAAAATCTCTCAGTCGAAGGCCATTGATGTAAACCTATCGCCGAAAGTGAGAAACTTGCCATTGAGGCATGCAAGCTTCAAAGTACTGAAAGGGTTGTTCCTAGGTCGACTTCTTGGATAATGAGTTGATGTCAACAAGAAGTGACCCGTCGTAGGAGGGCCTTAATGAATCCCAAATCTACAACACGGAATGGAGCAAATGACTTTTGGAGGTGAAAACAATCTGATGATACAGGGTTCAGGGTGGCGGTCATGAAAGAATGAAGTGTAAAGGTATTGCAGCAGATGAGACACAAGATGGGTTGGTGAATTCTCTGATCGACTTCTATTGAGCATATCGGTGACACTGAAATGGATTGGTAGTGTTAACCCCAAACATGGATGGTACGGTGGACCAATGGTAATATGACCGGTGAACAGAATAACCCAACCCGACTCAATCATGGTGATGGAGCGAAAGTGTCATGTTCAAGAGCGACTCGCTACCAATAAAGTTTCTTCAAGTTTTCTTCCCATTTTTTCCCCAGTCATTGCTGACCAGTACCTCTTTATTTTTATCAAGCTTGAGGAGGATAACATATGCTTGTTCTATAATTTTCCCTTTATGCAAACCCGTCGCTATGTTTTAATGAGCCTAGCGATAGTGAAACTCGTTCTTGTCTGCATGGACAAGTTTGTTACTATTGGTTTTAACGAGTTTAACAAAAAAGACAACTCGATCCTTTTTCAATTTTAGAGAGTCTGAAAAGGGACGGAAATGAAACTCCAGTGATCCTTTTTCATCATGTAATCCCTTAAGTCTAAAAAAGTATAAAATAATACGAAAGGGATGAATTTTCGATAGTTTTAACAAGATGAACAAGACAAGCACTCGATATTTTTTTGTAATAATCCCTTAGGTCCAAAAAGATTAAAATCTAAAGGAGGGATAACACTCCCGGTAGCTTTAATGAGCTAGAGAGGCTAACTTCTCGGCAATATTTTCATATTTTATGAGCCAGACGAAAAGAGCTTAAAGGAGACTCGCCTCTTGAGGAATGAGTGATATTTCTAGGTAGCAGTTGATTCTAGGTAAGTCTTGGAATTTTCCAATCACAACAGTGTCACAAGGATGGCTAACAGAATCATTCTTCGCAACTGTTCCTCAAAAAGGGGTAAACAATCGAATGGAGGCGAATGATCGGCTAAAACAAAGTGGAGGTGATGGTAAGAACACGACCAGGGCTCAAAAAGCTGATGATAATGCGTTCGCAATGGCTATTTACCAGAGGTTGGTTCATTTTTTAATGAGCTTAAACTCTGGGGGGAACGTTTGTTCATTGCTTAGGTTTAATTTTTAACGAGCTTGAACTCTGGTGGAACATATGCTCATTGCTAGGTTTAATTTTTAACGAGCTTGAACTTCGCGTAAAACTACTCGTTGCTAGGTTTATTTTTTGACGAGCTTGAACTTCGCATAAAACTGCTCATTGCTAGGTTTATTTTTTAATGAGCTTGAACTTCGCGTAAAACTGCTCATGGCCTGGTTCATTTTTTAATGAGCTTGAACCATGCGACAACATATGCTCAGATTCGGTTTCATTTTTACACAAGCTTGAAACGAGAAACTATGCTTGTTATAAGTTCACATGCCCCCAGCATAATGACACAAATCGAGGTGCATGCCCCCCAAGCTTCATTGCATTCATTGCGGTGGTTGGAATGAAGGTTTACCTTCAAAATCTTTGAAAGACTCGACTTGGATTTTATGAGATCGTAATCAAAGACTCGATTTGGAAAGGGAGTTGTCTCATTTTTTAATGAGGTTGACAGAGTAAAAGAACTATCCTCATGATCCATCGTATTTACAGTATTTGATAGAAAATCAAAAACTGAAGGATGATTAAGGTTGCTGGAATAATCTTCGTGGTGATCTGGAAGATGGGAATGATGGTGGTAATATTCCCATGGTGCCTCTCCTATCATCATTGACTGAATGATTCCTTCGTCTGTAGAATGTACATTTGACCAAGGATCTGAAGAGGTGCCATGTTCCTTAGACCTATCTATCCAAACACTCGATGAGCGTTGATTTTGGTTTGCCCCCCAGGCCAAGAAAATTGATTGCTATAATATTTCTAAAATGGCGATGATCCATGCTGACAAAACGTTCGGCAATCTTCTGAATCTTTTAGATATAGAAGATATCATATTGCAGGTTTCCACCGTGGCCACTTCCGCCAGATTACTCTAAGGCGTAAGGCAAAAGTACCCATCAATGTAGGGTCTTTTAGCAGGCCTACTTCGATATTTTGAAGCGAATGAGAGCTTCCATGGATCATCGGGATGCTTCCCGTAACTTGTAAACTGTTGGGGAGAAAGGTTTGCTGGTCAACGACTATAATTCCTCCTTGAAAAGGAAATGAAATCTTTCTGAAGTATGTTGAAACAACAGTGGCCATAGCATAAATCCAAGGCCTTCCCAGTAGGATGTTATAATTGATATTTCCATCAATAACCTCAACATCAATTTCTACTGTTTTTCCCCCCAGTTCAACTTGTAAGTTACTCAAAATCCTATATGGAGTGTATTTTCATTCATCGAATGATTTTAACTTCATTGATGATTGCGACAAGGGTGGTGATCCTAAAGTTTTCCAGCAACTCATTGACATAATACATGTAGATTCCCCCTCATCAATAATTGTTCGATGAACAGTTTTGTTGAGGGCTTTCACTTGAATGAGGAAAGCGAGTTGAGCTAGTAACTAAGGTTCATATCCTTTATGATTAAAGGCCACAAGATTGGAATCCACTGGGTCAATCCCACCTATTGCTGATAATAGAGCTTGCTTTTGGGAGGGGCAATTTTGTAGTACTTCAAGTGTTGACATAGCGGACAGCGATTGGGCTAGGTCCTCTACTATATTATAATTCTGTGCCGCTCTAGCACGAGGATTAAATGTCGATTTGTGTACTACTCCCTTTGGTGGCTTTATTGTTAGCTCAGGAATGATGGGTGGCACAACTTCGGTCAAAGTTGTTGTCAAACTACTAGGTTGATCAGTAACCTTGCTGTTCGACGGCTGTGGATTCCCGTAATCTTTATTCCTTGTCGATATCAAAGCATCATTTTGTTGTTTTGAAAGGGACAGCATAAGCACTTGGGATGGGGAAGCATTGTCACTAGCAACCAGATTGGTTCCTGGGTTTGGAAACAGATCAGTCAATACTGCTGAGGTTTTTGAATTCTTAAAGAATTTCTTAACTTCAGCATTATATGGACAATTTCTTGTCCAATGATCCTCATCACATATGAGGCATGGCTAAGTAGGTTTCTTTTTCCCAAAAGGGTTTGCAGAAGATTTTTCAGGAGACGGATCATCCTGTTTCTTCTTTTTGCTCTTCCCTTTCTTCTTGCCTCCTGGTTGCTTTAGTTCTTTGCCTTTGTGAGTTGACACGGCATTAACCTCCGAGGCTAGAAGTTCTTCATTTGCATTTTGATCAGAAATCTTACAGGCTTTCTTAGATGTAGCCCTTGTCGATTTCGTGCTCGTCGTACCTATCATGCCATCGTCGACATGAGAGTCTTTGTTTGATTTAGGAGGAGGAGGAACGAAAAATTATGGTCTTGGAGCATCAGGGATTTTGTCATAGAGCATGCCAGACTGAGTATAGATCAAGTCTAGATATTGCACATGAGCAATGGCCTGCTCTTCAGTGACGACCCCTCCCTTCACCAAATCTTCTGTTATAGAAGGTAACAAAGACTTAATAAGCCATTCAGCTAGTAGCTGATCAGGGACATATGTTTTTACCATTCTACAATGACGTCGCCATTCATGAATATGATCGGATATGTGAGTGGTCGTCGTTTGCTTGAAATTGGTAAGAAGATCTGTTCCTGTTTCATACCTTATTGGTAATTGAAAATGGGTTAAAAAGGTTGTGGCAAGGGTGTTGAAGTTATCGAATGAAGCTCTAGGCAATTCGATGTAAAATTTTGTTGCCGGACCAGTTAATGTTCGCTGAAAAAGGTGAAGCCGAATCGAATCATCCTTGAGAGTGTCGGACGAACACCACAGATGAAAGGTCATCACATGATTTGATGCGTATTCACCCAGATTTCCATTAAATTTAGGAATATCTGACGAAATCTTATGAGGAATCGCCGACCACCAAGGGGCATAAGTGATTGGATCATTCGTTAGCTGATTTAGATCTGGTAGCTCTAGAGTCACCACGAAGGGCAACTGTTGATTCAGGTTCGGCGAAGCGTACCCAGGATAAGATGGGATCTCCTGAGCAGTGGGTCTTTGCATACCAGCATAATGTATTTGACGTTGATAACTTTGATAAGGTGGTTGGGCATAACCAATTTGAGATGATTGGTGATAACCATTTTGAATATACGGCTGCCCATTACCCGCAAAGTTTTGTTGCTCAGGTCCTTGGTAAGCTTGTTGGAATTGCGGTTGTTGCTGTTGCACCAGCCATGGTTTTGAAACCATTTGTTGTTGCCCAATACTAGACATTTGACCAAGATGAGGGGTAATAATACCTGTTTGAGCCTGACTCGCTCCAGTTAAGGAGCCACTAACTGGTGATTGCGTTTGTGTCGTGGAGACAAGAGGTTGTTGTACAATGACCTGAGAAACTTGAGGTTGGCATACAACAGACAATGCTTGTACTTGTGACACTGTCACAATAGCTGGTGTAGTGGGGATATTCGACACAGGTAGACTCGGTTGCATTGAGTATACAACTCTTGGTTGTTGAGGCAGTATTGGCACCCAACCGCTGGATGTGATTCCAATTTGACCTGAATTCGGTTGTGAACTCTCATATGGTTGTTCTCCTGAAGGGAACAATGAAAGGGTGTAGTGCCCTCCATATGGCGGCAATCCAGTGCTCAAGGGAATGATTGGCCTTTGGAGACCAGACTGCCCAAATTGATATTGTTGTGAAGGATCAATTTGTTGAGATTCAACATAAGAGATTCCAGATACTATTCCGGATGAACAAATGGGAACAGACCATACTGTCGAAATAGTCCCTGGGTGGACTCCTTCTAGCGGTTGAGAGCTAGTTGGGATAGATGGTATACCAGCGAACATCGTCGGAGTGGTGGCAGGAGGTTCTGCTACCGTTGTATCGGACGAGACAGTCCTAGATGTCGATGGTTGTCCAGACATATCGAGTCTATCCAAAAGACTTCCCAGCGATTCTACAGGAACTTGTGATGAAGGGGTATTAACTTCTGAAGTAGAAGGATATAGGTGGATCCCAGTCCCAAAATGCGATGGAATACTGGATGGGAGATCCTCCATAATCTCTTCTATAGCAATCAATCCGGGTGGAAGAGGTAGACTGTCAGGTCCGTAAAATATTTCTGGTGCCGAAGAGGGTATAGATTCTGCAGCGACAGATGCCGAAGGGGTAACACCTTTTGAATCAACTCTAGATGGAGCTGGTTTAGGAGTCGAAGTGTTTACTATTACACCAGGATCAGTTCCAATGTCCTCTTGTAACTGTGGAAATTCTTCTGTAGAGGCAGGGATACCAGAAATGGTTGGAGTAACTGGAGTCTCAGAGGATGTTGAAACACAAGTTCCAAACAAACCAGGAGACTTTGACCCAGTTAAACGAGTTCACTTGGCCCGGAATGGTTTCGTTTCTGGAGTAAAAAATGGTTGACTCGTCAATCTTCGCGAACGACGGGGTTTTGATTGACTTTCTTCCACGATTGCGGATTATTTGATCAACTCAAAATAAGAAAGGAAAATGTTATTCTGTATTAAATGAATTTTAGACGCTTTGACACAACTTGCTTTTTCAATTTTTAAGAGTCGAGAAAAATCTAAAGATGACTCTAGTCGCCTTCGATTTTTAATGAGCATGAAGTGACAAGTGCTCAGATGGAGCTTTTCCTTTAAGGAGTCTGAAAAGGAATGAAAGAGACTACTCTGGAAATCTAGATAGAGGGATTACCAAACCAATTGCAAAATTGCAGAATACTTTTTACGGTACAACAGTCAATCTTCCTGAATGATGTGTTCAGTGCATTGTGATCGATAGGGCGGCAGACACGGCTTCCTAAGGATAAAGGATATAGCCTATTTTTATCTCCCAATATATACTCAACAGTATGTGGGAGCACAAGTCCGTACTGGCACTTGTCATCTCAAAGAGGAGGAATCACCCAACTTACGATGAAAGCGATAGTCACCAGGATTTACAACGCCAGAATACGTCTCTAGCCTAGACTTCTAGATGTTGTGCGTTAGGTTCCAAAGCGTTTTTATGTTCATTGAATTTATTTTACAGTTGATCTTTCTTAAGAATTTTTCATTTCAGGTTCACCGTGTGATGTAGATATACAATTCCTAAAATGAAATCTAAGATGATAAACAATCATTCGATCTTCTTCTTGCAATGAAAATCCTAGCTACTAAGGAAAGAGAAATGAGATTCTTTCAACATAGAGCAGAGAGCACACACTAGATGCACTGTCCTAAATCAACAAGCAGTCTAAATGCAAATGCACATGCATGTATTTGTTTTCAGCCTTCTTAATGTGTGAATGACAAGAAGAATGCTAAGTACAAATCTGAATTATCTTTTCAAAACGACAGTACTAACAATTTTTCTTCAAAACACGAAAGGAAGATAATGACGACACTTTGTGATTTTGAGTTGAAAACTACTTTCGACACTTGAAAAGCCACTAATTCAAATCAAATACAACAGTAACTGTATAATCGACCATCAAGAACGATAGGATTCTTTTCTTTGACTGAAAACGACACTTGCGACACTTCCAAATGAAAAGACGACAGTTTGATTATGCTACTTTTTGTAAAAGAGAACTGTAAATGGCGCACAATACATAAAAACATTCACAATTCTTTGTACTATGGAGGCAGAATCATGCAAAGGAAGGGAGTTTCCACAGTGGTATACTGATCACAGACAGCAAAACTCCTTAATAAAGTTGAAGAGAGTGAACAAAGAAACCAAAATCTGGAAGCAGAAGAGGTCTTATCTGATCAGCGCACCTGCAACACAGGGAAAGTGTGATGCAATGCACCTACTACACACAAGAGGTGCGATGCATCTATATTCCCAAGAGGAGAAAGTGTGATGGTCCAGGGACGAGACTTCAACTTGGTTTTTGGTCACAGTTTGCAGCTTAGTTCAGGGATTTAGGCCGAGCTAATGATAGTCAGTAAATAGAAATCACAGGGGCTGATCTAATGAGGTTACTAAAGCCACCACCAGGGCAGTTAGGATGTTTGCAAATTGATTGTTCAGTTTGTAAACAAAACCTGGAGATAGACTGAAGCAGCATTGATCTACTTTTCACTTGCATAGCAAATGTAGTTCGAAGGTTAGCTAGCTTGACTTCAGGCTCCATCTGTAACTTTATAAAACAAACAAATATAGACAAACAAACAATCTATTCGCTCCCCAGTGGAGTCACCATTTTGTTATTGTGAAATCTAGTGTCTATGCAGAGCTGCTAGTCCCACTAAGATGGGTAGCTATCTTAGAAACAAACAGATTAAAGTTACTTTCATTTTCCTTTATGAAGTAGATAGGAGAGGATCAAAGAATACCAACCTTGATCTTTTGCTCGGTTCATTTTTTGTTCCTTCTCCTCATCGACAGGTCTTTGCCACTTCTCCCTTGACCACTGCTCCTCAAAGAGTACTTGTAAAGTCAAAGCAGCATAATACCTTCAAAGTGCAGAGATCTACAATCATAGACAATATAGGACGAGATAGATATTGACCACACAAATGCATATACTATTATACATACAAGAATGTGGATGAAAACTTGAATAGCTTTATTGATGTAAAGATTAGAAGAGAGGATTACAACCCATTGATCTGACCCAGCGTCATCCTCCTAGCATGAAATCCCTTCTTCACCTCATGAAAATCTTAGATCACCCAACACTATGATATTCCGCCAGGAAACCAACAGCACTTCCTTACAAGATACAAAACTCCAGCCTCTGGATCTCTGGGATGAGGGATCCATATATAGATGATTGTAGGGAGGTGAGTCAGCTTCTAGGATTTTGATTAGTGTCTTCTCTCTGATAGTTCTTGATTCCACTTGGATATTGATGATCTCTTACTCATCCCTGGGCGAATTCAGAGAGGCAAGTGTCACAAGAGAAGTTTCTGGAAGATTCCATGATCATCCACCTCGCAAACTATCTCTGTCATTTGTCCATTCTCGCCCATCGCACCCTACAGAAGGGCTTTCCAGTATGCATCGCACCTTTTACACTGGGTAGGTGAGATGCATCGCACCCTTAGCACTGAGCAACCTGTATGGTCCAGTTTTGACCAGTTCTAAGCAGTTTTCTGTGGAGAACTTCTGGGAGATGATGTAATCAGCAAACCTTGTTCCTTTAGGGCATGAAACAACACTTTTACTGACTCAGAAGCCCTTGTTTTATGGACATATATGATTTGGGTTGTAGTGCCCAAAAATGTCTATAACATGGATGCTTCTTGCATATTTGATAGTTGTTTTGTCCTTCCCTTATGCAGAGAATTTTTGTAATAATGGGGTTCTCCACAACCCCAGCATTACAGCGATGGTTTCGATTGTTGGTCCTTAATAGATTTAGTAATTCCTTCCAACTGCCAATTTTCAGAATACGCAATTCTGGTCAGATTCCTGGATGGAAATTTGCTGAGAGGTTTTTGCTGTATATTTCTGTTATTAGCAAATTTTGAATGATTGTTTCGGATTAACCTCCTACCCTTTCGATTCAACACCCCTTTGTTCCTTTTTTAGAAGCTTTGTCATACCATTAGAGCTGATTATCTTTCCCGGTTTCCTTGCAATACCCCTTAGTTCAACTTCCTTTCCTTCCACAGAAAATTTCATGAAAAGTTCTTGAAAATTAAAAGCTATTGTACCCAAGGATTGTAGCCATTGGACTCCTAGTACAACATCAACACCTCCCACTGGAATGGAAAGCATTGGGCTAGTCAATACATATTCTCCCATGGATAGCTCAATATTATGGCACTTTCCAGAGAAATTTATTGTTCCTCCATTTGCAACCATCATTTGACACTCTAGTGCTGGATATAAGAAACAATTCAATTCTTTTGCTACCTTACAATGAATAAAATTGTGGGTACTTCCTGAATCAATCAACACTATTACCTTTTTCTTCTTGATTTGTCCTTCTATCTTGATGGTTTGAGGAGCGGTAATTCCTGCCAATGCATTACAAGATATGGTCGGATTCATTTCTTCTTTATCTAGGCTTTGTTCCTGGAGTATATCCTCTTCTTTTGACCTTTCGTGCTCCTTTTCTTCTTCCTCTTCACAATCTATGTAGAATAATTTCTTCTCAGCACACTTATGACCTTTAGTGTATTTGCTATCACAACTGTAACAAAGCCCTTTTGCTCTTTTTTTTCCAATTGTTGTGGTGTCAACCTTATAGGTTGTGGAAGACTAGGGGAAAAAATGCTTCCATCTTTATAGTTGTGAGTGGTATGCTTCCTGGTTGCCATAATTTTGTTTTCCATTTTTCTTGCTAACCTGAATGCCTTCTCTAATGAATTAGGTTACCAAAGGCGAACATCATGTTGGATATTATCCTTTAAAGTCCCTATGAAAACATCAATCCTATGCTCCTCTGGAATATTTTTTACCCTTATGTTCAATTTTTTGAACTCCTCAATGTTTTCCATTATTGAACCCTTTTGTTTGAGACTTATCAATTGGCTAAAAAAAGTGTTGCTTTTTGTATCCTCATAATGTGCTGTCAATTCTTCTGTAAAAATTGCCCAAGTGATAATTTGTTTACGAGAGAAAAGCCATTGATACCATACAGACTGATTTGGTTCCAAATATAAAGTTGCAATACATACCTTTTGTGTGTTTTGCACATTATTGAGAACGAAAAATTGCTCCATCTGTAATATAAATGTTGCGGGATCCTTGCCATCAAACTTCCTCATATCGATTTTTGGAATATGGTGGGTCTTCGATCCAACATTAGAGTCTATGGAATCATGATTAACATTTCTTTTGTTCTCATCATGAATTTCCTTTACTACCCTTTCACCATTAGTGACCATTTCTTGTAGCAACTTATTCATATTTATCTTCAATTCTTCCATTTTATCATCCATGCCATCAATTTTAGCGTCCATGCCATTCATCTTAGCTTCCATGCCATCCATCTTAGCTTCTATGCCTTTCTTTAAACAATCCATATTAGCTTCTACACCTTTCTTTAAACCATCCATCTTAGCTTCTACATCTTTCCTTAAACTGTCCATCTTAGATTCTATTTCTTTTTGTGCAAGTGACACTTGTTGCACTTGGTCTCGTAATTTTGATATATCATGTTACATTTCTTCCTCTTCTTCATAATTCATGCTAGAGCTTTCAGGTTGCTTACTAGGTGTTTGCATTTTCTTTCCTCGGGGCATCAATTACCGATTCAAACTAATTTTTCAAACCAAGCTTATGCAAAAATTTAAAAAAAAACTATACACCTTTTTTCACTTCGTAGAAGCTTGATATTGAATCTAATGTATCTCTGCAATTTCGGATCATCCAGTTCTAAAATTGCGACTTGTAGTAGCCCTATATGTCCTATTTCCAATGCCACCAGTCTGATCCAAGTTGGATTCTCCAAGGAAGAGTTATGCACAATCTCCGAAGATGACCTGACTATAGACTAGTTCAGTAGAGCGAACTTGTACAACGTGCCACGAGTCACTATTTCAACCTTTGGATCTGAAAAATATATACAAGAAACTAAAGTCCGTCCTCTTTCTATACCTTCTTACGAAATTTCAATCCGATGCTCAGAGAGAAAGTTATGAAGATTTTCCCCAGGTCACATGTTTGGAATGTAATTTAGGAGTCTGCGAAAAGACCAACTTCCTCAGATCATATCTCCGCAAATATAGCACGAAATGCTTTGAAATTCGGACCTGAGATTCAGCGTGATTTCTTCTCAAATGGGGTTTTTTTTTATCTTCTGAAACATCGTAGAAAAAAACGTTATAGCGAAAATTCCACAATGACCTGTTTGGAGCACTGAAACCCTAGAATCCAAAGCTTTTATACCAAATGTTATGAAACCAGCTCACAAAAGATAGAAAAGAGAGATCTACGCCTTAGAATTTAGCCTCTTCGAGGGGGCAACCTCCTTTACATTACATAAATAAGCAATTCTTGGATGATTCAAATGGCAAAACCTCCTTTCTATATATAGGAGTCTAACGAGTCACAATATAACCCAACTGACCTAACAATAATAATATAAAGCCACAAAAATAACAATAGAGGGATTCTATGGGGCACAGTAATAACAATATGGGGACAATAGGGGCACAACAATATTAATAAGGGATAAAAATACAATAGTAATGGGGTAATCACTAGTATTATAGGGACCCAATAGTATTTGTCTCAGAAATGTTTTTGGAATTCTTTTCATGTAACCCGCTCTTCATCGATTTTCCTCACTATTTTGATTTCTTCCCACCAAAAGATGGCCTTACCCCTTAACTGATAAACTACCAATTGTGCCTTCAGTTTATAGGTGTATTCATAAATCTGATAATATTTTCCCATGTCAATTAGCCAAGCTTTTGTTGCCTCTTCTGATTCCCCTTCAAACAGTGATGGCTTAATCTTTTTAAATTCACCTTGCAATTCAATTTTCTGCCTTTTGGTTTTGCGCTGGTTGGAGACATTGTCTGAGCACCCTTCATTGTCTTCCCCATGTCTTTTTGCTGACTCAACATTTTCTTCTCCATGTTGAGTCGTTGCGGTCTCTTCCCAATCCTCAGTATTAGGGTTAAGATGTCCTTGATTCTATCGATTGGATAGACATTTGAGGATTTTCTCCTGTTCTAAGCACAGTCTTTCATCATTTTTTCTTAGAACTGTCATTTCAGCCCGCAACTGTTGAACTATTTCAAGTAACATTGCATTAGCTTGATGTGATTCCTTTCCCAGTTGTATCCAAATATGAAGATTAGAATTCACATATGTTGTTCTGGGCATATGGGGTGGTTCTGGATTCCCTCGCATTCTGGCCTTTTTCTTTTATTGATGCGATCTCTCTGTGTTCACACATACCTTTGTTAAGTTGAAACCAAAAAAATAAACATTTTGTAAAATTTAATACATAACTATTCCTAGGGAGTCTTAGTGTATGAACCTGAGCTCTAATACCACTTGTAACAGCTAAACTCTAACTTACAAATTATATATAAAAAAAAATAAAAAATTGTGTTGTTATTATGCCCATCTTGAACTTTGGTTTATCTTGTGAATATGCCCATCTCGGACATTGGTTTTGGGTTCATTATATATATACGAAGTTATTGATTGTATTTATTATTAAGTTCGTAGACTTGACATTATTGAAGGTTTAAAATGGCGTTAATAATTCATGCAGATTACAACAAAGGTGAAAGAATTGGTTTTTAATACATATGATATGTGAGGCGATCCCTCTGTCCTTGCCCACGTGTTCATTTGTTGTCTCATGTACCCAGGGACATGCGGCAAAGAAATCTGGCAGGAGACTGTATGTCTTGGCCAACTGGTTTAGGTTGCTGGCACCAGCTATTTGGTATTACAACTGTTGAATCGGTTCTCACAATTTGATGGTAGAGGAGACTTAGGGTCTCATTCCCTAACTAACTTCTCATGTCCAGCATCTGTATGGCTCATTGTTACTTCTCTTGGTGTTCTTGCTGCTCTGCAAGGGTTTGCTACTCTGTGAGGGTTTTCACTATTCCCGATTTCATTTTTCTGTTGTATCTTCTGAGAGAGATGATGGCGATGGAATCAGTTAAAATGGAATCATGAAAACCCACAATATATTGTCTTGTTGACCTGTACCGTAAGATTACTATAGAATTGGGTTTCGGTTTGGTACAACGTTTAACGTTTTTCCTTCCCTACACAAGGATGACTCATGGAACCTTCAACGCTGTAGGAGATAACCAGTTCCAAGACTTAGCCATAGAAGGTAAGATTCTAAGCGTTTTCTATTTCACAACATGTAGGGTTAATTCCTTGTTTAAGGTTTACCGATTTATATCACTTCTGGTTGTTCACTGGCTCGAAAACAAGAGAGCTGCCCCACGCGGAAACCTTCCACTCTCAGGTAAGAACTCCGCTTTTGTTTTATTTGTTCTCTAGCTTTACGATATTCTCCAAAGGGGTTTACTGACTTAATGTCTCGGATTTTCATGTCAGGTATACACACAGTTCTTTTCAGTTATTTGTTTTGGCAATGGCCACTACCTTTCTAGGTTGGATTCTTTATTTCTGGGCATGAATTAGGTTATGAGAAACACTACTCATATGGTTGAGAATAGAGACTCAGTCTGTTGTTGAACTTTTAGCTGACAAAATGGCTGTAGTTTATGGCTCGGTTTTAAATTTGTAATTAATTAGTTAAGCATAGATGTTTGAAGGAATACTATGTAAGGAATTTTGTACTTTTTGGGAAAACCTCCCACTCGAAAGGCGACGGAGGGTTTTAAGGGTTTTTCCTTCTACTAAAAGGTCATATTTATTTTTCTATGCGGCCACTTAGGTGAACCGGTTCATGTCCACTGATACTGAATGCTTAATTTATTGTACCAAAACTTACTGAATTTATTCCGCTTGTTTTGCATGTTTGGGAAGGCAATGAACTTACCTTACTTTACTTTTTGGTTGCATTCTCAGCCGAGAAGGCCCTTATTCTATTTATGCAAGTATTTGTTGTGTTTGATTGACCATTTCCGAAGGAATTCGATCAAAATATAGTTTAAGATAATTATACTTTCTTGAATAGCTACTCTGCTATATTTTCACGGTTGTTGTAGTCGAGTAATGGTGTCCTGAACCTGTGTCAAAATAATATATAAATACTATCTTTACATTCCTACCATTCTTACCAGAGTTTGTAATTGTACACAAGTCACTCTACAAATTAATAAAAGTGCATTTCACTTGACTTACTTCTATATCTTAAAAGTTTTCCTTTGTTATTCATAAACAGGGAACCATAATGATTGATGAGCACTTTATTTCATTTTTGCTATGTAATTTGGAAATTCCATAGTTATTAGCACAAACTACCTAAAATTTTATATAAGAGAAAAGGTACTTCTATCTCATGTAATCATGATATTTTTTAAGATATTGACCTTCTAAATGTAGTTTGCTATTTAAGAAATTATTCTAATGACAGTTTAGGAATAACAAATTTTACTGTGATTAAGTTTAATCTTCACAGTCTATAATACATATCTATTTTGCCTGCAATTTCCAAATAATTCTAGAAAGTCCCTCCTCCCAGCCACGAGTCTGGCAATGACATCCATACTCTCCCCCGAGCACTTTTGTTGGTTAACAGTTAATCTTTCCAGCTACAGTCAAGTACCTTGGGTTGCTGGACTCCTGTCCGGCCTCAAGTCCTGTACTCCTTCTGAATGGTCCTAAGAATTCTCCCACTGGTTTGTTTCACCCAGCTCTAGGATCCTCCCCTAGATTCTTCTTTTTCCCCATCTAATTCTCCCTACAGGGCAGATGGGTAATTGTTTTTCCATAACTGTTTCTTTTAAATAATGTAACAATTTTTATTTTGTTAAAGTATCATTACCAATAATTTAGGTAACCATAAAAAATATGTTTCTTGGCCTTCCAGCCTCAATTACTTAATATTTAACACCACACTATAATAAAACTTTTAAGTAGAAAATGGTAAATATCCACTTAATAACCTCAGCAATTTCATGCATTTTGGGTTGTTACACAACTACGTATATATTATACCATCTTAACTGTGGATTCCAAGCCCCTAGAGGGATCAAATCTCTTTTCACTCTAAAATATGTTTGCATCTGAAGAGATTTGCTCCCTTTAGACACTTGTTAAATCTAGAGTTAAGATGGATCTAGGCTACAAGATATAAAAAGCTGTTATTTAAGTGTTTTAACTTAACAATAAATTGAATTTTATAAACCCATATTGAATTAGTTAAATTGTGTTTTTGAATAATTTTATATTAATAATATTTTATATTAAAAATTGAATGTTACAAATTTTTGTCTTATTAAGAACCAGGTAAATTATTTTACCTTTAATTATTTTTTCCTTGCGAGTATTGAAATATTTTACTAATTAATCTAGATTGAATATCAATGAACTGTATAAGAAATAGAAAAATATTTATCGTAATTTTACAATCCTAGTTTCAACCATAATGTGTAATTTATAAAAATATCTTTGCATTTTTTAATGTAAGTCACTTTGCATGCAATTTCATATAAAAAAATTTGATATAAGTTAACCAATACATAATCTATAATAAATATTATTTCATAAAAAAGTAAATCCTGATGATAATTAACCATCTAACAATCATAAACATAATCTAAGATACACATTCAAATTCAATACCATCATCTAATTATATACACCTCTCGCACATATAAATGTCATTAGCTAGATCACAAATCTAATAATCTAACCATGGCATCATCAATGTTATCACATGTATTAAAATAAAACCAATGTAATCTAACATCATCACCACACACATCCTGAAATTAATATAAATCTCATGTCAAATAATTTATATCATGCACATACACATCTATCTGTAACCACATTAAATGAGCATATCTAACACGACCTAACAATATACACATCAACACCAACCTATAAATTAAGTACATAAGCATGAAGAAAAAAAAAATACACCATATATATATATATATATCTATGTGTGTGTGTGTGTGTGTGTGTGTGTGTCCAATAACTACATCAAGTCCAATAAGTGTGATCAAATATCCGATAAAATAGACATAGTGCCAATGTGATCTGTAGTAGAAGATGATAATTCATGGTCAACTACTACATGATCAATGTCTTTCAAACTTAGTTGAGGTGAAGAAGGAGGTGGCTCATCTACAATAGAAGATGATGGATGGTAAACTACTATGCCCTCAACACAATCTAGCGAACTCTCAGGTGGAGGAGGAAGTGGCTGGTATGCCTTATCAGGAGAAACATAAGGCACATCCTCTAGCTCTGGCATCTCATCATCATGCGACTTATGAGGAGGTGTACTACGAGAAGGATCATTGACACCCTGATGACCATTATTTGATGGGGTAGTACTACAAGAAGAATAATTAGCACCACCTTCATCATTATGGTCATGATCATCACCTTGATCATCATCATCACCACCCTCATCTGAGGTATTTTTCATTGCATGATGTTGGCCTGCATTCCTCATCGCTGCGAGTGCCCTACTAGCTCTGATGATATTCTGCATAAGAGACATCATCTCACACAGAAAGTACCTATAGAGATCCATAAACATCCAATCCACATTGATATCTTGAGGCCTCACAGGGTGGACTACATCCTGAACCAAAACTTTGGCCAATTTGTCACAGTAGTCCATTTGAAATCAAGGATCAGCCCTACAGCCTCGAACACCCACACCCCCTTGAGGATGTGCCTCACCCTCTTGGGCCTCACCCATGTCCTCATCTCATCCATTTAGCAGTGGGGGAGGAGAAATGTTGACATCAAATGAGCCGATGTTTACAAAATATATAATACACAAAAATAATTAAACAATTTCATTAAATAATTTAATAAACATAAGTTAAAGAACGTGCTAGAATTAATTTTATTCTAATTCATTAAAAGAATAAAATGAAACTAGATTAATTCAAATAAAACACTAATATTACCTCTATCATCTAGAGGTTAAGCCACTATTAACAGGATGTTGGGACACCCTCTCCAATCAACCCCCACATACTTAAATGCCAACGCCACAAATGCATGGTCATCCTCATTGGCTAGTAGTGCCAGTACCTCGGGATAAATCTTGGATAGATACTCTAGTAGGCCCCTCTTGAGCATCATCTTCCTCCACAAGTGCATCCAGACCTGAGTGATCAGCCTAGGAGGGCAATATTCCAATGAGTGTTTTCCTTTCTTGGCATGAGTAGAATCCCACAACAATATCTTTTGACACGATCAACCCATAAGGCATTCACCAAATCAGTGTGTGAGTTCCTTTGTTTAGAGAAGATGGTATTTTTAATGATACATATGAGGTTCTTATTGGTTGACTCAGCAAGATCGTTTCCATATGGATAGTAGTTAGCTAAATGTTTCAATACAATACCATTTTATAATGCAAAATCATAAAGTTCTAGCGATGAGAAATATGTTTCATTGTAAAAAACAAGTGAAGTCAAAATGACGAACTTGGTAATAATTTTATGCTTGAGGAAGCTAATGACTTCATGATTATTCACTTGCAAGAGGGGAATAGCTTATGTCCACTGCATGAAGTAGTGTGTAGCAGTGAGGATATATCAGTGCTACTTCGATAAGTGTAGAAATATCTCATCGATAACATCTAATCCTCATTGTTGAAATGGTTCTTCTATATCAATAGACTACAATGGGGCAGTTGACTTCTTTTCTCATTCAGTACATTTCTTGAAAACTAGACACTCGCACGCATAAGTGTGAGCATCTTTGAAAAGTGTGGTCTAATAAAAACCAACCCACATAAATTTTTGTGTCGTAGTCTCAACCATGAAATTTCCTCCAGCTATTCCATCATGGAGATCACATAATACCTTTTTTGAATCTAGTGCTTCCAAGCATCTAAGAAATAATCCCTTGTGGTGCTTTCTGAAAAGCACTATGTGTACGAACTGGTAAGATAAAGCTTTCAATATGTTAGCCCTCTTATGTCTCACTAATATGTGAGAGGGTAAAGTATCATGCTTAAGATATTTTCACATGTCTGCATACCAAGAGGTCGTTGTATCAGCGGGGGTAGCTTGTTCGATATGGTACAATTCAATCACCTGCTTCCATCTAGAAGAATCATATTCTGGTGCCTTTCCCACTTCTGTTTCTAGTTGGAATAAACCATGGCCTTTGATGGTGTGAACTCATTTGAACTCAAGTTCGTACTCATGTAATACATTCATCCAGATCACTCTTCTTTCAGCCAACTCTTGTTGAACAAACAATGATCTAATAGCTGGTTGTGGCACAAAGATAATAAAATGATTCTTTAGAAGATAAGGTCAAAAGTGTTTTACCACCTTGTAGACTGTTTAAGCTTATTTATCGATGGTGGAGTAATTAAGCTTAGTTCCTTTCATTAGATGAAATTGTAACAGCCCTGGTAAAAATTCCATGTAACAGAAGTTAAAAAAAATAACCACATTCGATGGGACACTTATTCCAAGATGAATGGGGGTGTTCATTTGGTTGTTTATGGCCAAGGAAATTATCAAAGGAAATGGCTAAGGATTTGGAAAGGAAAAATGGCATTTTTGGCACATTTATTTATGAAAATAAAGGAAATTAGGAGAAAATGGAAGTGAAAGGTCACAGGTTGCATGTGAGGAGGAAAATGAAGGAAAATAATGGAAAATGAAGAAAATAGACGCCTCATTCATAAAAAGGCTTCTAAGGATCAGTTGGAAACCTTTTTTCAGTTCAGTGTTGGAGCTCTCTCATTATTCTCTCTCTCTCTCTCATACTCTTGGATACTTGGAGTTTTCTTGGAGCACTCTTCGAGGGTGTGGCATGCTTGTGGAGTAAGAAGGGAAAGGAAGAGTAGGAAAGTGCAAGAAGACATCTCCATTGATAGCTACAACATATTTTCTTGCAGGTACCAAGTTGCATGTATGATTTATTCACTAGTTTTGGCATGCATGGCATATGCACATGGTTTCTTGGTCGTGATTTTTCATTGGCATGGAGGATTTCCTAGATCGACAGTGGATTGCCTAGTCTTTCCATTTCCTGGATAGCCATGATGATTGGAGATTTACTTTCATTGTTTGTCTTTGTTTGGTTATCATGTTTCCCTAGCTTGGGTTGAGTTATTAGTCCTGGAAGCCCTGGTTGAAAAAATGCTATGGAAACCCTGTAACAGCTTGGGTTGAGTTACTAGTCCTCGAACCCTTGGTTGGAAAAATGCTCGGAAAGCCCTTGGTGGGTTGAGTTACTAGTCCTAGAAGCCTTGGTTGGAAAAATTCTTTGGAAGCCCTTGGTGGGTTGAGCTACTAGTCCTGGAAGCCTTAGTTGGACAAACGCTTTGGAAGCCATGTATAAGTTGTTGGTTGAGTTACTAGTTCTTGAAGCCTTGGTTGTACAAATTCTTTGGGAGCCCTGGAAGGCTTGTATGGAGACCAATCTGATGATGGTTTTGTGATGTCCAACTGTGAGGTGCAATCAATGTTTGATGGGTTGAGGTGGATGGCCTTTGGAAGCCCTGGATGAGTTTTGATTGATGTGCTCTATGAGATCCCAAATTCTTGCTTGGAATATGACACGAGAGTGAATGGCTGAAGAGATATTTGGCTCAGCCATTCTATGGTCGGGTGGAATGTGGTAGTCCCATCTATGGTTGGTTTATTGCATTCATTAATGAAAAATTCATTCCCTTGATTTTCATGTGAAAATGTATTGATGTATATATGGATTTTGATGGTTGATATGTTTATGGTATTTTTGTTCATATTATGTTGGTTATATGTACATTTTGTGATAGCAAATATGTATGGCTCTCAACATGTTATTATTTGTACATGAATGGATAATGTGTCTATGACCTAGTAGATGATAATGCAACAAATGGCATGAGAGAACAATGGTTCATAGCGATTCCCAGATAAGTATGAGATCCCTACATATAATTCTATTGTTTACATCTGCAGGTTACATGTTTTCGATATGTTTGATGAAATGCTTGTCATGGCTAGTAGGGATCTGGTTAAGGTCTTGATCAGCTTATTGTTTTTACATCATTGTTTCCCTATACATCTCTTTATTCTAAGCTATCATTCTATTTAGGGCAGTGGTCTGGGCTATAGGCCTAAAAAAGTGGCTTAAATCCCAGGGTTGTTTGCATAGAACTGGCAATTCTGGTCCACAATCGTTGGCAGGAAGGCTTATGAGAGTGACTTTGGGTTTTTGGTCACTCCCTTGCCCACAGCATGAGAGAGACTATGCCCTAAGAGGTCCAAAACAATAGTGGGACCTAGGGACAGGCTATCTGAGTGGCCGACTTGTCTCTTGAGGGTTTTTTTGATGATTTTGAATGACTGTGTGATGTTCCATTGATTCCACTTCCTTGTGGCCACATAGGAGGTCGAATCTGATCATAGTATTATCTCGTCTCATGTTTACCTCGGTTTCCATGGTTACTTGGGTGGATGTGGGAGGAGGGTGTTACAGAGTAGTATCAGAGCATGGTTCAACTCTCAGACTGAAAGGGTTGAAGGTGTTGGTCAGGCATGCATGTCAGTTTCATGTGTGTTTCTTATACTTACATACCATGTACTTGTTTCATTGTTTGATGCTTAAGTATGGCTGTAGTATGGTTATCATGGAAAATTTGATATTGATTTCGTCAAATGAATTGCCATAAGTATGTGACTCACTATGTATGGATTATATGTCACTTACATGTTTATCTTATGGTGGTTACTTAAATCCTTGTATGCTATATTACATTTTTGAATATTTGGATTACATGTATCAGTCTTGTAGATTGATTACAATATTTGATCGCTTATGTTCGACTACATGCATTTATGCGTAGGTATAGTTGATTTGGCATTGCTTATGCATAATGTTGGTTGCATGTGGTAGTGTGTACAATGGAGTGATGTGATCTAGGTGGATATTGGTGGCCACCCACCTATCCCACCTATATCTCTAGTCGGTTTCTTTTGTTTCCTTGTTTATTTTAGCATTTACTCTTTTTAGCAGTTTTTCAGGTACTGAATTTTTGGAGCAGTTTTGACCCCCTAAATTGGCACTTTTTTAGGTCCACTGCAAGCCCATAGCTATAGGTAGGGGGTTGTGGAAAAAAATATAGTACTCGGAGATACATTTCCAACAAGGTATGTAATGTCCCTTAATAATAAATAATAAATAATAATAAAAATAAAAAATCATAAATAATAAATAATAAATAATATAATATAATATTAAAATACAAGAAAATAAATAATAAACAATAAATAAAAAAAATACTAATAGTAAATAAATAATAAACAATAATAAAATAACAATACTAAAGCTCTAAATAAATATAAATAGAAATAAAACAAGAAAGATCAGTAAAGCTATCAAAAAGTAAAAAAACAAAAGAAATAAAACATGAAAGCAATAATGTTGCATGTTGACACATGGAGTGTGTGCATGTGGTTCCATTTCCAATGTTTTCTCTATTTAATAGATGGTGAGGAAGATGAGAGGCATTCCATCATTCCATGATTCCACCATCCACTCTCTTGGGAGAATAGTGTTGTGAGACAAAGGATTCCCTGGCAGTAGTATGTTGATTGAGGGCTCAGGGGTGGCCAGTTGTGACAAGATTTTGTGCAATTGAGCCTATGGTTGGGTGGAGAGTCATCCCCAAGACATTGTTGCAATTAGCATAATTCAACTAGCGTTCAACTCTGAAATCACAAGTGAGAAACATCATCAGCACAGGTAAGTTATCTCTACTCATATTGTTGAAATCGATGTTAATTAGTTGATAAATTGCGTGTTGATCATAAATCGCATGATTAATCTAATTAATTACATGTTTTTATTTTGAGGCTGTTACATACGGTATCAGAGCCAAATTTCCAATGCTAAAGTCCTTTGGATTACTTTAACTAAATATTTGTATTTTATACTTGATAATAGTAATGTTTTTTTATTTTTTTTATTTTTAAATTTTGAGACTCGTGATTAAAAAGAAAAAAATATATACCTTTCGAATAATATATGATGGTAGTTAAAAGTTAAAACATTACAACATAAGTGCTACGTATTTGTAAAATTAAGGAAAACTAATGGCATAATTTTCTTCTCTTATATGTAATATATATATGTTTTTCTTTTAATAAGAATATTCAAAATATTATAGTATCTTTGTAAATCCATAAATAATTATATATCGCATATACAGTAAGTTATATTTTATTGCTAGTAGAGTGGTTTATCATCCAGGTTGATTGTATGATTCTGTAAATGCGGTGGACTTTTTAGGTACAAGTTGTGGTGTTATTTAAAATATATTTACTCTCAAATCTTTGAAATAAGACAACGTGCATGCCATACAAAAAAACACTGATCTCCAAGTTGACTTTGTAAAAGTACAGAAGGGATATGAAAGAATTCCCTTCTAGAAAACGTTGTACTACTTGTCAAAGTTTTATCAACTTTGGACACCCTATTCATAGCTTCTTACACTTTGCGTTGGCCAATATTTCAAAGATTAAATATATGCATTGGCATCCTTCAAAAATGTTTTTATATACTCTATATACTATATACTATGGATTGTCTTTAGTTATCTGAAAGATAAAATTCAAACCATCAAGGAAATTTTGTTTTTCTTGATGTAGAAATTTAAATGGAAGATTTTGATGGCATGATTTCAAAGAAGAAAGAAAAAAGGAATTATTTTAACGTCCACGAGACTATAGATAGCCTATGGAACAATTTGCTTCTTCATCTGATTGATGTATTCGACCCTTTTTTTGTGAAGCTTCAAAATAAATTTTCCCGCTTCTTGACAAACCCCTTGCTAAATAAATTATTCCAATAGTTAGCTACTAAAATGCATTTTTTGTTGTCAATAATTTCTCACATAATCTGACTGAGTTACAATTAATGCGTAAAATAAAAAATAAAAAAAAATGCGTAGAATATTCCTACACTCTATTTATGGTGTCGTAGCATTAATGCAATCAACCTCTATTATCTTAAACCTTTTTTTTACCTACCCATGCTTTCACCTCTTTATTTGACAATCACTTGGCTTTGTATACTATTTCCCTTTCGTGAATGGGTATTTATGTGAAATTTCACGGCTGAGAGGACTTTACAAAAATGGAATGAAGGTAGAAGTTGGAAAGCATCACCGGAATTGGTACATGCTTTAAATGAAATTGGGGAAATTTTTTTTCTATTTTTTTTAAAATACTATTTATGAATATTGTTAAGCATAAAATAATAGAAACATCACTTTCCTATTTCTAAAATTTTGAATTTTTTTGGAAAAATAAATACAAAAATTTTATTCGAATGTGCATCGGTTGATACAGTTAGTAGATGTGAAAGTTCGTAAAATTCGATAAGTGGTTGTGAACATCTAGATTCTCATCCTTTAATCTGATCCCGAGAAGGATCTCAGATAAATAAGTGAACAAACTATCTATCAAGACCGCCTTCAAAGATGAAAGGTCTAAATGTCTCTTGATTTGCTTTGCTTATATTATTTCGTAAATTTTTGTTATTGTCTCCGAATAGTGAGTTTGGAGGCATAAGTCTTTCAACTAGTTAATTATTATATTACTTAAGGATTACTAAGGGGCACACTTCCTGTGATTTTCCTGGTTAAACATAAAGAGGAGAGCGAAGAAAATTATATCATTAACCTGCTTTACAACTAAAAAATAAAAAGTTAAATTTAGGATTGTTTTATAATAGTGAATGTGAATTGAGTTTAAATAATTAATAATATAATAATTAGTTAAAATTAGTTTCACATTAAAATTGTTTTATGAGCAAAGTTATTATGATTTTTTCATTTTGTTTTAATTTTAATTTAGTTTTAAACTATTATTTTAACTGTGATTTAAGTGGTTGGCAAAAATATAAAGACAATTGGATTTTAGTTTCTATATAGTTAATCCTATATGGTTATTTTATTTATGTTTTTTTGACATTTTGAGTTTTAAATTGTATTTTAAGAAAAGAAAATGGGAATATTAAAAAAAACAAAATATAAAAATTTGGATTTGTGCTTTAGAATACATTCACAAAGTTAACAATATCAATGAGGTATTATGAAAAGTTATGTGAATAACTTTGAAGATAGTAGGAAACTAGCCCTAAAGGATAAACCCATTATCATAATGAGATGTTGGAAAGATAAGTATGTCAACAAGGGTTTTAAGAAATAAAATGAAGTTTTAGGATTGACATCCAAGGTTAATTGCATATATTGGATAAAGTTGTCTAAGGAGAAATGGAAAGGAGAAACTCCCAAATTTTCTAATGATGATAATTAATGATAGCTCATGTGATTATGGCCAACTTGGATTAGATGAACAAAAAAAAAAAGGTGCTAGATAGATACTTAAGGTGGTTGAGAGGAAGTGTCACAACAAGGGTAAGAAATCAATAAGAAGAGGCAACTTATTTTAGAACATAACGGAAGGGTTTGGTATAATCATAACTTAGTACTCTAAAGGTATCACTATAAAGTCTATCTAAGGATGATGCACATAAAGAAGAAAATATTGGCAATCAACTAATGAAGTTGAATAATCATGGTAATAATGAAGGTCATTTTGAAGGAACTTGGAAGGTATGATGACATAGATTAAGGAAGTAAATCCGTAATAAAATTGATCAATTGGAGGAGATAAGTTGTGTGCATGACAACATTTATAATAGTTTTTCCCTCTAATGGGAGAGTCACATTGTAAAGTTTTCCATAGGTGACTAACTATATGCATGAATTAGGGATAACAAGATGTATGATCAGGCAATTTTATTATTTTGATGTCTTAAAACAGGAAATGATAAGAAGATTACATTTGGTAGCCATCTTAATGAATTTATTTATAAGGTATTACCCAAGTTGGGGAATAGTAACAACATTTCCAAAGTTTATCAATGCTATGCTTTTAAGAGAGGAGAAAAAGAAACCACAATGACTGGAGGTGAGAAATTAAAATCAATTTAATAAAATAGAATGAAGTGAAGAAGTTTCTTTTTTTGAAGCTAGTAGACATGGAATATTAGGAGATTAAGACTAGGAGAAAAATAAAAATATATCTATAAATATCTAGTAGGAGGAAATGAAGGGATGTTCTATCAAGAAGAAAGTTCTTTTAAGGGTATTGATGAGTGGACCGAGAAACATGATTGGTAATGGTCATAGTGATGATCTACATAATTTAAAAGTGTGAAGATATGAAGTTGAGAATTTTCATAATGACCAGTGATGATAAACGAGGAAGATGTTTAAAGGTTTAAATGGTAAAAAAATAATAGTTGAGGTATAAGAAGGAATGTTGCTAGAAAGTTTATAAAGATACTATTTAATCACATAGAGAAACTTATCAAGTTTTGTTCCCATAACATTAAAAGAGGTTGTTTCCACAGAACACCACACATTTAAATTTTTCATGGACAATGATGGTAGTAGTGTTTCCAACTGTTTCAAAATCTAAAATAAAGATACTATTCAATGAGTGAAAATTAAAGTGAAATAATCTCCTGTCCAACTTGAAGAAGGGTTAATTTACGATAAAGCAATCAAGTGGTAGTGAGATAGGAACTTGACGAGATAAGAAAATATTTTTTTGTGGATGAAAATGATAATTGTTAAGTGATGTATGTACAAGTCAACATGGATCAACAAACCCTCATGTAAGTAAATTAAGCATGATATAAAATAAAATCTTTATGAGCTAGTGTTTATATGCAATTGCACATAGCGGTATTAGAATCGGTAAGCCAAAGGGTAAACGGATGTAAAACCAAGGGATTTTAATTTTGAGATAGATGATTTAAATAATGATTGTATAACTAGTAAAATATTAACAATGAATTTCACCAGAATTTCCTTGGGGAAGGAAGAATATATGACGAGAGATTAAGACTCAAGATGATGAGGCTCATGTGAAATTTAACGATGTACTTAGATGATTATACCTATGGTGTAAATGGTCAACTTCCTAGTTGAAAGAAGTGGAAATGATTATTGAAAAAGTAATTGGTATCTTGATGAAAAAATAACACTAATCGCATTGGTGAGATAGCTTAGATCCTAGAGGGATGTTGAATAATCTCATTTTATAGTTGGTATTCATTGTTTATGTAAGCAAATGAAATTGATTCATGATAAGAATGCTTATAGTGTATTATTGCTTTATATTTGATATGTATTGAAATGGTTCTCATATTTATGATGCTATAATATGAGGTTTATTGACATGTGGTTCATTTATTATGTGAAGTCATGATATGTTGTTGATGCAAATATGTTGATGTTATGACTTATGATGGTATTTCATAAGGTGAAGCATGTGATAGTTGCATACAAATTTATGACATGCATGAGCATGTAGTTCGTTATTATTCATAATGTTGTGATCAACAATGATGAGTGTTCTCATGATGACATGCAAGACTTGGCATGTTGATTATTTTCTATGATACTATGATGGTATAGCTAATGCATTGGTTGCATGTTGAGGTGTGATGATTGAAAGGACTCCACAAATGAGCTGAGAGGGTTGGTTTATTTGATGATCTCATGTGAGCCCATACACACAAGGGAGAATAAGTAACACCATAGGGGTGGGGACAAACTCAATTAACACTGCATATGCTAGTGGTTCCTTTGCCTTGTGTAGCTCTTGATGGATAGCTCTTGAAGGGCTATGGGACCATCTCGAGGAGGCTAAGTGCCTGATGTTCTAGGCTAGGTGCCTGTTATTGGATTGGGATGTCGAAGTCTCGTGGGGGTGTAAGGACTTTGATGCCTGGGGTTGTGCACCTTAGTAAGTTATGGAGTGAGTGGGCCAACCTTGCGAGATGCCCAGAGTCATTGAGTACCGTACCGGATGCCTGCCTTGGGGCAGATGAGGTCTGAGTCGAGCACGAGCCTTAGGGCCAGCCTTGGAATAGGATACAGACTGAGGAGGCTTATGCCTAGTTCTGAAAGTGGGAAAAAGGACAGAGATTCCTTGGGATTTCTCGGGTGTTGTGAAACTTTCGATGCCTGCTGGTTATACTAGTTCAGCAAAGGGTGTCAGCAACATGAAGTAATAAATAACAAAATAAAATGTTAAATAGTTCCACTTAACTTCAAGACGAAGTTCCTTAAAGTGGGGGAGTATGTAATGTCCCTTAATAATAAAAATAAATAATAAAAATAATAAATAATAAATAATATAATATAATATTAAAATACAAGAAAATAAATAATAAACAATAAATAAAAAATACTAATAGTAAATAAATAATAAATAATAATAAAATAACAATAGTAAAGCTCTAAATAAATATAAATAGAAATAAAAAAAGAAAGTAGTAAAAATCAATAAAGCTATCAAAAAATAAAAACAAAAGAAATAAAACAAGAAAGCAATAAAGTTGCATGTTGACACATGGAGTGTGTGCATGTGGTTCCCCTTCCAATGTTTGCTCTATTTAATAGATGGTGAGGAAGATGAGAGGCATTCCATCATTCCATGATTCCACCATCCATTCTCTTGGGAGAATAGTGTGTGAGACAAAGGATTCCCTGGCAGTAGTACGTTGATTGAGGGCTCAGGGGTGGCCAGTTGTAGCAAGATTTTGTGCAATTGAGCCCATGGTTGGATGGAGAGTTGTCCCAAAGACTTTGTTGCAGTTAGCAAAATTCAACTAGCGTTCAACCCTAAAATCACAAGTGAGAAACATCATCACCACAAGTAAGTTATCTCTACTCATATTGTTGAAATTGATGTTAATTAGTTGATAAATTGTGTGTTGATCATAAATCGCATGATTAATCTAATTAATTACATGTTTTTATTTCGGGGCTGTTATAAGGTATCGTACGCACCAAACAGAGATAATATGACCGAGTTATGACCATGAGAAGTTGGCTGCCCAGCTAACCCCAACGAGGCCCACAAACACTTGGCATTACATCTCCTCAGGTTAGGTTTTTGGTTGTTTAGGGTTTTATCATGTCTTTAAATAATAAATAGGCACTTACACCTCATTGCAACACAGCTCATAAACATGTAGCCACCACATCTCTTTTCAAAGATAAGCTACCATCGCTCGAGCTAGCCTTATTTCCATTCTGTTTGTAAGCATATTTCAATATTTGATATTAATGAAATGAAGTGTTACTTCTGTTGTTTCTTTGTATTTATAGTTATATCTGTAATTTTTTTCGTTCCTGTTTAGATTCAGATCATGACAGTTTTTTTCATGCATGAGGTCATATCATGAATTGTTGATATAGCCTTGCATTGATGACTGGATCCTAGTTAGAGTGATGTTTATGAGTTGATACATTTACTTGCGTATGTCGATATGTTGTTATGATCATGTTATACATGTATCATGAAGATTTGGTAATCTTGTAGACAAGGTATCCTCCCTGAGCTATACTAAGGTACGTTGATATATTATGATTTGGCTTATCTAATATATTATGCCTTGTAGGAAGAAATATCAAATGGCTAGAAGTATGGTTGACTATAGAGACTGTCCCTACAAATCCAAAGAGAAGTATGGTGTTGGTAACTCCTCCGAATTGGAAGTAACATTGAGAAGTTTAAAGGAAGAGAAAATGAGTTGTAAGGAAGATAATGACATAATCATACAAATATAGGAAAATCTAGCAGAGTTAAATGTAGTGATACCCCAGAGCTTGTCAGATTTGTAGCGGCAAGGACCACTTCATATCAGTCATGAGAAGGAGGAAAAAAATAATGGGGCATATGGTAGTAGATCACATGGCAGTGATCGTTCAGATAGAGATGACACAATTCGAGATTGTGGATTGTTGGACACTCTGAGGAGGAGAAGGGATAGACACGGGTATTATTCTATTTTTTATTCACATAGGCACTATGATCGTCAACGTTATCATCCATACAGGAGGTGTGATAGGGGATACTTTTTGAATTAGTTTAAGAAAGAAAAGCCACTTACCTTTGATGGAGAGGTAAATAGATAACATGATGTAGAGGCTTGGTTACTCGGTATGAAGAAGTTCTTCAGGTTGCATGACTACTCAAAGAACATGAAAGCTAGAGTGACTACTTTTAGTCTTAAAGGTAAAGAAGACATCTGGTGGGAAGATGTGAAAAATGTCAAGGACATAAATGAGGAATATTTGACATGGAGTGAATTTGAGAGGCTATTCAAGAAAAATTAGTTGTCGGAGAGATACTTTAATGATAGGGAAAAATAATTCTATGAACTAAAGATGGGATCCATGATAGATGATGAGTACACTAGTAAGTTATTGGAACTATTGAGGTATGCACCTTACCTAAAGGGGGAGAAGATTAAAATTCATAGATTCATTAGTGGACTATTGGTTGCATTGAAATATAGGATTGAATTTGATGAGCCTAGATCATTGGAGGAGGCAATTCGAAAGATAAAGCATTGTTATGAACAATTGAAGTGCAGCATTGAGACTAAGCCAGGTTGGAGAGGTAATGTAAAGAACAAAGGAAAATGGGATAAAAGGCGATCAAAGTCATAGGGTAAATATAACAAGGAGAATGTTGCACCACCTAAGAGGTTCAATGCATCAGATAGAGGACAGGGACATTGTTAGGTCCCTATAATACTAGTGATTCCCCCATTACTATTGTCATTGTATCCCATATTTATTATTATTGTGCCCCATAGAATCCCACTATTGTTATTTTTGTGCCTTTATAATATTATCATTAGGTCGGCTTGGTTATATTGTGACCCCTTAGACTCTTATATATAGAAAGGAGGTTTTGTCATTTGTATCATCCAAGAATTGTTCATTTGTGTAATGTAAAGGAGTTTGCCCCCTCGAAGAGGCTGAATTATAAGGCATTGATCTATCTTTTCTATCTTTTTGTGAGCTGGTTTCATAACATTTGGTATCAGAGCTTTGGATTCAAGGGTTTCACTGCTCCAAATAGGTCATCGTGGAATTTTCACTATAATTTTTTTTATGTGATGTTTTAGAAACAAAAACAAAAACCCATTTGAGATGAAATCGTGATGAACCTTGTGTCTGAATTTCATATCTTGTTTAGCTATATTTTCATATATATGATTTGAGATGTTAGGGTTTTTGCAAGCTCCAAAATTTCATCTAAAACAGGTCATCGTGGAATGTTCGCTATAACACTTTCTCTACAAAGTTTTAGAAGCTATAAAAAAAATCCATTTGAGAAGAGATCATTCTGAACCTTGGCTCTGAATTTTAGATCCTGTCTCTCTATATTTTTGGAGATATAATATGAGGAAGTTAGGGGTTTTGCAGACCCCCAAATTACATTCCAAACAAGTCACCTTGGGAAAATTGTCATAACTTTCTCTTTGAGAAATAGATTGAATTTTCGTAAGAAGTTGTAAAAAGAGGACAGTCTTTAGTTTTTTTACTACCATTTTCAAAGCCTAAGGTTGAAACAGTGACCTGCAGCATGTTGTACAACTTCTCTCTACTGAACAAGTCTATATGCAGGTCATTGTGGGAGATTTGGCATAACTATTCATTGGAGAATCAAATATTGATTAGACTTACGAGGTTAGAAATATTACTCATAGGGTTACCGGAGGAAGAAATTTCAAACCTAGGAGATCCAAAATTACAAAGATACACCAGATTCAATATCAAGCTCCTATAAATTGGAAAAAGGTGTGTAGTTTTTTTTTTTTTTTGCATAAGCTTGGTTTGAAAAATTAGCTTGAAGGAATTCAAAGGGCATAGTGGAGCATTATTATCGGTATTTGATGCCCCAAAGAAAGAAAATGGAAACACCTAGTAAGAAACCTGAAATCTCTAGCATGACTCATGAAGAAGAGGAAGAAATGCAACATGATATATTAAAATTACGAGACCAAGTGCAACAAATTTCACTCGCAGAAAAAGTAACAGAAAATAATATGGATGTTTTAAAGAAAGACGTAGAAGCTAAGATGGATGGTTTAAAGAAAGGCATGGAAGCTAATATGGATGGTTTAAAGAAAGGCGTAGAAGCTATGATGGATGATGTGGAAGCTACGATGGATGGCATGGAAGCTAAGATGGACGATTTGAAGACATATTTAACAAAGCTTCTACAAGAAATTCTTACTAATGGTGAAAGAGTAGTAAAGGAAACTCATAATGAGAACAAAATAGATGTTAATCATGATTTCATAGACTCTAACATTGGATCGAAGAACCACCATGTTCCAAAGATCAATATGAGGAAGTTTGATGGAAAGGATCCCGGAACATGGATACTACAAATGAAGCAATTTTTCAATCTCCATAATGCGCAAAACACACAAAAGGTATGCATTGCAACTTTATATTTAGAACAAAATCAGTTTGTATGGTATCGATGGCTTTTCTCTCGTAAACAAATTGTCTCTTGGGCTATTTTTACAGATGAAATGATAGCACATTATGAGGATACAAAAAGCAATACTTTTTTTAGCTAATTGATAAATCTCGAACAAAAGGGTTCAATGATGGAGCACATTGAGGACTTCTAAAAATTGAATATAAGGGTAAAATATATTATAGAGGAGCATAGGATTGATGTGTTCATAGGGACTTTAAAATATAACATCCAACATGAGGATTGCCTTTGGGAACTAGATTCATTGGAGAAGGCATTCAGGTTGGCAAGAAAAATGGAAAGCAAAATTATGGCAATAAGGAAGCCTACCACTCACAATCATAAAGATGGAAGTGTTGCTGCCCCTATCCATCCACAACCTACAAGGTTCATAGCACAAAAATTGGAAGAAAAAAGAGCAAAAGGGCTTTGTTACAGTTGTGATAGAAAATACGCTAAAGGTCATAAGTGTGCCGAGAAGAAATTATTTTACATAGATTGTGAAGAGGAGGAAGAAAAGGAACAAGAAATGTCAAAAGAAGAGTATATACACCAGGAACAAACCCTAGAAAAAGAAGAAATGAATCTGGCCATATCTTGTAATGCATTGGCTGGAATTACCACACCTTAAAATATCAAGATAGAAGGGCATATCAAGAAGAAGAAGGTAATAGTGTTGATTGATTCGGGAAGTACCCATAATTTTATTCATTGTAAGATAGCCAAGGAATTGAATTTCTTCCTATATCCAGCACCAGTGTGTCAAGTGATGGTTGCAAGTGGAGGAACCATAAATTGCTCAGGAAAGTGCTATAATATTAAGCTATCCATGGGAGAATATGTATTGAATAGCCCAGTGCTTTCCATTCCAATGGGTGGTGTTGATGTTGTACTAGGATTCCATTGGCTACAATCCTTGGGTACAATAGCTTTTAATTTTCATGAAATTTTCATGAAATTCTCTGTAGAAGGAAGGGAAGTTGAATTAAGGGGTATCGCAGGGAAACCAAGAAAGATAATTAGCTTTAACGAAATGACAAAGCTTCTAAAGAAAGAACAACGAGGCATAATTTCACAATTATGTTCACTAGAGGTTCCCACATCGAAATCATCCATTTCTCTAGATCTCCAAAAAGGCTTGGATAATCATTCCAAGGTATTTGAGACTCCCATAGGCCTCCCACCTATTCATGATCATGATCATGCTATCAATTTGATTCCAGGAAGTGTTCCTCCAAACATCAGGCCTGACAGATATCCCTATGTCCAAAAGAGTGGAATTGAACGTATGGTTGCAGAAATGCTAGAGGCTGGTATAATTCAACCTAGTCAAAGTTCTTTCTCTGCTCCAGTAGTATTGGTTCACAAGAAGGATGGATCATGGTGCATGTGTCCAGATTATAGGGAGCTAAACAAGCTCGCTATTAAAGATAAATTTCCAATTCCTGTCATTGATGAATTATTGGACGAATTGCATGGATCAATTTACTTCACCAAGTTGGTTCTTCATTCGGGATATCATCAAATCAGAATGAAAACTGAAGACATTCCAAAAAAATCATTTAGAACTCATGAGGGTCATTATGAATTTTTGGTCATGCCTTTTGGCCTTACTAATGCACCTTCTACATTTCAAGGTTTCATGAATTCCATTTTCAAACCCTTCCTTAGAAAATTTGTGTTAGTATTTTTTGATGATATACTAATCTACAGCAAGTCTTGGAAGGATCATGTCCAAAATGTTGACATGGTGCTCAAACTATTGGAGGAGAAATAATTATATGCAAAAACTCCAAATTCTTTTTTGGAGTACAAGAGGTGGAATATCTAGGTCATATTGCATCTCATGAAGGTGTTAGGGTAGACCCTAGCAAAATTAAAACATCCA
This sequence comes from Pinus tabuliformis, assembly GCA_031772625.1. NCBI lineage: Eukaryota > Viridiplantae > Streptophyta > Pinopsida > Pinales > Pinaceae > Pinus > Pinus tabuliformis. Next base: position 756,401,937 of record CM062815.1, on the reverse strand, counting down.
CGATGATTTCTCGGGTTAACGGGGTATTATCACAAGTTTGTTAAGAATTATGGGAGAATAGCAGCACCTTTAACAACATTATTGAAGAAAGATGCATTCTCATGGACTCCAGAAGCAACAAAGGCCTTTGAACATCTTAAAGAGGCAATGTGCCAAGCACCAATCTCAGCTACACCAGACTTCACAAAAACCTTTATTGTGGAATGTGATGCCTCAGGAAATGGAATTAGTCTTGTTTTAATGCGAGAAGAAAGACCCATTGCTTTCGAAAGTTCTACAATCAAGGGAAAGTATTTACAAAAAGCTATTTATGAGAAGGAAAAGATGGCAATACTACATGCACTTAAGAAATGGCGACCCTACCTAATGGGAAGATACTTCAAGGTAAAAATAGATCATGATAGTCTTTTTAGAACAAAGACTATCTTCAGAAGAGTGGCAAAAATGGGTCACAAAGATGTTGGGCTATGACTTTGAAATCATCTACAAAAAAGGGAAGAAGAATGTTGTGGCAGATGCACTCTCAAGAAAGGATGATGATGTGGAAGCATTTCTTTGCACCATTTCTATTATCCAACTGGATTGGATAAACGAATAAAGGGATGAATGGAAGAATGATGAGGAAGTGTGGGCACTCATTCAAAAGATACAACAAGATCCCAGTACATCTGATACATTTAGCTGGAAAAATGATTTGTTATTGTATAACGATTGGTTATACTTATGTAAGAATTCCCAACTCAAACAAAAGATTCTTATGGAATTTCACACCTCTCCCTTAAGAGGGCACTTAGGATTTTTAAAAACCTACCACAGGGTTAAGAAGGAACTTTTTTGGGATGGCCTTAAATTGGATATTCAAAAGTTTGTGGCGGAATGTTTGGTTTTCCAAAGTAATAAAGTTGAAACAATTAAGACCCCAGGACTATTACAACCTTTATCGATTCCAAGCCAATGTTGGGGGGAGGTTTCAGTGGATTTTATCACAGGTTTACTCAAGTTCGAATGAGAGAGTGTTATCATGTTGGTAGTTGACAGACTTACCAAATATGCACACTTTTATGCTTTATCTCATCCCTTTAAAGCGAATACATTTTCTACTGAATTTATGGAAACAATTCAAAAGCTACATGGAAACCCAAAGATTATTGTAAGCGACAGAGATCCCATTTTCACTGGAAATTTTTAGAAAGAATTATTTTCCTGTCTTGGTACTCAATTAGCTCATATCTCATCTTATCATCCTCAATATGATGGGCAAACTGAGATAGTAAAGAAATGTTTGGAAGGATATCTTCATTTCTTTTTATCTGATAAACAGACACAACGGGTCAAATGGTTTCCTCTGGCTGAATGGTGGTATAACACTTCCTTCCATACTGCTGTTGGAAATAATACTGAGAGGGGGGGGGGGGGTGAATCAGTATTATCAAATCAATAAAACTTTTTCATTTCCATACTTAGATACAGACACGCTACTTCAGTTAATGGAACCCGCGTGTATACGCAACTATGTTTAATGCAACTAGCGTATATCCAGAATACTTATGATTCAATTAATCCATTAAATGTTGACCTTTAGTTAGTGCATCAGAACTTCATTAACCATATGAACAGTAAGCAGGCGCAGTAAAACAAAACAGATCATCACACACAAGAAGCACACATGAACACCATGATATAAGGTGGAAACCCAATGTGGGTGAAAACCATCTGCTGCAAGTCATCTCTATCTTCCTTTGATAAGAAACTTCATTTTACAATATTTCTGTATTGGTGTAGTATTATACCAGTACACAGACTTCTACCTGCAGAAGGCTACAACCTTCTCTCGTTCTCCAGACTCTCATGGATGGGAGCTAAAACCCCCTTAGCTCTTGCACTAGCTGATCCATTTACTAGTATGTAGGTGCTTGCCTACTGAATGCTCCAATCTTCACTAGTTCTCTAGCTGCTACTGGAAGGGAGCTACCACCCCCTTTGCTCTTATACTAGCTGATGTACTAGTACATCGGCGCCAGCCTACAATCTCCTTTCATCCTCCATGGACCACATTTCATACATTTTCAGGCTGGATACTCCTGAAGCACAACACTATAATCTGAAGGCCACGTTTCATCCAATTTTCATACTGGACCCATCAATACTAGCATCATCAAATTCTGAATCACTGAAACACTGAAACCCTGTCAACAACACAGTCACCAGAACACAGAGCAGAACACTGAACTCTGCAACAATATTCAGAACCAACTGTATCATCAAAATCATGCATCAGAGTGCATACACTACTTGGAAGTGCTGAACCAGCGTGTATACGCAACTTCACCAAGGTGAACCAGCGTATATGTCATCAATTACTTACTTATAACTTGATGCACTTCCTGACTCCAGATTATTACATATACAAGGATAATATGTGTGTTAGCACCCATATGTAGTCCATCAGATCACATAAATATGAGTCATTATGATCCTGATCCAATATTAGTTCTCATCCATCAATAGTGAAGCTAAACACAATCAACCAAACAGGATATGAAGAATACTGACACCATTAAACTGTCATCAGAACTCATCAACAACCAGAACCACCTGTAACTTCAAACATCATAGCTCAAATGGTATACGCTACTACGATGAACCAAAACCACGTACATATGTGCTTACACCAAAGACAACCCGCGTACAGATCTATAAATATTCAATCATGACTTGCAGCGATTTCAAACTTAAGTTATACCCAGTTCAGATCGTTACATGCGTCAGTATATAGATCTAGAATAAACATAATCAATCATATAGAGATAGTTCATTTCAAACCATTTGATCCCAATCTATCCTTAGATCTTGTTCTCCATCAACCGGTCAGATCCCTCCTTAGCTCAGATCAAGCACTGCATCATCAACCCATAACCTGTATACTGGATCTCATCCTTCATCAAATATTCAAGACTTTTTTCAATGCACTTGCCTAATGATCTTCTTTTCCTTTTATAGTCTTAGGCCTTGCTTAATACCATGGTCCAAAACCATAACAAACCAATACCATGGACCCAATACTTGGGATCAACACATTTGACGAGATACTATGGTTCAAAATCATAGGTTCAAATACCAAGGACTAATTACCACGAACCAAAAGTAAGTTCTCCAACATATACGCGCTTTTCCATGCATGAAACTGATCATCAATTCCTTGCTGTTGCACTATGATCTGTCATCTGTGTGATTTGCCATCAAGGACAACACTTGTCTCATAATGCCAACAATCTCCCCCTTTGGACTTGATGGCAAAGCTAACTTGTCACACTTAGAACTGTCATCTGATTCCTTTGAGTTGTCCTGCATTTGATATCTCTTTTGTAGATTCATCTAGTTATATGTAAGTGAGTTGTTCTTCTACGAGAGGGTTGCCATCAAGTACAAAACATGCATCATAATGCCAACAATCTCCCCCTTTGGACTTGATGGCAACAACACCAAATCACTCTCCCCCTTTGACATCAAGGGCAAAGGGCGGACCAAGATTTTCACCTTCTTTGATAAACATCCCGCTGACCATACTCTCCCTGAGTACCTGCTGAAATCTCTGAATGAGCTCCCCCTTTGTATATGCCAAGGTGTACCAATCTGTCCATGCTACATGCTGAAAGCTCTACTTTTGCTGAATTGTGTTGTTCATGCTCCCCGTGTCTATAAGCAAGGTCTGCAAAAAGGTGTTTTACAAGAACATGACTCTATACATCATAAGTGACCTCCCTAGCACCAAAGACTCATACATACATCCATCTCCCAACCAAGTCAGGATATACCAGAAAATGAAAACCAAGTACATTACATCATTCATCCCAGGCATAGTGGGGAAACCAACATAAGCCATCACGTGACCTTGATATGACTGAAATATTTCATCATCCTTCTTATGCATAAAGGGGTTACAAATTACATCATGTGACCAGAAGAGATTTCATCAAATGACTACAATAGATAGAGACACACTATTACATCACGAGTCTTGATATGACCTTTGCATGAGACCAAACATCTAGATAAGGCCATGATAGTCATCATACATAATGTATGATCTGCTCTATAAGCATCTGTCAACAATATCTAGACCATCAATCATGTTCTCCCTCTGTACCTGTTCCATCTATGCCAGATTTTTTCTGTCAGGCCCATATCAGACTCTTCTCATTCTAATTTTGGCCCACTGATTTCCTTCAAATTAACATATACGCGTCTGTATCCACACAAACAAGCGTATATACGTGGATACTCCTTACTAAACTCACGTACAACCATTTCCATATTAGCAACCTGTAAATGTCCTATGACAAGATATGTCTACATATAGATATCAACTCATCATCATAAAATCATTCACATTATATCATATGTGTAAAACACCATAGCCATCTTATCAACACGGTCATCCATGTATCATCACTTGGGAATATCTGCATCAATCAACATATGTAAGTATCAACCTATCAACATATAGGTAAGAACTCATCATCATCATGTCTCCAACAATGCAACTTTGAGTAATCATTCATGTATCTAGCATAGTACTGTGTATCTTGATATCATCAGCAGCATCAATGAGCGCCAAGAACTATAGGAATCCTGCAACATAACTGTATTATATGATCTTTATGCATATGACAACAGCAGCATAGAAGTGACTCATCATCAAGTAATGAAGATGTATATTCAAGCTTTGTACGTCTCCTTATCCTTATGAAGATCACCATGTAAACACCATATATGCATCATCAGAGAATCAATCCACAAATATGATATGAACATCAATCCAAGAATCATATGAGATCTTATCATGGACAACTCATAACCACATCATAGCAAGATATATCATTTAGCCATATAAGCATCATCACCAAGGACTATTAACCATAATGCCAACAATGCATTATTAAAGGCATATGCTCCCCCTCAACCTGTGCCATCTATTTACTGTTAGATCTGATCATGCATATATCAGCAATAAGCATCAATACATCATCATCATCAAGTTAGGATCAAAACACTTCTAAACATCTTACAAGTATCAAGACATTTCCACACATCCTCAGCAGACTGTAACTTTTAGCCAATAGAGCAAATAATGGACTGAATCATATCAGACCCTTTTTCTGAGCATGTCCCCACTGCTTTTCCTCAGACTGACATATACGCGACTGTGCAGTGTTTAACTCGTGTATGTACGCGACTTCCCTTTATGAAACTTGCGTATGAGATTTAGGACACTGAAGTTTTACACTTTGAGCTCCCCCTGAGTCTGTTATGTCTGTGTTGTGATGTGTCTAAGTATATTGTGCTGTGCCACATCTTTCTGACTTTACTTCCTTCTTCTTCCATATCTTCAAGTGTGATGATGTTTTCTCCTTTTGGTGTGGTGCCTGAACCTTCTTCCTGCATTCCTTTGCTATATGTCCAAGCTTGTTACATGCATAACATCTCATATGTTTCATATTCCTCCTGTACCAATCAACAGCTTTGTGACCAAACATATTGCAAGAAAAACAATATCCCTGAAAGTACCTGGAGTGTGATGATCTTTCTGTGTGATGATCTTGAACCATTCTTCTTCTACATCTAGCTGCAACATGTCCAAGATTATGACATACATAACATTCAACATTATGCATTGGAGGAGTAAAAGATTTCCTTTGAATAATTTTTTTCCTTGGCTGTTGATGGGGTTTTCTTCTCATCTCTTCATTGTGCATTTCAGATTTCTCATTAGAGTTTCTTACTTCTCCTTGTGAGCTAGATTCACTTTCAGTGGATTCATAAAAACCAAGACCAGTTTTGATAGCAGGAGACCTTTGACTACTAAGAATATCATCCAAGATCTTAGTACTGTCGTGAAATTGTAAGAGCTTATCCTTTTCTTCTAATTTATCATTTAGAATATTTACCTCAACCTGAAGATGCTCTTCCCTTTCATGATAGTGCTTCTTCATGTCTTCTTCAGCTTTCCTTCCTTCTTCCAACTGATGCCTCAATTCAAGAACTTCGTTTTCTTTTTTTTGGATTAGATCTTTATTCTGCTTCTTTGATTCTTCAAGATCTTCCTTTAGTGAGTGGATCATAGCTTCAAGCCTTTCATAATAACTGGATCTATCTCTGAGTTTCTTGATGATTGAGCTCCTTTCATTAACTTCATTTCTTAATGATGTCACTTCATCCTGCAACTTTTGACATTGATCTTCCTTGTTCTTCCTTGCCTTGTTTCCTTCCTCTAGTTGAGCTTTTAGTTTGGTAGCTTCTTCTTTGAAAGCACACTCCTCTGTGTTCAATAGATCTTGTTGATCTCTGATTTTGTCTGTAAGCCTTTTAAATTCTGCCTCCATTTGATATATTTCTTGCTCACCCATAAGTGCAAATTCAGTTGTTTCTCTATCACATTCATCATCTTTAAGAGGATAAATAGATGTATCACCAGAGGATAAAAAATTCATACCTGATAGATCTTGTTCATCTTCATTCTAAAGTGATTCTGAATCTGATGTGCTCCTTCCACATATTCCCCAATCAATACACCCATTGTCATAGATCTTTTGAGATGTCTTCTTCTTCTTAGGTGCTTTCTTCTTAAGCTTCTTTCCCATAGTTCCACGGATCTCCTTCAAGCAATCAAGCTTCTACCAAAGGACCTGCTCTGATACCAATTGTTGGAAATAATACTGAGAGGGGGGGTGAATCAGTATTATCAAATCAATAAAACTTTTTCATTTCCATACTTAGATACATATACGCTACTTTAGTTAATGGAACCCGCATGTATACGCAACTGTGTTTAATGCAACTATATGTATATCTAGAATACTTATGATTCAATTAATCCATTAAATGTTGACCTTTAGTTAGTGCATCAGAACTTCATTAACCATATGAACAGTAAGTAGGTGCAGTAAAACAGAACAGATCATCACACACAAGAAGCACAAATGAACACCATGATATAAGGTGGAAACCCAATGTGGGTGAAAACCACCTACTGCAAGTCATCTCTATCTTCCTTTGATAAGAAACTTCATTTTACAATATTTCTGTACTGGTGCAGTCTTATACCAGTACAGAGGCTTCTACCTGCAGAAGGCTACAACCTTCTCTCATTCTCCAGACTCTCCTGGATGGGAGCTACAACCCCCTTAGCTCTTGCACTAGCTGAACCATTTAGTAGTATGTAGGTGCCTGCCTACTGAATGCTCCAATATTCACTAGTTCTCTAGCTGCTATTGGAAGGGAGCTACCACCCCCTTTACTCTTATACTAGCTGATGTACTAGTACGTAGGCGCCGGCCTACAATCTCCTTTCATCCTCCAGGGACCACATTTCATACATTTTCAGACTGGATACTCCTGAAGCACAACACTATAATATGAAGGCCACGTTTCATCCAATTTTCATACTGGACCCATCAATACTAGCATCATCAAATTCTGAATCATTGAAACCCTGTCAACAACACAGTCACCAGAACATAGAGAAGAACACTGAACTCTGCAACAATATTCAAAACCAACTGTATCATCAAAATCATGCATCAGAGTGCATACGCTACTTGGAAGTGCTGAACCAGCGTGTATACGCAACTTCACCAAGGTGAACCAGTGTATATGTCATCAATTACTTACTTATAACTTGATGCACTTCCTGACTCCAGATTATTACATATACAAGGATAATATGTGTGTTAGCACCCAGATCTAGTCCATCAGATCACATAAATATGAGTCATTATGATCCTGATCCAATATTAGTTCTCATCCATCAATAGTGAAGCTAAACACAATCAACCAAACAGGATATGCAGAATACGGACCCCATTAAACTGTCATCAGAACTCATCAACAACCATAACCCCCTATAACTTCAAACATAATAGCTCAAATGGTATACGCTACTATGATGAACCAAAACTGCATACATACGCGCTTACACCAAAGCCAACCCGCGTACAGATCTATAAATATTCAATCATGACTTGCAGCGATTTCAAACTTAAGTTATACCCAGTTCAGATCATTACATGCGTCAGTATATAGATCTAGAATAAACATAATCAATCATATAGAGATAGTTCATTTCAAACCATTTGATCCCAATCTATCCTTAGATCTTGTTCTCCATAAACCGATGAGATCCCTCCTTAGCTCAGATCAAGCACTGCATCATCAACCCATAACCTGCATACTGGATCTCATCCTTCATCAGATATTCAAGACTTTTTTCAATGCACTTTCCTAATGATCTTCTTCTCCTTTTATAGTCTTAGGCCTTGCTTAATACCATGGTCCAAAACCATAACAAACCAATACCATGGACCCAATACTTGGGATCAACACATCTGACGAGATACTATGGTCCAAAATCATAGGTTCAAATACCAAGGACTAACTACCACGGACCAAAAGTAAGTTCTCCAACATATATGCGCTTTTCCATGCATGAAACTGATCATCAATTCCTTGCTATTGCACTATGATCTGTCATCTGTGTGATTTGCCATCAAGGACAACACTTGTCTCATAATGCCAACAACTGCAACAAAAATGACCCCATTTATGGAACTTTATGGATATCATCCACCATCCATCACATCATATTTAAGATAAAATTCTAAGGTTCAAGCATTGGAAGATCACATCGAGCATCAGCAACAAGTTCTCCAACTCTTAAAGGATAACCTCACGTTGGCAGAGAATAGAATGAAATAGCAGGCAGATCAACATCACAGCAAAAGAATTTTTGATGTAGGTGATTGGGTATTCCTATGGCTACATCCACATAAAAAATTTCCCTCAAGCAAGCTAAGAAGGATAATAAATTATCACCAAAGCATTATGGTTTGTACACGGTGTTGCAAAAGATAGGTACTATGACATACAAATTGGAGCTTCTAGGAGCTTCTTGAGTGCACCCAGTTTTCCATGTTTCAAGCTTAAAGAAGGTTATAGGTGACAAGATTCCAGTTCAAACAATATTTCCAAAACTTGATGAGGAAGGAGAAATCATATTGGAACCTAAAGCAGTCAAATAAACAAGAACTCAACAGCTATGAAATCGATCAATTTCAGAGTATATCATCAAGCGAAAGAAGTTACCCGTTGAAGATTCCACATGGGAGGATGAGAATTTTATACAGAAGCATCCAAAACTACTCAAGCGTTGAGGACAACACTTTTTTGAAGGAGAGGAGAATGTTAGGTCCCTATAATACTAGTTATTCCCCCATTACTATTGTCATTGTATCCCTTATTGTTATTATTGTGCCCCATAGAATCCCACTATTGTTATTTTTGTGCCTTTATATTATTATTGTTAGGTCGGCTTGGTTATATTGTGACCCCTTAGACTCCTATATATAGAAAGGAGGTTTTGTCATTTGTATCATCCAACAATTGTTCATTTGTGTAATGTAAAGGAGTTTGCCCCCTCAAAGAGGTTGAATTCTAAGGCATTGATCTATATTTTCTATCTTTTTGTGAGCTAGTTTCATAACACACATCGATCTGAGGAAAAGAATAAGGTCGGAGGTTAGAATCCTATAGAGTGTTTCACTTATGGAAAATATCATCGCAGGAATATTATCCACAGAATCAAGGTGTTAGGCTTCAGATATACAATGCACAGGAGGCACAAACTGTTGGAGATGTACGATAGATTATTCTTCATATCTATGCAACATTAGAAAATAGGCAGGCAGAACACGAGGCATCTATCATTAAGATGAACAATAAGCTTTGTGATCAAGTTATTTCTATTTTCATTGATCCTGGATCTAATTATAGCTATGTTAGTCGTGATTTGGTGGATAAGTGTGGTTTGAATAAGGGGTTGCATCCAGAATCTTGGTTAGTGCAATTGGCTATAGGTAAAAAGAAGCGAGTGCATCATTGGGTAAGAGCATGCACATTTGATTTAAATGGTTTTCCTATAGTACCATATTTAAATGTATTACCGTTGGGTTCATACAATATGTTATTGGGCATGGATTGATTGTATCTACATAGAACCAAGGTAGACTACTATGGTAAATCTATTGAGTGTGTTGCTGACAATGGAGAACCAAGATTATTACAGGGTAAGAAGAAAGCCACATCAGTTATGATGGTGATAGCTATGCAAGCAAAGCATAGTCGTAGGAAGGGGCACAAGCTATTTGTGGTACACATTTCTAGTGATAAGGATAAGGAGGTTGAGGATGTGGATGTGTTGAACAAGTACCTAGTTTTACAACAGTTTCAGGATGTATTTCCTTATGACATTAGAGAGTTTCCACCTCACAAGGAGGTAGCATTTTCTATTGAGTTAGAGGCCGGGGTAGCTCCAGCATCTAAAGAACCTTACAGGATGGGCACACCTAAGTTGGTTGAGTTAAAATTACAGTTGAAGGAAATGTTGGAAAAAGGATACATTAGGCCAAGTGTATCGCCAAGGGATGCACCGATACTATTTGTGAAGAAGAAATATGGTACTCTAAAATTATGCATTGATTATAGGTAGTTGAACAAAGTGACTATCAAGAATAAGTACCCTTTGCCAAGGATTGATGACTTGTTCGATCAGCTGAAGGGAGAAGCAATATTCTCGAAGTTTGATTTGAGATCTGGATATCATCAGGTATGCATCAAAGAGGAGTACATTTACAAGACTATGTTCAGGACCACGTATGGGCATTATGAGTTTCTTGTTGTTCCATTTTTCTTAACTAATGCTCCAACTACATTCACATGCTTGATGAACAGTGTGTTGCATCCATATTTAGATAAGTTTTTTATTGTGTTCATTGATGATATATTGGTATATTCTAAAAATGAGGAAGAGCATGTCGAACATTTAGCAGCAGTGTTGAGTTTGTTGAGAGGGCATCATTTTTATGCTAAGCTCAACAAGTGTAGTTTCTTTCAGACTGAGGTGCACTACTTGGGGCATGTTGTCTCTAAGGAAGGCATTCCAGTAGATTCAAAGAAGATAAGGGCCATCATGGAGTGGGTAGCTCCTAAGAGTGTGGATGAGGTGAGATATTTCATGGGTCTTGCATAATATTACAATAGGTTCATCAAGAACTTCTCGTAGATTGATTATCCAATTACTTCCTTGTAGAGTAAAGGTAAAAAGTTCGAATGAACTAGGGAGTGTGAAGCTAGCTTTAAGCAGCTTAAGAACTTGTTGAAACATGCATGAGTACTACAGATTGCAATTTTGGAAAAGGATTTTTTGGTATGCACGATGCTTGCAAGAAGGGGCTTGGTGGAGTCCTTATGCAGGATGGACAGGTAGTATGCTATGAGTCACGGAAACTAAATTAGCACGAGCAAAAGTACCCGACACAGGATCTTGAGTTAGCAGCGATCATACATGCATTGAATATGTGGAAACATTGTCTTCTTGGTAGGAGATTTGTACTTCTGAGTGATCACATTCGGTTGAGATATTTGTTTGACCAACCAAATTTGAATGCCAGATAGGCTAGATGGTTGGCCACGATAAGCGAGTTTGATTTCAAGATCAGGTACATCAAAGGTAAAGAGAACAGCATGGTAGATGATCTCAGTATACGAGTATAGGTACACCACTTGGTATCTATGAGCTCCTATGGGACAGACATACAGGATAGGATCTTGCAGGTAGGTCAACAAGATGTCAGGTATATGGATATTGTGCATATGTTGCAGCAGGATGTAGGTACAAGTATAGGTAGTGGTACAGGTACAGGTAGTGGAATAGGTACAAGTACAAGTAGTGGTATAGGTAGTGGTAGTGTTAAATATACAGGTGGCAATACAAGTACAGGTGTAGGCGCACAGGTTATGGATTATTGTCTTACAGCAGATGGATTGGCCAGATTCCAAGACAAGATATATGTACTGGATAGCAGTGAGCTCAAGAAGGCGATCTTGAGGGAGTTTCATGCAAAACCATATTCATGTCACCCAGTTTATAAGAAGACAATGACAACAATGGAGAGATATTATTATTGGCTAAATTTGAAGAGGGATGTAGTAGAGTTTGTGGCGAGGTGTTTCAACTGTCAACGAGTGAAATTAGAGTGTAAACATCCATGTGGACTGCTACAGCTTATTATGATTCCATAATGGAAATGGAAGGTCATTTCCATGGAATTCATCACAGGGTTTCCAAAGATAGTGAAGCAACATGATTCCATCATGGTCATTATAGACAGATTGACAAAGGTTGTGCATTTCATTCCGGTGAAGTCTACATTATCAACTAGCGATGTAGCCTAGGTATTCATCCAAGATGTGGTTAGACTGCATGGTGTTACAAAGAAGATTGTATCAGAAAGGGATGCAAAGTTCACTTCCAAGTTTTGGAAGGAGTTATTTGTAGGTTTGGGCACAAAATTGGCCTTCAGCACAACTTATCATCTGTAGACAAATGTACAGATAGAGAGGGTCATCAAGATATTAGAAGACATGTTGAGGATGTATGTGATTTATCAATAATGGAAGTGGGAAGAGTATCTCCCTTTGGTAGAGTTCGCATACAACAATAGTTATAAAGAGTCACTGAGGATGAGTCCTTTTGAGGCATTGGATAGGTAGAGTTATAACACCCCTATCAGTTGGAGTGATCCAGTTAGAATGGTATTGATTGGACCAGATATGTTGATAGACATGGAACAGGAAATGCAGGTGATGAAGAAGAATCTAAAGGAAGCACAAGAAAGGTAGAAGAGTTATGCAGATAGGAACATGGTGTTCAAGGAGTTCCAGGTTGGGGTTCATGTGTACTTGCGCATCAAACTGAAGAAGAGCTCCATATAGACTGGCTCATGTCCCAAGCTGGCACCACGGTCTTGTGGACCCTTCAGCATCATTGAGAGGATTGGGTTAGTAGCCTATCGACTTGCACTACCTCCGACAGTGAAAGTCAATGATGTTTTCCATGTATCTTTGCTTAAGAAGTATGTTAAGGATGTTGATCATGTGATTGACTGGTCTATATTGCAGGTGGAACTAGATGGAGAATTCTAGCTGGAGCCTAAGTGCATATTGCAGAAAAAGGTGCTCATGCTCAGGAACTGAGCAATTGAGCAAGTTAAAGTGCAATGGAAGCACTTTGAGACTGATGAAGCTACATGGGAGATGGCGGATCAAATATGGGCCATGTATCCCTCCTTATTCGCCGATTGAGGCAAAGAAGCTTGATATAGTGGTGTGGTGTATGCTTTATGGTCATTTGGTATATGATTTAAATGATGGTTTGGTGTTTTATTTCTGGTGGTTGATATATGCTTTATGATGGTTCGATATATGCTATATGATATATGCTTAGACATGGCGTTTAGTACATGTTTTGATATATGTTTTGGTATATGATTTGGCATATCTTTTGGGTATATATATATATATATATATATATATATATATATATATATATATAGATATATATATGCTTAGACATCGTGTTTAGTACATGTTTTGATATATGTTTTGGTAGTTTTAGGTATATATATATATATATATATATATATATATATATATATATATATATATGATGTTGTTATATGTACACCCCTGTATGGATGTAAATATCGTAACAAGCTATGTTATAAAGCTCCACTATGTGGTATGGGTATCATGTGGTTATGTTATCATGATATTATGATGACATATGATTTGGAACTCAGCAAGATGATCATTTTAAATATTGTAATGAGTTGTGTTATAAAGCTCTACTATGCAGTATGTTTTCATGTTGTCATGATGTTTTTCTCTTGAGCAGATCCTTCATTGTAAATACTGCATCGAGCTGTGTTATAAAGCTCCATGAGTAGTATGTCTTTTTTCAGTAGGTTGCTAAGGTATATGTGCGATTGAACATCGAGGATGGTGCCCCCCAAGGGGGAGGGTTTCGTAACTGCCCAGGTGAAAATTCCATTAATAAAGGTTAAAAACAATAACCACAGTTGATGGGACACTTATTCCAAGATGAATGTTGGGCAATACATCCTAGGGTGTGTTCATTTGGTTGTTTATGGTTAAGGAATTTAGCAAAGGAAATGGCTAAGGCTTTGGAAAGTAAAAACGGAATTTTTGGCACATTTATTTATGAAAATAATGGAAATTAGGAGAAAAAGGAGGTGAAAGGTCACATGTTGCATGTGAGGAGGAAAGTGAAGGAAAATAATGGAAAATGAAGAAAATAGATGCCTCATTCGTAAAAAGTCTTCCGAGGATTAGTTGGTAACCTTTTGTTAGTTTAGTATTGGAGCTCTCTCATTATTCTCTCTCTCTCTCTCTCTCTCTCTCATACTCTTGGATACTTAGAGTTTCCTTGGAGCACTCTTGGAGGGTGTGGCATACTTAGATTATTGGAGCAAGAAGGCAAAGGAAGAGAAGGAAAGTGAAAGAAGGCATGGGCACACCAACTACATCATATTTTCTTGTAGGTAATGAGTTGCATGTATGATTTCTTCACTAGTTTTGGAATGCATGGCATATGCATGTGGTTTCTTGGTTGTGATCTATCATTAGCATGGAGGATTTCCTGGATTGACAGTGGATTACCTAGCCTTGAAATTTCATTGATAACCATGGTGATTTGGGTTTACTTTCATTGTTTGTTTTTCATTGGTTCTCACGTTTCCTTAGCTTGGGTTGAGTTATTACTCCTAGCAGCCTTAGTTGAACAAACACTCTAGAAGCCCAATAACAACTTGGGTTGAGTTGATAATCCTCAAAGCCTTAGCTGGAAAAACGTTGTGGAATCCCTTGGTGGGATGAGATATTGGTCGTGGAGGCCTTGGTTGGAGAAGCTCTCTAGAAGACATGTATAATATGTGGGTTGAGTTACTAGTTCTAGAAGCCTCGATTGGAAAAATTATCTGGGAGCCCTGGAAAGCTTGGATGGAGACCAATCTGATGATGGTTTTGTTATGTCTGACTGTGAGGTGGAATCACTATTTTATGGGTTGAGGTGGATGGCCTCTGGGATCCCTTGATGAGGTTTGATTGATGTGTTCTATGAGATCCCACATTCATGCTTGGAATATGGCACAGGGGTGAAGAGTTGAAGAGAGATTTGGCTCAGCCATTCTATGGTCGGGTGGAATGTGGTAGTCCCATATCTGGTTGGTTTATTGCATTCATTAATGAGAAATTCATTCCCTTGATTTTCATGTGAAAATGTACTGATGTATATATATGGATTCTGATGGCAGATATGTTTATGGTATTGTTATCCCTATTATGATGGTTATATGTACATTTTGCGGAAGCAACTATGTATGGATCTCAACATGTTTTTACTTGTACATGAATGGATAATGTGTCTATGACCTAATATATGATAATGCAACAATTTTCATGAGGGAACAATGGTTCACAGAAATTCCCAGATAAGTATGAGATCCCTACACTTAATTTTGTTGTTTACACCTGCAGGTTACATGTTCACGATATGCTTGATGAAATTCTTGTCATGGCTAGTAGGGGTCTAGTTAAGGTCTTCATCAACTTATTGCCTTTGAATCATTGTTTCCCTATACATCTCCTATTTCTAAGCTATCATTCCATTCTAAGCAATGGCCTGGGCTCTGGGCCTGAAAAAGTGGCTTAAATCCTGGGGTCGTTGACACAGAACTGGAAATTTTGGTCCATAGTCACTGGGAAGTAGGACTATGAGAGCAACTTTAGGTTTTTGGTCACTCCCTTTCCCATAACATGAGAGCGACTATGTCCTAAGAGGTCTAGAACAATAGTGGGACCCAGGGAAAGCCTATCTAAGTGGTTGACTTATCCATTGAGGAATCTATTGATGATGTTGGATAACTTTGTGTGATGTTCCATCGATTCCACTTCCTTGAGGTCACATAGGAGGTCTAATATGATAATATTAGCATCTCGTTTCATGTTTACCCTGGTTGGCATGGTTACTTGGGTGTATGTGGGAGGAAGGTGTTACAGAAATTTGATTTTATTAGTTAACATTGAATTTCCATGTCATAATGTGTAATCCAATCAAAATCCTTCAAAATTCAAAAGACATATAGGTGTGACTAGGCACTGATCAACTTTTTAATGATATAATTTACCTTCCTTAAGTGGGAATGGGGCTCAAGTGACCCAATCGACATTAAATATTAAAAATAAAATTAATATTCTATTCTTTAAAAGTTCTAATTTCAAGAGTATTTTTAATGAAGGGTAAATTATGGTTGAGTGTGTTTTCAATGATGAATAATTAATTTAATTTTTTTAATTGAATTTTATTAAATCTTCTGTAAATAAATTAATTTAAATACAAAATATATGTAGATGTTATTTTGATAAAAGTGCATTTATTTGGGTAATTTAAATTTTAAATTTATTTTTTAATTTAAATTTTCGTAAATCTTGTGTTAATAAATTAATTTAAATATAAAGTATAGATGAAGTTATTAATTTTTAATGACGACTACCTAATTTAAACTCTAAATTTACTTTTTTAATTTAAATTTGGCTAATTTAAATTTAAATTTAATTTTTTTTTTTTTTTTAATTTAAATTTTATTAAATCTTGTGCTAATAAATTAATTTAAATAGAAAATATATATTGGGTTATTTTGATAAACATGACATTATTTGGGTAATTTTGATAAAAGTAAAATAATAAAAATGTTATATTAAAAAATTGTCTACATGACACTATTTTATTAATTTCTAAATTTTTTCTTAGGTGATTATTTATTAGTTGAAATTTCCTCTAATGCAAGTCGGCACTCATGAATGATATGGGCCAATCATTATTATGATTATCGTTTTGTGTAAGAATGACATCGAGAGAAGTATCAGAAGCGAGAGTGTAAAGTGGGAAATATTTGCTGAAGTTTGGATTGTACAGTGTTGGTGCTTATGTGATCATTTGCTCTATACAGGAGAATGCATATTTTTCACTTTTATCCAACTTGTATATTGAATCCTTCTTTGTCGTCTCTTACAAAAATTTCCTATATGTGCATAGTCAGAGATGAATTTTCGAAAGAAATTAGTTTTCCCCAAGAAGAATTGCATGGCTTTCTTGTTCACTCGGAAGGGAATATGGATAATAGTTTTGGCACTTTTAGGTTCCACCTTAATCCCACTTTTTGCGATAATACGTCCCAAGATATTTACATTGAACATTGTGAAAATGATCTTCTTGGGATTAAGAGATATCCCATATTTGTGACATCGCTCGAAAATTTTCTTCAAATGGCGCAAGTGGTCAGATATTCTTTTTGAAAACCCTGTTACAACATCAAGATAGACCACTACGCTCTAACCAATTAGACCACAAAATGCGATGTTCATCACACGTTGAAAAGTTGTACCTACATTAATAAGTCTGAACTAAATTCTCTTGAAAGCGAACATGCCCCACTTAGTTCGAAAAGTTGTTTCAAGTTTGTCAGGTTCTGAGGCTAGAACCTAGTTGTAACTTGAAAATCAATCCAGCAAGGAAAACATTTCATACCCCAATAATATATGTATAATTTGTTCCATTGATGACACTGGATGGTTTTCCTTGTCTGAGCCATGAATAAGATTGCAAAAGTCTACACACAGGTGTATTTTCCCGAACTTATTCCTCACCGGGACAATATTTGAGACCCATGTTGAATGTCACACTTCAAATATTATATGAGCATCCAAAAACTTCCACAACTCTTTTTGAATGAGGGGCTCAAGTGTTGGATGAACTTTACTCAACTTTTGTTAAAAAGGCTTGGACCCTTCCTTGATTGGAATCATGTGTTGGATTATTCACGTGTTGTAAGTTTTGAGATCATCGCATGTCCATGTTAAAACATCTCGATGTGTTTTGAAAAGGTGGATGAAATCATGTCATTCCTGAGGTGGGAAACAAGTACCGAGATTGAAAAAATTCAGATATTGTTATATACCAAGATTAATCTATTCATGCAGCAGAGTTAAGTTGTTAGTCTTCATGTTCACCAACCCCTTAAAATTATTCTACAAGTCATACGACATTTCTAACAACACCACATCCTTAACCATGTGGTTTTCTTTGCTTGTTCGAGATGCATCTTGCAATTTTTTATCATGATCGTCCTCATCGATGGCTACATCTTTGAACAAATCAACATTCACCATAAAATCTAGTATCTACTAGTCATCATTGAAAACACGAAAGTTAGTGATATTATCAGGAACATATGGCTTATAAATAATTTTAATAGAAAAACCTATTGGAAATTGGATAAACCAATGCTCCTTGTGTGTTTTGCGACATGGACTAACCACCTCTTGTGGATCCTTATATGTGGTCATGTGATAGTTCACTAACACCTGCGGGTTTTGGTCTAACACTAATTGTGATTCCCAACAAGTGGTATCATAGCGTAGGTCAATAGTTTGATACACACCCAACTCACATTTGTGGGGAGATTATTGGAAATTGGATAAAATAATGCTCCTCGTGTGTTTTCTGACATGGATTAACCTCCTCTTTTGGATCCTTATCTCTGGTGATATGATCGTTGGCTAACACCTGCGGGTTTTGGTCTAACTACAATCGTGATTCCTAGCAAAACCATCCCTAAGCAATGACAACCTAGCAGCAACATTTGCTAATGTATTTGCAGTAGCATTATGTATTCTAGAAACAAAAACACTATTGAAAGCTTGGAATTGAGAAATTAAATACCATACCTCTTCTTGATAATTTTTTTGATTATGTGACACACAATTTATAGTATTTTGTACCTATTGTACAATGATTTTATAGTCACCTATTGCTTTGAGTACCTCAATGTTGAAGTCGATGGCCTTTTCCAAACCAAAGATGAGGTCATCATATTTTTCGATATTATTAGTGCACTCAAATTCCAAGCAGAAAGAGATCAAATGTTTTCTCTATTGTGGGTCTAATAAAAGGAAACCAACTCTAGTCCCCTATTGAATTTTTGAATTGTCAAAATACAAAACCCAAGCATTATAAATGCTAGATCTACGACCTACATCTACTATAAAAATTTCATTATTGCCAATTGGGTTTCTAGGAAGTAGTTCCAACAGTGTGACTGGTGGGACTAGCGAAGGATCAAATAGATAACATATGTGATCTACTTCCAGAATGAAATTTTTGAGAATCACTTCTGTGAAGCCCATTGGTTCATTTTATTCTTCAAGTTGTGTCATGGTACGCTTCATGTAGGACTTTCTCTCAACTCGAATTTGTTTATTTTTTTATCTTGTATGGAAGCCATAAATGAAACCATTCCATCCAAAAGTATATGTGGAGTCTCTTGGACCAATCTCTGCTTAGCAGTAATCCATAGGCTTCTGGAATGTCCAAAACTACAATATTTATACACCGGTGAACTCTATGATCAGGGCATAAACAAATAAGCACATTCTTCAGTTCACCTAGAGCCTAGACAAGTGATCTGTCCAATTATATGATACATGCATCAATTTTATCCCATTGTGCATTGATTTTCTTAGCAACCGACAATGGCATAACATTTGCGGATGTACCAAAATCAATTGAACAGTGGTGAACATTATAAATTAAAATTTTGAATGTTAACAGAAATGGTGGGACAAGAGTGTTATAACTTAAATTTACAGTATTTACAACAGATTTGAGGATATTGCGAGAGTTACTGGACATTACCTGTAATGCAAAAACTTCTTTACTTTCCAGAGTGTGCGATGAGTGTACAATGAAAGTGCCTGGAAAACAAGTTCACACTATCCCATTATCCTTATTAGCTCGAAAAGTGAAATGTTAGCGCGAGATATTTTCATATCATCCACAATTTTGTAATCAATGTTTTCCATCAAAATGATTTGTGTTGATGAATAAGGTGGCGTAAATTTATCCACTGCATCAGGAGTGATGGACTTATTTTTGTTGCTACTAGAAGTGTTCTTTGAAGCAGGAGCACCTCCAAACTTGTTCTGTGAATTCTGAGCGAGGTTGGAAGGTGGTGGAATTTTGCGCAACAACTTCTTCTTAATCTCCTACTCAAAAACATGTCCCTTTCTCCATAGGTTGTAAAAATAATTTAACACCTTAGGAGGATCTTCGTTTGTTGTTGGTTGATCAATAATTTATTTGTCAATGTTGTATATAGTATTGAACATGTTTATTGAATGTCCAACACCTGAACTATCTTTAGTCATGACAAGTTCTCTTGTTTCTTCATTTTTCTTAGACTGTTATTCCCTCAATAGAGTATCAACAAGATTAGCCATCATATTGTTCATGTTATGATTCCACTGTCGGTGTGTCTTTTCTGAAGGTTTTGCGTGATCAAAAGTGGAAAAATTATCCATGCCAAAACTTTCAATATTGAACATTTTGTTAGAACTAAGAGAAGACTTAGCCAGTTGTGAATTATTATTTCTGCTAAGGAACGATGGATTGGAAGATGTACTCCTAGTAGTAGGTGCCTCTCTTGACCATCTCTTCAATTTTGATACTTTGTTCATAAGAAACTTCAGAGACTTGGTCAATCCTTCCATGTCAAAAGAATATTTGTCTTTTGTTTTTCTAGAAGAGGCTTGGATTTTCTTACCATCTTCTTTGGAGTCTTTAGATTCCTCATCATCTACGATGACTCTAATAGAATGTAATTCCTTTTCTATATAAATAACTTCTGCAAAGTTTAAGGCCAATGTTTCCTTCACAACTCTCTTTACAAAAACGGAAATGTTAGTCAGAAAGATAGATGTGTAATAATATTTAGTGATGTCATCATTAGGTTGTACATTAGCAAGGAACTTGTTCAAAAATCACATAAATCTCTTATTAAAATCTTTGATTCTTTCTTTATCCCCCACCTTCAAATTTGCAAGTTCTCTCAAAAACATGGCGCGAGTCTTATCGTCAACAATTTTTTCAAGAAAAAGCTTCTTAAACCCCCTTTAGTTTCAGATTGAGTTGGATGGAAGACTGTGATACCATATAGATTCTATACCTTCTAAAGTATACGAAAAGAGTCTACAAGGAACATCGTCGAAAATTGTAGCAACCCTAGTGAAAATTCCATGTAATAAAAGTAAATAAAGGCAAAATAATAAGCATAGATGATGGGACACTTATTCCAAGATGAATGTTGGGAAAAATCCTAGTGATGTGGGATTACTTGTGAGTGTTTATGGCTAAGGAAATTGGCAAAGGAAATGGCTAAGCCTTTGGAAAGGAAAAATGGAATTTTTGGCACATTTATTTATGAAAATAATGGAAATTATGACAAAAGGGAGGTGAAATGTCACAGGTTCCATGTTAGGAGGAAGATGAACGAAAATAATGGAAAATGAAGAAAATAGAGGCCTCATTGATAAAAAGTCTTCTAAGGATTAGTTGGTAACCTCTGTCAGTTCAGTTTTGGAGCTCTCTCATTATTCTCTCTCTCTCTCTCTCTCTCATACTCTTAGAGACTTAGATTTTTCTTGGAGCACCCTTGGAGGGTGTGCATGCTTGAATTTTTGGAGAGAAAAGCCAAAGTGAGAGTAAGAAAGCACAAGAGGGCATTAGGATCAACAACTACATCATATTTTATTGCAGATACCGAGTTGCTTGTATGTTTCCTTCACTAATTTTGGCATGCATGGCATATGCATGTGGATTTTTGGTTGTGATTTGTCATTAGCATAGAGGATGGTCGAGATTGATAGTGGATTGCCTAGCCTTTCCATTTCCTAGATAGTGATGGTGATTGTGTGTTTATTTAATTGTTTTATTTTGGTTGGTTCCCATTTTTCCTTAGCTTTGGTTGAGTTATTAGTTCATTGAAGCCTTGGTTAGAAAAATGCTCTGGAAGCCCTGTAACATCTTGGGTTGAGTTATTAATCCTAGAGGCCTTGCTTGGGAAAATTCTCCGGATGCCCTTGGTGGGTTGAGTTACTAGTCCTGGAATCCCTGGTTGGACAAATGCTTTAGAAGCCTTGTATAAGTTGCGGGTTGTGTTACTAGTCCTAGAATCCCTGGTTGGAAAAACGCTCTAGAAGCCCTTTATAAGTTGTGGGTTGAGTTACTAGTCTTGGAATCCCTGGTTGGACAAATGCTCTAGAAGCCCTGTATAAGTCGTGGGTTGAGTTACTAGTCCTGGAAGAAGTGGTTGGAACAAATGTTATGGAAGCCCTGGAAGGCTTGGATGGAGACCAATTTGATGATGATCTTGGTGATGTCTGACCAGGTGGTGGAGTCGTCGTTTGATGGGTTGAGGTGGATGGCTTGTGGAAGTGCTAGATGAGTTTTGATTGATGTGTTCTATGAGATATCATATTCATGCTTGGAATATGGTGTGACGGTGAATGGATGAAGAGAGATTTGGCTCAACCATTCTACGGTTGAGTAGAATGTGTAATTCCTATCCCATATTTGGATTTTGCATCATTAATGAAAGGTTATTTCTCCTTGTATTTCTATGAGAATTTTTATGGATTATATGTGGTCTATATGTTTGTACCTTCATGAGTATTTCTATTTCTATTATGATGGTTATGTATGTGTTTTATGATAGCATCCATGTACGAATTTCATCATGTTTTTACTTATAATTGAATGATCAATGTATATATGACCTAATGGACGGAATGGAATTTGATGTATTGAGGCATCAATGGTTCTTACTGATTCTAACCTAAGTATGAGACACTTATGCTCAAAACTCTTATTTACACCCATAGATTACATATTCGTGAAATGTTTAACGAAATGCATGTCATGGCTAGTAGGGGTTCGGTCAAGGTTTTAAACAAGTATTCACTTTAATACAGTGATTCCCATGTTATTTTATTGATTTGAAGAGATGGTTTAATTCTGGATAGTGACCTCGGCTCTGGGTCTAAAAAAGTGGCTCGAATCCAAGAGTCCTGGCATATCACTGATAGTTTTGATCTCTGGTCACTGGAAGGCAAGCCTGTGACAGAAACTTTGGGTTTCTGGTCACCCTCATGCCATAACATGGGAACGAATGAGGCTCAAGTTGTTCAAAAGATCAATGGGACCCCAAGGAAAACTATCTAAAGTATTGGATTGGTTCATGAGGATCCTGTAGCTGATGATTAATGTCTGTATGGTGTGTTTCCATTAGTTCCACATCCTTAATGTGAATTAGAAATTCGAATCATAACATAGTGGCCTCTCATCGCATGTTTACTCGGGCTGGCTGGTTGCTTGGGTAGATGTGGGAGGAGGGAATTACAAAGTGGTATCAGAGCATGCTTCACCCCTCGGACTGGATGGGCTATGTTTTGGTCATGCATGCATGTCAGTTGCATGTGTGTCTCTCACCCTTACATTCCATGTGCTTGTTGCATTTGCATGATGTTGTTCATGAATGTAGTGATGTTGCCATGTGAAATTTGAGGTTGTTATTGTGGAATGCATCATTGTGAGCATATGATTGGTTATATGTCGATTTATGTCACTTACATGTATCATTGTAGTATGCTTGGTTACATTCTTGTATGCTTGGTTGCATGTATCATTCTTCTAGGTTTGATTACAGTATTGTTCATTCATGCTTGGTCACATGTGTTTATGTGTATGTGTGGATGGTTATGCATCACTTGTGCATGTTCATGTTTGCTTGTGGTCAAGTGTATAGTGGCATAATGATGGTGGTTGTCATGCATGAGGTCGTGGTGTGTGTTTTTTTTGAGCTCATGCATTGATGACTAGAGCCTAGCTAGAATGGTGGTTGCATGGTCATATGCTTATGTTTTATGTTTATATATGCTTTTATGATTATGTTATACATGTATCATGCTGATTTGTTGATCTTTCAGACAAGGTATCCTCCCAAATCTATACTAAGGTACATTTGTTTATCATGATATGCTTTAGCTAGCATGATATACCTTGCAGGAAGAAATATCAAATGGTTAGCATGATGGTTGACTTCAAAGACTCTCCCTATGGAACCGAAGAGTAGTATGGTGTTGGGAACTCTTCTCACTTGGCAATGATATTGAGAAGTTTAAAGGAAGAAATAAGGAGTTGTAAGGCAAATAATGAGATAATCATACAGCCACAGGAAAAGTTAGCAAAGGTAAATGCATTTATACTTCAGAGCTTGTCAGATATGTATCGACAAGGACCGCTTCGGATTAACCATGAGTAGGAGGATATAAATAATGGGGAATATGGTAGTAGATAACATGGTGGTGAAAGATCAGATAGAGATGACACAATCATAGATGGTAGATTGTTGGACACTCCGGATAGGAGAAGGGATAAACACAGGTATGATTATAGTTCTAATTCATATAAGCACTATGATAGTCATCAGTATCATCCTTACAGGGGGAGTGATAAGGGGCATTTTCCATATGGGTTTAAGAAAGAAAACGAACCTAATTTTGATAGAGAGGTAAATAAATCATAGGATGTAGAGGCATGGTTGCTAGGTATGAAGAAGTTCTTCAGATTGCATGACTATTCAGAGAACATGAAAGCTATAGTGGCTACATTCAGTCTCAAAGGGAAAACATACATTTAGGGGAAAGACGTGTAGAATGTTAGAGGTATAAATGAGGAAGATTTTACTTGGAGTGATTTTGAGTGGCTATTCAAGAAGAAGTATTTGTTAGAAAGAGACTTTGATGAGAGGGCTAAACAATTCTATGAGCTAAATATGGGATCCATGACAGATGATGATTACACTAGAAGATTCTTTGAGTTGGTGAGGTATGTTCCTTACCTAGAGGAGGAGAAGGCTAAGATTCAAATATTCTTTAGTGGGTTATCAGTTGCTTTCAAATATAGGATTGAGTTTGATGAGCCTAGATCATTGGAGGAAGCCATCTGAAAACTGAAGCATTGTTATGAACTATCGAAGCACGGAATTGAGACTAAGCCAGACTAGAGAGGTAATTCAAAGAACAAAGGAAAATGGGACAAGAAGTGAGTATGACTAACTCCTATGGCTACCAACTATACTTCATCAACTTGGGGTTTCATACAAACTTAGAGGTGGCAGTGATGTATACACAAATAGATGTAATTGCTATACTCTTATCATTGCTTAGCTGGGGCGATATAATACCAGGGTTTCTCAAACCAGCCTTCTATTGACTAGAAGAAGTCTGATTACCAACTGGAGAGGGGAAATTTACCCTAAATGAGAGGAAGAAAATGTTGCCTAATTGCAAGAATGGAAGACTGAAAACATGCTTGAAAAGTAACATGAAACCCTCTATCTACTTGTTAACACACCTTTCTTGCAAAATAAACCTACTTGTCACATGTGAGGTTTTAACTAATCTAAACATGGAATCTGAGTTAGAGAGTACTAACTATTGTGTGCAAGAGTAAATATAAAAGAACTCATCTTTAATATTTTTGCTTTATAAATGTAAATGCTAATCTTTCCTTATTATGTGGCAGGGGAGACAAGTGTGGAGGAAGAGGGGTACAATGGTTTTGATGTTTCGGAGATCATGTAGGGGCCTAATCCTGGCTTCAGTGATGATTTTTCTTAATTTGGCCTAAAAATAGACTGTTACAGAATTTCCTACAGGATCTCTACAAGATGTACTAGTTCTCCTACAGGATCCCATGTTTTACTACACAAACAGGCTGAAAGCTTAGGGAGTGGTCTAGAAGGTGGAATGGAGCTCAAGAAAGGTGAATAAGAAGGGAATAAGGAATGCGAGTGGAAGACACTACATAGAACTCAAGCAAATAATTTAAGATGGTTTGATTTGCTCAATGGAAATGGAAATTTTTCCTTATAAAACAAGAATTTGGATTGAGACCTTAGTGACTTTTTGAAATCATGGGTGGATATGGCATGGATGAAGCTAATGATATGAGGTATTCCTGCAATGAAGAAGCTCTTGAAACAACACACATCATTGTTTTCATTGATACATAAATTCATCTATAAACAAGAAGGGTTTATTCAATAGAAGAAAATAGAGTTGTTATCATTTATTTGCTAAGTTCATGAATGGAAGTGCTTGAAATCAATACAAAAGAGATGTGAAATTAGTATAAAACCTAAGATATCAGAAATTCCATTTGAAACTTATCTGACGAAACTGAAATATAATTACCTAATTATCAAGAAACCCTAGATTATGCAGAAAAGGAAGAATTCTATTTTTTTGGGCTGTATGGGAAGTGTTCCTAAAATCATGGTCCCTGAAAGAGAGAAATGAGGTGGAAACCACTTTTGATAACCTTTTTGGAATATCTTATTGTCACTATGATGCTACTGTTATAACTATTCACAAATGGAAGCAAACTAATTAACCCTACCAATACTTGCAAATTAACAACACCAAAAATAGTTCAACAACTAACTATGAGTAAACTCTAAGCATACAACTACAAAAGAGGAACCTCTACTGCTAAGGTCGGTCACAAACCCAAGAGCTTCAGCCCTCTGTGTCAACTCAGTCCTGGATCAAGGGAGTGCTTCTCATTTTCATTAAAATATCAAAAATACACAAGATTAGATCATTTTTGGGATTCAACTGCGTTAAGTAAGTCATTCAAACGTATGACCATTTCCATGAGAGGTAGTCGTAACTGACTAATTTCTCATGATTTTTGAATAGTTCACTTAGCACTCATTGCATCGGGTGATGCTCAGTTACAATGCTTCAATTTGAAAATTCTCCTTAGATATCTTGAACAAAAAATCTGAATCCTAATGAGGATCTAGGCCTCTTTATTTATACAATTGAAGTTACCAACAACTTCCTTAAATTTAGGGAGGCTTGGCTCTCAATCTCGAGATCAAATGGTCTTCAATTGTCACTGGCTTAGCTCCCAATGATCCTCGTGACTTTCCTGCTTGCAACTCTGAGCTGATGAGATTTGATTAAGGAATCTTCGAGTGAGTGAGGAGTTAAGGAAGGAGATCCTATCTCCTAGAATCCCTCTTTCTTGTCTCATTTGAGTTCTTGCACTTTAGTTAGCCAAAATTTGCTCCAAAACCTACAATCAATGCACATTAGACCACTGGACATGACATCTCATCTTTATTCTTCTCATGAAGCAAAATATAGTTAAAACATGTAAAGAATTATGAGAAAAGTTGACTAACCTGGAGGTGAATTAAGGTCCATACAATTTACCCATTGATGAGCCTCATCATCACCCCCCTATTGAAATTGTTTCTCATCCTTTGAGAAACTCAATCTATGTCTGTGTCTTTCATCATTTGATTTCCTCTAGTATTTTTCCAATGGCAAATGCACACAACTCTGCACTAGCAGAAACTCTGCAAACACGACTATTTCCATGACAATTTCATGCATAGCTATAGTTGAACAATAAACACACACACACACACTAATCTAATTTTACTTATGTACATAGTATCAATCCTCACATGTTTTCCATCTCCCTGGGCCCTCCCATAAGGGATTCAAGCCCATACAAGCTTTGATACCCATAAAAAAAATGGAGGAGAAAACATGGTAGATAGATTCACTCAAAACAATTCATATATTTCACACAAGGCCAAATTACAAGCTACATAAATATTGCTGATGAGATCCAACAAATTCCAAAGAAGGAGAATATTGTTGAGAAAATCTCTCAACAAAACTAGAACAACCAACAACTCAATCCTACTTATATGCTAATGTAAGCATTACTCCAACTCAATCCTACTTATATACTAATGTAAGCATTACTCCAAGTATTAGAATATGACCTTATTAGAATTGGAATAATCTCAAATCCCTAGGAAAATGGTGGGCAAGGAGCCAAGTCTCACAATTTTTTTTTTTTAATTTATTAAAATTCAATGCTCATATGTTGAGCATATTCCTTTGGGAATCAATCTATCTTGTCAATTAAAAAAATAAAGAATAAAAACCAATAAATCCTCATCCACCTTAAGTTGAAATAAGAAGCCTTCAACAAAATATCTTAAAAATGTACTTTGTATAATAATATAAAAAATACTTTTATATCTAAATAGTTCACTACTTTTATACCTACATCCTTATATAAACTTACACCAATAAAATCCATAAATATAAATACATCATCTTTCTTAAACAATTAATTAAATACTAAATTACATTCTTATATACATATAACAACTAAAAATTTACACCAACAAAAGCCATTAATCTAAGATAGATAATCTTTCTTAAAAAATAAATTATAAATACTAAACTTGTAATACATACCCATACAAATAGTTTAAAAATACAATAAACCATAAGAAATGGATAAAAGTTAACCAATTTTAATTAATAAAAAAAACATAGAAAACACCCACAATATCATTATTTAACTAAAAATAATCAGCTAAAGAAAATGATAAGCATCATTTAATTGGAACGAATAGAAATTTAAAAAAAAAAAAAAAAAAAATCATATCTCAAAATTGTGTTCAAAATTAATATAATTATATTACGAAAATGAATAGTTAAAAGTTTGCCATCTACAATTTAAAAAATCATATCCTCAAAATTGTATTCAAAATTAATATAATCATGTCACGAAAATGAATAGTAAAATTTTTGCTATGTATAAAGTTCATCACAAAAAAAAGTTTGAATAACTATTAAAAGTATTCATATAGCATATTATATAAATATCTAAATAATTTTTAATATAAAATTTAAATATATATTTATTTTTTAAAAATTATAAATTTGAACTGTAGTGTATATATGTGTTAATAATATTTACCAGTTTTACTGAATAAGTTTACCTAAACAAACTTTTATCTTTAACGATTTTACAATTTGAAACCAAATAAGTTCAACTAAAATATACTTTTATGATTTAAAATTTTATGTAAAAGAAAAAATATAAACCTTCCCATCAAAGTATAGTAATTAGAAAAAAATATTACAATAGCCGTATCGTATCCACTGTTGAGAGGTTTCTAATGACGCAAGTTTATTTCATACCCTAATCTTCAAAATGTGATCGCCGTGCAACGTTCCACCTTCGAAAGTGCCACTATTAATTGAACAAGAAATTTGACATCACAGAAATTTCACATTAAAGAATCAAGATAAAAAGATTGATGCCTTCTTTTATATTCAAGCAGGCTACCAAACGGACTGTCCAGAGCTTCGTCGTGGACACCGATAAAAAATGATTCGGTGTCTGGACTGAATGAAATTCCAGTTATCTCCCCAAAGAAATCAATTTCCTGCCTCTTGTTATACATGTGCTTTGTATCAAATATATGGACAAAATCAGCTTGCTCGGCCATGGCCATAAACTGTCCATCTGAGGAGAACCTGATAGATCTTATGGCAGCCATGTTGCCCTTCAGAACTTCAAGCGAGGTTGAAGTGTTTCTAACATCCCAGAGCCTGCATGTTGTGTCTTGGTTCCCAGTAGCAAATACTGTACCATCTGGATGCCAAGCAGAGGCAAAGGAGTAATCCAAATGACCTTGAAGAGTTGCAACTACCTTTCCTGTTTGGCAGTCTGAAAGAAATCCCTCAACATTGTCCCCAACGACAACAAACAACTTGTTATCAGGACTTACAGAGGCACGATTAACAGCCCAGGGAAAGGAGAAGTGCTGAATCCGTGCAAATCCATTACTTAGATCAAATACTCGCACACAACAATCATTAGATGCAGTGATTAAGCGAGTTGCGCCACCAGGACTCTGATAAATCTCTACCGAATTCGTACTGGCATTGTCGCCAACCTCATTTTCAGAGATCTTCGAACAATAACTGACATCTTTTATACCCAAATACTTACAGATAAGCTCTCCCCCATACCCGCCAACCACAAGTAAATTATTTTTGGCAGCCATGCTCGTAATATGGACTTGTCTGAAACCAGCTAGGGCAGCCCCTGGATGGCTTTCGGATGCAACGACTGGGCCCCTCACATTAAGAAATTCAGTTCGTCTACGACTTAGTGCAGACCAGTGGATAATAGAATAAGCCGATGAAAGATACACATCGTGCTTTGATGTTGCCCACACCAATTCCCTTAGCTGAAAGTGTGAATATGTAGGTTTCACTGATTTCGTATTTCTCTGAAATTCGTAAAAATCCCCCCTTTCTGGATATTTGCACAAATCTTATCTAGTTGAGATTGAGGAACATCCCTCAGATTTTCATACTCTTTCATCCTATATTCTCTGTATTTCTGCCTTGTCATGTTTGTCATCTGCCATTGAATTCCTTGAATATCTTCTCCTCTTCTGGCTTCCGCAGCAGAAATGTCATCCTCTTCATCATCTTCCTCGACATCAATCTCAGCTTCTGTATCTTCATCAGAAGCAGCCATTACAATATCATACTCAGCGTCTGAATCTTCACCAGAAATAATCATTTCGGGCTCATACTCGTCTAGCTGCGCCATATCTCAATACACCGCTGAATATGGTGTCCTTCGCTTCTCTACGAACACCGCTGAGTATGGTGTCCTTCGCTATGATAGGGTGGTTTTATACACAAGTAAACTCTAACACTCAACTATGGCGGGGTTGTTAAATGTTTGGGGTGTTAAATGTTTCGAGTAAATTTGATTTGGTCCAGTTTTTAGTGATACTCATGGTTTTATCTATGGGATTCAAATTAAATTAGTGGACATTACAATACAATCAACTATGTAAGGGAATGTGAGATTTTGTATATGATTAACGAGGTACTCGAAAATGTGCCACACATAACTAGCTGCTAAAGGAAAACTCTTGATGGGACGAGAAATGAGGTTAATCTCTCCCAGTCAAATTTAAGGGGAATCCATGGGGTGGTTTTTATAACATGGGACCAGGGTAATCTCTAGTCTCCGAGTCAAATTTAAGGGGAATCCATGGGGTGGTTTTCATAACATGGGACCAGGTTAATCTCTAGTCAAATTTAAGGGGAATTCATAAAGTGGTTTTGATAACATGGAACTAGGGACCACGTTATTTTTATAACATGGGACCAGGATAATCTCTAGTCTCCGAGTCAAATTTAAGGGGGAATCCATAGGGTGGTTTTCATAACATGGGACCACGTTAATCTCTAGTCAAATTTAAGGGGGAATTCATAAAGTGGTTTTGATAACATGGAACTAGGGACCACGTTATTTTTATAACATGGGACCAGGATAATCTCTAGTCTCCGAGTCAAATTTAAGGGGGAATCCATAGGGTGGTTTTCATAACATGGGACCACGTTAATCTCTAGTCAAATTTAAGGGGGAATTCATAAAGTGGTTTTGATAACATGGAACTAGGGACCACTTTAATCTCCCCTCAGTCAAATTTAAAGGGGGAATTGATAGGGTGGTGGTTTAAAGGGGGAATTTATAGGGTGGTGGTTTTGACCACGTTAATCTCCCCGAGTCAAATTTAAAGGGAGAATTGATAGGGTGGTCTAGATAACACGTGATCCTTGTGGCTTGGATAACACGGGACTAAGGACCATGTTATTCTCCTTGAGTGAAATTTAAGGGGGGAATCGATAGGGTGGTTTGGATAACATGGACCAAGGACGAGGTTAATCTCCTCGAGTCAAATTTAAGGGCTGAATTGATAGGGTGGTTTGGATAACATGCCACCAAGGACCACGTTAATCTCGCCAAGGGGTGAATTGATAGGGTGGTTTGGATACTTTGATTTGGGGAAGTTGCTAGTGGTGTTTTGAGCTCTACCTTTATGACAACTCATGGTTTTGCCTATGGTATTATCTCCCTGAGTAAAATTTAAGAGGGGAATTAATAAGGTGGTTTGGATAACTTGATTAGGTGAAGTTACTAGTGGTGTTTTGAGCTCTACGTTTATGACAACTCACGGTTTTGCCTATGGTATTCATCTTCTATGTAGCCAATTTAAAGGTGGAATGGTGTTTCAAGCTGTAGGGTTATGAGAACCCATGGTTTTGCCTATTGTATTCATATTGAATATAACCTAATTAAAGGTGGAATGGTGTTTCGAGCTCTAGGCTTATGAGAACCTGTGGTTTTGCCTATTGTTTTGCCTATTGTATTCATATTCAATATAACCTAATTAAAGGTGGAACAAACTCAATGTTAGTGGCTATTAGGATCCAAGCAAAAATGTCTTTACACATCACCACTTTTGTTGGTATTATGCCATCCTAACATAATGGTCAATGTCCAAACAATCACTTTGGGACTCTCCCTTGAATTTTCTACTACTAACCCAACATCATTAGGGTTGCTTTTCCTTTAGTAATAAGAATAGAATACTTCTACAGAATATTTAGACTTCATTGCGTGCTCACCTAACTAGGAATTAATGATAAATTGACTAAATACAAAAATAAAACCAAAACGCCCATAAATCGTTACGGGCTGACCTAACTCAACATTTATGTTAAATTGACCAAATAAAAAAATAAAACCAATATGGGTATAAATCCATCTTAACTCGGGATCTACCAAGACCCTAGAGGGCTGAAATATCTCAAGATTCAAAGTCTTCTTTTGAGTGCAAAATGTGAGGAAATAACTACATCACCAAACTATGGATTCCTCTTTTCATTTTTGTAGATATTTAGTTAAAACAGATCTATGTTTGTGCTTAATAATATTATTTATATCATATAAATTCCACATATCTAGTTATTAATAATATTATTTATATTATATAAATTTAGCATATCTATATATAAAAGTATTCCCATTTTTAATTTTATTAAAACCTTGATTTAATCTCTATGGAATATATGTGAAATGTTTTTAGTTGTATTGAGGATAGATGGTTTAAATATATCTCAAAAGTAATTATAACCTTTTTATTTTTAGATTTAATTAGAAAATATTATAAAAGTAAATTAAAACAAAATATTTTTATTGTAAAAACAGTTATAGTTTTTGGGCATGTCAAGTCATGGCATTGGTCCATGGTATTGTAACAAAGTCTATTTACTCGTTAATAATATCCATATTAAAGTGGGGGGAAATTTTTATGCGTTTATTAATTAAATTTAAATATGGTTACAAAATTATTATTTTAATTTATATGGTAAAATGAATCTTAATTTATAGTTATTTTTTATATGTTATATATTTTGATATGATATATTTATTTAAAGAAATGTTTGTAATTTTATTAATAAAAGAAAAATTACAATATAACAAATTAAATTTTATTATTTTTATTACTTTTAACTTTTTATTGTGCAGAGAGGTGTAATGTAATCCCTAAAAAGTTAAAAATAACAAAAATAATAAAATTCATTTTGTTACATTGTAAACTTGTTTTTATTAATAA
Organism: Pinus tabuliformis; assembly: GCA_031772625.1. Taxonomy (NCBI): domain Eukaryota; kingdom Viridiplantae; phylum Streptophyta; class Pinopsida; order Pinales; family Pinaceae; genus Pinus; species Pinus tabuliformis. The sequence goes on along the minus strand of CM062815.1, from coordinate 756,368,749 downwards.
AATTAACAATAACTTTTTAGGTAAAAGAAAATCATAATACACATATCACATTAAAATATATAACATATAAGTAGTAGTTTTAAGTTAAGGTACATTTTTCTTTACAAATTAAAATAATGATTTTGTAATCAGATTTAAATTTTATCAATAAGCACATACAAACTTTAATACTTACAATAAAACTACAACGTAACAATATTTTTAACGATGGATATTCAAGCTCTCTTTACCATAAATATTATTAACCTATAAATAAGATTTGTTACAATATTATGAGCCAATATCGTGGTTCATTAATACCACATGCCCAAAAACTATATCTCATTTTACAATCAAAATATTCTATAAATATTTTATTTTTTAATTATCTGAAGACTTCTCATTTCAACTTAAGGTGGATGATGACCTATTGACTCTTTTTATTTTTTTAATTGATGGCCTAGATTGATTCTCAAGGGAATATGCTCAGCATATGCTTAGTCTGAATGCTTATCAAGCCTAGTGAGTTAGGGAGTTTGTTAGGTTGCATTGACATTTTTCCTAGGGATTTTCAAAGCATACCTAATTTTAGAAAAATTGCCTTATATCTTGGTTGTAAAGGATATAAACTCTTCAACACTTTTATGTTTTTATCAAGACATGGGATTCTTAAGGGTTAAGTAAAATCAAAGTTAATAATAATATTTTTGTTGCAATAGTTAATAATAATATTTTTGTTACAATAGTTTTTTTGTTATATATTTATCAATGGTAGATACAAATGAAGCCTTAGGCTATATCAACCACATTAATATTTTTAATATGGTTGTACTAGTTTAATTTTATTAATTTTTTGGGTGAAGAGACACATAGATGTTGTTTATTGGTATGTTATGCTATCTAAACATTTTGACTTGATCAAATTACATAAAAATAGAAACAAAAATAAATATATTTATTAATTAAAACATTTTGATACATAAGGTGAGATTTAAATTGAAAAAAAAAAGATTAAAAACTAATTATTATAATTATTAATTATTAAACCATCCTAGATTAATCTTAGCTCTAAATATATCAAAATGTGAGAGGGATTGAATCTCTTAAGCTGCAAATATTTCTTCAAGTTTTGCACTCAAAGAAGAGGTTTGCACCTCGAGAGATTTGATCTCTCTAGAGAGTTGAGAGACCCAGAGTTAAGATGGATCTAGGTTGGTTATTAATTGGGCCAAGAGTTGATAGATCCATAGTTAAGATGGATCTAGGTTGGTTATTAATTGAGTCAAGAGTTGATAGATCCAGACTTAAAATGGATCTAGGTTGGGTATTAATTGAGCCAACATTTAAATATTTACAGTCACTTACTAACAATATACATCTCCAACAAATTCAGATTTATATGACTTTCAACATTTTATTATTTTTTAATTAATATGTCATTTAAAGGTTTACAAACATTTAAATTACTAAAGCATTTTCCCCATACTGGTTTTGTTATATTTTTATAGCTACGATCGATATTCTTCCTATACAAATTGGCCCTAAAAACAAAAATCAAAAGAAAAAATATTTGAAATTAAAAATTAAATTTATTTTTCTCTCCAAAAGACAAGTTGGCTCCTCCACAAGTTCAACCTGGCTCAGTCCAACAATCACACCACTTGGGGCACCTTACATCACTATAAAACATCATTTGAACTCCTCCTTTTCACATAATTTGGACCACAAAAAGGATGAATCAAAGGTAGAAAAAGGATGAATAAGAGGCAAAATAAGAGGATTAAAATTTAAGGAAACATGATGATTTTTTGATTAGCAAACTAAAGCTCATGGTAGAAGGCTAAAATTTCAGGAGGATGCATTTATCATAATTTGACATGGGTTTAATTACTAGTCAGTTTGGCTTTAGTTTTGACTAAAAAGATAATATTGGATCTCTTGTTGAATTGAATAATTTCTCTAAGAAAATATTCTTGGGTTTTTACCTAGTAAGGATTTTCCCATTGTAAACTTTGTGTCTCTTGTGTTTGGTTGTCTCTTCATGATTCTACTATCATTATTGTTTTTAGTGTTGCATGATTTCTATGTTTAATTTCTCAATGATGAATGTGACACAAGATAAATTGATGGGTAAATCATTAGAAATAATTATTAGTGTAGGAAATCATCAAAACTCAACATGGTATGATAGAAGGTAAAAAATAAACCACTAAAGAAAATATAATAAATCCAATGTTACATGCTAAAATGATGAAGGAAAATATCTATCTAATAAGTATCTTTGTCCTATACTTACGTATGAAATAAGGGAGGAATAAAATCATAATCCAAACTCCAAATGGAGGGCTCTCATCCAAATTCTTGTCATGATTTTAAGGAGGATCAAATCCCTCCTGATCTCAAGTATTTATGAGAGTCCAAACTCTATTTGTAATAAGAAATGAATCCATCACCCATGTTTTGTAAGGGTTGGAGCCTTAATTGCATGAAATTGTGAATATGGACATAGGTTGATTTAAATTTTGTTCATGAAAATATGTGATTAATAGTATATTATGTGACAACATTAGGGTTGGTTGCATGTTTACCTTGCCCTAAGTTGAGGACCAGAAGATGAATAAGTAAGAGGCCTCAGTATGACATCAAAGAGGTCGTGTTTATTTCTCTTTCCTAGGACCAAATTCATATTTTATGAAAGGAAAATCAATGTCATCAAAAGTTCGAGTATAATGCTTAAGAATAAAATATTGAGGTTGAGTTTCTCCTGGAGGTTTACTTACTTAACCATCAAGAGGCCCAAACATTTCCTTAGGACCAACAACATGAAGCTTAGAAAGACTTGAGAGGTATTATGGGCATAGGTTTCTAATGATCTTGGTCTATTGCAAAAGGGTAATAAATTGATTAAAGAATGTATTGAAGCTCCATATGACAAGGGTTAAGTATTGGTTGAAGAATGAATTACGAACTGTAAGAGAATTTTGGAAGCAAACCTAAGCCTGACATGGTGGTCAAAAGAAATCAATTGAGACCTATTTCAAACCTAGTTCGAGTTGAGTTTTGTTTTAAGGCTCCTTCCTTCATGTTGAAACAAATTTTAAGAAGTTTAAAGCCCCAAGGCCTCCTAAGGTGGCAATATTTTTTAAGTACTACAATATTTGTCTTAAAGTCATGTAACAAATTTGAACATGCTTTGTATGAATGGCATCTTTGTTTCTCCATGATCTTGATACATTTTTTATTTAAGAAAATAGTACATCTAAAATTGGTCCACCTAGGAAGCTTCTCCATGGATAGAGGGAGCTGAGGAGGAAGACTCCTATTGATGTAGGTCAATAATAAAAATTTCTCAAACCATTGTGATTACCTCCCCTATTTGCCTAACAAGTAAATTAAGTGTAAACCTCAAAAATATATAACAATGAAATATGAAACTAGTAGGTGGGACCCTACCTCAAGAGCATCACATAAAAAAAATTGTGTCATACAATGTTATACAAGAAATAGGTGCTTCAAAATTTATTTCACATTTGGATTGTGATTATGTTTAGGATGGAGGCAAAAATTCTATTGTGGATGTAACAAATAGAAGGAAAGCTATAAAATATATTTTCATGGTACTTAAAGCATAAGGGATATTGTTGCATAACTATCATTTAACCTATGTGGGATCTAATGTCAAAAAATATTAATTCTTACCCGATATCCAAAAAAATGTTATTACATATCTATTACATTTTCCTATGGTCAAAATGTGTTGTGTTTTAACATCGAAGGTTTTTAGTCATTAAAATCCACTTTTTGGTGATTAGAACTTCATATTTCCTATGGATTACATATGTTGGAAATGTTTATAAGGTCGCGTTGTGTTTTATGTTGTCAGACTATTGGGTAAAGTTTTTATTTTGCATGATATATGTTACAATGTATGATTAAAGGCATCGGTAGGGTATGTATTTAAATGAAATGTTAAAGGTTTGGATGGAAATGTTTATAGTTTATGAGGTTGATGCGAGACAGTAAAATTAAATGAAATATGCTTATGTTTTAAAATATTAATATAAAGTGATAACATGATATTTATGATGTATTAGTGATAAGTCTAGCCATTAGCACGCAATCTAAGACATGTTTTATAATATGGCTACCAATTTTTATGTGAAGGATTCAAATGTGCTTGGTTTTTCCCGTTTCATCATTGCTAGCTATGATTTACATCAAATAAAATGATAATGGGCATGATACCCCATCCTACCTATGTTGTACTAAACATATTCAAGTCTAATATTTTCTCCATTTGAGATCACCTATTAATTCCATATTTGTCCATTCCTTCTTTTGTTGGCACTATATGACATTCATTTATTTCTTTATATCCCTCCAATTGAAAATGATGCCAACTCATTATCTTGGTTGCTGGTGAGCACTAGTATTGCAGCGATAATACTGCAACTCCTAGGCTACCTAATTTACTCTTATCAACCCCGTAGTTCATAACAAACTTGGAAGTGACAGTGTTATATGCACAAGTACTAGCTCTTACTGAAGGTTGTCACTTGTTCAATCGATGCAAGATCACTAGGACCTCAAGCCAACTTCTATGGATTCTAGAAGAAGCTCTATATGTGACGAAATGAGAGAAATACTGCTCTACAGATACTACTCTAATTGCAGAAAGGAGAAAGACTAAAATGTAAAGCAAACCAAGTAAATCCTAATTAACCAACTAATCCTACTTTTGCAGAAAGCACTATGAAAACCATGAAAGGAATGCCATTATCTATTCAAAGAAGTAAGCAACATCTAACTAAGTTATTTCTAGAAGTAAATGAGCAGAAAACATCTTTTTGTATTTTTATGTGAATCTGACATGTACGTAATTTATTGTTTGTGAATGTGGCAGTGAATAGGTGGTGTTGAAGGGAGGTTTTGGGACTTGAGAGGAAGTCGGATGGTGTGGTTGGGTCCTAGGAGGTCTCAGGTGGCCTTCTGGAGGCTTTTCCCACACTTTGCCTTCAAAAGAGAGCCTACAGGAAAATCTACAGGAGGACACAGGAAATCTACAAGAGGAAAAACAACATTCTACAAGAGCTATACAGGAGGATACCGAGAGCCGTTTTGGCTATTTTGAGGGTGTGAGAGTGGGTGGAAAAGGTGGATGAGGGTTGGAATGAAGTGTTAGGGCACTTAGGGTCTGCGAAGAATCATTAGGAGAGAGAAATATGATTGGATTTGCTCAAGGAGAGAGGAAGAAATTCTATGGAAAATGCAGGAAACTAAGGCAGAATTGTGGGGAAACTTGGGCGACCTATAAGGCATGGATCAAATGGAGGATGGGATGGCGAATAGGCTGACCTACTACTAGAAGATATCCACTACATAAACAACTGACAGTCAACCAATGATATTAAGAAAGCAATGAAATAAGTGCATCTAGAAAATCAGAGTTTTGCATCAAACTAGTCTAAATTATGATCTATGAAAGGAAATGCGGAGAAATGTTGCAAGAAAGGAAAGCATGAAAGAAGGCTGTTGTAAATAAAGAAATGAGTATGATGGAAAATTTATAAAGAAAAGCAAGACTAGACTATTAACCAAAAAATTTGCAAACACTAGAAGTCTTATGAATGAGGAAAATCTGTGTTTTTGGGGTAGCAAGAGGATCTTTGGCTCAAATAATGGTCCCAAAGGGAGGAAGAGAGGCCAAGGCATTGTTGCTAGCCTTTTGAATCTTTTCTTTATCACTTCTTAACCTACCATAAAAATCACAAATGAAAGCAAACTACTGAATCATCAAAAGCAACTTTTTCTTAACTATAAAAGAAATGCATCTAACACAAACCTAATGTACAAACTGAAATAAAACATACAAATACAAGTAAAGAGGAGCTTGGATGCTTGGATTGGGCCCTAACCCAAGAGGTTTATCCCTCTGAGGTAACTCAGTGCTAACTCAAAAAGGATTCCATCTTTGTTTCCAAAACAATAACAAGATTACTTGGAACTGCCAAAATAATGAGCTCGAAGTTGAGCAAAGTTTACATAAGCAAAAATACAACAAAAATCTAAACCTAGTGAGGCCCTAGGCCTCTCTAATTATACAAATGAAGCCACCAATAGCTCCCTTAAAATTATGGAGGCTTGGCTCCCAAAACTCGAGATAATCATCAATCATCCTCCACTTGCTCGGTTGCCTTCTAGTGCATGACTTGGTTGCTTGTACTTCGAGTTGAATGAAGGAGAATTCGAAGTGAGGAGTAATCAATGAGGGGAATTCCATCCTACAAGTCCTATCCTTTGTCTACTTCAAGTTGTTGCTGCCATTTGTCGACTGTATCCTTGACTTTGACCTCAAAATTCATCAATAATATGCATTAAACACATATTAGACCACATGGCATCATAACTAACTCAATTCACTCTATAAGCATAAATATAATCAGAAAATCATAGAATAAGATAAGAGAATGGTTGATTTTACTAGGTTAGGAGGTAAAATGAGCCCATATAATTACCCATTTATGAGGATCGTCATCACCCCCGTACTGAAAGTGTTTCTCATCCTTTGAGCAACTTAGTCCAACTCCTCATCTTTTATGGCCCTGGTAGCCTCCCTAGCATCCCATGCTTCCGATGTCATCTCTTCTTCCTTGTCATAGAATCCTGCCTTCCTATCTATATCTTCCCACTGCTCCTGCTCTTCTTCTTCTCTTATGCCTTCTAGCATGCCTAGCAGTAGTGGGGGACTCAATTTGAGGCCAACCCAATTGACCTTTAGCCTTTGCATGGAAAGCTTGTACATTGGCACCCTCCTTAATGCATCCTTCATCCTCATTAGGGAATGATATTCCCTGATCTGCAAACTGTGTGGTAAGGTGTTCCATCTCCTCATACATGCATGCACATAGTCATCCCTAAGTAGTCTTTCCATATCCTCAAAGTGTGCAATGGCTTGTGCTTGATCACTTATATATCTAAGGGCAATCTGAGGATTATTGGGAAGTAGGTTATGTATGTCAATGAGTGCCATAGGGTCTGATGGCTCAGCTCTGATCATTAACAGCTCATTCTTCTCCTTTATCATCAACCTTCTTATTTTTGTTGCCCTTAACTCTTCATGGTTCATCAATGAGGCCATGGCCATTAGTTGTAGGTCCCCTAGCCTAGCATTGGGGTCCCACACATTCATGTCAGTGAGGGCCATGTTATGTAGGTATAATTTTGCCATCTTTGTCTTATCTTGTAATGTGCTTTGGTCACATAGGTCCATAAATTGTCTGTAATCTTGGAAAGGCATTGTGCCTCTTTGTGCCTAAGTCTTTATCTGAAATTGCAACCATTGGTCCTTGAGATACATGCCACAGGATTCTGTTGGTGTTCTACATTGTAATGCCTCCATGGACTATCTAGCCATGCATTCCAGTTGGGTCTCTTTCTCTTGCAGCTGCCTCCTTAGCAATTCATTTTTAGTTTCAAGGTGGTTTCTTGTAATTGCTTCTCTATTTCTGATAGCACTCAACTCTCTGCCCATTTCTCTGAGTTTGTTCTCCATATGGCCAATATCCTCAACTCCTTTGGATTTGGATATTTGCATCCACCTATGTTTTCTTATTCTCTCTTTCTCTAATTCAAAGAATAGTGGAATTGCAAATTTTTGTGGAATTATTCTTTCTCCTCAAGAAGATTGTAGTATGAGCCAAGACTGGGATGGGGATCAAGTTCTTGTAGCTCTGTTTCTTCCTCCTTTCCTTGTGGCTATCCTTCTATCCTTTTCTCAAGCTTTTGGGTCTCCTGTAGTTTTGAAAATGTCTCCTGTAGAATTGTTTGTGCTTCCTGTAGGACTGTTTTTGGGTCCTGTAGTTATACCTTTTCTTTCCGTGTGGGAGATATAGGAGTCCCCCTTTCATATGTGATAGGTGCCTTAGAAGGGTATTCATTTCCTTGGGTAGAGGGTGAATCTTCAATTATAATTGGCACTTTTGAAGAAGGTGGGGGTTTCCCTGTTTTGATTCTTGTGCTCTTCCTAGCCTTGAAATACATAGAGGCTTGCCTTTTCCTCTTCTTCTTTGGCTTTATGGGTGTACTGAGGGCAGTGAGAGCAGCTGCTGCCTCTCTTTCTAGAGTCTCGGGGAACACTTCTGCTTCTTCTGTCTTTTCTTGCCCCTTTTTCTCCTCCTTTTGTGTATTTTTTTTGTCTTTGTTTGCTCTATTTCTTTAGCTTTCTCCTCCTCTATCTTAGTTTCTTCCTTCTTCCCTTCTTGTTCTGCTAAGTCAATAGTTGCTTCACCTTCTCCGTCTTACTTCTCTTCCTCCTCACTACCACTAGGACTAATATCATAGGTTACGATCTTTATGTCATCCTTGGTTGTCATGTTTTGGAATATTTCCCATGCTATAGGGAGTGTAAATGTATGGAGGGCTTCTTCCACTAAAATTTTGATTAACCCATGGTGAGCTAGCTGCTCTGAATTTCCTGCTTGAACTTTAGTGCTGGAGTCAATGAGAGACTGCAGGAGGAAGTAGGGGATGCTAAGCTTCTGAGGGTCTAGAGTGTCCATGTCATACCATAATCCATGAAGGATTCTAAAATGGTAACTGTAGACAATGTTGTACCTCCCCTCATAGGAAATATACTTGATTATTTGGTAGCTAACATCATCCCAAGGATATGGTATGCTAGCCATTCTAATGCCATTTTTATCCTCTATAGGGGTTTCATTGTTTTGGAAGAATTTTTTCTTGGCATCCTGGCCAATTGGTTCCTCATCCTTACTCCAAGGCAACCCAAGAGGAAGGGTAGTGACTCTACTGATAAATTCAGGGGTTATCTCCATGGAAATGCCTCTAAAGGTTACAGTGGCATGTGTTCTAGTGTGACGGACCAAAGAGTGGGAAAATTCTTGAGCAATTTCCTCACCAAATCCTCATAATTTCTCAAAAACATTCATCCAATTTGCTCTTGTGAATATGTCCACTACTTGGGGATGTGTATGGAGCTTGGAGGAGTTGGTGGGATCCTTCTTCATAAAACATCCTGTCATTTTGTTTATGATTCTTTGGGAAACCATATGTGGAGAAGGAGACAACAATTTTTTAAGGAAAATAGAGAAACAAAGAGACTGTGTTTTTTTTTTAAGAAGAAATAAGTAGAAATTTTTTTATTTCCTCCACCTAAAGGCTTGATTTCACCCTCAAATTTAAACCATTGCTTGCATATTTAGATATTCAATGGGGGTATGCATTGAACCTACCTCCTCTGCCCAATAATCGTGCTAAAACCCATTTTTTCTCCCTTCAAAACAACTCACTAGCCTTCCTATAGAAGACTATTGTCCCTCCTATAGAATCCTTGTAAGTGCTCCTATAGAAAACGCTGAGAGCAGGAATATGGGAGAGATTAATCAAGAACAATGGTTACGATGCTGTGGGAACACGAGGATATTGTAGGATCAGAGTTTCAAGGAGAGAATGAAGGAAAAGGTGGTGAGAGTGCTTAGGGAGGAGTACTTATTACCTTTTATGGATATTTTTGGTGATAGAGGATGAGCTAGAAAAGTATACATTGGCCATATTCGGATCATTGGTCCCCACTTGCCTTGTCATGATGGCCCTTTCCTCATAATAATCCCTCATTATTGCATCGGAGTTCACACTTCCTCCACTACCTGTCCTTGACATCTTTCTTGAGTTGACTGTGCGCACGTGTGGGTGACATCCTCGGATGAGTGGAATCAACTAGATGAAGGTGGCCAAGTTAACTGGCCACCTTTCCCTCATTCAACCTCAACCATCTTTTTGTTGTTGCATGCCTTCTAATTACACAAATGCAAACAGAGGAGAAGGTTATTTACTTACCTGAGATCCGAATGCATTTGTTGTGAGGTGTTGTGGCTCTCTCTATGCTGCATGCTTTTGCTCCTTTTGATGCATGATGTCTACTTGTTGATGTGTGGTTGTGCCTTGTACAAGTTCTCTTTGGCTAGATCTCAGCTTTACATGTCTTCTCAACCTTCATATTTGCACCCTCTTGCAGCTGATGCTAGATTTTAATGGGATCAGCTGCTACAGGAATTCCTACAAGAGCTCCTGTAGCTGCTTCTCCCCTTGAAACTTCAACTTCTTCCTATGCTCGGAGCTGTGAAGATGATGCTAGGGATGTAGAGAGAGATGGAGAGGCAATAGTTAGGCTTCAGGTGAGGTGGATGGTGTTGTTTCCTTTCTTATTTTTTTGTTTTTTTTCTTTTCCTGAAAATTTGTTTTTTCTCTCTGTTTTTCTTGGACAAGAAGAAGAATGATTCTTGGGATGTGATGCAAGCTTGGAAATGATGGCAAGGAGGTTTGAATACTGCAGGAGGATTTATAGATTTTTTATGAAGCTTTCCTATCCCTCAAACTGCCTTTTATATCCATTTCTAGCTCTTTGTAATTCCTACAGGAGCCTCCTATTGAAAACACAGAGCCCCTTGTAGAAAACACAGTGTTTGAAAAAGAATCATAGTGAGGTGAAAGAAATGCCAAGAATGATGGAGAAAGGTGTAGGAAGGTAGGATAGGTGCTAGTGTTGGTTTCAGGGCTCCCTTGGCACCTTCTGTTGCTTCCTCCTGCAAACTTGCAATGCAACTGAAAATTCATTTTTCTTTTTCTCTTTTTTTTTTTGAAAACAACAAGGGTGCCTCAGGGAGGTTTTCACCCTAATTGCCTGCCTTGGGTGCCTCCAAGGGAGGTTTTCACCCAGGGATCTTATTTTTCTCTCTTCTTTTTTTGACATCACTAGGCCGCCTCAGAAGAGGTTTTCAACCCAATGATGGGACTCAAGCGCCTCATGGAGGTTTTCACTTGAGTCCTTATTTTTTTTATTTTTTCTTGTTCTTCAGTGAGAGGGTGAAGTGGAGGCTAATACATGCTCCACTACCATCACTATCTCATTCAAATCTTCAATGAACTCTCAGATGGAGAGGGGTTTCTTGTATACTTTCAACCGATGTCCATTGACAAGCATGGGAATGGCTTCATCATCAATGGTTCTGATCAGAACTAAACCATTGTCATTGCATTTCTCCACAGTGTAAGGTCCCAGCCATATTGTCCTTAGCTTGCCCTTGAAATAATTTATATCTTGAATCATAGTGTAGTGCCCAATCTCCCTCTTGGAATTGCTTCTCCTTGATATTTTTGTCATGCAATATCTTTCTCTGAAGCTGAGCTACCTTTGTATGGAGAAGGGCCTACATTCTGTGTTCATCCAAACCATTGAGCTGAAGTAATATTTCTTTTTGTGCATGGCTGAGGTCTAGGTCCAGCTGAGCTACCATCCTTAGGGTATCGAATTCAAATCCTATTGACAACAAAATCTTCTTCCCATAGACCATCTCATAGGGTGTGAACCCTGTAGTGGTCTTCAATGTTGTGTTGTAGGCCCAAGTGGCCTAGACTAATCTATGTGCCTAGTCTTTTCAGCTGTTGCTCACTACCTTTGTCAGGATCCCTTCCAATGCTCTATTAGTGACCTCCACCTACCCATTGGCTTGTGGATGGTAAGGGGTCGAAGTCCTGTGCTTGATTCTATAATGTGTGAGAAGATCTTCAATCAAATTGGAAGTAAACTGATTGCCTTGGTCTGTAACCAACTCTCTTGGATACCCAAACTTGTAGAATATGTTTTCTCTCAACAATTCAACTACTTTTTCCTCTATCGCCACTTTGATTTCTTTTTTCTCTGCCCACTTTGTCAGGTAATTGGTGCACACAATGATGTATTGCTTCTGCTTTGAAGGAGGGCTGATAGGTCCCACAAAGTCCATGCCCCACTTCTCAAATGGCTCAATGGTCACTTGAGGTTGCATGGTCATTTCATTCTTTGGAGTAGGTTTCCCCATCCTATGACACTGATCACACTGGCTAGTATATCTCCTCACATCCTGATGAAGAGTGGGCCAGTAGTAGCCTGCTTGTAGTATCTTGAAGGCGGTTCTTTTTTGCTACAAAATGACTTCCACAAGGCCATCATGACAGGTCAGGAGGATGTCAAAAACTTCCTCCTCCCTGACACATCTTCTCAAGAGCTGATCTGGACCGAGTTTGAAGAGATTGCCCTCAATCCAGGTGAAAGGGGTGCTTTTCCTTACTATCTTGCTCTTCTCTTTTGAGGATAGGTGTGGTGGGAACTGTGCTGAAACCAAGTAGTTTTCTATATCAGCAAAGAATGAAGAGAGTTCTGAGATAACAAACAAATGTTTATCTGGCATTTGGTCATTCACCATTCCTTCTTCACCTGCAGGCAAATTTAATCTAGACAAAAAGTTAGTAACAAAATTTTCTTCACCAGGCTTATCAATAATGGTCAAATCAAACTACTACAGTAAAAGCAACCATCTAATAATGTGATCATTTACATTCGGTTTGTTCATTAAATATATAATTGCAGCATGACCAGTGTGCACAAAGGTTTAATAGCCTGTGATATAATGTCTGAATTTGTTTAAGGAATGCACAATGGCCAGGAGTTCCTTCTCGGTCACTGTATAGTTTAACTCCGCCTTTGACAAGTTTTTGCTTATAAAGTATATAACATAAGGCAAATTTTCATCAATTTGTCCCAAGGATGCTCCTATTGCTTTGTTCGAGGCATCCATGTGAATGTGGAATGGTAGGGCCCAGTTTGGGCCTCTCAGAATTGGGGCAGTCACGAGCTTGCTCTTAAAGGTATTCTAGGTCTTCTTAACAGTTTTCCGACCATACAAACTCGGCATATTTACCTAAAATGCCAAACAAAGGAGAGGCTAGCTTGCTAAAATCTTTAATGAATCTCCGTTAATACCCAGCTAAGCCTAGGAAACTTCTAACATCCTCACTTTTTGAGGAGGTGGGACCCTTCGGATGATGGAAATTTTGTTGGGGTCCACCTGCAATTCTTGTTGAGATATTGCATGACCTAGCACAGTCCCTTTTGTCATAAAAACTTCACATTTTTTTGGACTGAGGGACAGGTTCATCTCAATACACTTGTCTAGAACGTTTTCCCATATTAGATAAGGCTTCCTGAAAGTCAGAGCCATAAGGAGTAAAGTCATCCATGTATATCTCTACTGCATCATGAACTAATTCAGAGAATATACTCAATACCGCTCTTTGGAAAGTGGCGGGAGCACTACACAAACCAAAGGGAAGGACCTGGTATGCAAAGGTACCCCAAGGACAAGTGAAAGTGGTATTATGTTGGTCTTTTGGGCTAACTTGAATCTGATTGTACCTGCTAAACCCATTTAGGAAAGAGAAAAACTTTTTCCCTACCAGACCGTCTAACACTTGATCTATGAAAAGTAAAGGAAAATGGTCCTTTTTATTGACTTTTTTCAATTCCCAATAGTCGACATAGATTCTCCACTTACCATTTTTCTTTGGCACTAGCACCAATGGAGAGACCCATTCATTATCAAAGATGGGATAGATGAATCCTGCATCAAGCAATTTCTGTAGTTCTTCCTTAACAATATCTTTAAGTGCTAGATTCATCCTCCTTTGCGGCTGCCTCACTGGTTTGCAATCCACCTTGACATATATATGATGAGTGCATACTAAAGGGTGCACTCCCTTCATCTCCTTATAACTCCAAGCGAAGACATCTAGGTGTTTTCTCAACAGGCTACACAGTTCCTTCTCCTGGGAAGTGGATAGGGATGGATTGCTTTTCAAGGTTCTTTCTGGGCCAAACTCTATATTCTTAACATGGAGTGGAGTGGAGTCGGCCGCACAAAGATCAGCTGAGGGGCTGTTTTGGGTTTCTCTTACTATGTCCTCTAATGGTGATACACTGGGAGGTGGATTCTGAATCAAATTTTCAATCATATCATCCTCATCTTCTGACTTTCCTCCCATGGCAATTTCCAATGCACAGAGCGGTGCAAAATAGACTTGATCCTCATCTTCCTCCTCCAACTAGAGAGGTAGATCATGTTCTAGCAAGGGTTGGGCAAGAGGATATAGGATTAACTGCTTGCACATATGCCCATTCTTTATGGTCATGTTCCCAGCTCGACAGCTGATGTAGGTATCGACGGTAGCCAATCAAGGTCTTCCCAGAATGAGAGGATACGCAGCGAGCATTGCCTTTGGCCGAAGAATAAAGAAATTAGCAGGGTACTCCTAAGAATCAATGGAGACCATCACATCTTCCACAATCCCCTCACGGGTCATGGTGGAGCGGTCTGCAAGTTGTAGCATGGTCGTGGTCTTCCTCAAGGAGCCCTGGAGGTTGAGTTTGAGCATTATGTCCTTTCTCATCACATTAATGTCAGCTCCCAAATCAATCAAGGTGTGTGGGATCATGGTGCCATTAATGTGGACATCAACTACTGGGCTTCCAGTGTCTAGATATTTTGGATAGATTACCTGCCCTAACATCAGGTTGGACAGTTGCCCTATGACATTGATGGTTGGGGCATCTCTCTTGCATCTTCTTGTATGCCTAAAGAACTTCTCTTTGATCAACCTATTGTAGATAGGCACATATTTTATGGCTTGGAAAAGTGGTATCTTCACACATAAATGTTTCAATTCTCCCAAGAGTTCAGTTTCTTCTCGGGTAGGCTGAACTATCACGGATAATCTCTCAAGAAAGGGTGTAATTTCTTTAGGTTCACTTTCCTCTTTATCTTCCTCAACCCCCTGGGTGAAGGCTAGCTATCTGGGAGAACTTTCCCAGATCGCAAGTTAATTTCCTGAATCTCCGTAGCATAAGTCGGGCATGATGGTTCCCCACTATACACTTGCTAAGCCTATCTGTTGTTCAGGTTCAGATTTGGTCAGGCAGGCATTTGGGGCTGATTTGGTGGAGCAGGAGGTAACGGTTGTGGTTGAGCAGATGGTGGAGGCAAAGGAGCGGGAGAAGATTTGTATTGGGGCCTCCACCCCTAATGAGATGCATTCCATTGAGGTTGCGGCTGAGCATAGGATTGAAATGAATGGGTGGCTGGTTGGGCATGATATGGAGATGTGAAGGACCAAGGAGGAGGCATGGACCTGGAAGGATGAGAAGGGGGGCCCCAAAAAGGTATGGAAGTGACTTGGTTGGGGTTGTAGTATGCCTAATATGTCCCTTGCATCCCCTGTTGATATGGTCTAGGTCCATGCAGACTCCTTTGGTTTATGTAATAGAGTTATTCAGTGACTCCCTCGGCCCCTTGATATACAGCTTTAAGTCTGGGTAAGGAAGGAGACTTGTCTGTAGAATTATTTTCTTCACACATTGAACAAACTTCTATAGAGTTCAATGGGTATTCATTCCTGGGATGCCTCCTAGAGCACCTAGGGCCAAAAATTGCCAAAGCCCTATCTGCTTACTCTTGTTTCCTTTTGATATGCAAGGTATCCATTTGCACGGAAAGAGTTTGGAGCATCTCACTCTTGAAGTCTTCCAACATGTTTCCAACTTCTCCTTTAATGGATGAGTTAGAGAAATAGGTATTGGCTATGGGTTGACTCCCCCTACCTTTCTTTCTGGCTATCTAGAATGGTTTCTAAAAACAGTCTTTATGTCCTCATAGGATAGTTGGTAGATGTCTCCCCCAGCCAGTAGATGGAGGGTGTTTAAAAGATCTTCTCGAATTCCCCTGAGCAAGACCAGCTTCAGAGACTCAAGGTCAAGTATACACTTGGCCCTTTTGTAACTAATCTAGAACCTCTCCTCATAGTCTTCTAGGGACTCATCACTTCCTATAGTCATTCAGAAAATTTCTTCTTTAGTATCTTTTGACCTACAATAGTCTCAATACTTTTTGTTAAAAGCTTGCTGCATCTGAGCCCAAGTTTTGATGCTATTGCTAGGTAATCCCATCAACCAGCACAAGGCTGCATCCTTGAGAGTAGAAGGGAAGAGGTTCAAATTTTGCTCATCTTCTGCATAGTCATAGGTTTGACAGATAACAACAAACTCAAACAAAAAGGTGTCAGGATCTTCTGTAGTTAGATAATGGAAATGAGGTGGGAAAGAAGGGCTTATATTCTTCATTTTGGTGTCACCATTGGTCTCCTGAATGGGAAAGCTACCCTCTATTCTCTCTCCATTCCCCATAGAATTTTTGTGTTTAGCTATTGGCTCCAGAGGAATATTTTCTTCTTCTTCTTCCCCTATAGGTTCTTCAAATATGTCTAGTTGTTCACCTAAGGGTTCTTCTTGATTGCAACCACCGAAGAAGAGAGAAGGTTGGTTGTGTGAAGCAATGGGGGTGTTGGGCAAGAATTTTCCTAAAATATATCTGTTCCTACAAGGCATGAAAGGAAATAATTTTGGTTGGTTTTTGTTTCTTTTTCCCCATACTGATAGTACCTGCAAAACTAAAATTGATTGAACAAAACAAATTGCAACTAACTGAAATGAACTTGCTGAAATGAAATTTGCAGAATTAGAAAGGAAAGCATGCAAATGCAGAACTTGAAGGAAAATAAATGACTAGTCTACTCTTTCTGAAATGAAATTTGCAGAATTGAAAAGGAAAGCAAGGAAATGCAGAACTGAAGGAAAAGAAAGGACTAGTCTACTTTTGCTGAAATAGACGATTAGTAGAATGTTGCAAGGAAAAAGTACAGGAAAGCAGTAATCACAGAATACTCTGACGCTTCCCTGGAAATGGCACCAAAAAGTGGTGAGCACCAGTATTGCAGCAATAATGCTACAACTCCTGGGCTTCCTACTTTACTCTTATCAACATGGTAGCTTGTAACAAACTTGGAAGCAGCGGTGTTGTATGCACAAGTACTAGTTCTTACTGCAGGTTGTCACTTGGTCAGTCAGCGCAAGATCACTAGGAGCTCAAGCCAACTTCTATGGATTCTAGAAGAAGCTCTATATGTGATGAAAGGAGAGAAAGACTACTCTACAGATACTACTTTAACTGTAGAAAGGAGAAAGACTAAAATGTAAAGCAAACCAAGTAAATCCTAATTAACTAACTAATCCTACTTTTGCAGAAATACCTATGAAAACCATGAAAAGAATGCCATTATCTATTCAAATAAGAAAACAACATCTAACTAAGCTATTTCTGGAATTAAATTAGTATAAAACATCTTTTTGGATTTTTTTGTATTTTTATGTGAATTTGACATGTTTGTAATTTATTGTTTGTTAATGTGGCAGCGAATAGGTGGTGTTGAAGGGCAGTTTTGGGACTTGAGAGGATGTAGGATGGTCTAGTTGGGTCCTAGGAGGTCTCAAGTGGCCTTCTAGAGACTTTTCCAACACTTGGCCTTCAAAATAAAGCATACAGGAAAATCTACAGGAGGACACTGGAAATCTACAGGAGGAAAACCAACGTTCTACAGGAGGCCTACAGGAGGAGGCCGATAGCAGTCTTGGCTATTTTGAGGGTGTGAGAGTGGGTGGAAAAGGTGGATGAGGGTTGGAATGAATTGTTAAGGGACCTAGGGTCTACCAAGAATCATTAGGAGAGAGAAAGATGATTGGATTTTCTCAAGAAGAGAGGAAGAAATTCTATGGAAAATGCAAGAAGCTAAGGCAGAATTGAGGGGAGACTTGGGTGACCTGTAGGGCATGGACCAGATGGAGGATGGGATGGATGATAGGCTGACCTAGTGCTAAAATATATCCGCTGAATAAACAACTGACAGTCAACCAATGAGATTAAGCAAGCAATGAAATAACTGCATCTAGAAAAACAGAGTTTTGCATCAAACTAGTCTAAACTATGATCTATGAAAGGAAATGCAGAGAAATTCTGCAAGAAAGGAAAGCATGAAAGGATTTCGGAGGGTATTCGTAATGTTTGGTTCTTTGTTTTTCAGTTATGCATTTGCAAATTGTATTGAACTATTGTTGGAGTCCAAGGAGAAAAGGTTAGATTCTTAGACTGCATTGTAACTATTCTTGGGCATGTCAAACTATCAGATATGCTTGAAGGTGAATAATTTACTCCAGTTGTTAATCGATTGAAATTAAATTGAGTTTTAATGCCCTATACTTACTTTTCTTTGTGTATTTTTGTTAATTTCTTGATGATGTCTCAAAAAATATCTGAAATCTTTCCTTTGAAATTGAAACCCCATCATGGTTTTTTCAAGAAAATATTGAAATTCATGAAACTCATCTTTATGCAAATCTTTATTTTGCCTGCAATGTAAGAAAACTTCATGACCTATTTGTATAGTTTGGTCTTGCCCTATATTCTTCATTCTTAAGAATTCTTGTGCCATGCAGTGCAAGCCCTTGAGGGTGAGACCTTGAGCACATAAGAACTTTGTATTTTTCTCATTTCCTTGAATTGGTATCTAGTTTCCCCACATTTTGAATTTCATCATCGCATTTAGCATTTTAACAAGCTATAAAATATTTAACGTGTTGATACTCTCTTTATACGCTCTGCCCTCGAATTAAATACCTCCTTTGTGCATATTTTATTTTATTCAAAGGCTCAAATTGTAGCATATTTGATATGTTTCTCACTTTATTATAAGGCACATTCAAAAATGAAAATGCATATGCATCTCTATCAATACATAATACATACCCTCTTCTTTTTATTAAAATACTTTCAAAAGTTCTTTGACACAAAATCATGGTTATCATTTTAACTCATAGTTTGATGGTTTTCCTAATAATGGGTGATCACTAATGCACCCTTATTCTTGTTTATGAATAATAAATGAAACCCTATAGTGAAAATTATTATTCTTTCATTACAATATATGTCAAGTGCGAGACCTTGAGACCCTATGGTCTTGTGATGAAACCAGATCGATTCTTTGTGATAGAAATGCAATGATTCCTTTTGATAGCCTCGGAAAGACAAGCTAATGATAATATTAATTTATTTATGAATTCCTAAATTCCTTATTATTTTGATTTGGGATAAAAGCCATGGTAATTTTCACGTTTCTATTCATTCTATAAAAATAAGGGAATTTTTTTGTTTCATGTTTTTGAGAGACCTGACGACCCATTTGTTTGTGAGCCATATAAGCTACAAATTTACTATCTTGTTAAGGGAATGACCCTTGCACCTTTATTATCTTTGGAAATTGCAACTAATATATGCTTCTCAGTGCAATATTTAATTTGGGCCATACATTCTGAAATAAAATAGGGCTAATGTTTTATGTTTAGTTGTCCTTGCATTGAATCTGAGATATTTATCAGTAATGTGTGATTCTTCCTTTGTAAAATTCAATGGATTTCTATAAACTTTCCCAATACTAGCACTCGATCAATTATTTTATGATACAAGCTTCTATTTATTTTATATCAAGTAAGTTATGTTGATTCATTAAGAAATTATCCCTTTTCCCTACAATTACCTTTCCTAATTTTTATTATTTTGAGGCTCATTTAATAATATATTTGCTGATACTGAAATATTTCATTTTGTCATGACTTGCAAGTAACTTGATATCTATTTCACAATATGAATTTTTATAATAGAAACAATGGCAGGAGAAGAAATAATAGTGACAGGGGGATAGAGATAATAAGAGATAAAATGCCTACTGTTTCTATTTATTTTGATGGAGATTCAAAGGAACTAACATATCTACTCTAACTAGTAGTGTACAAATAACTAACCATCTTTTTTCTCAACGTATGAAACCTTCCATACATAACAAGAATAATATAAAAATATCAATACCACCTCACATTTATACCCCACTTGTAGTTCCTTCCAATGATGGTTGGAAAAACATTATTCATCCAAAACCATTACTGTCAGTTTAGTAGTGGCCAACAACTTCACTTCCTCCACCTCCTCCCCCACTTGAACCTCATGTTTCACATCAATTACAATTATTTTCTTCTTGTATTTTTCACACACCACAACCAACAACCCAATCCTCTAGGTTTGCTAACCAACCTCCTCCATCTGTTGCTTAACATTCTAAACATATCATTATCCTTGCTCAACCTCCTGTCAGCCATGAAATGAAAAAGGCTTAGTTTATAATATTTGATTCATCTCATGGTTCTTCTCACTTTGTCACATCCCATCCCCATCGGCAGGAGAAACAGGCTGAAAGTGATCCCTTTTGCAATCTAGAAAGATAGAGAATTTTTAGGTTGAAGTTTACGCACATATGGATTGTGTCCGATTTTTTGCTACAGTTTCAGTTTACTTTATCAACACCAGTTTTTGCATAGACTTATGTTAGTTTTGTATATTTATATGGATGGTTTGAAAAACTTATTTATGGATGGAATATTTAGGGTTTTACGAAGAATCTATTATATATTATTTTGGGGATGTATATACCTTATGATCATTATTATGGTAGGGGATGGACATACAAGGGTATTTTGGGAGGCACAAGGAGCTTGTTTTGTTACTGTTTGATGATTTTTGCTTCAACATGTATATGCATAGATGATGATGAATTTTTATGAAGGCATATGGACCATGTTTTCTTAAGCATATTTCATGGAAGAGATTATTTTATTTTTGAGTTACATAGCACATGTGTTTTATGATGATCATATTATTAATGGTTAATTGTTTGTGTTTGGGATTCATATTAATGGCTTATATAATGGAATAGGAGGGTACCACCTACTAGGAAATTTAAATATAATAATTATAAAGACACTCGAGATGCATGTGATATCAAGAGGCCTTCTCTAAAGAATGGAGAAAACAAAGATTCAAGAGTATTGAAGATCATGAATTAGAACAAGAAGAGGATTCCCTTATATCAAATGGCCACCTTAATAATCAAAAGTCATAATATTCAAAGGAGATGCAATCTACAAGTAAGTTTCTTTTCTAATTGTTATGGTAGAATATTAGGACATCTATCAACTCGATGTTCAAAAGTAATTTTTGATGAAAGAGATACTTGTTCATCTACTAGCAATAGAGAAGGAACTAATTTGGTAGCAATAACAGATCTAGATACTTCTGTAGAAGATAATGGGTGAACCTATGGTATAGAGGAAGACAAAATATCTCATGTGTCTACAAAACAATTTATAGAATCAACAACGGAACAAGTTATTGAAGAAATTGTAAGTGAAATAGACACTAGTTTTGAATCTAGTAGCTCTTCTAATGAGTTAGAAGATATTGAGGAAAACATCTATTTCAGAAGGAAGCTTGTGTCAACTTGTTAGGAAATTAGGAAGCTAGAAGAAAATATTGTTGTACTAAAAGATCATTTTTCTAGATATCATAATTCTGATGCTTTGGGTGAGATTTGAAGCAGTCAAATCCCCCATTAGGATAAGACAAGTTTGAATTATGAAGGTGGTTCAGTGGTAGCTCTAAATTCAAAGGGACCCATAAGCTTTGTTAAAGGAACATTTAAAAATGTTAAGCCATGGAGAGTTTAATGCAACAACAAAAGGATTATCAAATTACCAGCAATAAAGACAAAAGTATGTTGTCGCTAGATGGTATATGGTTGATAAGCCTTTATAGAAGAAGATAATTTGTAACAGTCATGCAAAGGAGAGATGTTTGTTGAATCTAGAGGTCATTTCCATGAGTCCAAGTAGAGCTACACAATTATAAATGTAAGCTTGACTCAAACATAGACTAGCAGACATGAATGTGCTCTTGCCTCATTGATACACAAGTTGCTAATATCTTAAAAGTCCTAGTAATGTTTAGAAATTTACGGTAGAGACATAAATTATTACTGAGATTACTGAAATTTGAAAATAGGAATAATAAAATAACTAGCCACAATACACATAAATATTATAAACATAATATTTATCCAAGAAAACCCCAAATCTGGGGAAAAATCCAACCCAATGGGATCTCATTAGCATTGGCCAAAACCTTGGCCAATCTAGCCAAGTAAACCTTCACCACTCACCTCCAGGCCTATCTTACAATGAATTATTCCCAACATTTTATAGGCTTCATTTCATGTAATACCACGAACCATAATACCATGGGTAGACTATACCATGTGCCCAAAACTAGTACTATTTAACGAGGTCAACCTTGACTCAAACCCCGAGTCAATTTTACCTAACAAGTACCCCCTTAAACTTGACTTGGGGTTCCTTGACTAAATCCAGCCAAAACATGCTAACTGAGACAATCCCACTCACTGTAGCCCTTACCCCCTCCAAAAGTTTTACTCGAGATTTGTTAACCTGACATCCCTCTATTCCTTAGGTCTAACCCAGACTTTACCAGTAATTACATAAGGGTACGCATGCCTTACCAGGTCTTACATCAGTATATTTTTTTACCCTTGTTTTTGTCTTTGTACATATGACATCAATTTCCATACAAAAAGAACCCATCTACCAAATTACATGGGTCACCTACCATTGTAACTGCTATTTATGTAGGCGTTCTTTTCAGGTACATGGTTCATCAATTAATTAATCCACATGCACATATCCTCCTCATCCACTGAATCTCCCATGACCCAATAGTGTGCAACTTTGCTTCACAATCTATGTCTTTTGATCTAGATCTGCAAGCAAAACTTAATTATCTCTCTATCTACCAGGCCAATACAAACCCTTAGCAACAAAAAATGTCCTTCTGAAGCCAACTTAGCTCTAATACCATTTGTTAAAAATTTTACGACAGAGAGATAAATTATTACTCAGATTTACCGAGATTTACAAAGAGGAATAATAAAATAACCAGCAACAATACACATAATATTTATCTAAGAAAACCCCAAATCTAAGGAAAAACCCAACCTAATGAGATCTCATTAGCATTGGCCAAAACCCTGGCCAATCCAACCAAGTGAGCCTCCACCACTCACCTTAAGGCCTCTCTTACAATGAAGTATTCCAAACATTTTATAGGCTTCATTTTATGCAATACCACGAACTATAATACCATGGGTACACTATACCATGTGCCCACAACCACTACTATTTAACCAGGTCAACTTTGACTCAAACCTCAAGTCAATTTTTCCTAACAAGTAAGTGGTTGTTGAATATCTATGGAATATATTGGAAGTGAATGCTCACTTTTCTCTCAACTAAATCTTCTTCGTAGGAATGAATGTAGTTTTTTAGATTAGAATAGACATAGCTGAAGCAATCAACATGGGAAGAAGATGAGGAGCTCTTAGAATTAGAATGACAGGGGGAGATTAGTTGTAGGGGGGGTAAATTTTGCAGTGATGTGTTGATTTGACTAGTGAAACACATCTTTTCAATGAAAAAAGGAGAGAGATAGGTGCATACATAAATTCACAACGTTACATATATGCTAGAATTGACCAAACATTCATTGGTTGAAAGTGGTTTCCTTTTCCATTGATGTCAATGGGGAAGTGAAAGTACAAAACATTGCATTCTTGAATAAGAAGGGAGAGAAAGGAAGTGAAATGCTGAGACCCAACATGGTAGTTTTTATAGGACATTTTGTCAAATCTAATTAGGGAGCCTCCTAATGGGATTGATAAACATCATATTCCCCCTTGTCGCCATGTTTCTGTTGCACCTAAGAATTACTCTCTCTTTCACAACTTTTATCACTTCTTTCTCTTGTTTTCCATAAAAGAAAAATCCCCATCACTGATAAATGATATATTTTGTCTCAAGGAAGACGTTAAATGATTGACATGTTATACTTTATGTTTTTGCTATTTGAAATAAGTTTTTGAAAATTAGCTACGGAACATAGCCTATTCTATAGCTAACCGTGTGTTTTGTAGCTACTTCCATGGTTGAATAGGTTACAAGTGTCAAACGAAGAAATCGGCCACATGGGCATCTCTAAAATCATCTTGACATGGATCCTATCCTAGTCACATAACCCAGATCGACAGAAAAATCTAGCTCAAGACCAAAGTCAAAGGAGGAGTCAAACGAAGAAACCCAAGAGCAATAGGACTCTTTGTCCACTCTTCATGGTTAATTAATAAAACCTGAAAATTTTGTTGCAACAATAACTCGAACTGGCCACCGGTGATAATGGTTTCATGCAACCATCTTGCTGACTTAAAGTCACCTGTGCTAATCAACCACTTACGCAGAACTGTTGTAAATGTGTAGACCACCTGTAGCTAAATTCTCTCAAAAGATGGTTAGAAATGTTTCTTTAAATACCAGTTGTACAAAACTGAGAAAAAGTTTGAATTTTTGGATGTATGAAGCTCAGACTTACAACTTTGTAATTTTGGAATTTGTTTTCCTGTTAATAATATGAAGTCGTGTTTGACCAAGTGATCATTTGAAAGAATATCTTCAGCTAATTAGCAGCTCAACTCAGTCAGTTGTAGAGGGCCCCTGTACTGAAGGAGGTTTTTTTCTTTTTATTTTCTTTTCTGTTTAGTTTTAATTCCATCATTTGCTTTTAGCAGTGTTTGTAACTTAGGTTGATTTCTTGTAGTTTGATTTCTTTCAATTTTATTCAGTAGCATAATGTCAGAATTCAATGGTGCAATCTTGTTTCTCCTATCTATTTCATAAATGAAACCTGTTTTGTTTTAACAGGGTAAGGTTGAAAAGTAATAAGGATGCAATGTTTATTATTTTACTCATTGTTTTGTTGGTTATTTATTTCCTAGTTTAGATTGCCAATGCATTGTGTGGATAAATGTTTTTGACCACCATTTCAAGCTAATATCCATCCTAAACTAAATGGTTAAACATTCATTTTACACAAGGATTGAAACCAATCACTTACTGTCTACATGTTTTACTTATTTATTTGGACCACACAGTATAGGAAGTTGCTTGTATGCCATCTCAAGAAAGTTATATTTCAAAATTGAATGTTTGGGCAACTAGAAGTACTTCAGAGAGTTTCATTCTCTGTAATGATTTCAATTTTCCTTACAACTTCACCTTTTAATTTTTGACTTAGTATTAAATGGCAAGATAGGATAGATTCGGTTTTTTTCCTTCCTTTAACTTAGATTTTGACTAGTTCACCTTTAGGAAATTTAGACTCAGTTTCTCATAATTTAGACTGTACATCGTTAGGAATCAAAGAAACCCCCAAAACAAGACAATATCAAAATACAAAACAACGAAGTAAGAAGGGTTAACTAGCACATATAGTGCACTACACTTCATCAGGTTACGATTCTCAGTTGATAATTTATGTAAAGAAACTTAGGATACTAAATTGACTAAACATTTTGGCGCCATTGCTGGGGAAATGTAACTAGGTAACCTTATCTCTTACATTCAAGAAAAAAAATGATATGCATAGAGAAATAGACTCTAGGGGTAGATTTATAGCTATAGGCAGGAGTTCAATTCCTACAGCACCACCTACCCCACCAAGAACAAGAATAGATACACGTCCATCCCAAACTCATACTCCCAGCCATAAAACTCCTGAAATTCCAGGGGCAGAAATCCAATCAAAAGAATCTCCTACTTCATCTACCAAGTCAGTCCTATAGGAGAAAAATATTGAATCTCCAACAGCAGGAGTAGCCTTTTTCACCTCCAGAAGGGAGCACATTTTAGTTGAAGAATTAGGAATACCTAGTAAGGAAGAAGATGTAGAACCTCTCTCCCATATCCCATTCATAGAAGAACCAAAGGAGGATAAAGTAACCTTGCAGGTTGAACCCTATACTGACCCTGAAGAAACTGTAATGGCAGAAGAAGGAGAGGATGGAGAATTCACACTATTTGGAGGAGGTGGTAGAGGAAGAGGTAGACGAAATAATGGAGCAGGCAGAGGAAATATGGAAATAGATAATTCTTTTGGATTCCCTATAGTGGATGAAGAAGCAAATGCTACAATGAAAAATATCTCACCTTCTGTCCTCCCAAGCTTCCATGGGTTAAAAAGTGAGGATCCTAAAACATTTTTATTTGAGTTTGAAGTCTTGCACAGAACCTATGATTACCTAGAAGACTCTCAAAAACTTAAGTTGTTCCCTTTAACACTGAAAGGAGTTGCTTTGAAGTGGTTCATGGGGTTAGTCACTCAGTCCATTAGAACATGGAATGACATGAAAAAAGTGTTTTTGGATAGGTATTTGGATTATTTCATGCCTACCAATCACAAATATGAAGTGCTCAAAATGATGCAAATGGAGGATGAAAATTTATAGGATTCGATTGAGAGATTCAACTATAATTTGAAAAGAGCAAATATGGACAATTTAGATGAAGATATCTTAAAAGATCTTTTATTAAAAGCCATTAGAGATGAGTCGATATATATCCTTAACATGATGGGGAAGGGAGATATCTCTCAACTCCCATTAAATGATATAGGAGAATTATGTGTTCATCTCTCAAGAGGGAAATCCAAAACTGGGAAAGGTCCAAGAGATCCTTCTCTTGTTAAAGTAAATAAATCTGCAATTGGATCAATGAGTAGGGAAGAAATTGGTAATATGCTTGATGAATTCAAAACAAATATTCTAGGGAGTCTTAGTGAGAAAATAAACACCCTTAAGTTGCAAAACAAGCAGAAAACTAAGGCTAATGCTTTAGCTATTTTCTATCCAAAATGCAGAAAAAACATGCTCTAAGAGAATGCCCTTTAGATGAAAAAATTATAGAGACTTGTATGATTTTCTCAGAGAATCATGAAACCAAGGGTTGTCCTTCGATTCTAGGTCTTAAGTTTATTTTTCAAGAAGAAACAGTTCCAAATTCAATAGAACCTCTTTGCTTTGTCTCTAGAAAATCTTGGTAGGGGCCACAAAATCAGGGATTTAATAATCAAATGTATCTTTAGCCCCCACCAAATTGGAATTCTTGGCAGCAACCTTGGCCTCAATCTCAATCTCAATCTCAACCTTGGGCACAAGGAGTACAAAATCCTTATGGGAGATTTTCTCAATATTATCAATATCCTCCATCATATCAAAACTATCCTCCCCCACATATTCTACAACAAAACCAACAAACACAACTTCAAAATCATAACCCTCAACTTTCATTACCATTTCCACAACAAAACTAAAATCCTCAACTCTTACTGCCATTTCAACAGAGACCAAATCAGCTACCTACCCAACCATTACCCAACCCCAACAATAAAAATCCTCAAAATACTTACACAAAAATTTCCAACTTATATTATCACTCTTCTAGATCTCAATGATGATCAACTAAGATCTGGTGGGGTATTAGAAAAGGAAAGGCCTTCTGTAGTTATTCAGCAACAAGACAATTCTGAGGAAGATTCTCTACAGCTCAATAAAAGTTTTGAGGGAACATCTCTCCAAAACCAAAATACTGAAAATGAAAAATATAAAGAACCAGTGAACTCAACTCCTATCATTGAGCAGCCAATATCTACTTCTGCACCTCCTTTTCCTAAAATATTGCAAGTTGATAGTGGAGTAGAAAAGCAGATCATGTTGCCTAATTATGATTTTCTAGATGAATTAAAAAATGTTTGTATCAAAATTCCTTTGTTACAAGCCATTAAGGAGATTACAATCCTAGCTAAAACAATAAAGGAGTTGAGCATAAAGAAACCAGGAAGAAAAGCAAAAGAAACAAAAAGAATTCACCTGGTAGGAAAAATAGCAAATATAATGATGGGAAAAATTGCCATACAAAAAATGTAGATCCAGGAAGTCCAATTGTGAAAACAAATATCAATGGAGTTGAAATTCCAAATACATTGATTGATTTAGGGGCAACAATAAACATCATGAGCAAACAAACAATGGAACAACTCAAGTTTCCTAATCTTATTTACACACCTACATTACTGCAATTAGCGGACAGATCTGTAATCAAACCAAATGGAGTGTTAGAAGATATTTCAGTATCCTTATATTCTTGGGCATATCCTATTGATTTTATGATCTTAACCCCCAAGAACAATCTAGGAGGACATCCACTTATATTAGGAAGACTTTGGCTGGCCACAGCTGATGCTTTCATTAGTTGTAGATCTGGTGATATGTATATTTCTGATGGGAATTCAACAAAGAAATTCACTCTATATCCTCCAGCAAGAACAATCATAGAAATAGATGACAAGGAATGGATTGATGATGAAAATGACATTCAACCTCTCTTTACTATTTTATATATTAGTGAATATAGTCAAATCTTAAATACAATGGAAAATTTTGAATCATCTCCAGAATATGAACATGATCAATTTCAAGAAAAATCCAATATTGAATATTTGTCATCTAGGTAGATGTCTCTTTATTCTATGGATAATTTTGGTAGCTCTACAATTGAAATATTTCCAGGGAGAACATTGAATATAAACAATAACTTTAAAAAATTACAATAGGAAAAGCTAATCAAGACACGACAACAACATTCTGCTGCATGTGCATGGAAATATACTGACATGAAAGGAATTAGTCGTAAGACTTGTATACATCATATCTACATTGAGGAAAATTGTAGACCCATCAGACAACCTCAGAGAAGGATGAATCCAAATCTTAGGGAAATTGTGAAAGATGAGCTACAAAAACTGTTGAATGTCAACTTCATTTACTGAATTTCAGATAGCCAATGGGTTTCCCCCTTAGTAATTATGCCTAAAAAGAATGGTAAATGGAGGGTGTGCATAGATTACGGAGAATTGAATAAAGCTACCCTTAAATATCATTTTCCTTTTTCCTTTATAAATCAAGTGTTAGATACATTAGCAGGTAAGAATTATTTCTCATTATTGGATGGTTTTAATGGTTATAATCATATTCAGGTGGCACCTGAAGATCAAGATAAAACCACATTTACTTGTCCATGGGGAACTTATGCCTACTGAGTACTTCCTTTTGCATTATGTAATGCACCTACAACATTCCAAAGAGCAGTACTAGGAATTTTTTCTGATCTAATACATGATTGTATAGAGGTATATATGGATGATTTTACAATCTATGGAAATACATTTGAAGAAGATTTGGAAAATTTGGAAAGAGTTCTTAAAAGATGTAAGGAAGCAAACCTCTCACTAAGCCATGAAAAATGTTTTATGATGTCTACAGAAGGTATTGTTTTAGGGTATCACATTTCAGGAGATGGGATTAAAGTTGATAAATCTAAAGTTGAAGTCATCTCTAAATTATCAATTCCAAATTGCCAAAACGATGTTCGAAGTTTTCTAGGATCTACAGGATACTATAGACGATTTATAGAAAATTTAACTAAAATGGCATCCCTACCCTTCAAATTACTCACCAAGGATTGTAAAAATTCAATTAGAATCCTAACTGCCAGTTAGCATTTGAGACTTTAAAAACAAAAATTTCTTAAGCACCCATCTTGAGAGGTCAAAATTGGAAACTACCTTTTCACATTTCAATAGATGCTTCAGATACAACTCTGGGAGCTGTATTAGGACAAAAATACTTGATAATCTATGCCATCTACTATACAAGTAAGAATTTGACTTCCACTGAGTTGAACTATACTGTAATTGAAAAGGAATTTTTAGCTGTTGTTCATGCAATCAACAAGTTTAGACATTATATAACAGGCTATGAAACATTTGTTCATACAGATCACTATACAATTAGATATTTAATGAATAAACCTATTACTAATGGCAGAGTTACAAGATGGATTTTACTCTTGCAATAATTCAATATTACTATGCTAGATAGACCTGTAAAACAAAACACAGTTGTTGATTTCTTGTCTAGAATTCAAAATATCAAAGATGACACTCTGGTTGAAGATCAATTTCCTGGTGAATATCTTTTTGTAATGACTACTCAAACTCCTTGGTTTGCAGATATTGCTAATTACTTAGTCATAGGGAAATTACCCTCACATTTGTTTCCTAGAGAAAAAGGAAAAATCATTTAGATAAGTTCAAGATACTCATGGATCACTAATGAATTGTATAAAACAGGCCCAGATCTTATGATCGGAAGATGTGTTAGGGAAGATGAAATGCCTAAGATTCTTAAGGCATGTCATGATGAGCCATGTGGTGGACACTTTGATGACAAGAGGACAGCCTATAAAATCCTTTCTTTAGGATATTATTGGCCATCCATCTTCAAAGATGCCAAATAATATGTCAGGAGGTGTGACAGTTGCCAAAGGGTAGGGAAACCTACTCCTTCAAATGAAATGCCACTACAAATTCAGCTACTTGTTGAACCTTTTGAAAAATGGGCCTTAGATTTTGTTGGGCCAATTAATCCTTCATCTAAGCAAAAGAAGTATATATTGGTATGCATTGATTATGTCACTAAATGGGTAGAGGCCAAATAATTACCTTTTGCTAATGAAAAATATGTAGCTAATTTTCTTTTTGAGGACATATTCACTCATTTTGGTGTTCCAAGAGAAATTGTGACAGATCAAGGATCACAATTTACATCTAAAATGGTGAAGGGTCTTGTGGAAGATTACGAGATCAAACATAGGAAATCTGCTCCCTATCATCCACATGCAAATGATCATTTTGAATCTACAAATAAGGTGATTGAAGGAATTCTCACTAAGAATGTGCATCTACATAGAAGAGATGGGGTAGAAAGGCTTCTTGAAGGCTTATGGGCCTCTAGAAATACATGGAGGAACACAACGGGACATACGCCCTATCAACTTGTTTATGAGAAATAAGCCCTGTTCCCTATAGAGTTTCAAATCAAAACCTTCATGATGGTAGTCTAATTGGGATTGGATTTATCAGAGGCACAACAACATAGATTTGAGCAACTCAATGAACTTGATGAAATCAAGCAAGATGCAGTCTAAAGAACCAGTATAGTCCAACAACAGAGGGCTAAATGGCATGATAAATATATTAAGGAGAAGAAGTTTCAAGTAGGAGACTAGGCACTGTTGTTCAATTCAAAGTTCAAAGATTTTCAAGGGAAGTTTCAAACTCGTTGGCTTGGGCCATATGAGATTGAAGAAGTCTTTAATAATGAAGCAGTAAAGATAAGGACAATAGATGGAAGCAAAATAACTCTTCTTGTGAATGGTCATCGATTGAAGATATATCAAAAACCAGTTTCAATATAGGAGTTCATTAATATTTTCCAGGACAACTCTGAAATCAAGCTAGTGAAGAAGAATTCTTCTTCTCCACTAATTTAGTCTTTATTTTTCCTGATAAAATAATAATAATAATAATAATAATAATAATAATAATAAAATTGTATGAGGTTGAAAGCCAATCATTGGTTGGCATCTTATACAGAAAATACAAGGTGAAAAACAGAGATTTCTGACATCCTATATTTTCCATTTCCTTTCTATAATAACTAGTGACAAAAAGCTACATTCATTTACAGTTTAGAGTTTGAAAATTCGTCATCTCACTCCATCTCATTTTGTCTTCATTTTTTTTCTATAGTTCCACTTCATCTCACTGTCATATTTCATTTACATTTTATCTTACATCTCATTCCATCTCACTGTCATAACTCATTTCCATTTTATTTTTACATCCATATTTCATAAGCCATATTTCACTTTTCCTTCTTTTCACATTCTGTAGCTGGTTCCATTCCGCAACTAATCTTATTCTGCGGCTGCAATTTGCTTATCAGCTCTGGCACAATTGTACAGCTTACAAATAAATCATGAATGTAGGAAAATTGAAGAATCAATTTTTGGAGATCAGCCATGCTCAAAGTACCTATGGATCAACACCAAAAGAATTATCAACCAAAAGGTTAAGTTCTAAAGGTAAAATGTAAATTTATTTCAAACAGAAAGTCATAAACATAAGTCATGTATAATATGAATGATCATATGTCTCCTTAACAAGTCATCATTTGATTTGACTATCACTTCATGATACCACATCTCCGCCACATTTTCCACATTCGATACCAAATGGTCTATAATGATTCCATCATACCACACCTCCGCTACTCTGTACTTAAATGGTCTCTAATAACTCCATCTATTAACGATCAAAACTATGATGTGACCAACATATTCACGTCTCTCTACTTATTCCATGCAAACCCATAGTTCTTTTCCACCATACCCATAGTCAATCCATTTCATAGACTAGGAGAGTACTTTTGAAGGTTAGAAAATTCTACGAAACAAAGACCACGGGACTCATTGTCAGTGTAGAGCCCGTAGGGGAGAAGTTTATAGAAGGGTACCCACAACTCAAGGAGATGTTGCAAAAGACTGGATGGCTCAATTTCATTGAAAATTTGATGGATATCACAAGGAGATCACAAAATCTTTTTTTGGATCATTTGATGGTACAGAAGTAGAGATTGGAGACATTAAGTTTCCAGTAACAGAATCTTACATAATCGAGGCTATAGAACTGCCAAGACTTGGTGAGAGATGGTTCAAAAACAAATAATTTCATAATGAATCATGGAAGGTAATCCCTAGTGTTGTTGGGAAAAGTATCCAATACGGAATGACCCTATCCCACTCTAAGGGTGATAGTACCTCAGCAACAATTGAAGCAAAGCTATCTAAGATTTCTTCTTTATGAAAGTAAAATAGGGGAGAAAGAGATTCACTAACCGATGTCTTCCGCTAATGATTGATCCAATCTTCTCTCCTTGCTGCTTGCTCCCAGCTCCTTGCTCTTTCACTGGCCCAGCTACACCAAGATCCTGCAAAATGGCAAGAGAGGGAAACTACAAGAAGCATACATTCATAATTGATTCAAGGATTAGAATAAATCAAATACACAAGTATAACAATACACCATTGAAACACATGCATACAGAAGAACCTCAAATGCTTTATTAATGGAAGAAGTAAAGTTCAGGAAGTGATACAACCATAAAAGGCCCAATCCAGCATCACCTCCCAGCAGAAAGAAATCTCCTCTTCACCACCTTCAAAGCAAATCACCTAATAGTTCTATACTCAAACCAACAGCACTTCCTTACATTCACAAGATTCCACCCTCCCTAGACCTCATGAGAGAGCTCTATATATAGGAGTTTTGGAGAAAGGATGAGTCAGCTTGAGGCTGGCATGAAGCTGACTAGTGTCCTCTCCCACTTCAGTTATTCTTCAGTTCTTGAGTCCACTTGGAGATTCTTGCTTCCACTTGGAGATCTAGACCCTCTTACTCATCACCAGTCGAATTCTCTGATCCAAGTGTCATTTTGGAAGCTTCCTGGGCATTGACACCTTGAGGAATGACTGTGCCACTTGGCCAAACTCGCCCAGCGCAGGTAGCCTTCTTTGCAGTTGACATTCAACGCAGGTACACAGTGGAGCACTTGACATTCAGCGCAGATGCTCAATGGAGCAGTTGACATGATCCAGAATTAGCTTGTTTTTGAGTGTTTTCAGGTGGAGAACTGATATTCAGTGCTGTGGTTTGCTGACCTTGTTCCTCTAGGGGTAGGAACAATCATGTTTAGGGACTTTGGATCCCTTAGATTATTGACATTTCATGCTTCATGCTATAAGGCACAAAAATGTCTATAACAGTTGCCCCCTAAAGTATGAGGTCCTTTATCGGGTGAAATGCTTTATCAGGAGGACCCGAAGTTCATTCAATCGCTGAGAGGTGACCTGTAATAAAATACGATACAATACATTATTTTTCATTCTGCTTTCATGATCTAGCTGAGGCGGGCATTCCCATGCTCAGCTTTATAAATTCATTTTGGTACATAGAAAAGACGATCGTCTGATGGTAGACTGATAATTCTCTGCTGAAATTATCATCCTTTAAGTAGGATGATCATCTGCTGTAATGATGTACATGTCAAATGTCTTTATATTTCTTGAATATATATCGCAGCC
This sequence comes from Pinus tabuliformis, assembly GCA_031772625.1. NCBI lineage: Eukaryota > Viridiplantae > Streptophyta > Pinopsida > Pinales > Pinaceae > Pinus > Pinus tabuliformis. Next base: position 756,335,169 of record CM062815.1, on the reverse strand, counting down.
CGGATGGATGAAACTAGATCCGGGGTCTTCAAACTCATTCGATCTTCACTCTAAGTACAAGTCGATCCATGTGAGAATTGCGCTGAAGTCGAACATGGAAAGATATCGCTTGATTACCAGCCAATGATGTAAACCGTTAACAAGCGCGAGAGGAATCACCAATAATGATAATGACCCTCAAGGTACTACAGTACAATTCACGTGGTGTGAATAAAGGACTTGGCGTCAAACACCACGCAAAATCTTCTGGTCGAAGGTCATTGATGTATACCTGTCGCTGGAAGTGAGAAACTTGCCATTGAGGCATGCAAGCTTCAAAGTACTGAGGGGGGTGTTCCTAGATCAACTTCTTGGATAATGAGCTGAAGTCGACAAGAAGCGATCCGTCAAAGGAGGGCCTTAATGAATCCCACATCAGTGACACAGAACGGAGCTAATGATTTTAGTGGAGGTGAAAACAATCTGTGAAATATGATTCAGGGTGGCGATCATGGGTGGATGAAGGATAATGTATGGCAGTGGATGGGACACGGTTGACTCTTTCTGAACAACATCTCTTGAACATATAACGACACTGATGCGATGGATCGGTAGCATTACCCCAAATGTGGATGGTTTGGCGAGACCATGGTGATGAGACTGGTGAATGAAACAACCCAACCCGATGTGGTACGGAGGAAAAGTGTCATGTTCAAGAGCAACTTGCTACCATTAAAGCTTTGAGGTTCTCCCAATTTTTCCCCAGTCATTTCTGACCAGTACCTCTTTATTTTTGTCAAGCTTGAGGAGGATAACATATGCTTGTTCTATAACCTGCCCTTCGGGCAAGCCCATCGCTATGTTTTAACGAGCCTAGCGATAGGGAAACTCGTTCTCGTCTAAAGACAAGTTTGTCACTATTTAATCATTTTAATGAGTCTAACGACAAGGAAAACTCGGTCCTTTTCATTTTTAGAGAGTCTGAAAAGGTACAGAAAGTTAACTCCAAAATTCCTTTTTCGTCATCTAATCCCTTAAGTCCGAAAAAGTATAAAACAATACAGAAGGGATGAGTTTTCGATAACTTTAACGAGCCGAATAAAACAAGCGCTCGACCTTTTTGTGCAATAATCCCTCAGGTCCAAAAAGATTAAAATCTAGAGGAGGGATAGCTCTTCCGGTCATTTTAACGAGCTGGAAGGCCAAAACTCGGCAAACTTTTCATATTTTACGAGTCAGATGAAAAGAGCTCAAAGAAGACTCGTCTTTTGAGGAACGAGTGATAAACAGGGATAGCAGCAGATTCCAGGTATAGGTTGGAATTTTCCAATCACGGCAGTGTCACAAGGATGGCTAGGTGAAATCACTCTTCGCAGCTGTTCCTCAAAATGGGTAAACAATCATATGGAGGTGAACGATCGGCCAAATGGAATGGAGGTGGCAGGTGCAAACACGACCAAGGCTTTTTATGGCTAATAAATTTACGATCACAATGGTTATTTACCGGGATAGGTTCATTTTTTATTTAACGAGCTTGAATGCACCAAAACACTGCTCAATCTTATGTTTATTTTTTAACGAGCATGAACTATGTGCTAAAACTGCTCAGATCTCGCTTTTCTATTTTTTAACGAGCATAAATTCCGCGGTAAAACTGCTCGATATACCAGTCATAAGATAAGAAATGTCCCCTGTAAGATCCCATTTTTTATAGAGCTCGCGCCTTACCAAAGCTATGCTCCCTCTCATCCTTTCTTTATGCAAGTTCGGAAACGGCTAATCCCAAAAATAGATAAATAACCGCTCTTAGCTTGCACTCCAAAAGGTTTGCATGCCCCCAGGTATAAAGTAAAATTTCAAGGCTGCCCCTACTTATCCGTTAAAACATTTGTTTTAAAGGGTGAGGCTTGCCTCTTTCTGGTTACCCAAAGATTGTCTTGTTAACTTCTTCAAACGAAAACATTTCCTCGGCATTGTCTACCGAAGTAGACAATGGTGAATGACCTTTGTCAAACACGTAACCTTGACAAAAGAATCCTATTCTAGAACAACCCCTCTTCCATCCACGGACGGGGCACGGACTAGTCATATTCTCTCGCGGAAATTCTACCTTATACCCAAGGTTTCCTCTGCCCAAAGCAGACCAGGATGCATGCCCCCTGGGTTCCAGTCCCATCTTTCCGAATCACTCGCACTCATCGGGAAGGAGGACTGGGGGTGGAGACATTTCTTGATTGAATAGACCATTCAGGGTTGGTATATGACTATTTGCGATGCGTGATCCTGGAAATGAAAGTTGGTCTACGAGCTTGACCATTCTTCCTTCGTGTGGAAAACACATTACTCTAAAGAGTGAGGAGACTATTGCTCCCATGCAATATATATAGTCTTGTCCAAGGAGTAGGTTATAATCCAAGGGTCCTTGAACGACCATCACGTTTATTTGAACGGTCTTCCCTTTCAATGTAACAGGCACATTGGGGAGGATCCCTAATGGTCGACTGGTTCCTTTATCAAAACCAGAGAGATTTCTTATCTCAGGCAGAAGCGTCGGGGAACCCAGTGCTTTCCAAGCAACAGAGGAAAGGATACTCACAGATGCCCCTTCATCAATGATAGTGCCAGCCATTACCATTCTGTAAATTTGGACTATGATTCTAAATGGTATACTGGCTGGCAACCGGGGTCTGCCTAGTTGGTTCCAATCAAAGGACACAACCAGGTTGCTTGGTGGTGGGACCAAATACACGGTCGGATATGACCCTCACGATGTTCCTTCCTGCGATAAAGGAATGGGCGCATTGCCTTGATGCTCATCAGAGTCGGTGTTGATGAAAAGAATCTGGATGGTGTCATCCTTATTCTCTTCGGTGAGGGTGTCATTTGAAGATGAATCTTCATTGACGGTGTCATTTGAAGATGAAACCTCTGAAGGCAGAACCGGGTCAACTGCCGTTTCGACCTTTAGACTTTCGTCTGGTCTGGATTCAGTAGGTTCATTTTCAATGACTGATGCTTCAGCCGACCACTTGAGCGGGCCAGTTGTATTTTCAACCAACGAAGGACTTGGCACGAGTTTTTTGTATCCAGGAGGAAGTCTCAACGGTGAAACCGGACGATCTTCCAAAACTCTCTTCGCTTCGTCTAAGAAGGGACACCGGTGGATGGCGTGATCGCCTTCACACAGTCTACAGGGGGATCTTACTCCCCCTCTTTGTCTTGAACCTTCACTTTCGCTGGTTGACGGTAAGCATTCAACATGGCTATCAGAGGTTGATGCTCCCGAATTGTGCAAGCGAGGGGACCAGTCCCTTAGTATCCGGGGAATACAGGGACAATCTCTATGGAAGTGGCTCCTCTACATATGACACATGGCGATTTAGGCCCGGTCTGTGCTGTGTGTGGATTTTTGTCAGATGTCTTTTGCTTGCCCCCAGTCGCCTTAGGCTCCTTCTTCTTCTTCTCTCTCTTCTTCTTCTCCTTCTTCTCCATGGGAGCTTGGCTTTTGCCGGCTCTACCTTGCGAAGATGTAGGATTGGAGGAAGAGTTATAGGAAGTAGAAGGCTGGTGGGTAGCTCTAGACTGATCTAACTATTGACTCGACTGTTCAGGAACCATGGTGTTCTGAACTACATGGGTTGAGAATAGCCAAATTGGCAGGCCAATTGTCAGTCCTGGAAGCGACAATGTGGCCATGTGGGGCGCACCAACTTCTCCCCAAGAGGAGAAAGGACTAGGATTTCCATCATGTGGAATTCCTTGGTTGGGGCGTTCCATGTTCTCAACCTAAAGATCAACGCAGGAATAGGAGGTGATTATGTTCCGTTTAAAATAAATTTTATAACGACGCTTTAGACACAACTTGCTTTTTCACTTTTTAAGAGTCGAGAAAAAGCTAAAGATGACTCTAGTCTCCTTCGATGTTTTAACGAGCCTGAAGTGACAAATGCTCGGATGGACTTTTTCAGTTATAGAGTTTGAAAAAGGCCAAAAGAAACTGCTCTGGAGTTCTAGGCAGAGGGTGTGCCAAACTTTTCGCAAAACCACAGAATACGTTTTACGGTATGAGTGGTCGATCTTCGTGAATGCTGTGTTCACTGCATTGTGATCAGTAGGGCGGCCGACACGGCTTCCTATGGATAAAGGCTTTGTTCCTATAGGGGTCTCCCAATATATACGCGACGGTACGTGGGAGCACAAGTCCGTATTGATACTTATCGCTTCACCGTGGAGGAATCACCCAACCACTCAACGCTAAGATATCACGTTTAACGACGCCGGAACACATCTCTAGCTTAGACCTCTATGTGTTTGTGTTATGTTTCAATGCGTTGTTATGTAAATTCAATTCATTTTAATGTTGATCTTGTTTAGTAGTTTGCCTTTATGGATCACCACGAGATGTATAATACAACTTCCTAAATGCAGTCTAAGATGATAAGCAAGCTTTTCAATCTTTCAACTTTGAAAATCTTAACTACTGAGGGAAAAGAAAGACATCATCTTTTCACACAGATCATAGAGCACACACTAATGCACTTTTTCCTAAATCAACATGCAAGCTGTCAAAATGCACATGCACAATGCAGGTATTTCTTTTCTCTTTCTTAATGTTGATGTAATACAAAAAGAAAGCTGTTGTATAACTTTGAATTCAATTTCAAGCGAAAGCAAACAAGCTTGTCCAAAATCAAAAGACACCTTAAGATTTACTTGTTTTGACACTAGAAATATATAAATTCAAACCATATCACGAAAGCAAAAGCTCAATCAGCTATGAACAACGAACAAACTAACTCTTAAGATTAGAACGACACTTAATCACAGGTCTAGATCTAAGAGACCACAGCAAGACTAGTTCACTTTCGTTACGGGAAACTGCAAATGATATAAGAAATACACAAAGAACAAATACAGTTTCTTTATACAACCGAGGTGGAATAGTGGCAAGGAAAGTTGGTTTCAGATAGGTACATTGACTGACAACAGGCTGCAAAAACAAGGATGAAAACAGGGCAATAAACAGCAGGGAACCCCAGTAGCACTAGGCAAAACTGGTTCAGCGCAGGTGGTACACTGTCAGTTTGACATTCAGCGCAGGTAGCCCCTTCGGGATCTGCGCTGAAATGCAAACTGCCTTCACAGTGCCTGCACTGAAGAGATAAACTTTCGTTTTTCTCAGTTTCCGGGTCACAGATTGCTCAAAAATTCACAGTTTTTGGCCAAATCAGAAGCTATCAATCAAGTACACACTAAGGGATGAAAAGGAGGATGAAAAGCTATCACTAAGAGCTGTTCAGAGTCCTTGTGGATCAGCTCTTCAAATCATAAACATGCCCAGAAACTGAGCTAGAGTAGCTGCCCTCTACTTTGCATTTGAAAGATCCAAATGCAGTTCAATTCGGTACTCCCTGTGTTTATGAAATGAATAGCAAAAACACAAACAACCAACAAGATACGATCCCCAGCGGAGTCGCCAATTTTTTGTTGGGAAAAGTATCCAATACGGAATGACCCTATCCCACTCTAAGGGTGATAGTACCTCAGCAACAATCGAAGCAAAGCTATCTAAGATTTCTTCTTTATGAAAGTAAAATAGGGGAGAAAGAGATCCACTAACAGATGTCTTCCGCTAATGATTGATCCAATCTTCTCTCCTTGCTGCTTGCTCCCAGCTCCTTGCTCTTTCACTGGCCCAGCTACACCAAGATCCTGCAAAATGGCAAGAGAGGGAAACTACAAGAAGCATACATTCATAATTGATTCAAGGATTAGAATAAATCAAATACACAAGTATAACAATACACCATTGAAACACATGCATATAGAAGAACCTCAAATTCTTTATTAATGGAAGAAGTAAAGTTCAGGAAGAGATACAACCATAAAAGGCCCAATCCAGCATCACCTCCCAGCAGAAAGAAATCTCCTCTTCACCTCCTTCAAAGCAAATCACCCAATAGTTCTATACTCAAACCAACAGCACTTCCTTACATTCACAAGATTCCACCCTCCCTAGACCTCATGAGAGAGCTCTATATATAGGAGTTTTGGAGAAAGGATGAGTCAGCTTGAGGCTGGCATGAAGCTGACTAGTGTCCTCTCCCACTTCAGTTATTCTTCAGTTCTTGAGTCCACTTGGAGATTCTTGCTTCCACTTGGAGATCTAGACCCTCTTACTCATCACCAGTCGAATTCTCTGATCCAAGTGTCATTTTGGAAGCTTCCTGGGCATTGACACCTTGAGGAATGACTGTGCCACTTGGCCAAACTCGCCCAGCGCAGGTAGCCTTCTTTGCAGTTGACATTCAGCGCAGGTACACAGTGGAGCACTTGACATTCAGCGTAGATGCTCAGTGGAGCAGTTGACATGATCCAGAATTAGCTTGTTTTTGAGTGTTTTCAGGTGGAGAACTGATATTCAGTGCTGTGGTTTGCTGACCTTGTTCCTCTAGGGGTAGGAACAATCATGTTTAGGGACTTTGGATCCCTTAGATTATTGACATTTCATGCTTCATGCTGTAAGGCACAAAAATGTCTATAACACCTAGGAACCCAGACATGGATGTCACTATGTTTAGAAAAGGAATTCCTATTTCATTACTTAAAAATAAATGGAGAAGCATGCTTTTGATATCACAAAGCTTTATTACCTATGAGGGAAGATTCAGATGCATGTATGTTTATCATATATTTTTATTGCTGAACTTTCTAGAAAATGGAAACATCAACCTCCCTTTCTTCCTTCTAAACAGTCTAAGGAGGATGGCTTCAAATGTATAGAAAAAAAAAGAATTCGTAGACACAACTATGTACCATCATGGGTTGGTAAAAATATTGGTTAAATATCATCTGAAAAAAATAGGAGATACTTGGGAAAACTTCTCGATAAGCAATTATTTCCAAGAGACACCAAAATCACCTGAAGAGGGTAATGTCAAAAGGAGTAAGAGGAAAAAGACCAGTATGACAATTCAAAGCAAACCTGAGTCCTCCACACTGAAAAATGATGAAAAGTCAGTCTCTGAGATAGAGATCAGGGAGAAGATCAAGCAAAAAGGAAAGATAAAAAAGGAAGTTGGTGGAATTATTGAGAACAAACCTGAATCTTCATTACAACAAGATGATGAACAAATAATCTCTGAAAAATTGACAGAGATTAGGAAACAAATCAAGAGAAAGAAAAAAATAGGAAGGGAGAAAAAGGGTACAAAGGAGGAGAACATAATCCCCCTACAACTTAGAATGAGATCTAGACTTCGAGGTATGGTAAAGAAGGTATCATCAAAGGAAACAAAGTTCATAAATCTAGAAGAAGGAACCCTGGTACCATCTCCTGAAAAATATTCCATTTACATACAGTCCTCAAAACTCTCCTAAACAATATTTTGAAGGCAGCGCAGAGGATCCCTAGGCATAGGCCTAGTGCAGCAACAAATTTATGATTACATAGAATCACTGGAAAATAAAAGTGCCTCAATGGATCCAGGATCCTCAACCAATCCAGAACAACCTGTCAATCCACAAGAACCTCTGATTGACTCTCTCAAACAGGAAATCTATGAGTTAGAGATATTGAATAGGCATATCAAAAAGGAAATTGAAACCCTGAAGGAACAAAGAAAATTGGATAAAGCTATTCATGATAATAGAATACTCCTCTTGGGGCTATGGTTCAAGAAAAATAGGAAGTTGAAGAGGAAGAATAGAAACTTGAACAAAACAGTTATCAACCTTAAATACAGACTTCTCATGAAGAAACCCAGGATGGAAGTCACTTCAAAGAGGAGCAAGAGAAGAAAGTTAAATGTACTAGCAAAGGTATTTGAGCAGATGCAATAAGAAAGAAGAGTTCACAATTTTGGCAAAATTGCATGGGGACATGCAATTATTTTGTAGTGGGGGTATGTTGCACCTCAAAACTACTCTCTCTTTGACAACTTTTCTCACTTCTTTCTCTTGTTTTCCATAAAAGACAGATCCCCATCACTGATAAATGATAGATTTTGTCTCAAGGAAGACATTAAATGATTGACATGTTATACTTTTATGTTTTTTCTATTTGAAATAAGTTTTTTCAAATTAGCTACAGAATACAGCCTATTCTATAGCTAACCGTGTGTTCCGTAGCTACTTCCATGGTTGAACAGGTTACATGTGTCAAACGAAGAAACTGGCCACATGGGCATCTCTGGAATCATCTCAACATGGATCCTATCCTAGTCACCGAGGCCAAATTGACAAAAAATGCCAGCTCAAGACCACAATCAAAGGAGGACTCAAACGAAGAAACCCAAGCGAAATAGGACTCTTTGTCCACTCTTCATGGCTAATTAATAAAACCTGGCAGTTTTGTTGCAGCAATAACTCGAACCAGCCACCGGTGATAATGGTTTCATGCAACCATCTTGTTGACTTAGAGTCACTTGTAGTTGATCAACCACTTACACAGAGTTGTTGTAAACGTGTAGACAACCTGTAGCTAAATTCTCTCAAAAGACAGTTAGGAATGTTTCTCTAAATATTAGTTGTACAAAACTAAGAAAATGTTCAATTTTTTACATGTATTAAGCTCAGACTTACAGCTCTGTAATTTTGGAACTTATTTTCCTATTAATAATATGAAGTCATGTTTGACCAAGTGATCATTTGAAAGAATATCTTCAACTAATTAGCATCTCAACTCAATCAGTTGCAAAGGGCCCTTGCACTGAAGGAGGTATTTTTCTTTTTATTTTGTTTTCTATTCAGTTTTAATTTCATCATTTGCTTTTAGCAGTGTTTGTAACTTAGGTTGATTTCTTGTAGTTTGATTTCTTTTAATTTTGTTCAGTAGCATAATGTTAGAATTCAATGGTGTAGTCTTGTTTCTCCTATCTATTTCATAAATGAAACTTGTTTTGTTTTAATAGGGTAAGGTTGAAACGTAATAAGGATGCATATTTTATTAGTTTACTCACTGTATTGTTGGTTATTTATTTCCTAGTTCAGATTGCCAATGCACTGTGTGAATAAATGTTCTTTACCACAATTTCAAGCTGATATCCATACTAAACTAAATGTTCAAACATTCATTTTACACAAGTATTGAAACCAATCAGTTAATGTCTGCATGTTTTACTTAGTTCTTTGGACCACACAGTACAGGAAGTTTCTTGTATGCCATCTCAAGAAAGTTATCTTTTAAAATTGAAGGTTTGGGCAACTAGAAGTACTTCAGTTAGTTTCATTCTCTGTAATGATTTCAATTTTCCTTACAACTTCACCTTTTAATTTTTGACTTAGGATTAAATGACAAGATAGGATAGATGCTATGTTTTTCCTTCCTTTAACTTAGATTTTGATTAGTTCACCTTTAGGAAATTTAGACTCAGTTTCTCATAATTCATACTGTACATCATTAGGAATCAAAGAAACCCCCAACACAAAACAATATAAAAATAAAAAACAACGAAGTAATAAGGGTTAAGTAGCACATACAGTGCACTACACTTCATCAGATTACGAGCCTCGATTGATAATTTATGCAAAGCAATTTAGGATACTAAATTAACTAAACAGTTTCACAAAGCCCTAAGCATGTTACCTTCATCCCCCATAATTTCAGCCCTAAACTGCATCATTTGAGCTAGTTTGAGGACCAACACTCCCTGTAAGCCTACTAGCGTGCATCCACCAACAGGTGGCTCCACTATGACCTGCGTTGGTCACCAACAAGTTTTTCCTCTTTGCACCTACTTTGGTTTTATAAATCTGAGAGAATGATCGGGATTCTGGAAGGTTCCCCTTCTAGAAGTTTCCAGAAGTTGTTTCAACTACTTACCTTGGATAAAACATTCAGATCCTATCCTTCCCTACTTTGGAGTTTTCACCACTTATCCTTTGATCCTATCCCTCCATCAAAGGTGGATCTCTTACCCTAGATTGGTAATTGGATAATAAATCCCAACTTACATGTTGACGGTATTGGATTCGCCAACATTCAGGGGATCTCCCCGATATAAGGTCCCAATTAGACCTCACACTATTTGGTGTAGGAGTCCCATCTAATATGATGACCCACTTTACATATACTTATATATTTTCCTCGGCTTTGACTTTCAGCACATGAGAGTGTTGCAATGGTACCTTCAAAAAACAAGGTGAGTGTGCCTGGTGAGTGTGAAATGTAACTATGTTTAGGTTCTCTTAATGCACAAATTGGGAGAAAAGTGAGTCTCTAAGTGAGAAGTAATAGTAGCACCCAGGAAGAGACACGTGTAAACCAGGAAGGTCTATCCAACATCCAGTAGAATATTCCACAACGAATCTGGCAGTGATTAAAACCAAAGAACAGGGAAAGGTTTGTCTACCATCCAGCATAATAGTCCACAATGGATGTGAGTTCATTATAACCAATGAGTGGGGGAAGGGGTTTTCTAGTATCTTGCAGAGTAGTCCACAAGGATGAGACAACAATGAAAACCATAACAACACATTCCCAACAAGGTAAGCACTAAAACAACCAATATATTTCAACTATCTTAGTACATATGAAACAAACATGAAATATAAATGCTCATAGAATAGTCTTACAAACATCCTTAAGTCATGCATGGAAAAGTGCTAGCCAGAGAAGGTTTCTATATTAAGAAAAATCTCCAAGGCACATATTTACATCATACATCACTAGCCCTAGTAGTGGGACATCGAAGCCACTCCTTTCTCCTCAAAGAATTGATTGAAGCTCTTTATGCTTTTCTGGAGGAGCCAAGGTGAAATGTCATTTTCTCATACAATGAGGGGGTATATATAACCAAGGGGTGATACCTAACCCTTGTGACTCTTTGACTACCCTGAAGACTGTTCAACTTCCTATGACTTTTCAACTGATATGACTCTTCATATTCATGTGTGTCCATTGGACTTCCACTTTACATTACATTTGATTTACAATAGACATGGATCATAATCATGATATGGCCTTTGAAAACTCATGACACGACTTGACATGACATTGCTGACATGGACTAGCTTGCTGAGGTGGAAATGTCAAGTCGTTGTTGCTACTGATTGATAGATGTGTTATTGGATGTGCTATCTCTTCTCCTCCACATAGCTTGATGAAGCGGGGTCTTCAATGATCTTTGGTCTTGAGAGGTGGTTGCATGCATGTGTTCCCTTTGCTTGTTCTTGATAAGCTTCTTTGTTCATCCAAATGTAAGTGAGTATTCTAGCATGTTCGGTCCTTCTTCTCCTTATTCATCATTTCACCATGATCTAACAATGTACTTGTTCCTACAATTCACTCATAACGGGATGACATCAATCAAAAAAATCCCTAGTCTAAGACAATGCATTGTTACCCTTGGACTGAGCCCAAGATAGGTGAAAGGCTGAGGGAGTGGGACCAGTAACTACACATTGCGTATTTTTAGGTGACAGGGAGAGAGCATGATCACTAAGACTACCCAGAACGTAGCTTAGGTTGTACTGGGGACCTTTTGAGCACAGTCCTCACCGAGGAGAAAAATTGCACAGTGGCCACTGGGATATATGATTGTGTAGTTCAAGTCAGCAGTGGCTGGTGCAAGGTGAGACCAAGGGATATCATTTCTGCACATTTTTCATAGGCAAGGAGGACTGGGCAATAGAGAGACCTGGAAGCTGAAACTACACAGTTCTGGAGGACACTGAGCTTCGAATGAGGGAGGACACTAGGGACACCTATGCAAAATTATGGATGCCAAGGAAGGCTAGGACCTTTGTGCACTACGAAAATCTAATAGGAAAGGGAAAAGATTAAGGAGTGAAAGTGTGAAATGTGCAGTTCAATCAAGACTAGAAGGAACTGTTGCACAATTCTGGGAGTCAAGGAAGGTTGTTGAACTCTGGAATTATGTAGTGCAACTTCCCTGGAAGATAGTGACTATGCATTGTACAATTCCATTCAATAAGTTCACATCATTGACGGTTGAGACTGCATAGTGCGCATCTCAGTTGGGGCCCGGTGAAGCTTAGTTCTTTGTTCAGGAAGATTTCTAAAAATGGTTGAGTGTGAGGAAGAAGATGGATTTATGTTGAACTCAGACTATGCTCACACACTTATCATACTTCAACGACATGACAACCACAAGCCATCAGAGCAATAAGCAAATAATTACCCTCTGAGTGATTGTCTCACAACAAGAAACAACAAGTACAACACTTGAGATAGAGCTTAGGATGACCGTGACGACACTTGTGCGACAGTTCTCAAGACTTTGAGTATGAGTGCAACAGGTTCTTACATGGCTAAGAAAACTTGAATACACAAAGATCAACCTTCAAAAACACCAGGAAAGGTTCGAAAACATGATATGATAACCAAACATGGAAAAAGATGGCAATTGATCCAAACATGCGAAAGGGAGTAAGACACTTAAAGGAAACACATGGAATAACTTTCAGTGCTTGCAACCACTGCATATCATTGAAGACATAATGATATAACAATGATAAACGGTCCTTCAGGATACACAAAGAGTTTTATTTCAAAAGATAAGTTTTGTTTTCCATACCTACCCTCCAAAGGGTTATGAATCATATGGAGTCTTCATATGATCCCAATCTTCTATCATACCTCAGGTTCCTTGGTATTCTTATATGATAAATATTTTCTACTCAACTCCTTGAGCGTCATCTAGTGTGTCATCCTTCTTCATCACCTTCTTCATCATCTTGTCATAGCCTGGTAGAAATCATCTATCTTTGATCAACTTGTGACAAGAAAAAATTAGTCTGATAAACCCATACTCTAAGATGTTGCACTTGGGTTCATAAATTAGGTCGGATCAAAGTGACAGACTAGGGGAGAAGGCCTAATGACTGTGCAATTGCACAACTTAGGCTAGACTTAGTGAAATTTCTGCAGAGACCTCACTAAGGGAAAGAATTGTGTAGTATCCACTGAAAGACACACTTGTGTAGTTTAAGTAAGTAGTCGTTGTTGTGGGATACGACCCTAGGAGGACAAATATGTGTAGTTTCAGGAGGCAAGGTGAACTGGGTAGCTGAGATGCTTGAGGGAAAAAAATACACAGTTTCTTGAGACAGTGGGTTCCAGCTTAGGGAAGGACACTGGAGGAACAATCTACATAGTTTTGTAGAGCCTAGGATTCCTGTGAATTGCACGGTTCTAGAAAGCAAAGAAAATGCTTGAGGGTTGCAGATGCAAAGTGTGCAGTTCAAGAAAGTTGTATGAGGATAGGTTGCTAAGACTGCTCTAGAAGTTAGCTAAGTGTGGGATCAGTGGAATGATGTGCATAGTGATAGAAATTGACTATGATCACACACTTGAACACTTAGTGATACATCATAGACCATCCATAACATATGAAAACATACTTCGCTTAAAGCAACAACCTTTGTGGCAGCTAACGACAAGTGCGGCTGTGATGATGGACTTTGTGAGGATAAGGGAGGTACTTATGTACTAGTGCGTGAAACTTTGGAAATGAGTGTGAAACATGTCTATATGATGAGAAAAAACCATTCTCACAAATATTTCCCCTTGAAGCAAAACAAACTTCCCTTTACATGACAAGTGATAATCCCCATGCCCGAAGATGACACATACTATATAAAGATAAAAATGTAAACGAGTCTTAAGATCTAGGAAGGGAGCTTGAAATCATGAGCTTACCAATAAGTGACTAAAGAATGATCGATCACAAGATCCACAATAGACTCCATGATTTGAATGCAGGCCAAAATTTTGGAGGGCGTTGCAGCCACTACAAAACTTGGTGACACAGTGGTAGAATCCAACTTCTCTATCGTGGTTAGTTTATTTTGTGCAAGGCATTGGTATTGCAGGGAGTATTGATTCATCGTGAAGATTACTTTGGCTTCTCCACTTACACCATGGGCAGTCATGGTCCCCTTTGCACCTTCTCAGTTAAACACAACATAAGATTCAGCCAGATCACATTGTTTTGATTTGGGAATGGCAGTTTAGCTTGCGAGATTAAGATTTTCAGAGTATAGCTTTTCATCTGTGGTGTTGCTCCACTGCTAGTAGGCCTGGATAGTACCCTGACAGAGTCATTCATGAACAAAAGCATTTCTCCACTACCAGCAACCCTCGATAGTGTCCCAGTAGAGTTTCTTGCTTCACCTCTCTGTGCAGGGATCCTTTCTCTTCTTTTCCCTTTATTTATTTACTTAAAGAGAATTATGCATTGACACTTATTTAATTTGGGGCAGAAGGGAAATCCTAAATTATTGAGAGGATAAGAGGTTGTTCTTTTAGAGAAGCATATAAAGACCTTTTATTTAGTTTTTCTTCTTTAGATTTTCCCCTTCTCTATTTCTACTAGTTGGATAAGCTTGAAAACACCAAAGAACAAAACTGAGTATAGGCATTGTTACACAGTAATCTGTCACTGTCCTCATCTCAGTCCTTATACTATGTCATGTGTCAAATAAACATGTTCATATCTTCCCACTGATATGAGAAGATTAAGAAAATGCCCTCTGCTACTGCAAATCGACCCTCATTCCCTATGTTTCTGCCTTGTCGTGAGTAAAACCTTAATATACGCAACGTTCCCATGTCCATAATGGTCTCATCGTGACTCCCCCACAAGTGTACATCTCTTTCCCACGACGGTCAGATTTCTAGACCCGGCGTGAGTTTATGAGTTGTTTCTAGCGATAATGAATCTGTGTGCATTGCCTCCTTGCGATGATGTTGTGAAGTATTAGTTTACGGCCTACGATGATCCAGATTAGGTGAGTTCGTTTCAACAGTCGGCCTTATGGATGTCTCCAGACTTGGTTGTTGGCATAGCTGGGGTTGCGCTTCCCCTCCTGGTATCGTAGTTTCGTCATTTATGCTACCTTCCTTGAGGATGAGCTCCTCCTTCCACATTTCATGGAGACTCCTTCTCCTATTAAAGTGCTCACCTTTGATATGATTAGCTTTTTTGAGTTCTTTTCCAACCGTATAAACATGAAAAGATTGCCGGATTTTTGTTGTTTCAAGTTCGATATTGGTTACGAAACGGCGTGTCTTCGATCACTTTTCTACTCTTTTGGATCGAGGTCACTGGTTACGAAAAGTACTCCTTGATCGTAATGGTCAAGCGGTTCTCTAAAGTATTATTTTATACTTTTTCAGACTCGAGGGACATAAATCTACAAAAAAGGACCGCCTTGGAGTTTCCCTCTTTGTGTCTTTTTCAAACTCTCTAGACATGAAAAAGACTTCGAGTTTTACCTATGTCAGACTCGTTAAACCCTAATGACATTGGACTCGTCACTATGATGATACTCAAGCTTCTTGTCCCTAAGGCTCATTAAACTATTACTAGGTTGGATTCGATCGAACATTGAACTCATATTACAAGCACATGGTATCCCCTTCAATCTTTTTTCCAAAAATAATTGGGGTACTCGCCAGCAATGGTGGGGGAATATTTGGAAGTCATCGTTGGTTACCTGCGGCAGCTAGTCACTCTTGAACATCGACACTTTTGCTTCTTGTCGGGTTGGGATATCCACACATCGTCAGTTGGTCTTCCAGGGTTCTAGGTTGCCATTTTGCCTCATTCCATCTGATCCATGTTGCCTCCATTGAGCCTCTGATCCCTTGGTACTAAAATGCTGCCACATTCTAGAGTCGTGTCACCGATATGTTCAAGAGTATAATCCTTCTGCAGTTCACATCCTTACCTCCTCCTCTGATATTTTGTTTCACCATCTACCACTTGTTCCTTATCTCATGTCGTTGATGGGGGAAACATCATGGCCCTCCTGCGACAGATCGTCTCCTGTCAACACCAGCTCCTTATCCAGGAGATTGATCTAGAGATCCCTTTCAGTACCTTGGAACTTGCATGCCTCAATGGCAAGTTCTTCGCACTTGACGACAGACTTTCCTCATTGGTCTTCGATTGGGTGATTCCACAAGTGTTCAACTTCGACTCATTTTTCACACTTAGTGGATTGTACTGGACAATACCTTGGGAGCCATTGGCATTATTGATGGTTTTTCTCACGCTCGTTAACAGTTTTCATCATTGACTGGTAATCAAGTGACTTTCTATCATGTTCAACTTCAGCACATCTATTCACATGATAGAATTTGTACTTTGATCGGTTGGATTTCAAGACCCCGACCTAAGATTACATATGTTCGGGCTGCGTGGATTGGTTCATGATTACATATATTACTCTTCGATGGATGGTTGTGACCATGCCTGAGTCTTCATGGATGGCTGCGGCCATACCTTTGTCATTATTATGGCCTTATCAACTGGGTGGTTGCGTTCATACCACAGACCAAGTTTCATATGTCTTCTGCATGGTTGCATCCATGCCTAGACTACATGTATTTCACTATTAGAGATATCAGTTGTACTTATGCTTGTTGGTTCTTCAAGGTGGTGTTCCAGTTCGGTCACAGTTTCGTAAAGCATTTCATCCCTCCCACTCTCTCGGGCTTCATGCTTTATGGGGCTTCTATTACATAGTAATTTGTCACTGTCCTCATCTCAGTCCTTCTGCTGTGTTATGTATCAAATAATCATGTTCAAATCTTCCCACCAATGTAAGAAGATTAAGCAAATGCTCTCTAATGCTGAAGATTGTCCCTTTTTGACTAAGTTTCTGCATCGTCACTAGTAAACCCTTAAAATCTGCGACGATTCTCTGTCATGTGTTGTATCGTTGTGACGTCGTCGCTAGTCCTCAGTTCATGATCCACGACGATCCGGATTTGGTGAATTAGTTCAAATAGTTGGCCTTATGGATGTTTCTAGAGCTAGTTGTTGGGTCAGTTTGGGTCGCCTTTCCACCTCTAGGATGGTGGTTCCACCTCTTGTGCAACCTCCCTTGAGGATAAGCTCCCTCTCCCACATTTCATGGAGACTCCCTCTCCTATAAAAGCACTCACCATTGCTATGATCAGCTGCTTGCTAGTTCCTTAGTTGGTAATTCCTTTGGTTGGGCAGTGCTGCTAGTGCGTTTGAGTTTGATAGATAGCTAGTGTGGGTGTGACAAGTGTGGGATTGTTGATAGCTTGTGGAAGGTTGTGGAGTGCCCTTAACTTTGTGTTAAAGCTTATGAGTGAGAGAGAGACATTGTATGTTGGGAGATTCATCCTTGAAGAGTGAATTCTTGAGAAACATACTGGCTAGACCCTTTGAGAAGGCTTGTGACTTCCAGGCTTGGTTGTATGCTTGCTCTATATTCATTATTAATACAATCAATGATGTTTTCCTATGTCTTGTATGTAATTTACTTGATAGCTCATGAATTATTGACTTTGTGAGTAAATAGATCATTATTGTTTCCCAGTTATGTGCTTTGTTTTTTTTCTTTGTATTGTTTCAAGTTAATCACTCATTGAGGAGAAAGAAGCGGAAGCTGGAGCAGTGCAACGGAACTTCATCGACCACTGGTTGAGGTAGGCCTCCAATGATGATTGTTTAAGGAAATCAATTGTTGATTTGTCGTTGCTATGACTAGACCCACTCTAAGGCTAGAGGGGTTTCCTCTGTCCACAGAGGGAATACTTTCCTGCATCACAAGTTGGTGACTTCGCTAAGGAGCAGAGGGTGGTACGACCTGAGATATACAACATCTTTGGTTTTTTTTAAAATAAAACTAGGATCATGCAGCATAGTTCCTTGTGTTGTGTCAAGCTCGTTAAAAAATGAAACAAGGAGTTCTGAGGATAGTTTGTCCCTATGTCAACCTCATTAAAAAATGAAACAGGGGGTGTGTAGCATAGTTCCTTGTCTTGTGTCAAGCTTGTTAGAAAACGAATCAAGGCGTTTCGAGGATGGTTCTTGTTTTTGTGTGAACCTCGTTAAAAAATGAAACAAGGGTTATGAGTATAGTTCATTTTACTATGTCAACCTCTTTAAAAAATGAAACAACTCCCTTCCCCAATCGATTCTTTGAGTTAAGATCTCGTAACATCTAAGTCGAGTCTTTCCAAGATCTCGAAAGTGAACATTCATTCCATCCACCTTGTTGAATGCAATGAAGCTTGGGGGGCATGTACCTCAATTTGTGTCATTATGCTAGGGGCATGCAAATGTATAACAAGCATAGTTTTTCATTTCAAACTTGTGTAAACATGAAACTGAATCCAAAACATGAAATCAAATCCAAGCAGAGTTGTCCATGGTTCAAGCTTGTGTAAAAATGAACCCATGCCTAATTTACATCTCGTGATTGCCATTTTTATTCTCTAAATTATGCTAGATGAGCCTTGGTTGTTTCATTCCATCGCCACCATCTCTTTGGCTAATCATATGCTTTCACTTGGTTGTTTTTCCTTCCTTGAGGGACCACGACAGTGAGTGGTTTTATTAGCCAACCTCTTGACCATTACATTTTTTGAGCAGTTCCACCATTGCCGGAACTAGTTTCTACCATTTATACCACTCGTTCCTTTAGTACGAGTCCCCTTTAAGATCTTTTCTGACTCGTAAAATATGAAAAGATTGCCGAGTTTTCCTTTTTGACTCATTAAACGGAAAAAAGGGTGGTCCACTTTTAGCTCTTTTTCGACCATATAAATGTGAAAAGATAGTCGGACTCTTGTTGTTTTGGGTTCGGTACTAGTTACAAAACGACGTGTCTTCAATCACTTTTCTACTTTTTCAAATCGAGGTCACTAATTACGAAAAGTACTCTTTGATCATAATGGTCAAGCGGTTCTCTCGAGTATTATTTTATACTTTTTCGGGCTTGAGGGACACAAATCTACGAAAAGAGACCCCCCTGGAGTTTTCTTTTCCTTGTCTTTTTCAAACTCTCTAAACATAAAAAAGACTCCAAGTTTCACCTATGTCGAACTTGTTAAACCCTAACGACATTAGACTTGTCACCATGACGAGACTCAAGCTTCTCCTCCCTAGGGCTCGTTAAACTATTACTAGGTTGGATTCGACCGAAGGTCGAACTTATATTACAAGCATATGCTATCCCCTTCAAGCTTGTTTTCAAAAATAATTGGGGTACACACTAGCAATGGTTGGGGAAAATTTGGAAATCATAATTGGATATATGTGGGAGCTAGTCACTCTTGAACATCGACACTTTTGCTTCTTGTTAGGTTGGAATATCCACACATCGTCATTTGGCCTTCCATGGTTCTGGGTTGCCATTTTGCCTCATGCCATTTGATCCTTGTTGCCTCCATTAAGCCTCTGATCCCTTGGTACCAAAATTCTACCACATTCTGGAGTCGTGTCACTGATATGTTCAAGAGTATAATCCTTCTACAGTTCACATCCTTAACTCCTCCTCTGATACTTTTCTTCACCATATACCACTTGTTCCTTATCTCGTGTCATTGATGGGGGAAACATCATGGCCCTCCTGCAATGGATCGTCTCCTGTTGACACCAGCTCATTATCCAGGAGATTGGTCTATAGATCCCCTTCGATACCTTTGAGCTTGCATGCCTCAATGGCAAGTTATTCACACCTAACGACAGACCTTCCTCATTGGTCTTCGATTGGGTGATTCCACGGGTGTTCGAATTCGACTCATTTTTCACACTTAGTGGATTGTACTGGACAATACCTTGAGAGCCATTGGCATTATTGATGGTTTCTCTCACGCTTGTTAATGGTTTTAATCATTGACTGGTAATCAAGCGACTTTCTATCATGTTCGACTTCAGCACAACTATTCACATGATAGAATTTGTACTCCGATCAGTTGGGTTTCAAGACCCCGAACTAAGGTTATATATGTTTAGGTTGTGTGGATTGGTTCGTGATTACATATATGACCCTTCGATGGATGGCTGCGACCATGCATGAGTCTTAATGAATGGCTGCGACCATACCTTTGTCATTATTATGGTCTTATCAACTGGGTGGCTGCATCCACACCACAGACCAAGTTTCATATGTCTTATGGATGGTTGCACCTATGCCTCGACTATATCTATTTCACTATCACAGATATCAGTTGTACTTGCGCCTCTAGGATCTTCGAGGTGGTTCCAGTTCATACAGTTTCTTAAAGCATTTCACCCCTCCCACTCTCTCAGGCTTCACACTTTAGGGGGCATCTGTTACACAGTAATCTATCACTGTCCTCATCTCAGTCCTTCTGCTATATCATGTGTCAAATAAACATGCTCATATCTTCCCACTGATATGAGAAGATTAAGAAAATTCCCACTACTGTTGTAAATTGACCTTCATTCCCTAAGTTTCTGCCGCGTCATGAGTAAAACCTTAATATACGCAACGTTCCCATGTCCATAACGGTCTCATCGTGACTCCATCGCAGGTGTACATCTCTTTCCCACAGCTGTCAGATTTCTAGACCCAGCGCGAGGTTATGAGTTGTGTCTAGTGACGATGAGTCTGTGTGCATTGCCTCCTCGCGATGATGTCGCAGAGTATTGGTTTACGGCCTGAGACGATCCAGAGTGGGCAAATTGCTTTCACTAGTCAGCCTTTTGGATGTCTCCAGACTTGGTTATTGGCATAGTTGGGGTTGCCCTTCCCCTCCTGGTATGGTAGTTCCATCATTTATGCTACCTTCCTTGAGGATGAGCTCCTCCTTCCACATTTCATGGAGACTCCTTCTCCTATTAAAGCACTCACCTTTGATATGATCAGCTTTTTTGAGTTCTTTTGGTTGGGCAGTGCTGCTAGTACTTTGGAGTTTGATAGATAGCTGGTGTGAGTGTGACAAGTGTGGGATTGTTAGTAGCTTGTGGAAGGTTGTGGAGTGCCCTTAACTTCGTGTTAAAGCTTATGAGTGAGAGAGAGACATTGTGTGTTGGGAGATTCATCCTTGAAGAGTGAATGCTTGAGAAACATAATGGCTGGCCCTCTAAGAAGGCTTGCTACGTCAAGACTTGGTTGCAAGTTTGCTCTTGATTTATTATTAATACAATCAATGATGTTTTTCTATGTCTTGTATGTAATTTACTTGATAGCTAATGACTTCTTAACTTTGTGAGTAAATAGATCATTGTTGTTTCCCAATTACGTGCTTTGCTGTTTTCCTTGTATTGTTTCAGGTTAATTGCTCATTAAGGAGAAGGAAATGGAAGTTGGAGCAATGCAACAGAACTTCAATGACCACCGGTTTGATGTAGGCCTCCAACGATGACTGTTTAAGGAAATCAATTGTTGATCTGTCTTTGCTGTGACTAGACCCACTCTAGGGCTAGAGGGGTTGCCTCTGTCCACAAAGGGAACACTTTCCTACATCACAGGCATGAGGTTCCCACACTAGACTCAGGTTCATGGTTGGACCAAAGTTGTCCTTACAGATGGATTGTATTTTCCTTCATAACATCGTCGGCCAAAAGATACAACCAATTACAAGGAAGACAGATAGAAGAATAGCCAACGATGCAATGTCCTAAAACTCTTTGGACTTCAACCACAGATACACTCGGAAGCCACGAAGCAATAAGGAAAAACAATTATTTTCACAATGAAATCTAAAAGGAAAACTCAACAAAGAAGAGAACAAATAAAAAAGAAATAAAACACAGAACCAAGAGACAAAATCAAAATACAGGAGGACGAAATGACTAAGAAAACATGATGTAAAACCAGAATAACAAAGCTAGGAAAAACTACAGGAACAAATGTAAGATGAGTGTAAGGAAAGAAAACTAAGAAGCATCTAATCCTACCCTATCCTAATGGTTAGAAGGTCAGAGTCACATAAAATGAAATTTCCAGTGAAGCCACAACAATTGTTCCTAACCTGCATCCACAAAGATATGATCGATTAAAATAGATATAAATTGATGTGCAATGGAAAATACAAAAACTTGAAAAACTTGCACAAGAAATGGAAGGTTTTGCTTGTGGGCAGAAAGGTGTGTCACAACCACTACTCTTATCCAATACACATTCTTACCTTTTCAATCAATACCATTTTTCAACAAACCTCGAAAGCTTCTTACTGATATGTCGTCATCTACACTGAGCTCCTTAGCAAGCAAGAGAAAAAATAGTATAAAATCTCGATAGATATCTCATCTCAAAAAATATAATGGCTAGGGATATATTTATGAAAGATTCCATCTTTCAAAGCCACAAATCATATCAGTGGCCAATCAAGCTAGAAATAGACATTAAAAATCATCCAAGGAATCAAACTTTATGCTTGGAATGATTTGGATCTCCCATCTACCGAAATTAACCAAGATCTTTTACTTTTGTGATGTTAGCATAATTGCATGTGAATGAGTATGAAAAACCACATGTGTATTTAAAGAAGAGGAAACATAATGACAACCATCAAATCAAAGAACACACATAACTTGATAATGGAGTTCACCTAGCGTGGGTTACATCTCCGGGCCAGGTGTCAAGAGTGGGGAGGCCGCTTCATTAAATGTTGCAAGATGATGATGAGTACATTATGTGTTATTTGTCCATACAAGGAAGAACTACCTTAGCTAGAGTGGCATGACTCTCTAGGAGACTCTCTTCTATATGAACTCTCACTCATAAAATATCTCCTTCAGCATGACAAATTAACAAACTCTCACATGAAGTGATATACAATGATCCTTCAACAAAATGGCATACATGGATCTCAACATTAAATCATCATCTCAGCAAAAATCAAAAGAAGACATGGCATTAATGCAACTTACACCTCCAAGTTTGGGGACGACATGAAAATTTGCTACTCGAATAAAGGGACAACTTTCACCATCGTGTTCCTTGCAAAAAAAATATGAAGTGTAAGTATAAATATGACCCCTTTATGTCATAGTCAAATTTGGGCTCCCCGAGAATCTTTTAGGTTCCTCATAAGATTCTCTTCTAGACACGGGAAAAAAATATCATGCTCAGATGAAGACATGGATTGCACCATTAGACTCTTGGTGAGAAAATGATTCAAATGAGTATAATCTTTGAATTTTTTTTACAACTTCAAAATTCTACCCCCAAGGGAATCTCAAAGAATCATCAAATATTCCTCATAGAGAATATTCTTTGGAATATTCCATATGCTTTGACAATATTCCTAGGATCTTCTTGAGATTCATGTCTTCATTTCCTGTCTATGCCCTCATCTCTCATGTATTCTCCATCATTCTCCATGGTTCCCTTTGAACCATTTGAAAGACATTTTATAACAAAGTGTGAGGGTGAATAAGACAAAGTGTGTGATTGTCTTAATGGTTGGCATAGCCATATTAAGTTAACAGTTGCTTAAGAAGTTTTGCGTTCAAAACCTGTGAATCCCAATTTTTCTTTAATATGGTTTTAGATCCTAATTTTGGTTTTAATATATTTTTCAATGCATATAATATATGGTATACGTATGTCCATATTGTAATGACTCCCCAAACCATAAGAATAAGGCAAAAATGGAGGTTTCACCATGACAAGGCCACTTGGCCCTAATTTAGGTGCCATGTGGTACCATGTGATTGGCCCACATGGCAGACTCTCATTGTTCCACATCATATGTCACTTTTGTCACCTACTTTCCTTGTGTTAACTTGTGATGTTCCAACATAACCTGCTTGTGGGCCCACTTAGTTTGCTAACTGGGCTGCCACATTAGCTTTGTGGGTCCCACTAGGACTATTGATTTTTCTTCCATGTGTCATTTTTAGGTCCTGCCATGCCGCAAAAGGTTCACTTTGACTTTGACATTTTTTTCATTGTTTGGTCCAAGCTTCAAACTGTAATAACTTTCTCATACGGGCCTGAATTGAGGCATCATTTGTGTCATTAAAAAACTCTCGCAGAGATACACGACATGGTCCTAGTTTCATAAAATTTTGAACACTTGTATTTCTTAGCGTCTTCAAAGCCACTTGGATCATGGAAATATTTTGGATATAGCACCCATATTTTAACAACAATGTCAAGGAATGGTAGGTCAAAGAAAAATGCATAGAAGGAATAAGTATGTATCGATTATAATGAAAAATAAAGCATATAAAAAAACAACTTCAGGACCTAGAGAAAGGAAAAAATCCGGAATATATTCCAAGAAAATCATAACTTAGAATAAAAAATGGAGAGAAACTAGAAAGACAACATTTACTATGGCAAGTTAAATGAATGAATTAAGGAGGAAGCTAAAATTGTCACCAAACTTGGGGATCGAAGAAAGCAGGAAGAAACCCTTTGGTAGTAGAAGTCTAGAATGTGTTGGTTAAAGGAAGGGGAGGGAGATATCACCTTCTTCTATAACTCAATGTTTCAACATTGCCATCATAACCAAATATCCTCCTTGATAAATCTGAAAGGATACAAGATGTTAGACCATGAGGATATGGCACAAAATGTCGTGATATTTTACAAAAATATGTTGTGAGACCCTATGCCACATCAAAATGAATTCACACAGAAAATGTTTAGCGCATCTTTCACTAGACACCAGAGAATAGAATGAGGCCCTGTTATGTGAAATATCCATCAAATAAGTGGAAAAAGTGGTTAAATCAATGCCCAAAAAAAATCCTCTCAACGAAACAGTATTAGAATAGATTTCTTATAGACTTGTTGAACAATAGTAGGTAGTGATCTATGGGAAGTGATGGAAGAATAAATAAATTCATAATATATATTGAGAGCTCTACTTTCCACCTTCTTCAATTTCATCCCAAAGAAATATATAGTGGAGGACCTAAGCATCTTTAGACCTATTTCCCTTTACAATAAATGTAATCACCAAAATCATTGGCAATCACCTTAAACCTCTCCTCCCTCTTCTTATTTAAATTGAGAAAGCATGATATGTGAAACAACAAATTTTGGATGGTATCATAATTTCCCTTGAAACCATTCACATTCTAAAAAATTCAAAAAATATAGGCTTGTTATCTAAAATGGATCTATCCAAAGATTTTGAAAAACTCAATTAGAACTATTTTTTCAAATACTTCAAGCTTCTAGTTTTGACCATGAATGGATATTCTATATCAAAGATCTTATTTCCTCTAATTTCTTTTATATTATTCTTAATGGATATCTCATTGATCCCTTAATTTATTTGCAATGAATTTGAAAAGGTGATATTCTCTCCCACTTCCTCTTCATCTTAGTTGTGGAGGGAATAGACAAGGCTCTAAAAGCAATGATTTTAGAAGAAAATATGAAAGGCTTGCATATCTTTGGATAGGATCTCCCACTATCACATCATTAATTTTTAGATGACACCATATGCATGAGAGTTCCAACAATTCATGAAGCCAAAGCCTTAGCTCAAGTTTTGGAGGACTTCTCTCTTGACTCAGATATCGAAATCAATAAAGCTAAATTTCATTTTTTTCTTTAACTTGTGGATAGTTTTGTATAACCATATAGCAAGGCCGCTTGGTTTTTATATCAACAAGCTACCCTTAAAATATCTAGGAGTTTCGTTGGTAGAAAATTCTATCAAGAAATATTTATGGGTGGATCTCATTAGAAAATTTAGTAACAAGGTGACCTATTTTACTTTCCATTCTCTCAACTTAGCTAAAAGAATAGTTCTTCTCAAATCTATTTTGCAAGCACTTACAATCTACCTTTTTTTTTCACTTATGGTTCCTTCCTCCATTATCAACTCCATATATAGCCTCTAATGTTTCTTCTTATGGGGTGAGGCCAAGATGGAGAAAAAATGCAGAGTCAAGATTAATGGAGGAATTGGTTTAAGAGATCCATCAACCCTGGCTATAGTTTTAGAAGCCAAGATATAATGGAGATGGTTGTAGGGTGGCCAAGGTTTATGGAAACATATATGGCTCAGAATATATGTAAGAAATGTCCTAGTAAAATAGCTCAGTTGAATTCCCCTTAATTAGGAAGGATTACTTATATGGAACTTAGAAGAAAAAAAACCTGCACATAATCCAACAACATTGTTTCTAAGAAATTTGCGATGGGCAAACCACTATGGTTTGGGAGGACTCATGGAAAAAATGACCTATGCTTTAATATTATAATGATTTCTTCAACTTAATATGATCACTCAAGGCTTGTGTAAATTCAAATATTACTAGGTGAACCCCAACATCTTCTCTTCTTGATGTCAATGGATGAGCTCGATGGAATGGCATCCCAAATCGAGTGAGCAAGTATAGACAAATTTATTGCAAAAGTTCCAAGAAACGCTCACTACAACCTACATTGAAGCAAATAAATTGTGATGGGGATATGGGACAAGTAACACCTTCTCCATATGAGAAGTCTACTTTCTAGAAGAAGAGTTCAAAGAAGCTCCAAAGGCCTCTATTTGGATCAACATTTAGAAAATGAAATTATGGAAAAAAGTATTGATATTCCTATGGCTCTTAGTCCAAGGAAAAACACTAATCTTGAACAACATACAAAATAGAAAAAATAAGAGTCCCTATAGATGTTACCTTTCTATGATTGACTCTTAAAATGTGAAACATTTATTCAATGCATGCTCTTATACTAGTCATGTCTAAAAAACATTGGATATAAGAATGAAACATACAAATCATGATCCCTCAAGAATTCCTCAAATCAGTGAAAATTGGAGGCCATAAGTTTTTCATAATCCCATTCTAAACAAGATTTGGATCTTATTGCCAATCCTTCTCCTTTAGGCTATCTGGAAATAAGGGAACCATTTCATATTTTGTAACAACTCTCTTCCACAATATTCTCTTTGGCTTATTATAAAAAATGATGTTAAGGAATCTATTATTGCACTAACCTAGATAGATCATGATTGGAAAGCTCAAGAGATGAGGCCACTTTATTAGTAACTAGCACCTACAACCTGAAATCTCTTCTCACTCTTTTTCCTCCCCTATCTCCCCCCTTGTTTCGTCCACCTGAACTCTTCCACCACCAAATTTCCTCAAGATTAATTTCGATGGGGCCTCAAAAGGAAATCGAGGTCCAGTGGGATTTGGTGGAATCTCCAAGGATCACTCAAGAAATCCTTTTTACATATAATTAGGACCCATGGGACACAACGATAATAATGTGACTAAGCTAAAGGTTGAAAATAAGGAATAAGGAATTCTCATGCTTAGGGTTATACCAAAATATTTGTGGAAGAGGACTCATATATAGTCATAGAAATTATCAATAAGATTCTTAATGGCACTCCACTCAACAAATTTTCTCGCAATTGGAGAATCCAAATTCTTCTTAATCATGTAGCTTCCCATATCGAGTCCAATCCTATTATCATTCCCATTAGCGTTCCAAGGTTAGGGAACAAAATAGTGGATAAGGTTTCCAATGAAGGATTCTTAACTCAAGACTTTTTTATCTCCACCCCTTGGCATTCTCTCACTAAATATTCCCTTAAATAGGAGTGTTGTACCCTTGCCCAACATCTCACAAATTCCCTACATGGGGTGCTCGAGATGTGATGAGTTTGGGGATGGGTTGTCATCGTCTAACCAAGCCACATGCTAGAACATAACAACACAATCTTCAATTGTTGTGTATTTGACATGTACACAACGGGGGCTAGATTTTTGTTCTACCATCTGGGTATCGGCATGACAAATCTTAATAATATAGAAATTACATTGAAGACGTACCACACTTCCATACGAGCCCATCACTTTTCCTCAACTCATCAATTCAACATTCAATCAATGTTAAGTGGTGAGTGTTAATGCTTAGAGTTTATCCTAAGAATGAATTTTCATCATTTATCTTGGTGTAGAGATTAGTCACAATGCATTAACATTGGAATGATCCTTCTTCAACTCTCTAGATTCTAGTGTTTTGTATTTATTACTATGCAATATATAATGTTCAATCCCTTCCAACACTCTGAATGGTTACCAAATAAGGTTTTTGAACTTTCTGGTTCCACTTCCATGGATATGAGAAGGAAAAACAAGCAAGGTCATGATGTTTCCATTATCCTTCATGTGACTCAGATTTACTCCACGTTTCTCAAGGTTTTCCACATAAATTGGATACGATTGTGAGGAATATTGCTTCTCCAAATGTAGTATTTATAATTAATCTTGAGCCTCGTAGGGAAGCTACATAAAGGTGGTCTCAACGATAGGCAACATAGGTTCAATCTTAACCTGTATTTCCTTATGAGCATCTCTAAATGTTTTGTTATTGTAATTCTTGTGGTGTTTTTCCTTTTAGGGAATCATGAGGTGGATTAGTTCTTCATTGCAAATGATCATTCCCATAGTCATGGCAAAATCAAAAACTTTAATAAAAAAGAGGGACTTTGGCACCCTCTTGTGGAAGATGCCTTGATTTTTCGCAACCCCATTTAGCATTAAAGTGTCCCTCCTATGGTCACTTTATAGTCAATGCAGTTCTCTAATTACCCTTGGGCCTAGAATACTTGTTTGATGCTTACCATGCCATGTCAGAGAGGTCAAGTGTGTCAAGGAGCAACTTACTATCATGAAAGCGAGCACACTTGAGATCAAGTGTGAGCTAAAAGCTTAGTGGCTAGGTTCAAATAGGAAATTACTTAGGTGGAGGGGTGACATACTAAGGAGAGATGCACCCTCATAGATACTGACACGTTGGGGGAAATAGAAAATTGGGTTCTAAATGTAGGGCATACTAGAGGTCATTATAATGAGTACATATACATAGTAGACAAATTATTGACACGTAAAGTTCCTCCTTGGAAGAGTTTTTAGTTAACAAAAACAAGATTAAGGAGGAAACTCTTCTAACTCTCATATGCAACGGGACATGATAGCTATGAATCAAAAGGTTAGGTCATCTTAAAAAACACATGGGAATTACTCCTGATCTAGGTTTCTCTCTAGGAAGCAAGAAGGAGCCCATTCCAATTGAAAGCACTGATTCAGATAAATAAATCTAAATGTCTTTTTGTTTTTATGTTTTCAACATGGCCTAGCAGGCTCCATAAATAGTTTAGGAATTTTGGTTTCAAGAACTCTTTTCAATACCATATCTTTTGCAAATTTGAAACAACTAAATTTCTAAATCTGGTCTGGTCTTGCCATCAGTAGACGAAAATAAGTTTTAGAAGAATAACTTGTAAATTTTTTATATAAGGAAATACAAAATATTTCCTTTACAAAAAGAAAAAGAAAAAATAATTTTCTTCATGCTAACAATGATAATTCATGATTTATTTTAAGTTAAAAGTTAATAGGTTAAATATATTTCATTAAATCAGCTTTAATGGTTTAATACATGATAACAACTATTGACTTAATCAATATGGCTGATGAAAATCACTCTCTAGTCTACAGTGGCTAGGGTTTGCCCCTAGCCACCATTGTGTCGCCTCCCTCATCCTCTTGTTTGATTTTAAGCTCAATCATGGCATTTGGTCTTGTGTCTCCCCATGATTTATCAACTTTTGATCTAGTCATTGGATCTCCTAGAGTTGTCTCTTTCAAGACTATCACACTTCAACAATCTTCTACCCATTCTTCCTTTATTCAAATTCTTGGAGTTTCTTCTATTTCCATTCCCTTTGGCTTAGAGGTTGATGAGGAAATGAATTTCCTTAGACCTAGTAGTTTAGTTTATCATTTCTTTAGGTTTTGGTTGTGACTTGTAGATCTTCAAGTTTGGAGAGCTAAACTTTTGTTGTTGGTGATCAAGAGAGAAGTTTTCATCTACCCTTATGTAAGCTTTTTGTTGTTGAATTTGATAGTGTTGAAGATATGGATCTAATATTTAACTAAGGTCTACGGTTTTTGGGAAATATCAATTTGTGCTTGAAACTTGAGCCTACCTCTATCCATTTACAAAGTCTTATCCTCTACTCTTATTTAGGTACAAATTTAAAATATACCACTACATTTAGGGGGTTTTCCCTCTCATTGAGCCATTGGGTCCACTCTAGGAAAGTTTCATTTTGTCTCGTATGAAACTGAATCAAGAAGAACTACTGCTTTTGCCAAAATATGTGTGGAAATGGATCTCAACCTTGGGTCCCCCATTGAAATTAATTTGATTGGAAAATATTTTTCTTGGACTTAAAAAATAGATTATGAGTGTGTCTACTTGTGGTGTAGGGTCTATTTCAATATAGGACATATAGTTCTTCATTATCCAATCAAGGAAAAGAACTAATAAAATAAACAACAAAATTCAACTTGGTCAATAAGTTCCACTAGGTATGATCAATTATTTTTGCAAGATAAATCTTTTCCAGTTCCTCCCCTGCCTCCATTCGCCTCAATTTCTAAAAAGACAACAAGATCATGTCTCTGAAAGTCCATTGAAAGTAGATTCAGTCCCAAAAGACTTGGGCCATGAATCTGCTGACAGATCAAGTCCTTGGACAATAGATAGTTAGGCAGCATAAGCTCATAAAACTATATCTCAAGAGAAAAAAGAATCCTCAGCACAAGATACTCTAAGTTTGAATGAACCAACATGCACTATACTTACGTTAGCAAAATTATGGACAAAATAGTCATAAGAAGTGGCACATGATAAAAGCAATTACTTTTGTTTATTATTATGTTATTAGTTCATAAGGATATATTCATGTTAGAAACATTGGAATGTAATTATTTTAAGTATTTAGTAAACTAGCTAGATAGAAATCTTTTATATACCTCGGACTTTTGCAAATTTTACTCAATAAAAATTCTCAATTACAATTTAAAAGAGAATAAGACTTGCAAATTTTACTCAATAAAATTTCTCAATCACAATTTGAAAGAGATTTTTTTTTTTAATTTACAATAAAATAAAAATAGTTGACTTGAAAAAAAAAACAAACTTTGCTAACCATTTTAATAAATCAAAGAATAAAAACTTTGCTGACCATTTTAATAAATCAATTTTCCTTCCACTATTAAAATAACATGAATTTTCGTTTTCCTTTCTCTTAATCAACTTTACAAAGTTATTTTACATTACTTTAATATTTAAGACAAATAATATAAATTTTCATTTTCCTTTATGTTAACCAGCCTTACAAGATATTATGCATATAAATACTTGCTTCAATTTTTAATGCATATATACACCAAATTGATAAATCAAATCCACGCAATCTAGGTTGATAAAAAAGTCATGTGTATACTCTATTTATGTGTCTATTAACCTTAAAATCGTTGTCCTTATGACGCATTAACATATCACAAACATTTATATAGATATCATTATAGCTCATCATAAATAAATAAATAAATATTTTGTTTTACAATATAAGCTAATTGTATTTTAATTATAAAGTTAAGTCGAGTTTAGGTTGAGAGTAGCCCTAATACTGGATAAAAGAGTAATTTGCTCACTTTTAAGATAGGTGAGTTTTGATTTGGCTGAGATGTGCCTTGAAACAGTTTTATTCCCTACTAATATTTCAGACCATAATCCCTCTTATAATTTAAGGAAGAATAAACCACAAATAATTTACAAACCAACCAAATCCATCCTTATACTTTTTAAAGGTTTTAATTCTCTTCAATTAAAAGCCTCTAAATTCTTATAATCATTAGTGGAAAAAGCAATCAATTCAAATAACCAACCAGAAGCGAGAAAGTAAATCGATTAAAAAGCACCACGTTTTCAAGAGGATGATAATTCGAATCTGAACAAACACACATTTAAAGTTTCCAGTATTTGACACAGCATCCACGGCCTTGCTTTGGTTTTGGTGTTGGAGCACCACAAAGCCAGTTTCAACACCAGCTGCATTTCGCCCACGTATTATTCATTTCCGAGCTTCGGATCTGCCGCCTCTAGCAGAGGCTCATGGGCGTACTATAGCAATAACAACGGTTTGGCGTGCGTGGGTATGTTCACGGCCTTCCTCCCGCACGCCACCTCCAAAACGCCTGAGCTTGACGTAGCCTTCCCCGTCCATGTCAGCTCTGGCGCGAGTCGTCCCCGAGTTCTGGTTGTGTCCATACAGCCGGGCGAGGCCGAAATCTCTGAGCCACCCGTTGAGATCCGAATCCATGAGCACGTTGCTAGACTTGATGTCTATGTGCGGATGACCTTCCTCTCCCATCCCTCGTGCAGATACACCAGCCCTGCCACTACGCCTCTGAGGATCGCGTATCCTTGACTCCACGGCAGAACGGTCGTCGACTTCCGGAATATGAGTAAACCTAACGATGAATAATCGTTTTTGCTTCCTGCACCAGCCCCGGAGCTGTACCAGATTCCGGTGCTGCATACGCCCCATGGTCGAGATCTCTGCCACGAACCCCTTCATTCCCCTAGTGAACTCCTTGGTTATGCATTTACTGCGACTTCTTGGCTGCTGCCAGGGAGAACGCCGCGCAAAACCTTGTAGAAACCCGCCTCACCCAAAACGTTTTCGTTCCTGAATCCGCTCGTGGCGATGTTGAGTTCCCTGTAAGCAAATCTGTGGGCCAAAACTCCTGCTCCCATACATCAAACTATTCTCTGTTTTTGGCTCTTTGAGGAACACGGCCGCAGCCGCCAATGAGATGAGAAACAGAGCCGCCACTCTAACGCCGGCTATCAATCACCCTGTCCTTGAGTTGGTAACCGACGGGAGATGCAAGATATCGACGGGCAGTCCTTGCCTTCGGTAGTAAAGCTCAACGTTAGCATAATGTTGGTCGGCTTACCCAGACCGCAGAAGCCGCACGTATCCGCGAAAATCGATCTGCACTGCGTTCTAAAAGAGAAGATGTTTTTTGGCTTTTCAGCGGGCACAGGGGGCAATTTCTTTGAAGACCATTCCGTAATTTCTCGAGTCTTAGCGGGATTAATAGCCGGCGTTACAGTGGCCGTTGTGGTTCTCCTCTCGCTGGCGGTTGTAGCTGTGTTTTTGAAAAGAGCGGAATCCAAAGGAAAGATCGAAAAATGGGACAAGGAGTTCTGACCCCATAGATTCACTTACAAGGATCTCAGCATCGCGACGAGACGGTTTAGGGACGAAAACATTTTGGGCCAGGTAGGTTTCCGCAAGGTTTACAGAGGCATTCTCCGGGACATTCGAAGCTGGGGAATGAATACGAGGCAAGCGAAATGGAGAAGGTATTGAAGCTCGGATTATTGAGCTCCAATACCGAGCCAGAGACGAGGCTGGGGATACGGAAAGTGTGTCAAACACTGAAGGTGAAACTCTTCTCCCTGAAGGCCATGGGCATGGGCATGAGCATCCTTATCGATTACCGATTTCAAAAATATCTTGATAAAATTTTGAAACATTCAACGGATAACAGTGAGGTCGATTGGATTCCATAACCTGCAATCTGGATAACGTCAAAACCTACCATCACGATAAGTTCAGCAGGTTCAATTGACGTGAATGTTATCTATCTGTCTAGTGTCGGCGTTACTGATGTGCCGCTGCTGTTGATCCTGCGGACAGGCTTCTTCAGAAGATTCCGAGTGGCGGCCAGCCAAACGGATGGTTCAATTTAACATCGGTAGCGCGTGATGATAAGAATATATGTCTAGTGTCGGCGTTACTGATGTGCTGCTGCTGTTGATCCTGCGGACAGGCTTCTTCATAAGATTCCCGGCGGCGGCCGGCCAAACGGATGGCTCAATTCAATTTCCTTAGTGGGCGATGATAAGAATATGCCTCAATATTTCGTTAATTGCCCATTCACGCGAGAGAAGTTGACTCGCCTCCGCTGCAGGATGTTGGTGTGGACGGTTATGTTAATAGTCGGAATTGGTGGGTACGCTTATGCTGGCCAGGGTTTTTACGGGTAGATCAAGAAAGAAATAAATTATTTTAAAGTTTTTGAGGTAGATTGTTTTTTATCTGATCAATATATTTGGTCATTTTTAATGAAGCTTTACAATGAATGTTTTTTCTTAGTTTTTTGACAAACCTCTAGCTAAATAGATTATCTCAAGAGTTAGTTGTGAGCATATCTGCATAACACTTTCCCTATTGTCTTTGAAGGCATCACATTTTAAAATGAAATGAATTTTTATGTTTCCACTTTTCCAGAAGAGCAAAACATTCATACTCTTTACTCCCACACTTCTTTTTGCCTTTTCCAACTCGAAGTTGATGAGAATTAGTCCTTATAAGAATTTTGGCTCTCCAAGAGATATTAGCCTTTATGTATGCTTTTGGTTGATGACTATGAGTGGGATTAAACACTTCAATATAGTACTTTTTCTTTCTTCCTACCTCCTTATCCCAAGTATGTTTGTGAAACTTATCCATAACAAAAGCTTTTATCGCTTTTATCTATTTGTTTTTATTGGACACCCATTCAAACAAATAACTAATTTACTAAACCATTTGTTATTTCGTTGCATCCAAGTTGTTTTTTTTTTTTTGCACAAACTTTTATTAAAGACAACCTTAGGCCATCTCTCACCTTCCATTTGCTCAATATTTTTTAAATACCTTATGACTCGCACCATAGCAATTGCTTCAATAGGAGCAACCCCTGTTTCACTTAACAATATAGCATAAGGAACTACACTTTTAATCTTGAATTGGTTTGTAATCAAACGCTTGTGATTTTTCTCAATTTTTCTCCACTGCATGTTGGATGTACTGCTAACCCATAGTTCACAACGATAGAAAATCACTGGAATCACTATAAGCCCAAAAAGAGTTTGAGTGGTTTTCATCTCATAACTCTGTCTTTCTACACCTATTTTGAAAAACATAAAATGCTTTCCAACCCCCCAAAGTTTTTTTTCTTTCTACAATCTTCCCAACTTAGATTTTTGTTGAAATCAATTTCGAGGTATTTGTAATCCGCAACTTCTTCCAGAATGTTTCTTTCAAAGTCAAACTTAAGTTGGTTATGTTTTGTTTTCTTAGTGAAAACCACTACTTTCGTTTTGCTGATATTAATGTGTATCCCCACACTTCTACAAAAATGCTCGAGGGATAGCAAGTGCTCTTGCAAACCAAGAGCCGATTTAACAATCAAAATAATGTCATTTGCATATGAAAGAAGCCCTATAACAAATTTTCCCAAAGAGATACCATCACCCCCTTGTGAATTTAACAACTCCTCAAGCTTGTTGATATATAAACCAAAAAGGGTAGGAGAGAGTGGGCAAGCTTGCAGTGACCCCAATATCGCTTCTAAATCTTTCAGAAATGTTTGTTGAAGTTATAATTTTGACTTTCACCTCTTCATATAGCCTATGCATAGTTGCCCTCAAATGTTTAGGAATCCCAAGTTCCTCGATTCTGTGCCAAAGATTATCCATAGGAACCAAGTCAAACGCTTTTCTCAAATCAACAAAGCAACAAAAGACATCTTCTTTTTTCTCTCAAAATTTTTCAATGATGTACCTTAAAGCTATACAATGATCAACTGCGGAATGTTTAGATCTAAAACTTGCTTTCCCTTTAGCACGCTTATCTCTTTCTTCTACCCACTTGTTAATTTTATTTTCTAGCATGCTTCCAAATAGCTTTGCAAACAAAGAGTTTATCATGATGGTCCTATAATTGGAGGGATTATTGATGTCACTGCTCTTGAAAAGAGATATTGGCAGACTAGTTGTCCAATCTGTGGGGAGCCCCTGTTGTATGATGTTGTTGAAAATTTTTGTAATGTGAGGTACGAGGATCTTTGAGCCCCACTTTAGATATTCTGCTTGGAGTTTAGCTAAGTCTTTTGCTTTTCCAACACCCAACTTCTTGATACCCATCTCTACCTCTTGCACCATGAAGAGTTCAGTATCAATGTTGACCAAGGGGGGAGGGTCAACCTTGGGATCCTGCGCATAGAGTTGTCTTGCACAGTCAAACCAGTTAGAAGTTGCATCAATGAATTATCATCCATGTATATGTTATGGAGATAGATGCATATAGACTTCTGGGTATATGTTCACTCTCAAGTTTATAATATTTTGGTCTAACACATTGGAAATTTTCTAGATGATGTACTTTTATGATTATGGTAGAGTATATATTAATATATGTAAATTAGTTTTTTAATACGGTGTATTTTTAGATGTTAAGTTATTAGTTTAATTCTTTATCTTATCTCGGTGTTATTCTTGGACATGACCATGATGTAGCCTCATCAATATGGAACTTACAAATAAAATCATACATATTTGCCAATGGTTCTTAACTCAAGTGGTTGGGATTGTGATTTCCACCGCACCCACCTAGATTTTTTCTTGACGAAAAAATCCTCAAAATCTACCTAAACATGTAATATAATGTAAATATTTTAATTCCTCTCAGAATAAGGCAAAAATAGAAAAGTAACAAAATAAAAATGACCTATAAAAATAAAATAATATAAAAATAAAAATGATCCATGGAACTCGCACATGGTAATGAAAACCTATGGTATTCATGTGGAATATAGGTTATTTAAAGGGGCGAATTAAACTACCCAGATCCGTCTAACTATGGATCTGCAAGTGCAGAGGGGAATCAATCTCTCGAGATACAAACTTTATTTTTAAAGTGAAAAGAGATTTTCTCTATAGGGTTAAGAGGAATCTAGGCTAATTAATTACGCTGTAAGGTGTTTCCTTTGAGATGAACTCTCATCTAGCCCGTGATGTCCTCACTATGCACCGTCAGATTAGGTGTTAGATGATTGAAATGTTTCCCTATGTTGATCCCACAACGAACTCCTTACTGCTCAACTAAGTCGCTCATTAATTTTTCACTTCGACCATAGTTTATGGGTACACCATCTCTACAATTTAAAACCATTTCCTTTCGTTATTTTTGGTTTATCCCACATCAAGACTCATTGAAGCCCACAGTTTGTGTCACCTGCATCTTTTAACCTCAACATCAAAGCTCATTATGTAATAAACCCTCACTCATTGAGTAACCTAAATCAGCAGCCCATGAGCCAAGTTGAGTATCCATGTAGCCCATTCGATAAGCTTATTTAAGTACCCAAGTGGAGTATCTGAGCCCAAGATAGAACATTCACTAACACAAAGTGTGATAACACTTACTGAATAAGTC
Organism: Pinus tabuliformis; assembly: GCA_031772625.1. Classification (NCBI taxonomy): domain Eukaryota; kingdom Viridiplantae; phylum Streptophyta; class Pinopsida; order Pinales; family Pinaceae; genus Pinus; species Pinus tabuliformis. The sequence continues at coordinate 756,298,376 of CM062815.1, read as the reverse complement.
GAGGGAGCATGTGAGCCAGCGAAAATAGATTTGGTTCTAGAAGTAGTAGCAAAGCCACCATCTCACCCAGATAAATATGCAGTCTCATTATTCGTGAGAAATGCAGACTCTTTTTGTTAAGTTATTTTTCTATTCATTCCTGAGCGATTTCTAGTCAAATCCTTTAGGGCCTTCATTTCTGATTGATTTCCAGTAGACACCTCTATGGTTTTAAGAGAAAATCACTACCAAGAGGGTTTCCCACATATTTTGTTGGCTCATAAATCCAACATATAGGTAATTAGTTCTTCCTTCAACTGTTACTAATATTTACTAAAAAAAAATTCCAATTTACCTTCCATAGTCCATGCTCTAAGAATTAGTTGATATTTGAGTAGGGTTTTAGAATTGTGACGGCTCCGAGGTCTTTTACACAGGTAAATCTTACCTCTATTTTTTTGTCCACCATAGAACCATTCAAATGAGTTTCTTTTAACAAATTCCTATTTTGGATGTCTACAGGTTCGACCCTTTCTTTTCTAAGGTGTTCTCCTCAAAATGGTTCATTTAGCAAGGGTTTTTCTTGTTATATCATAAGGCGTTTCTTTTGAGATGAACTCTTCTCTGGTCCTTGTTGTCCGTGTTATGCATTATCAAACCAGGTGTTAGAAGATTGAAATGTTTCCCTTCATTGATCCCACATCTAACTCCTTAACGCTTAACTTACTCATTAATTTTTCAATTCAACCCTAGTCTATGAGTATGCGATCTCTACAATTCAAAACCCTTTCCCTCCCTTATTTTTGTTTTATCCCACATTGAGCCTGATCAAAGCCCATAGTTTGTGTAACATACATCATGTAACCTCAACAAATCTCATTTGTTTAATAAACCCTCACTCATTGAGTAACCTAAATGAGAAACCGATGAGCAAAGCTAAGTATCTAAGTAGCCCATTCGATAAGCCTAGTTAAGTAACCAAATGGAGTATCTGAGCCCAAGATACAACATTCACCACCGCAACGTTCCATAACACTTATTGAATTAATCAAGGGAGCATCTGAGCCAGCTAAAACAAATTCAGTTCCAGAAGTAGTAGCGAAGCCACCATCTTGCCGAGATAAAGATCCACTCCCTTTATTTGAGAGCAATGCAGACTCTTTTTGTTAAGTTATTTCTCTCTTCATTCCTGAGCGATTTCTAGTCAACTCCTCTAGGGTCTTCATTTCTAAGTGATTTCCAATCAAATCCTCTAGGGTTTTAAGAGAATATCACTACCAAGAGGGTTTCCTTCTTAATTTTTTGGCTCAAAAAATCATTGCACAAGTAATCAATTATGCCTTCAACTCTTATTGATGTTTAATAATTTTGTTTCCCAATTTACCTTCCACATTCCATGCTCTAAGAATTAGTTATATTTGAGCAGGGTTTCAATGTTTTGATGGCTCAGGGGTCTTCTACATAGGTAAAGCTTACCTCTATTTTTTTATTCACCATAGAACCACTCAAATGAGTTTCTTTTAACAAATTCTTGTTTTCGATGTCTACAGGTTCGACCCTTTCTTTTCTAAGGTGTTCTCCTAACAAGGGTTCTAGGGTGTTCTCCTTAGCTTTGTTGTAGCTAGATTTTAACATTCCCAATTTTTCCTCTAGAAACCTTTAAATTTTCATCTCATTCTTGATTTTTCTTTGAAAAATCAGTCAATATATAATTTCTATGGACTCTACATGAAGAACTCTTGAAATACTAAGCAATGTTTTTAATTCAAAATCACATCATGTGCTCTTGTTTTAATGATTAGTGTTTTTCATGTGGTTGATTCGATCGATCATAATAGATGACTACCTTGAATTAATTTCAATCTTCATTCCACCAAAACATATCGAGTAGTTTAAAAACTTTGTATCCAACAAATAATTGTGACTTTTGGATCTAGAAGAGTGCTCGATTTAATGCATTCCATGTCATCCAACGTGATTGGCCACTCAACTTTTGTTTGATCCAATAATCACAAAGGCCATCAGGTTACAACTTACACAATACCTCAAGAGACCCTTGCGATCCAATGGGATTGAATTTCCATTAGAGATTTTGTATGCTCACTATTACAGAATATTTGATTGCAACATGGAGACTTGTTAATGATTCCCTTGTGATATGATGGGATCCAATGACTAAGTCGTGAAATAATCAATGACAGTTAAGTCGTGAAACAATCAACAACACATATACCAAATTGGATGTGAACATATGCATTGGTTAACCTACCTTCAATGTTTGATGAATCCAATGGTCAACATTACTCTGATCTAACAGCCCAATTTTAAATGTAGTTCTTTCATGTTGACTCACCACCTAACCTAGTAATCAATCTCTAGGTAAACATACTATTGAATTGAATTCACTACACACTAAAATTTATTAACAAAATTTCTAGTTCATTATATTTGTTTGGACTTCAATACTGCTTCAAACTTTGATCTCTTTAGACATTGCACATTTTTAATACATCTAACATTATTAAATTACCTTGAGTACTTTACCTGTGCAAGATTAGTAGAAGAGGCAAAGGATAAAAGCGAAAAGGAAAAAGAGATTCATAGGTGGACCTAGAAATTATACCTTGGAAAGACGCGAAGAGGTTATTATAAATATATAGATCATTTATCATTTTACCTTCAAGTTAAGCCATGGAAAGGGGGTAGTCAAATCTAAAACCAACAAGATTAAGGAGCTATGGAAAATGTTATTAATCTATCAGGTTTGCCAAAGGATGGGAACACGACCAAAAAACTACTAGAATATAAAGAAAAGGAAATCATAGATTTGGAGTTGGCCTTGAAATATCCTAATTTCAAAGTAACAAGCGTAATTGAGGGAGTTCGAAAAAAGAGATTGAAGAAAAAATATTGCAAGAAATACAAAAAACCTCAACCATGAGGAAATATTAATTGAAATATTTGAAAGAAAATTTTGATAAATTGGTTAAAGAAGCTAATGAAAAAAGGAAAAGGGTATATCAGTAAGTTGGAATAATATATAAATAGTATAGATAATTCCCTTCAACGGGATGCAATAGAGAATATTAATCATGATAAGGTAAAATTTGTGAAATTAAAATCACTAATTTGGAAAATGAAATAGAAAATAAAATTAAGAAAAGAAAGAATTAGAAGAAGATGTTGGACAATTGGTGGTTGTTTTGTTAGTATCAGCATGTACATTGGCACTGATGTCAACCAACCTAGAAAGAATGCATCTTGCATCAAATTTATGGCTTAGGAGGATTCCTATAATAGCTGCAGGCTTTATGTCAAGAATCATCATAGTAGTAGGTTTATTGAGGAAGCCATAAAATGATGATTACAGTTATGGACCAGTTGGAATTCCATGGTAGCTTCAGGCTTCATGTAGAGAATCATCACAATAGAAGGCTTACTGAAGAAGCCATAAAATTATCACTATGATGGTTGAGAGTTTAGCTGTCCAAGCACAAAGTAGAAGAGTCAAGGACAAGAGAGTTTGTCGTCATCCCACAAGTAGAAAATGGACTCAAAGCCTACATTTTACCTTATCCAATGCAAATTTCTTTGGAAGAGTTTTCCAATGATATGCGGAAGTCCAAAAATGGTTTCCTATATCAAAAGGTATGATATGCCGAAGTCCAGGGATTTGAAGGCCAAGGAAGGGAGGAATATTGGAACCTCTGAGGTCAGTGTATCAGATATTGGGATATAGGAGATCAACATATCGGGAATATCAAATAATGGGATATCAAAGATAATCACACTAGGCATATCAGATATCGGGATATCGGAGATAAGCATACTAGGCATATCATATATTGGAATCTTGGGATATCAGAAGGACTAAGGCATTGGAATATTGGGATATCGTAGGACTGGAACATCAGAATATCAAAACTTCTTAACTAAGATACTCTAAGAAGTTATGATGTTCAACCATTCTAATAGTACTATAAATCACCAACGAATGCCAAAGAAGATTAACAAGGATTTTTTTTGCAAAACCAAGGCTTGATGGGCCCTCTTCTCTCGCCTCTGATAGGACACATGTAGATATACGATTGGCTCTGCGAAGCTGAAGCGGAATATGACGTCAGCATGATGTGGTTGTACGATAAGACACATGGTAGGATGATTGAACATTATTGGGTGCCCTAGTGTGCGAGATCTGGGTGACATGTGTCATCGCTGTGAAGCTGCCACATGGAGTGATGACGTCATATAGGAGGTTGGCATATCGAATGATGAAGACCTTATAAATTTAGTGCAGATGATTTCAGAAAAGTTACGATGAATGAGGCTTCTAATATCAGGTTAGCTCTTGGTCATGAAAATCCAAAGAACCAAGGGTGCAGAACAATTAGCAAAGGAAGATTGGCTCCCGACAAAAACAAAATGCCTTAGCACCTGAAAGCTAAGCTACAAGTCACAATTCTCGTTTCCATGGAGGAGGAACTCACAATGAGCTAGGGGAAATAGGAGCTAAGGATATCAGAGTGGAGAAATGTCTTAACATTCCACCTTTGTGAAGTTATGATGTTGAGTTTCTTTGATAATGTAGTACAACGAGTTAAAGGATGTGTGGGTTGATAGTTGTGAAATTAAATAGAGGCTCAGAAGTATTGATCATTGAAAGGGACTAAACCTATGAAAGACTTTGTGACAAGAAATCTAGGAAGACATTTATGGTAGAAATGAATACAGGCTACTTCGCGTGCATAAATGGTTGTGATAAATGAGAACAGAGTGGTCATCTCTGTGAAATGTAAAGATTTGTGGAGCAATAAATGAGAATTGGACTCTCGGAGGAGTGTGCAGGTCACGTGAGAATTAATTTCTCAGCATGGAGCTCTACATAGTCAGATGATGAAGAATTGCAAGGACCATCTCTGGTTGGGCACTATGACAAGGAACTACCTAGAGACACAACAGTGGCAAGGGGAGCCATGCCTAAATACAGTTGGGAAGCTAAAAAACAGATGACAAAGATTTCCTTGCACCAAATGCCTTAGTGGAATAAAACCATTACCTGCAATAGATAAGGTGGAGTTGAGACAATTGCAAGTGTGTTGTGGTGTGAGTTGTTTCCATTGAGACGAAGAGGTCAAAGCACCAAAGAGGACATATTGTTATATAGCAGCAAATTGAAGAGCCGTTTGTAGAGAGACTTTGACAGAGAAGGTAGAGCACAAAGGAAGTGTTGTTATGAGAGGCAAGACAAGAACTGTTGCATGTTAGCATGAAAGACAGAGATTAGAAGTTGAATCTGAAAATAACCATTGTTAGTATTTTTGGATGCCTCTGTCTTCAATCTGAAAATTGTATGAAATAGTGGAACAATGGCAAGAGTATGTTGGTGCCTGCATATTGAAGAGGTTGGTTCCTCTTGGAAAGTTGGTGCTTGCTAAGCAAAGGGGGTCGGTGCCTCTTGTGAGTGGGTGCTCACAAACAAACAGACGTAATTAAGTGGGTGCTTAATTCACATCATAAATAAACAACAAATTTGGTGGTTTTTTCCCTCCAGGTTTCCACATGAAAAACACTTTGTGAAATGTGTGTGTGTGTTACTCATGAGATTGTTGTATGAACATGTGTGTTTGAAATATTTTTGGTTCACTATTTTTTTGAATGAATTCTCTCACGAGTGAAAGAAAATAAGAAGTGATTGTAAACATAATAAGAAAAAGATAAGAGTTTCATAATTACTGATTCACCCCTGGCCCCTCTCTTAGCAATTCATTATTTCAACTACTGGTATCAGAGCCAAAGGTTCCTTCAGGAATAGCCTAATCACTAGAAGGTAGATCTATAAGGAATTATGTCTAGGAAAGAGAGTCAAGAGGCTTACTCAAGTAGAATACCAGTCTTTGATGGGATAAACTATGCCTTTTGGAAAGTGACAATGGAAGTGTATATTATGTCCCTAGGAGTAGATGTTTGGACTTCAATACTAGTAGACTACAATGTCCATCATATTCCTCCCACTGAATGAGATGATAAAGAATTATATGGGAACAATGTTAAACCCAAAAATTCCATTCTCTTTGGCCTTAGTCAATTAGAACTTGTAAAATTTATGTAGTGTAAGTATGCTAAGGAAGTGTGGGTAAATATTAATCAGAGTTAGGAAGGAGAAGACAAAGTCAAGCAGGCAAAACTTCAGAATTTCAGAATGAGGTTTGAAAGCTTGAGAATGAATGAGAATGAAAGCATAGCAAAATACTTCCTCAGAGTCAATGAAGTGACTAATATGATCAAAGGACTTGGTGAAGATGTCAATTAAGAGATTATTGTTAAAAAAATATTAAGATCTCTACCCATGAGATTTAATGCCAAAGTCTCAGCTATTGAAGAGATGGCTAATTTAAAGGATCTCAAGATGGACCAGTTGCATGGTACTCCCACAGTATATGAGATGACAGTACGAATAGAAAATTCTGAACCAAATGAATTGGAATTCAAAGTATCTAAAAAAGGAAAGGAGAATAAAAATCATCAGGACTGTTAGAGTTGTGAATCTGATCACGAGATGGCTCAACTAGCTAGACAACTAAAACATGGCTCATGAAAATATAAAGGGAAGTTTCCCTTTAAATGTTTTGACTATGGAAGACTTGGACATTTCTCGTCCAAATTCCCTTATAAAGAAAAGGCTGAAAGGGAAGAGGATATGAAATTTGGAAACAAGTCTTAAACACATCAGAAGAGAAAGCTCTATAAGAAAAAGGGGTTCTACTCCAAAGAGGATAGCTCAACTTCAGAGTCAGATAGTGAAAACTCATCAGAGAATGAGTTAGATAATTATCTTTTTATGACCTTTGAAACATACTCCAAGAAACAATGTATTATGGACTCTGAAGAGGAAGAAGGAGTAATTAACCTTGAAGGGGAACTAATTAGTGCCCTCAACGAGTTAAATAAAGAAAGGAAAAAGAATAAGAAGCTTAAGTAACAATTACATCATGTAGAGGAAGGTATGCATAACTATGACAATGAGGACTTTTCCTATCAAAAAGAAAAGCTGGAGGAATATATTAAGAGCAAAGATAATCTAGTCCTTCTACTAGAAGAAAAACAAGGAAACAATGAAAGACTAGAAGAGGAGAACAAGTAGGTGAAACAGGAGCTGCTCAAGTTGCAGAGGGAAAATATCTCACAAACATGCAAAGATGATATTCTATCTTTGAAAGTTAAACTAGAGGAGGCTAAATGAAAAGAAGAGGTTCTTCAAGATCTGATCCAAGAATGGGAAGAGAACTATCAGAGTCTTGAAGCAGAGGTTATCTCTCTGAGAACTCATCTTGAGAGAACAAAGACTAAGAAGGGTTTAAATGAAAATTTTGCTGAAGGAACAAGGAGACTAAATCAAATCTTGAATAGTCAAAGTCCCTAAGGAATCAAAGCCAGTTTGGGTTACTCTAAGTAACAAGAATATTCTATGGGGAAGATAAACTTCAAGTTCACAGGATCCAAAGAACCACAGAGCCATGGGAAGAAGCATCATGAAAAAATTAATGAAAAAAAAGAGCAGCAGGGCAAAGAGGACATTGTCAATGGAGAATGAACCAATCAGTGAGACGACCAAGGTATTTTCTTGCACAATCTCATAATGCTTCCAACAATAGGCATGCATATTTGTTTCATGGTCACTGTTATAGGTGTCATATCTTTGGACATAAAGGTATTGATTGTAAAAGGATCAAAGTTGAAAGAGATGAAAATCATAGATATAATATGCATCAGAATTCTAACTCAGAAATTGAAATGTATTCTCTCCCTTTCTAAGTGAAGTAGAATGCTTCAAATGTAATAATTTTGGGCACAAAGCCAGTGAGTGTAGATGGAGGTTTGAACACCTGTCTAAGTCCCAATATGTTAGACAATTAGTTATCCAGAAGGACAATGGGAGCTGGAAACAAAAGAATAAAAAGTGCATGTTGTGTGGACTTGCCTTATCAACTCATGATGAAGAAAACAAATAGTATGTGGATAGTATTTGTTCCACATATGACTAGGGACAAAAGAAAATTCGTACCGCTAAAAGAAAAGGACAGAGGAAACAATGTCACCTTTGGAAATAATGCTCTAGCAAAGAATCAAAGGTAAAAGTGTAGTCAGTATTGTTAAACAAATAGAAGCATAGAATGTGTTGTATGTAGAAGGTATCAAGCACAATCTGCTTAGTGTTAGCTAAATGTGTGATAATGGATATGATGTAACCTTTCGATCTAAATGTTGTGAGATTTGCAATGTAAATAATGGAAAACTGGTGGGAAAATAAATCAAAACCCACAATAATGTATATGTGTTTGATGATTCGAGGGTTAACTGCTATTTAAGAAAAACAAGTGAATCACGGTTGCGGCACAAGAGGCTTGGGCATATGAATTTTGAAAACTTGATAAAAGTGAGCAAGATGGGAGCAGTGAGAGGATTATCAATACTGCCAAGGCCTAATAATAAAATCTGCAAGTCATGTCAGTTTGGGAAACAAACTAGGACTCATTTCAAGTAAAAATAGTTCTCCTCATCTAGACCTCTAGAGCTCCATTCACAAATATATTTGTGGCCCAACTAGAGAAAAAAAATCGAAAGGAGAGAGGTATATCATGTTTCTCATTAATGACTTCACTAGGGCCACTTGGATTGTCCTCTTGAAAGAAAAATTAGAGGAATTCAAGAGTTTCAAGAAATTTAAAGCTTAAGTAGAAAATGAGAAAGACTTAAAGATAAAAGGCCTGAGATCAGATAGATGGGGAGAGTACACCTCAAGAGAATTTGAGGAATTCTGTGAAGAGTATGGCATCAGGAAGTAGTACTTAGTGGCTAGAACTCCTAAGCAAAATGGAGTAGTAGAGAGGAAGAACAGAACAATCTAGGAAATGGCCAGAGTAATGTTGGATGAAGCATAAGTGTCTCACAATTTCTGGGGAGAAGAAGTCCAAGAAACAGTGTATCTGTCAAACAGAACTCAACTCAAGCCTAATAGTGATAAAACTCCCTATGAGTTATGGAAGGGAAGACCTGCATCAGTTAAACACCTCAAGGTGTTTGGAAGCAAGTGCTTCATTAAAATGAATGAAAAGAATCCTGGAAATTTTGATTCATGTGTTGACGAATGGATATTGCTCAAGTACTCTACTCGAAGAAAATAATATAAGTGTTACAACAAGTAGACGAAGAAGATTGAGGATTGCATAAACATAAAACTAGTTTAAGTAGGTTCACAACCTGAGTCCCCTAAAAGAAATATGACCTCAGATGATGAATAAATTTCATATTTGAGGTCTGTGGATATGAAGGAAACAAATTTAGAAAATTAAGGTGAGGAAGTAGGCACGACTTCAAGGCCAAAGACACCATCTAGGTATGTACAAAGGGAACATCCCGAGAGTCAAATTCTTTGAGATCAAAGACATGGTATCCAAAACAGAAGGAAACTTGTTGGGAATTCAAGTTATGCGAATCTGGCTCTATTATCATAGACAGAACCCAAGGGCCTCTGTCAAACAAGTTAAGACAAGTTCAGGGTGAAAGCTTTGAATGAAGAACTTGATCAGTGAAAACAATGACACTTGGGAGCTTGTTCCAAGGCTGAGAGAGAAAAATGTTATTGGGACCAAATAGGTTTTCAAGAACAAATTGAACAAACAGGGTAAGTAATCAGGAACAAAGCTCGTTTGGTCTGCAAAGGGTATGCCCAAATAGAAGTAGTATATTTTGAAGAAACCTTTGCACTAGTAGCTCAACTGGAAGTTATCATGATATTTCTTGCTCTTGTCATCCATAAGAATATCAAGGTATATGATATGGATGTAAAGTCTGCATTTCTAAATGGAGATTTAGAAGAATAAGTTTACATTGAGAAACCATAAGGATTTCTTCTCACGTTCGATGAAGGCTTAATATGCAAACTGAAGAAATCCTTGTATGGATTAAAACATTCCCCCAAAGCTTGGTAGGAAAGGGTGGATAAGTAACTTTAGAAACAAGGGTTTAATAAAGGCACATTTGATAGTAACCTTTATGTAAAGACTAAAGGTGACCATTTACTGATAGTAGTGGTGTATGTGGATGACATAATATTTGGCAGGGATATGAAACAATTGGGGCATCAATTTGAAAAATGTATACAAACATAGTTTGAAATTTCCATGATTGGAGAAATATCCTTTTTCCTAGGCTTTCAAATTACTCAGTATCCACAAGGAGTGTTTATGTCCCAATCTGAATATCTCAGGGAAACTTTGAAGAAATTTGGGCTGGAAGATTGAAAACCAATCAGCACACCCATGACTACAGGCTACAAGTTGTGAAAGAATATGGAACACCGCTAGTAAATCAGACTTAATACAGGTCGATGATAGGAAGCTTATAGTATTTGACAGCTTCAAGGCCAAACATCATGAAAGTAGTAGGGCTTGTGGAAAGATTTCAAGAATTCCCATGTGAGATTGATGTTGTTGCTTTCAAAAAGGTTTTCAAATATCTTCAAGGAACAACAAATTATGGATTATTATATGAGAAGAGCAAAGAATTCAAGTTGAAGGCCTACACGGATGGAGAATAGGTTGGTAGCCTTGATGGCAGGAAGAGTACTTCCAGTGCAACTTTATTCCTGGGAAAATATTTGGTGTCATGGGTCAACAAGAAACAGGCCTCCATTTCTCTGTCAACTGCTAAAGCAGAGTATATTGTTGCCACTACCCGTTGTACAGAGATTCTATGGTTGAAGAAAACCTTGAAATATATATAGGTAAAGATGACTGATCCAATTCCAATAATGTGTGACAACAAAAGTGCCATCAATATATCCAAAAATCCAATCACGCATTCAAAAACTAAGCATATTCCTATCAAGTTCCATTTCTTAATGGAATGGGTTGCAACCAACATTGGCAAAATTGAATATGTGGCCACTAAAGAACAACTAATAGATATCTTTACCAAGCCACTAGAAAGAGAACCATTTGAATATCTCAGGTAGTATGTAGGAGTTGTGACTCCTCCCTCCAAATGACTTCATTTTGGCAGGTGTGGTAGCTACTCAACATGTGGAACTCATGGGAGAGTAGGCTACAATGGTTTAGAGGGAGTATTATAGAAGTATACTTTGCCACTGATGTCAAAGGGGGGGAATATTGGCATTGGAGTAGACCATGCCTTACATGAGCGAGAGATTATGGCATTTCCATCAATGCCAAAGGGGGAGATTATTGTAAAATTGGTGGTGGTTGTGTTAGCATTGGCATGTATGTTGGCACTGATGTCAACCAGCCTGGCAAGATTGCATGTTGCAACAAATGCATGGCTCAGGAGGATTCCTATGATAGTTGCGGGCTTTATGTCAAGAATAATCATAGTAGAAGGCTTATTGAAGAAGCCATAAAATGATAAATACAGTGATGAACCAGGTGGAATTCCATGGTATCTGCAGGCTTCATGTAGAGAATCATCACAACAACAATCTTATGGAAGAAGCCATAAAATGATCACTATTATGTTTGAGAGTTAAGTTGTCGAAGCATAAAGTAGAAGAGTCAAGGAGCAGAGAGTTTGTAGTCATCCCACAAGTATAAAATGGAATGCAAGCCTACATCATACCCTATCCAGTGTAAAGTGATCTGGAATAGTTTTCCAATGATATGTGAAAGTCCAAAAATGGTTTCCTGGATCAAAAGATATGATATGTTGAAGTTCAAGGATTTGAGGCCTAAGGAAGGAAGGAATATCAGAAACTTTGAGGTCAGCATATCGGATATCGGGATATCAGAGATCAGCATACCAGGCATATCAAATATTGGAAGCTTGTGATATCGGAAGGACTGAGGCATCAGAATATCAGGATATCAGAATATCGAAACTTCTTAACTAAGGTACTCTAAGAAGTTATGATGCTCAACAATTTTGATAGTACTATAAAGAACCGAGGAATATCGACAAAGATTAACAAAGAATTTTGTTGCAAAACCAAGGCCTGATGGACCCTCTTCTCTCTCCTCTGGTAGGACACATGGCAACATAAGATTGACTCTGTAATGTTGAAGTGGCATCTAACATCAGCATGACGTGGTAGTATGATAGGACAAGTGGCAGACTGATTCAATGTTTTTGGGTGCCCTAATGTGCCAAATCCAGTTGACATGTGTCATCATTGTGAACCCACCACGTGGATTGATGATGTCATATTGAAGGCTGGCATATCAGATGTTGAAGACGCCATAACTTAGTGTAGATGATTTCGAATAAGTTATGATGAAAGTGGCTTCCAATATCAGGTTGGATTGTGATCATGAAAATCCAAAGAACTAAGGGCACATAATAGTTAGTGAAGGAATATTGGCTTCCGACAGAAACAAAATTCCTTTGACCCAAAAAGCTAAGTCACATGTCACAACTCTCTATTCCATGGAGGAGGAATGCTCAAGGAGCTAGGTGTCATAGCAGCTAAGGATATCAGAGTGAAGAAATATTGTAACATTCCACCTTTGTGAAATAACAATGTGGAGGTTCTCTGATAATGTAGTACAACGAGTTGAAGGATGTGTGGGTCAGCAGTTGTCAAATTGAATAGAGCCTCAGATGTATTGATCTTTGAAATGGGCTAAAACTGTAGAAGATTGTGTGACAAGAAATCGAGGATGACATTTCTGGCAGAAATAAATATGGGTTCTTTCATGTGCTCAAATGGTTATGATAAATGATAAAAGAGCGGTCATCTCTGTGAAATGTCAAGATATGTGGATCGATAAATGAGAATAGGACTCTTGGATGAGTGTGCAGGTCACTTGACAATTAAATTCTCAGCATGGAGCTCTACACAATCAAACAATGAAGAACTGCAAGAACCATCTCTGGTTGGGTACTGTGACAAGAAACTACCAGAAGATACAACGGTGGCAAGGGGAGCCATGCCTGAGTACAGTTGGGTAGCTCAGGGACATATAGAAAAGATTTCCTTGCGTAGAGTGTCTTAGTGGAACAAAACCATTGCCTACAATATAGAAGCTGGAGTTGAGGAAATTGCAAGTGTGTTGTGGTGTGAGTGGTGTGCGTTGAGACAGAGAGGTCGAAGCACCAAAGAGGACACAATTTTATATAGCAACAAGTGTCGTAGAGCAGTTTGTAGAGAGCCTTTGACAAAGAAGGAAAAGCACAGAGGAAGTGTTGCTGTGAGCAACAAGAAAAGACCTACTGCATGTGAGGATGGAAGACTGAGTGCAGAAGTTGAATCTGCGAACAACCATTGTTGGTATTTTACTTGTATTATTGTATGCCTCTAATTTCAATTTGAAAATTGTATGAAATAGTAGAACAATGGGAAGAGTATGTTTGTGTCTGCATATTGAAGAGGTTGGTTACTCTTGGAAAGTTGGTTGTTGCTAACCAAAGGCGGTCGGTGCCTCCTGTGAGTGGGTTCTCACAAACAAATAGATGTAATTAAGTGGGTGCTTAATTTACATCATAAACAAACAACAAATTTGGTGATTTTTTCCCTTTGGGTTTCCACATGAAAAACATTGTGTAAAATGTGTGTGTTCTGCTCATGAGATTGTTTTATGAACATGTGTGTTTGAAATATTGTTGGTTCACTGTTTTTGTGAATGAATCTCACAAGTAAACTAAAATAAGAAGGGACTCTAAGCATAATAAGAAAACAATAAGAGTTTCATAATTACTGATTCAACCTCCACCCCAAGCAATTCCTTATTTCAACATAAGAATGATCTCATAAAGTCAACTTAAAGGATGGAGTCATTGAATAAACCTAGTCCATGTTGATAATAAAGGATGCAGAAATTTTGTCTCTACAAAGATATGTAGAGGAAACCACAATAAGAAGGAATACTATGATTGAGGCTAAGAATAATATGCACCAGATTGAATGTGTAAAGGTCATCATAGCTAAAGGAAATATCAATATTAAAATATAATCCCTATGATTGAAGAAAGACTAAGAGAAACATACCAGATCACCAACTATTTGAATTCATTAGAAGAAGAGAATATTAAAGCTCTAGGATTTTCTAGAAGAGATTACTATATTTTGTCTATGTTGTCAGTAAATGAAAATAAAAATCTTATTGAAGACATGAATGATGGGATTTGTAGGGCCGTGAAGGTTATTGCTAAATTTAAGAAAAAATGGAGTTACATTCGAACATTTGGTATTCCTTCCTTTTGCACATATTCATGTTGGATCATAGAAGAAGAGAAGTTTTAGGATGCTCTAAAGAAAGTGTAGGAAAACCTTGGATGTATTCCTACTACTGGAGAAGAAGTTATCTCTAGACAACCACTATTAGATTCTTTATTTAGAGATTTTAACGTACTGGCCCTTCTTGACAAATTAATCCAATAATTACCTTATGCCTACTATCAACTCAAATCTAAACTTACTTTCTTAAGAACATCTGAAGAGGGTGCAATCAGTATCTCTAGTTGAACTGGATAAGCTTCTAAATCTTAAGAGACATCTAATTTCTATATAAATAGGCTATCCTTCCTCTTTCTACACAAGGTATTGAAGTTGTTATGTCTCTACACTCCATGATTGAAGAAATTAGAGAGTCGAGGGATGAAGAAGAAGCCATCACACTGTTTCCAAAGCCTAAAAAGAAGAATGTACTAAGTCGAAGAAATTAGAGAGTTGAGGGATGAAGAAGAAGCTATCACACTATTTCCAAAGCCTAAAAAGAAGAGTGTACTAAGTCCTTAAGTCCCGACAGTTGGTACGACTTCCAAGGGAATTTAAAATCTCTTAAGAAATATTCAAGAAACAAAAATGTTTTTGAGGGATAGTTTTATTTCTTTTTAATTAAGCAATGTAATTTTCCAATTAAAATGTAGTTACCTGAACAATTAGTAATTTCTCTTGTATATAAATTCCTCAATTTCTCATTTGAGGGGTCGTATGTGGGTGTGCTGAAGCTTATGTTATAATGGTTTGATGAACATGTTGTGTTGATAACATGTGGTGATTGAATCATTAGGATTTCGTGATCTAATGTTATGCAAGTTTAATAGATACTTTTCTTCTATATTTCTTTATGTTTATTGTGTATTTTTAATATTCTAATTTGTGCTTATGGTCTATGAAATGAACACAATTGGTTTATCTAAATGTAGGCTTTTGTGAGTAGAATTATTTAGAAAAATGTCTTTAGGATCCATCACATAAAAGTATTATTTGCCCATGCATTTGCGAACCAACTAATGTGGTTTAACATTAGGACGATAAGATGGAGACAATGTGATCTAGAAAAGGCATATAAAGAAAGAAAAGTCTAAAGAAAATGGCCA
Organism: Pinus tabuliformis; assembly: GCA_031772625.1. Lineage (NCBI taxonomy): Eukaryota > Viridiplantae > Streptophyta > Pinopsida > Pinales > Pinaceae > Pinus > Pinus tabuliformis. The sequence continues at coordinate 756,283,067 of CM062815.1, read as the reverse complement.
TTACAAAAATTATTATAATTAATCAATATAACCATTAAGAAATAACAATAAATTAATATGAACAATTATTATAATCATTTATAATAATTTTAAAAGTGAACTAGGGGGGTCATCTTATTAAAAAGGGGGAATAAGATACTATTAGGAATAATAATATTGAAAAATGGGGAATAAGATAGTATTATGGATAATTAGGATAAGAATATATATATATATATATATATATATATATATATATATAAATAAACACTTTATAATAAATATTAAGGGTAAAAACTAAGGGAAAAATAATAATAAGGATAAAAATAAGGAAAAAGATATTAAGGATAAACAAGATAAAAATAAGGAAATATATATATATATATATATATATATACACTTTAGAGTGAATAATAAGGAAATAAAATATCTAAATACTAATAAAAAATAAAGAATGATTAAGGTACAAATTAACAAAATAAGGGAATAAATAAATAAATGGAACCTAAGAAGAGTTTTTTTTTAAGGAGAGAACATGGATCTAATTTTTTTTGAGTTTCCAGCCATAATTATTGTTCATATCATTGTGAGATATGTTTAGATGTCTGATGTATAAGAAGAAGTTTCACAATATGAATTCCAAGAGGCTCCCAAAAATTGCTTCTAACTTTAGTTAAAAACCCCCACTTGCACCTCAAGTGCAGGTGGATGCTCAGTCTTGGCTCAACCTTTAGGGGATTAAGGTGGAAAACATCATGGGAAGTAAGGAAAGTATCAAAGATACTATTACCTCAAGTTTTAAGGACAATATGTGGGATGTTAAGGAGCCGGAGGGTAAAAGGAAGCTAAGGTACTATAAGGAGTTGATCAACCCCACCCTCGATAACTAGAATTATCTCTCTATGTTGACTAGCACCCAGAAGAAAATGAACATCGCTAGGATTAGAACTATCTCTCATTAGCTTCAGAGTGAGACTGGGTGGTCATATACTCCCAATACTCCCTAGGGTGATAAAATTTTTCATATTTGTGATACTAAGAATGTGAAGATGAAAAGAACTTCCTTTTAGAATGCCTAGCTCTTGCCCACATCCACTCTCAATTCCCTATCATCAGCCACAACTCCAATCTTCTTGACTTATTAATCTAGCCCAACTATAACAATCTTCGAATGCTTCTTTCCCTTCTCTTTGATCGCACAAACAAGATTTTGAAGAATGACAATGATACTCTCTTTTCTTAAGGTCTGATAGACCACATTGGTCTTAGTGGACGTTCATCATCATCATCATCATATATTTGTTTATTGTTAATGTTTATTTATAGAGAGAATCAGGTTGGGCTACGCCAAACAACCAAAATACATTCTTCGGAAAGTTAGAAGCACAACCTTCCCACTTAGGGGATTATTGCCTTGATCGGGGAATTGGCATTTGTACTTATCATCCCAATTTGCAACGTACATCCTATATTTTCCAATCTGTCCGCTTCCTTGTTTAAACCCCTGAGAATATGGTAAAATTGAACTGAGGTAATTTCTCTCAAAATTCTCTTTAGTCTTGTTAGCAGCTTGTTTAGCACCCGATCCTTTAGCTCTTTCTCACTAATGAGCGCTTTTATCAGCACTTCTGAGTCTCCAAAGACTAAGATTTCTCTTGGATTTTCCTCTCTCGTCATTTGAAAAGATTTCAATAAGTCGAGAATTTCTGCTTGGTTGTTGGTTCTCTGACCAAGCCCCCAGCTGAAACTATCTTCTTTGTTCCCATTCAGTGAAAAAATCACCCCACCCACTCTTGACTTTCCTAGGTTGCCTTTTGAAGCACCATCGAAGAAGATTGTGCACTTTCCCTAGGATCTCCACCAATGTTGAAAGTTGCCCTCTGAATCTCAGATTTGCCATCTTTCCTTTTGAATTAGGCGAGGATTTTCTTTGATTCTAACCCTACTGGAATAAGCATCCAGCCATGTCCTTTCTTCAATTAGAAGGGAACTGTCATCTTTGACGGGGAAATGATTCAAAGTTTCTAAGAGCGGGCCCTTTCCTCGGGCAGCCACCATTTCTAGAGACCAATCTGTATTGTTGAAAATTATATTGTTCCTAGTGAGCCAAAGCTTCCATCAGACATATTTCGAGGCAGCAATCCACACTTGGTGCCAAAGAGACTTGCTAGTGATGCTATGAGGATAACTGTCTTTCCAAGAGGTAAACATGGAGACAACCGAGACCTGAGATGGAGGGAAAACATTCAGTCCATGCGGGAAAAAGGACCAAACCTCCTTCACGAACTCGCACTCTATAAATAAGTGATGGTAAGTTTCCTTTGTGCATTTGCATAACACACAGCGATGGGGGCCTACTATATTCCTTTTGCACAAGTTTTCTCCAGTCAGAATTTTCTTGTGCATCAAAGTCCAAAAAAAGAAATTAATTTTGGGGATGCTGAAGGTATCCCAAATCAGCTTCCAAAAAGATTCCTGGTGAGTCGATTCCTTCCTAGTTTGCATCTGAATGTAGCCTTGAGCTGCCAAATAGACCCCAGTCTTGCCCCAGCCCCAGGAATCTTCTTCTTCCTTGTGGACCGGTGCGAAATCAGAGATTGCTTCAAAAAGAATTTCCAACTGCATTTGTAAATGTTTTGGAGTTCTAGGAAACTTCCATCACTACCAATTCCCATGGCTGTCCCATTCCGAGATGTCTTCTATTTTCCTGATTCCTTTCGCATGTAACCATGCTCTTAACTTAGAGATTTCGTTAACTTCTACAAGAGGAGGATGGCCCATAATGTTGTCTCTCCATAACATTATGTTTTTTCCATTGCTAGGAATCTGATACCTCCCACAATTGGTTTCTGTTGAAACCCAGCATTAGAGGAAGGCCTAAGTATTTTATCTTTTCCTAGGAAATGTGCCCAACAAAGCCTAAATGGTTTGCAATTTTCTCAATTGTGTGTTGTTCTGTGTTCCATCCAAACACAGCACTTTTCCTCTCACTTATAAGGGCTCCCGATATGCTACATAATTTTTGGAGGATGACTTTAAAATAATTTTCTATTCTCATAGAAGCTCCTCCAAGCATTAAGGAGTCATCTGCGAACAGAGCATGGTTCACAGGTTCAATTCCTTTTACTATTCGAATCCCAAGAATGTTGCCAGCTTGTTTTTCAAAAGAAAGCTTTCTACTCAAGGAGTCTGCCATCAGAATATAGAGGAAGGGGGATAGAGGGCAGCCTTGCCTCAATCCCTTGGTGGCTAGGAAGTAGTTGGTAGGCCTTCCATTTACCAAAGGCGTGATCCAGATCTTTTCTATCCAGGCTTTGATGCGATTAATGAACTCCTGACTGAAACCAAAGGATAAAAGAACCATGTACAAAAATGAATGATTAACTCTATCAAAAGCATTAGACATGTCCAATTTGATCAGCGTACCTTGTTCCTTTTAGGAATGGCTGGAATGCAGAGCTTGTTGGACTTGAATATTTTATTAGTTTTTTTTTTTTTTTGTGATGAAATCTATCTTTGTTATTTTTTTTTAATTAAGCTATATTTAAGCTAAGCGGTAGGTACTAGCTACTATGTATCCCTTTTTTATCATAATTATCCTTAATACTATCTTATTTTGTGCTTTTTAATATGATTATTCCCCAAATACTATCTTATCTCTCATTTTTAATAATATTATAAATAATTATAATATTTTATATTTCTTAACTATTTCTTTTTTGTAAGCTTGGTAGTACCTTTCCATTCATTCATTCATAAAACTCACAGGTTATATCCATGAGATATGCTTGGTGGCCTCAACCTGCCCGAAGGAAACGAGGTCTGTTGACCACTAGACTGCATTGTATGCCATCCAAAACATGAAAGGTTTTAATCTGTCCAACTAGGCTTTATAGGCCTTATAGTCTGTAGACCACTTAAAATAAAGGTTGTAAATGTAAATGCTATCTGACATGTTTAACAACAAAACCGAAATTATCAAATGAAATCATTCCAGCGGTTAGTCATCAGACGACTATACTGGAGCCAGGTGTTTATCACTTGACCCCAACATCTCAATTTGAGCCAAACTCTACAACTATTTCTCCAAACACCCTAAGGAGACATTCTGATGGTACAGTTGAATCTGCAATGCATGAATTTCCATCTGGATTTCAGCAAGCCTCGGTTCTGGCTTCAGAGTTCCAACTGTATTAAGCGTGGCTATGACTGCTCTCGCCATAAGGCATTTCATGAGCCAATAGAGGTGCAATGACTGCTTGAAAAGGGTAAGCCAACCTCTGGTATGACCAGGGATGGGAATCATGTCTCTCCATTCCTTGGCCTGAACCACTGTCTTAGCCTTGGAATTCAATTCATTCTCCCAAGTCATGATTATTTTCTTTATCTGTGTCACAAACTCGACATTGTAATCATGCAGAGTGATTTGTAAATTTTCTACATCAAATTTCCTGCCTCGTGGCCATGTTGGCTTGCTTGTCAATGGCAACGATTCCTTCCCTTTTCCTCTTGGCATCCTCTTACCATGGCCTTCACACCCAGTTTCTCCAATCCTCGACACAACCTTCACCATACCAGCACTGTCATTTGCAGGACCACCCACAAATTGGGAGACTGCTCGTCCCCACACTAAGGTAAGACCCACTGTACAGGAGTCAGAGGGAGAGGTAGTTTAGGAAGACCTATGGATTACATGTAGACAAACAGACCATTAAATGTAGTTTCCCAATGAAATAATGCCAATGAAGTTACCAACCTCTGCTTATTTCCTTCCTCTGCCCACCATGCATTCCTTTGATTTTTCCCAAAATAGAGATCGTCAGTATCATCAGGTATCACCATTAAGACCACATCCACCCCATTATAATATAAGACCTCTACTTTTCCAGAGAGGCCATAATCATTACCCTCCGCCATTGAGCTTACCCAGGCTAAGCTTGACAATGAAATCCAAAGAGAATAGATTCCCCAGTCAATTTTCATATTTAATGATTTCTTGACTACCCAAAATTTCTCATACATTCCCATTCTAACAAGCAGTTTTTGATAGAAAATTGAAATTGACATAGAAAACTTAGAGAATTCATTATTAGCTAACATCACAATAGTCCAATGGAGCATCCATTCACAATACAACTTCAAAATCGAAGCCCTCACTTCATAGATAAGGTAAGCTTGAGAAACATACTAGATGCTTGTCATGAGATCCTCACTGCAGTCACCCTTTGTATTCACTCGTGGCCTTTTTACCAGCACCTCAAACGGGTAAGCTATAATAATCTCATTCCTAGAATACTAAATGAGGTACCTTACTTCCATTAGCATGCATATAACCATGCTCACCACCTAGAACCTTACCTTACTGCCACTCAAGTCCTGAACTGCCACAAGGATACTACCCTACTGGTCCTTGATTACAGGCAGCATGACTGGGCTTAAGGAGGGTCGCCCACAAGCCCCAAATCTGAACTCATTAATCATTACCTCGATCCTGAGGTGAACCACCAAGTATTTCACACCCAGATCAGGGAACCTGGTTTAGGCCCACATCTTGATTCAGGATCGAAGACAAAGACTCTAATCCTTTGCCTGATTCATTCCTTTGAAAATGGAATCTATAATCTTACCAGGGTTAAAACACCCCTAGTTTGCAAGGAAATTCCCAATCGAGTTACCTGAGCAACATACATGCGAGGGAGTGATATATTCAAATTTTGAGAAGATATCATTGATTTCCTAAATAAGCCTAGCCATCCTCCAACTCTGACTGATCTTTTCCCATTGAGAGCCTTGGTTTAGTTTTTTAATCGTTTGTACGACTAGTGTAGAATCCCCTTCTACCATCAATTTATTAAATTTTTCCCTTCTTGCTATGAGCAAGCCGTTTTTTACTACATTGAATTCAACTTCATTGTTGCTCGCATAGCCACAGTCTGAGGCATAAATCCTTACCACCCTTCCCAAGTTATCTCTAAAAATTACACTGAGGCCAGCAACTCTGAGGTTTCCTTTGGAGGCAGCATCAAAATTTAGTTTGAGGAAACCTTTAGGGGGGCATGTAAATCGAGAAGGAGAGCGGCTAGGAGGAGTCACTATTTTCCAAGAGTGGGGAGCAAGAATTTTTGGAGATAAGTCGAGCATAGCCAAAATTATTTCTTCCTAAGCTTCTAGAAGAATGATTTCATAGATATTATGGATAATTCCTTTCCATATTTCTGTAACAGGTAGTTTTTTATCCTTGAAGACCCTACTATTTTGTTCTCTCCTAGAATATGAGGGTCGTATACTGCCGAGATAAGAACCCATCCTCTAGTGCCAATGTATCTAAAGCACCCAAAGAGAATACGCGGAAAACCTATCGAATAGTCAACGATGATCTCAGCTGGGTTCCAAAGGATTGTTATTCCTCCAACACTCCCTTTAGCATCGATGGCTATGACTTCACACTTATGTTGCATTTTACTGATTATTTCACTTAATTTCTCCCTTGATACCTTTGTCTCCTAAAGGAGAACCACCTAGGGTTTTTCCTTCCTCAAACAGTCTCTAAAATATCTATGTTTTCCTCGGCTATTGAGGCCCCTCACATTCCAAGAGATCACTATCATTGGTTTTTTTATTTATTTGTTGGAATACTGCTAAGAACGGTACTACCTGATCCAAATTGACTAGTAACTTTCCCACCATTTGGATTGATTCTTGCAGATTTTTCCTACCCATTTTCTTACCCATGTTACCTTGGTTTCCTGGCTCTTGAGAGCTACCCATCCGGGAGCCTGAATCATTAGCCAGATCTGGTAGCCTTTGACCCTGCTTAGCCATATATTGTTGGAACATTTCTCTTTATAGTTTCTTCTAGTCCTCCAGGATAAAACACTCATCCATGTTTCTTCATTCACATAATAATAGTTTCATCACCACCTCTTCCATGCTCAGTTCCTCTTTTGACACGTCGACCTGCATTGCAGAGAGATCACTGAGTTATTCTGGTTCGTATTTCTTTGAGGGTTCCATCTGATCTTTTATTTTTGGTTTAGTGTTTGATTTAAAGAGATCACAACCACAATCCTTGTTTTGTAGGAGATCCTTCTCCTTTGAAATTTCCCTCTGCTCTTGTGAAACCCAAAAGAGGCTTTGATTTACCACTTTCTTTTGAGAAACTGAAGGTGTCGGTGAGGATGAATCCATATTCTTTTTCTTGTACGTTGCTTCTTGAAACCCTTCACTATCTTCTTGGTGTGGAACAAGTTCCTATAAAAGGAAATTTATCTCCTAATCTATTTGGTTCGCCGGGCACACCTTGTATAAATGGCCATACTCATGGCCACAATGACGGCGGAACGAGATATGTTCATAATCTAATGGTTGCTTCCAAATATCATCCTGAGACTCTAGTTCCACTAGTTCTAGCAGAGGCTCAGTGGTATTAATGTAAACACAAATGCAAGCATATGTTGTGTATTGTCCCTTATGGGTGGATTCTACCACTTTGACAAAAAATTTGATGGAATTTCCAATCCCTTCCAAGATTTTAGGATCCTAAAAATCTATTGGTAAGTAAAAAAGATGAACCGAAACAAGGGCTGCCAAAAACTGCTCCTAATATGGATTGTAGCATTCCTCCTAATACCTCATGAAGAGGCCTACATTGTAGTATAAATAAGGTCAATTTTCAAAAATACTTTCCTTCTCTTGCAAATTGGAGAAGATTAGTGTAATAAAACCTCTAGCTCTGAACTTTAGATCTATGTGGCCTTTTGGCTTCCATTTCTGCTAGATCCATTTTATCAGATCTCTTTTTGTGGGCCAAATACCAATAAACTTGTAGATCAAAGCACAATCCTTCATTTATGTGTGGTAGTTATCTAACTTGTTGGATGGAATCACAAACTGAGGTTTCTTGGTTGCTCGTGGGAGGCATTGTCACGAATTCTTGCCTGCCATTGAGCTCCCAGTACAAGGACTTCATTAGGGTTGGCTCCACGCTATTGGTCTAATGAATTGTCTGTTTTACCACTAGATTCCCCTGCTGATACACTTCGATAGGAGGGGATCTTGTTTCCTTAGTAAGATCCGCAAATCAGAAGACAAAGATGAAGAATTGATTCAGAACTTGGAAAATGCCTCAAGAGCTACTCAGAAACTGTAGAAGAGCTCATTCCCTCATCCACTGATCACCATTTATTATTTCTTAACTATTGTTTTGATTAATTTTAATATTTTTTCTTAGATTCATTTTCTGTAGACTTTTTTCTCTTTATATACCTTTTTTGGATCATATTTTATCCATATTATCATCTTCATGATGAACCACATTAGTTGGTTCGAAACACGTCAACAAATAATAATTTCATGCAATGGATCCTAAAGACATTTTTCTAAATACATGATTGATTTGTAAACAATCGTCAAATTAATTGATTCATTCATCCTTCTAGATATATACTATTTGAAGCAGCCAAATTAAGATATTTAATTGATAATTTCTATTGGAAATGATTAATGCATGGAATTAGTGTTTCTATTTCAACAATTTAGGATAAATATGATTTAGTATCTGTAATATGGATTTGTCGTCTTTTATTTTTTAGAAACATTTTTTGTTGAATTCATACAATTATATCTTGGTTTCCATTATCGAGTTAATAAATAGCATGATCATTGTTATTTTGTTATAATTGTTACTAAATTTATCTATCTTCCGATAAATATTATTAGGGGATTTTTATATTGAAGATATTTGTCTTATGCGTTGTGATGGAAAATATACCAATACATGATATAGAGTTTATTTCATTAGCCTCATTTGGAAATATAATTTCAAACCAATGACATATATATATATATATATATATATATATATATATATATATATATATATTTATATATATATCATTGGCTTGAAAATATCTTTCGAAATACTTACCTTTTGTTATGCATTTCTCTTTAATTTTCTTCATTTTTAGCCATGTTATGTGTCATTGTCCTTAGTTCATATTAACAGTATTTATCTTCATGCATACTTTAGTTTTAGATCTAGTTTGTCGATCATATGTTTCCTATAACTTTCTTCTCGTACAAAGCTTAACCATCTAATGATTTTCAACCACTATTTATAATGTATTTTGATCTATTTAATTCATAGAATATACACATAATCTTGAAGGGAATACCCCTTGAGGTTATGGAATACCAATATTTAAACATAAAGAAAGAGGTCATTTGATCCTCATTGGATGCCCTTTAGATTATTATCTATCATTAGGACAATCTAAAAGACAACAAGCTTGTCTACAAATCTCCTCCTAGATGTAGCCACCACACAAATTCTCCCAATCTAGAAGGTTTTTACAGGCACATATTCCATCCATGAAGGATTACCATGACTTGGTGAAACTAAATAGAGCAGAATTCACCATATCTCTATCTAGAACTATCTCACCCACACCAAACAAATCTTTGTTTACCTTATGAAACTTATGAGAAAAAGTTTTTCGACGCAAATCACATGATAATACATTTGTCGACGCGTTTCGAACCAACGAGTGTGGTTCATCGTTAGGACAAGTTGAAGAATCATATCATGGCTACATATTAAATAGGGAGAGAAAATCATCCAATGACTAGGTTTGACTGAAAAACAACTATATTAGATCAAACTGGATAAACGACTAAGATTGACCAAGAAACAATGAAATTTGACTATTCAAATTGTTTAATTATATAATATTATTATGATAAAACAAATATTATTTTAATACCTATCATATGTTATTTAAGTTAAAAGTTAACCATATTTGAGTTAACAATACTACTAGGGAATATTTATAATAAAATTGATTGAAATGTTAACATATAATAATATATCTAGGGAAAATAACTATTAGTAATCGAAATGATTTAATAATAACTAATAATAATTAATATTATATTATTATTATAATAATGTTATAGTATTAATATTATTATTAATGTCTTGTGTAACTAATTAATATAAATTTAATCGTAAGGTTATTTAAGGGAATAAGTATTAATAGAATTTGGCTTGGACATTTTAATGCTCCTAAGCTTGTAGTTCAGCACTAGTTTTATAGCCTTGCTCGAACCCTAATAGAGACCAATGATGGATGTACACATTTCTTTTTCTTTTTTATTCCTAGTTAGGGGGGGGATAATGTGGTCTTTGACTCCTTCCAAGATAATCCTTCTTGGTTTGGCATCCATTTTATTATGTTGTGCCAACTATTGAGGATCTATTGGTGTAGTTGGGAAGTTAACAACAAAATATCAAACCCATTTTTCCTCCAACACCACTACTATCCTTTCATGCCATGAAAACAAGTTGGATGCACTATCAAATCTGTCTTCAAATTTAAGCCTCTGATATGCCATACTGCCAAATCAAACTATTGAATACAAAACACACTGAAAGAATCAATGCACGCTGCTCAAAATCCTAACAACTAATTCAATTTAATAAATTTCTCCCTCTAAATCACACAATTTTCTCCTAAATATAAATTTTTTTGGTGTTCAATCACAAATTGAGCTTTGATACCATGTTCAATTTCCTTAAATCCTAGTAAATTGATTTGCAATTTATAAGTATAAAATACCAGAAACATAAAAAGTAATATTTTGGAAACCTAAATCACAAATAAATTGATTTTTATAACTTAACATGCACAATATAAAAATAAAATTAAAGGACAAAAACATCAACACATAGAACACAAGATATACCCAGGAATCCCCAACTCTGGGGAAAAATTGCAATGCTATGTGTATTTTATTATTATTCTTCAACAAAGGATTTTATTCTAAGAATTAAAACAATGGAGAATTATACCTTTTATCACAAGAACAACAGATCAATCCTTCAAGATGAATCAACCCCCTACCTATGAACTATTTCCACAAAATCCTTGTGCAAATCAGCTAAATTGTGAACACATGTGAGCACGAATCCTATCTCCCTTGCACACATGAAAATGGTATGTCTGCACTAGGGTTGTAAGAGCTCATCCCTCACTCAATTTATTCTCTAACATATTTCACTACAATATGTTGAAACCCTTGGATCTTCCTTTGCTAATCTAACACACTCTGCTCATGCTGAATGAACTTGCCACTAACTTTCTCCATCTCCTCTTATAATTTCTATCTCAATCCTAATATCCATCTCAGCAGTTGACATTAGATAATTATCAATGGTTGAGTTTAAGTCATAAGTCAGTTTAGGAATTTCAATTTTTTTTCTTAAGTCTAAGTTTAGTGAATAATTAAATAAATTAGTATTTTTCGAAAGTGACGCTCTTCTAAGTTCTTCTACTAGTCTTCGTACTTAGACAAGCAAAACCCTTAATTATCTACTCCAATAACGAAGGCTTCATTGGGAGAGCAATACCATACCATGTGTATTCATATTGAGGGATATATATTTAGCAAAAAATGACATAAGATATTGAACATATAATAGGGGGTAAAGGGTTTTTATATAGGAAGGTATAAAAAATGGAGCTCAAAGTTAATGAAAAAATATAAAGGGGTATAAAAAATGTTAGTGAAAAATAGATACATACATTATCTAGTGAAAGTAGGGGATTTTTAAATTGGGAAGGTTCATATTGGTAGTGTTGGGTGTGTGTTATATTCTCTCCACAACTAGCCCCACACGTTGTATGTTGCACTGGGCGCTACAAGAGGGGGTCAAAAGGGGAATGGCAACCCCTCCTGTCAACGGGTTTGTAGGGGGAGGTAGCCCCCTTGCATGGGGTCCAGGGCAGTGCCTTAAAAAAATTTCTTTTTATGCAAATCCAATAATAGTTTGGCAAACCGAAGGATGGGGAACAAACCCAAAAATGGGTGGGCGGACACACCCATGGTTTTTCTCATGGTTTTTGGGAACGATGTTTTTTTCCCATGGTATTTTGTTGATTCAGTCAAGGGAACTACTGTTATGTTCTAATACAAGGTTAATGGATTGGAAATTATGAATGTTTCAACATATATATATATATATATATATATATATATATATATATATATATATATATATATATATATATATTGCACTGGGCGCTTAGGGGGGGGTTCAAAAGGGGAATGACAACCCCTCCTATCAACGAGTTTGTAGGGGGAGGTAGTCCCCTTGCATGGGGTCTAGGGCAGTGCCTTAGGAATTTCTGTTTTTATGCAAACCCAATAATAGTTTGGAAAACCAAAGGATGGGGAACAAACCCAAAAACTAGTGGGCGGACACACCCATGGTTTTGCACATGTTTTTTGGGCATGATGTTTTTTTCCCATGGTATTTTGTTGATTCAGTCAAGGGAACTACAGTTATGTTCAAATACAAGGTTAATGGATTGGCATTTATGAATGTTTCAACATATATATATATATATATATATATATATATATATATATATATATAACATTAAAAGGAGTATAATGAAAAAACAATCTAGTTTTCCCGGTTTGGTTTCTAGGAGAAAATATCTATGTATATTTTATGTTCCCACCATTGTTTATTTTTCTATCTTAAGAATTCATTTTCAGGTAATTTCTATACAAGGTTAAAACCTACAAGTAGAGGGTTAATAATTTGATTTTTAGAGGTATTTTCCAATATGTGGTCAAATTAAGGGTATTGTTTAGTATGCCACAAATGCACATGATAGGTCATAGGTTCATTGAGTGAAACCCCTGTGACTCGAATAAACAAAATGTGAGTGCAATTATTGGTTTCTTATATTTTTTCAAGTGTATGGTTCATAATAGATTTTGACATTATTGTCCATTAGTGGTGGTGTATTATCTTGGAGGTTTACATTTTCAATTTTGAAACTTGGATATTAAACAATCATTTATAATTTTTAAAATGAAACAATAAAAAATGTATAACTACTATAAACTAAAATTTGAAAATAGACATCCATTACAAAAAAATAATAAAATGTGTTTGTACCACCTACTTTAAATTATTTTCTTCCACATGAAAAAACTAAAAATAAAATTTGCAAATGAATATAAATTGAAATTTTGTAATAAATCAAGAAAACTCATTCATATATAAGGAAATAAAATAGAAAGCAATAAAAAAAGTGGTACATGAGATTGAACTAAGAAGAGTGTCAAGCCCAAACAAATTTTTAGTTCATTTCTACAAAGATTGTTGGAACATCATACAAAATAATTTGCTAAGAAAGCTAAAGTATGTGGACCTTTTTTTTTGCATGAGTGGAGCACCTAACTCTACTTTCCTAGTTCTCATCCACAAGCCATCAAAACCCATACATTTTTCTACATTGAGACCAATTTCAATATGTAATGTTTCATTTAAAATAATGTCAAAAATGATAATAGATAGGTAAAACATTTTGTCACTGATATCATCTAACCACTAAACTAAAACATTTTAAAAATATGTAAAACATGTAAATATAAAACAAAATGATTGTAGCACCTAAAGTTGTTTCCTTCTTATTGAAATATTTATTTAAAAATAAGTAAATATAAACCAAAATTTTCATATTGCAAAGAGTAAAAAATTAGATTTTATACTACATATTTCAAATAATCTGCTTGTTAATGAGAGTGCATCCACTAAGAAGATTGAATCTTAACCCTATTTATTTAGAGAAATAAATAATCTGCTTGTTAATGAGAGTGCATCCACTAAGAAGATTGAATCTTAACCCTATTTATTTAGAGAAATTGAAATTCATAGGCTTGGAGAAATGTCAGAGTAAAAAATTAGATTTTATAATACATAGTTCAAATAATCTACTTGTTAATGAGAGTGCATCCACTAAGAAGATTGAATCTTAACCCTATTTATTTAGAGAAATTGAAATTCATAGGCTTGGAGAAATGTAATCTCTAAAAACACATTTGTGTTTTATGCCTAATAGGGAGGAGTACGGTCTAAAGGTAGAGAATGAGTCGTGATAATTGAAAATTGGGTTTTTATTAAGCATATGATTACATAGAAAGAGAGTGCATTTCAAAGTTTTTTTTTTTTTTTTCAAGTATTACATGCATATTTAATATTTAATTAAAAAGAATATTCTTTATTATCACAATTTAATGAATAAAAGGTTGTGATTAAATCGATAAGTTAGTTGGATTTTATAAATGGAGATTTGTAATTATTTAGATAATTAAAAGTTTTTAAAGTCATGTAGCTAACTTCCAATAATAAAATTGGAATTCTTCAGAACTAGGTTGCTACAGTTGTCTTTTTTGTTTTCATTTGTCTTTGAAAACTCTTGATATTTATCTTTGGATTGCATTGATTGGAATCTCCAGTGGTCAAGACGTTGTGGAAGGATGAGAAACTACTACGGTGTAGTCATGATACCCCACTTTTGATGACAAATTTGGATGGGAATATCAATAAATTTGCAATGACTATGATCATACGATGATTTTTCTTCATCTTGCCATTTATTTTAGTAGGTGGCACACCTTGTAACTCCTCATAGTTGAGGAGATAAAATCTCTCAAATTTGAAGCCCCAAGAGTGTGGTTATGGTGCCCAAATGAATGGAAAAGGAAACTCATTGATTGATCCATGTTTGGCGTTAAAATATCGTAAAATTAAATGTTGTTTATGTGGCTATTAGTAGTTACTATGTTGACTAGGCCATGCCCTTAAAAGGAGTCTTTATTACTTGAAAATTAGTTCGAAAACAAGAGATCAAGTCGACTTTGGGAACCAATTTTATTGAATATATTTCAAAATTTAATTGCAATGACAGGTTAGCTAATTTTTTTTGGTATTTTTGAAGTCATTAATAGGGCAAGTTGATCGAGAAAGAGGGTGCCCAAACCTCTATAAATGAGGGGTTAAATCTCATTATTTCATTATGATCTCACATGTATATTATCTAATGTAATGCAATAAGCTCTGAGGCTGAGTCACATAAAGTTTTGAGTTTAATTTGTATTTATGGTTATTGTTAAAGCTCTTTTTATTGTTATTTGTTCTGACACATAATTGTGGTCTCTCACTATGGCCTAGGATTTCATAGAAAAATTGGAGTGCCTTATATCTAATGCAATAAAGGCATAATGAGATGACTGAATATCTGGTATGGAGCAACATAGTTTGTGCCTGGCATGATTAGTCAGATGAATTCGTTCTAAGTACATGATGTTCTAGTTAGCATAATTTATTATACAGTTTTGAGTAAATTGAAATTAAGGTGCTAATCAAGATTTGATTATGTGATTGTTTATTTCTAAAGTAAAATTTTTACTAGCTAGTGCAATTGTGATGATGAATGACTAAATATGACCTGAATGAAAGGAAGTACGTGAATGTTTTGGACCATAGGAATTTGTGCCCCTTCATCTATCCTAGCATAAGCACATGATAGAGGACAAATAATATAATCTTTGGATTTGATCCTTGGACAATAAATATTAAATATGCTATTCATGTCTATGCTACCTATGTATGAACTTGGTTGCATAAACATATCTTGTTGTAACTCTTCCTTTTCTGGAGTGAATGTGTGCTTACATTCATTATATGTGGCATAAGCTGAATGAAATTAGTTACAATCTAGTGAATGAGAGATTAATGAGTACGTTCATGTTATCTAACTCTATCCTAGTGCGAAGAGCTTAAGCGACGGAGTGTCGAAGGTGGAATTTAGTCTAAAGCCCTAAACCATTAAGAATGATATGAGCGAAGTCCTTTTGTTTACTTATTTTTTCTCGCAAAAAGTATGATGGAATGAAAAATCAATGAATGAATGGTTAACCTAAGCAGAAAGGTGTTGTTGACCACTTTGTGCACAGAGAGTATATCTGTAGTCAAACGAATTGAATCCCAGTTATCTAAGGTGTGATGAAGGCATCTTAAATTTTGTTTTGGTGCTCAAAGTGTATGACATTTCAAAAGTGGGCACATGGTGTATCTCCTGTAGTGGTATAGAACTTGTGTGCTTCATGTATTGATGTCTAGAGTTCAATCTGGATCATGAATTCGAGCTCTGGTCGCCTGCTATTAGTTTATTTTCATTCATATAACATGGAATAAATATTGGAAACAAAACCTTGATTGCACACATTCAATTAGCCATGATATGAACTCTAGATCACCATAATTTCAATTAATATTTCGATTGAGAGATCAGGGGATCTTCCTTTTTCTTCTAACTTCCATATACAAGATTTAACTTATTTATTGTTAAATTACCAAGGCTTAAACTGGAATTGTTCATCGAGCAATGGAGGGTAACTGCATATTCATTGTGGATGTTGAATTTTCTATGTACAAGTGACCTCTGTCTAGGGGAGCATTAGGGAAATTGGTGTCATTCGTAGAGAATGTGTTTGTTGGATAGAGTTGCTTGTGTTTTTCCAGAGGTATTATGTTGAGTATGGTGGATGTTTTTCAGAAATTTAGACTCACTCAGTATGCTACTACTTATATTGTTATAGTATGGGTGGCCAAAGTACACTTGTATTGTGTTAACTAAGATTGTTAGTTTGATTTGTTGTTGACTTTTTATAGTGTATCATTTGAACCTATGATTAGTATTACTACTACTGCTATAATTGGGATTATTTATCGTTGCATGTAGTGATCTCTTGATTGAATTAATGAGGTGTTTTTTGATTTAGGAGGATCTTAAAAGGCCAAATTTTCAAAGTAGTTGAAACATAGCTAAACCTATCTAAAATTGAAGAGCTCACCATTTTGAATCCAACAATGTGAATGAAACCTCAATCTGACATTGTATGAGAAAGTTGTGGTCTCCTAACGTTTTTGAGAAACAACTAAAAAATTTGCAAGCAGGACCCACATGGATGACACGTGGCACTGACGTTAGCAATATAGATGCTAACATCATCTATACGGATGATGATGTTGGCAGGATGACATGGCAGTATGGTAAAAAAGGAGCCAATCAAGAGATGACATGTGGCAGGTGACGTCAACGACCAAATCAACAACCCAGTCAGATGTATGGACCAATCAAATTGTAACATGTGGCACATAGTTAGTGGATTTCTGATTTCCTTAACGAGGTGATATTTTGTACCTTTTCGATAGTCAGAGGTGACCAAATTGTCAGAAGTAAGCACTAAAATTTCTAAATATGGAATCATGCAAACTCTAACTTTATTTTCCTCATGCAAACTATGACTTTAAGTTTTAACTAAACTTTTCTAACTTCACTTTGAAATAAATCGAGATTTTTCTTTTCCTTAACTTAGCTTTTCTTTACAAGGCATTAAATTTCTAACTCTGAATTAATTGACTTCTAATATTATACTTAACATGCTTTCCTCCACTTAACTTAACTCTTCATACATTGCATGCATACAAAAATACAAGTATTATTTCTACTAAGTGAAACGGTTTTGATCTATGACAAAGTTGTGATCGATGATAGTAAATCAAATAGGAATTTTGGGGATAGATTTATATGAATTATGTGCTCTTATAATTTTTAAATTGCTATACGAAACTAGAGTTCACTTGGTTGTAACACATTTGAATATTTGACAACTGTTAGGCCAGTTGGGTTATTGATTCTATAAGATTACTTTCATTCATATCATTTGCATATTGGTTATGTTAAGGCATAATTGTATGGAATGATTATCTACATACTTCAATAAGTGTTAAGCTTATGAATTTTAATAATCATAAAATATAAAAAGTGAGGTGTAGTATGGAATCACGTAGTTTCACATTGATAAAATCAATGAGATGAAATGCGTCATGATGCACCACAAACCTATAGTGATGGGCCATAGATGTGCTAAGTCAGCCTCCAATTTGGGTTACTATAGGGACATGACAATGGGTTCTTAGGTTAAATTAAAGTTTATGCTAGAAGTACTCTTTCAACCTCCTTCATAATTTATTTATATATATCTATATTAAGTGAGGAAGATAGATCACATATTGTTATTCCCTACCTTGAAATGATATCAATTACTAATATTACTTGGTTTATTAATAATTCATTTATGGGTTTCTAATTACTAGATGAAATTCTTTACCAAAATCTTAATACCTAACAATAAATTAATATAAAAAAATACTAAACTGCATTTTTATATATATATATATATATATATATATATATATATATATATATATATATATATATATATATATATATATATATATATATATATTACAATATTAGTAGAATCTTTTTTTACAATAAGAAAAAATTTAAATGGTAAAATCTTATCTAAGAAATAATTAAATTATTGTTATTTATCTCTTTGATATATTTGTTCAATAGTGAAAATAAAATTGAAATGTGAGTATAAGACATGCAAGAATAAAATTTTTGACTTTTCATTTAGAAAGAAAATAATGAACGTTTAAAATGTATAAATTGATGAATTTGTATTTTAATTTTTTTAGATTTATTTATGTATAGTTTTGAAATAAAACAAAACAAAATAAAATCATATATATATTAGAAAACAATTGAGAAAATTAAATTTTTTTAATCATTATATTGTATCTAATTTCTTGCAAATTTATATCAAAGTTTTAGTTGAAGTAATTTAAAAAAATTCACATATTAAAAAAAAATAGCTCATGGAATGTAACTAACTCACAATCACCTTGTTATGAAGTATTATGTAAAAGCATGAGATTCGAAGTTCAAATCCCCTAATTAGCCAAACCAAATATATATTTTAGAATGTGGTATGTATATTGTAATTGTTTTGAAATCAAATTATCTTTAATTTATTAGTTTTATGTAATTTTTAATATAATTTCCAAATAAATATACATTAAATTGAATCCTTAAAAATTAGTTTAAAGCATTCTAACTTTTTAAAATGTCATATTTTAATTTTATAATTACTTAAAAATTAATATAATTAAAATATTCTAATTTTATTTTTAATTCAAAAAGATTACTGAAAAGGGAAAAATATAATATAAAAGAAAGAAATTGATATGGGTTCTTCAAATTTCGCTACCCTCAGATTGTTTTTATCTTAAAATACTTTTGTCTCAAACTCTTTTAGTCTTAAATTTTATATTTAAAATGATTCAATTGATATTAAATTTTAATGTAAAATAACTAAAATAGAAAGTGATTTTTTAAGAGAAAAGTTTATTCTGCCTTAAAACTAGTACAACCAAATTAAAATATTAATATGGTTGATATAGCCAAAGGTTTCATAAATATAACAAAAAAACCTATTGCAACACGAAGAATGTCTTACCAATTCACACATTTATAAAAAGGTTATGGCTCAAATTTAACTTGAGAAAAAAAGGAATTAGACATCTTATTGTAAAATGGACCATTTTGCTAAATAAAATTTTCTTATATATTAATATCTCCATCTAATTAGAATATGAACTTATTAGAATTGGAATAATTTCAAATCCCTAGGAAATTGGTAGGTAGGGAGCCACATGGCACATATCTAATTTACCTTGAGAGAAAAAGGAATTACACATCTCATTATAAAATGGAACATTTTGCTAAATAAAATTTTCTTATATATTAATTTCTCCGTCTAATTAGACAAGAAAAATGGAAGAGCGGACATGGTAGATGGATTCACTCAAAGAAATTTGTATATTCCACACAAATCCAAATTAAAAGCCAGGTAAATAGTGTTGATGAGATCTAAGAGATTCCAAACAAGGAGAATATTGCTGAGAAAATATCTGAGCAAAACTACAACCCAATCCTACATTTATAATAATGTAAGAATTATTCCAACTCCCCCCTTTAATGCTTACATTGCATCATTACAAAGATTAATACAAAAAATGAAAAATTACAGTTCACATGTCACATCTGTCTAACTAGTCTTCCACGACACTTATCCCCGCTCTGAAGTCTCCTAGACAATGCTCTTTTCACCACGACAATCTTTGAGCTTCTCATTCAATTCATTTAATTCATAACTGCCTCTAACCATCTTTGATAAACTTTATATAATTGACACTTCTCAATCTCTCGAAAAACAATCTTGATACTGGACTCTATCCAACAGTCAATTATGAAACTAACCTTTGTACACATATGGATCTCATAACATATCACTCATGCTCTTGAAGCCTGAAGTACAACAAGATCCATATGCATATAACAAATTCACACAATTAACTTAGCGATCGGCACCGAAGAACTTCAAAAACCACTAATTTAATTATATTCCATTGTTCAATAATTGGTTTTACACTTTTAATTTAAAAACAATTGTATTAGAGTTTCTCATCTTAATAGATTTAAAATACAAACTTCAAATAAATTTAACACAAGAAAAACATTCCGCCAAGAATTTTAATAACCACAATTATGTTTCTTGTGCAACGTTGATTTTAACCTTGTGGAACTTGAGCAAAGAACACAAGTTAATCATATTTGAGCAACTACCCAAATGTGGATTTCCGACAACAACACGCACTGAAGACATCGATCTAATACACATTGCAATTCCTTCATATAGAAGCAATGGCGGCTCGTCAGTTCCCCAATTCATTACAACACATATCAACGCGCTCACACACCATAAGCAACAACCCTCCACTCAACGATGATCAAAACCAGAGTGTGACTCCCATCCACTGATTGACATGGATCTATATATGTCATGGTTGTCGAGGATGACTGGGTCAATGAGCAGTTCCCAAGACTTTTATATGGCACTACCTGCTTGGCTACATAATCCATGACAACTTTCTCTGTCAAATATCTTCCAAGGGTAGGCACAACATATGCTACTGGAACCTCCCAAGTGTTTGGATCAGGAATGGGAATAACTCCAACATCTACAATTTGTGGGTGTATTAGCAATAATGCCTCCAACTCAGTAGGGGCAACTTTTTCAATTTTATTAATTCCCTGATACGATCCACAATAAATAAGTTTCCATCCCCATCAAAGTAGCCCATATCTCTAGTTCTTCTCTTATTAATTCATTTAATTCCTTCATGCTAGAGATTGGCCCCATGCTGGTGTTATGATTAACATCCAATTGTATGAACAATGATGCAATTGATGTTTTCATGTTTGTTATTTGTCCTACACATCTTTCATGGATGAAGAATTATTTCCATGTTGCGATCACAACTAATACAACCACTTGGACGTGTTTGAACCACTATGAAATACATGCAGTAGCTTTATATATTGGATCAATGATTTCACTGATCCTTTCCTTGTGTTCCTTACTAACAGAAGCAAGCATTTTTCCAATTGGTCCTTTGGTCCATGGTTAGATTAGTGATTTTTCGGATCTGTGATATATGTGTTGCTCTACACCACCGCTAATTCACATGCCACTTCCCATTTAATCATTGAATCGGTCGTTCGATTTCCTCTAGAATTTTTCCACTGGTAATTGCACACAACTCTACACTAGCAGAAACTCTACAAACATGAATAATTCCACAACAATTTTGGGCATAGCTACAAATGAAAAATAAACACACCAATCTAATCTAATTCTACTTTGGGCCCTCCCATAAGGGAATAAAGCCCATAAAAGCTCTGATACCAACAAGAGAAATAGAGGATTAGACATGGTAGACGAATTCACTCAAAACAATTCGTATATTCCACAAAAAGACAAATTACAAGCCACATAAATAGAGCTGATGAGGTCCATCATGTTCCAAATGAGGAGAATATTATTGAGAAAAACTCTCAACAACACTCCAAAAACCAACAACCCAATCCTGTTAGATAACTAATTCTCGGGATTAACCTTGGGTCAGTTTGGGTAGTTCTTGGAGTCTGAGAACTCCTAGGAAGTAGTTCAACTGTTTCCTATATGTATTTTTATGTACAAACATGTACATAATTCTTTGAGATCATTTAATATATAAAGTTTATTTGGTTTCCAGTTGATTATCTTACAGTGGTATCAGAGCCCTGGTTGATTTGTTCCTAAACTCCATGTATTTGAAGTCTATGGTGTAAAAGAGACATGGAGTGTGAAGACTGTGAAGATAAAGTGCAGCAGAAAGTTAATCCAGTGGAGCAATGCAGTGGGATGTCTAAACTATTGACTCTTTGTAAGTTTCATATCTTTTAGTCATAATGAAAGACGATTGGAGAAATTGAGTCAACAGAAAGTTAGTCTAGTGGAGCAATGCAGTGGGATGTCCAAACTATTGACTCTCTGTAAGTTTCATATCTTTCAGTCATAATGAAAGATGATTGGAGAAATTGAGTGGCATATTTTTTTAGTAATTACATTTACTGGAGTAAACAGGAGTTTAATCACAGTATTTGCATTTACCACAATAAACATAAGTTTAATGACAATAAAATTTATGAAGGATAATAAGATATATTTACTGCAAATGGGAGATGTCTAAAGGATACAAAGTTTGAATGATACAAGTTTTTTACACAAATATTTCAAAAGAATACAATTTTTTTTTTTTTGAAGAATACAATTTTCTTTTAGTGAAGTATATATATTTTGGTGGCTGAAGTTTGAATGATAAAAGTTTTTTACAGAAAGATTTCTGAAGAATACAATTTTTTATGGTGGCTGAAATTTTAATTGAAGAATACAATTTTTTTTTTACTGAAGTATATATATTTTGATGGCTGAAATTTTAATTAAAGAGTGGTCAATTTTCTGGTGAGGATATATATTTTATGGTGGCTAAAATTTTA
Source organism: Pinus tabuliformis (assembly GCA_031772625.1). Classification (NCBI taxonomy): domain Eukaryota; kingdom Viridiplantae; phylum Streptophyta; class Pinopsida; order Pinales; family Pinaceae; genus Pinus; species Pinus tabuliformis. The sequence goes on along the minus strand of CM062815.1, from coordinate 756,260,433 downwards.
ATTAAAGAGTGGTCAATCTTCTCGCGAGGATATATATTTTATGGTAATAAGATTTGAACCTAACTCTTTGCTAGTCTATTTTTGAAACTTACCACAAAAACACAAAGCCAACTTTGTTAAAAGAAGAGGAGAAACAAATTTTTATCTTTTCAGAAGTATTGCATATATTTTGAATTTGAAAGGATTTGAAGAATATTTGGGATATATGGATATTTGGGATATGTGAGTAAAGGAGGATAGGTAATTGAAAAATCATAATTGGTGGCAGGATTACTTCATGACTCAACTGCACTAAAACCCTAAATATGGTTAGGAAACTTCGACGAGATTTCCAATCAAGGGCAGTTTACATGCGACAGTGTATGAGAAGGTTGTAGCAATTTTAGGAGACTGATTCCAAGGAAAGCGATAAGAAGTCGACATCATTTTTTATTATTGCCTTTTAAAGTTTAATTTGGTTAACTTTTGATTATAAAAACAAGAAAATCAAAGGCATAGTGGTTGGTAAAATTTACATAGCTATTTGGTGGATTGAAGGTCATAGGTTCAAATCTTTGACAAGATAATTTTAGAATTTTTTTGTGTTTTATCACAAAATTTGTTAAAATTGTAAAGACAAAGTTGAAGACAAATAATTTTAGAAGATTTTTTGTTAAAGTTGAAAAGTCAAAGTCTAAATTGAAGATTCGAAGTTAAAGTTATGTTGTAATGGGTGCATGATCGGTTGAACTCAACACCCAATTATAGAAAATTTGTTTGTATTGGGTGCATTTTTGGTGGCATCTGACACCCATTTTTAGAGTTGATTGCTTAAAAAAATGACGAAACTCGATAATTTACTATAGTTATTAAAAATTTAATGTCATATTATATGCATAACAGTTTCCAAGTCAGCAAGGACATGCTCTCTGACATCCAGTCATATTTATAAAATGCGAAAAGAAAAATTGAATTTTTGGAACTAGAAACCCAGTTTCAGTGAGAAGAACTGCAAAAGAAGAATTTTGAACCTGTTCTTGTTTTGAATAATAATGTGTTTGAGCCCGATCATCATTCAAAAAATAATCAGAGTAATGTTTCTTCAGGACCAAAAATTGCTCTTGAAGAGCCTGTTCTTGAGCCTGTTTTACAACCACTTCAGTAACCTTTACGAAAATCTACAGAAGAAAATGCAATCGAAAGTTCTTATTAGAAGCCTAATATTCCCTAAACTTTCATAAGGCCATGGGAAGAGATTAGACACAATAAACACAAAACTAGTTTGGGTTACAAAGAGGATATTCTGGATGTATCTTTTCACATACTAGATTTTGCTAAACCAATACAGTTCCAAATCGCTAGATTTCTGGACGGTGTCATTCCAGAACAAGTTTATAGATGTCAACATTGTAATAGGGTTGGACATGTGAAAGATCGGTGTTTTGATCTTCACTCATGTGAATATTGTGGAAAGCGAAATCATCATACAAATAGATGCTCCATAAAGAAGTCTACTACAAGAGAGAAGGTAAATTTCAGATGGATTGCTTCTTGGGATTGGACCAAAATAGCTAAGAAGATTTACAAGGCATCTTGAAAAAATGTTCCAGAGTGATGAGTAGCCTTGTAGCAATGAAGAGTACTTCTCACCTTGTATCCGATAAGGGGGGGGAATGGTTGATGGTCTACTACAGGTTCGAGTTTCAGATGTCAAGTGAGCCCGAGTCAGATTTGAGTTGATTGAGTTGATTGAATGGTCTGCTACATGTTTGAGTTCAAGATGTCAAGCAAGCCTGAGTCATATTTGAGTTGATTGAGTTGATTGGATGATATGCTACAGGTTTGAGTTCGAGATGTCAAGGAAACTTGAGTCGGATTTGAGTTGATTGAGCACTTCCATGTTTGTAATTGTTCGATGAATTGCTATGATAGTTCCAAAGTTTGTGGTCACCTTAAAACCACACTTCTTGTTGTTCTGAGAACCGCTATGAAGGTTCCAGAGTTGATTGAGAGACATTCACCTCTTAGTTGAGATGCATTTTTGCATTTTGGGCTCTTGTTCTTGGACTTTGTTATATCCCTTCGGATTAAATGGGGATTGTTAGATAACTAATCTTCGGGATTAACTTTGGGTCAGTTTGGGTAGTTATTGAAGTCCAAAAACTCCCAGGAACTAATTCAATTGTTTCCTATATGTATTTGTATGTACAAACATGTACATAATTCTTTGAGATCATTTAATATATACAATTTATTTGGTTTTTAGTTGATTTTCTTACAAATCCTACTTATATACTAATGTAAACATTACTCCAAGTATTAGAATATGAACTTATTGGAATTGGAATAATCTCAAATCCCTAGGAAATTGGTGGGCAAAAAGCCACGGGCCACGAATCTAATTTTTAAAATTTATTAAAATTCAATGCAACCTAACAAACTCTGTAACACACTAAGCTGTTGATAAGCATTCAGACAAAGCATATGCTGAGCATATTCCCTTGAGAATCAAGCTAGAGTGTCAATTAAAAATATATAAAAAAATCCAACAAATCCAAATAAACACATCCTCATCCACAATAAACTGGAATAAGAAGACTTTAACAAAAATATCTTAAAAATGTCCTCTTATAAGTGTAAATGGTGCTTTTATAATAAGAAATATATCTAAATGGTTCACTAACTTTATATCTACATCCTTATATACATATAACACTTAAAAAATTAATTATAAATACTAAATTTATAATACATATGCATACAAATATTTAAAAGATACAATAAAGTATAAGAAATGAATAAAAGTTAACCAATTTTAATTAATAAAAAAAACATATAAAACACTAAAAATAATCAGCTAAAACAAATCATCAAGTATCATTTAATTGGAACGAATAGAAATTTAATAAAAAAAATCATATTCTCAAAATGGTGTTCAAAATTAATATAATCATATCACAGGAAACTTTGCCATCTGCAAATTTAAAAAATCATATCCTCAAATTTGTATTCAAAATTAATATAATCATATTGGAAAAAAAAATTCCATCTACGAATTTCATTACGAAGAAAAAAAAGTATGAATAATTATTTTCAAAAATATTTAAATAACATATCATATGAATAACTAAATAATTTTTAATATAAAATTTAAATGTATATTTATTTTTAAAAAATTATAAATTTAGACTAAAAACATTAAAGTGTACATATATCTCCGTAATCTCTACTAGATTTATTGAATAAGTTCACCGAAATAAACTTTTACCTTTAACAATTTTACCATTTGAAACCAAATAAGTTCGACTAAAATAGGCTTTTATGATTTAAAATTTCATGTCAAAAAAGATATAAACCTTGCAATCAAAGGATTGTAATCCTACTAGAATAGCTAGAAATAAATACTACAATATATTTTTCATACCCTAATCTTCAAAATGTGATGGCAGTACAACGTTCCACCCTGGTAAGTTTATTTCATACCCTAATGTTCAAAATGTGATGGCAGTGCAAGAAATTTCACATTAAAGAATCAAGATAAAGAGATTGATGCCTTCTTTTATATTCAAGCAGGCTACTAAACGGGTTGTCAGGAGCTTCATCGTGGTCACCGATAAAAAATGATTCCATGTCTGCACTGAATGAAATTCCGGTTATCTCCCCAAAGAAATCAATCTCCTGGCTCTTGTTATACATGTGCTTTGTATCAAATATATGGACAAAATCAGCTTACTCTGCCATGGCCAGAAACTGTCCATCTGAGGAGAACCTGATAGATCTTATGGAACCATGTTCCCCTTCAGAACTTCAAGCGAGGTTGAAGTGTTTTTAACATCCCAGAGCCTGCATGTTGTCTCTTGGTTCCCAGTAACAAATACTGTACCATATGGATGCCAAGCAGAGGCAAAGCAGTAATCCAAATGACCTTGAAGAGTTGCAACCACCTTTCCTGTTTAGCAGTCTGAAAGAAAACCCTGAACATCATCCCCAACGACAACAAACAACTTGTTATCAGGACTTACAGAGGCACGATTAACAGCCCAGGGAAAGAAGAAGTGTTGAATCCGTTCAAATCCATTACTTAGATCAAATATTCGCAAACCACAATCATTAGATGCAGTGATTAAGCGAGTTGCGCCACCAGGAGTCTCATAAATCTATACCGAATTCGTACTGGCATTGTCGCCACCCTCATTTTTAGAGATCTTCGAACAATAACTGGCACCTTTTATACCCAAATACTTACAGATAAGCTCTCCCCCATACCCACCAACAACAAGTAAATTATTTTTGGCAGCCATGCTCATAAGCTAGACTTGTCTGAAACCAGCTAGGGTAACCCCTAGATGGCTTTTGGATGCAACGACTGGGCCCCTCACATTAAGACATTCAGTTCATCTACGACCTAGTGCAGACCAGTGGATAATAGAATAAGCCGATGAAAGATACACATCGTGCTTTGATGTTTCCCAAACCAATTCTCTTAATTGTAAGTGTGAATATGTAGGTTTCACTGATTTCGTATTTCTTTCAAATTCGTAAAAATTCCCCCCTTTCTGGATATTTGCACAAATATTATCTAGTTGAGATTGAGGAACATCCGTCAGATTTTCATACTCTTTCATCCTTATATCTCTGTATTCCTACCTTGTCATGTTTGTCATCTGCCATGGAATTCCTTGAATATATTCTCCTCTTCTGGCTTCCGCAGCAGAAGTGCCATCCTCTTCATCATCTTCCTCGACATCAGTCTCAGCTTTTGTATCTTCATCAAAAGTAGCCATTAGAATATCATACTCAGCGTCTGAATCTTCATCAGAAACAATCATTTCGGGCTCATACTCGCCTGATGCGCCATATCTCAATACGCTTTTCGAAACACCGCTGACATAGGTCTCCTTCTCTACGAACGCCACTGAGTATGGTGTCGTTCTCTACGATAGGGTGGTTTTATACACAACTAAACTATAACACGGGTTGTTATGTTTGGAGTAAATTTGATTGGATCAAGTTATCGGTGATTTTTCGGGACAATTCATGGTTTTGCCCATAGTATTCAAATTAAATCAGTGGACATAGAATCAAATCAATTATGTGGGGAATGTGATATTTCCCTATGGTTGATTAACCCCTTACTCGAAAATTTGTTCTAGATACTAGCAATTATACTGAAACTCTTTATGGTACCACAACCAAGTTAATCTCCCCGAGTCAAATTTAAGGGGGTAATTGATTGGGTGATTCGGATAACACAGCCCGAGGGACCAGGGGATTAATCTCCCGATTCAAAGGGGGGATTGATAGGGTGCTTTGGGTAATAGAGACAGAGGACTAGGGTGGTTTGGATAACAATGGAGGAATCTCCCTGAGTCAAATTTAAGGGGGGAATTGATAGGGTGATAGGGTGATTTGGATATCACCTTAGTGGACATAGAATCCAATCAACTATGTGGGGAATGTGAGATTTCCCTATTGTTGATTAACCCCCTACTTGAAAATTTGTTCTAGATACTCGCGGTTATACGAAAACTCTTTACAGGGCCACGACCAAGTTAATCTCCCCGAGTCAAGTTTAAGGGGGTAATTGATTGGGTGATTTGGATAACATGGGCACAAGGACAAGGTGATTAATCTCCCGAGTCAAATTTAAAGGGGAAATTGATAGGGTGCTTTCTGTAACACAGGACGAGGGACTAGGGTGGTTTGGATAACATTGGAGATTCGTTAATCTTCGTGAGTCAAATTTAAGGGGGTAACTGATTGGGTGACTTGGATAACATGGGCCGAGGGACAAGATGATTAATCTCCATAGTCAAATTTAAAGGGGGAATCAATAGGGTGCTTTGGGTAACATGGGACGGGGGACTAGGGTGGTTTGGATAACACTGGAGGAATCTCCACGAGTCAAATTTAAGGGGGGATTTGATAGGGTGGTTTGGATAACACGGGAGGAAGCGTGTTCATCTCCACGAGTCAAATTTAAGGGGGGAATTGATAGGGTGGTTTGGACAACTTGGTTCGGTGGAGGAATTGATAGGGTGGTTTAGATAATTTGGTTCGATGAAGTTACCAGTGGTGTTTTGAGCTCTAAATTTATGACAACTCATAATTTTGCCTATGGTATTCAATTTCCATGTAGCCTACTTAAAGGTGGAATGGTGTTTGGAGCTCTAGGCTTATGAGAACTCATGGTTTTTCTTATGGTATTCATCTTCAATATAGCCTAATTAAAAATGGAACAAACTCAATATTAGTGGCTATTAGGATCTGAGCAAGGGTGTCCTCAGACACCACCACTTCTCTTGGTATTATTCCATCTTAACATAATGGTCAATGTGCAAACAATCACTTTGGGACTCTCTATTGAATTTTCTACTAGGAACCCACCATCATTAGGGTTTCTTTGCCATTAGTAATAGAAATTAAATACTAATGGGCATTAATGATAAATTTAATAAATGATTTATTTTCATTGTGATAAGTAACAAAAGGATATCTAAGGAGAACGGAACTAGGGTTCTGCGAAATCCCTCAACGGCGCCGACGGCACTGCGCGGAAGACGCACAAAATCTGTAAGAATTTCACTGCAGCGTGACAGAGCTGCAGGGTACTAGCAAGAGGCAATGGAACAGCCTCAGGGGGGGGCGTCAGAGCCCTCCCCTTCACAGCACATGCCTGAGCAAACCGTCATCTTTGGATCAGTGGATCAGGAAATCCTGAACAAAGGGAAACAGCAGCAAAATGATGAAAAGGAGACAGGACATCGGAAAAACAAGGACAGCAACACGCAAGAAGGACAAGAAACTCCAGATCAAAGCCCGAAAATCTCCTCATCTACATGCCGACCGGTGGCCAAAGAACGGCCACGAATAGAGTTGCCCGGAGACAAAATAGACAGGAGAATAGAGTACATGACTGATCATGCCCTCATTGGAAAGTTCATAGGGTTTTGGCTGACTGAGAAAGCTTTATATGGATGGATTGCGGTGAAATGGAAACCCAAAGGAGATGTCACTCTTCAGCTGGGGCCGAAAGGCTTCTTCACCGCAATTTCTTTCTGTCTAGAGGACAAATATAGGGTCCTGGAAGAAGGGCCTTACTTTTTTAACTCAGCAGGACTATATCTGAGGGAATGGATTCCAAGATTCAACCCAGATAAAGAAGACCTCACCTGGGCCCCAGTATGGATCAGATTATACTCTCTTCCAGATGAATATTGGGAGAAGGACATTCTCAAGGGTATCGGAAATGGAGTGGGAACATACATCAGAGCGGCAGAAGAAACCAAATCGCGTAAGTATATCTCCTATGCTCGAATATGTGTTTTTATACGCCTGAATGAAGCTCTACCAGAGTCGATAACTCTTGCCCACAGAGACGAAGAATGGATCCAGCCTCTCGACTATGAACACGTGCCCTTTAGGTGCAGAAAATGCCATGCACTAGGGCATCTCTTCAGGGACCGCCCTCTAAACGCCAAAGCCAACACCCCTGTCCCTTTTGATAACCCAACCTAAGACGGCTTCACCAAAGTCACAGGTCGGAAGCGCTCGCATAAAAAGCCTCAGAATGGAACCAAACCCAAGCCTAACAAACCCCAAGATCCAGCTTCCAAGAACAGCTTTGATATACTTGCTCATACCCCTGAAGATCAACCCCTAACCACTAAACCCAACCCTACTCGCCCATCTTCTTCTTCCAACCCACCTTCATCTGATCCCCCCTCCAAACCTCATTCCCCCATCATCACCCCTTCTATCCTAAGCAGGAGTCAGAAAGAACCAGTGGAGATTCACAAGAACATGGAAGTTGACGGAAAGGAAGACGTACCCGAGGACTCAGAGATCAATAAAGAAGAAAGCAATCAAGTGTAGCAAATGGAAGAAGAGCCAGAGAGCATAGATCTAAATGGTCTGGACATTCTGGAACTAGAACTAGCTTGCAAAAAAAGAGCATATGACTCTATATCTGAGCATCAACTCGACAAGCTCGAAGTGGTTATCTCAAGAGCCTTCCATCAACACCAACTAGGGATACAACCAGGTAGTCATTGGGATGGCAGCCTGCACCCAAAAGATTCCAAAAAGAGAGGAAGGAAAACAGACCTCCAGCGAACCATCGAGGTTGGGAAAATCCTGGTAGATTCAGGCAGATATGCTAAGTTAACGAAGTACTACAGGCCCTCCAACAATAGTTGAACCATGAAGCTTGTATCCTGGAACTTAAGAGGGCTTAATAGCCCCGGAAAACTTAGGATGTTAAAAAACATGATCAAAATGGAAAAGCCGCAGATGTGCTTTCTCCAGGAAACCAAATGTAATAGTTCTACTCTAGGCAACATACTCTCAAAAGCATGGCCAGGCTGTCGATCGGTTGCTGTAGACGCCTTGGGAGCCTCAGGAGGACTAGCCATAGCATGGAACACCCAAGCGGTAACTCTCACAGATTTTCATGCCTCTCATCATCTTATACAGGCAGCCTTCCATATACTGGGCACCAATATTCATGGCAACTTATCAAATGTATATTTTCCGCAAGATACAGGTAGCAAAATCATGCTCCTTGACACTATAGAAGCTCTGAGCAATAACATAAGACACCCACTATGGATCGTGGCAGGGGACTTTAATATGATCACCAACAGTGAGGAAAAGACAGGAGGGAGAATCAGAAGGGAGCCAGAAGTCGCTCGCTTCAAGGACTTCATCCAAACTGCGTCCCTTATCGATATGTCGTTCTGCAATGGCACCTTCACCTGGAGCAATCGCAGAGCTGGCAAGTCCCAAATCGCCTCCAAATTAGACCGCTTTCTCATCTCTGACAATTCGGTGCACTTAGGAGGAGATATCTCAGCAGAAATACTGGCATACAATGGGTCGGATCACTGGCTGATTGCTTTACAAAGGAGGAGACCAGGGGATTTGACAAAAAGACCCTTCCGCTTTGAGGGTTTTTGGCTTTCACACCTTGCATTCAAGGATTTCGTCAAGACCACTTGGGCCTCTTACGTCCCCCCAGAAGGCGCAAAAATGTATCAATTTCAACAGAAGCTAAGATTTCTAAAAAATCAACTAAAAATATGGAATAGGGAGACCTTTGGCAATATATTCAAGGCGCAACAAGAGTTGAATCAAGAACTGGTGAATCTCCAACAAAAGATAATCACGGAAGGGCATACGGAAACTACTCTGGACCAGGAACGGTTCATTCACAGTCAGCTTGAAGAAAGGAGAAAGCAGGAGGAAATCTACTGGAGGCAAAAATCAAGAGTCAGGTGGCTAAAGGAGGGGGAGCGCAACACCAAATTTTTGCACAGAACAACGGTGCAGAGAAGGACGCACAATACTATCCCCTTCATCCAGAATCAGACAGGGGAAAAAGTCGAGAAGCATGAGGAAATCGAAGAGGCTCTCCTCAATCATTTCCAACATGTCCACCGGGAACCAATAGATGACAGGCAACAGGCTATTGAGAAAATCATCAGAAATGTGCCAAAACTCATCACGGAAGATCACAATGAGCTTCTAATGCGACCTATTCTTCCACAGGAGGTAGACGACGCAATGGCCCAGCTCAAAGATGGTAAGGCCCCAGGCCCAGATGGATTCACCACCACGTTCTTCCATGCCTTTTGGGACATGATAAAGTTGGAGGTTTGGCAGATTGTTGAGGAATCCAGGGCCATGCGTTGGCTCCTCCCCTCCCTCAATTCCACTTTTATCACTCTCATTCCCAAAGAGGAGAATTCCATCACCCCTGACAAGTTCAAGCCCATCGCTCTCTGTAACGTCATCTACAAAGTCATATCAAAAGTCATCGCAAACAGGCTAAAGCCTCTACTACCTCTACTTATCTCTCCGGAACAGTCGGGATACGTCGAGGGACGACAGATAATGGATGGCATCCTCCTCACGCACAAGATAATCCATTCCCTCAAGCACTCTAAACAAGCAGGTATGATTCTCAAATTGGATCTTTCTAAAGCTTTCGACAAGCTCAGTTGGACTTATATTCATCATATGTTAAAAGCTTTTGGATTTGGTTCCATGTGGATTCGCTGGATCATGAGCCTAATCACTTCCACTCACTTCTCCATCCTGGTGAATGGTATCCCTTCTCGTCCTTTCAAGCCATCTCGAGGTATCAGGCAAGGTGACCCCCTATCCCCCTTCCTTTTTGTTCTGATGGCTGAAGGTCTTGGTAGACACATCAAACACGCCCTCCATTCCCAGCAGCTTAAAGGCATTACGGTCCACAATACCCCTGCCACCTCTCATCAGCAATTTGTTGATGATACCATGCTTTTTGGCTACCCTTCTGTCCAGGAAGCCTCTCGCTTCAAATCCCTCCTCAACGACTTCTCTGAGGCTTCTGGCACCTATGTCAACACCTCCAAGTCGCAAATATTCTTCTTTCATACTCCTCCTTCGGTTAAATCTGCAGTCACTCGCATTCTAGGCTTCCCCTCTACTACCCTCCCCTCCAAATATCTTGGTGCTCCCCTCACCGCTTCCGCCATAAAGCACCCCGCTTGGAGCTCTCTCCTAGAGAAGCTTGAGTCCCGCCTCAACCTTTGGACTTACAGATCTCTAAACCTCGCCAGTCGGGTGGTGCTCATCAAATCTGTACTTCAAGCCATGCCTCTCTACCTCTTCTCCATTCTAGCAGCCCCTAAGTGGGTCCTAAAAAGAATAAGGAGCCTACAGCGTGACTTTCTTTGGGGCAGCTCGGCAACAAATCGCAAATGGGCTCTGGTTAAATGGACTTCTGTTTGCATGCCCAAAGACAAGGGCGGCATTGGGCTAAGGGACCCAGAGCACAGTAACTCCATCATGAATGCTAAGATTTGGTGGCAATGGATCACTAACCCAGAAAAGCCATGGGTAAAAATCTGGACAGCCAAATATGCTAACAACAGACCTCAAGAAGAGCTCATCAGGTTCACTCCCACTGAAAAAGGGTCGTTAATCTGGAATGCCGCCAAACAGCACTATCATTTAATTCAACAGCACAGCTTCTGGGAGATCAGGAATGGTAGCACGGCTAGATTTTGGACAGACGCCTGGAACCAAATGCCCAGGCTTATTAGTGTTCTTCCTCCATCTATGATACCAGACAGGCAGGAGAAGCAACAGGATAAAGTCAATCATTTTTGGATGCAGGAGATGGAGCACAGGTATAGAAAATGGAGACAGAGTAATCAAATTCTCAGCAACACAAACTCACAGGAGAAAGAAGAATTCGAGAAAGAGCTAAGAAAACGAAGCATAAGGCATTATGAAGGCCACGACATTCTCAGATGGGGTTATCAACCCAAAGGGTCCTACACCACCTCCGAAGCCTACAAGCTGGTTTGCAACTTCCCCTCTCTTACTGATCCTTTATGGAGCAAACTTTGGGAACTCGGATCATGGCCAAAAATCTCCTACTTCCTCTGGCTTGTAGGGCATAAAAGAATCCTCACTTGGGATAAACTAAGGAGAAGAAGCTTCCAAGGCCCTTCAGTATGTCATAACTGCTTTCAAAGCGAAGAAACCCTTCAGCACCTCTTAGATACTTGTCCCTTAGCCAATCAGCTATGGGAAAAGGTGAGCTTCAGATGTCAAAAAAGATGCAGAGGGGACGACGACATCATCAACACCATAAGGCAATGGCCAAAAAGCCCCTACAACTGTGAGATCCTCAACCACCTATGGAAAATCATCATGGGAATAGTCCTATGGAATATCTGGAAGGAAAGAAATAAACGCATCTTCAAAAACAAGAGCTCTCCTATTGAAGAAATATGGAACAGGATACACGGGAATCTCAAAGAAACTATGACGATCCGGAATTGGATGAAGGAGGATCTCCCTTCAACAGACAATGAGAAAAACATCCTTGACAACTGGCAACTGCAACTGCCACAAGAAGGTTACAAGCATCGCCCTTCCAATAGCAACATCGAGGACAACAGCTGCTGGAAAGCCCCCCCTATTAACTCTTTCAAGCTCAACTTTGATGGGGCTTCCAAAGGCAAACCTGGAGATGCTGGATTCGGAGGAATTCTGAGGAACCATGTTGGTACTCCTCTGCATATCTACTTTGGAAACATAGGGTGGGACACCAACAACTCCGCTAAACTAGAGGGCCTCTGGCAAGGTCTCCTACTAGCGGAAAATCTCAGTCTCCAACCCTTGATTGTGGAAGGGGATTCCCAGCTTCTCATCAACATGGCCACCCGCATACAGAATGGCTCCCAAGCCAGGAAAATCGCCTCAAGCTGGAGATTAGAAGCGAGGCTAAACATCATGGAACAGTATCTGCGCAATAATAGAGCCATCTCCTTTAATCACATAAGAAGAGAGGGCAATAAGATAGCTGACCTCCTGGCCAATATTGGGGTAGAAAATGATCAGGTCCTCCTATCAGGAACCACGGAAATCATTCAAAACAATCTCCAAGCCCAGGAATGTGAATGCCTCATCCAAAAAGATGCAGTCTCCCCGGATGCGGGTGTTTGCACGGCAGAAGGTGAGAGGCCACATGGCCAGCATGTGACGCCTCGAGATTATATGCGGGAGGACACTCAGATCGCCACCGAGGAATTAAATTCTGAGGCATTAGCTCAGAGCCTTCAATGAAATCTAAGGCGAAATGTGGAGGTTGCAGAGCGCATTTATGGCGCCCAGGATTCAAGAGAATGCTGAGAGGGTTAAGTTGGGTGATTGTTTGGGGAAGAACCATATTCAGAGTGAGAGGCACGCTGCGCAGGCTGGTGTGGGCAATCTCTTCCTTCTGGCAGACGCTACGGCTGTTACAGAAAGTTCACAAGAGGTCAAGGAATATTTCGAGCTTGAATTCCCTGTTGACAGAGGCACGCGTATCACTGTGTTATTGTCAAGAGTTGAGGAGAGAGAACTTCACTTCGTTGGGAAGAGACTCGAGTAGGGGCAACCTGCAATTGAAGCTCTGTTTCACACCACCAGCTCCACTGCCAATATGGTCAAGCCAAGGGAAAGAATGCCATGCAGACGCGGCTCTGGTCGAGGGGGCTCCTCACGCCGTCCAGCAACGGATTCCCACCACCATTGCTGCTCTTGTTACTGTCACAGAAGAGCCGGGGCTAACCACATGCAGGCTACCCAGTTCATGGACACGGGCAGCCCCACTACAGGACCGCCATCTCTTCCAGCGTTTGGCACTACAGTTTTTACCCTTGGAAGCATCAGTGCACACATCTCCGTCCTATTCATTAAGGACACCAAGGAAAATGAAGACGGCTGGGGCAGCAGGGAAACGCTATCCAATGAACAACCGGAAATTGCCGAGGAAAGAACAGAGGGAGCTCCTGAGCAGGCTCCCATCCAACCTCAGAAGCAGGAGGCGTCGTCCTCCAAGAAAGCTGTAGGGGAAGAATGGGAAGGCCTCCCTGAGTATTATGGATGGGTTCCGATTATCAAGGAGAAGCCTGAGGAGTAGCATTCAGCGGCACGCTCCGTCGACCATCTTTTTGTTCAGGTCCAATTTAAGTCTTCTGTCTCGATCGCTATTTGTGTCTGGGTATGGGATAAGTTATATGTTTATGTCTGGGTCTTTCAAGTTCATGTGCAGGTTTTTATATGCTTTGGTTCAGTTAGTAGGTCTATTAAGGGAGCTAGCACAGGTCCTCGGTCGCCCCTGCGAGGGAAGTTTTTGCTTCAAAGCCCCTGCGTGGGTGATTTTGGTTTGGAATGAAAACTATGATGTGTTTTGTAGTGGTTTGGATACAATTCCGGATGGAAATGTCGCCCCTGTAAGAGCTATCTTGGAGCTGCAAGCTGCCAACCCACAGTGCCACAGTCGGCCATGAGCAACCTGTCTTTCTGTCTGTAATGTTTATCTGTACATAGTATAATAGATTAGCATAGTTTTACTGAGAAAAAAAAAATGATAAATTGAATAAACATAAAAATAAAACCAAAACCCCATAAATCATTATGGGATTACCTAATTTGACATTTATGATAAATTGGCTAAATAGAAAAATAAAACCAATATGGGCATATATGCATCTTAACTCTCGATGTACCAATAGCCTAGAGGTATCAAATATCTCAAGATTCAAACTCTTCTTTTTAGTGAAAAATGTGAGGAAATATCTACACCACCAAAAGATGGATTTCCCTCATCATTTTTGTAGATACTTAGTTAAAATAGATCTATGCGTTCTTAATAATATTATTTATAATATATAAATTTCACATATCTAGTTATTAATAATATTATTTATATTATATAAATTTTACATATCTCTATATAAAAGTATTCTCATCTTTAATTTTATTAAAAATTTGGTTTAATCTCTATGGAATATATGTGAAATGTTTTTAGTTGTACCAAGGATAGATGCTTTAAATATATCTCAAAAGTAATGATAACCTTTGTGTTTTTAGATTTAATTAAAAAATGTTATAAAAATAAAATAAAACAAAATATTTTGATTCTAAAAAGACTCACGGTTTTTGGGCATGTCAAGCCACTGTATTGGTCCATGGTATTGTAACAAAGCTTATTTACACGTTGAATAATATCCATGTTAAAATGGGGGAGAATATTCATAGGTAACAATCTTGTTAGATTGTAAGTTTATTGTAAGTATTAAATTTTTATGCGCTTATTAATTAAATTTATATATAGTTACAAAATTATTATTTTAATTTATATGGTAAAATGAATCTTAATTAATTTACAGTGATTCTTTATATGTTACATATCTTGATATGATATATTTATTTTAAAAAAATGTTTGTAATTTTATTAATAAAATAAATATTACAATATAACAATTTTTTTTTTATTACCTTTAACTTTTTATTGCACCGAGAGGGGGTCAGGGTCTACAACCAGTATGGTGGTAGATCTCACATAAACATGTAAACATAAATTTAAATGTGTAAATGTAACATTTAACATTTTTAATCAAAATAAATCTAATTATTATTATGTATAAACACAATATAAATTAAAAATATAAATAGGTTTATGAACACTAAAAAAATAGGTATGGTAAATAAATAAAAATATAAATAAATTGGAGGTACGACAAATAAATAAAATCTCTTTTTATACTTACTCCAAAGGCACGGTAAACAAATAAAAATATAAATATACTAGAGGTATGATAAATAAATAAAATCTGTTTTTATATTTAGTCCATAAACCTCTTTATATTTATGAAGACTCAAAGAAGAGGTTTTATTTAGGTGAAACCTATGGGCCAAATACCATGAGCTAAATACCATGGGCGGAATACCATTTTAATATGATGAGCTAAATACCATGGGCCAAATACCATATTTATAAAAGGGATATGGTAAATTAATAAAAATATAACTAAAGGAGAGGTATGATAAATAAATAAAACAATTTTTTTATATTTATTCCATAATTCACTTTATATTTACGACCACTCAAAAATGAGGTTCTATTTAGGTGAAGCCTATGGGCAAAATTCTTATTAATACCATGCTAAAGAATATTATTAACCCTAATATTAATATTAATAAAAATAAATATGGCACATGGTATTTAACCATGGTATTGAGAACCAATGGTATTGACCCATGGCATTCACTTGAAATGTAGCCTATTTAAAGGGGGGAATTAAACCAACATAGATCCATCTTTAATCTAAATCTACTAAGTGCAGATAGGGATCAAATATCTTGGTATGCAAACTAGCATAGAGTTCCCTCTAGGCGCTTGGTAGATGGAGAGTAAGATGGATCTATACTCGTTGTACATAGAGGTGTAATGTAAGTATGTAAATATTTTTATTAATGTGTTCATTTTACAAGACATAACAATTTGAACTAATATAGAGTGTATTATACTTAAAAAGTTAAAAATAATAAAATTCAATTTTCTACATTGTAATCTTGTTTTTATTAATAAAATTACTAGCAACATTTTAGATAAAAGAAAATCATAATACACGTATCACATTAAAATATATAACATATAAGTAGTAGTTTTAAGTTAAGATACATTTTGCCTTATAAATTAAAATAATGATTTTGTAATCATATTTTAATTTTATTAATAAGCACATACAAACTTTAATATACAACAAACTTACAATATAACAATATTTTTAACCATGGATATTGACCATAGATATTATTAACTTGTAAATGAGCTTTGTTACAATACTATGGGCCAATACCATGGCTCATCAATACCACATGCCCAAAAACCATATCTCATTTTACAATCAAAATATTGTATAAATATTTTATTTTTTAATTAGTTGAATGCTTCCTATTTCAACTTAATGTGGATGAGGACATGTTGACTTGTTATTAATTTTTTAATTGACAGTCTACCTTGATTCTGAAGGGAATATGCTCATCATATGCTTTGTCTTAATGCTTATAGTGTCATAGTGTGTTAGAGAGTTTGTTAGGTTGCATTGACTTTTAATAAATTTAAAAAATTTGATGTTTGAACCTAGCCAATTTCCTAGGGACTTTCAAAGCATACCTAATTTTATAAAAATTGCCTTATGTCTTGGTTGTAAAGGATAGAAACTCTTCAACACCTCTATTTTTTATCAAGACCTTGGATTTTTGTCTTATATCTTGGTTGTAAAGGATAGAAACTCTTCAACACCTCTCTTTTTTTATCAAGACCTGAGTTTTTTAAGGGTTAAGTAAAATCAAAGTTAATAATAATATTTTTGTTGCAATAATTTTTTTTGGTTATATATTTATCAATGGTAGATATAAATGAATCCTTAGGCTATATCAACCAAATTAATATTTTTAATGTGGTTGTAGGAGTTTAATTTTATTAAGTTTTTGGGCCAAGAGACACTCTCCAGCCCAGTATGGAAGAGATGCTGTTTATTGGTATGTTATGCTATCTAAACATTTTGACTCGATCAAATTATATATATATATATATATATATATATATATTAATTTCAATTATTAATTAAAAAAAATTGATACATCACCTAAAAATTAAATTAGAATAAAAAATAAAAAATAACTATTATAATTATTAATTATTAAACCATCCTTGATTCATATTAGTTCTAAATATATCAAAATCCGAGAGGGATCAAATCTCTCAAGGTGCAAACATTTCTTAAAGTTTTGCACTCAAATAAGAGGTTTACTCAAATTTGATCCCTCTCAAGAGTTGATAGATTGAGAGTTAAGATCTATCTGGGTTGTTTATTAATTGAGCTAACATTTAAATATTTACACTTACTTACAAACAAGAGACATCTCTAGCATATTGGGATTTATAAGATCCATCTTAAATATAGATCTAACATGAGCCGAGAGGGATCCAATTTCTTCACTTGCAATTCTTTTTTATGAGTAGACATTATTTGAATGTTTTGTATAGTTATTTATTTATTTTTATTTATTTTTAGATTTTTAAAATTTTTATTTTAGCCGACATGAGAAAAATTTCAACTTTGATGATGGACAGGGTTACACATCATATTGGGTTGTAGAATGATCCCACATCATATTGGGTTGTAGAATGATCCTCACAGCTCAAGGACTTTCAACTTTTACTTATTTTTTAACTAATATGTCATTTAAAGGTTTACAAACATTTACATTACTACAACATTGTCCCCATAGTGGTTGTGTTATATGTTTACAACAACGGTCAATATTCTTTTTCTTCTTATACAAATTGGCACTAAAAAGAAAAATCAAAAGGAAAAATATTTTAAATTCAAAATTAAATTTATTTTTCCCTCCACAAGTTCAACTCAGCTCAGTCCAAAAATCACACCACTTGGGACACCTTAATTCACTATAAGATGCCATTTGACCTCCTTTTGGCATAATTTGGACCACAAAAAGGATGAATCAAAGGTAGAAAAATGACAAATTCGAGGTAGAATAAGAGGATCGAAATTTAGGGACACAGGATGAGTTTCTGACCAGCACACTGAAGTTCTCGGTAGAAGGATGAAATTTCAAGAGACTAAAATTTCAAGAGGATACATTTATCTAAGTTTGGCCTGGGTTTGGTTACTAGTCAGTTTGAATTTAGTTTTGACTCAAAAGATAATATTGTATCTCTTGTTGAATTGAATAATTTCTCTAAGAAAAGGTTATTGGGTTTTTCCCTGGTAAGGATTTTCCCATGTTAAACTTTGTGTCTCTTGTGTTTGGTTGTCTCTTCATGATTCTACTATCATCATTGTTTTAAGTGTTAAAGGCTTTCTGTGTTTAATTTCTCAATGATGAATGTGACACAATATAAATTAATGGGTAAATCATTAAAAGTAATTATGAGTCTAGGAAATCATGAAAACTCAACATGGTAGGATAGAAGGTAAAAAACAAACCACTAAATAAACTTGAATAAATCCAATGTTACATGCTAAAACAATCAAGGAAAATATCTATCTAATAAGTATATTTGTCCTATACTTATGTATGAAAGAAGGGAGGACTAACATCCTAATCCAAACTCTAAATGGAGGGCTCTCATCCAAAGTCTTGTCATGATTTTAAGGAGGATCAAAGCCCTCGTGATCTCAAGTATTTATGAGAGTCCTAACTCTATTTTTAATAAGGAGTGAATCCCTCACCCAAGTTTTGTAAGGATTGGAGCCTTAACTACATGAAATTTTGAAAATGGGCAGAACTTTATTTAAATCTTGTTCATGGAAATATGTGATTAATAGTCTATTATGTGACAAGATTAGGGTTGGTTTTATTTTTCCCTTGTCATAATTTCAGGACTACAAGATGAATCAGTAAGAGGCCTCAATATGACATCAAATAGACCAATTTTATTTCTCTTTCCTAGGAACGAATTCATATTTAGTGGAACACAAATCAATGTCATCAAAATTTCGAGTATAATGCTTAATCATAAAATCATGAGGTTGAGGTTCTCCTAGAGGTTTATTTTCTTAACCATGAGGAGGCTCGAAAATGTCCTCAGGACCAAAAACATGAAGCTTAGAAAGACGAGAGAGGCTTCATGGCTATAGATTTCTGATGATTTTGGTCTATTGCAAAAGGGTAGTAAATTTATTAAAGAATGTATTGAATCTCCATATGACAAGGGTTAAGGAAAGCATGAAGAATGCATTATGAACTATAAGAGAATTTTGGAAACAAACCTAGGCCTATTTCAGGCCTAGTACGATTTGAATTTTGTTTTAAGGCTCTTTCCTTGAAGTTGAACCAAATTTTAAAAATTTCAAAGCCCTAAGGCTTCCTAAGGTGTCAATATTTTGTAAGTACGATAATATTTGTCTTCAAGTCATGTAGAAAATATGAACATTCTTTGTATTAATGGCGTCTTTGTTTCTTCATGATCTTGATACATTTTTTATTCAAGCAAATAGTACATCTCAAATTGATCCACCTAGGAAGCTTCTCCATGGCTAGAGGGAACTGAGGAGGAAGACTCTTGTTGATGTATGTCAATAACTAAAATTTCTCAAACCATTGTGATTACCTCCCCTATATCCCTAACAAGTAAATTAAGTGTAAACCTAAAAAATATATATATATAAAGGAAAAATGAAAGTAATCTACCTTAAGATCATCACTTAATTTTTCTTTTTATCTCATCCAATGATAGATAAGAAATAGGTGCTTCAAATTTATTTCACATTTGGATTGTGATTATGTTTAAGATGGAGGCAAAAATTATGTTGTGGATGTAACAAAAAAGAAGAGGAAATCCATAACATATATTCACATGGTACTTAAAGCATAAGGCATATAATTTCATAACTATCATTTAACCTATGTGGGATCTAATGTCAAAAAAATATAAATTCTTACCCCATATCCAAACAAAAATTATTGCATATCTATTGAATTATCCTATGGTCAAAATGTGTTGTGTTTTAACATCGAATGTTTTTAGTTATTACTATCCAGTTTTTGGTGGTCGCAAATTCATATTTCCTACATATGACATATGTTGGCCATGTTTATAAGGTCGTGTTATGTTTT
This sequence comes from Pinus tabuliformis, assembly GCA_031772625.1. Lineage (NCBI taxonomy): Eukaryota > Viridiplantae > Streptophyta > Pinopsida > Pinales > Pinaceae > Pinus > Pinus tabuliformis. Next base: position 756,240,477 of record CM062815.1, on the reverse strand, counting down.
ATGTTGTGAGACTATTGGGTAAGTTCTTATTTTGCATGATATATGTTACAATGTATGATTAAAGGCATCGGTAGGGTATGCATTTAAATGAAATGTTAAATGTTTAGATGGAAATGTTTATAGTTTATGAGGTTGGTGCCAGACAGTGAAATTAAATGAAATATGCTTATGATTTGAACTATTAATATAAAGTGATAACATGATATTTATGTTGTATCTGTGATAATACTGGCCATTAACACGCAATATAAGACATGGTTTATTATATGGCTACCAATTTTTATGTGAAGGATTCAAATGTGTTTGATTTTTTCCATGTCATCATTGCTAGCTATGATTTACATTGAATAAAATGATAATGGGCATGATACCCCATCCTACCTATGTTGTCTGACATATATTCAAGTTTGTTATTTTCTCCATTTGTGATTACCTATTAATTTCATATTTGTTCATTCCTTCTTTCGTTTGCGCAATACGGCATTCATTTAGTTCTTCATATCCCTCCATTTCAAAACAATGGCAACTCATTATCTTGGTTGCCCAAAATTTGGCTACATGGTACGCTCTCACTTATGTTGGCAGAGGCCAACACTGATGTGGAATTCTATGTGACTTTCATATTTCAATTCTCCTCGTGGGATAATCCTCTGATTTGGCAACCTTCAGAATTGTTTTGATTTTGACATAACACATCACTTTTAATCTGCCCACATAATGCATTTTCTCTCCAAGTCATTGGTTATTTTTAGCATTACCCATCCTAGTTGGAATCCTTGTTTCTTGGTCTTTCAATCCATGATGACAATCCTTTCCTCTGTAATTAATTACGACATTTATTCACCATAATTATCTAGCTTCGCTTACAATATTCTAGTTTTCACTTTTCTTGTGGGATTTCAAAGGGTACTTGTAATCTTTGGTTCAATTTTTAGTTTTAGTTTTTTTATTTATTTATTCAGTTATGCCTTTTTAAACTATCTTAAACTACGACTAGAGTCCAAGGAGAAAATATTAGATTCTTATGCATTGTAATTGTTTTTGGGAATGTTAAACTACCGGGTATGCCGGAAGATAAATAATTTATTCCAGTTGTTAATTGGTTGAAATTACATTGAGTTTTAATGCCCTGTACTTATTGTACCTATTTTTCCTTGTGTTTGTTTGTTAATTGCTTGATGATGTCTAAAACATTATGTGAAATTTTTCCTTCAAAATTGAAATCCCCTCATGGTTTTTTAAAGAAAATATTGAAATTCATTAAACTCATCTTTAGTCAGATATTTATTTTGCATGCAAAGTAAGAAAAATTCCATGAGCTATTGGTATAGTTTGGTCTTGCCTCACAGTATTGTTTGTTTAGCATTCTTGTTTCGTGCATTGCGGGCCCTTGAGGCCGAGACTTCGGGCACAAGCACTTTGTATTTTTCTTTGCTCCTTGAATGGGTATCTATTTTCCCCACATTTGAAATTCATCATCGCATTTAAAATTTTAACAAGGAATAAAATATTTAACTCGTTGATACCATTTTTATACGCTCCTCCATCAAATTAAATACCTCCTCTGTGCATATGTTATTTTATTCAAAGGCTCAAATTGTAGCATATTTAATACGTTTCTTACTTTGTTATAAGTTCCACTCATAAATGAAAATGCGTATGCATCTCTATCAATACTTTCAAAAGGTTTTTGACACAAAATCGTGGTTATCATTTTAACTCATAGTTTGATAGTTATCCTAAGAATGGGTGATCACTAACACACTGATTATTCTTCTTTACGAATATAAAATAAAATCATATAGTGAAAATTACTATTCTTTCATTATAATATATGTCAGGTGGGATACCTTGAGACCCTATGGTCTTGAGCATGAAACCACATCGATTCTTTGTGGTAGAAATGCAATGATTCTCAACCACATCGATTCTTTGGGGTGGAAATGCAATGATTCCTCTTCACAGCCTGGGCAAGACGAGCAAATGATAATATTAATTTATTTATGAAATCCAAACTTCCTTATTATTTTGCTTCAGGATAAAAGTCATGGTCATTTTCATTCTATAAAAATCAGGGAATTTGTTTGTTTCATGTTTTTTGACAGACCTGACGAGCCATCTCTTTGTGAGCCATATAAACTCCAAATTTATTATATCGTTAAGGGAATGAACCTCGAACCTTTATTATATTTTACTATTGCAACTAATATATGCCTCTTGGTGCCATATTTAATCTCGGCCATACATTCTTAAATAAAAAAGGGGCCTTTGTTTTAGGTTTAGTCGTACTTGCATTGAATATGATATATTTATCAGTAATGTGTTATTTTCCCTTTGCAAAATTCAATGGTTTTCTAGAACATTTCCCAATACTAGCACTCGATCAATTATTTTATGATACATGGTTATATTTATTTTATCTCAATTGAGTTATGGTGATTTATTAAGTAATTATCCCTTTTGACTCCAATTATATTTCCTAATTTTATTTTTTTAAGGCTCATGTAATACTATATTTGTTGATACTAAAATATTTTATTTCGTCATCACTTGCAAGTAACTTGATGTCTATGTTACAATATAGTTTTTTATAACATAAACAAAGGTAGGGGAAGAAATAATAAAGACAAGGGGATAGGGATAAGAAGAGATATAAGGCCTAGGGTTTCTATTCATTTTGATGGAGATTCAAAGGAACTAACATAGCTACTCCAAACTAGCATTGTACATCTAACTAACCATCTTGTTGCTCAACGTCAACAACCTTCCATACATAACAAGAATAGTATCAAAATACCAATACCACCTCACATTTCTACCCCACTTGTAGTCCCTGCCAATGATGGTTGGGAAAAAATTATCCAACCGCAACCATTACACTCAGTTTAGAAGTGGCCAACAACTTCACTTCCTCCACCTCCTCCCCCTCTTGAACCTAATGTTTAACGTGCATTACAATCAATTTCTTCTCATGTTTTTCACATGCCACAACCAATATCCCAATCCTTTAGGCCTGTTGACCAACCTCCTCCATTTGTTGCTTAACTTTCTAAACATACCATTCTCCTTGCTCAACCTCTTTCCAACAATGAAAAGAAAAAGGCTCAGTTTATAAGATTTTCTTCCTCGCATGGTTCTTCTTACTTTGTCACATCCCATCCACACAAATAGGAGCAATAGGCTGAAAGTTCTCCCTTTTGCAAGCTACAAAGCTAGATTGAATTTTATGCACATATGGATTATGTCTCATTTTCTGCTACATTTTTAGTTTACTTTCTCAGCACCATTTTGTGCTTAGACTTATGTTAGTGTTGTATATTTTTATGTGGATGGTTCGCATCACTTATTTATGGATGAAATTTTCAGGGTTTTATGACAAAACCATTATATATTCTTTTGGGGATCTATATATGTTATGATCATTATGATGCTAAAGGATGGAGACACAAGGGTATTTTGGGAGGCACAGGGAGCTTGTTTATTATTGTTTGACGATGTTTGCTTCAACATATATATGCATAGATAATGATGAATTTTTATGGAGGCATAAAAACTATGTTTTCTTATGCATATTTCATGGAAGAGTAATTAATTTATTTTTGAGTTATATAGCACATGCGTTTTATGATGATCATATTATTAATGGTTAAAATTTTGTGTTTGGGACTCATATTAATGGATTATATGATGGAATAGGAGGGTCCCACCTACTAGGAAATTTAAATATAGTAATTATAAAGACACCCAAGATGCATGTGATATTAAGGGGCCTTCTCTAAAGAGTGTAGCAAACAAATATTCAAAGAGTATTGAAGGTTATGATTTAGAACAAGAAGAGGATTCCCATATATAAAATGGCCCCCTTAATAATCAACACTTAGAATACTCAAAGGAGATGCAATCTACAAGTAATTTTATTTTCTAATTGTTATTGTAGAATATTAGGCCATCTATAAACTTGATGTTCAAAAGCAATTTTTGATGAAAGAGATGTTCATATAGTAGCAGTAGAGAAGGAACATTTACTTTGGTAGCAATAACAGATCTAGATACATCTGTAGAAGATAACGGGTGAACCTATGGTAGAGAGGAAGACAAAATATCTCATGTGTCTACAAAATAATCCATAGACTCTGCAAGGGAACAAGTTATTGAAGAAATTGTAAGTGAAATAGACACTAGGTTTGAATCTAGTAGCTCTTCTAATGAGTTAGAAGATCTTGAGGAAAATATGTATTTCAGAACGAAGTTTGTGTCAATTTTTCATGAAATTAAGAAGCTAGAAGAAAATATTGTTGTATTAAAAGATTATTTTTCTAGATATCATAATTCTGATGGTTTGGGCGAGATTTGAAGCAGTCAAATGCCCCCTTAGGATAAGACAAGTTTGGATTGTGAAGGTGATTCAGTGGTAGCTCTAAATTCAAAGGGACCCATAAGCTTTGTTAAAGGAAGGTTTAACAGTGTTGCGGTCATAGAGAGTTTAATGCAAAAACAAAAGGATTATTAGATTACCAACAATAAGGACAAGAGTATGTTTTCACTAGATGGTATATGGTTTAGAGTCCTTTATAGAAGCAAATCATTTGTGTCATTCATGCATAGGAGAGATGTTTGTTGAATATAGAGGCAATTTACATGAGTCCAAGTAGAGAAACACAATTATAAATGAAAGATTGACTGAGACTTAGACCAGTAGCCATGAATGTGCTCTTGGCTCATTGATACACAGGTTGCTAGTGTTATCACACCAAGAAACTCTCCTAAGTTGTATCTCAGAGATGCTCGGGAACATTACAAAGTTAACTTGATGTTGAAAATGGATGAATGGAAGGAATGATGCTTGTTCAAGCTAGATAACCACTTCTAATTTGCTTGACTCCATACATGCGTGAACACCCCCAGGCTACAAGGCTTTAGACCACCAATTACTCATAGCTTAAGGATTGGGTGAATATGGAGAATACTGACCACACTAACAGATGCACAGAATCCTGTGATGGTCAGCTGCAACCAGTAAAGAGGTCTGAAAATCTAATTCCCTAATACATAGACAGGATGACAACTCTATGGCATTAAGTGAAAAGAGACCTGAATCACACATTCACTGATACATGCAAGATTCTAGCACAAAGGTAGGATGACAGCTCCTCTAATGCTAAACATCAAGAGTTCAGGAACACTGCATAACAGGCACAACCTAATACAGAAAAGGAATTGAAAGTGAGCAATTAACAGCAAAAGAAGCTTGTATTAGCTGAAAATGAAGATGAGACACTGCAAGTATCAAAGCAGTTACAGTTTCCAGAAGTTGAACCTTACATAAAAAAAACAACCATCAACCCCTCATTGCATCTTGCTTCTGGGTATATATAGAGTTGGAATACAAAGGCACTCAGCCATTCTAAGTACGGAGGGGTCATAATTGACCACCAACCGCTTTATCTGCCTGATGGAGCTTCTGAGTGCAGTTGCTTGCTGTAGTGGATGGATTTGATCTTTTCCTGCACTCTGTTGTCCTCTTGGGCAGGTGGAGTGTCGTGTAGAATGAAATTCCATAGCCATTCAATTCCTTCACCTGATTGGGCTCCATCCTTTTCTTCCTCGGCCATATTGTTTGTTGAAGGTGGTTGTTGAGGAGCAAATGTGTCGTGTACTAGTAACTAGTCACCTTCGTCCTTCGGGTGCATGGGACAGTTCACGGACGTGGACTACATGGCAAATTGACGAACTAGATGGGGGAATAAGATTGGTCATCGGATTGAACAGATGGACGGCAGATACGGCTTGGCGGGGACTATCGGGAAGGCGAGGTGGAAGATGATCATGAGCCGTTGGATCTCGGGCAGACAAATCCAATCGTCATTGTTAGGGCCTCATATTGTCCTTTTTTGACCATATATTTTGCTATGATACTATCCCTTTCAAACTTATATTTAAAAGCCTTTGTTAAGATTTTGACCCAATTATCTCTAAGGTATGAAATGATTCTTCTCATCACTATACGTTTAATTATTTAGCATATAAACCACGACATCTTCATAGTTAATCTTTGAATTATTAAGTGCTAAACAGTTAAAGGATGATGTGCAGTTTGTGATGGTGAAACAACTGGAAGACTATTTTTGTAGTTATTGAAACAGCAGGAACAACATGCGGATCACGATGCTGAAACAGTTGAGATCCACATTATAAACACAACAATAGCAAAGGAATCGGGACTGATCACCAAAGAAGCTGTTACACGGGATGTAACGCTTATATCTAAAGACAGCATTACTGTAACAACATTTCATTGACAGGGAATTGACTTCCCTATTTTTGTATAATGGGTTAGAACAATGTAAATCTTTTGTAATAGATGTCTCCTCTATAAAGAGGAGACATCTACATTAGAGGAGGGGGGAGAACAGACTGTAGAGAAAGGCTTAGCTGAAGGAACAGGACTGGAACTCTTTTCTGTAATATGACATATTGATGGATGAATAAAGTTTTGTTCTGAGCATCTTTTTCTAGTTCTTGTTTCCTGGGGAATCTTGTGAGGAGGACAGGGCCCACCTTCATCACAAGATTCACCCATTACATTTCTGCAGTGTGTTAAGTGTGCCTTTTTGCCTTGTTAACAATACTACTTGCTGAACATTATTTATAATACCTTTGTGAAACTCCGTTCCTGATTATTGTTATATGAGTGTTTCACTGGTGATTAGTTACAGAGTGAATTGGCAAGGCTAATCAGAGGTAGGTGCTAGAGATTCCTGCTCCGGGGAATAGGGTCCTGACTCTCTGTTACAGCATAGCCACTGTTTTCTTTTGCAGACTGATTTTCTTCATTTCTTTATTTGAATTAAGCACTTTTTTGATAGCCATCTGCAATAGAGTGTAATTGCTGTAATGCAGAGTGGAGCTTCAGTTTGTTAACTTAAGGCGTGATTTTCTTATACTATAACTTCTGTTACTTTTAAAATTAAAGTACATACAGTACGCAGTTGCCTTTGAAATAACAAGACTTCCCTGGGTTGACAATTAATGTCGCACTTTGTTGTTTAATTCAATAAGTAATTAAAGTGACCAACAATCATCAGGCTTCGAAGATGAGTGGTCGTTACTGAGCGGGAAATGGGGTCTAAGCGGTAAGTGATATTGCCCGCACTGCTTTCGGATGATGGGTAGTAATCATACACGGGCACACAATTCCATCCAGAGGGTGAGGCATGGCGGTGGGGGCAGAATGAAACCGCTTTTGATCGTGAGTTATCGTGCAGTCGGTTTGCGGGTGTGGGGGAAGCAAAAGTTGTCCGATCACGGTGAAGATGATTGGACGGCGGGGTTTTGATCGCATGGGTTTTCATCAGATGTGACGAGGAAAGAGCTTGTGAAGCCGCATGATCATGTGGACACATTTATATGATGGTATAAGCTCGACACTCGGGGGCCTAAGGGAGCATGGGTTTATACAGGGTGTTAGAGGTAAAGCAGAGGTAGCGGGGTTTATGAGAGTGTAAGCGAAGTGAAGGAGAATGAGAAGGATGGCTGATGCGAGTTCCCTTTGAGCTTAAACAACATGGTGAGGCTTGTATTTGACCCTCAAAGTGTAGAGATATGTAGCAGAGCTAACATTGGCACCTTCTGAGGATGAGATCCTCCCTGTGAGGTCTCAAGAACTTGCAGATCAATGCCTTTCCTGTGAAAACCAATTAGCAAAATTTCCTAGTGTTCCATTGGGCATGGAGTCTAACTGAGCCTACACTAAAAACTGATGAAATAACATATTTACAATATTAAGGTCAAGAGACCTTAAACCACATAAACTTTCAAAAACCACCCATTAACTGGGCCATCAAAAATCGCTTCTCCTCCCATACTTTGTAGTATGAAAGTATTGTTCCCTTGGATGTGAGAAATAATAAAAGGCCCTGTCCAGAAAGCATCAAACTTCCCATGGCTGCCTTTCTTTTCTTTCAGTGCATCCGACTTTAGTACTAAGTCTCCAACCTGAAAATTATCTGCTTTTGTCCTTTTGTCAAAAGCTTCCTTGATCTTCTTTTGACGTGCCACAGACCTTTCAACCAACTGTTCCCTGACTTGATGTACCTCTACTAAATCAGTGATCCTTTTTGCCATGTCTTCTTCCTCATTCTACTCTTCTTGCAAGAACTTTGCCACAGGGAGGGTTAACTGAATTGGGAATACAACTTCACTACCATATACCAGCTTGAAAGGAGAATTCCCTATGAATTTCTTAGTGGTCACTCTGTCAACCCACAGTGCATATTTGAGCTTAGAATCCCAATTCTTTTTATTGTCCTCCAATAGCTTCTTAATTATCCTTATCGAGCTTTTGTTGGAAGATTCTGCTAGACCATTACCTTGAGGGTAGTATGAGGTGGAATGAACCAGCTTAATGCCCATTGAGTCACACATGTCCACCAATTCTTTTGCCCTGAAATCTACTACATTATCTGTGATTATTTTATGTGGACATCCAAATCTGGTGAAGATATTCTCTGTTAAAAACTTCATGACCACCTAATGATCAACCTTTCTAGTAGGGATTGCTTCAATCCATTTAGTGAAATAATCTGTGGCTGCTAAGATCCATCTGTGTTGGCCACTGGAATATGGATTGATTTCTCCAATGAAATCCAAGCCCCACTCTTGAAAAGGGCCACTAGTATGTATAGTCTTTAAGTGTAGGGACTTCAACTGTTGTTTCCCTTCAAATCTTTGGCACCTGTCACAAGATTTAACAAATGAAGACACATCAGAAAATAAGGTGGGCCAATAGTACCCAGCTCTGAGGATCTTGTGGGCTGTAGCTTTCCAATAATGATGCCCTTCACATATGCTGGAATGGAACTACTGCATAACTTCCATTGATTGTTCTTTGTCCAGGCATCTTAAAAGAATCCTAGAGGGATCTCTCCAATAGAGCAGATTTCCATGGATACAATATTTAGCTGCCCTGAGCTTAATAGTTTTGGATTGGCTTGCACTAAAGCCTGGAGGAATTTCTAGCTTCAGCAAGAATTTGGTTATTGTAGAGTACCATTCACAAGAAGCTAGATTTTCTACCAATGAATGCTTTTCCCCTGGTTCAGCTGCTTCTTCTCCTTCTATTTGACCATTTTCTGCAATTGGGCTTATGAGATTTATGTCCAATGTTCTGCAGTTTTCTTTAGCCAATAGTTTGGCAAGGCCCTGACCTCTGACAAGCTTGGTGGGCTTCAATTCTATATTAAATTCAATTAAATTCACAATCCACTTAGCCCTTCTCCCATCAACACTAGGCTGTGTTAGGACATCTTTTATTGAAGCAGAGGGCACATATGCAATTATCTTGGAATGCAAAATGTAAACTCTGAAAGCTTTCAAAGATTTGATAAGAGCATATGCATGCTTCTTAATGATATCATACCTCAGCTCAGCATCCCCTAAGGTTTTGCTGAAAAATGCCACTCGATGCTCTGAACCTCCCTCATCTTCTTGCAGTAAAACTGCTGCAAGGGTGTCTTCAGAGGAAAATGAAAATATGTGGAACTCCTTACTGTAATCTGGGCTGATTAAAGTAGGAGCTTCCATAATAGCTTTCTTAATGGACTCAAAGGATCTTCTTGCTACATCAGTGCATTTGATCTCAGGCCCCTTTTTCAACATGGAGGTAATATGCTTCACAAGTTCTACAAAATTTGGTATAAACCTCCTCACAAAATTTATTTTGCCCACAAAGGACTGAATATCCTTCTTTGATCTCAGGACAGAGAAGGTTTGTATTACTTTTACTCTTTCTGGGTCGATTCAGACACCTGCAGTAGAAACAACATGTCCTAATAGCCTCCCTTCTTCTAAAGCAAACTGTGACTTTTTAGGATTGACTGAAATCCCAAACCTTCTACACTTCATGAACACTTTCTTCAAATGTTGCAAATGGTCATGATGGCTGTTGGAGTATACAGTTATATCATCTAGGTAGATAAGGACAAACTTATCCTTCTCTCCCACAAATTCTATATCCATAGCTCTCTGAAAGGTGGCTCCAGCATTCATCAATCCAAAAGGCATCTTAGAATACATAAAAGTGCCCCAAGGAGTGGTGAATGCAGTCTTCTCTTGGTCATCTGGATGTACAACAACCTGATTATACCCTAAAAATCCATCTGGGAAAGACATCACTTTGGCTCCTGAGACCTTCTACAGCAAATGCTCCATCTTGGGTAGAGGATAGTTGTCTTTCTTAGAGCATTTGTTTAAGTTTCTGAAATCAACACAAACTCTGATTTCTCCACTTTTCTTCCTTACCACCACGAGGTTGGCTACCCACTTTGAATATCTAAGAGGGACTATGATTTTGGCAACCAATAACTTCTTGATTTCATTTTGAATCAGAGGGAGGAGTAAAGGGTTTATTGGTCTCAGCTTCTACTTGAAAGGGATGGTGTCTTTCTCTAAAGGAATTTTATGCTGGATGATCTTTTTGTCACATGTTTTCAGGTCAATATATTCCCAGCCAAAAACATCATCAAATTGCTTCATTAAATTGCAGTATTCAGTGCTTTGGGCAGCAAATAGATGGGTGGACAGATTTATGTATCTTGGATGATATGGACTCCCTATGTTATGCTTACAGACTACAGATTGGTCTTCTTTTTAGGCGGACTTATAAGGCACATCATTCTGGTCAAACAGCTTTTCTAAAGGAACTAGACCCTTAGGTATCTGATTTCTGGGTAGCTAGACAATGCTATCTTTACCAATTTTGTTTCTAAGCTGAGGTTGGGGATTTCCTTCCGAGGCTTCATTCTCTTGGTCAATTTGCATTTTAGAAAATTCACCAATGACTTGCAGAAACCTATTCACTTCATCATCATCTTCGAAAACCTTCCAATGCTGGACATTATCAGGCAAGGATGGCCTATATTTCATTTGGACTTCATACACTAGTCTAGGAGGCATGGGAGGGATAAACATGCTAGTAGACATGGCAAGGGAATCAGCAAGCTGATTTTTTACTCTGGGGATATAAGAGATACAAAAATTATCAAAAGAATCTTTGAGTCTCCATACCTCATCTCTATACGCCTTCATCCTTGGGTGCTTTGCTTGAAACATTTTGTTCACTTGCTGAATGATAAGATCAGCATCTCCAAACACCTTTATGTTTCTGATTCGTTTGTCTTTTGCTACGTTAAGACCCAATATCAAAGCTTCATACTCTGCTATATTGTTAGTGACTTGAAAAGCCAGCTTAAAAGATAGATGTGTGCTTTCTTGTTTTGGAGATATCAGCACCACCCCTGCTCCTATAGTCTCCCTGGAACATGCTCCATCAAAGAACATCTCCCAAACCTGACTTCCTTGCTCTCCCTCAGCCTGAATTACTGGTTTATTAATCTGCATTGAGGCCTTCTGGGATTATTCAATTTGGAGAATACATGATCCAAAGTCAGTGTCCACAGCATAGATAGGATGATTCGAAGGGTTCTTCTCATCACTGATGATGTATGCCAGCTGTGCTTCTCTGTATAATCTCCTGCTTTCTCCTCCAAAGACTGGGACAGTGGCATAAGATAAATCATTCTGTAGTGTCGCACCTAGTCTCTTAACCCATCCTCTGGACAATAACATGCCAAACTTAGGAGGGACATCTGCTACCACAATGTCCATCACCATGCTCTTCATGGGTAGTTGAGTTACGGTAATGGCTAGATCTTTGGTCAATCCCAAGCATTTTACCTTTCTTGAATCAAAGGACAATAGATCATGACATGGTCTAGTGATATCAAGGCCTAACTCTTCCATGACAGCTTTTGGCATCAGATTGTGGCTAGCCCCTGTGTCTAACAGGCAATTGCGGAGGGTTTTGTCATGAATGGTTAAGGAGACATAGAATGATGTAGAATTATCATCAGCAGGTTCAGTCATTGGGCTAAGCATAATTACAGGCTTATCATCTTGCAAATTGATAGAGTCAGTGGAGGTTTGTGTGGATTTCAGCTCAAGAGCATCAAGGATAGGCTTTCTAAACACTTCACTCTTTACAAGTTCTAATAGAGGTACATATATTTTTAACTTCTGGACTTCTGATTCAATGCTGAAAGGGGAAGGGGACTTGTCAGGACCTCTTACCCCTTGGGCTAGTGATTTGAGGATGACTGGGTCAACTGCTCATCTTTTCTGTCTGATATTCTGTGACTCTGCTGGGACAGGAGCTTTTTGGGCAAAATTCTCCTTGAAATTGTTTTCCTTTGATCTTAGATTGTATCCTTGTTGTTCACCAGTTTGGAGGATAGCCTCTCTGTCCCACCTTTGACTGTTTTGGTCCTGCAGCAATGATTCTTCGTATGCAGACAATGTCAAAAAGGCAACGCTACCTTCATCTTCCATGCAATGAATTTCATCCTCTTCTTCAAACTACTCCTCATCCATGACCACGTTTTAGAAAGGAGCCTTAACTGTATGTTCTTCATTTGCTTCTTTACCCCCCTGAATGATATGCAATTGTTCATTCGCTCTCTTGAATGGATTTGGATTTCTTGGAGAAAATGTGTTTGCAATCCTTGCCTTCCCAAAGTTCTTCTCAAACTTCAGCTTAGATATCTCAGCAGCCAATGACTCTATCATCCTAGTCATTTTGTTCAATTTAGGCTCTGAGGATAAAGCAGAGGAAGAAGAAGCCTCACCTCTCTGCCTCCTTCTATCATAATGACTTTTGAGCTTTTCTGCAGCCATAATATTAGACTCCACCTCTAGTGCTGCATCTTGCATATCAGCTAGAGTGGCACATCTTCTTTCGCTCAACAACAGGCAGAAATCAGAGTCAAAAACATTGGCATAAGTAAGTTTGGCAAAGGTGTGGGTTGGCTTTACTTCAGCTGGTATTTTACTATACATACGATTGAATCTTTTATTAAAATCAGGAAATGATTCACCATTTTCCCTCTTTAGGTTACTGAACTTAGTATGGTAATATAGCAAGTCCTTTTTATCTCCCCAGTGCTTCAAAAATACATCATCTAATGCTTCAATGTTAGTTATAGACCTAGGGGCTAGTTCTCTGAACCACTTCCTAGCTTCTCCATCAAGGCTCTGAACAAATACTCTCATCCACACATCATCCTCACTGATATCCAGGTTATCAGCATAACTATAAAATGATTCAAGGTGTTCTTCAGCTGTTACTCCCTCTGTACCAATGAACTTAGGCATGTATTTCTGATATTCACCTGCATGCATGGAATTTAAAGGAACAGGCAAGACTAAAGGTCCATATCTAGTAGCCATGATTCTTCCCATCTTTGTAGGTGCTTGCTGGCCTACCATGACTGGGGTAGGTGGGGGGATACTAGCAGATTCGTTCGTAGGAAGCAATGAAATAGATGACAGAGACAAAGGGATATGATGGACTGTATGGGAAGTTTTCTTTGGGCTGAGATACAAAGGGGAACTAAATAAACAAGGAGCTTTATGAATCTCTGAGGGTAGTTCTTCACTAACAATGTTAGGCTCTATATCTTCAAAATGTACATCCACAGCTATAATCTTGTCTTGTAGAGATCCATAAGATTTCTTAGGCTTACCTGATCCTAATGCTCCTTTTTGCGATGTTTTCTTCGATTTGACAATCTTCTCAGGGTCAGGCACTGGGTCAGCTAGTGGTTTCTGAGGATTTCTTTGGGTGTGCCTCACGAACTGAGCCATAACTGTAATGTGGAGTCACCACTAGGTTGATCCTCCAGTAGAGTCACCAGATGAATGATTACAACTGGAAATGTGCCCAGACTTTGTCTATCATCAAAATCTGGAACTATGTCATTCTCCCAGGGAAGCTGAGCTTCAATATCCTCTCCCCGGCAATGGCGCCGATTAATGTTATCAACCAAAGAAACTCTCATAGGTTGTATCTCAGAGATGCTCGGGAACATTACAAACTCAACTTGATGTTGGAAATGGATGAATGGAAGGAATGATGCTTGTTCAAGCCAGATAACCACTTCTGCTTTGCTTGACTCCAAACATACGTGAACACCCCCAGACTACAAGGCTTTAGACCACCAATTACTCACAGTTTAATGATTGGGTGAATATGGAGAATACTGACCACACCAGTAGATGCACAGAATCCTGTGATGGCCAGCTGCAACCAGTAAAGAGTTCTGCAAATCTAATTCCCTAATGCATAGACAGGATGATAGCTCTCTGGCATTAAGTGAAAAGAGACCTGAATCACACATTCACTGATACATGCAAGGTTCTAACACAGAGGTAGGATGACAACTCCCCTAATGCTAAACATCAAGAGTTCAAGAACACTGCATAACAGGCATAGCCTAGAATAGAAAAGGAGTGGAAAGTGTGCAATTAACAGCAAAAGAAGCTTGTATGAGCTGAAAATGAAGACGAGACGCTGCAAGTATCAAAGCAGTTACAATCTCCAGAATTTGAACCTTACATCAAAACAGCAACCATCAACCCCTCATTACATCTTGTTTTTGGGTATATATAGAGTTGGAATACAAAGGAACTCGGCCATTCTAAGTAAGGAGGGGTCATAATTGACCACCAACTACTTTAACTGCCTGATGGAGCTTCTGAGTGCGGTTGATTATTGTAGCGGATGGATTTGATCTTTTCCTGCACTCTGTTGTCCTCTTGGGCAGGTGGAGTGTCATGCAGAATGAAATTCCATAACCATTCAATGCCTTCACATGCTCGGGCTCTGTCGTTTTCTTCCTCGGCCATACTATCTGTTGAAGGCAATTGTTGAAGAGAAAATGCGCCGTGTACTAGTAACTGGTCACCTTCGTCCTTCGGGCGCATGGGATAGTTCAAGGACATGGACTACATGGAAAATTGACGAACTGGATGGGGGAATAAGATTGGCCGTCAGATTGAATAAATGGACAACGGATATGGCTTGGCGGGGACTATTGGGAAGGCAAGGTGGAAGATGATTGTGAGCCATTGGATCTCGGGTGGAAAGATCCAACGGTCATTGGGCTTCGAAGATGAGCGGGCATTACCGAGCAGGTAATGGGGTCTAAGCGGTAAGTGATATTGCCCACACCGCTTTCGGATGATGGGCGGTAATCGTACACGGGTGTGTGATTCCATCTGGAGGGTGACGCATGGCAGTGGGAGCAGAATGAAACCGCTTTCGATCGCGAGTTAATGTGCAGCCGGTTTGTGGGCACGGGAGAAGCGAACGTCATCCGATCATGGTAGAGATGATTGGATGGTGGGGTTTTGATCACACGGGTTTCATCGGATGTTACGGGGAAAGAGCTTATGAAGGCGCGCTGTCATGTGGACACAGTTATATGATGGTTTAAGCTCCGCGCTCAGGGGCCTGAGGGAGCATGGGTTTATATAGGGTTTTAGAGGTAAAGCAGAGGTAGCCGGGTTTATGAGAGTATAAGTAGAATGAAGGAGAATGAGAAGGATGGCCGATGCGAGTTCCATTTGAGCATAAAAAACACGGATAGGCCTGTATTTGACCCTCAAAGTGTTGAGATATGTAGCAGAGCTAACAGCTAGTATCTTAAAAATCTTAGTAAGTGGTTGTTGAATATCTATGGAAGATATTATAAGTGACTTCTCACTTTTCTCTCAATTAAATCTTGTCCATAGGAATGAATTTAGTTGTTTAGATTAGAATAGATATAGTTGAAGAAATCAACATGAGAAGAAGTCGACAGGTTTGTAGAATCAAAATGACAGGGGGAGATTAGTTGCAGGGGGAGTACCTTTGCCACTGATGTGTTGATTTGACTGGTGAAATGCAGCTTTTCATTGAACAAATGAGAGAGATAGGTTCCTACATAAATTCACAAGGTGACATATATGATAGAATTGACCAAAGATTTGTTGGTTGAAAGTGTTTTCCTTTTCCATTGATGTCAAAGGCGAAGTGAAAATACAGGACATTGGATCGTTGAATAAGAAGGGAGAGATAGCAAGTGAAATGTTGAGACCCAACATGGTAATGCTCAAATCAAATTTTTCCATCAATCAAACTCTCTTATTTAGTATCAATGTTTTTGGTGTTGTCATCAATGATAAACAGGGAGATTGTTAGAGAGTGTTGACATTGATGTCAAAGGGATTACTGTCAAAGGAATTAATGTCAAAGGTGTTGTCATTGGATGAATAAGATCATTGAGAATGTTTGAAGTATGATGTCATTGATGTCAAACGTAGTATCATGGAGCTTTTTAGAAAGTGTATTTATTTTGGATTGACAAACACGTAAAAAGAGTGGAAAATCTTAGATGTTTCCAAGTATATTGGTGGACAATTTTTTTTAAGGAGCATAGACTCTGGAGCCATCTTTAGTATAGAATATTAGATCAAGCGTACTTGGAAATGGAATAGATGGATAGAGATCGAAAAACCCTTTCCAACATGTATGGAAATTTGAAAAATACACCTATGGATCAAAAGATATTAAAGGTTAAAGGTTGCAGGAAAAAAGATCAAGGTTCAGGCCAAATTTAGGGATAGTTCTGGTGGTCTCCAAGTTTGGTAGTAGCTTGGAGTTTCCCAAAACTTGGCAAACAAAGGCGAAGGGCCCCATAACTTAGTCAACATATAAGTTGCCAGATCAACCACGTGGGTTCGAAGGTGGAAAAATGAATATTTCAGGATGTATTGTGTGCTTGACATATAATCTTGACTCTTTACAATTCAATAGAGATGGTCAGTTGGAGGTCACAATATAGAACACATCACCTCGATGATTTTTTATAGAGCGCAAGTGTTATGTTCCAAGGTGACGAGGTGACATGGAACCAAGAACAAGTGATGATTGGTGCAAATTAGAGGATCCCATGAGATATGTAACCCCGACAATTTAACCCTAGTAGTTCCCAAAGATGGTGCAAGTTATATTTCTAGGGAGACGATTTTGCGGAGATGGATTATGTCAGTCAGTTGCAGCTAGACTTCCCATCTCGGTCTAAGGAACTTGAAAACATGGAACAAAAACAAGATGACACTCGGTGCATTATGATTTGATGATTTATATGATGTGGATCATAGGTGCTATCCATTGTGGATAAGTGACATCAACGTGACATATGTAGCTCAAATTTCCAAGATGACGTTAGCATTTGAAAGTCCTAGGACATGTGGCACTCTAGGATGATGACATAGGACATGAAGATTTGTTATTGTAATGTGGCCAAGTGAGGCAATAATGGGTGACACATGGCCCTATTAGCGAGTGACATGTGTCAATTATGTGCAGGTGGTAGAAAATTCAGTAGGGGTGGACAGACACACTACCCCGACAATTTTCTCATTGGCATAGTTAGGGAGAAAGTGACTCAGTGACATGGGGACAAACACATGTAACCTCGATGGTTTTATGATTGACTTGTGACTATAATGGATAGTCTTATAGGAACACATGACCCCAATAATTATTTCTCAGAAGTTTCCTTTGTACCTAAGTTTGAAATTCCATTGTGACAAGGAACCATGACAAGGTGTCAAGCATAGTGGTAGAGGAATCCACAAGGGCATGAGTCACAAGATCAGGAGCGATTGCATAGTATAGGTGTTATTCCCACTTCAAAACACTACCCTGAAATGTACATCCCAACTGTTATCAAACGTGGTCCATCATAAAAGGATGGGGGATAAAGACTCCTCTAGAAGTCAATTATATGCAAAGATTTTGTAGTGTAAAGTGACCGAGCGCTAAACTATTCGATACTCATTATTGAAAGTTGAGAGAATATTATAAAGGGCCTGCAAGCTTCAACAAAAGACACCGAAATAATTCAAAGATTTTGGATGTGAACGAGTCGAAAACATATGGTATATTTTTTGTTATATGCCATATGTGGTGTTTTGGAACTCAACTGGTACTACGCTAAACTTCGAATAAAGTAGAATAGACGAGTTAGTAGCTATTTGGTAGAATGGAGGGATTTAGTGGAATATTTGGTAGTTAAGCCAAATTTAGCAGTCAACCAAGGTTAGTATATGAGATAAATTCTCTACTAGATCGTATAACTCACCAAAATTGAAAACAACAATACTTTTACTTAGTTTTTCATATCAAGATAATAGAGTAGAGATTGAATATTACATGAAGACATCAAGAATACATTGTATAAGTGGAATATCACTAGAAATTAGGAATTTAGCTATGGTGAAGAGTTGAACTTAACAAAGGCTTTAAGTCCAAAAATATCAATTCAAAATTATTTATAAGAAGAATTAAACAACCAAGTTGATGGTCATTGGTGCAACAATATGCATATTGTAGTAGTTATCAGGGCTATTAAGGGTGTTTGTATCATATTTGATTTCTAAAAGGTGTGCAACATTGTAGAGAGTGCAATGGTGATATTAGTGATTTGAGGTGGCTGAGATATGTAAGAAAAAATGTGGTGTTTAAGAGACAAATAAAAGAGTTCATATATGCAAGGAAGGCATTGAGTTGTGAGAGAGATTAATCAACATTATTATATGTAAAATTTATATTGATTTGAGTTTGAAAATTGTATGAAAGTGGGATCAATATGGAAAATAAGTGGGTGCTTGCACTTTAGGGAGTAGATGCTTCTATCTGAGTAGGTTCCTGACGAATGGCTTGGGGGTCATTGCCTACAAAATCAAGGAGTGGGTGTTTCTTGTAATCTTATCAGATGTCTACAAATAGGGAGTGTGTGATTCTTTATAGTGGGTGATAGAAAAACAAACCTGGTGTACTATCTCCTTTCAGTGGTAGTTGAAAAATCAAGGGTGGAAAATTCTTTTAGTGGTAGCTTCTAAATTAGGCGTGGAAACTCCTCCCAATGGTTGTTTATAAATTGGCGACTGGTAGCTTCCTTTGGGTAGTAGCATGAGAAACCCACAAGTAGAAGCTTGTAGGAAGTGATGTAATAACAAGTTTTATCCTGTCTTTGCAAGGAATAAAGAAGAATATTGATGTATTTATATGTTTCATTTTTGTATGAAGTACATGTTTATTATGATTCTTCTTAGATGATGATTACTAAGTATATTGAAAAGTTTTATTTGGCAATAGTTTTATAATTTAGTTACACCACTAATTCATCCCCTTCCCTCTCACTAGTGTACTGGTTTCTAACATAAAAATCCTTTATTTCTTTTACAAGAAATGAAATATCATTTATTTCTTGAAGAAAAGGGATTTTTATGCAAACATTCTTTAATGATTTGAAAATTTTTATTGCTTCTCTACACCTTATCTATTTGTAATATTTCTGGAATAGGAGGGTTTTGTAAGGTTATAGAGGGTTGATCTACTAAAGGAGTAGTAGGAGTTGGTTTTATTTCATTGTCATCTATCTTGTCAAGAATTTATTCCTCTTGAGGATTTTCTTACTTTTTAGGAGTTTCAACCTCTTGATATTCCTTAATGACAATAGGAGGATTTTTCTTTCGAAAAAATCACTAGATCTAAGATATATATTATTTAAATCTTAGGAAGTTATCATGTAAGTTTTGAAATTTGGTACTTAAGCACTCTAAGTGGGTTGTTGAGGTACTTTATTATTGGGGTTTGGGATTGGTTGTGTATGTAATTGGTTTGTTCTTTGAGTTATTTGAGTAGGCGGTATTGGAACAATTTTACTTATAGTCAACTACAGGTGAAATTGAGGTTATGAAGGTTGTAATGGTGGAGAATAGCATCGAGACTAGTATTGAGGATATTGAGCGAAAGATTGAGGATATTGTGGACTTACCATAGGACCATGTTGATGGCCAAAATTGACTTCACTAACATTTGGGATTCCACCTGGTGAGAGCCTCAAATCAAACTCTTTTTCTATGAAACTAGTAATTCTGACTGGTATTTTGGGTCCAATTACCGATAACAACTAATAGTGTATGGGGATGATGTGGATGGTGATGATAACTAGTAAACTAATGTAATTACTAGTATAAAATAAAAAGAATCTAATCTAATTACTTTACCTCGGTATATTAAATTATGTGTTAGAAAAATAACATTGTTTCGTGACAATAAAGATTCCCATGAATTAATGTTGTTAAAATAAATAAAAGAATTGATTTGATTTAATAGTTAATAAAATCAATTATAAGCTCATCACATATAAATAACAATTTTGTTTCTCACTGTATTTTATGTAATCTAATCCACACACTTGAAAAGTGATAATGCTAGAATCAATAGAAGTGCATACATGAACAATATATAAATATTATGTTTCCTTTAAAAATAGAGTGTATAAAGAGAAGATAAAAGTACACATATTGTTGGCAATCTGTGCATACTCAAATTAAAATTGGTTCAAATTATATTAAAGTAAAACTTGAGTACAAATATGCAACAAAAGCTTTGGATTTGTTCAAAGAACCAATTCCAATGAGTTCAAGAGGGGAAATTATAGATTTTTTTTACAATAAAGAGAACGAATTCTCTCCTTAAAAATTCTCACCTAAACCATAAAAAAATTAACGTAAAAATAAAATGGTTGTACAAATCTCAACTAGTTGAAGATGAGGCAATCATTCTTTGCCATAACCTTTGATATCTAGAAGAATTGACAGCTTTATAGGGGAACAAGTCTTGATGTGAACATTTTATTTGAAGATAAACACTCTCGAAGGTGGTAACATTTGGATGGAGGTATTGGTGAGTGCCTTTAAAACTAGCCAATGGCTATGAGGTTTGACAAAAAATTGGCAATTCATTTCAATATTAACATTAGATAACTAGTAAATTCTCTTAACAAATGCTTCCTTGTCTTCAAGCCAATCTATGAGAAATCTCTATACATATCGAAAATAATCTTTTGGACAATTGGAGATCATATTTGATTCAAGAAATGAATAATTGATGGATTAGATTATGGAATTAGATAACTCCCTTGCATAATTGATGAGTTTCTTAACCAAATGAAACTCAGTTTTCCATCTTTTGAAAATAATTGACTCTTGCATTTCATCTGTTTTAGGAAAGTTGGATTTCTTCTATTCAACATTGTTTTTTCATTTTACCATCTCATTGAGATTTCGTTTGGCTTCATCGTAACATGTTATCATATCCACTAGCTCATTAGTCAAAGTATTACCCATTTGCATTGCACTTGAATCAATTCTAGTTTCTCATGAAATTGTTGTTGTTGCTTTTGTAGCTAGGCATTAAGGCCATATTCCTCTTGTTCAAATTTCACCAAATGGGGAGTCCTAGCCTACAATTTCTCTAATTTCTATTGTGATTCCTTGAATTGTACATATTTTTTCATAATTTCCTCTGCATGCTGGATTTGAAGTGCATTGAACTTCTTTTTCAGTTCTATTAATGTAATTTACTTTTGATTTAACATAGTTTTCCACTGTGTTCTAAATTTCTCTTTCTCATTCATAAATGCTTGCTCCATAGTGGCAATCGTTTCATCCTTCTCTCTAAGAAATTCATGCACTTCAATTGCTTTGTTCGTGGTTACAAAGGCGTATGCACCAATAAATTGAGTTAGTTTCCCAACCTCTTCACCACGGTCAACAAAGGATCCTTTCCAGAGAACTTCAAGAGAAGTGGCTTGAGAGGATTTCCTTGGGACTAGAGCCTAGGATGCATCAATATTCCTCTTCTTCCTACCTCTTTTGACCATATATTTGTGCATTAGGCTGTAAAAACTATCCATTGGAGGAATCTCCTCAATATTGAGGAAGATCTTGGTGGTAGGATTAGAAGGAATAATATCTACCTTAGGCTAGGTAGCCAATGTTGTCTTCTCAGTTATTGACTACTCTAGCATGATATTTTGTTGGGAAGAGCGAATACTCTGTAGAGCCTACTGTTGAAAAGCAGCATCTCCTTATAGAATCCTTTTTTCTTGTACCCCTTGCTTGGGTTGTTTCAGGGCCTGACCAAACTATTCCCAAACCTTTTCCATCCTCGAATCTACTCTATGAATTTCTCCACTAGGGTTTTTAAGAACTAGTTGTTGTTATTTTCTGTATCCGAGGAGGGAACACTAATTTCTAGTATACTTCTTGCTCAGTAGAGGAGACGAGCTAATCTTGCATTTCTAAATGAAAAAAAATTCCTCTCTCCTTGACTGGTAGTGTCTCATCTACATTAATCAAAATTGTACTATAACAGGAGGCTTTAACGAACAGATCATCAAATTTATGCTCCTCATGCATATAATTTCTAATGCCATAAGTTATGGCAACCTATTTTGCCACTCCACTATGATTATAAGGCCTAGCCAAGATGGTAGGGAACTTCAGACTTCAATAGGTTGCAACTCTTTCTCATCATGACCAGAATTGGCCAAAGATAAAATACCAAAATATAGAGGGAACTGAGGCCAAACCTTCTTGTTGGAAACTTTCAATGTCTTGGTAATTCCACGACTTACTATCTAGTAACCCACTTCCCTGCACAGAAGCTTG
Organism: Pinus tabuliformis; assembly: GCA_031772625.1. NCBI lineage: Eukaryota > Viridiplantae > Streptophyta > Pinopsida > Pinales > Pinaceae > Pinus > Pinus tabuliformis. Next base: position 756,218,073 of record CM062815.1, on the reverse strand, counting down.
TTTTGAATATAAAGGGGAAGGAAATGGACTTCTTCATATATGTAAATGACTATTCACCAAACTAATTCCCAATAATATTGAGGTTTTCCATAGCTTCTGAGCACATTCTGGGAGGTTTGGTTCCAAACATGGTTTCATAGATAAGGATAATGACCCTGTGGAAAATCTGGTAAAAATGGCCAAAATAATTGGACTCCCAAAGTAGACTATGATAAATATGGATTGGTTAGGGGTCAGAAAGAGTTCATTCCCATCCCATGATTGGGAAATCAAGATAAAAACAAAGACAATCCATGATGTATGATGGCATGTAAAATGGAGGGATTTTATTCTCAGACACACTTCAGGAGGTACGAAAAGCCAAAATGTGCTTGGCTAGGTTATTGGATAATATAGTGTCATAGTAAAAAATTTCACCCTTAGAAGCCCCATCAATTAAGGAAACCCAACTATCACGAAATTTAAAAACATTGGGATAGGCATGCAATCTACAAAGCATAAAGGAAATCTGGCTGAAAGGGTAAACCTGACAGTCTATTGAGTGCTTACTCTCCTCCTCAGCTCCATGTTTATTTATGTCTTTCCTCCATTCCCTAATGGACTCAGATGGTTCCCCATGCTTCTGTAGGAAGTCATACACATACTTCTTTTTATAAATTCATTGTGGGTTTGGTAAATGATACATGGACTAGAGGTCATTTTCTATGAATGAGCCAATTATGGTGCCTTTCTATGTGTGAAACTTTTGCTTAGTAATATTCACAGTTTCAATGACCCATCTCACCACATCTTTATGTGGAAATAGTTGATACCTCGCTCCAATTATATGTAAGAAATAATTTTCCACATCCTAATAGGTTGCCTTTGAATTGGACATTTCATCATCAATCGTAATTGTACTTATTGTCACCCTAGGCTCCTTATCCTCAAATTATATGTAAATGGCTCCCCATGAAGAGTTCCCTAAATCTTTGGTATAGACTGTATCTGAGCATAACCCTGCACCTGGGAGATTTTCATCTATTGTTTCGCTAGATGTTCCAGTAGATTTCTCTATGAGTGCCTTCTTCTTCACTTCATCTTTCTTCATTTCTTCTTGGTGAGAGGAATCAAATATTTGTTGTAAAAAATAGAGAGGTTAGCATAACAGATTTGTTATGGAAAAACAATAGAACATAATAGTAACATAATGGATTAAATTTGTTAAATAAACTAATTTATAACCATAAATGAGCCAATGCAAATCATAAATTAATTCTTTAGGTTGATTATACAAGGAGGAGTCGGAAGGCCATGGGAAGGATTCCATGTTACAACTCGGGAGTAGAAATCTTATAGGGAATTGTAACTGATCTTTACTAAAATTTTAGGGTTTCTAGGGTTCTAGAGAACCATAAGTGGAATCTCGGAGGGGAAACACCCGTAACAAAATGAAATAAGGATCGAGGAAAATATGGTGTGGGATGACTTAAATATGAGAGAGGGATGCCTAGAATCCTAGATGCCCATAAGTTTTGTTAATTATAATTTGAAAAATCCTCCAAGATTTTGGGGAGGTGGGTCTTAAAAACGAGATGGGTCACATTATTAAATCAGGGCAAAAACATAAAATACAGGAATGTGGGCCATATGCACATTAAGGTTACATGGAACATGGATACTCAAATTCCCAAATGTTTTTTCAGAAATAGAGATTTTAAATATGTTATGGGCTTCCGAGGTTTGCGGGCTTAATAGAGCAAAATGGCAGAAGTGGGGCCTTTTCCTTTTAAAGGATTATTAGAAAAAAATGAAAATGTGGGCCAACATTTTTAAGCATGGTATTTGAAAAAAATGATGATGTGTAGCCTGGGAACTTGAATCCCTATAAGTTTTATGGAATTCAAGTAGATAAGAGCTACACAGATCCAAGGTTCCAAGATTTCAGGGTCCATGGGTAGCCAAATAAATTTGTGAATTTGCGATTTTTCCATTTATTTGAACACCTAGGTCGAGGTTGTGGTGGTTCTTATTAGTGGGAAATTTATTATGAAAACATAAAATTAAGGGCCTAAATTCTTATTAAGGGTAACATTGTATGCTAAGCTCAAAACAAAGGGTCCTTATTATTATTGAGAATAAAAATTAATGGGGTTTTTTTTTGTTACTACAAATGATGATGAACTAGGTGAAACAACTATATTTATAATGAATATCAAATTTATAAAGATAAAGGAATAAGGGTTAGACAATATCATAATGCTAGAATTCAAATTTTCCATCATAAGTTTCCCTAATAAACTAAACCAAGAAAATTTATCATCGTTATTTGTGAACCCTATAAGTATTTTCCCCAAAAGGTTTGTAGTAACATAAAATTATTCATTAACAACAACAAATTTGATTGTCAATCAACTTTGAGAACACAAAGTGATAAGAAAGGTTTAGCATTAAAAATAAACTTCAATGCCACAGGTAGAGCTGCTGCTACCAACAGGCATCCATAGTCTTAACATGGTTATCTTTTAACCCTAGAAATGCCAACGTACCATCCATTGGTAATAGTTTTTAGAGAAATTTTATTTGAATAAATTTTATGTTTTGAATTTAAGTTAATTGAAATCCATTGTCCTGGCTTAGTGACCAGATGTCTCATAAGACCTAACAAAAGTTAATAAGCTGACTTGTGATGAGACCTCTTGTCTTATAGTCATAAGGCTACAAGAAATTACCCTAGCATGGTGATTAAATGTGGTAATGTCACAAATATCAGACCCCATGATCATGGTACATCTGCTCATGATGAGACCTCCTATATTTCGATTAATTTTGTATTTTTGAATTACACTCTAAAAATATATTAATTAGTGGGTGGGGAGACAAAAATACCCCTTAAGGGATGGGATGGCATAAAAAATTTTAGATGACCAAGCTCTACTTGATTAGGTTTTCATCTCATTGATTGATTAATTTGAAGTTGTTGTTGTCAATGATATTTTTCTTGTATGAGCCAGGGGTTAAGGATAGTCCACACCATCATGATAAGTACACCATAATGAACAATAATTAGGGACTCTATTTTTTAGGAAACTTGAACATGAGAATAGAAATATAATCTCAATGGTGTTTTCCTTTTAAAGATAAAACTTCGTATATAAATAATAGAGAATTATGAATAGCCCAAACACATAGCCAAAAGAAATAACACTCAACTTGGAAAACCAAGAGAGGGAAAGAAGGGCATGAAATGATGAATTAATATAAGAAATCAAATTGTACATATGATTATTTACATATTTACATAAGTCATATTGAATTTTCAGGAAAAATATTTTGAAGGATCAGCCCATTTGTATGAAGGGATTTTTTTCTTCCATGAAGATCTTGCAAAATTAATGTAGATGGACTAGGTCGTTCTGCAATATGAAATGTTCCTAGCCACAATTTTTGAAATTTAGTATGTTTACCCATTTCTTCATGGGATTTATCCCACTTCAGTACTAAGTCACCAACTTGAAAAGTTTTTTTACTAACTAAACTGGAATCAAACAAAGCTTTGATAGTTTTTTGATGCTTGGAATATGTTTAATTTTCTTTTTTCCTTTCTTCTTCTAGTTTAAATATTTGGGATAAAATATTTTGTAGGGATGAGCAAGGTTGTTCCTCAATTTAATGCACTAAGGCTATGGAAGGAAAAACAACATTAGGGGGGAGAAAAACCTCTTTTCCACAAACGAAGAAGTAAGGTGACGCACCTAATGATTCTTTATAGGTCATCCTATCAACCTAGAGAGAAAAAATTAAAGCTAATGTCAATTTCTTTGATTATAATCAATAGTTCATTTAATAATTCTTAAGATATTTTTATTTTTTGATTCTACTAATTTGTTTCCTTGAGGGTAATAATTTTCAAAATATTTAATTTTAAATCCTCTTTTCAGTGAAAATTTAGCTAGTAAATTTCCATAAAAATACGAGGAATTATCAAACATTAAATCACTTGGGAGACCAAACCTAGTAATGATATGTTGATCAATGAAATCTGTTACTAGTTCTGAATTGACCAATTTTAGAGGTATGATCTTCACCCACTTTGTGAAATAGTCTATGGTTGTAAGAATATACTTTTGTTGCTTAGAAGAGTGAGGAACGATATAACCTATGATATCCAGTCCCCATTTCTCAAAATATTTTTCAATGTTTATTGGTTGTAATAGTAGGGAGACGTTCCTCTCTTTTTGGTGAGCACTAGTATTGCAGCAATAATGTTGCAACTCCTGGGCATCCTTCTTTACTATTATCAACTCAGTAGTTCGTAACAAACTTCGAAGCATCGGCGTTGTATGCACAAGTACTAGTTCTTACTGCAGGTTGCCACTTAGTTAGCTGGCGCAAGATCACTAGGAGCTCAAGCAAATTTCTATGGATTCTAGAAGAAGCTCTATATGTGATGAAAGGAGTGAAAGATTACTCTATAGATGCTACTCTAACTGCAGAAAGGAGAAAGACTGAAATGTAAAGCAAACCTAGTAAACCCTAATTAGCCAACTAATCCTACTTTTGCAGAAAGCACTATGAAAACCATGAAAGGAATGCCACTACCTACTCAAGGAAGTAAAAAACATCTAACTAAGCTATTTCTGGAAGTAAATAAGCAATTTTTTTTTTTGTATTTTTATGTATTTTTATGTGAATTTGACATGCATGTAATTTATTGTGTGTGAATGTGGAAGCGAATAGGTGGTGTTGAAGGGTGGTTTTGAGGCTTGAGAGGATGTAGGATGGTGTGGATGGGTCCTACGATGTCTCAAGTGGCCTTCTGGAGGCTTTTCCCACACTCGGAATTCAAAAGAAAGCCTACAGGAAAATCTAAAGGAGGACACAAGAAATCTATAGGAGGAAAAACAATGTTCAATAGGAGGGCTACAAGAGGAGACCGAGAGCCGTTTTCACTATTTTGAGGGTGTGAGAGTGGGTGGAAAATGTGGATGAATGTTGGAATGAGGTGTTAGGGCACCTAGCGTCTACCAAGAATCACCAGGAGAGAGGAAGATGATTGGGTTTTCTCAAGGAGAGAGGAAGAAGTTCTGTGGAAAATGTAGGAAACTAAGCCATAATTAAGGTGAGACTTGGGCAACCTGTAGGGCATAGATCAGATGGAGGATGGGGTGGTTGATAAGCTGGTCTACTGCAAGAAGAGATTTTCTACAAAGGAACTGACAGTCAACCAATAAGATCAAATAAGCAATGAAATGAGTGCATCTAGGAAAACAAAGTTTTGCATCAAACTAGTCTAAACTATGATCTATGAAAGGAAATGCTAAGAAATGTTGCAAGAAAGGAAAGCATGAAAGAATAGTATTGCAAATAAATAATTGAGCATGATGACGAAGATCTGAAGCAAAGAAAAACTGGACTATTAACCTACTAAAAAGCTGCAAACACTAGAAGTCCTATGAATGAGGAAAATCTGTGTTTTTGGGGCAGCAAGAGGGTCTTTGCCTCAAATCATGGTCCCAAAGGGAGGAAGAGAGGCCAAGGCATTATTGCTAGCCTTTTGAATCTTCTCTTTATCACTGCCTAACCTACTATAGAAAGCACAAATGGAAGCAAACTACTTAATCATCAAAAGCAACCTATTCTTAACCATCAAAGAAATACATTTAACAGCAACCTGATCTATAAACTGAAATAAAATATACAAATATAAGTAAAGAGGATCTTGGTTTCCTAGATTGGGCCCTAACCCAAGAGCTTCAACCCTCTAAGGTAACTTAGTGCTATCTCAAAAAGGATTCCATCTTTATTATCAAAACCATAACAAGATTGCATGAAATTGTCTCAAAAATGATAAGCTCGAAGTTGGAGCAGAGTTTACATAAGAAAAAATTCAACAAAAATTTGACAAAACTCCAACCATACTGAGGCCCTAGGCCTCTCTCCTTATACAAATGAAGCTACCAACAACTTCCTTAAAATCAAGGAGGCTTGGCTCCCAAAACTTGAGATAATCATCTGTCATCCTCCACTTGCTTGGTTTCCTTCTAGTGCATGACTTGGTTGCTTGTACTCCGAGCTGAATGAAGGGGAATTCAAAGTGAGGAGTAATAAAGGAGGGGGATTCCCTCCTATAAGTCCTCTCCTTTGTCCACTTCGAGTTATTGCTGCCATTTGTCCACTGGATTCTTGACTTTGACCTCAAAATTCATCAATAATCTGCATTAAACACATGTGAGACCACATGGCATCATAACTAACTCAACTCACTCCATAAGCATAAATATAATCAGAAAATCATACAATAAGTTAAGAGAATGGTTGATTTGACTAGGTTAGGAGGTAAAATGAGCCCATATAATTACCCATTTATGAGGCTCATCATCACCCCCTACTGAAAGTGTTGCTCATCCTCTGAGCAACTTAGTCCATCTCCTCATCTTTTATGGCCCTGGTGGCCTCCCTAGCATCCCAAGCTTTTGATGTGGTATCCTCTTCCTTGTCATAGAATCTTACCTTCCTTTCTATCTCTTCCCACTGTTCCTCCTCTTCTTCTTCTCTTCTACCTTCTAGCATGTCTAACTACACTGGGGGTCTAAGTTTGAGGCCAATCCAGTTGACCTTCAGCCTCTGCATGGAGCACTTGTACATTGGCACTCTTCTTAATGCCTCCTTCATCCTCATGGGGGAATGATATTCCTTGATCTGCAGATTGTGTGGTAAGGTGTTCCATCTCCTCATGTGTGCATGCACAATCATCCCCAAGTAGCCTTTGCATATCCTCAAAGTGTGCAATGGCTTGTGCCTGATCACTTATATATCTAGGGGAAATCTGAGGATTATTGGTAAGCAGGTTATGTGTGCTGATGAGTGCCATGGGATTTAATGGTTCAGCTCTGATCATTAATGGCTCATTTTTCTCTTTTATCATCAACCTTCTTATTTCTGTTGCGCTCAACTCTTCATGGTTCATCCATGAGGCCATGGCCATTAGTTGTAGGTCCCTTAGCCTGCCATTGGGGTCCCATACATTCATGTCTATGAGGGCCATGTTATGTAGGTAGAATTCTATCATCTTTTCCTTATCTTGGAAATGCATTGTGCCTCTTTGTGCCAAAGTCTCTATCTGAAATTGCAACCATTGGTCCTTGAGATATAGGCCATAGTATTTTGCTAGTGTTCTACATTGCAATGCCTCCATGGATAAGCTGGCCATGCATGCCAGTTGGGTCTCTTTCTCTTGCAGTTGCCTCCTTACCAATTCATTTTAAATTTCAAGGTGGCTTCTTGTAATTGCTTCCTTGTGTCTGATAACACTCAAATCTATACCCATTTCTCTGAGTTTGTTCTCCATATGGAAAATATCCTCAACTCCTTTGGATTTGGTGATTTTCATCCACCTATGTGTTCTTATTCTCTCTTTCTCTAATTCGAAAAATACTAGAACTGAAATTTTTTGAGGAATTATTCTTCCTCGCTCAAGTAGATTGTAGTAGGAGGCAAGACTAGGCTGGGGATCAGGTTCTTGTAGTTCTGTTTCTTCATCCTTTAACTGTGGCTGTCCTTCCATTTCTTTCTCATGCTTTTGGGTCTCCTATAGTTTTGACAGTGTCTCCTATAGAACTGTCTAAGCCTCCTGTAGGACTATTTTTGGGTCCTGTAGTTCTACCTTTTCTTTCCATGTGGGAGATCTAGGATTTACCCTTTCATATGTGATAGGTGCCTTGGAAGGGGATTATTTTGCTTGGGTAGAGGGTGAATCTTCAATTGTAATGGGCACTTTTGAAGACGGCTGAGGTTTCCCTGTTTTGATTCTTGTGCTCTTCCTAGCCCTGAAATACATGGAGGCCTGCCTTTTCCTCTTTTGTTTTGGCTTGATTGGTGTACTGAGGGTAGTGAGAGCAACTGCTGCCTCTCTTTCTAGAGTCTCAAGGGACACTTCTCCTTGTTCTGTCTTTTCTGCCTCTTTCTCTCCTCCTTCTGTCTCTTTTTCTGTCTATGTTTCTTCCTGCTCTGTTTCTTCAGCTTTCCCCTCCTCTATCGTAATTTCTTCCTCCTCCCTTTCTTGTTATGCTAAGTCACCAGTTGATTCACCTTCTCCCCCTTGCTTCTCTTCCTCCTCACTACCAGTAGGACTGATATCATAGGTTAGGGTCTGTTTGTCATCCTCAGCTGTCATATTTCATAAGATTTCCCATGCTATAGGGAGTGTAAATGTATGGAGGGCTTCTTCCACTAAAATTTTAGTTAACTCATGCTGAGCTAGCTACTCTGAATTTCCTACTTGAACCTTAGTGCTGGAGTCAATGATGGACTGTAGGAGGAAGTAGGGGATGATGAGCTTCTAAGGGGCTGGAGTGTCCATGCCATACCTTAATTCATGAAGGATTCTAAAGTGGTAACCATAGACAATGTTGTACCTCCCCTCATAGGAAATATATTTGATTATTTGGTAGCTAACCTCATACCAAGGATATCGTATGCTAGCCCTTCTAATGCCATTTTTATCCTCTATAGGGGTTTCATTATTTTGGAAAACGTTTTTCTTGGCAGCCTGGCCAAATCGTTTATCATCCTTTCTCCAAGGTAGCCCAAGAGGAAGGGTAGTGACTCTACTGATAAATTTAGGGGTTATCTCCATGGAAATACCTCTAAAGGTGACAGTGGCATGTGTTCTAGTGTGAGGGACCAAAGAGTGGGCAAATTCTTGGGCAATTTCCTCATCAAACCCTCAGAATTTCTCAAAAAAGTTCATCCAATTTGCTCTTGTGAATATGTCCACTACTTGGGGATGTGCATGGAGCCTGGAGGAGTTGGTGGGCTCCTTCCTCATAAATCCTCTTGTCATTTTGTTTATACTTCTTTGGGAAACCAAATGTGGAGATGGAGACAATAATTTTCGAGAAAAGCAGAGAAGTAGAGGAGACTCTGTTTTTTTTTTTTTAATAAGCATAAATTCCTTTATGTATTTTCTCCTCTTAAAGGGTTTATCTCCTCCTCAAATTGAAACCATTTCTTGCATATTGATGAGCCCCAAATTTGGTAACATTTTGGGCTCATTTGGCCTAAGTACCCTTGTTCAATCCTTCATTTTTCATAACTTATGCATTATTTTTTAGTATGTTTATGTCATTTGTACGAATAAGGGTAGTCACTATTCCTAGGTGGCTAACACGTGCTCATTTTAGGATTTTTTGACACATGTTGGAGCAAAACCGAGCAAACATGGGCTAGGAGACAGCCAAGCTTGGGTTGAGGATTTGTAGGGGGGTTGTCTATGGCATTAAATAGCCTCCCTCGGGATCTTCACCCCCAACTCTGAGCTCCAAAGGCCATCGAAACCGGATCTAGAAAGAAGCCAAATAGATTTCTTGGAAGGAGCTGTTCACTCACAGTTTGGGCAGCCAAGTCCCATAGATTTAGGAGGCCATCTAGGGCCTCGTGGTCTATAAATGTTAAGGCCTCAGCCTTCGAAAAGGACTTTTGAAAAACTTGCATATTCTGCACTACAGGCTGCTAGCTCTGTTTTGTTCTTTTGTAGCCATTATTGCCATAACTCTTGACTTATGATTATTTTTTGATAATGGGAAGCAATCAGATTTGATATCAGCTCTGAGTTTTTTATAGGAGCCTTAGCTTTCAGGGTTGGGCCCAACCTGAGAGCTTAGGGCCTCCTTCTTTGTATTGTTATCTTTCCTTTCAGCACTGTGATTTTCCTTTTATGCATTTGAAACGTGGTTTTGTTGAGCTAGATTTAGTTGTGTTGGTTAAGTAGGTCATTGTTGAGGAATAGAATTGCTTCAGATGTGTAGAATATATTGACAAGAAAAGAATCGATAAAGCTCCAAAAAAGGGTTGCCTGCACTCTCAATTTCACCTCTCCCTTATTGGATCAGGGGCTGGAATTATAGAACCAACGCTGCTCAACAAAAACACTAGTTTGCTTGACCATGCAATCTTTGGTGTAATGTCTTCATTTGTAGAAGTTAGTCATGCGTTCAGACCTTTTTAGATGTTTCTTTGATCAAGTGCTGTACATGGTTCTCTTTGGAAATAAAGCTGTTGTTCATTTGTTTCATTAACAGTTCGGATAGATTAGCTAAGATTTTGATTGTATGCAGGATTTGGTTGATTCAGTTAAGTACACACTGTGTAGGGCATATCCATCTTTCTCTCATCCACCTAAGCTTCATCCAAGCCAGCTGCTCCATCTCCTAGTTAGCTTCTTCATCTCACAACTGCTCTTTCTGTCCATGTAACCCTACCTTCTTGCTCTTCCTTTACCTTAGCCTCCTTTAAGCCAAGTGAGCTGTCCACACCCTCTCATCACTTCATCCATCAGTCACTGGGCCATCTCAGACCCCTACCCTACCTCTCTATCCATTCATGCATCCCCTTTCACTCACCCATCCTTTAAAATCCAATTTTAGAACATCTTGTAGAAATTTCTGAACATCCTGTAGAAATCCCTGAAACATCCTGTAGAACCCCTCTAGACTTCCTGTAGAAGCTCACAAGTGAGGTTGTTGGATAGCCAAACTTTGTGAAACTCTCTGGAAGGGTGTTAGGGACTCCTTAGACCTTCTCCGTGCCTTCCCAACCTTTTCCAAGCATTCCCCTTCCTTGATCCACCCCTGCACAGGAAAAAGCTAGTTAAGAGCACATGTATGATAATTCTGATAACTTATTCAAAAATACAAAAAGATATGTTATACAGATAGAGATAACATAGGCATGTGCATTTTACCTTTGTAGAAGTAATGGCATCCTTTTCAATAGTTTGCATCCTCTCCTCTGCATCAGTAGGACTAGTTGGTAGAATTAGGGTTTGCTAGGGTTTATGTTACTCTTTGGCTTTCAGTTTCTTTCTGCAAGTAGATCAGCTTCCTTTGAGTTAGCTTCCATCCATCAGGTACAAAGCTTCTTCTAAGAGCCCATAGAAGTTGGCTTGAGCCCCTAGCGGACTTGTGCCGGCTGACCAAGTGACAACTGTGACAAGAGCTAGTACTTGTGCATACAGCACCGTCGCTTCCAAGTTTGCTACGAACTACCGGGTTGATAAGAGTAAAGAAGGGAGTCCCAGGAGTTGCAACATTATTGCTGCAATACTGGAGCCCACCATCTTTTTGGCGCCGTTGCCGGGGAAGCATCAAAGTATTGGTGATTGTTGCTTTTCTTCTATTTATCTACACTTGCCTTCTGCTAAATAGTTTATTTCATTTCCATCCTGCAATTTCATTTCCACAAAAGTAAAATAGATATTTCCTACTTTCATAGATGAGCATTTCAATTCTGCAAGCATAGATTAGCAATTTCAATTCTGCAAGCGTAGATTAGCAATTTCAATTCTGCAAGTGTAGACTAGCATTTCATTCCTGCAATTTCATTTGAGCAACGTAGCTTAGTCCTTTCCTACTTTCATTTCAATTCTGCATCTTCATTTCAGCAAGATAGCTAGTTGCATTTCAATCTACTTTAGTTTTGCAGGTACAAGCAGAAAAAGCAAAAAGCAATCAAAAGCCTTTCCATTTCATGCCTCGTAGGAACGGAGATAAAACCGGTAAATTCTTACCCAACACCCCCACCACTTAACTGAGTCACCCTTCTCTCTTCTTTAGTGACAGTGACCCAGAAGAACCTATAGGTGAGCCTCTTGAGATATACGAATATCCTATACCAGAAGAAGAGTTAGAAACCACTCCACCTAAAGCCATGGCTGAGAATGGAAGAGAAGATGAGAGAATAGAAGGTGCCCTTCCCATCTGAGAGACCAATGGAGACATGAAAATGAAAAACATAAGCCCCTCCGCTTTACCTCACTTCCATGGATTGACTACTGAAGACCCTGATACCTTCCTGTTTGAGTTTTCTGTCCTTTGTCGAACCTATGACTATACAGAAGATGAGCAAAAACTGAAACTCTTTCCCTCTACCCTCAAGGATGCAGCATTACGTTGGTTCATGGGATTACCTAGAAACAGTATCACCACTTGGGCTCAGATGCAGCAAGCTTTCAATACCAAATACTGGGACTACTGTAGGTCCAAGGAAGCCAAGGGAGAGATCTTTGAGATGACCATGGGAAATGATGAGTCTTTAGAAGATTATGAGGAAAGATTCCAACTTAGCTATAAACGGGCCAGGTACACACTCGACCCTGAATCTCTCAAGTTGGTCCTGCTCCGAGGAGTCCCTGAAGACCTTCTAGATACCCTTCACATGCTAGCTAGAGGAGACATTTACCAACTACCTTATGAGGATATAAAGACTGTGTTTAGAAACCACTCTAGGGCAGCCCAGAAAAGAGGTAGGGGAAACCCCCTTTCAGCTAGTGCTACTTTCTCCAAGCATGAGTTTGTTAATCAGCTGGAGGACCTCAAAAGTGAGGTGAGACAGACCATTGCCATGCAACTTGATACATTCCAAATCCAGCAAAAGAAAGAGGAAGCTAAGAGGGCTTTGGCCATCTTCTGTCCTAGGTGTACAAGGAAGCACCCTAAGAACAAGTGTCCATTACACTCGATAGAGGTATGCTTCGTTTGTGAGGAGGACTAGCCCACAAACCAATGCCCAACCTTACCTGGTTTAAGGCCATGTACCAAGGAACTGAGGCACCCACTGAACCTCTCTACTTCCTCAACCAAAGGAGGCCGCATGGACCTAGACCTTACCAGCAGGGGATGCAAGGGACATCCCAAGCCTATTATAGCCCCAACCAATCTGCTCCTATGCCTTCTTGGGCCCCCCCTACTCATCCTCCCTGGTCTGTGCCTCCTCCATGGTCTTACCCACCTCAATACCATACTCAGCCCACTACTCATTCGTTTCACTCACATGTCCAGCCACAGCCTCAGTGGAATACACCTCAACTGCGGTGTAGGCCCCAGTACAACACTCCTCCCGCCATTTTGCCTCCACCACCAGCTCAACCACAACCATTACCTCCTGCTCCTCCGAGACAACCCCAAATACCTGCTCAACCGAACCCGAACCCCAACAACCGACAGGCCCAGCAGGTATATACCGGGGAAACAACCTGCCCTACCTATGCTGTGGAGATCCAAGAGATCAACCTGCGATCTGGGAAGACTCTTCTGGATCGCCAAGCTCCTCCCCTAGAGGACGAGGAAGATAAACAGGAAAGTGAACCCAAGACCACTCCACCCTTTCCTGAGAGACTAACAGTAACCACACAACCCGACCAAGAGGAGAATGAGCTTTTGGGAGAACTCAAACAGTTGTGTGTGAGAATACCACTTCTCCAAGCCATCAAAGATGTACTAATATACAACAAATTGGTTAAGGAAAAGTGTTTCAAGCACCCAAGTAGGTGAAAAAGAGATGCGTCAACCATCAATGTCATAGGACAACTATCTGATCTTATGTTGGGGCAAGTAATCTGTCCAAAGTATTTGGATCTTGGGAGTCCTATAGTTGATGTCCACATCAATGGCACCATCATACCCCACACTTTGATTGATTTAGGGGCTGCCATTAATGTGATGACCAGGGATACCATGCTCAAACTCAACCTTCAGGGTTCCTTAAGGAAGACCTCGACGGTCCGACAGTTGGCAGATCGCTCCACCGTGACTCCCGAAGGGATTGTGGAGCATGTCTTGGTCTCTGTTGACTCTTGGGAGTATCCTGTGGACTTCTTGGTTATTCAGCCAAAGGAAAAGCTTACCGGATACCCCATTATTTTGGGAAGACCTTGGTTAGCCACTGCGGATGCTTACATAAGCTGTCGAGTAGGAAACATGACCATCAAAAATGGTCCTATGTCTAAGTAGCTAGTCCTATACCCTCCTACCCAACCTCTATTAGAGCATGACTTACCATTTTGGTTGGAAGAAGGAGAAGAGGATGAGGTGTACTCTGCACCCTTGTGCACCTTAGAAACCACCAGGGGAGGTCCTCAAACTGAGGATGATTTGATTGAGACCTTGATTCAGAATCCGCCTCCCAGTGCATTGTCCTTAGAGAAATTGGTGGAAGATACTCAAGCCAGCACCTTAGTGGACCTTTGTGTGACCGATCCACTCTCTCCCAAAGTCAAAAATGTGGAATTTGGTCCCGAGAGAACGTTAAAGATCAGTTCCTCCCTATCTCCTTCCCAAGAAAAGGAGCTGTATAGTCTGTTGGCCAGTCATCTAGATGCTTTCGCTTGGAGCTATAAGGAGATGAAAGGAGTCCATCCTTCGGTCCGTACCCATCACATCTACATCAAAGAAGATTGTAAACTAGTCAGAAAACCTCAGAGGAGAATGAATCCAGCCCTTAAGGACATTGTCAAAGAAGAACTGCAAAAATTGTTGGATGCAGGATTCATCTACCCAATCTCGGATAGCGAGTGGGTGTCCCCTCTGGTGTTGGTACCCAAGAAAAATGGAAAGTGGAGAATCTGTGTGGACTACCGAGAACTGAAAAAAGCCACCAAGAAAGACCACTTTCCTCTGCCTTTCATAGATCAAGTGTTGGATGGACTAGTGAGGAAGAAGTTTTTCTCTTTCCTAGATGGGTTCAGCGGGTATAACCAAATCCAAATCAAGCCAGAAGACCAAGATAAGACCACCTTCACTTGTCTTTGGGGTACCTTTGCTTACCGAGTCCTTCCCTTTGGGCTATGCAACACTCCTGCCACTTTCCAAAGAGCAGTATTGAGCATCTTTTCTGAGCTGGTCCATGATTCGGTGGAAATCTATATGCATGACTTCACTCCCTATGGGTCCAACTTCCAAGAAGCATTATCCAATCTGGGAAAAGTCCTAACCAAGTGCATTGAGATGAACCTGTCCCTTAGTCCTGAAAAATGTGAATTCTTGATGACTGAAGAGACCTTGCTAGGACATACCATTTCTCGCCAAGGATTGCAGGTGGATCCTAATAAAATTGCTCTCATCAAAAAGGTTCCACCTCCTCAGAAGGTAAGAGATGTGCGGAGTTTCCTAGGCTTAGCAGGATATTATAGAATATTTATTAAAGACTTCAGTAAGCTAGCCTCACCACTGTTTGGCCTCTTAGCAAAAGATGTTGAGTTCAAATGGACGGACGACTGTCAAAGGGCTCTGAATGAATTAAAGGATAAGTTGGTGTCCGCCCCGATATTAAGAGGTCCAAACTGGGCCCTACCTTTCCACATCCACACTGATGCCTCGAACAAAGCCATAGGGGCAGCCTTAGGACAGGTTGAACAAAAACTCCCATATGCCATATACTTTGTCAGCAAAAACTTATCCAAGGCAGAACTGAATTATACTGTAACTGAGAAAGAGTTCTTGGTCGTGGTTCATGCCCTAAACAAGTTCCGACACTACATCATTGGCTATCAAACATTTGTACATACTGATCATGCTGCAATTAGATATTTAATGAATAAACCAGATGTGAATGCTCGTATTATTAGATGGTTACTTTTGTTGCAACAGTTTGATTTGACTATCGTTGACAAACCAGGTAAAGAAAATGTTGTTGCTGACTTCTTGTCTAGACTGGATTTACCTGTAGGTGAAGATGGAACAGTGGACGACCAGATGCTAGATGAACATCTGTTTGCTATCTCAGTACTCTCTCCATGGTTTGGTGATATAGCAAACTATCTGGTCTCAGCACAGTTCCCTCCGCATCTATCTTCCAAAGAGAAAAGCAGAATTGTAAGGAAGAGTGCCTCATTCACTTGGATCGGAGGCAACCTGTTCAAACTTGGCCCTGATCAGATCTTAAGGCGTTGTGTAAGGGAGGAGGAAGTCTTTGACATCCTCCTAACCTATCATGACGGGCCTTGTGGAGGACATTTTGTAGCCAAGAGGACTGCCTTCAAAATTCTACAGGCAAGCCACTATTGGCCCACGCTTCATGAAGATGTCAAGAGATATATTAGCCAATGTGACCGATGCCAAAGGATGGGGAAGCCAACCCCAAGGGACGAAATGCCTCTCCAACCTTAAGTGACTCTTGAACCATTTGAGAAGTGGGGCATGGATTTTTTGGGTCCTATCAATCCTCCTTCAAGGCAAAGGTCTTACATCATTGTGTGCACAGACAATCTGACAAAGTGGGCGGAAACCAAGGAAATCAGAGCAGAGACAGAAGATAAGGTGGCTGAGTTTTTAAGAGAAAACATCTTCTACAAATTTGGCTACCCAAGAGAGCTAGTCACCGATCAAGGAAGCCAGTTCACCTCCAACTTAATTGAACATTTGCTTGCTCATCACAAGATCAAGCATAGGACTTCCACCCCCTATCATCCTCAAGCAAATGGGCAGGTGGAAGTCACCAATAGAGGATTAGAAGGGATTTTGACTAAGGTGGTGAGCAGTAGCAAAAAGGATTGGGCAGATCGCCTGGTTGAGGCCACTTGGGCTTACAACACCACTTGGAAGACCACAACCAACTTCATACCTTATGAATTGGTCTATGGGAAGAGAGCTTTGCTGTCAATTGAGTTCGAGTACAACACATTGAGGATGGCAGCCCAGCTGGACCTAGATCTCAGCCATGCCCAACAAGAAAGGTTATTGCAGCTGAATGGGCTAGATGAACACAGAATGCAGGCCCTTCTCCACTCAGAAGTGGTTCAACTTCAGAGGAAGATATGGCATGACCGACACCTCAATGACAAGCAATTCCAACCGGGAGATTGGGTGTTGTTGTATGATTCCAGACATAAGGATTTCAAGGGGAAGCTGAGGACAAGATGGCTAGGACCATATGTAGTGGAGAAGTGTAATGATAATGGGTCTGTTCTTATTCAGACCATTGATGAGGAAGCCATCCCCATGCTCGTCAATGGGCATCGACTAAAGATCTACAGGAAACCTCTTTCGAGGCAAGAGTTCATCAAAACTGTGGAAAAATCAGTGCTGGTCATAGAGAAGGGTTCTACCTCTGTGTTGGGCATACCCTAAGCATCAAAAAAAAAAAAAAAATCATAATAAAAAGATCCTTGGGTGAAAACCTTTCTGAGGCTCCCAAGGCAGATGGTAGGGGTGAAAACCTCATTAAGGCGCCCCTGCTGTCTCTCTGAAAAAATTGGAATAAAAAAACAAGACCCTTGGGTGAAAACCTCTCTGAGGCAACCAAGGCAGATAGTAGGGGTGAAAACCTCATTGAGGCACCCCCGCTGTCTCCTCAAAAAAAAAAAGAAGAAGAAAAAAACAAAGAAAAAGAAAAAGAAAGAGGCAGAAATAGAAAAACGGGCTCAGGCTTTGGAAATTAATGCAGGTTGTAGGAATTCCATGCAAAAAAGGAGGCCTCTCAACTCAAGGACAAGGGTCCCTACCATGCTACCAGGTGACCTCACCAACACTCCCTCTAGAAACACTCATCTCTTCCAAGGTTTGGGCACGATCTAGTCATAGTTTAGCCTCCTACAGGAAGCTACAGGACTTTCTACAGGAAGTTCTGTATTTCTACAGGAAACTTCCTGTAGAATCTTGGGACGGGCCAGGACCGACTTTGTAGAAGAATTTGAAGCCCGAAGTCCAATAAGGAGGCATGCAACCAATGTTTTGCTCCATCACCCACTTCTGTCACCTCCTTCCACCACCATTGTTGCCATACAATTCAAATACCTGCACAGTCAAACCAGAACGTTGGACTCTCAGAAGAAATAATTTTCAAATGGAAAATAAAGCATGCAGACGCCCAATGCGCTACCTGTCAAGGCAATCCGAGGACCCTGCAACCATGAACGTGACTCCACCGTTTCGGCATGCACCCTAGGAGGAGAAACGGCTATAGGATGTCCTACAGGAATCCTGTAGCAGTTGATCTGGCTAGAGCACATGCCATGAAGATACCTGAAACTCATGAGTCGGCGCATGCACCATCCATAGCCAGGTAACCGGTCTCATAACTAGCAGCAGTGAGCAAAAAGGAGCTCCCGTGCCTGTGCACGAAGTGGCAGAAAGCGGATGCATCACCCTCGTCCTAAAGCATGAGAAAAATAACATCCACGGCCGCATAGGAAAGTGCCTCACCCTGTTTCGTCAAACTACATGAACAATGCTCTAAAATGTGTGTAAATATGAAAATGAATAGGTTGAGCAAGTTGGGTAGCCATTCAACTGGCCACCACAACCAGCCTGACGGCCTCGTCTGATCCGAAAAGCTTTGGGTGTGTCGACGAGATAGGAAATGGACACGTGGGAAGCGTCCAGTTAGAGAGAAGCGGCGATCTCACAGGAGTGGCGGCGGTAGATATGCAGGGAATGATTCGGCGGTCAGGCAGACATGCAGTGGGATGATAACAGGTGATGTCGGCCAACGGGCCGACGGGGACAGCTCACCCCCGCGCCACGAGTTCTGCAGAGATTCAAATCTACCGGCTAGATCGCGTATGGCGCACTACACTCATTTATTCTCAACTGCTTTGCAGCCGAGTACGCATCTGCAATTTCCTGAAGGCTGATACTCCGAGTTCTCGGCCTGTTTAAACGTCTTGTTGTTGTACAGAAGGCCCAGAACCACTAAAGCGCTCCCCAGAACCCACGCACGACTTCTACAGGAAGCTGCACTACAGGAAGCTCAACGTTACGGAGGAAATTAAACTGTTCACGTCAAAAGTGGCAATTCTGGAACGAGGTAAGCCTGAACATAGTCCTCCCATGCAATTGGTTTGAAAGGTGGTGAAGTCGACATATTAAAGGGGTAGAAAACCGTAAATTACAGTCTGTGCATGAATTTGCAAGCGTCTTCTTATTTCTGCATGAGAATTGTCGTCGTAGTGTGTATGCGGGATTTTCTACAGGGTTTGGTTCATAATTGAGCCACTGTTAATGCTCACCTGTAGACAGTCGTGAATTTATAAACTGTGTGCATGATAGAGGCGTAACTCTGTGCTCTGTCTAAGGAAATCCCAAAGATCCATCTTTTTATACGCGCCAGCCAGCTCAAGCAAACACAACAAGATTTTACCATGCCGGGTGGGTTCATTAGGAAAGACCCTATAGACTCAAAGAAGCTACGGGAAACCCCTGAGGTGGTAGACCTGTTTTCTCGTGCACGGTGGATGTCATTCTATGACAAGCTTCAAGGTCACAATGACGAGGTTGCAGAAGAATTCTTGCGATCCTTGCAGCCAAAGTAAAAAACGTTGGCTGTTGTCAACTTAAGAGGTTTGACCCTCAAACTCACCCCACAGTTCATTAGCAGAGTCACTGATCTACCGATGGGGGTACCTTGGGATAAGGAGGAGAGAAAACTGGGCCAGAAGGCTAGGAAGGAGTTCTTTTTGCTAGAGGAGCAATTCTCAGAAGACAAGAATGGAGTTCGAAGAACCAACCTACAGCCATTCTGGAGTGAGGTCAGCCTCCAAATTATGAAGTATATCACGTGCGAGGGGCGATTCAGCATCGTGTATGGATATCATTTCTGGCTACTCACAGAACTTAGGCACCGAATGGACCTACCCTCAGAGAAAAATTTGAGCATTTCTTACTTCCTCCTGCAGTCCACGACTGAGTGTGCCACTAAATTGAGAGAGGGGGCACCAGACCAGATAGCCCATCATGGGCTCATTAAGCTCCTCATGGAAGATGCACTCCACACGTACATGTCCCTCTCTCCTGGGAAACCTTTCGAAATTTGACTAAGGATGATGACATTCGAGTGCTGGCTGAGGAGCCCACCTCCTCTAGCAGCAAGGAGAAGGAACCAATTCAAACTGAGAAGAAAGGAAAAGGCCAAGAAACCATGGCCAAAGCACCAAAGAAAGATCACAAGGGAAAACAAGAGAAAAACCAAGCTGCCAAAATAGAGGGTGACAAAACCACACTAACACCCAGGGAGAAACGACTACAGAGTAGGGTGGAAAGGACTGAAAAAGTCCATGTCAGTGAGGTCACCTCTAAGGTAGCCTCAGCAAAATTGAAAGAAAAAGCACCCTCAGCCAAGCAGGCTAAAACAGTGCCATCTGTTTCTATAGGAAAATTAAAAACGGATTCTATGGGAAGCCAGAAATCAGCCACTACAGGGCTTTCTACAGGAAGTCCTGAGAAAAGAACACAGAGGGAGAAGACGGCTGAAATTCTTGCTCGGGAGGCAGCAGCTATGCTGGCCACCCTAAGTACCTCTCCCAAGCCAAAGGAGAAATGCAAAAGGGAGACTCCTTTGTATTTCAAAGCGAGGAGAAGTGTAAGAATTAAAATCGGCAGGTCCCAACCTCCATCTAAAGACCCAATTACCATCGAAGACACCCCTACCTCGCCAAAGGAGAAGTCCCCCTCCAAAGTATCAGTCACTTATGATCGGGGGAGCCCCAAGACAACTACCTGGAGGGAGAGAATGGAAAGGTCAGATTCAAAAACCCCTCTACAGGATGCTGAAGCAGTTCTACAGGAAACATTAACCAAGCTCAAGGAGACCGAAAGAATGGAGGGGGAGGAAACCACCTCACCACAAAGGGAAGAAGAGGTAGAACACATTATGGAGCCTAGCCCCCAGCCCAGCTTGAGCTCTTATTATAACCTTTTGGAGGCTGGGAAAATTATCCCACAAAAATTCACAGTACCGCTTTTCTTTGCATTGGAAAAAGAAAGAGTGCGAACCCACACATGGATGAGGATAGCTAAATCTAAAGGAGTAGCAGATATAGACCCCTTAGAGGAACAACTCAAGGAGGCAAGAAGGGAATTAGCTATGGCAAAATACATGGGAAACTGCCAGCGAGTATTTCTACAGGAAGAAAATGAGAAGCTCAAACTGTAGCTACAGGAACAGAGGAAATAAAGGGGCACAGCATCAGAGGACACTACAACAGAACCTCAAGGCAAAGAAGGAATGCAAGCTGGTCTTGAGGAACTAAACCAGCATCTACAGGAAAGGGAATTGCAAGCAAACATAGAGATACAAGCTCTCAAACAGCAGTTGCAAGAAAAAGAGGCACAACTGGCTTGCATGGCTAGTTGGGGTATGGATGCTCTACAATGTAGGTAGCCGGCCAAATCTTATGGACTATACCTACGGGAACAGTGGCTGCAATTCCAAATTAATGCAGTAGCACAGAGGGGTATCTCCCAGATCCAAAACCCCCAGCAGTTCACAGATTTATGCAACAGCATCTCCACAGAGGACAAGGCCAAGCTATCAGAGTTCTACCTCCATAATTTGGCCCTTCCTAATGTAACTTCATGGGATCCCAACACAGTTGTGGGAGATATGTAGCTGATGGCATTTACCTCATGGTTAAACCACGAAGAAAAGAGAGCGACAGAGGTCAAAGATGTTATGAACCGAGAGTTACATGAACCACTGCTAATTAGAGCAGAGCCAGGGGACCCCACTGCATTGATATCCGCCCACCAAAACCTAGCAACCAACCCGTAGGCTTTACTAAAATACATGGATCATCAGGCTCAAGCTATAGCACATTTCGAGGATATGGAGTGACTATTAGGGGACAATTGTGTTCATGCTTGCACCTAAAGGTGGAACACATTGTCCCACAGCCCCAAAATCAGGGAGTATCACACTCCAACTAGAATGAGGGAGGGCCTAGTATGAGTACCTCTCTACAAGAAGTCCATGCAGAACCTCCAAGCTAATTGGATCGGCCTCAAGCTAAGCCCACCTTTGCTTTTGGGATTGGTAGAAGGAAGCACGGAAAAAGAAGAGCATAAGCAATGGGAAGAGGTGGAAAAGAAGGCCGGGTTCCATGACAATGAGGAGGATATTACTTCAGAAGCCTGGGATGTGAGAGTGGCAATTAAAGCAATGAAGGACGAGGAGCTGGATTAGTTGCTCAGGGATGAGCAATCATTTTAGCAGGGGGTGATGATGAGCCCCAAATTTGGTAACATTTTGGGCTCATTTGGCCTAACTACCCTTGTTCAATCCTTCATTTTTCATAACTTATGCATTATTTTTTAGTATGTTTATGTCATTTGTACGAATAAGGGTAGTAACTATTCCTAGGTGGCTAACACATACTCATTTCAGGATTTTTGACACATGTTGGAGCAAAACCGAGCAGACATGGGCTAGGAGACAGCCAAGCTTGAGTTGAGGATTCGTAGGGGGGTTGTCTATGGCATTAAATAGCCTCCCTCGGGATCTTCACCCCCAATTCCGAGCTCCAAAGGCCACCGAAACCAGATCTAGAAAGCAGCCAAATAGATTTCTTGGAAGGAGTTGTTCACTCACAATTTGGGAAGCCAAGTCCCATAGATTTAGGAGGCCAGCTACGGCCTCATGGTGTATAAATGTTAAGGCCTCAGCCTTCGAAAAGGACTTTTGAAAAACTCTTGCATATTCTGCACTACAGGCTTCTAGCTCTGTTTTGTTCTTTTGTAGCCATTATTGCCATAACTCTTGACTTATGATTATTTTTTTGATAATGGGAAGCAGTTAGATTTGATATCAGTTCTGAGTTTTTTATAGGAGCCTTAGCTCTCGGGGTTGGGCCCAACCTGAGAGCATAGGGCCTCCTTCTTTGTATTGTTATCTTTCCTTTCAGCACTATGATTTTCCTTTTATGCTTTTGAAACGTGGTTTTGTTGAGCTAGATTTAGTTGTGTTGGTTAAGTAGGTCATTGTTGAGGAATAGAATTGCTTCAGATGTGTAGAATAGATTGATAAGAAAAGAATTGATAAAGCTCCAGAAAAGGGTTGCCTGCACTCTCAGTTTCACCTCTCCCTTATTAGATCAGGGGCTGGAATTGTAGAACCAGCGCTGCTCAACAAAAACACTAGTTTGCTTGACCATGCAATCTTTGGTGTAATGTCTTCATTTGTAGAAGTTAGTCATGCGTTCAGACCTTTCTAGATGTTTCTTTGATTAAGTGTTGTACATGGTTCTCTTTGGAAATAAAGATGTTGTTCATTTGTTTCATTGACAGTTCGGATAGATTAGCTAAGATTTTGATTGTATGCAGGATTTGGTTGATTCAGTTAAGTACACACCGTGCAGGGCATATCCATCTTTCTCTCATCCACCTAAGCTTCGTCCAGGCCAGCTGCTCCATCTCCTAGTTAGCTTCTTCATCTCACAACTGCTCTTTTGTCCACGTAACCCTACCTTCTTGCTCTTCCTTTACCTTAGCCTCCTTTAAGCCAAGTGAGCTGTCCACACCCTCTCATCACTTCATCCATCAGTCACTGGGCCATCTCAGACCCCTACCCTACCTCTCTATCCATTCATGCATCCCCTTTCACTCACCCATCCTTTAAAATCCAAATTTAGAACATCCTGTAGAAATTTCTGAACATCCTGTGGAAATCCCTCAAACATCCTGTAGAACCCCTGCAGACTTCCTGTAGAAGCTCACAAGTGAGGTTTCTGGATAGCCAAACTTTGTGAAACTCTCTGGAAGGGTGTTAGGGACTCCTTAGACCTTCTCCGTGCCTTCCCAACCTTTTCCAAGCATTCCCCTTCCTTGATCCACCCCTGCACAGTAAAAAGCTAGTTAAGAGCACATGTATGATAATTCTGATAACTTATTCAAAAATACAAAAAGATATGTTCTGCAGATAGAGATAGCATAGGCATGTGCATTTTACCTTTGTAGAAGTAATGGCATCTTTTTCAATAGTTTGCATCCTCTCCTCTGCATCAGTAGGACTAGCTGGTAGAATTAGGGTTTGCTAGGGTTTATGTTACTCTTTGGCTTTCAGTTTCTTTCTGCAAGTAGATCAGCTTCCTTTGAGTTAGCTTCCATCCATCAGGTACAAAGATTCTTCTAAGAGCCCATAGAAGTTGGCTTGAGCCCCTAGCGGACTTATGCCGGCTGACCAAGTGACAACTGCGGCAAGAGCTAGTACTTGTGCATACAGCACCGTCGCTTCCAAGTTTGCTACGAACTACCGGGTTGATAAGAGTAAAGAAGGGAGTCCCATGAGTTGCAGCATTATTGCTGCAATACTAGAGGCCACCACATATATTGATATTCAATGGGGGCATCTTTGGAACCTACCTCCTCATATTGAAAATAGTGCTAAAACCCGTGTTTTCTCCCTTTAAACAACTCACCGCCCCTCCTGTAGAACCCTGTTGTCCCTTCTGTAGAATTCCTATAGGTGCTCTTGTAGAACCTGTAAGTGCTCCTGTAGAAAATGATGAGATCAAGAATATGGGAGAGATCAATGGAGAATGATGGTTACGAGGCTGTGGGGGCACAAAGAAACTAGTATAGCTGAGTTTCGAGGAGAGAATGAAGGAAATACTGGTGAGAGTGCTTGGATAGGAGTACTTATTGCCCTTTATCGATATTTCTAGTGATGGAGGGTAAGCTGGCAGAGTATACGTTGGCCATATTCAAACTGTTGGTCCCCACCTACCTTGTCATCATGGCCCCTCCTCATAATCATCCCTCATGATTGTATCAGAGTTCACACTACCTGTCCTTGACATTTTTCTTGAGTTGACTACGCGCATGTGTGGGTGACGTCTTTAGATGAGTGGAGTCAACTAGATGAAGGTGGCCAAGTTAACTGGCCACCTTTCCCTCGTTCAACCTCAACCATCTCATTGCTTTTTCATGGCTTCTAATTACATAAATGCAAACAAAGGAGCGGGTTAGTTACTAACTTGAGATCCAAATATATTTGTTGTGAGGTGTTGTGGCTCTCTCTCTCTATTGCATGCCTTTGTTTCTTTTGATGCATGTTGTCTGCTTGCTGATGTGTGGCTATGTATTGTGTGGGTTCTTCTCTAGTTGGATCTAAGCTTCAGGTGTCTTCTTCAACCTTCATGTTTGCACTCCCTTGCTGCTGATGTTGGATTTTAATGGGATCAACTGCTACAGGAATTCCTACAGGAGCTCTTGTAACCGCTTCTCCCCTTGAAACTTCAGCTTCTTTCTATGCTTGGAGTTGTGAGGATGATGCCAAAGATGTATATAGAGATGGAGAGGTAATAGGTAGGCTTCAGGTGAGGTGGATGGTGTTGTTTCCTCTCTTTTTTTGTTTTTTTCTCTTTTCGTGAAAATCTATTTTTTCTATATTTTTCTTGGATAGGAAGAAGAATAATTCTTGGCGTTGTGATGCAGGCTTGGAAATGATGGCAAGGAGGTTTGAAGACTGTAGAAGGGTTTATAGGTTATTTATGAAGCTTCCTTGTCCCTAAAAGTACCTTTTATACCCATTTTTGGCTCTCTGTAATTCCAACAGGAGCCTCTTGTAGAAAACACAGAGCCTCATGTAGAAAACACAGTTTTTGAAAAAGAAGCACACTGATGTGAAAGAAAGGCCAAGAATGATGGAGAAAGGTGTGGGAAGGTAGGATAGGTGCTGGTGTTCGTTTCAAGGCTCCCTTAGCACCTTCTGCTGCTTCCTGTAGTCCTCTTGCAACCCTGCAATGCAAATGAATTTTTTTTTTTTTTTTGAAAACAACTAGGGCACCTCAGGGAGGTTTTCACCCTAATTTCCTGCCCTGGGCACCTCCAAGGGAGGTTTTCACCCAGGGATCTTATTTTTCTCTTTTGTGTTATTTTTTTTTTTATATATCACTGGGCTGCCTCAGAAGAGGTTTTCAACCCAGTGATGGGACTCAAGTGCCTCATGGAGGTTTTCACTTCAGTCCTTATTTGTTATTTCTCTTTTTCTTTTTCTTCAGTGAGTGGGTGAAGTGGAGGCTAAGACATGCTCCACTACCATCACTATCTTATTCAGATCTTCAATGAACTCTCACTTGGAGAGGGGTTTGTTGTGGACTTTCAACCAATGTCCATTTACAAGCATGGGGATGGCTTCATCATCAATGTTTCTGATCAGAACTGAACCATTGTCATCGCATTTCTCCACAGTGTAGGGTCCCAGCCATCTTGTCCTCAGCTTGTCTTTGAAATCTTTGTATCTTGAATCATAGAGTAGTGCCCAATCTCCCTCTTGGAATTGCTTCTCTTTGATATTTCTGTCATGGCATATCTTTCTCTGAAGCTGAACTACCTTTGTGTGGAGAAGGGCCTGCAATCTGTGTTCATCCAATCCATTGAGTTGAAGTAATCTCTCTTTCTGTGCATGGCTAAGGTCTAGGTCCAGCTGAGTTTCCATCCTCAGGGTATTGAATTCAAATTCTATTGACAACAAAGCCTTCTTCCCATAGACCAGATCATAGGGTGTGAACCTTGTGGTGGTCCTCCATGTTATATTGTAGGCCCAAGTGGCCTCAACTAATTTGTTTGCCTAGTCGTTTCTACTACTGCACACTACCTTTTTCAAGATCCCTTACAATGCTCTATTAGTGATCTCCACCCACCCATTGGCTTGTGGATGGTAAGGGGTCAAAGTCCTGTGCTTGATTCTATGATGTGTGAGCAGGTCTTCAATCAAATTGGAATTAAACTGAATACCTTGATCTGTGAACAACTCTCTTGGATACTCGAACTTGTAGAATATGTTATCTCTCAAAAACTCAACTACTTTTTCCTTTGTCACTGCTTTGATTTCTTTTGTCTCTACCCACTTTGTCAGGTAATCAGTGCACACAATGATATATTGTTTCTTCTTTGAACGGGGATTGATAGGCCCCACAAAGTTTATGCCCCACTTCTCAAATGGGTCAAATGTCACTTGAGGTTGCATGGGCATCTCATCCTTTGGAGTAGGTTTCCCCATCCTCTGACACCGATCACATTGGCTGGTATATCTGCTCACATCCTGATGAAGAGTGGGCCAGTAGTAGCCTGCTTGCAGTATCTTGAAGGCAGTTCTTTTTGCTGCAAAATGACCTCCACAAGGCCCGTCATGACAAGTCAGGAGGATGTAAAAGACCTCCTCCTCCCTGACACATCTTCTTAAGATCTAATCCAGGTGAAAGGGGTGCTTTTCCTTACTGTCTTGCTCTTCTCCTTTGAGGACAGGTGTGGTGGCAACTGTGCTGAAACCAAGTAGTTTGCTATATCAGAAAACCATGGAAATAGTATTGAGATAGCAAACAGATGTTCATTTGGCATTTGGTCACCCACCATTCCTTCCTCACCTGCAAGCAAATTTACTCTAGACAAAAAGTCAGCAACAACATTTTCTTTACCATCCTTATCAATAATGGTCAAATCAAACTGCTGCAGTAAAAGCAACCATCTAATAATGCGAGAACTTACATCCAGTTTGTTCATTAAATATCTAATTGCAGCATGATCAGTGTGCACAAAGGTTTGATAGCCTGTGATATAATGTCAGAATTTGCTTAAGGAATGCACGATAGCTAGGAGCTCCTTCTCGGTTACTGTATAGTTTAACTCTGTCTTTGACAAGATTTTGATTATAAAGTATATGGAATAAGGTAACTTTTCATAAATTTGTCCTAAGGCTACTCCTATTGCTTTGTTCAAGGCATCTTTGAAAGTGGAAAGATAGGTCCCAGTTTGGACCTCTCAAAGTAGGGGCAGTCACGAGCTTGCTCTTCAAGGTATCTAGGGCTTCTCAACAGTTTTCCGACCATATGAACTCAACATCTTTGCTTAAGAGGCCAAACAAAGGAGAGGCTAGCTTGTTGAAATCTTTAATGAATCTCCTATAATACCAAACTAAGCCTAGGAAAATTTTGACATCTCTCACCTTTTGAGGAGGTGGGACCCTTTGGATGATGGAAATTTTGTTGGGGTCCACCTGTAGTCCTCGCTGAAATATTGCATGACCTAGCATGATCCCTTCAGTCATCAAGAATTCACATTTTTCTAGACTGAGGGACAGGTTCATCTCAATACACTTATCCAAAACTTTTCCTAAGTTAGACAAAGCTTCCTGAAAGTGAGAACCATAAGGAGTAAATTCATCCATGTATATTTCTACTGCATCATGAACCAGTTGAGAAAATATACTCAATACCGCTCTTTGGAAAGTGGCTGGAGCATTGCACAAGCCAAAAGGAAGGACTTGGTATGCAAAGGTACCCCAAGGACAAGTGAAAGTGGTCTTATCTTGTTCTTCTAGGCTAATTTGAATCTGATTGTACTTGCTAAAACCATCTAGGAAAGAGAAAAACTTTTTCCCTGCCAGACCGTCTAACACTTGATCTATGAAAGATAAAGGAAAATGGTCCTTTTTAGTGGCTTTGTTCAATTCCTGATAGTCGACACAGATTCTCCACTTACCATTTTTCTTGGGCACTAGCACCAAAGGAGATATCCATTCACTGTCAGAGATGGGATAGATGAATCCTGCATCAAGCAATTTCTACAGTTTTTCCTTAACAATATATTTAAGTGTTGGATTCATCCTCCTTTGAGGCTACTTGACTGGCTTGCAATCCTCCTTGATTTATATATGATGAGCACATACTAAAGGGTGCACTCCCTTCATCTCCTTATAACTCCAGGCGAAGGCGTCAAGGTGTTTTCTCAGCAGGCTACACAGTTCCTTCTCCTAGGAAGTGAATAGGGATGGATTGATTTTCAAGGTTCTTTCTGGGCCGAACTCTATATTCTTAACACGGAGATGAGTGGAGTCGATCACACAGAGATCAATTGACAGGTTGTTTTTAGTTTCTCTTACTATGTCCTCTAATGGTGATACACTGGGAGGTGGATTCTAAATCAAATTTTCAATCATATTATCCTCATCTTGTGGTATTCCCCCCATGGTGATTTTTGATGCACAAAGCGGTGAAGAATAGACTTCATCCTAATCTTCCTCCTCCAACCAACGAGATAGATCATGTTCTAGCAAGGGTTGGACAGGAGGATATAGGATTAATTGTTTGGACATGTGCTCGTTCTTTATGGTGATGTTCCCAGCTCGACAGTTGATGTAGGCATCAGCAGTAGCCAACCGGGGTCTCCACAGAATGAGAGGATACCCAATGAGCTTTGCCTTTGGCTAGAGAACTAAGAAATCAGCAGGGTACTCCCAAGAATCAATGGAGACCATCACATCTTCCATAATCCCCTCAGGGGTCACAGCGGAGCAGTCTGCAAGCTATAGCACGGTCATGGTCTTCCTCAAGGAGCCCTGGAGGTTGAGTTTGAGCATTGTGTCCTTTGTCATGACATTAATGGCAACTCCCAAATCAATCAAGGTGTGTGGGATCATGGTGCCATTGATGTGGACATCAACTACAGGGTTTCTAGGGTCTATATATTTTAGAAAGATTACCTACCCTAACATCAGGTCGGACAGTTGCCCTATGACATTGATGGTTGGGGCATCTCTGTTGTGCCTTCCTAGATGCCTAAAGCACTTATCTTTGATCAACCTATTGTATATAGGCACATCTTTTATGGCTTGGAGAAGTGGTATCTTCACACATAAACGTTTCAATTCTCCCAGGAGTTCAGTTTCTTCTGGGGTAGGCTAGACTGTCACAGATAGTCTCTCAGGAAAGGGTGGATTTGATTTAGGTTTGCTTTCCTCTTTATCTTCCTCAACTTCCCTAGGTGGAGGCTGGATATCCATGAGAACTTTCCCAAATCGTAAGTTAATTTCCTGAATCTCCACAACATAAGTCGGGCATGATGGTTCCCCACTATACACTTGCTGAGCCTATCTGTTGTTCGGGTTCAGATTTGGTTGGGCAGTCATTTGGGGTTACTTTGGTGGAGAAGGAGGTAACGGTTGTGGTTGGGTAGGTGGTGGAGGCAAAGAGCAGGAGGAGAGTTGTATTGGGGCCTCTACCCCTGATGAGATACATTCCACAAAGGCTACAACTGAGCATTGGATTTAAACGAATGGGTGGCTAGTTGGGCATGATATTGAGATGTGAAGGACCAAGCAGGAGGTGTGGACCAGGAAGGATGATCGGGGGGGCACAAGAAGGTATGGAAGTGACTTGGTTGGGGTTGTAGTATGCCTGAGATGTCCCTTGCATCCCCTACTGGTATGGTCTAGGTCCATGCGGCCTCCTTTGGTTTATGTAATAGAGCTGTTCAGTGACTCCTTCTGCCCCTTGATATATAGCTTAAGTTCAGGCAAGGAAGGGCACTTATCTGTAGAATGATTCTCTTCACAGACTGAACAAACCTCTATAGAGTTCAATGGGAATTCATTCCTAGGATGCCTCCTAGTGCATCTAGGGCAAAAATGGCCAAAGCCCTCTCTGCTTCCTCATTTTTCCTTTTGATATGCAAGGTATCCATTTTCATGGCAAGAGTCTACAACATCTCTCTAGAAGTCTTCCAATATGTTTCCAATTTCTCCTTTAATGGATGACTTAGAGGAAGAGGCATTGGCTATGGGTTGACTCCCCCTACCTTTCTTTCTGGCTGCTCTAGAATGGTTTCTAAAAAAAGTCTTTATGTCCTGAAAGGATAGTTGGTAGATGTCTCCCCTAACCAGTAGATGGAGGGTGTCTAAAAGATCTTCATGAATTCCTCTAAGCAGGACCAACTTCAGAGACTCAAGGTCAAGTGTACACCTGGCCCTTTTGTAATTGAGCTCGAATCTCTCTTCATAGTCTTCTAGGGACTCATCACTTCCTATAGTAATTTGGAAAATATCTTCTTTAGTATCTTTTGACTTACAATAGTCTCGATACTTGTTGTTGAAGGCTTGCTGCATCTGAGCTCAAGTTGTGATGTTATTACCAGGTAATCCCATGAACTAGAATAGTGTTACATCCTTGAGAGTAGAAGGGAATAGTTTCAACTTTTCCTCATCTTCTTCATAGTCATAGGTTCAATAGATAACAACAAACTCGAACAAAAAGGTGTCAAGATATTCTGTAATCAGACCATGGAAATGTGGAAGGGCAGAAGGGCTTATATTCTTCATTTTGGTGTCCCCATTGGTCTCCCAAATGGGAAAGGTACCCTCTATTCTCTCTCCATTCCCCCTAGCATTTCTGTGTTCAGCCATTGGCTCCAAAGGAATGTTTTCTTCTTCTTCTTCCCCTATAGGTTCTTCAAATATGTCTTGTTGTTCACCTAAGGGTTCTTCTTGATCGCAGCCGCTGAAGAAGAGAGAAGGCTGGCTATGTGAAGCAGTGGGGGTGTTGGGCAAAAATTTTCCTGAGTTATCTCTATTCCTACGAGGCATGAAAGGAAATATTTTTGGTTGGTTTTTGTTTCTTTTTTTCCCACACTGATAGTACCTGCAAAAATGAAATTGATTGAACAAAACAAATTACAACTAACTGAAATGAACTTGCTGAAATGAAATTTGCAGAATTTGAAAAGGAAAGCAAGGAAATGCATAACTTGAAAGGAAAGGAAATGACTAGTCTACTCTTGCTGAAATGAAATTTGCAGAATTGAAAAGGAAAGCAAGGAAATGCAGAACTTGAAAGGAAAGGAAATGACTAGTCTACTCTTGCTGAAATAAACTATTAGCAGAATGTTGCAATAGAAAATAGAAGAAATAAATAATCACAGAATACTCTATTTCTTCACTGGCAACGGCGCCAAAAAGAATGGTGAGCACCAGTATTGCAGCAATAATGCTGCGACTCCTGGGCTGCCTTCTTTACTCTTATCAACCTGATAGTTCGTAACAAACTTTGAAGCGTCAGTGTTGTATGCACAAGTACTAGTTCTTACTGCAGGCTGTCACTTGGTCAGCCAGCGCAAGATCACTAAAAGCTCAAGCCAAATTCTATAGATTCTAGAAGAAGATCTATATGTGATGAAAGGAGAGAAAGATTACTCTATAGATGCTACTCTAACTACAGAAAGGAGAAAGACTGAAATGTAAAGCAAACCTAGTAAACCCTAATTAACCAACTAATCCTACTTTTGTAGAAAGCACTATGAAAATCATGAAAGGAATGCCATTACCTACTCAAGGAAGTAAACAACATCTAACTAAGCTATTTCTGGAAGTAAATAAGCAAAAAACATCTTTTTGGATTTTTATGTATTTTTATGTGAATTTGACATGCATGTAATTTATTGTGTGTGAATGTGGCAGCGAATAGGTGGTC
Organism: Pinus tabuliformis; assembly: GCA_031772625.1. Lineage (NCBI taxonomy): Eukaryota > Viridiplantae > Streptophyta > Pinopsida > Pinales > Pinaceae > Pinus > Pinus tabuliformis. Next base: position 756,186,305 of record CM062815.1, on the reverse strand, counting down.
TTGAAGGGCGGTTTTGAGACTTGAGAGGGTGTATTATGGTGTTAATGGGTCCTAGGAGGTCTTAGGTTGCCCTTTGGAGGCTTTTCCCACACTCGGCCTTCAAAAGAAAGCCTACAAGAAAATATACAGGAGGACACAGAAAATCTACTGGAGGAGGCCGAGAGTAGTTTTCACTATTTTGAGGGTGTGAGAGTGGGTGGAAAAGGTGGATGAAGGTTGGAATGAAGTGTTAGGGAACCTAGGGTCTACCAAGAATCACTAGGAGAGAGGAAGATGATTGGGTTTGCTCAAGGAGAGAGGAAGAAGTTCTATGGAAAATGTAGGAAACTAAGGCAAAATTAAGGTGAGACTTGGGTGACCTATAGGGCATAGATCAGATGGAGGATGGTATGGCTGATATGTTGGTCTACTACAAGAAGATATCTGCTGTAAAGGAAATGACAATAAACCAATAAGTTCAAACAAGCAATGAAATGAGTGCATCTAGAAAAACAGAGTTTTGCATCAAACTAGTCTAAACTGTGATCTATGAAAGGAATGCTAAGAAATGCTGCAAGAAAGGAAAGCATGAAAGAAGAATATTGCAAATAAAGAAGTGAGCATGATGATGAGGATATGAAGCAAAGAAAAACTAGACTATTAACCTACTAAAAAGTTGCAAACACTAGAAGTCCTATGAATGAGGAAAATCTGTGTTTTTGGGGCAGCAAGAGGGTCTTTTCCTCAAATCATGGTCCCAAAGGGAGGAAGAGAGGCCAAGGCACTATTGCTAGCCTTTTGAATCTTCTTTTTATCACTTCCTAACTTACTATAGAAAGCAAAAATGGAAGAAAACTACTTAATCATCAAAAGTAACATATTCTTAACCATCAAAGAAATACATTTAACAGCAACCTAATCTATAAACTGAAATAAAACATACAAATAAAAGTAAAGAGGAGCTTGGCTGCTTGGATTAGGCCCTAACCCAAGAGCTTCAACCCTCTAAGGTAACTCAGTGCTAGTTCAAAAAGTATTCCATCTTTATTATCAAAACAATAAAAAGATTGCATGAAACTGTCTCAAAAATGATAAGCTCGAAGTTGGAGCAGAGTTTACATAAGCAAAAATTCAACAAAAATCCAACAAAACTCTGACCCTAGTGAGGCCCTAGGGCTCTCTACATATACAAATGAAGCTACCAACAACTTCCTTAAAATCAGGGAGGCTTGGCTCCCAAAACTCGAGATAATTATTAGTTATCCTCCACTTGCTCAGCTGCCTTCTAGTGCATGACTTGGCTGCTTGTACTCCGAGTTGAATGAAGGGTAATTCGAAGTGAGGAGTAATAAATGGGGGGGATTCCCTCCTATATGTCCTCTCCTTTGTCCACTTCGAGTTATTGCTGCCATTTTTCCACTGGATCCTTGACATTGACCTCAAAATTCATCAAGAATCTGCATTAAACACATGTGAGACCACATGGCATCATAACAAACTCAACTCACTCCATAAGCATAAATATAATTAGAAAATCATACAATAAGCTAAGAGAATGGTTGATTTGACTAGGTTAGGAGGTAAAATGAGTTCATATAATTACCCATTTATGAGGCTCATCACTTTTCCTAAAGTAGTTTGGCAGACCTTTCATTTTCTAACATAAGTATGAGCATATTTAAACAATGTTGGCCAATAGTATCCATCATGAATGATTTTATGTGTAGTTGTGTTACTTGCATAGTGTCCACCATATGGGGAATCATGCATCTCCTACAAGAATTTATCATCTTTATATTTCTCTAGACATCTAATCAAAACAAAGTCATATTTTTTTCTAAATAAAATACCATTCACATGTTGATGTCTGAAAGATTGTCTAAGGAGCAATTTCTTGAATTACCGCAACCACTTGAGGACCAAGGTGTTGAACTTGGAATTGTTCTAAGCACTCAAAATTTGTCATCTCGTCGTCCACCTCCCTCAGATACTGGGCAAATTTCTGATATTGGCCCGGAATATTTGAATAACCCTATCGAGACTCCCAAGAGTCAGCCAACTACTAATGGTCAGCTTGGAATAGTTGTTTATCCTCTGAATCCTTTGTTCGACCCTATTGTGATATCACCGCAGTGTCCATACAGCCCGTATGATCAGCCAGGTATTCCTTTGGAATTATCCCCTTGAACATATTTGGGCATTCATCGTCACTTGTTTCCACTCATGGAACCCGAAGGTAAATTTCTAGTCTCCTCTCTGGGTCACTCAGAGGTTTCCACCACACACACTGTCAAAGACGAAGAAGATCAGTTTTCTCCTCAAGATTTCCCCTACACGGGAAGCATTCCCATCAGTGTTTATCGGGACTTAGCTCCTAATTATGTGACATTATCACAGTTGGTCTCAGGTACACCTAGGGCCTCTTCACTTTATCATAATACTGTTTGGGAATCTGGCGCTATGCCTACCACAAGTTCTTCCATTTGGAATCCGACCCCCCAAAAGACAGTGATTTCTGCAGTTACTTTAGTCCTTATGCAACCCATCATTCTGAACCCTCTTGTCTCGTCAATCCAAGTCACTCATCTAATGAAACTAATGGTCACGAGTCCTACTTCTATCAATCCTTCGGTCCCTCCAGTAAGTGGACAGGTTGTGCCACCACCTGGGGGGTAGAATCCGAATGTCTCTATGGTGTCGGGCATAACTAATGTGAGTATGTCACATGCTCACATGGTTTGGGTGAACCAGCCTTTTTCTGGTGCTATTCAAAACCCTGGTGGTCCTGTTGGATCAAGAAATGTCGAGTACCAATAGGTCCAAAATCCTATTGGTCAGTCTGGGCCAACCAATTTCCAGTATCAGCAGCCTTATGAGGCTCAGGTTCAGTACCAAAATCCTTATGTTCCATATGGTTCCCAAGGAATGGTAAATTCACCTTACATCCTTTAGCCTGGACAATACGTTTAGCCTGGTCCGACCACCATTCCCAGTGGCTATGGCCAGATACAGTTCAAAAATTTTCAAGGTTTTAATCCGGGAACTGTCCAAGTACCCTTGCAGGAGCAAGGACATCCTTTGTAGAAATAAGGGAAACCTTCATTGCAGCAAGGGCCATCCATGCAGTAGTAGGGGTTGATGATGGAACACCAGGGATCACTACAATAGCCATAAGGGAAACTCTCGCAGCAATTGCAACAAACCATTGAGTTGCAAATGTCGTATGTTCAACAAACCTCCCAACCTATGTCTTCGTAAGGCTAACCTCTACAGCCGCAGGGGCAAATTCTACAGCCGCAAAGTCAACCCTCATAGCAGCAAGGCCAACCTAGGTAGCAAAAACCCTTATATACATATCAACAGGGTCAGCCTTTTCAAGGACAAGGTTAGGGTTATGTCCTATAGTAGCAGCCCCCAAATCCTCATGTCCAAGGGAAATAGGTTCAAAATCGTTTTGTCCAAGGATAGCAGGTCTAAAATCCTTATGTCCTAGGCAAATAGGTTCAAAACCCGTATGTCGATGGATAGCAGGTGCAAAACCCATACATCCAAGGTCAACAAGCTCAACATTTTAACGCATATGTTTCTTAACAACAACCTATGGCTGGAAAATTTCAAGGATTTCAAGCTCAGAATCCTCCCTACGGGCAAGGTAACCTATAGTGGGGGGAAAATCAAATGCCATACGAACAAAACCCTCCACTATGGGGACAAAATCCTTACCAGCAGGGATGGGCTCCTCTAGTTGGACCCACTTATCAACATCCAATGCATTTTAATACTTAATTGTCATTATTGGCTACACTAGAATTTCCAGATGTGTCTCGACTCACGAATGATCCAATTCTTCATTTGCCCTACTAGCCTTCAACCCATCCAAGATCCTGAGTGATTGTCCCAAGTTCTATGGGAAAGTGAAAGAAGATCCTCAAGCCAATTTGATGACGTATCACCTCTAGTGCTCTTCGAATTCCTACATTGACAATTCTATTCATCTCCGTCTTTTCCAACGAACTCTCATAGGCGTTGCAGCCAAGTGGTACATTGAGCTCCCCTGAAGTTCTTATTATGACTTCAACTCTTTAGCCATGGCTTTCTTCATGCATTTCCAAATGTCAATTCGCTATGAAACAGACACCTACTTGCTTACATCGCTCAAGCAAAACACTGCGACCCACATCTTCGATCACATCCATGAATGGGGATGTAGGCACCACCTTATCAAATTCAATATTGCTGATCAGTTACTGACTGAATGGTTCACCAGATCATTCACCAGTCCAATTGCTCATGATATCACTATGGGTGGGTGCGTCACGGATCAGGAAGCCATTGCTTGTGCCCAGTACTTAGAACTCATTTACTCTCAGTCTGGCACTTTGTATGAGTTACTACCTGATGCTCCGAGGCTATCATCTAATCCAATGACATCGAAGTCATAAGCTACACCTCCTGTTGATGGAGTAATTGGTTCAATGTCCCAAGCCCCTGCAAAATCTTCTTCCAAACAGAAGTCGGCCTCAAACACTGCTTCCAATAGTCCCTCTTAGAATCCACTTGGCCCAGGTAAAACCTCAAAGGTCCATGATGTTCATTCTACCGCAGCGGATAAATCCTCGAAAGGTAAGAAGAAAGGCAAAGGCAAATTTAAATCCGATGACCCAAAACAGGGTCCTCCTAAGTCATATGCTGGTGATTCTTCCCAACGAAAGCCTAAGTATCCATGCCTCATTTGTGATGAATATCACTATACTAAGGATTGTCCCAGACGATGTGAAGTCAATCGATTGCTCAAAGAGACCCCAGCTGTCCTAAAAGAGCCCTTTCCATCCCAACAGACCCAAATGGTATACCAACCTCAGTCATCTACTTCCTCAGGTTCACAAGTGTTCATAATGAATACACCGATTAACGTGGCTACTAGAACAAAATATTATCAAATTTCCACTCCGACAACAGGGAACGAAAAAGAAGGTGCTCCTTCTTCTTCTACCTCGTCAAGTTCTAGTCTTCTCCATATAAAGCAACCTAATCTTGACTCCATAGTTCGACCACCTTCTTGAGGTATGCTATGAAAGTCCTCGTACAATCCAAACTCTCGAGCCACTCAACATTATAACATTGTTGAGGATTTGGTTCAAGCACCATCACCTATGTCTGCTCTCGAGGTCCTTCAATGTTATCCTTCTCGGGGGAAATCATTACTGTCGGATATTAGGGGTATTGATCCTATTGATTCTAATGTTATTTTTTTTGACTTGGAAAACCACATTCCACATTTGCCTCATCAAATTTCCTTTCTCATTTAGGTCATCATCAATGAGAAAACCATTCATAGAACTGTCATCGATGAAGGTGCTTCCACTTGCATCATGTCTATTGCTTGTTGGAAGGCAATTGGTTCTCTTTCTCTGAACCAGTCCCCTAACACTTTGGAAGGTTTTGACAGGTGCGATTCAAGATCATTTGGTGTCTTACCCAACCTTGCCATTACTTTGGAGGGCAAGACAGTGCACGTTGCATTACAGATCATTGACGCTAATCTCAATTATAATATTCTACTCGAACGGAGTTGGACCCATGCCATGCATGGTATAGCCTCGTCCTTTTTCCGCGTGATTCATTTTCCCCATCAAGGGAAGATAGTCACAGTTTATTAAATTTCCTTCTTTGCCTCTTCCTGCTCAGATGACAATGTTTTGTATGTTAAGCACACCGATGCTCCTTATGAGAGTGTGGGCGCATGAATCTTTAAAGATCCTACTCTAATGGGTATCTTTCCGCTCCCGCCTGCTCATCTTGCCTCTGTTAACATGATTTCAATCAAGTCTGATCCTTGGGTCATTCCCTCTTTGAACCTTGTTGACACATGGGGCGAGGTAATGCCATTAAGTCCCACCAAAATTAATTACATGGATATTGTTTTGGCCTCACATTTGGTACCCTCTGATCATCCTATTTCGATTTATTCTCTCGACGTGTTTTCTCAATCCCCGTGGCTTAGTTCTGGTTCGAAGGTCATGTATATGTGTCTTGAGAAGTTCTCTTTTTGGCTACCTATTGACACATTAGTTTCGCCTGCGATTGTCGAGATCTTTCAACTGAGGGCCGCTTTATCCCTTCATGGATTTAGGTTTTTTCTCCCTCCCTGAGTTTTTACCAATTTCCCATTATTGCAATGTAGTTGTCATCTGACTCGTAATGCTCCCTCACCCATGGGGCATGGGGGAAAATCCTTATATGAGTTATACTCTATTATTTGGCCGATTTGATGCTTACTCATCATGACAATAGTCAAAATCCAGTGGTCATCTGTGTTGAGTGATTACCCGAGTCCGAGCATGGACACTCTCAAAAAGTAGTATGCTTAGGTCATATTGCATGATACTTTTTTACAATAAGTGTGTCATTCCTTTTTTTGCAGTGTGGTTTGGTGTGTTGTTTTGCAAGTAGTTTTCCTGCTTATTATGTTTTTTCCTGCTTTGCAAATGTTGATGTCTCCTCACATCGGTTTCGCTGATGGTGCTTGCCGAAGTACCCGGAATCTATGATCCACAGCATGGGCCATTTATGACCCCCATGGGTAGTTGATTGATCTTCAAGGTATTTTTCTATGTCAAACAGCTAATAACAATGTTGAGTATAGCGCAGTTATCGAATTGTTGTCAAAATCTCTCACTCTTGACATCCAGGATTTGGTTGTCAACCTTGATTCACAGCTTGTCATTCTTCAAATCAACGGGCAATACTCCTTCAAAAACCCTCAAATATTGAGAATGTATCTATGTATTCGTCTATTGGAGATAAATTTTGATTACATTACATATCATCATATTCCTAGACATATGAATACATTGACAGATGCATTAGCTAATTATGTGCTAGAATGACATTTGCGAAACATGTAAAAATAAAAAGCAAATCATTTGTATCATAGTAAGCAGGAAAATATAGTGTATATATATATGTGTGTGTGTGTGTGTGTGTGTGAATAATGTTTATCATACATGAAAGCCCCAAAAAATAATATGTGTGTTCAAAGACATCCATGGCTCATAGGCCTTATATATCCATGGCTCGCATGCCACAAAAAATGTGGAATGCTAGGCCTATGCACTAATCAGCATGATGCTCATGGTAGCATGTAACTTCTCACATTACAGGATTCAACAGTCCGCAAATCCGATTTGATACTCCCACAGTGTGCCTCTGGTACTGGCGCAGAATATCACCCATCCAGACATACTCTGAGATACCGTGGGTCAATCCCTTGAGGTTTTGCATGATCTCTTCCTCATTATTGCTTCCTTCCTTATAAGGAGTGACATCGAACTGATAAGCACTATGCCTGGCAATTAGGGACATCCCAGCAATGAATTCTGGTCCTACATATGCATTCATAAATTTGAAATGTCATGAATACATATATCTAAAAACCAATAGAAAACATCGAAATATTAAAAATTTGTTTATTTTTACCTTCATCATCAAAGTCCTCCCCCTCTGGGAGCAACATATCCAAATCTCTGCAGAAGTTGGTACCGCTGTAAGGCCAATCCTTCACTACGATTAGCTGTCGTCGTAGCCATGAGAAGAAGGCAGGCTTATAGGACATCTGTTGGCCCTCTGTAACCCTGGGCATCAACTTGCTCCAACAGACCATCCGTGGGTCTCATGGCATCATTAGAACCACCTCAGTCAGATGGTATTGCAACAATGGAACTCGTTTTAGGAAGAAGGTCACTAGCATAGGCCCAAAGCAAAACTGCTTCAGGTTTCCCTCCTTAGCTTTTGATAGCTGGCACTTCATGTTGATTTTCATAGGTTCTACCCAGTTAAAAATAGTGGGCACTATGCACTCGATAGCATACAGAAACTTCGACTTCTTAGTCTCATGTAGTGCTTGGGACCCAACCACTCTACTGATTGTCAACAGTAACACTCTCAACACAAGATCCCGAACAGTTGCGATCTCGATCTTTCCATTTTTGGATTTGAGAGATTCTGGGAAATGTTCGGCAAGTAACATGGACACACTTGCCCCAATCCACCTTTACCCATATATGTTGACTATTTTCCCTCTCCAAAACAGTCCTGTAATGAAATAAATGTCTAAAGTCTCCAACTCCAGCTCTTCATCACCGATGATGAAAATTTCATGATTTATGTCGCATAGACTAATCAGGTATCGTAGCAGCTCGGGTTGAGCTCGCATCCCTGGTGTGAGAAAGAACTTGAGGAACCCATAGCTCCTCAAAGCCTCCAAGCAATTTGGATCAGCTATTACTTGAGTATTGATATCCGCATTCTCTTGTTCTTTCCAATCCACCATGTTCAACGATTTTCTTCCTGTAAAAACCATTTACTGAAGTCAATGATCACCTTTTGACCTAAGAATTTGGATTCAATTTGTCAAATTTACCAAAAAACATGTTTTCTTTTTTTCTCAGGGCATCAACGTGACTGCTTTAAAAACAGTGGCACCGACAGCGCGATTGGCAGTTTTCTTAACCTGTGGTCAGCGCGGATCCGTGCTCAGAAGTCGCACTGATTGAGGGTGAATTGTTTTTGCCAATTCCTTCCCATGAAATCACAAAAATGGATAAAAAAAACAAGTAAAAATAGTATGAAAATGGAGCTTAGGTTCTTGACTCTTACCTATAGTTGACGTGTTGGAAAATGACCTCCTGGATCTCCTACAATCTGCTCCAAAAAAATTAGGGCACAAATGGGTAAAAGCTCTTCACACAAAGGAAAAATGGTAAATGGTAAAAGATAATTACTTTTTCCCCTTTTTATTCATTTTTCATCAACATATTAGGGGTTTTAAAGTGTTTTTGACCTATTTTCCCCGAGAACTGCATAACGCATTTACCTTTATTGTGCAGTGACAGGTCATTGTTGATGATGATGCTCGAGTCTTGTTTAAGCTCTTTTCTTTGATCGTAAAACTCAAATGAAAAGGTCACTGAGTATTTTTCCCTTTTGACTCGTTAAAGAAAATAAAATGGGGGGCTCTTCTTTCAGCTCTTTTCTGACCTTTTAAACACGAAACGATTGTTGAGCTCTTGTCATTTTGAACTTGTTAAAGGATGTGAAACATCATTTACCCAATATATGTTTACCCCTTTTTCAGGCTGGGATAAACTATTTATGAAAAAGGTACTCCTTGACTAAAATGGTGAAGCGGTTCTCCCAAGTATCGTTTTCTACCTTTTCGGGATCGAGAGACACAAATGTACGAAAAGGGACCACGTGGATTTTTCTTTTTTGTGTCTTTTTCTAACTCTCTAAACATGAAAAAGATATTGAGTTACACCTTCGTCAGACTTGTTAAGGCATTAAACGACATCCGATCCATCACCATGATGAACATGAGCTTCTCCTTCCTAGGTCTCATTAAACTTACTAGGTCGGATTCGTCCGAAGGATGAAATTACAGTGAAAGCACATGCTATCCCCTTCAAGCTTGCGATAAAAAAAATTGGGGTACCTGCCAAAAATGGTGGGGGAAAATTGGAAATCATATTATTCATGTCGGCAACTCACCCTTGACCATGAGACTCTCTATTTCGTGTCAGGTTGGGGTATCCTCCCTTCATCATTGAAATTCCTGGGTTGGGTCATTCACTTGACCTTCCATTTGATCTCTGCCATGTCATCATGACCACCGATCCCATTGATCCAAAAGCTACCAAACTCTAGAATTGTGTTGACGATATGTTCAAGAGTTAGTCCCTCTGCAGTTACACTTACTCCTGATTCTCTATACCATATGAAATCATTTTCATCCCTTTGTCTCATGTCGATGATGTGGGATACATCATGACCCTCCTTCAACATAGTCACTTCCTATCAACTCCATGAAGATGACCGAGAGACTCCCTTCTAGTACCTTAGAGCTTGCATGCCCTAATGGCAAGTTCTTCACACTCGATGACAAGTTCACGTCATTGGCTTTAGATCAGGTGATTTCAAGGGTGTTTGAAATCAATTCCTTTATTCACGTTCCATGAACTATGCTGCCAGTACCTTGAGAGCCATTTCCATTATTGGTGGTTTCTCTCGCACTTGTTAATGGTTCACATCATTGACTGGTAATCAAGTGACTGCTTAGCATGCTCGACTTCAACACATTCATTCACATGTTAGGATTTGTACTTTGATCGGGTCGTTTGAGTGCAAGACCCTGGACTAAGATTACACAAGTCCAGGTTGCGAGGCAATGTGACATGGTCATGTTAATATACATGTCTCTTTCAGATGGATGGCTGCGACCATACCATGAATTGTTATATATGATCCTTCTCATTATTGGATGCCTGCGACCATACCTTGGTTCCGTTATGATCCTTTCTGCTAGATGGCTGCGCCCATGCCTTGGATTCATTTACATGATCATTCTACAGATGGCTACATCCATGCCATGATTGATGTATTATTATTCAGAGTTTTCAGTGATGTATGTGTATCTATGCTTGCTTGTAGGTTCTCCGACATCGGACTTTGGTTCCCCGCACGCACTTGTAAATCATTTCACTCCTTACTCTAGTTCAACCTTCATGCTTTAAGGGGCATCTATTACACAGTATTTTGTTACTGTCCCTGTACTCCCCGTTCCATGATCCTCGAGGACCTCTACAGTGAACCCTACATTCTTTCACATCATGAAGAAACTCCCATTGTGTCCCTCTTCATAGGTAGAACAATTCCCTTTTGCATCACTTCCCAAAAATATTTTTCTTACCCCAGTTTACAAGACCAGTGCTAATGACCCGTGTCCTCCTCATGCCAATATGTAGGGATTAGAACTGTCCATAGTGTTGATTGGACCGACTGAACCCTTTCTTAGTCACACCGATCCTCTTTTGGAAAGTTTTTTAAATATGGAGCCAAAGCTTCCATGTCTAGAAGCTTCATAATGGAAGTCTAGTAAATGGTTAGGCCAGATGGAGTCAAGGAGGTCCATTTGGGCTCCTTTCCCCTATTAGGATGGAACTAATCCAAGAGATAAGGCCTTCTCCCATGAGAAGAGAAATCATATCCCATCCATCCAAGCTATATAAACCTCTCTTTTTCCCTAGAAAAATCTAGTTTTAGGTTGGATTTAGAATTATCAGCAAGACATCTATAGTTTGAAGTTTTCTAGTGTATGTTTGAGGGAGAATAGTGTGCTTTGGTGTGATTTGAGACTAGAGGGAAAGAGGCCTTAAAACCTCTATTGTTGGGGCTGTCCATGAAGTGCTAGCAAAAGTGTGGGAACCCAGATACGTCAGAGGAGACCAACAACGTTAAGGCACCAGTTGTAATCTCTTTTTGATTTATATAAATGCAACTATTGCTTTATTTCTAACATGAAGTGTCATTTTACATCTTTATGGCTTAATGTTCCTTGACCTGTTAAGTAGGTTGAATACAATATTGTATGCTATTACGTTTGTTGTTTGTTGTTGTTTGCTTGTTTCAGGTGTTTGAAGGAAGGAAATGAAAGATATATAGAGCGAGGAAACAAGATCATCACCAAGCGGAATAGCGTTCTAAGAGGTAGGCCCTCTTAATTGATTCTAGCTTAAGGAAATCTTCCATAGATTGTCTATTTGTGACTAGACCCGCATTCTCGGGCAAGAGGAATTGTTTGTGTTTGCATTTAGAATTTACCTGCATCATAGAAATATAGACTAGTGAATCACATGATCATCATCTTTAACATACTTCTTAAGCAATGAGACATGGACATATATTGAGCCAATCTTCAGCATGAAGGAATTAAATGAATTAATGAGAGTAGAACTAGAGATATGGGCTACTCTAATGGGGACAGGAACTTATTTATTGTGGGTCATATCTAGGAATTAATAAAAGTGAAAGGGTTCTAGGTTGCCTCTGCTAGGTTGGAGGCATTATTTTTGACATGCCCAAAAATTGTAGATGATGTAGTTATTCCCATTTTTTATCCAAACACTAGCAAGGTTCCACTAACATATGTTGTGCCTACCCCTAGAAGCTCTTTGACAGAGAAATTTGTCATGGATTACCTAGCCAAGTAGGTAGCGCCATATAAAATTCTTAGGAACTTCTCATGACTCAATAATCCTCGACAACCACGATATTTGTAAATCCGCATAAATTAGTGGATGGCAGTCACGCCCTAGTTTTGATCATTTTTGTGTGGAGGGTTGTTGCTTATGGTGTGTGGACGTGTTGATATGTGTTGTAATGAATTGGGGAACTTAGCAGCCATTGTTGTTTCTGTGTGAAGGAATTGCACTATGTACCAGATCGATCTCTTCAACCTATGTTGTTGTCGTCAATCCACATTTGGGTGGATGCTCAAATCTGATTAACTTGTGTTCTCTGCTCAAGTTCCACAAGGTTAAAATCAATGTTGCACAAGAAACATAATTGTGGTTATTAAAATTCTTGGTGGAATGATTTTTTGTTTTAAATTTATTTGAAGTTTGTATTTTAAACCTATTAAGACGAGAAACTCCAATACAATTGTTTGTAAATTAAAAGTGCAAAACCAATTATTGAACAGTGGAATATAATTACATTAGTGGTTCTCGAGGTTCTTTGGTGCCAAGAGAATGTATCCCTAAGTTAATTGTGTGAATGTGTTATAGATTGATGGATATTGTTGTGCTTCGGGCTTCAAAATAATCAACTACAGGTTATGAGATCCATGTGCATAGAAAGGCTAGTTGCATAATTCACTGTTGGATACAGTCAAGTATCAAGATTGTCTTTCGAGAGATCGAGAAGCATATATTATGCAAAGTTCATAAAGGATGGTTAGAGGAGGCTATGTCTTAAATGTGCTTAGTGGGAAGTTTGAAGATTGTGGTGGTGAAAAGAGTGTTGTTTGGGAGACTTCAGAGTAGGGATAAGTGTTGAGCAAGACTAGTCAAATAGATGTGACATGTGAATTCTAATTTGTCATTTTCTGTATTAAACTTTGTAATGATGTAATGCAGGCATTAAAGGGAGGACTTGAAATAATGCTTACATTATTATATAGGTAGGATTGGGTTATTAGTTGTTGGAGTTTTGTTGAGATATTTTCTCAAAAATATTCTCCTTGTTTGGAATCTATTGGATCTCATCAACACTATTTATGTGGCTTGTAATTTGACTTTGTGTGGAATATACGAATTGTTTGTTTTGAGTGAATTTTTTTACCATGTCTGTTCCATTTTTCTTGTCTAATTAGAAGAAAAATGTTCCATTTTACAATAACACTTGTAATTCCTTTTTTTTCACAAGTTAAATTAGAACATGGCTCCCTGCTCGCCCACCAATTTCCTAGGGATTTGAGATTATTCCAATTCTAATAAGTTCATATTCTAATTTTATGGGGAAATTAATATATAAGAAAATTAATTTAGCAAAATGGTCCATTTTATAATAAGATGTGTAATTCCTTCTTTTTTTTTTCTCAAATTAAAGTTGACCCATAACCTTTTTATATATTATGTAAATGTGTGCATTGCTAAGGCATTCTTCGTGTTGCAATACCATATTAACATTTTAATGTGGTTTTATTAGTTTTAAGATAAAAAAAACTTTTGTCTTGAAAAGTCAAATATTATATTCATTATTTTACATTAAAAATTAATACCAACTGAATTCTCTTAAATATAAAATTTAAGACAAAAATAGTTCTAGACAAAAAAAATTGTGACAAAACTTTATATTTGAGACAAAAGTATTTTATTCCAAAACTTATATTTAAGACAAAATTATTATAAGACAAAACTTCATATTTAAGACAATGGCCATGTAAGACATGAAAATCAAAAGGAAACCATTTAAGACAATTAACAATTAAGACAAAACAATGCTTCCTAAGTCCGCTAGCTTTCCGATACTACTATCTCATGCATATGATAAGGATCCTTATATTTCACTTACCATTCGTGGTATCTCATATAAAGACAATGATTTGTTAGGCTCTTCGTTTTGTTAGGGTAGCAAACTTGAAGAACACAATAACATGAAATTAAATCATATCAATTTCTTTATTTTATATTATATTTTTCCTTTTTAGTAATCCTTTTTAATTAAATATAAAATTAGAATATGTTAATTATATTAAATTTTTAATTAATTATAAAATTAAAATATGTCATTTTGAAAAGTATAGTAATCCAAAAAAATTGTATCCAAAAACCATGAACCTCCATAAGAATCTGCGTAGAAGAGCTTAGCAAAGTTACTAGTAGTTTTTAGGAGCCACTGTTAAAGTGAAGGTTAAAATGTTTAGTTTTAAATATATTCAAGTGTATGTGAAGCTCATTTCTAGAAGGCTAACACAATAAGGAAATAAGACAGGAGGAAAAAGAAAGGCAACAGTCATGGGTCACAAAGCAAGGCTAAAGAAAACCAAGATTTTTTTTAAAGGGAGAGCCAAAGTATTTCGAAGAGCTCATAGAGGATATCACCACACTTTTGGAATCTAAAAGGCAAGTAGATGAAGTAGAACAATTTGGGGATGAATGGATCAGGATAGATCTAGTAACACTTCCAAAATTTACTGGTAATTTTTATTTTTATTTTTTGGAAGAGTCAAAATGAAAACTTTTCTTCGATGTAAAGAGTTGATTGAGTATCGGTCTAATAACCCATATGATGAAGTACGTGGTGCCTTAGTTTTGGATCTTATAAAACATGCATTGGATGAGAATCCATTGTACAAGGTAGAAAAAGTTGCATCTTCCTAGGAAGCATGGAAGACCTTGGAAGTAGAATTTGGTATAAAGGAAAGTGATATAAAGCATCAAATTTTGTTCCATTCTATTGAAGAATCGATAGAAATCCATATACATGTTTGAAAGTAAATGAGAAATACTCTAGGAGGAAAACAAATCTTGGAGAATCTCACTCAAATGTGGATGATGGTCATAAATATTGTAAAAGTGAAACCCATGATGTAGACATGCATATGGATGAAGAAGACACATAAAAGATTTTAGAGTGAGAAGTTGAAGCCTCTATGTGTGAAGTAGAGCAAGAGAATATAGATGCTTGAGAACCCCACTGTAACATGGATGGTGAAGATGATGGTGAATCCCATTGTGATGAGACACATGTGGATGGTGATTGCAAAGTGAGTTGTGAATTGGTGAATCCAACAATAGACCTTGTTGATGATGGTGAATCTTCCAATAAAGAAGTGAATAACATGTGTGATCTAGTTGGTATGATTGTAGTTGATGATGACCTCTTTGCATCAGAGTTTGAGGAATTTAAGTTTGAGAATAACAAAGGAAACTTTTCATATGAGGTAATGGTTTGTAGAGATGAAAGTGCATCTCTCATGAATCCAACAAAAAATGATGAATTTGGTGAAGTTGAAATTATTAATGAGCACATGCATGCTCAGATATCTCACCACATAGTGGATGAAAATTATGTTGATGAAATTTGTGGTCTCTTTTTTGAAACAAGAACTGATTGTGGAAATATTGAAAGTGCGATGTTTGATGAAGAATTGAAGGTTGAAGATACCATTGTAGCAGTAAGTTATGAAGTAATAGTTAGAATTTCTGATGAAGCAGTGCACAATCTAGTAGAAATTCATGATTAAGAAGATGATAAAGTGATTCGCTAGTTTTTTATGACAATATCCTCTAATAACATAACAATGGAAGATAGCTTCAATGAAGTTGAAGAGGAAGAGAAGTAAGAAGAAGCATAGAAATATCTCACTGCAGAGCATAATGAAGATGTTTTTAACATTGATTTTGAGTGTGCAAGTAGACAAGACAATAGTCTAATTACAGTTACAGCTAAAAGAGAAGATGGAGAAAAAGATATAGGAAAGGGAATGGAAGTTTCTGAAGAAAGATAAGAAATAATTGAAACAACCTTTCAGCAATGGAGTCAATAAGAGATCAGATTCTACTATCAAGAAATATGGTTAAAAGAAGATCAAGAATATGAAATAGAAAAAGCATGGAAAAGTTCATAGTTTTAAGATGACAAGTTGTGGTAGTATTCCATGAGTGGACGAACTTTTCAAGAGGAAGCTATATAATACATGCTCTGAAATCCTAAATTGTTTTATAGAACAAATGTAAAATAAGTCAAATAAAAATTTCAATAGCAGCAAGTGAAGAGATATGGAGCTTACATCAAGAATGCGCAACTGAAAAGGAAGCACTTTCAAGGGTATAGAATATGGAAGAAACGAAAAGAAAAAGTTGCATTGTAAAAAAAGAAAAAATTGAGTCAATTTTTTATTACAAGCGTAGCATGCATAATTGAGTCATGGTTAAGTTAAGGTTGACTCATATGGTCGTAATTAAGGGGGATTTTTAAAAATAGTAATTACTCCCACATGCATGCAATGCATGAAGAGTAGAGTAAGTTAAGGAAAGTGCTCCAATTCTAATATTAGAAGTAAAGTGAGACAGACTTAGAAGGTTAATGATTTTTTTAGAAAAGTTGAGTCAAAAAAAGAAAAATGTTGATTTAAGTTAAAGGAGAGTTAGAAAAAATTAGTTAAAGTGTGAAGCCTTAGTTTGCATAATGAAAGGAGAGTTAGATTTTGCATGATTCCATATTTTAAATGTTTGGTGTTTATATACCTATGGTTGGGCCAATGTAATGCGAAGAGAGAAGAGAAAATAATCGTAGCTAGGTGGATGTATATGAGAGAAGAATTAATGAATATAAATTATTTATTCAAGAAGAATATTGAGTATTTATTTTTCTTGTGTTTGCATGCTTATCTTTTCCTCTAGATAACAAGAACTTATCTCCTTACACATTTTCATGTAATAAAATTATTTCATGAGTCTTATGCAATGATCCACCCAATGATGTTAGACATTGGGTGATTACACACTATCCAAACCCATATAA
Source organism: Pinus tabuliformis (assembly GCA_031772625.1). NCBI lineage: Eukaryota > Viridiplantae > Streptophyta > Pinopsida > Pinales > Pinaceae > Pinus > Pinus tabuliformis. The sequence continues at coordinate 756,169,460 of CM062815.1, read as the reverse complement.
ACTTATGCATTTTTCCGCTAACTCCTTCACCAAATCTTCATCTGATCCAGGTGGATGTTGGTGGCCACCCAACTATCCCATTTGGACCCCCACAACTGTCTCTTTCAGTTTTTCTGTTTCCTTAATTATAGCACAGTTTACTATTTTTAGCAGTTTTTTCAGGTCCTAAACTTCCAGAGCCGTTTTGAGGCCCTAAACGACGTTTTTTTGGGAAATCCACCGCCAGCGATTTTTCTGACTAAAAATCGTCTTTTCCGTCGTAGTCCTCGGAGCGATCTTTCCAACGGGCTATCATGCGCGTCAAACAGAAATAATACTTCATTTCATTGATGTAAAATACTGAAATATGCTTACAAATAGAAATGGAAATAACCCAGCTAGGGCGATGGTAGCTTATCTCTGACAAGAGATGTGTCGGCTACATGCCTCTGAACTGTTCTCCAAAAACTGTGTTACAATGAGGCTCGAGGGCCTATTTATTGTTGAGAAACAATGGAAAACCCTTCACATTCCAAAACCTAACCCTAGAAGATGAAACGGCAAATTGTGGGCCCCGTTTTTGGGTAAGTTGGTACATCAACTTCCCGAGGTCGCGAATTGGTCGTACTATCTCCGTTTGACACGCATGATAGCCCGTTGGAAAGATCTCTCCAAGGACTACGACGGAAAAGATGATTTTTAGTCAAAAAAATCACTGGTGGTGGATTTCCCAAAAAACGTCGTTTAGGGCCTCAAAACGGCTCCGGAAGTTTAGGACCCGAAAAAACTGCTAAAAATAGTAAACTGTGCTATAATTAAGGAAACAGAAAAACTGAAAGAGACAGTTGTGGGGGTCCAAATGGGATAGGTGGGTGGCCACCAACATCCACCTGGATCATTCCTCCCCCCTTAGGAAGCAATGGTCCCCATTGCGTTGAGTTCCTCCCTGAGATGAGCAAGCTTCTGCTGAGCTGGGTCTCTGGTGAACTGTTTTGCAATCTCTGATGTGTCCAGAAATGGTGGGGAGCATGGTCGGCGACGGTCCACATTGAACACTCGGTGCAAGCGAAGGAATGGAGGAATGATGTGCTTCAAAGCATTGTTTCCTGTAGCCTTGTTACTGGTGTAAGGACCATGTCGAAGTGGTCTGAGTTTCTGATGGGTTCTGGTAAGGCGCTCCCTCTGCAAATGTAACCAAACTTTGTCGCCCACCTGAAACTTGTGTGGTACCCCTCCGGGTAAGGAGAAGTTGTTCCTGTGTTCTGTCACGACTGTATCCCTCTGTTGCTGCTGCTGTGTGGAGGAACCCTTCACGGGGGTCATGGATGTAGCAACGATCTTCCCCTTACTTTGGGAGCGAACCAGACAGAAAATAAATTTCCTAGTCTGTGAGATGAGCTTGTTGCCTTTCTTAGCAGTGATCAAAGAGGTGGCGGTAGGTGGGGCTACCTCCGGTATCCTGTATAATGAATTATCCAAAGAAATGATGACAGCACGAGGCCTTGACTCATACACAACATGTCGCCTCCACAAGCATGGCTGGCCTAATAGTACATCACAAACATCCAGAGGTGTAACATCACACAATACCTCATCTGTGAAGGGCTTGATGCTGTAGGGAAGGCGGCACTGCTGGCGAACTTTGAGATCTTGTCCTTCGTGAAGCCAACCGATACTGTACGGCTGTGGGTGTGGTGTAGTTGGTAGGCCCAACCGCTTCACGACCTCTGCTGAAATGAGGTTCTTTTGGCTGCCACTGTCGACAATGAATTGCAGCAGCGAACCCTTCACCCACATCTGTGAGTGGAAAAGACGTTCCCCCTCGTCTAGATCTTTGGGCTCATTTTTCTGGATCTTGGCAGTAGCAAAAGTGGCGCTGGGATCCGCATCAATGATCTACTTCCCTTTGTCATTCCCCTTGTCGGGTTTTGACTCAGAGTCGGAACATGCATCTGATTCGGAAGCCTTCAACTCGGCCACCAGCGACTGCTTGGTTCGACACTCACTTGTGTTATGAGTGGGACTCTTGTGGAACTCGCACCACTTTCCTGTGTCCTTCTTCGGCTTCGTGGTGTTGTTCTTTTCTTGCGGCTTCAACGGGTTGTCTTGGGTCACCCCGCCTTGGCTTTGTCCTTTGGGCTTTGGATTTGCAGATCCAAAGTTTCGCTTCTTTTGTTTGAATTTTTGCTCGATTTTGACAGCGTATCGGTATGCTGTGCCGAGTGAGGAGATGTTCAAGAACTCCATCTCTTCCTGGATGTATCTGTGTAGGCAGCCGTGGTATTTGAGTACCAGATACAGCTCAGAATCTTTGATACCCAATTGTGTGCGAAGGGTATGAAAAATGTTTGTGAACTCCGGCACATCTTGGTCTCGTCCCTGCCGTAGTGTGGTCCATTTGATGTATTTGTCCTCATAGCTTTTGACAGGGTAGTACTGATCCTTGATGGCATCCCGGAAGTCATTCCAAGTGGGTGCGGCTGAAAACAGTGAGCCTGTACTTTCATCCTTCTGCTCGCAGAATGTTTCCCACCAGTCCTTGACGTGGGGGGCTGCTTTGAGAAGAGTGAAAACAATCTTTTCCCGACTTGAAAATTCATGAACAGAAAAATACCCATCTAGCATATTTAACCATTTATCTATGGCATTTGCGTCTATTTGACCCTCGAAGATGGGGATTTCAAAATTAACTTGTACCTTAAACGGTGTGGCGTTTCCAGAGTAGCTGTTGGAAGCCGATGCGTCGCCTCTTGGTAGCCGTTGAAGGATCTGCGCAACGTTATCCATCATCGCGTTCCTTTGCCGCTCGAGGGCTTCTTTGAGCAAGATTCTGATAGGATCTCCTACCCCCTCATTTTTCTTCTCATCCGCCATGGGAGGTCGTCGAGATTTGCGAGGCTGGTCTTGCAAAGGTTCGACCAGTTCCAGACCTAACTCCTTATATCCTGACCTCGTTGGGGACATGCAAAGAAAAACAGAGAAAAAGCAGACCGCTCCGATACCACTGCTCCAGATTTAAACAGGAACGCAATAGATTACAGAGATAACCATAAAGACAAATATGCAGCGGAAATAATACTTCATTTCATTGATGTAAAATACTGAAATATGCTTACAAATAGAAATGGAAATAACCCAGCTAGGGCGATGGTAGCTTATCTCTGAGAAGAGATGTGTCGGCTACATGCCTCTGAACTGTTCTCCAAAAACTGTGTTACAATGAGGCTCACGGGCCTATTTATTGTTGAGAAACAATGGAAAACCCTTCACATTCCAAAACCTAACCCTAGAAGATGAAACGCCAAATTGTGGGCCCCGTTTTTGGGTAAGTTGGTACATCAACTTCCCGAGGTCGCGAATTTGTCATACTATCTCCGTTTGATGCGCATGATAGCCCGTTGGAAAGATCTCTCCGAGGACTACGACGAAAAAGACGATTTTTAGTCAGGAAAATCACTGGTGGTGGATTTCCCAAAAAACGTTGTTTAGGGCCTCAAAACGGCTCCGGAAGTTTAGGACCCAAAAAAACTGCTAAAAATAGTAAACTGTGCTATAATTAAGGAAACAAAAAAACTGAAAGAGACAGTTGTGGGGGTCCAAATGGGATAGGTGGGTGGCCACCAACATCCACCTGGATCATCATCTCACATTAGAACTTATAATCCAAATGGTACGTGGTCAAATTCTTGTTGCCTTAGCCAACTCTCTTGTCACATTTAAAAGTAATCATTCCAAATTGAATAAGGTTGCATCCTTCCAGTTTAGATGGGTCACTATTCTATATTACATACTTTTCCCAAATGATAGTTTGGGCCAACCTATCTAAATAGTCATATGTTCTCCTTTGTGATCACCTGACTTATGTGCTATCTTGCCATGACAACTCTAGTTGATTCAAATCATTCTAATGGGTGCCTCTCTACATGGATACATGCTACCCTTATATGCTCATCCCATGTGCTACACATTACCCTTGCCTTTAGACTAGACTTGTTCAATCATCTTATCCAAGCCCCTTGATGCTTCACATGCCATTAAATGGAAAACAAATGTCTAAGGATTGTGCTTGTAATCATTCCATCATATGTTTATTACTCTAACTCACCTAATATGATTATTCTAAGTGTATTTCCTTCCATACTAGGTCTGTAACTTCGAATCAAAATCTGTCTTGCATTAATATAGAATATGAATATATACAAGGAGAGGGAGACTATTAGGTTTCATCTCCCAATGTCTCTTCGTCTTCTAATATCCTTTATTTGTTTCTATTTATAATATTGAAATAATTTTTCCTAATCAAAAATATTTGGTGTCAACATTCCCCCCATTAATCTAAAGGGATGTTGGTGAGTCCAAGCATCATTTTGAATCTTTCAAACTTCTTCCTTCCAAGAGCTTTAGTGAAGATGTCTGCAATCTACTCATTTGTGGAACAATGTTGTAGGTGGATTGTTTTGGCATCAATATAATGTCAAATTAGATGATATTTTTTATTTATGTGCTTCGTTCAGTCATGGAACTTTGGGTTATTGGCCAAATTTATTGCAAAAGTGTTGTCAATCAAAAGACGAGTTGAATGTACTTGTTTCTCATGCAAATCTTCCATAATTTTCTTGAGCCACACAATTTTCTTTATTGCTTCACTTGTTGCCACATATTCCACCTCAAATGTGGAATCTGCTAGAGCTGACTATTTGTGTGACCTCGAGGAGACAATTCCCAATCAAAGACTTATAACATAACCTAAAGTAGATACTCCAGTTTATTTATCTCCATCAAACTCTGAATTGGACTATCCAATCAAGTTGAAGTCACCCACCTGTGTATACTTGATTCTAAAGTATTGAGTTCCCTTCAAGTACTTTAGAACTCTTTTTTCAGTAGACCAATGACCCTGACAATTCTTTAGCACAAACCTAGAGAGAATTCCAACAACAAATGAAATGTCTAGTCTAGTAGTATTCAAGTAGTTAAGACTTCTTACAAGTTGTTTATACTTTGTTTCATCCTCAAATTCTTTTCCTTCAATGAATGTGAGATTTAAATTATGTTCCATTGGATTAGTTAAACGTTTGCACTGAGTGATGCAAAACCTATTCAATAGAGCTCTAATGTACTTATTTTGAGAGAGGAATATAAACTTCGGGTGTTCAGTTACTTCAACACTAAGATAGTAGTGAACATAGCCCAAATATATCATTTCAAAGCCTCTCTTGAGTTCTTTCTTTATGGCTGCAATGTAGTTATCATTGTTCCTTGTCATCAAAAGATCATCTACATACACCACAAGATACACAAGTAGTTTTCCAACTTTATTGACAAACGAAGTTGCATCATCAAGATCATAATGTTTGAAATTGAGTTTCAGAAGATTCCCTATCAACTTCTCGTACCAAGCTCATGGTGCTTTCTTAAGGCCATAAAAATATTTTACAAGCTTACATACTTTTTGTTCCGGACCATTCACAACAAATCCTTCTAGTTGGGATATAAAAAAATTCTCCTTCAAACCTCCATTGAAGAAAGTAGTTTGTACATCCATTCGATGGAATTTCAAACTGTTCTGAGGTGCCAAGGAAAAGAGTGTCCAGATGGAGGCCAAATTTTCTATGAGGGAGAAATTCTCCTCATAATTGACCCCTTATTTCATTGAAAAGGATGTTACAATTTCAAACAACCACATGATGGAGAATATTATATGCTAGCAGTAATTTTTTACAGCGTTTCAAATCATATTGTGAATGTATAGGACTTTGTGAGGGTTTTATGTGAGGGTCCAGGGTTTCTAGGCCTTGATAGTTTATCATAATCGTGGCATGAGAATGTGTTATCCAACGCAATGTGGTTAGAGGAGTTGCATTTAGTTGTACATTTGCTCATGGTGAAGATGGCAAAGGTTGCGAGGTTTGTTCTGGTGACTAGAGAGGACAATGACAATTTTTCTTCACTAAGGAAGAGCATATAGAATCATCTTCTTTGGTGAGAGCTATACACAACAAAGGGGCACTGGAAAATGCATTTGTGTCTTTCGATGCCATCGTTGACAGCTTTTTCTCCTCAATGGGTTGTCGTGTTGGTTAGCTGGTGCTAGGGAATAATATGATTGAGACAATCAAGGATGGGGTTCATCAGTGTGAAGAATGTTGTGATGCCATGGGACCTGTGGACCTTTTTCTCTGCTTATCTGCTACTGCAATTTGTTGATTTTCATTGGGGTGGCCATGGTTGGGTCTTCACAGTCATTTTGGTTCCTATCTTATCTTCTCTGGGTTATTCCATGGCAACTCTATTGGTGGCCTTGTGTCATTTTCTTCATGGCTATATGTTGATTTTTTGACCTATTTTGTAATGGTTTGACGCTTATCTTTGGGAATTTGAGAGATGCACCCTTTTCTAAGGGTTCTTTTATGTAGGCGTACGTGCCTAGTTTTATAGATTGATAAGTGGTTTCCCATTGTTTGGAAATTTGACAAATGCACACTTTTCTAAGGGTTCCTTTATGCAATCTTGCATGTCTCATTTTCTCGATTGATGAGTGACTATCCGTTGTTTGCACTATATCTAGTGTTTCCCTATGGGGTTTCTTTGAGGGGACTAGGTGTCCCATAACTTGTTTTCCGTCATGTGTACATTGGGGGTTATTCTGGCACACATACTATATGCATGATTATGTAAATATATAGATATATATATTAATCTACTAAAATAGGAATTGTTTTATTAGAATGATGTATTGACAAGGGAAATTTAGTGAAAGGATTTGAGGAGGTGTTTATCAATGTCTATTTAAATTAGGTTTATTCTTTAGTATCCCAAAAACACTCATGCTATAGGTTTATTAAGTGGAAACTCAATGCCATGAGCCCATCACCTATTACATGATATGTGTTAGAAATCCTCATCTGAATGTGTCATATGATGTGTGTATCCATGAAGTGTGTTTCAATCTACCACACACTGTCTTTTCTTGTGTCCTCCTCTTCATTAGACACATTATATGTGCAACCCAAACTATTTATCCATCCATAAGTGAACCCCTTAGCATGCAACATGCCCAAGCTAAACCAATTTCTATGCACTAACTATCCAAGTCAAAATTTATCATGTTGTGCATGCTAAATTTGTGAATTTATTTCCTTATATTATTGTGCAAGAGTGTGTGCAAGAGTATTTCCTTGGACTATTTTTCAAGAGTATTTCCTGAGAGTATTTTGCAGCCCATATTCAATCATCAAGACACTTTTGTAATGAATAGAACACATGCAATACATTTATAATCATGAGGAAATATTCTCGGTCCAAGACCTACATCAATTTCGTTGATAAATAAGAGACATATTGATAAGACATCTTCATTCAACCATATTATCCTACTCTGATCAAGTATATGAGACATGCACTATGTACATCAATTCATATAATCTATGAAGTCATCAATCATCAAGATAGGGTAGACAATAAAGTAGGTTGTCATCAACGACAACACTAGAGCCATAATTCCAACACACCAATGTTCGTAAGAACTGACATCGCCATACAAATACTTATGTCTATCCACATCAGCTCAACCCTCACAAAACCTCAATCAATAATATATAAAACTGTCTTAACACCTTTCCCTCAAGACACCTCAAATAGGCTCACTTACCTTTGTGGTCGCAAACCACCATGTTTTTGTGTATTATGAACATGAAGTGAGATGGTTACATGAGTCATCCTATCCATGCTCAAATTCACTACGATATGGGAATCTCTATCATACCTCTTTATCAAATACATGAGGAAAGGCACATTGGAAATAATTTTTCCATCACAGTGCTCCACAATCCACTTAAGTTCCTGATTGTATGGTCACTCACCCCCAAGAATATTTGTGCTCAATTCAAATTCCTCTTTGGCATGCCCATACTAAGGCTACAAATGCACCTCATCACACAATTTGTATGTGATCTATTCACCTATCTTGTCCTCAAATCATTCTAATATCCTATTTTCCACAATCTTCATCTAAAATTATTGTGAAAGTCATATGCATCATTGATGCAGAAGCATCCTGCTCAGAATATTATTGTTCATTTGGTCGATTTAGGGGGTGATGTTTTTAATTATTTTTAGGAATCTTGTATAGATTGAGTGAGAAATCTATGTGTGAGGTTTTCAGTTGTGAAATATTCTCAACTATGTGAGAATATCAGGGATAATTGATATGTGTAGATCTCGTAGAGATCTTAGGGATTATGAGATCCTCGAATAGGAATTAGTTGAGTAAATTATGGGAAAAATCATGGATTTAGTATAATCCATAATTATGTAATTAATCTATAAATGTAAGCCTATGAGGAGAGTGAAAAACAAGTGTTAGAGAGAGCTAAGTAGTGGGGAGAATAGATCAGAGCACGAGATGTTCTAAATATATATATATTTAAATATTGTTATGAATGAAAGGAGTTTTGTGTTCAAAACTTGTTTCTGCGTGATCTTTTATTATGTGATTTGGTTTCGTTGATTCTTTAAATCATAGGCTGAATCCTCTGTTAAATACATGAAATTGTGTGTGAAATTAAAACCTTTAGTGGAGTTTAGTGTTTGAGGATTGCCTTGACAAAGGCTTTAATTTGTTGATTGCCGATGGAAGGCGGACAATGATTGAATGAACTAACAAATCATCATTGATCACAGGGTGGATCAATGATGATCTATTTGGGAGAATATTGACAGTGTTCATTGGTGAATGTGCACACATTTTAACACAAGAAACAGACCTGATAACATTTTAAAATCGAGTTAACCGATAAATCAATCGTGACCATTGCAGTGATCTGGCAGTCATTGCATCCGAAGATGCACACAATTTAATCCAACTTTCAGACGCGATATTTTATGGACTGTGATTTAATCCAATTGAATTCCATATCCATCATAGCCATTCATTATGAAGGGATGAGATCTGATGGATATCGCTCCAGAAGATGCCTGCTAGTTAGCATAAATTTTGGATGCGATAAGGTTTGAACTGGATTTTAATTTGTTTGGGTTCCACACAAGAGATCGGGATCAGATAGTTTGGTAAACACAGGTTTTAATTTTTTAAATTCTAGATTTTTGTAGTCAGTGCAGCTTCACTACATCAAAGTGGTATCAGAGTAGAAGAATATTTTGCATGAAGTATGATTATATTGCAGATTTGTCAGCATTAGTCTTTATAATTTTTGTGCAAAGTAACAACAGAGGAAGGTGAGAAGATTTGTTGTAGCCGAGAGCAAGGAGTGGTCATATCGTTCCAGAGAATACAACCAGAGAAATGCCAAAAGAATACTGAGCTCAGAGGAGAAAATCTTAGCGAGGTATCATGTAGCAGGGAGGACTTTCTACTGTAGAGGTTTTGTTGTAGCTCATGAATGTTTTTATGAGAGACCAAGAAAGCACAAGACAAGGAAATTTAGAGGTGTAGTGGAAGCAAAGGGAAAAGAAGAGGAGTCAGTTTTAGAATTTGATTGAGACGAGTCATGAAGAGCGTAGGATAAGTGTTGCAGTGATGAAAGCAAAGTTGAATATACTACAGGAATGTTTTCAAGAGAAAGAGAATGAAGACCGAAGACATGGATGGAGAATAAGGAAACGGGTCAAGTGGAATCTATTACAACATAAATGGAATGCTATGTTGATGAAAAAACTTGAACAAATACATATTTCTTTGTTGGAGAAGGAGAGACTCATAGGAATTGAGTCACAACAAAGAGGATTTGCTGAAACCCAGAAATCCCATGGTGGGAATTTGGTGCTTGAAGCATCAAAAGAGATCGAAAGGTCTGGTATTTTTAAAACTAATAGTTTGTCTGTGAATATCGATATGGTACTAAATAAGGAATTTGTTACCATTGTTATAATCAAGAAGTCTTTTGTGAACCTAAAGCAAATTGGGTTCATTGTTTTTCATTTCATGAAGTTGAGTTTGCAACTCAATTAGAGAAGGAAATAGTAGCTAAAGAGACAGAAGCCAAAGAATTTGATACCAGTGAAACTGTAACAATAGGAAGAAAGGACACCATAGAGAACATCAACTATGTTGATGTGATAAACAAAGAGGAATTACTCATAGAGCATGGTGGAGATTTTTTTTACAGATATATAGAATTTGATTAATAGTTCGAGTAATGATGATGGTGAACTTTCAGATTTAGTTCTTACTAATCTCAGCTCGACAGAGTTACCTGGAAATGTTATAGGGGAAGACAGTGAACCAATTCGAGACTTGTTCAAAATTTGGAAACCGGGAAAATGGGTATTGAAGCTTAATAATTCCCTGAACATATTATTCTACGAATTTAATGCCAGAATAAATGATGAAGTTATTCCTTTGAAGGACCATCAGAAAAAAAAAGTTTGGAATCCTGGAGGTAGCAACTCATTTAGACTTGTAGCTGTCACATTACTAAAGAAAAGTGACAAACCTCATAGACAAGAGTCTACAACTTTTTTTCTACATCGGGAGTCTGATGCAGGAGCATCCTACTCAGAATATTATTGTTCATTTGGTTGATTTAGGGGTTGATGTTTTTAATTATTTTTAGGAATCTTGTATAGATTGAGTGAGAAATCTATGTGTGAGGTTTTCAGTTGTGAAATATTCTCAACTATGTGAGAATATCAAGGATAATTGATATGTGTAGATATCCTAGATATCTTAGGGATTACGAGATCCTTGAATATGAATTAGTTGAGTAAATTAGGGGAAGAATAATGGATTTAGTATAATTCATAGTTATGTAAGTAAGATATAAATGTAAAACTGCGAGGAGGGTGAAAAACAAGTGTTAGAGAGAGCTAAGTAGTGGGGAGAATAGATTAGAGCATGATATGTTCTGAATATATATATGTAAATCTTGTTATGAATGAAAGGAGTTTTGTGTTAAAAACTTGTTTCTGCATGATCTTTTATTATGTGATTTGGTTTTGTTGATTCTTTAAATCATAGGCTGAATCCTCTGTTAAATACAGTAAATTGTGTGTGACATTAAAACATTGGTTGGAGTATGGTGTTTGAGGATCTCCTGGACAAAGGATTTAATTTATTGATCTTCGATTGAAAGCGAACACATATTGAATGAACTGACAAATCATCATTGATCACAGGGTGGATCAATGATGATCTATTTGTGAGAAGATCGATGGTGTTCGCTGGTGAATGTGCACGCACTTTAACACAAGAAACAAACCCGATAACATTATAAAATCAAGTTAACTGATAAATCGATTATGACCGTTGAAGTGATCCGACGGTAATCACGTCGGAAGATGCACACAGTTTAATCCAACTTGTAAACGCAATAATTTATGGACTGTGATTTAATCCAATTGAATTCTGGATCGATTATAGTCATTCATTATGAAGGGACGAGATCCGATGGATATCACTCCAAAAGATGCATGCTGGTTAGCATAAATTTTAGATGCGATAAGGTTTGAGCTAGATTTTAATTTGTTTGGGTTCCACGCAAGATATCAGGGTCAGATAGTTTGGTAAATAGGGGTTTTAATTGTTTAAATTCTGGATTTGTGTAATCAGTCCAGCTTCACTACATCAATCTTCTAACATCTCCATGGATATAATTATGTCCTCCAAGATATCCTCAAGCTTATCAATGTTCCACTTTAATACTCCCAATGTCTTTCAATCAAGTAGTATTCCTTTAGTAAGAAAAAACCCATTATTCTCAATCAACGGTGTATTTTCTTGGAGGTAAGATGCTCCTAAATCAACTTGTATTGTGCTCAAGATTTTGAGGTTCTGCATGTTATCTCTGGTTCCTCCCATATTCATCTCGAGGGCGTTCTCCCTGCTCCTTTCTATCCTCCATTCTGGGGATCCCTAGCCCTTTTGTGTACGTTTCTGTCTTTCGAATGAAAATCGTAGCAGAAAATTTCCATTTCCATTTTGCATGTTAGGTCCATGGGGCTCAAAGTGGTAGTGAAAGATAAATTAGAGTCATAAGAATAGATCTCTCCTCCGAATCGCAATTGGCCTCTCAGAGTCTGGAAATGATGGAAACTATGGCCAAGAAGAGGAAATAGATTCATCATCTTGAGGCTCATTGTAGTATTGTCTATTAATTGGACTTGGGATTGGACTGTGGAATAGTTATCAGAGAAAAAAAAACTCCTTTCCTTTCCTAGGTAAATCCCCCTTAGTTTTTGGATATTAGAGCTAGAAATATCCTTTTTCAATTTCTTGGCATTGAGGTGTGTAGATATTTCTTGACAAAGGAGGGGAAGGAAGTTCCTTCAACCTGATTTATTCAAGGCTATTTGTAGCAGATACAGAGCTAAGAGAATGAGATAATGAGTTCATAATGGACATGGCATGGAAACTATGAGAGGATCACTAGTGGTAGATTGTGTCAACCCATTAGTATTGATGATGAAATATCTACTTAACTAATTCAGAGGCTTGATGAAGAGATCTAGCTTAGTGTGCAATGATGGAAAGAAAACTTAGGATCCTATGAGAAAAAATCCTAAGAATATAATACCAATCCTTGATGCAGAAAGTGAACTTCAAGAAGTTGAAAATCAAACTAACACATTCAAATCTATAAGTGGTCATTTAGATGGAGGGAATGGGAATCATATTGAAGTAGTTGGAAATCATATCTACCTCATAGTCACTCTTGCAATCATGCCACTAGGAGAAAATGATTGTTTTCATGTGAGCTATAAATTGAAGGAAATGAATGAAAATAGGGAAATTATGATATGGCCCCTCCTTAAAAGTGAAATGAATTTCTTTAGGTGCCTACCATTGATATGAAAGTCAAACTATTATCCTTTGAGGTTAGCAAAAATGAGAGTGTTAGAGATCTTGTTGCATTTTTCAGTAATGACTTTGGGTCATAACCATAGTTTCTTAAACTTGTCATGCTTATCTAAGTCCTCATGTCTTGTGTCCCACCGTTAGTCTAGGTACCATTTTTGGAAGTCACTTGGCTTGACCTTTTTGTCAAAGACCTCCTTCCATTCTTTTTTTATATTCATTTCTCTTGTTCTGCTCCTGAATTATCTTCTCTTGGACCTTGACCAACTAATTTCTTCTCCTTCGGATCTTATCTGGTTTTGCTACTAAATCTTGTAGAAGCTTCATCATAAGTAGCTCAAGCTAAATAGGTAACACTAACTCCATGCCATACCAGCTAAAAAGGAGCTTTCCCTATGTTCTCCTTGTGTTGATCATGTTTGCCCATAGTGCTAGTACCTAAGCTATGAGTCTCATGCCTTCATGTTCTTTGCTAAAGTGCTATTGACAATTTTAATGATATTTTTGTTTGAAGACTCAACTTGGTCATTCCCATGGGGGTAGTATTGAGATAAATAGCTGAGGATTATTTTTTATTTTTGCCAGAAAGATAAAATCCTAAACGACCTACAGGCTTTAGTTTTTTTAATTACTATTTGTTTAGGACAACAAAACCTAGACAAGATGTTATCTTCTAGTAATATAATGATAATGTGGTTAGTGGCATATTTGGTGGGGATGGACACTACCCATTTGCTGAAGTAATAAATAGTTGTAAGGATTCATCTATGTTGGCCACTGAAAGGGGAGATGTATTTATCCTATGAAGTAAAGGCCCCACTATTGCAAGGGGCTTCTACTTGGAAATTCTTCAAAGGTAATGTAGGGAGATTTTTTCTTCCAGCAAATGTCTGACATTCTATGTTAGCCCTAACAAATTTATGAAGATAAAAAAACATGGTAGCTTAATAGTACCCAAATGTTATAATTTAACGAGTTGTAGACCTTACTACAAAATGACCTCCATATATCCCTTGGTACATGTCAAATATTAGATATTCAACCTCATATTACATCATGCATTTTAGCTTTAGTCCCTCAAGATTTAACCACATCAATTAAGTACCTACAACATAGTATCTAGTAGTCTTTAGCTTCAAGGATCTTCTTTGATATTTATCCAAGCATAAAGGGAAAAAATTTGTGGTCAGTAAATGGGCTATGCCTTTATAGAAAGGAGAGTGATTATAACATACTTTTCCAAAATTACTTCATAAAGACTCCCTCCCAACCATTCTTAAAACTTATGAATTGATCCACTTTTTCTCACAACTTCTTTACATAAGGACATTTTATGATCAAATGAGTTAAATTTTTATCATATTCCCTACAAAGAATGTATCTTACAGGCTCATTTTTATATTTCTTCTACAAATTATTGCATCTTAGAACTTTCTTCGTTAAGACTAGCAACAATTTTTTTGGGAATTTTTCCAACACCTTAACCTTTTAGAACTACTTCCACCACCAACCTTTGTTCTAGGCTCAGGTGAGAAATTTACATGATACCCACCATGGAAGAATAATAACCTAAAGTTTGTTTTTTATCACACCACTATATCTTCCTCCTCTAAAATTTTGACATGACTTCTCTATAAAATCATCCCACTTGATGGCTTCATCTGCTACAAACAGTAGATATTTTTCCTTCTTCCACCTTTGTTTCCAAATCGAAGTATTGGCCTATTTCACTATGTGTTCAAGGGTGAAAATTTAAAATTCCACTTCCCTACACCAATTCTATCAATCATGCAAGCCCAAATTCATTTTGGCACCCAACACATGGATCCATCTCTATTCTTATCTATTCCCCATTTCCTCCTCTAAAATGTTTCTTGTCTTCCTTTGATTCCACCAATCTATGGACATGAATCTCCATTGTCTTTTAGCCACCAAATACTTCCCAAAATAGATTATATTTTCTAATAACCATCCTTCCTCATCTTTTTTTTCACTCATGTATTCAACCAAACCAGTGGAACATTTTCATTTTTCCCTCACCAAAGAAATATCAATACCATTTTTCTTATTCTCTAGAACTACTTTGATAACATCTAATAGGGTTGAAATCACATGGGAACTGAAGGGATAATACCTTCTTCCCAGTTCAAAGATTTGAAACCATGAGCTAATAGAATAAAAGTAAAATTACAAAATCAAACACAAAAATTGACTTGATTATAGGTTTCTCAGAGCATTAACCATAGTACGCTTCTCAAAATTGATCAATGTTTTGAAACCATTTAATACTTCGATAAACATACAACCAAACAAACATTCCCACAAGAATTTAAAACACAAGTGTCATGTGTAAAGGCTCACACAAAATATTGGGATGCAAACTGCATAGAAGAAAAAAAAAGTGAAAAGAATGAAGTTCCTACGTGAGTGGAGTGAAAATTCACATTAGAGTTGAAGACTGAATTAATTCTACATATTGTGCACATCCTGTCCTCCACACAAAGCCTCCATGAGGAGCCGTAAGCCACCTCTAATGCCAAAGGCATAACTGTATGCTAAAATTTATCCATTTATGCACATGAATTCTTTATGATAATCAAAATTCAAGACATCGAATTTGCAGCATTCCACACCATTCTCCAAGTTCATCTTACTCCTACATTCCATGGTTCAAGCTCTCATTCTAGAGAAATCGAATTTATGGCATTTTTATCTTTTTTCTAACATATACAATTTTTTTCTATATTTATGAAAATACTTGACTACAAATTTGTTAAGAATAGAATGTTTAAGTGAGCATGTTTCTTTTTAGAATAGTTGTGGTCATACTCTTTTTGTTTTCATTATTTTTCCTTATTTTTAGTGCCCGCCATAGGATGAAAAATCTTCTGATTTTTTGTTGTAGCTTTTGCTTCTATTGTAAGTCTACCAAAAACATCTATAACATGAATTTTGAATGGTTAGCTATGTGAGCCAATTGTGTTTGCAATATAGTTACCAAATATGGTCGTATTTAGGCACGGGGTGCAAAAATATGGTCCAACCATGGATACAACCATACTTTGTATACTTTATGGATATATATACAATTGAAAAAAGTTAAAACACAATAATAAACACTATGATGACCTTCATTTGGCATTGCCTTTTCAATTTTTTTTTTAATCCCATCCACCTGACTAACCATTTTTCTTATACAACTGTAGCATAGTTGGGTTTTGTATGGGTTGGTTTGTCTCTGAAATTTCCCATCACAACTATAAACATAGTTACCGATCAAATGAGAAAATTACCTAATACCAGTTTTTTGGGGTAGCAACAATTGACTCGATTTTGAGAAGTGGTGATTCAAAATACACATTTTTTTAGCATATTTTTGGCAATTTAAATTTTCTTATGTATCAAGTATGGACATTTTTTTTAAACGTTAGTGATTTTCATGCTAATTTTAAAAAGTGTTGATGCAACATCAACACATTTTTTTCGAAGGCTTATTTTTTACACTTCAAATCTTTTTATGTATCAAGTGTGAACATTTTTTTTTTGTTAGTGATTTTCATCTTGATTTTGAAAAAAGTTGATGCAACATCAACACTTTTTATTTAGAGGGCTTATTTTCTACACTTTAAATTTTCTAATGTATTAAGTGTAGATATTCTTTTTAAATGTTGGTGCTTTTGATGTTAATAATAAAACATAAAAAATAAAATAAAAAAGCATGACCAAAAAAAAAATTCAAACTAAAATAATATGTAAAAGAAAAAGAAAAAGAAAACAATAAAAAAGTAAAAAATAACAAAATTAAGTTGAAAAAAGAAAAAAACTAAAAAATATCAAAAAATTCAAATATTGAAAAAAAAAAACACACAAACTTAAAAAAATAATAATAGAAAGTAATAAAACATAAAATAATAAATAAAAAAACATCACAAAAAAACAAAAATATTAAATATATTAAAAAAAAAGACAAAAAAAAATTATAAAATGTAAAAAAAAAAAAAAAAATCAAAATTAACTTGTAAAAAAAAACAAAAAAACGAAGTACAACTAAAAATTAAAATAAGGCATTAAATTAAAAAACCATTTAAAATATATATATTTAAAAAAAAAATTAAAAAAATTATAATTTAAAAAAAATTAAAAAAAAATAAAAAGTAAACAAAAAAATAGGTCAGGGTGGCAGGGGCCAATTCCAAGAGTCAGCCCTTGCCACCCCAAGGTAGTTGGGCTATAGGGGCGGGCAAGAAGGGAGTTGCACACAACCCTCTCCCCCCGGCACACCCCCGCAAACTAAGCAACCCAAGGTGGCAAGGGTTGATTCCCGGAATCGGCCCCTGCCACACATGGATCGGCTGGGATGCAAGGGTGGGCAGGGAGGGAGATGCATGAATCTCCCTCCCTGGCCATCCTCGAGAACTAGCTGGCTAGGGGGTGGCATGGGCCGACTCCCTGAGTCAACCCCTGCCACCTCCTTGTCAGCTGGGCTGTGAGGGAGCTGACCACTACTGCCCCCTGGCTAATTGGCCCGCGGGGGTGGGTGGGGGGGGAGATGCACCTAAAACGCCCACCCCCAAGGCCCAACAAGCCAGGAGTGGTAGGGTCCAATTCCTGGAATCGGACCTTACCACCCGTGGCTTGTTTTTTTTGGTTTTTTTTTTTAATTCTTTTTAATTTTTTTAAATTGGTTTTTATTATAATGTTTTATTTCTTATTGATTTTTTATTTTGTTTCTTTAAATGTTTATTATTTTCATGGTTTTTATTTTATTTTATTTATTTAATTTTTTTTTAATGTTTTATTTTGATTTTGTTAATTATTTTATTCATTGTTTTTTTAATTATTTTGTTTCTATTTTAGCTTTATTTCCTAACTTAAAAAATATTGTTTTTGATTTTTTTCGTTTATTTATAAAACAAATTCTTAAAATTGTGTGTGTGTGTCGATATATATATATATATATATATATATTGCAAGGTCCATGTCGATGCTTGTCTAGCTACCCGATCCCATTATGTGCAATTTGATAGTTGATT
The DNA here is from genome assembly GCA_031772625.1 of Pinus tabuliformis. Lineage (NCBI taxonomy): Eukaryota > Viridiplantae > Streptophyta > Pinopsida > Pinales > Pinaceae > Pinus > Pinus tabuliformis. The sequence goes on along the minus strand of CM062815.1, from coordinate 756,151,634 downwards.
TTAAATTTTTCCTTGCAACGAATTGAGTTTGTATCCACAATGTGTTAATTTCATGGTTAGCCTCTAAGTTTTCATTACAATGGGTTGAATTCACCTACACTGCGTGTCAATTTGATGGTTGATTTTTAATTTTTTATTGCAATGTATCAAGTTGTGTTAGGCTAAGATTTAAAATTGCTATAAATTTACCATTTATAAAACAATTTACTCTTGGTAGAATAACTCTTTCATTCAAGTGTTCATGTTTAAATCTTTTTTAGTCATAAAAATTTTCCATAATGTCATGCTTGAAATATATAAAAAACTTAAGATTTTTTTCTAATCATAATATTTGGTTTTAATTCCATGGTTGAAAATTTGTCAAGATTTTAATGTTTTTCTAAGTCATGATATTTTAGCTTTAATGTTATTGTTGAAAACGATTATACGTATGTTTTTTTAGCAACCTCCCCAAAAATTGTTTGAATTTTAAGGTTTTTCAAAGACGTGATATTTTAAATTTAATGTCATGCCTAAAAATCTCAAAATTTTAAGGCTTTTCAAAAACATGATATTTTATCTTTAATGTCATGCTTGAAAATCATTGGAATTTTTAAAAAATTCGGAGTCATCATATTTTATTTTTAACGTCATTATTAAAAAATGTTGAAAATTAACCATGAAAAAAAAGATGTTATTCTAGCATCAACACTTTTTTTCTAGGGTGTTTCTTGCACACAAAAATTTGGTTTTTATTTTCATTTTTAAAAAATGTTGAAAATGTACCCAAAAAAAAAAAATGTTATTCGAACATCAACACTTTTTGTTTTCAACTTGTTTTTTCATGTTTTTTTTTGTGTTTTTGGGCTAGAGTACCCATTTTGAGCTAATAGTTCCTGTTTGATCAGTAACTATGTTTACAACTCACGTGGTCTCAAACAAAGTCAACTCTCTCAGTAGAGCACACTATTTTTTTTAGCCATGGTTGCACCTTGTATTAGCCATAATTTCTACATTTGTTTCTTTAGTCATCACATTGTTATGGCATGTATGGAACAAAGATTGTTTAGGGTAGTGTTACATTGGGACACATACTTGCACCTTGGTTACATATCTTGGATGGTGATGGAGTGGTGGAAACATGGATATATCCTGAATATTTCTAGGTCAGACCTCTTCTGGATGCTTGGATGTACCATGTTGGATGAGGGGACATCCATGCCTCCCCTGCCTATGATTTTACATCATGCCAAAAATCCCAAAACCTCTACTAGGTCCCAACAATTTGTAGTGGGTTCTTTCCTATCGTCTACCTTATTTAGTGTTTGTTAGTTTTCGACATTAAGTTGATTTTGGGCATTGCTTTAGAGATAGAAACTCCCATTTTTATTTGATTTTCAATGTGTTTTCCTTGGATCCAAAATTTCGCCAGCTAGAGAGTCATTCTCGTAGCATTAGAGAGGCATTCCTTTGGTGTTTGAGAGGACTATGTTTCTCTTTTTACACAATAACATTTCCTTGATTAAATTTCAAATTTTATCATTATTAGTATTATTTTTTATGAGACATGAACATTTAGAAATACATGTTTCATTAGATATCAAAATGTGCAAATGTTATGACACATGATGTTTTTAAAATTAATTAGGTTTAATTTGTTTAAATTATGCATTTTCCAATAGTTATCCATGTAATTTTTATAGATCTGGCTAGGAACCTAAGTGTCATGTCACCCTCCAATCAACAATATTTTTGTAAGTTACTATTGTACACATAAGAACACCATTGCCAATTTATTTTTCTAAAAAAATCAATAGTCTCACAAGTACATAACCTCTTTTAAATTTGTCACTGTTCCTATATTGCAAATTGTTTTTCTATGGTTTTGTAGAATTACATTTCCACCCTACGATACCATTGTATTTAAATAGGAATTAAAAGGGAGATGAGTAGTACCCCACCAAAACTTTCCTTAGACGTATATTGTTATTGGTTACCCATAAGTCCTAGAATATGCAATTCATTTATATAGCAATTTTCATTACTTACTAAGACATTGGCACCTTGTATAGTAAAAAATATGATTCCTATTCCATTTCACATGCGGTTATTACTTTTTCCCATGCAACAATCGCACCTAACCATGGTTGTGGAAATATGACTTGTCGTCGGCATACTACTGATATAATAATAATTAAGGTTTAGGAAATTTATGTGGAATAAAATGAGCATACATTACTCAACCTTTTATTAAAACTTTTTTTAAATCTCCAGTAAGTATCATGGCGAATATTAAATTTATTGTAATGTTTATTATGTGATATTTCCTCTAAGTTTGAAGTCTCTAGAGACTCCCTAGTTCCATATGGGTTAATTTATTATTTTCCATTTCACACATAGAGATCTTGGATACAAATTAAATTGCATCCATACACTTTTACCCTAGATTACCCTAAAGAATCTAACGTCTGTTAAGTGCAAGGTTGGTTTGGCAAATGTTATGGGGGAAAGGCACGGAAAATAATTCATGTTTCACCTCCTCAGCGTGAGAGGGGATAGATTCCTAGTGGTTCTCATAAGAAAACCCAACCATTCAACCTAGGAGTAGTGGCGATGTCCATTTCACACACTGAAATGACATTTCTCACTTGCCCCCGTTTTAGTTGTTTCGAGGTAAACAATTGTACCTTTGCTTCTTGGTTGCATTTTTTCTTGCTTTGGTTTTCGTGGTTCTGTCCCTTTTTGAATCACAATTTATTTTGTTTGACACTGTAGGATACTACTGGACTGTTGCAAGGGATAATTTGCTAGTGCCCAACTGATAGTATCATCACACTTGAGGTAATTCTATTCCATGACCTACCTTACATCTCTAGCATTAACTAAGTTAGGGCTTCCATCTTAATGGCTAATGGATTCCCTCTGATGTTGGCAATAAAAAAAAATCTCTGGAGCTGGAAATGGTTTTTGATTAGTCGCCTTGCAAATGGGAGTCAACATGCCTATTACAAGTAATAAACCCCTATTTTGGTTTAAAAATTTCCCTTAAGTCTTTTTTGTCCTTTCGTACCAGTTCACTGCAAGAACCCTGGAATTGTTTTATTACCTGAATTGTTCTTCCTTTTCCCCATATTTTTGTTACAGGATCATTTACTCAGTAGGGTATGCAAATGGCATTACTCTCCTTTACCCCCCTTACTATTCCTTCCATATTTGTAGGTGCCATAATTTCCTTTGCTCATTTTTATTTTCATTATTACTTTACAGGTTTTACCCTGTCCAAGGTTTTGTTCCAGTTGACATTGCTTGGAGTTCATCTTGTATATTTAGAAAGTAAAGAAAAAACTTGAGGATTGTTGGGCATTTAGCCAAGGATAATTTCCAGTTGTATATTCTTTTATTAAAACTTAGTTTGGCGGTTGTCACACTCCCAATCGTTCCACTTAGATATTCTGAAATTTTCTTGTAGAATGACATCACATTGTTTTTAAATTTATTTTGTTCCCTTATGGGGTGTAGAATTTTTCAAATGATATGGGCATATGAGAGGAATTCTTTTTTTTGGTTTGAAAAGGAGATTCATTGTATAGATTGTGCTCTCATTGTTTCTAATGGTGGTTATCATTTACTTGTTGTATTGTTAATTTTATTTCTTGTTCTTTACTAGAGTTTATTTCATTTCTTGTTCTTTACTAGATCTAGAACTACCACATCAGTGGAAAAAAAATTCTTTCTTTTTGTTTACCTTAATGTTCGGGGTATAGACAAACCCTAGTATAGATAATATTCAAATATTTCTTTTTTCTTTCACTTATCTTATAAACAAATTCCCTTATCATTCTTTATATTAGTATCGTGCTCCTGGGACTACTTTAACAGTGAGGTTATGTTACCCGATAGCTAACAATGACAAAGAAAATAATAGAAGGAAGCTATCATTCTATGGAAATTTACTTTTAAGTTATTTCATCACTCATGCCATGTTCCATCATCCATAGAGTTTGCAGTCTGCACATGGAATTTTTATAAATTAGATGATTTAAAGTGTATGTAAAATTACATATCTGGCTAAATAGCACCGGCAAACTTACATGCCTTTATTATCATTTTCATGTCTAAATAGTATAAAGTGGACATCTCATGAAAATATCATTTTTTATTGAAATGTTGAGTAATTTTTAAGTATGCTAATTTGCAGAGTTATATTGTGAGTAGTTTCCAAATCAGAGTGATCATTTTTCTCTTTGGCTTTGCTGAGATGTTCCAAAGTCCAAACCCTATGAGTCTAATACACAATGATAGTTTAGGATGCCTTTTGTTTATTTTGTCGAGTGGATTTACAAAATAGGGACCTCCTTTTCTTTAAGGTGTAGATACCAATACCTTGTCCTGACCTGGCCTTCTAACAATTGTTTAACTATATCCAGAGTGCTAGATTATGCTAGTGGCCATCTATAACTGACAGTAGAAGGAAATATGTAATAGAATTTTGTCCCATAGAATGGCCTTTGAATTTTTATTTGCAAGATAAATTAAAGTCAAATTAAAAGTCTCCAGAGTGTTAGATTATGCCATTAGAAGCCTGTAACTAAAAATATGAAATAGCATTTGGTCGCATATAATTGAATTTGAATTTTGATTGTGAGATAAATTAAAATCAAATTAAACACCTTCAAATTTTTTTATTATAATATTAAGGTTAATTTCATTGATTTTAATTGACATTTATTTCAAGGTGTTGATTGTTATTATGGATAATCTCTAGTCATAATACAATCAACAGTAGAGTTAAAGTTATAGTATTGAAACAATCTACTTTGGAATGGATGGTTTTGGTTTTCAGATACAGATTACAAGTCAACTTCCGTAATGATAATAGGGCATTGATATCGGGTTTCCCTCTCGTCATTGCTATGATTATAGGCAGGCTTTGTTGGAACACAATGTAGAATCTAGATGGGGATGAATTAGAAGTCTACTTCTAGATTAAATAGGCCAAGCTATGCTATGTTGATCCTTAAATATTAGCAAGTTTTACGTTTGATGTAGGATATAATGGTATTAGGTCAAGGTTTTCTTTTATCATTAACTGATATAGTAATATGATATGGGTTCAATTGGATGGTTTAGAAAAAAGTGTCGAACTTGAATCCAAATTAAGATGGGTAGAATTAGAGACTTAGTAATAGAGTAGACCCTTAACAAAATGATTTTATATCTCAACATTGACATGGAAAATTCTTTGGTCCCAAGTGTTGAAAAAGGTTCGCTAGTGTCATATTTCTCTTGATTGTCAAGTATGGATGGTCAATGTGAAGTTATGAACAATACATGCTATAATCAACAATAGGTAGTCTTAAGTCAATACACAGGTTTTATAGAATTGATAATGTTGAATTTTTCAGTAAAGTAGAGAAGCCACTAAGGGTTATGTTGATTATCAAATAGTGGCAAGATAATTTTTATTCCATATGTGAAGTGCATAGTTTCATATTTCTACTATCATTTTCTAGTTTCTTATAAATATTTATAGAATTTTAATTTAGATGTTCTTGAACTCAAGACTAACTTGAGTAGAGATTTTGAATTAGAAGCCTCCACAAAAGGCTTCAGATTATTATGATGATTGTTGAATTGAGGCTTCTGTGATCCATATCAATTTAATGAGAAATTTTTCGGCGTAAATCACATGAAATTTCATTTGTCGACGCGTTTCAAACCAACAAGTGTGGTTCATCGTCAGGACAAGTTGAAGAATCAGATCCAACTTCGCATATTAAATAGTAAGAGTAGAACACCCAACGACTACAAATGAAACGCATCGACAAATGAAATTTCATGTGATTTATGCCGAAAAATTTCTCATAAAATTATTATGATGATGCTAACAACCCCATATTTAGAATTACATAGGAACCTTTAGTGACATTCAATTCAATGGACTCAAGCTTAGAAACCATGAGTGGTGTGTATCTATATGGGCAAAGTCACCTAGGACATGCACTTGGCCGCAACTTCTTTTGTGCGCTCTGCATTCATTCAAAATCATGGGGCATATCACTTCATAGGACTTGTCCCCTATTGGGGGTTATATTAGCTATCCACTTTTTTCAACCCAACAAGCAATTACTAACACAGGTGTTTTTTATAATTTATGAAACACTTAAATGTGAACTTCTAACACATTTGGAGGCTTTGTAGAAGAGTAGAGACCTACTAGATGTATGTTTAATGTGTAAAAACTGCATTGAATAAAATTTGTATGTCAAAGGCGAGGTTGCTGACTAGTATTGTAAGATGTTTTTGTATAGTCAATATCACATTTTCCTCAATCTGACTGCAAATTGAAAGGATAGGAAAGTTAATACAAAAGTAGAACCCTACAATCATGTAATTGTTTGGAAGTGCCTTGGTTTGTAGTAGAAAAAATAGTGTTTTGTCACATGAAAATATATTTTTTGCATCAAAAAACTTTCCTACATGTCCCTACTGCACCAATTTCCTTAGTTATTTTTAATATCAGTCTTATAGAATCAAAATTCCTATTGTGCTTTTGGTAACTAAGCCTTCAAATAGGTGAGTCTTTTGCCTTTGGCGGGAAGAACCAGATGGCTTTTACAACATCAAATTAATTCAAAACTACGGATAGGACTTGTTAGCAACAATTTCTAATTGTCAACCACTTTGGGGATGAAATTAGAAGCCTCTAATACGAGCGCTTATAATACTATCTAACAATAACCAAAACTCATAGTTCACTAATGATAACTCTGAAGGGGGACACATATAGAAAAAAGATTTATTTCTCTTAAATTTCAGGTGTAATAATATGGTGGTCTCCATTGTTTTATTTTGGTGAAATGAAGTGTGCCAAACATCAAGTTGTCATTTGTGTTACAATTATCGATAAGTACCAAATTTCAAACGAGAGTGGCCATTAGTTGACTTTCACACCTCTGTTGGACTACCGAGTCATTATCTTACTTTCATATCTATGATGGATTATTGAGCCTTCAATTACTGCTTATAGTCAAAGCATTCACACTTTCCTTAAGGATCTTTTGAATCTCAAAAAAATAACATGTATGTGTCATGTACTTCCTTGTTCCTGGACATTTCACTACATGAATAACTTAATTGTCAATTTTTTTCTAATAATAATAATTTAGTGCACAATATAGGCATAGTGAGCACAAAGGTGAGTTCAATAACATAATTGGCATTCATCTAAACTTGTAAAATAACTGACATTGGGAAAATAGAATTAAGGGAAACTTTTGAAACTTCAAAAATAGAATTAATTTCAACTTTTGATGTGCACTCTTTTAGTGTAATGTTGTTTTTATACGTTAATAAGTGTTTTCCTAGTGTAATGTGTAAATGTAAATTGGCCTATAGTGCTAGTAGCAATGTGGTGTAATTCAAAAGGAATTTATGCTATTATTCTATTTTTTTTAATGATCCATGTTGTTTATACTATTTGTTGGTTGATAGTACTATAATCTAAAAAGATAGAGAATACCCACACAATATAGTAGATGTATGTAATTTGGATGTTAGTGGCCTATACACACCCATTGTTCAACCAAAAATGGTCTCATCATGATGTGCAAGGTATGTTTCTACACATTTTTATAGTTTGCGGGGCTGGTTTGACATCCTTCTTACAATTTGCAAACCATCGACATTGTAGAGGATGTCATCAAAGAGGTGCATAAACCCTCTCCATTTCTATTTTATTTTAGGGTTTCAATCTATAAAGTGTGCGTTAATATAATATGATCTTCTGTCGCTTATTTCTATACAATTTTTGTTCAAAACCATGCCCAAACCCCATACATGTTGTAGGTTTCACCCATTATTTTTTCTTTCATAGGAAAATTATGTAGCTTGAAAGGATTCCCCACAATCTACCTTATTTGTAGCTAGTAGTTGGTCTAATGGGAGCTCTAAGAGCCTTTCAAAGTCTCATTCCCTACTAGCAACTCCCTTGACTATGAACACTGATGCATGGAATTTCCTCTATGTATTAGAAGGATACGTTGTTAGGCTGGAGATAGATGTTTTAGGCTTGGATTTTTATTATTCCTTTAACAGCTTCAAATTTGATCTTCTGGGAATGAACACTATTTCAAAGTGAGAAACCCCTCGCTAATTTGCTTGTTGAAAACCTGATTCCTAATAATGTTCTCTTAATGGATTTCGACCACACCAATCCTCAGTGGTAATGACATCCAACCTTGTGGAAGCGCCCATATTTTTTTTAGAAACGTTAATAGCACTTAAGAGCCATCTTTCTTTAAGAAATTCTAATAACTCGTAAGAACCTTATATTTTTTGAAATGGTAACACCCCAAAGAACCTCTCTAGGAACTCATCCTCGACCTGAGACCAGAGAGTCCACCATAAATTCCATATCCACAGTGGCAGAGTTAACATACCTTAAAGCCATGTTATAATTTGATGTCCATGTTAGATTTCAAGATAATTCAAACCCTTTATATAGTTACACCTCAACGCCTTCCCCAGCAGGAAGGCTGCAGAATTTCCCAACGATGGTCTTCATGATCCACAAGCCCTTCACAATGCATTTCATGATATTGAACCTGTTATTCCTAAAATTATCATCTTTGGGGATAAAATGGTAGAAACCACCGGGATTGTGATTGAATCGATCACATAGTATAAAATAGTGTTGTGAAGCTCCTAACATAGTATAAATTCACCATGAAAATGAACGTTTTCAGCCCTTTTCCATCTCAGTTCACTTTTCCTTACGCTACCATCACTCTGTTAATAGGGTGGCTGAGTACATAGTCAAGATTTGAACCTACCTTGAGCCACTCCATGCTTAGGGTTTCAAACACTCTCTAGTAGAGACCTTTTTTCACTATTATTAACTAATTATATGCCATGTCAGGGTTCTAAAACTCTCCCATCTATAGATCTAGATTTTTCATCTGTAAATTTGCATGAAGCTATAATATGAGGATTAATAAGAAACACTTTTAACCCTTGATTTTAATTCATATGGATCAATGTTAAAAGAAATGTGAAATGAATATATGTTATTTAATCTTAACTTTTTTATTTTTATTTTTATTTTCATTGATGTTTTATTTTGCAGTCTTGAGTGTGGTGTCCATCCCTCTGGAAAATCCCTTAGGGAAAAGAATCTCTCTCTAAATGTGGTGGAATATTTTGCAATTTTTTCATGTGTTTGTCTTGTGGTCAATACTATACATGTCTCAACTTCAGACATTATGCCAAAGGAGGATTTTTTTTACTATTATATAGTATACAAGAAAGTGCACTAAAGTCCAGTAAGTGTGTTGATATTCCATACTCATGGTGTCTTGGGTATTATTACTTTGTTGGTTGTGGTCTCAACATAATACTATGAATAATTGTTTCTTTCAAATTTTACGGTCAAGAAAAAATAGAGAACTTTCCACAACCATGCTTTTTAAATTTCTCCCTCAAGAAAACTAATAAACCAAATGAAGTTCAACAAATTTTTCAAATTTCCATTATTTTCCCTGTTCTCCTCGTTGTCATGATATAATTTTTATTGTTGTTAAATTAATTGCAGTTGTAAATTCTGATTACACAATTGATTTGACTACTTTAATAACCAAACCCTAACCCTTTATTTAAGTAAAACGATGCAATGCATATATTTCACAAAAAACATAACTTTTTAGCCAGCCTTTCATTCAAAACATAAGCTTACGGATCATCATTTTCATCCATGCATCATTTTTTCTAAAACAAGTTAAATTTATAGTAAAAGAAGTTGAGACATGCAGAGAAACTTGACACATAAAATGCAACTCTATTAGAACATTAAAAACCCACTCACTTTTAACTAGATTATCTTATATTTGTGTAATGCTTGTTATTGCATTTTATAATATGTTTATGCACATGTTGATGATAATGAATTTTTAATTGCAACAATTAGTGATTACACACAATCTCTCCAATTCCAAAATCTGAATGAGGAGAAGAGGAACATTGAAGTTTAGGTGCATATCACCATCTACCTTAGTATTTGAAATTTATCATTTTTAAATTTCTTGTATATACATGTGTATATACATATGTGGAATGCTTGATATTTACTTTTCATTATTATGATCAAACATTATTTTGCATTGCTCTTTTAAGTGATCAAGGGTGGAAGAAGATGTACAATTTCCATTTTTAATCTTGTAGTGGGTGATGTCATATTTGTCAATATTGATGATAAGGTATATTGAACTCGCTTATGTAATTACTAAGAGTATTGTCAATGTGACGCTTCATTTATAAATTGAATAATTATTCTATGAAATATGTATCTCTCCTTTTCAGGTCCCTGCAGATGGAATTCTTATTACTGGAAATTCCCTGTTGATTGATGAATCTAGTATGAATGGGGAGAGTGAATTTTTATGCACTTTTCTTGTTGGTCTCTTAGCAGTGATTTTCCTGTGAAAGGTGGGAACATTTGCATGAGGCTATGGCTGCTTAAATTTTTCTTCTAGGTTTCTAAAGATAAGAAAGATCTTTGTATGATGCCTAGTTGTAAGGTGGAATATGGCTATGGAACTATGTTGATGAGTTGTTATGCCTAATTATCATATGAAAATAGTTATTCTTCGTGATTCCCATTTAAAGGATTATATTTCTCTATTAATTTTTTTGTCTACTTTTTTTTATAATAATATGGTTGGTTTGGACTTCTATTACCTTATTTCAGGTAATTGATGTGTGACTGAATCCTTCATCAATGAAGGATTTCCATCACTCCACTTAAGCAATTGACTCAATATATTTCCATCTCCTTTCATTGAAGGAATGATTTTATTAAATTTGGTTAAGTAATCAATTAATTGCCATTTCCTTCTTATGAAGCCATGATTTCAATTGGATTCAAAAGGACAAGTGGAGCATCCAAACTAATCTAGCATATTTTTTTGGAGTCTCATATATACTGATGATTAAAAGGGATGGTACTTTTTAATTTTCATACAAACTTGTTTTTCCTTATCTACCTCCTCTTTGTTTGAATTTCAAATAAAATCACTACTTTATGTCTTGCTTGTTTCATTTCCAAGTACAATTGTTGCTCCTATTCTATAGTTCTAGTCTTCATGGTCCTGATTCCTTTTTCTGTGTTGCCTTAGATCATTGCTATTATTTTTTCTCTAATTTTCTTTTACCTATGTTAAAGAAAATATTTTTCTCAACATTTTTGTCACCAATGTCATGATTCTCCTCTTCCATAAGAGGTGAAATCATGGTTTGTAGAGGTTGTAGTGGAATATTACGTATTGTGAATTATTGTTATGTTGTTTCATATAATTGTCGGGTAGTTAATAGATACTATATTATTAAATAAGGGACGCAAGGTCATACTTGATCATCCCCATTTTGGATCCAGCTTGCCTATAAAGGGAAATATATTATATGTAGTAAGGTTTATTTTTGACATTTTCTTAATACAAACATTATTTGTTTGAGAAATATCCTATTAGGGGTGACACCCAACAACCTTGTAGGCTACAACTCCATGATAATGGGTGCAAAACTATCATTTTTTTGCTTTCATGCTGGAGGATTATTTGCCTTAAAGAGTTATAATTCCATCCAATGGTATATGTCATTCTATTGTAGCTGTTAGGGGTTTAGTTTGTAGGAATTTACATGGTAAGTTCCTCAGACAAAACACCAAAAGACACCACTCACAAATAGATAACAGATCAATACACCAGTATTCTTGAGGTGGTTAAAACCATCAAAGAGGGAAACAATCTACAGCCTAAGCCAATGTGGCCACTTCAGGAAATTTATTAATAAAAGAATGAAAATTTACATAAGCTTCTCTCAAGAACGTCACCATACAAATGACTCTCCATGCTCTTTCAATACAGAACATGGACCAATCGGGTGTTAAGCCATTGATCAAGTGTTGGTAATACCGAGGAGAGAATGAACCGTCAGATCACTTCATGTCTAGAACATATTGTGACCATCGGATTGTAAGTTAGAAATGTACATAGTAAAGAAACAGACTTTACCTAACTCTACACTAGACCAAGTTATAGTTAACTAATTCCTATGTGTCGGAATATCCTAACATCCACCCTTAAGAACAACTTGGGATAGGATTGAAAGATGTACAAATATGACACAATAGGAGAAGGAAAGAGGCATTAGAACATATCCCCCGTTAGAGACAACATACCGAACTCCAACCATAATCGAAGTTTAGTAAACTTTGCCTTTGTGAGAGCCTTTGTAAAGATGTCTGCAATTTGATCATCGGTTGAACAATATTTCACTTCAAGAACATGGTCATGAATGAGATTTATGATGAAGTGCATGTGTAGTTCAATGTGTTTGTTACGCTGATGTTGGACTGTACCTTTGCATAGTTGAATGGTACTTTGATTATCACACCAAACTGTAGTCGGATGCTGCTACTGAAAGCCAAACTTTGACAAGATTTGACAAAGCCATAGGGCTTCCTTATTAGCTTCTATGGTGCCATGATACTTTGCTTCTGCTGAAGAAAGAGAAATGGAACTTTGTTTCTTGCAAGCCCATGTAATAGGTCCAGAACCAAGAGTGAAGACATAACATGAAGTAGACTTTCGATCATCATGGTCACCAGCCCAATTGGAATCAGTGAAACCAAGCAATAGAGGAGATGCTTATGCACTGTAATGAATCCCAAAATAAACTGTACCTCGAACATAACAAAGTATTATTTTAGCTACTTTCCAATGTCTTTCATGTGGGTTTTGCATAAACTGAGAAATAAGGCCAACAACAAAGGAAATGTTGTGATAGGTATGGGTCAGATGTAAAAGTTTTCCTACAAGCTGATGGTATAAGGTAGCATCAACCTCAGGGGAAGTACAAGTAACTAAAAGTTTGGTTCCAAATTGAAAGGGAGAAGGGGACGACTTATAACCTTCCATGTGAAAGTGATGTAGAGGATCACAAGCATACCTGGACTGGGAAAGGGGAATACCTTCCTTGGATTGCAAGACTTGAAGACCAAGAAAATAATGCAAGTGTCCTAAGTCTGTCATTTCAAACTGTTTTTTAAGGTTGTAATTCACATGGTTTAAAAGGTTGGGATCACTACCAGTAAGGATAATATCATCAACATAAAGAATAAGAATGATAAGAGACTTACCCACTTTCTTGGTGTAGACAATATTGTCAGAATGACACCTAGAAAATCCAATATCTAAGATAAATATATCCATTTTGGCATACCAAGCCCTAGGGGCTTGCTTGAGACCATAAAGGGATTTCTTAAGCTGACATACAATGTTGGAATTTGTTTGTATAAATCCACAAGGTTGTTCCATATAGATTTCTTCATGTAAGTCCCCATGCAAGAAGGCAGATTTAACATCCATCTATTGGACCTCCCATTTGAAAGAGGCAGCAAGGGAAAGAATAAGGCAGATAGAGTTCATTTTTGAAACAGGGGAGAAGATTTCAGTATAGTTGATGCCTTCAACTTGTAAAAAACCCTTAGAAACAAGACAAGCTTTATGTTTATCAACTTTTCCATCTGGTCCAAACTTGGTTCTGTAAACCCATTTACATCTAACAATTTTTCTTTCATTTGGAAGAGGAACAAGATCCCATGTATCATTTTCCAATAATGAATGATATTCTTCATTCATAATTGCATCCTAATCTGGATGGCCTGAAGCTTCTGCAAAGGAGTTAGGATCATAATTCGTTGAAGCTTGAGCCAGTAAAGAAGAGGATCTATCGAACTGAGAACGTGTATGTCGTTGATCTGTAGGATCACCTACTGCATCTTGAGTAGCATAGACCCATTTTGGAAGTTGAGGAGCTGAAGGAGGATCCTCAGAAGGTGGCGGAGGATTTTCATCCTCACTGTCATCATCTAAAGAAGAAATATTTTCAGAAGTAGAAGGGATAGAGAGAGGTGGCACATCCGTTGAACTAGGCTCGTAAGCCCATATATTTTCAGAAAACTTACATCTCTTCTATAATAACATCTTTGGACTTAAGTGGAATAAGTCTATATCCTTTGACATCTTTAGAATATCCAGCAAAAATACATTTTTCACTCTTAGTTTCTAAAGATTTATGTTTCTCATCTAGAATATGGGCCCATGCTTCACTTCCAAAAACACGAAAGTGACTTACATTTGGTTTAATTGAGCTCCATGATTCATCTGGAGTGATTTTCTTTAAAACCTTAGTAGTAGTGCGATTTACTATTTAATTTTCACAGTTAATTTCTTCTACCCAAAAATTAAGACTAAGTCCTTTAATTGAAGCACACAATTAGCCATTTCCTTTAAGGTGCGATTCTTCCTTTCAGCTACGCCATTTTGTTGCGGAGTATATGGAACAGTATGTTGCACGTGGATTCCATGCTTAGTGCAAAATTTGATGAATTTTTTGTTAACATATTCTCCTCCATTATCAGATATTAGCTTAAGAATTTGATGTCCAGATTGTTTCTCAACAAAGGCCTTAAAGGCCAAGAACATGTTAAATACCTCACTCTTGATTTTTAAGAAGTTTACCCAAGTGCGTCTAGAGAAATCATCAATGAAATTTAAGAAATACTTGTAGCCATATAATGAAACAACTGGAAGTGGACCACATAAATCACTATGCACAAGTTGTAAAGGGTCTGAGGCATGCCAAGAGGCATGTTTTTCAAAATTATCCCAATGATGTTTTCTGAGTACACATATGGAGAAAACACCATCTCTACAAGTTACCATAGGAAGACCTGTCACCATATTTTTTTTACATAGATTTTGAAGGCATTGATATTTTAAGTGACCAAATCGCTCATGCCAAAGTTTGATCACTTCATCATTATGAGAAACAAATATCGAGGGAAGAGTTGATGACCCAAAGTTGTTAAACATATACAACCTTGTAGAATCATCAGCAATTCCAATAGCTAAAATCTTTCTAGGATCTCTTAGGTCCTTAATTACAACATCATGAGGTGAAAATTCAACGATTTTACCTTCACGTGAATTAGTTATCTGATATACAAATAGAAGGTTGCAGGGTAAGGTTGGAACACATAATACATCATTAAATTGACCATTGTCTAGATGAATAGTTCCAGTCCCTACAACACAGAGATCTATCATCACCAACATATATATTTTTGGTGTTACAATCATTTAAAGAAGAAAACATGGCTTTGTTGTTGGCTATGTGATAAGAATCTCTAGAATAAATGAGCCACTCATGAGAATGAGAAGAAGAAGCTACATTTAGTGCGTAACCAGATTGAGATGCTTGACAACCACATGTAGAAAGTGCTATTTCTGAAGATGAAGTTGAAGTTGAAGAATGCTCCAAATGGACAATATGCTTCTTCATTGTTGCTTCCAAGAATTCCATCTTCTTAAATCATTTGGATTCTAAGTGGCCATCTCGATTACAAAAGTTGCAATGTCTATCAATCTTCTTCCTTTTGTTTTTATTGCCTTATCATTTTGTTGAATTGATTTGTCATTTTGAGACTGAAATTACTTAGGACACTTGTTTGGTTTAGGACCATTCTTTTTCGGATATTGCTTCTTAGGATTCTTTGAATTTGGTTGTTTTTGGGCAGCTAAGGCTTTCTTAGAAGAGTTTCCAAGAATAAGAAGACCAAGTTGTAAGAGTTTTTCTTGTTCTCTTATTAAAGAATCACAAAAGGCATCAAAAGATGGGGATTTGTAGTCTTGTCATTAAGAAATGAATGCTTGTTTAGTAGAATGGAAGGTGGAAACAAACATAGAGTAGGATGGTCCCAACTTAGTTAGAATGTAATAGATAAGGCTACCATGTTATTTCTTAACCTTAACACCTTCCAAGAGAAGTCTGAGGGTCTTGAACTTGGACAAAAAATTTTCAATGGAAGAAAAATTATTGGGGTCCAATGTAAGCAACTCATTTTCGAGTTCATGGGGTCTAATTTCATTTTTAATTCCAAAAACTTTAGTGAGTTGTTTCATTGCTTCATTAGGGGTATCAAGTTTTGCGATATGGAATCTAAGGTTTGCATAAATAGACATCCCTATTAACCCACGTGCTTGACCTTTCCTATTTTCTCATTTGGCTACCTTATCTTCATTTTTAGGTTTAGTTTCTTGGCCTGAGGCTATTCTGTAAAGACCTTTACTTCTAAGTAAATCCATAATATAGGACCACCATTGGAAGTAGTTGGTGTTGTTAAGAATGACTGGGCATGGAATTTACATTTTAACAGAAACTGAATCTATAGATGTTGAAGCTAAGTGTTCCAATGGAAAGATCTAAAAATATTAGGCCGATTAAAAAAAAATCAGCTCTGAAAAAGGCTTCTGGATGAAGAAGTTATGGCTTTTTGAAGAAAAGTTGTTGAAGATGCCGACAAAGTGCGTGAATGTGCGGAAGTGAATGATAATGTTATCTTTAAACAAAATCCCTTCCACCCTTCCCCTCCTTTGCAAACTTAATCTAATTATCTCACTTTAAAAAACATTTTATGTGACCCACTTTTATAAATAAGTGAATGTCATTTTTACAATGGTACTTTATGAGCTACTCATTAAATTGTAACTTAAATAAAAGAAAAAGAGACTTTAGAATTATAAGTGACTCAATTTTAATAATGGGTGCAAATGCTTTTACATAAAGTAACTTTAAAACATAAGTTACATGTGATTTTTGAAAAAGTAACTCAACAAAAGGAAAGACTTGAACCCAAGACCTCTATTCTCATAAAGTAACTTTGGACCAAGTGAGCTAGTCTAAAAGGTTAGTAATTTTTGGAAAAGAGGAAGGGTTTTTTTTTTTTTGTCACTGAAGATTTTGAGTGTGTGCTTGCTCAAAAAATCTCTTTTTGCCTACAAAATAAAAAACTGCACAACCCAACATGGACATGTAAAACAAAACCAAACCTTATGGTTTGAAGTTCGCTTTTGCCGGACACTAAATATTTTCCTCAATGTTTCTGATTTTCCGAGATCACACTAAGGCGTGACAGAAAAGAGCATACGCATGAGAAAAATCATTCCTGTATATTTTTAATTTTCCTAGATAGCATAGAGTCGCGGGGCAAAGAGAATACACATAAATGAGAGGTGTAAATCCAGTAGTAAAGAATAAAGATCTAAATAAACAAAAATAAATAGAAGATGGATAACTAAAACTATAAATAAAGATTGTATACCCCCAGATCTTGAAATGACATAGCTAGGGCTACCAGAAACCTTTTTGCGTGAAACAAAAGGGGTTCCTCGTTGGAATAGATGCTCCTAACAAAATAGAGCAGTACTCTCAACCCGAAAGCAGTCACAAACAGTAGATCTAGGAAACGACATTTAGATGCAGCTATACTGGCTTCGGATTTGGATCACCAATGGATGCAACCTTCAAATAGGGATTTAAAGGGTGAGTTCCTCAAACAGAACACCAAAGGACACTGCTCACAAAAAGATAACAGATCAATACACCAATATTCTTGATGTAGTTAAAACCCTCAAAGAGGGAAACAATCCTTGACCTATGCCAACGCGGCCATTTCAACAAATTTATTAATAAAAGAATCAAAATTTACATATTCTTCTCTCATGAATCGTCACTATAAGCCACGGATCAAGTATCAATAATACCGAGGAGAGAATGAACCGTCTGATCACTTCATGTCTAGAACATATCATGATCGCCTCATTGTAAGTTACAATTTTATATAGTAAAGAAACAAACTTTACCTAACTATACACTAGACCAAGTTATACTTAACTATTTCCTATGTGTTGGAATATCCTAGCACAGTTGTGGTGCCTTTCTTTTTGTTCTCTCACTTTGTTACTGACATAATAGCAAGGTCTTCCTTAATATAATTGTGATTTTTGGTAGAGGAATGAGAGAGCCAAGAGGTTAGTAAGAGGATCCATGTTCATAGTGTAGGCTCCCTCCCTAGAACTCCAGTGATTTGCACAAATGTGCCACATCCTTCTTGACCTTTTGGACCTAGAAAGTTATTTGCAAATGGAGTTTTTTTTTTCTTTAGTCCCAATGCTTCTTTTCCAAATAAAAAGACAACTTCTATTCTAGTGAGTTTCCATGTTGCACTGAATTCAATGGCTCAAGGGAATCTTTCTCCTAATAAAGCCACTTTCTCGGGAATATGAAGGAATTGGCTATAGATCTTAGTCACCTAGTCCTAAGAAAACATCACAAAGTCAGAATACCACAATAAATTTTTTGTTTGTTTCATAGATAGAGCCTTTTTCCCCATGACAATGCCAATTGAATTATCCCTTGCTTTACTTCAGGTTCCCCAAAAATAGGTACTAGGTGAAGACTTTATTTTATCCATTAATGGGTTCAATGCACTTTAAAACAATCTGATGTTTGTATGTTTCTATATTTAATCCAATGAAATTTTTCTTGTTATTCAGTCCCTCAAGCTTTGTGAACTTTGATCCTATAAAACTTGATAAAGCTTGTCTATATAAGCTTAAAGTTACTCATCAAATAAGTTGAACTAAATATTTTTTCTAAGTAATTCAAATTAATCCTTCATATTGGAGCTTATTCTTGACAATTGTGATTTGTCTCTCATATCCATGTAGGAAAGTAGTGAAATGGTTAACGGTTAATGGCATCTTTCCTCCAAAATAATAGATATTTCTTATTCATAACCTTCGAAGAATATTCCACACCCTTTTAATAGATTTAATGTATCTCGAGTGTTGGATATGTGTAACCTTCACATAAATCCATCGGGTGACCTATTTTGTGTGTATTTTAAGTGTGTATAGGGTTTTGTCTTAAAATATGTAATTGTCAAACTATTCATTATTTTGTATATGGTTGGTTAGGGTTGACCTAAACTTGTGAATCCATAACCCCTCTCTAGGAGGGCACGCCATTTTAAAGCGTGTATAAATGAACACACACGAACATTTTTACAAATAGATTTTTGAAGCGTTGGTTACATGTTCTCTTGTGTGATTGTATAGCATATGGGCACCACATATTGTGTTTCTCTTATTCATGGGTCCATATTTTGTTCCCTATATGTGTTTATGGTATATGTATATGAATTCCTTTGTAGTTGGTTCCATTCTATCCTTTTTTATCTCTTCTGATCTCAACATAGTATTAGAGTGAGCGTGAGCCTCCTCTTCCTTATTCGATGGTTCTCTCCTTTTGTGATTGGTATTCTACATGTGATTGGTATTTATCCTTTGTTGTTGCATCCCTTGTATTTTTTGTTCCTTTTTGTTGGGTTGACCATTCATCCCTTAGAACACTTATTACATGACTGTTTCATACATATCCTACAGGGTTGATGTCATATATTTGATGGGTTATATCCTTCTTTTTCATGTGCACTTGTTATGGTTGTTTTAACTTTTTTCCCTCCTATTTGAGATTGCACAAAGGTTGGTGCACTTATACATTTTAGAGTTTATTCTTTATCTTGCTAGTATTATATGTATCTGGAAGAAGGCTAAAATTCTGAATTAAAGATGTTTTGGGTCTATTCTATGGGTTTTCTTTCCTGGCTAGAAGACTCTCTATATATGGTTGTTTTGTGTCCATATTCTACCTTAATTATGGAAATTTTGGCACCCAACACTATGGATTTGTGTGTTGGTTGCTCATGTTGGTATTTTTTGCAACTATAGTCATTTCCAACCTTATTTGGAGCTAATCCAAAGTTTTTGGTGGATATTATTACCCTAAGGGTTATTATATTTCTTTTTCAGGTTATCTCATTTATCCTAATATTTTACTCATCTTCAAGTGCTTACTACAACATTGCCTAATAAGTGTATCTAGATCATCTTATTTTCACAAATGTTGAAGGGTTTTGAGGATTCTTCCCTTTAGGGCTTCCCAAGAGGGCCTACTTGAAATTATATGTTTTTGAGAATTTCTTGGCACAAGATTTTTTGGGTTATTCAGTTAATATGTGAGATTAGTGTCTGGTGGAATTTTCCTTAAGGTCCATTGAACTAAGGGTTTTAGATCACCTTTATTATAGGGCTTTAAACCATTCTTGGTCCCTTTAGTGGTTTTTCTAGAAGACTCATGGACGCTTCATCTGTTAGAGTAGATGGATTGTTCTTATCATACACATTTGGTTGTATGCTTTGCAGATTGGACTATATTGGTTTTATATGGTGATGTTCTTGGTATTCAATCCACCTTATTTGGATACATTTTTCATAGGTTCAAAGTGCTTGTATCTTTATATTATAAATTGTAGTTGGTCATGTGTGTTCTACTCAACTATCTACAATGATTCATATTGGCTCTAACAAGCCTATGTTGCTTGTTTACAAAGGGTCACTACACTCAACTCTTTTGATGCATTTTCCACTCACAAGTCTCTGGGATCATGGGTTGACTTATCTTCTATATTGTTCGAGTGTAGAAAGGGTTCTTTCTTAAAATATATCGTAGTCAACTCTTTATTATACTATATCTAGGTGGTGGACTATCCTAGATTAATTGGACCTAACTCCTCTTAAGGACGGTGTCCCACTTTAGAGTGTGTAAAAATATTGTACAAATACATTTTTTGATCACAAGATAGGTGCTCTATTATGCCAAATTATTTAGCTACATGTGGTGTTTCATGGTCTTATCTTCTCTTTATGTGTTTGTGTTTTTTGCATGTGGTGTTTCATGGTATTCTCTTCTCTTTATGTGTTTGTGCTTTTTTATAGTTTAGGGTTTGTTGTTGGTTCCATTTGATCCTTCTTTATCTCTCATGATCTTAATGCTTAGGGATCTTTTGTACCAATGGAATTATGTAGGGAAACATATATTAATTATCATCTAGATTTCAACTCTATGTGAGTTCCTACAAACTAGCCACTAAGAATCTAGTAGCTTGTTAGCCATCGAGTTCTGAAATTCATTGCTTTCCTTAACATATGCAGGTGCATAAATGTTAGTGAGGTTGAAAAATTGACCATGTAAGTTAAACGTAATTTGTACAAATTTCTGAATGGGTTTATGCCCCACCCTACAACTAAAGAAAGGATTTAGAAACTAAAGCAACAAGATCCCTCTTGGCATCCATATGAATAGAAATAATTTGACCAAATTGGAAATAGAATTAAGGAATGTTTGAAGTAAAAATACAATTATCTTAACTTTTGTTAACACAAAATATCTAAACTAGGGATCATATTTCTAATGTTATAAACTATTGATTTTATATATGGTTCCATAACCTCTTAGCATTTAAGAGGTAGTGACATAGACCATTTTCTCTTACCTTGTAGGCTTTTGGCGAAGCCATGCCTTTAATCTTATAAATTTGTATCCAATCATCCCTATTAGGATCCTGACTTCATTACAAATATTCCCTAATTTTTGAAACCACGGACCTGATAGCAATTGACACTATTGCAGTGGTCGACTTAACTAGTTGGGTCTTTTGTGCCACAACCACTTTCTTCATTTAAGAGTTCTACTTCTTACAGGTGATATGAACCCACCTTTGTTATTTCCTTGAGAGACATTTTGATCTTGGTACTAAGGAACATAATTAATTGAGTAGTTCAGGTGTTAGGTCTAACCATAATGGGGCAATCCCAAATCTTATTGGAAAGTCTTTGGCACCTAAATTAAGGATGATAGATGTTGATGTATCTCATTGGATGTCTAATCACTTTTTCCCAACCCTAATTTAGAGAAATTCCTTGATATATTTTGATGGATAACACCCCAATAGGAACATAAATGAAATCTAGAAAGCCTTGAATCACTTTGTCCCAACCCTAATTCAAAGAAATTCCTTGAGAAATTTTGATGGATAACACCCCAATAGGTGCATAAATGCAATCTAGAAAGCCTTGAAATTGCATAGGCAAGTTGGGGCATTCCACCCACTTAGAAAAACATCGTTGGGTAGATTATTTGGGTGATAAATTCACCTATAAATATAACGCCACTAAGGTGATGTTAGATATCCACGAGAGACAATAGTTAGTCTGACTCATCATGAAACAAAAGTAGAAAAACACCTTGTTTCAAGGTTTAGGGGCTCAAAGAGTGCCACCATGTAGTTTTTTCTTTTTCAACATGTCACAAACACCACATTTCTCAATCAACATAAATATTTATCCTAATGTCATTAGGAGTAGTTCATTACCTTGTGGAAGGTCTTCGATACAATCTTTTGTGGGGATTTTCAGTGGAACCATTCTCATAGTTAGAAGATGAAACATTGTTATGGATGACAACCATGTTCTAATGATCAAATGGGATGTCTTTAGTTCATGGGATGCAATTAATATTCCCTTTGGCTTCCTTGGGATAGGTGTAATGACCACTTGGAGACACCACAAAATAACTAAACCGTCATGGAAAGTAATGAATATAGCAATAGAAAAGGCATTCATATATACCTAAAAATATGTTGTGGCTATAATAAGGTTTCCAATATTTATAAATTCACAACATAGATTGTAGGTTGTTGGATTTGTCTTTCTTTTATTTTATGTTATTTTGAGTATGGTTTCGAATATTGTAATATTTTGTTATTATTTATCATCTTTATTTTTTGGGGGTAGTGTTTTTAATAAAGTTGATCAGGCATAATTTGTAGGTTTTAACCCCGTACAGAAATTACCTGCATACGAATTCTAAAATACAAAAAATAAACAATGCGAGAGCATAACACATAAAAACACATATACACAAAGATTTTCCCTTGGATCTCAAAACCAAGACTACCAGCTTGATTTTTCATTATTTTTCTTTCAAAGTTACAATACAAAACCATGGACGAAAAACCATCGTGTCCAAACCATGTGTGAAAATCATGCACAAAACCATAGGTAGGTCCACCCAACCTAATATAGGGTCCAAAAGAAATTTTCTCGGGGCGCTGCCCCAGACCCCGTAGAGGGGGACTACCCGCCCCCCATCAAACCCTCCTGTGACACCCCGCTGTGCAATCAATGCAACGAAGGGGGGGCTCTACCCCCTGGTTCACTACGTTGGCTAGTCGTGGAAAGAATGACACAACCCAACATTCTCCCACTTGTTGTTTTCTTTCCATGGGAAGTCACAAGAGAGCTTAGTCATCTATCCAGCACTGGGTTGAGCCCCAAACTTGCATCTTTTCTATACACCATTTTAGACTTTTTCCATTTACTTGGACCTCCTAAGTTGTCAACATCATTGCATATTCGTTTAAAAGAGCATATAAAGTGGTTTCCTAACTATGTTTTGTGTCTGCTGTTTGAATTAGATTTTTGCTCATTGAGCTACGGAATCTTGTCACTTTCGGCAACCTTTTTGTTAAAGTCTATATTGTAGGTGTCTTCAGGCAAATCGAGCCACATGGTCAAGTTGGAAATGACGTGGACATGGACCGAGTCCTATTGGCTCAGTCGAATTCATCAGAGGAGGCCATAGTCAACAGGGGTCAAGCGATGGTCAACATAAGAGTCTTATGGTAACAAGACTCCGTTTTTCAACACGTGAAGACTTGCATGGCCATTCCTAGATCTCTGGGGACATATCAACACCTGTGGACTACTCCATAAGGCGAATCCAACAACCACCCTCAATAGATTTAATCACTGCGGTAGCCATGATGCTAGATCCCTGGACGTCGTTGTTCACGTGTCCTCTGTCAGCGCAGTTCTTAGGAAATCATTTATGTAAACGTTTGCTATAAATAATGCATTTCCATACGCATAGTAGTTAGTCTTGGTAATGTAATTTTGATTGTTAACGAGCCCACTGTGTCGTGACATTATTTCTTTGTTATGACTCCGTTTTGAATACATGAGAAGACTCTGTTCATAAGCATAATTCGTGGTTGATAGCTGTTGCCCGAGGTTGTGCAGAGGGCCCCTGTACGCACCGAGGTTTTGTTTCATACTGTTGTACATTTTCACGTTGTAGTTTGAGGTTAGTTTATTTTTCTACAAGTTAGATATTAAATTGCTCATGTCATTATCAGTTACCTCCGAAAGCCATTGCGAGACTAATGGTGAGGGATTGAAGTATGAGTGTGTAGTTTGATATTAGTTTATTTTTTTGTAAGTTAGATATTAAATTTCTCATGTCATTATCAGTTACCTCCGAAAGCCATAGCGAGACTAATGGTGAGGGATTGAAGTATGAGTGTGTAATTTGATATTAGTTTATTTTTCTGCAAATTAGATATCAGATTGATCAAGTTGTTTATGATTACCACTGAAAGCCATAGCGAGACTAATGGTGAGGGGTCAGAATATGAGTTGATGTAATTTGATTTTAGCTTTACTTTGCTTGCAATTTTTGGATTTTTTTGAGTATAGTTTCTTTTGTATTTAGCTAGTAGCAAGGATAATGATTTCATGATCAATAGTTCACTGTTTGTTTAATTAGAATAGTAGCACATTTTCATTTTCTTTTAGGAATTAATTTCATCATTGCATGTTTTAAAACCTTTTTGAAAATGTTTGAAGTTTTGGAAATCATTTTAAATGACATCATTGTCTTGAACATTTAGATCCATACTTTTCTTTTAGAATTTCCATCTCACATTAGGAAATCAAGGAAGATAAACCCAAAAATAAAATAAAAACCAAAAAACGACAAAAAGTAAGAAACAGGTTATCTTGCACATATAGTGCGCCGCAGTTCAACAGTTTACGACTCCCGGATTGACAATTAATATAGAAATTTAGGACACTCTAAATTGACTAAACATTTTGGCGCCGTTGCCGGGGAGGTGTAACTAGGTAGCCGATTTCTTAAAAAAAAAGAAGAAAATTTTCAAGGAAGGTAAAAATTGATAACTTCTCTAAGTATGCTCTCCTCTTGCACCTAGTGTGATCTAGAGGATCAGAAAAGAGAGTTATTGGTTCAATAATTTCTTGAGTATGCTCTCTTCTTGCACTTAGAGTGATCTGTAAGATCAGAAAGAGAATTATTAGCCCGACTTGAAGATAAAAAATAAAAAATGACATGCATAGAGAAAGAGATTCTAGGGGAAGGTTTATAGCTAGGGCTAAGAGTTCGATTTTTACAACTCCATCTACTTCAAGGCATAGACAAGATACACCTCCATCATCTCCAACTCACACTCCCAGCCTTAGGATTCCTGGAATTCAAGGGGCAGCAGCAGAATTAGGAGACTCTCCCACACTATCCACCAATTCTGACTTATGAAACGAACCTTTCTTCACTTTTACAGGGGAAAATATTGTAATCAAAGAAGTAGAATCACTTGAAGAAGAAGAGGGAGAAATTCCTCCTCGTTCGCCATTAATAGAAGAACCAGAGGACTCTGAAACAATGGAGGAGGTAGAGGTAACAATGGGGGAAATAGGGATGGAGGTAACTCGTTTGGATTTCCTATAGTTGATGAGGAATCTCTTACAACAATGAAAAACATCTCACTATCTGTCCTTCTAAACTTTTATGGGTTGCGAAGTGAGGATCCTGAAACATTTATATTTGAGTTTGAAGTCATGTGCCGAACTTATGACTATATGGAAGACTCTCAAAAACTCAAATTGTTTCCTTCAACTTTGAAGGGAGCTTCTTTGAAATGGTTCATGGGATTAGTCACTCAATCTATTAGGAATTGGAATGATATGAAACAAACATTTTTGGATAGATACCTGGACTATTGCATGCCCACCAACCATAAGGATGAGGTATTCAAAATGGTGCAAAAAGAAGATGAAAACTTGGAGGATTTACTTGAAAGATTTCAATACAACCTGAAAAGAGCAAAAATGAGTAACTTAGATGAGGAGACCTTGAAAGCCCTTCTATTAAAAGCCATTAAAGATGAATGTATAGATATTTTAAACATGATGGGAAGGGAGATATTTCTCAACTTCCACTTCATGACATAGTAGAAGTATGTGTCCATCTCTTGAGGGGAAGATCTAAAACTGGAAAAGGGCCTAGAGATCCTTCTCTTATTAGAGCAAACAAATCTGCAACTGGATCAGTAAGTAGCACAGAGATTGGCAATATGCTTGATGAGTTCAAAAATGATATTTTAGGGAGCCTTAGTGAGCAACTAGACACCCTTAAAATACAAAACAAGCAAAAAGCAGAAGTTGAAGCTTTGGCCATCTTTTGTCCAAAATGTAGGAAGAAACATGCTCTAAGGGAATGCCCCTTGGACGAAAATCATACATGTTTCTAGAACTTTTGCATCCAAGGGGAATTCCCTTAGAGCATGTTTCTTCCTACATTTTGGACAAAAGATGGCCAAAGCTTCAGCTTCTGCTTTCTGCTTGTTTTGTATTTTAAGGGTGTCTAGTTCCTCACTAAGGCTCCCTAAAATATAATTTTTGAACTCATCAAGCATATTTCCAATCTATGTGCTACTTACTGATCCAGTTGCGGATTTGTTTGCTCTAATAAGAGAAGGATCTCTAGGCCCTTTTCCAGTTTTATATTTTCCCCTCAAGAGATGGACACATAGTTCTACTATGTCATGAAGTGGAAGTTAAGAAATATCTCCCTTTCCCATCATGTTTAAAATATCTATCCATTCATCTTTAATGGCTTTTAATAGAAGGGCTTTCAAGGTCTCCTCATCTAAGTTACTCATTTTTTCTCTTTTCAGGTTGTATTGAAATCTTTCAAGTAAATCCTCCAAGTTTTCATCTTCTTTTTGCACCATTTTGAATACCTCATCCTTATGGTTGGTGGGCATGCAATAGTTCAGGTATCTATCCAAAAATGTTTGTTTCATATCATTCCAAATCCTAATAGATTGAGTGACTAATCCCATGAACCATTTCAAAGCAGCTCCCTTCAATGTTGAAGGAAACAATTTGAGTTTTTGAGAGTCTTCCATATAGTCATAAGTTCAGCAAACGACTTCAAACTCAAATAGAAATGTTTCAGGATCCTCACTTCGCAACCCATAAAAGTTTGGAAGGACAGATGGTGAGATGTTTTTCATTACTGTATGAAATTCCTCATCAACTATAGGAAATCCAAACGAGTTACCTCCATCCCTATTTCCCCCATTGTTACCTCTACCTCCTCCTCTATTGTGAATGGCCACAGATTAAAGGTCTATCATAAGCCACTTTCAAAAGAAGAATTTGTCAAAATGTTTCAAGATAGTTCTACAATAAGGCTGGTGAAGAAGAATCCTTCTTCTCCACCAGCCTAGCCTTTGTTCATTTCTGTTAAAAAAAAATAAAATTGTATAAGCCTGAAAACCAATCACTTATTGGCAGTCTTATACAGAAAATATAGAGAAAATCAGAATCCTCTGACACCATATATTTTCAAAAAAAAAAAATATCTCTCTTTCTTTCCCATTTTCATTTCACTTCACCTCATTTTCATTCCACTCCATTTCATTTTCATTCCACTCCATTTCATCCATTTCATTTCATTTCACCAATAAAAATTTCTTTCATGACCATTTTCATTCAGTCAGTTATCATCTATCCATCTTCATTCAGTCAAGTGGTTGCTGTGTCAATTTCTGCAGCTGGAATCAGTTTCCGCAGCCAGAAGCAGTTTCCGTAGCCACCACTCTGTTTTTCAAATTGACAGTCAAGATGTTAGTTCAATAATCATGAAAGCAAATGCAGGTATGACCGAGGACATATTATGAAGACATGGAGCACCTAAAGGCATCAATAAGGAGCAGTTGATCAAGGGTTAATGGACAACAAATGGCAAAAATTCCAAGGTATGAGTAAAAATTTCTTTCAAATAGCAATCAAAGCACATTTTTGCATGGTTATTAAATCATAAGCTCCACTATATGCAATGATTGCCATGATAACTCCATAACCATTCCATGAAATTCCTCCACAAACCATGCATTTATTTTCCAAACAGTCTTATGATTAGCCTTCGGATTTAATTTGTGTTGGCTGCATTTTAACACTCCACCTGTAATCATAAGGACATGGTCGATTTGACTACGGCTCTTCTCAGCCGCACAAAATCCGCAGTCGTTTCATGAACGTGTTTGCGTCTACTCTGTAGCCAACCAATTTAAAATTGCACCGGATGCACCATACTCTCCCTACTGTTCTATTAACATCACGGCTGCATTTCCACCTTGCTCACATAAGCCTTCACCCCATTTCACCCTCCTCACGCAGACAAATTTTAAGAACAGAAGGAGGGATGGGTCTGTTTTTGAGGGCAGAACCAGAAGGGCCTAAGTTTTTGGAAGGATACTTGCAAGTGAAAGACTTACTGAAGAAGGAAAGATGGCTACATTTCATTCAAAAATTTAAGGGCCATAATAAGGAGATTGCAAAGGCTTTTGCGAGGTATTTTAATGACTAGGAGGTGAAAATTGGGGACCTTAAGTTTACAATCACCGAGGCATCCATAGCAGCTACTACAAAACTTCACTAGGAAGGTGAACGCTGGTTCAAGAACAAGAGCTTTGACGAGCAGGCTTGGAGAGTCATACTACGGAACCCAGGTATGGACGTAACTATATTCAAATGAGGAATTCCTGTCCATGCTTTAAAAGAGGAATGGGCCAGCTTACTATTAATCATTCAAAAGTTCATTACTTGTGAAGGCCATTTTGGGGCGATGTATATGTATCATACTTAGTTGTTGATGAACTTTTTAGAAAACCAAACCCTCAATCTGCCCTACTTTTTATTGTTGAGCTTGAAAAAGATGTGCACAATAGTCCAAAAGAATATAGAAGACAAAGAGCCCCATTTGTATCATCATGGGCTTGTGAAAATTCTAATTGAAGAAAAATAGGGACAACTGGGAACAGTTTTTGGTGAGAAACTACTTTCAAGAGCCACCTGAGGTACCTGAGAGCAATAAAGTGAGAAGGAGTAGTAGGAAGGAGACAAGTGTAATAATTGAAGACCCTCCTATTAGCAAAACCAAAGAAGTTGATCAAGAAGAGAGGCTGGAAAGAACAAAGGATAGAAACCAAAGAAAATCAAAAGGGAAATGAAACATAGAAGCTGTATATCAAACTTCAGAGCCTTCTCAAAAACAAGACCACCAAACACTGTCCGAAAGGTTAGCTTATCTTAGGAAACAAGCGGCTGCAGCCAAGAAGAAATGAAAGGAAAAACAGAGTAAGGAGGAAGATACTAGTCCACAGCATGTGAGAAGAAGCTTTAGGCTTAAAGGGAAATTAAAGATAGTAAAAACCAAAGGGCCCCACTTTATTGATTTGGGGGAGGAAACCCCAGAAAAGCCTCCAGCAACCTCTCCTGACTATAGCCCAAACCATACTTCCATTTCACAGCCAGATGTTGACATGAGTCCTTCTCGGCCAGAGTTTGAAATTAGTTCTTCTCAACAGGATTTTGGGGTCAGTCCAAGGAAGGCTACATCCAATGTAGACACAAATCAACAGGAGATGTACGATTATATATAATCCTTAGAGAAGACAGCTACAGGTCCAAGCACGTCATCCACTCAGCCTCACACAACACAAGAAGCTCTAGTCCAATCATTGAAACAAGAAGTCTTTGAATTGGAGGTTTTAAATAGACATATTAAAAATGAAAATGAAGCATTAAAGGAGCAAAGCAGATTGGACAAGATCATTCATGACAACACTATGTTACATCTCGGAATGTGGCAGAAAAAGAACATGAAATTAAAGAAAAAGTTTAGGAAGTTGAGTAGGGAATTGATCAGTCTCAAATTCAAATGCTTGATGAGGAAGCCCAGGATGGTAGTAGTACCAAGGAAGAGGAGAAGAGGACTAGATTTACTGGCAGAAGCTTCAGAGCACATGAACTAAAGGGAGGATGATCAAAATTTTGGTTGCATGGGGACATGCAACACCTTCACAGTGGGGGTATGTTGAGCCCCAAACTTGCATCTTTCCTATACACCTTTTTAGACTTTTTCCTTTTACTTGGACCTCCTAAGTTGTCAACATCATTGCATATTAGTTTAAAAGAGCATATAAAGTGGTTTCCTAACTATGTTTTGTGTTTGCTGTTTGAATTAGACTTTTTCTCATTGAGCTGTGGAATCTTGTCACTTTCCATAGCCAGTTCAACTTTCCACAGCCTTTTTGTTAAAGTCTATATTGTAGGTGTCTTCAGGCAAATCGAGCCACATGGGCAAGTTGGAAATGACGTGGACATGGACCGAGTCCTATTGGCTTAGTCGAATTCATCAGAGGAGGCCATAGTCAACGGGGGTCAAGTGGTGGTCAACATAAGAGACTTACGGTAACAGGACTCCGTTTTTCAACACGTGAAGACTTGCGTGGCCGTTCCTAGATCTCTGGGGACATATCAACACTTGTGGACTGCTCCATAAGGCGAATCCAACAACCACCCTCAATAGATTTAATCACCATGGCAACCATGATGCTAGATCCCTGGACGTCGTTGTTCACGTGTCCTCTGTCAGCGCAGTTCTTAGGAAATCAGTTATGTAAATGTTTGCTATAAATAATGTGTTTCCATAAGCATAGTAGTTAGTCTTGATAATGTAATTTTGACTGTTAAGGAGCCCACTGTGACGTGACATTATTTCTTTTTTATGACTGTGTTTTGAATACATGAGAAGACTCTATTCATAAGCATAATTCATGGTTGATAGCTGGTGCCCGAGGTTGTACAGAGGGCCCCTGTACACACTGAGGTTTTGTTTCATACTGCTGTACATTTTCACATTGTGTTTCTTTACGTTCATGATGCCATAATTATTCACTTGTATATATTACATTTCTTATGGTATTAATGTTTTATTTTTGTCCATAATTTTTCATGCTTTATACTACTGTTAACTGATCAGTGCCTTTGGTCCAGATTACAGTGGGCATCTCTGGCATTTACACATAGTTTTACAATGACTAATGACATGGAATTAGTCTTGTCTTTCTGCTGATTTATTTTTCTTAGTTTTTAATTCTAACACTGTTTTATTTATTTCAGTTTTGTTCATTTGCTTTATTAGTTAGATTAGATATTAAATTACTCATGTCATTATCAATTACCTCTGAAAGCCATAGTGAGACTAATGGTGAGGGATTGAAGTATGAGTGTGTAGTTTGATATTAGTTTATTTTTCTGCAAGTTTGATATTAAATTGCTCATGTCATTATCAGTTACCTCTCAAAGCCATAGCAAGACTAATGGTGAGGGATTGAGGTATGAGTGTGTAGTTTGATATTAGTTTATTTTCCTACAAATTAGATATTAAATTTCTCATGTCATTATCAGTTACCTCCGAAATCCATATTGAGACAAATGGTGAGGGATTGAAGTATGAGTGTGTAGTTTGATATTAGTTTATTTTTCTACAAGTTAGATATTAAATTGCTCATGTCATTATCAGTTACCTCCGAAAGCCATAGCGAGACTAATGGTGATGGATTGAAGTATGAGTGTGTAGTTTGATATTAGTTTATTTTTCTGCAAGTTAGATATTAAATTGCTCATGTCATTATTAGTTACCTCCGAAAGCCATAGCGAGACTAATGGTGAGGGATTGAAGTATGAGTGTGTAATTTGATATTAGTTTACTTTTTTGCAAATTAGATATCAGATTGCTCAAGTTGTTTGTGATTTCCT
Organism: Pinus tabuliformis; assembly: GCA_031772625.1. Classification (NCBI taxonomy): domain Eukaryota; kingdom Viridiplantae; phylum Streptophyta; class Pinopsida; order Pinales; family Pinaceae; genus Pinus; species Pinus tabuliformis. Next base: position 756,120,108 of record CM062815.1, on the reverse strand, counting down.
CCGAAAGCCATAGCGATACTAATGGTGAGGGGTCAGAATATGAGTTGATGTAATTTGATTTTAGCTTTACTTTTCTTGCAATTTTTGGATTTCTTTGAGTACAGTTTCTTTTGTATTTAGACAGCAGCAAGGATAATGGTTTCATGATCAATAGTTCATTGTTTGTTTAATTAGAATAGTAGCACATTTTCATTTTCTTTTAGGAATTAATTTCATCATTGCATGTTTTAAAACCTTTTTGAAAAAGTTTGAAGTTTTGGAAATCATTTTAAAGGACATCATTGCCTTGAACATTTAGATCCATACTTGTCTTTTAGAATTTCCATCTCACATTAGGAAATCAACGAAGATAAACCCAAAAACAAAATAAAAACCAAAAACGACAAAAAGTAAGAAATAGGTTATCTTGCACATATAGTGCGCCGCACTTCAACAGTTTATGACTCCCGGATTGAAAGATAATATAGCAATTTAGGACACTCTAAATTGACCAAACAACCTGCAATGCCAAATTTTTCTCTACACCAAGAGAACTTCTCAGAGCTCACAGATTTTGTCAATGCATCTGCAGTTTTCTTCAAAGTGTCCACCTTTACTAGCAACACCTTTTTGTCTTCTATCATATCCCTCACAAAGTGATACTAAAAATCAATGTGCTTTGTCTTTGAATGCTAAACAAGGTTCTTTCCCAAGAAAATTTCACTTTGGCTGTCACAGTCTATCCTTATAGTTCCCTATACTAACTCCATACTTGAACACAATCTCTGCAACCAAACAACTTCCTTGCTTGCATGAGTGGCTACCATGTATTCTGGGACTGTAGTTTATAGTGCCACTACAGATTGTTTCTTACTCATCCAACTGATTCCACCTCCAAATAGGTTAAACACATAGCCACTTGTAGATCTTCTCTGATCTAGATCTCTAGCCCAGTGTGCATCAAAAAAGCCACAGATATCCAAAACTCTGTCCAATCCTGGTCTTCCTTGGCAACACAAACCATAATCACTAGTGCCACGCAAATACTTGAAAACCCACTTCACTACTGTCCAATGCTCCTTCCCTGGTTTTGACATAAACTTGCTCAATACTCCCACTACATGTACAATGTCTGGTCTAGTACAAACCATCGCATACATCAGGCTACCAACTGCACTTGCATATGGAACACGGGACATAACTTCTTCCTCTTCTTGTGTCTTGGGACATTGTTCAGTAGATAAATTTACACCTATAGGAATAGGAACCTTCACTCGTTTACTATCCTGCATATTAAACCTCTATAATATTGTCTCGACATACTTCCTTTGGTTTAACTAGAGCTTCCTCTTTGCCCGATCTCTTTTGATTTCCATGCCTAAAATATGGTTTGAAGCACCAAGATCTTTCATGTCAAATTTGGAGGACAATTGGGTCTTCAAATCCTCGATAATTTCTTTATCATTTCCAACTAGCAACATATCATCCACATACAAGACCAGATAAATAACATGATCACCAATTAATTTAAAATACAGACAGTGATCTGCTTTGCTTCTATTGAAGCCAAGTCCCTGTATAAATGTATCAAATTTTTGATACCACATCCTTGGTGACTATTTTAACCCATATAGAGACTTCTTTAACTTGCATATCAGTTCTTTCTTACCCTTCACCGTAAAGCCTTCAGGTTGCTTCATGTAGATCTCCTCTTCCAGATCCCCGTGAAGAAATGATGTCTTCACATCCATCTATTCTACCTCAAAATCAAAAGTAGCAGCAACAGATAAAAGTAAACTAATAAAAGCTACCTTAGCAACAGGAGAAAAAATATCACCAAAATGAATTTCCGACATTTTAAAATAACCTTTTACTACCAATCGAGCTTTGTATTTCTCCACCTTTCCTTCTGCATTTGTCTTCTTCTTGAACACCCATTTGCTGCCAATGGGTTTCCTTCCAGCCAGCAACTCCACTAGATCCCAAGCGTCATTTTTGTGTAAAGATTCCATTTCATCAACCATGGCCTCTTTCCAGAGTTTTCCATCCTCTGAATCTACTACTTCCTTCACAGTTTTGGGATCATCATCAGTAATAGATAAAGCAAAATTTGAATAGAAAGCAGATGGACTATACCTTTCTGGCTGCCTTCTTTCTCGAACTGATCTTCTCACACCTGGAGTTTGTGGCTCTTCATCTTCTGATTCCTCCTCTGTTGTAGAGTCTGATTCTTCCTCCTTTAGCTCAAACTCTATCTTCTCAGGTTCCTTTGGTTGGACTTCATGTTTAATAACATCTTTCACCTCTCTGAACACCACATCTCAGCTGTACGCAACCTTCCTTGTTACTAGGTTCCAAAGCTTATAACCCCTTAAATCATCCTTATACCCAGTAAAAATGCACTTTTGAGATTTACTATCCAACTTGGTTCGTTTCTCCTTTGGAACATGTACATATGCATCACATCCAAATACCCTCATATGTGAAAGAGAGGGTTTCTTACTAGTCCATACCTCTTGTGGAGTCTTATCCTCCAACACTGATGAAGGTGATCTATTGACCAGGTAACATGTTGTCTCCACTGCCTCTGCCCATAATTCTTGTCCTAACCTCGCACCACTGAGCATGCTTCTTGCCCTTTCCATCAACGTCTTGTTCATTCTTTCTGCAACTCCATTTTTGTTAAGGTGTATATGGAGTAGTCTTCTGCCATTCTATACCACACTTCTTACAGAATTATTCAAATTGCTTACTGCAAAACTATCCACGGTTATCTGTTCTCAACACCTTTATCTTCTTCTCTATCTGGTTTTCCACCAGAGCCTTAAATTCTTTAAACCTGCCAAAGACTTCAGATTTCTTCTTAAGGAAATATATCCATGTATTCCTTGAGAAGTCATCTATAAATGATACATAGTAGACAAACTTACCCAGTGATGGAACCTTCACAGGTCCAAACACATCACTATGCACAAACTCTAATATCTATTTCACCCTCTTACCACCAAAGGGGAAACTCATCCGATTCTGCTTCCCATATACACAATTTTCATAGAAATGAAAATCCAGAGAGCTATTACTCATACCTTCTACCATACCTTTACCATGAAGTATTCGATGGCCCTTCTCTCCAATATGTCCAAGCCTTTGATGCCACAGCATGGTCTAACAGTTTCTACTATTAAGCTTCTCCATATTTTACTTTTTGTATTTCCATGTGTTGCATTTTTAGTGTATAAAGTCTCTTTATATCTGAATTTCACAACAAAAAATACAGATGGGTTAAATTCCCTAGTAGTGGTATGTTGCCTAGATGATTTGAAGAGCATTGTCTGCAATACTGGTATGCTTATGCCATTTTCTATGGAATTTTTTTTTCCTTGAACATAAATGTCTTCTACATGTTATAATATAACATTATCTACACGAGGTTGACAAATAAATGTTGTGAAATTTAGCTCACTAGCTAACCTAATAGTCAGTACCATGTACAATCTTTTCATTTTTCTAAAACTTGTCATGTAGCAACATGTAACATACTTTTTCTTCACTAATATGACAATACATTTTGGCTTGTTGATTTTTATCTTTTCTTACCCAGATAATACATTTCTTTAGAGGGTGCTAGCTCAATGGAAGAGAATCTTCCTTACAAGAAAGAGGTTGGTGGTTCAATTCCATCGTGCCCTAACATGATTTAATCAGGATTCACATTCTATATTTTGTTACTAAAGAGATTTTTTTATTGTCTCGAAAGAGACAATAACTGGGATTTGTCTCTAGAGAGACAATAACCGGGGTTAAAGATATATTGGCTCAATAGAGAATATAACTGGGATTTGTCTCTTGAGAGACAAAAATGAATTATCTTTTAAGAGACAATAATACTTGTCTTCTATATTGTGTTTATAGAGACAATTTTTTAAGACAATAATTTGAGACACTCACTTAAAGACAATATTTAAGACAATTTACTCAAAAAGTGTCTTAAATATTTTCTTAAGACACCCCTCTGTGTAGTAGTGTTACAATATGAAAATCCAAAACAAGAAGATATCTATAAAAGTTATGTTTGAGGAGGTAAGGACATTAAAGTTCATAATTAATCTAATACATAGAATAGAATGTATGTACATTTTTTATTCACTAAAACATATGCATACTTTCTATGTTTACAAAAGTTATGTTTGTGGAGGTTTAAGGTTCATCATTAATTAGACATATAGACTAGGAATACTACATTTTTTATTCACTAAAACATATCCATGATCTCTAGGTCATAAAACTATCCAATTCATATAAGTTAAATGGGTGACAAATGGCTATAGGTTTAGGATACCAGTGTTCGAAATACTCAGAAGGGGTGTGAATAAATATTTCACTTCAATTAGTTAACTTTTAATATTCAAAGCATTAAATAAAATTCATATAAAAAAACACAAATTAGCATCACATTTAACAACACCATTCAACAATGCACAACATCAAATATAGTACACAATATATTTTTTAGGTCGAGATGCTTCTGGGAGAAAAATGAACAAACACTTTTAATATAGGTCTTTAGATATTACATCGATAATAATCTTGAACTTCCAGTATTCTCTAGAAACATCTGAAAAGTAGCTCCAACCCATCGATTTATCAACTCTAGCAAAAGGGATCCTCTAACACCTTGATTTACTAGCTACAACTAGAAGGACACACCAACACCCTAATTTACTAGGACCATCTGGAAGGATGCTCTAGCACCCTAGAAGTCCAAACTTGTCTTAGCACCACATTGCCACCCTAAGTGTTCTTAGGCTCCAACTTGAAGGAGATTCCAATCTCTACCTTGCAACACCCTACCATATTGAATATACAAGATAAAATAATAAGATAGATTACATTGAATATGTTTCTCAATCAATGCTATCAATAACACTATTTTACTTCCTTTGCTCAAACACTACATCCATCCACCAACGTTAGAAGTCATGGTGTCATTGTTGTTAATACAAATGTTGTACCATCATTGCACTATTTCAAACATGAATATGTCATCCCATAAACTTTAAGAAACTCTATCCATACAAAATGTCAACATAAAAGTACGTATAATATAAACCCTAGCTTACCAACTCAATAGAAACATCATGCCCTCAAATATAGCTTTAACAAATCATACGAGAAGTAATATAAACAAGCTCTCTCTATTTTCCAAACAACTCATTCAAATTTCAAATCCTATCTACAACATATACATAAGATCAAGTATTCATGGCATCAACATGCCTTCTACAACATGTCAACTCAAATAAGACTTAGCCATACAAACTTTTGAAGAACATCCTAGCAACAACCTCTCTCAATTCTTTTCCCTACAACCCACTTTCTACTTCACATGACATTAGTATTAATAAAAATAAGTGGCAATGACAGTAACATATAAACTCTTACTGAAAACTTCTCTCAACCATACATGACATCGATGGAAGCATAGACACAAACTCATAGTCTTCCAACGATCCCAATCTTATGAAATATTAGCACATACAAGACTTGTACAAAAAATACATCATGGATACAACCAACCAATCAAGACTCTTAATAATACATAATAATAGTTACAAAAATAGTAGCAATATTGGTCATAGGTCTGAAGGATACACTATGTCAAAACTCAACAATAAATCAAATTGAAAAGCTCAATTAACACAACGCAAGAGTACTCTCATCATCCATACTATAGCAATACAAGTAGCAACATACTAACTCAACGTTTTCTACAAAACGTCCACCATATATAGCATAATACCTCTAGAAATACACAGGAAACTCCATCCAGTGAACAAATTCTCTAACAATTGCACCAGTTTCCCTAATGCTTTATTGGATGGAGGTTATCCTACATAGAAAATTTGACATCTACAATGAGTATGCAGTTATCCTCTCACACTCAATGAAGAAATCTAGTCGAAACCTTGGTAATTTAACAATAAATAAGTTATATCTTGTACATGAGAGTCAGAAGAAAAAGGCAAAGACATTAATCTCTCGATAAAAAGATTAATCGCAATGGTGGTGATGTGGACATTTTGTAATGGTTGATTGAATTTGTGTAATCAATGTTTTATTGCGAACAACTACTCCGTGTGATATGATCGAAACTAAACTAAAAATAGGTGGCCATACCTTGATTTCATGATCCAGATCGAACTCCAAACATCAATACAAGTAGCACACAAGTTGCTAACCACTATAGGAGATACAATACATGCTCATTTTTGAAATGTCATACACTCTAAACACTAGAAAAAAATTTAAAATGTCTTTATCAGAACTTATAGGACTAGGATTCAATTCATTTAACTGCACACATATTCTCTATGCACTAAATAGTCAACTACACCTCCACACAAGTTAACTATTCATTTGTTGATCGCTCATTCCATCATGCTTTATGTGGGCAAAGAAAATAAGAAAATGAAAAGGACATTTCTCATATCATTTTTAAGGGCTCATAGCTTTAGACTAAATTCCACCTTCAACGCTTTGTCACACAAGCTCTCCACACCAGTTTAGAGTTAGGTGAACATACTCATTAATCTCTCCCACACTAGATTGCAAATAATTTAGATCATTATTGTGCCACATACCAAGAATATAGGTATGCATTCACTCCATAAAAGGAATAGTTACAACAAGACATACTTATGCAAGAAAGTGCATACAAAGGTACAATACACACACATAACATATTTAATCTTTATTGTCCACGTATTAGATCCATAGATTATATGAATGGTCCTCAATCATGTGCGTATGCTAGGATATATGAAGGGGTGAAAATTCTTAAGATCCAAAACCTTCACGTACTTCCTTGAATTCAAATCATATTCAGTCATGCATCATTGAAATTGCACTAGCCGATAAAAATGTGACTTCAGACATCAACAATAATGTAGTTAAATCTTGATGACCCCCCTTATTTTCTATTTGTAGGAAAACAATATAATCAACTACGCTAACCAGAGCATTGTTTCCTTAGAATGAATTCTTATGATTGATCTTGTCAAGCACGAACTATATTACTTAATTGCTCCATACATGATAATGAGTGATGTGATTATGCCTTTATCACATCAGTCCTATCCAACTTCCATTTTTCTATCAAATCCTAGGCTAAGAAAAAATCAAATAAGCGATCACAATTTTGTGCCATAACAAATAACAATAAAATATATTTACACAGAACGACAAATACAAATGAAACTCAAAACTCCATGTTACTCAACCGCGTAGCTTATTGCACTACATCAAATAATAGGCGTGTGAGATCATAATGAAATAAAAAAATATAACCCCTCATTTATAAAAGTGTGGGTTCCCTCCTTTTGGGGTTTACTTCAAAAATCAAGAGACAAATGAGTCGACCTCTCATTGCAATTTAAATTTTGAAATCTATTCAATAAGAAATATTGGCTCCCAAAGCCTACTTGATCTCCCGTTTTTGAATTGATTTTCAAATAATAAAGACTTTATTTTAGGGGCTAAGCTCGTCAACATAATAACTACCAAAACCCACATAAACATCATTTAATTTTACAAAATTTTAATGCCAAAAATGGATCAATGAAGGAGACACCATTTCCATTCAATTAGGGAACCATAACCACACTCTCGAGGCTTCATCTTTGAGAGAGTTTATCTCCTCAAACGTGAGGAGTTACGAGGTTTGGCACGTACCAAAAGAAATGACAATATGAGGAAAATCATCCTATGATGTTCTTGCTTTCAAATTCTTTGATCTTCTTGACATCCAAATTCCTCATCAAAAGCTGGGTATAATGACCACACGACATGATCTTCTCATATTTCTAGGGCTTCTTAAAGATTGGACCTTCCAATCAATGTAATCCATAGATGAATATTAAGAGTGTTCAAAGAATGATTTTGTCATCAATGAAAACACCATTCAAAAATATCCCTCCATGCAACTACCATTTTTCTATCAAATCCCAGGCTATAACAAAAATAAGTTAAGATATCACAATTTTGTGCCATAATAGATAACAATAAAAATATATTTACACAGAACCATAAATACAAATGAAACTAAAAAATCCATGTTACTCAACCTAATATCTTATTGTGCTACATCAAATAATAGACAGGTGTGGTCATAATGAAATAACAAAATTTAACCGCTCACTTATACAAGTGTGGGTGTCCTCCTTTCGAGGCCAACTTTCCCTAGTAATGGCTTCAAAAATCCCAAAACAAATGAGCCGACCTATCATTGTAGTTTAAATTTTGAAATATATTCAATATGAAATATTAGATCCCAAAGCCTACTTGATCTCCCATTTCTGAATTAAATTTCAAATAATAAAGACTCTATTTTAAGGGTTGGCCCGGTCAACATAGTAACTACCAATACCCACATAAACATCATTTAATTTTACAATATTTTAATGCCAAAAATGGATCAGTCAAGGAGATTCAATTTCCATTCACTTGGGTAACCATAACCACACTCTTGGGGATTCAACTTTGACAGAGTTTATCTCCTCAACCATGAGGAGTTACAAGGTGTGGCACCTACCAAAATAAATGATAAGATAACGAAAATCATCCTATGGCATTCTTTCCTTCAAATTCATTGATATTCTCATCCAATTTCCTCATTAAAAGTGGGGTATCATGACCACATGATAGGATCTTCTAATATTTCTAGGGCTTTTTGATGATTGGAGCTTCCAATCAATGCAATCCATAGATGAATATTAAGAGTGCTCAAAGAATGATATTGTCATCAATGAAAACACCATTCAACAATATCCCTCTTTGGTATTGATGGAAACACACACACTCCCCCTATGATTACCACTCTCTTTGTCTCCATGCTTTTGATCATATCCTCCAGAATTAACTCCCTCTTCAACATGAATGGAAAAGGGTGACTCCCACTGATGAAATATCTTCCTCTCTCTTCCTCAATAATTCCTTTCTTTCATTGATTTCTTCTCCCCCCCAAATTGTTATTCCTCACACAACTTACTGTAGTTGATTCCACATATCAATATTCTTTACTCAAAAAGGTTCACATCTAAGACAAAGACAATGAGTCCTCATGAAATTCTTATATGCTTGATCATGAAGACCATAAAACTAGCCATGAATCCACTTTTTCAAATCTGATGCTCCTAATACTGACAAATTTCCCTCTGACAATTTCTTCACATTTTGCATCTGCCATTTCAAATCAAACTACTAAAGGATATATTTTCAAATTTGCAACATTTCCTAGCTAGACTCCCCCTCTTCAATATTCACAAGACAATGAGTCTTCAAGCTGGACTATTCAAAATAATGTATGAACCATCCTTATACCCATATCATCCTAAATATCAACATCTTCCATAATACCTTATGACTTTACAAATCATGAGAGCATGACCATAGGAACTTCTTCATTTCCCTGATCCTTTTTCTTTTTCTTTTTTCTTCTTCAAACTATATTGTACCTAATATTCGAGTTCTCATTCAAGGAATATTCCGTCATGTATCTATAATTATGAGTTGTGTGTCCGTAGTTATGTAATTTAAAGCATATATATGGTACTTGAATGACAAAGCAACTAATGTATAGTCTCTACTAATGAAACCATTGGATATCCATGTTGTTTTCCTACAAAATTGCTTCTAGGGTTTTGAAAATGTTTTGATAATCATCCCCATAATCAGCTTTGCAATCCATAGCATTATGCCCAAAGTTAGTACATGAAAAAAAAACAACCATTGAAAATGCTAGGGTACCTAGATGGAATGGATTGCCTTGAAGATCTCTTGAAGACATTCATTCTTGGAGGGGGACCAATCCTTTGTTATTCCTTGTCCTTAATTCCCTTAGCATGTATTCTTAGAGAAACATCACCTTCATTCTTCTTTTGTCTTTCACTCTAGTTTTGAATTTGAGGTATATTTCTATTAGGATTCTTGTAAATATTTCTCTTTAGCGACTTGGAAAAATGACTATAAAGTCAACCTTATTCTATGTTGGTGACCTCTACAACTCTAAGAAATCTTTTATATTCCCTGAAATATACTCTGCAGGAATATTCTTGTAGGTTTTAACCCTATACATAAATTACCTGTAAACAAATTCTTAAAACAAATAAAATATACAATGGCAAGAAACACACAGTTATTTTCCAATGGATACCAAAACTGGGAATACCAAATTGATTTTTCAATAGATTCCTTTCAATGATATATATATATATATATATATATATATATATATATATATATCTGTGTGTGTGTGTGTGTGTGTCGAAGCATACATAAACCCCAATCCATTAACCCTGGATTAGAACATAATCGTAGTTCCCTTGACCAGATCTACAAGATACCATGGGCAGAAAACCATCATGCCCAAAACCATGCACACATTAGAGGAAATTTCAGCCTAAAAGTGGCTTCCTAAGGAAAAATAATAAGTAAGAGTTATGAACTTTGGAGGGAAAAGAAGAAAACTACTTTTTTTCATTGTATTTTTGGCTAATCTCCTTATAGGTTTACTCAAATTTCAGGTGTAGACACTTGTTGGATGCAGAATTAAATTATGCATCCAACAATACCCATTATGCATACTTTTGAGAAGAGCCACATTAATAAAATTTGAAGATACATTAAAGAAATGTGTTAGACATGTTTTTTTAATGTATCTTCAAAATTAATCAATGTGAGTATTCTCAAAGGTATGCATAATGGGTACTCATTGGATGTGAAATTTAATTTTGCATCCAACGAGTGTCTACAGTTCAAATTTGAGCAAACCTATAAGGAGATAAGCCAAAAATACAATTAAAAAGGGTAATTTTTTATTTTCCCTCCAAAATATTTGCATTTACCTCTTTTTGAATCTAAATTATATTGATTGGTTTACATATTATGTACGTGAAAATTTCATGGGAACTTTTACGCTGAAATTTCCTCTAATGAAACCATAGGTAGGTTTTCCCACCTAATATAGAGTCCAAAAAACAAGAAGTTTTTCTCGAGCATTGCCCCAGACCCGGTAGAGGCGGCTACCACCCCCCTCAAATCCCCTAACACGGATGGCTTCCTCCCACCCTGTGAGACCCCTGGTGCACCCAACGTAGCGGATGGGGGGTTTGTCACCCCCCGTCTAATCCCCTGAATTCGTGCGTGGGGCTAGTCATGGAAAGAACATAACACACACCCATCATTATCCCAATTGTTGTTTTATTTCTACAAAGGGGCTCACAGAAGAGCTTAGTCATTAGTCTAGCACTGCAATGCCCATTGTTTCTCTACACCAAGAAAACTTCTCAATGCTCATAGACGTTTTCAATGCATCTGGAGTATTCTTCAAAGTGTCCACCTTTACCAGCAACACCTTTTTGTCCTCAACCATATCCCTCGCAAAGTGATACTGAACATTAATGTGCTTTCTCTTTGAATGATAAGAAGGGTTCTTTGCTAAGAAAATTACACTTGGGTTATCACAGTCTATCCATATAGCTCGTTGTACTAACCCCATACTTGAAAATAAACTCTTCAACCAAACTGCTTCCTTGCTTGTATGAGTGAATGTCATGTATTCTTCCTTTATAGTTGAAAGTGCCACTACAGACAATCTCTTTCTCATCGAACTAGTTGCACCTCCAAATAGGTTAAACACATACACACTTGTAGATCTTCTCTGGTCTAAATTGCCAACCGATTCTGCATCAACAAACCCACAAATATCTAAAAATCTATCCAATCTTTGTCTACCTTAGTAGTACAGACCATAATCACTAGTGCCATGCAAATACCTAAAAACCTGCTTCACTATTGTCCAATGCTCCTTCCCGGGTTTTGACATAAATCTGGTCAATAATCCCATTGCATGTGTGATGCCTGGTCTAGTACAAACCATTCCATACATCAGGTTACCGACTGCAGTTGCATATGGAACATACGACATGTCCTCTTCCTCTTCTTTTGTCTTGGGACATTGTTTAGTAGATAAATTTACACCTACAGGAGTAAGAACCTTCACCGGTTTCCTATCTTTCATATTAAACCTCTGTAGTATTGTCTTGGCATACTTCCTTTGGTTTAACTAAAGCTTCCTTTTTTCCCAATCTTGTTTAATTTCCATCCCCAAAATATAATTTGTATCACCGAGATCCTTTATGTCAAATTTGGAGGACAATTGGGCCTTCAAATCTTGGATATTCTCTTTGTCATTTCTATTCTGCAAGATATCATCTGCATATAAGACCAGATATATAACATTGTCACCAATTAATTTAAAGTACACACAGTGATCCTCTTTGCTTTTGGCGCAGCTAATTCCCCATATAAATGTATCAAGTTTCTTATACCACATCCTTGGTGACTGCTTTAACCCACACAAAGACTTTTTTACCCTACATACCAGTTCTTTCTTTCCCTTCAACGCAAAGCCTTCAATTTGCTTCATGTAGATATCTTCTTCCAGATCCTCGTGAAGAAATGTTGTCTTTATATCCATCTATTCTACCTCAAAATAAAAAGTAGCAAAAACAGATAAAAGTAATCCAATAGAAGCTACCGTGGCAAGAGGAGAAAAAAATATCACCAAAATCAATTCCCGACACCTGGGAATAACCTTTTTCTACCAATCGAGCTTTGTATTTCTCCACCTTGCATTCCACATTCATCTTCTTTTTAAATACCCATTTTCTTCCAATGGGTTTCCTTCCATCCGACAACTCCACCAGATCCCAAGCATTATTTTTATCCAAAGATTCCATTTCATCAACCATGGCCTATTTCCATAGTTTTCCATCCTCTGAATCTACTGCCTCCCTGATAGTTCTGGGATCATCATCAATAATAGATAAAGAAAATTTTGTAGTGAAAGAAGCTAGACTACACTTTTGTGGCTTCGTTCTTTCTTAAACTGATCTTCTCACATCCAGAGTTTGCGGATCTTCATCTTTTTATCCTTGTTCTATTGTAGAGTCTAATTCTTCCTCCTTTAGCTCAAACTCTATCTTATCAGGTTCCTTCAATATGACTTCATGTTTAATAACATATTTCACCTCACTAAACACCACATCTCTGTCATACACAACCTTCCTTGTTCCTGGGTTCCAAAGATTATAACCTTTCAAACCATCCTTATACCCAATAAAGATGCACCTTTCTTATTTACTATCCAACTTGGTTCTTTTCTCCTTTGGAACATGTACATATGCATCACAGCCAAATACCCTCATATATGAAAGAGAGGGTTTCTTACCAATCCATACCTCATTTGGAGACTTATCCTCCAACGCAGATGAAGGTGATCTATTAACCAGGTAACATGAAGTCTCCACAACCTCTCCTAGAATTCATGTCCTAACTCAACACCACTGAGCATGCTTCTTTAATTTTCCATCAACGTCCTATTCATTCTTTCTGCTACTCCTTTTTTCTGAGGTGTGTATGGAGTATTCTTCTATCGTTCTATACCACACTTCGTACAGAACTATTCAAATTCCTTCTTGCAGAATAATCCAAAATTATTTGTCCTCAACACCTTCATCATATTCTCTGCATGGTTTTCCACCAGAGCCTTAAATTCTTTAAACCTGTCAAAGACTTCAGATTTCTTCCTCAGGAAAGATATTCATGTTTTCCTTGAGAAGTCATCTATAAACGATACATAGTACATAGAATTACCCACTGATGGAACTAACACAGGTCCAAACACATCACTGTGCACAAGCTCTAATATCCCTTTCACCCTCTTAGCACTAGAGGGGAAACTCACCCGCCTTTACTTCCCATATACATAATGTTCACAGAAATTGAAATCTAGAATGAAATTAGACATGTCTTCTACCATACCATTACCATGAAGTATTCGAATGCCCTTCTCTCTAATATATCAAATCCTTTCATGCCATAGCATGGTATTTTCTCCAGAGACCACAAGGTTTTCTTCTACACTTTCAGGAACCATAGAACTATTGCACCTATCAATAATAGTGCTACCCAGAAGCTTGTACAGAGTTCCAATTCGAACTCCTTGCATCAATACCAATGCTCCGTCAAAAATATTGTAGGTATATTTCTCAAACATTGTTTTTACACTTACATCATCCATCTTTCTTACAGAAATCATATTTCTAGCCAACGCAGGAATATGCAGAAGACCCAGAAGTGTTCTAATCCTTCCACCTTGCAACTTTAGCTTGACTTTTCTGCATTCAAAGACTCTATCCTTCCTGTCATCCCCTAAGAATACATCACCACCATCATATTTATCATACTTGCAAAAAGCACTCCCTATGGGGAGTGAAGTGAAAGGATGCACTTGAGTCAATCAACCATGCCTCATGATATATACCTGTACTTGAAGAAGAATCCAAATACACATCCCCACCTTCATCTAAGGTGGTTTTATCCTCTTAAGAAGGAGCATCATCAGATCCCTTTCCTTTCTCAGGAGCTTTAGATCTACAATCATTTTTGAAGTGTCCTTCCTTTCAGCATTTCTAGCACACCTTTACAAGTTTTCCTAGAGATTTAGATCTCCCACTTGAGGACTTATTTTTATTTCTATTCTGAGATCGTCCTCATACAGACAAGGCGTCTCCATTTTGTCCCTCCATATTTTCCCATCTCAAATCCTCTGACAGTAAGGATGAGATTATTTCATCAAACTTTAAGTTAGTTTTATTGCTACCTATTGCAACAACCAGACTATCCCATGAATTTGGTGGAGAATACAACAAACTGATGCACTTATCTTCATCTGAAATTTTAATATCAATAAATAACAATTGGCTTACCACAGTGTTAAAGGAGTTCAAATTCTCTATCACCGAGTCTTCATCCTTCATCCTAAGGTTATACAACTTTTTCCATAGTCACATTTTGCTCACTGGAGACTTAGATTTGTACAAATTCCCTAACTTGTCCCACAAAGCCTCCATCATAGCTTACCCTTATACATTCAACAATACTAAATCTGAGATACATAATCGTATTCTGCTCTTTTCTTTCCAATCTAACTTCCCCCGGTCTTCATTTGACATTGTCATTGGTTTAATACCTGAATCTACCGTGATCTAATGATATTTATCCACTAGCAGATCCTCCATATTGAGTTTCCACAACTCAAAACTATGATGATTAAATTTTTAGATCTTTATCTTTCCACCGCTCACCATCTTCTTTCACTACAAGAATTGATCCCGTGGATCTCCCAATGAATAGGCTCTACCACAAGCCTGAGTAAAACCCCTCAGCAGTAAAGGTGTTTTGTTAAAGCCAAAATAGCTATGATACCAAATGTAGGTTTTAACCCTCTAAAGAAATTACCTACCAATGAATTATTAAAACATAGAAAATATACAATGGCGAGAAACACAAAACAATTACACATATATTCTCCCATGGATCCCAAACCGGGACTACCAGATTGATTTTTCATAATATTCCTTTCAATATTACAATACATATATATGCATGTAGAAGCATCCATAAACCCCGATCCATTAACCCTGGACTAGAACATAACGTAGTTTTCACCCCCAATCCACCCCCCTTGTGACCCCCTAGTGAGCCCAACACAACGAATGGTGGGCTGACCACCCCCCTTCTAACCCCCTGGTTTCACTCGTGGGGCTAGTCATAGAAAAAATTCTCCCAATATTCCAAGGAATCTTTCAATAAAAATGTGCATAGGATTCTGCACCGTTGGTTGCTCTCCCCCCCCGGCTTGGTGGATTTATGGTTTAAATAGATTATGGCAAGTGGACATGCCAAAGCTTGCCATGTGGTGCATTGGTAGTCACCCTCATTGTTAACCAAGATACCCAGGTTTAAAACACAGTTCCACATCATTTTTGTTTAATTGGATGTTGTTTAACAACACATGCAGCCTCGTCGGGTTGACTACATGTTAATTATTTATTTATTTATTATAATAGTCCGCAATGACCTTGTTTCTCGCTGATTATTTTGGAGTTCACTATACAAATTAATCAAGCCAAAATTTGGTCGCCTCCAACCACCACAAATGTGAAAAATGTTACCTCATTAAGGAAACAGGAAGACTGCTGACTGGGCACCACATGTCGCAGTCTGATTGGTCTATATGTCTAATTGGGTTGTTGACATCATGCTGATGTCACCTACAACGTGTCATCTACTGATGGGCTCCATGCTAGTCATAATGCCATTTCATCCCACTGACATCATCATCTATACAGATGACATCATCATTTGTATTGCTCACATCAATGCCACATGTCAACCCTGTGGGTCCTGCCTGCAAAATTTTTAGTTATTTCTCAAAATCTTCAGTGGACCATAGATTTCTGATACGATGTCGGATTGAGGTGTTGTTCTCGATGTTGGATTTAGAACAAAGAGATATTTGATTTTAGATAAGATTCACTTTGTTTCTAGGACTTAAAAAATTTAGCCTTTTAAGATCCTCCTAGATCATTCCTCCCCACTAATGTAAAAATATATAAGACCACAGATGATGGGACACGTATTCTAAGTTGAATGTTGGGAAAGAAATCCTAGTGTGGGTGTTCATTTTGATTATTATCTCTAAGGAAATTGGCAAAGGGATTATAAGGGAAAAAGGCAGTTTTGGCACATTTATTTATGAAAATAATGGAAATTAGGAGAAAAGCAAGGTGAAAGGTCACAGGTTGCATGTGAGGAGGAAATTGAAGTAAAATAATGGATAATGAAGAAAATAGAGGCCTCATTAATAAAAAGACTTTTGATGATTAGTTGGTGAGATTTTGTCAGTGTTAAGCTTTTGTTTTGGTTATTCATGTGATGAAGAAAGGCAAAAGAAGGTAAGAGGAAGGAAGGAGAAAGCAAGGATGAGAAGAATCAAGCAGCTACAACATGATTCTTTGCAAGTATCAATTTTCATGCGCATTTTCCTTACAGGATTTGGCATGCATGCTATTACATATGGTTATTTTTTTGTTATGGCATGAGTTTTTCCAGGTGTAATAGTTTTTTCAACCTAGCCTTTCCATTTCCGAATAGCCATGGTGTGATTGGGTTATCATGCTTTGGTTGAACTGGATTGCCAGTTGGATTCGAAGCTGAGTGAGGTGGATCTCCGAAATGATAGAACACATGGCCTAATAACCCCTGAACTGATCTGTGGGTTGCAGTAAAGCCAAACCTTTTTTTGCCTCATATGGCCTAGGAATCATTGCCGGTGAATGGCAGGATATACAATAAAGCCAAGAGGTGGTTTTCTATCTATTGGGCCTAATAATCATTGGTTGGGATATGTGATAAATCCTAGAGAGTGGGTCTCGGTTTAGGGCCTAGTGATCCGATGTGGATTGTAGTAAAGTCTGAGAGATTGGGTTCTCAGTTTAGGGCCTAGCAATCCAGGTATGGGTTGCGATAAATCCTGAGAGACTAGGAGACAAGAAAATTCCTCACAGTGTAGGTGGAGAAATCAAGTGGCATCCATGCTTGTTTGGCCTAGTGATCGGGTGGAGATCACGAGAGAGCATGTTATGATATGTTTATTGTGTTGGCCTAGTGATCCGTGATGGATTACAATAAAACTTGGTATCTATTTATGAGGGTGAGGATTTTTAGCCTTGTTATGACCTCGATGGTCCTTTTGGTTGAGTCCCACATTCATGCTTGGAATATGGCAAGGGGGTGGATGGATGAAGAGAGATTTGTCTTAGCCATTCTATGGTTGGGTGGAATGTGGAAGTCCCATCTTGGGTTGGATTTTGCATAATCAATAAATAGGTTATTTCTCCCTGTATTTCTATGAGCATTATGATGGATTATATGTGGGCTATATGGCTGTGATTTCATGAGTATTTTTGTCCCTATTGTTGGCATTATGTTTTCTGGTATGACTGTATGTTACAGATGTTGTACTTGATGGCAACTCCAGTGGTAAGGCTCTCAGTTTGTTGGAAATTAAGAAGGACGCAGGAAATCGGTTCAGAATGTGCGTCCCCGCAGGTATACCATGCAGAACCCGCGTCCAGGGACGCCGGCCAGCCGTTCAGGAGGTGCGTCTACCCAGTGCACACATTTCAAGGCAGAGAAAAGCACGTGGGGGTTTCTTGTGTGGTATCTAGCCGACGGTTTTGTGTTTCTATGGTGTCGGCTCGTGGTATTGTTCCATGTTTTGGGGAGGAGCTTGCCTATATAAAGCAAAGGAGTTCATTTGGATTGAGCATCGTCTTTGGTTGAATATCTTATTTGGTGAGATCTAGTCCAGATCTAAGAGGGCGAATCTTCTAATGGACTGTGATCTCTATGGCGCATGATCAGATCTGTAGATCTGACTGTTTGGGTTAGTCTTGAAGTCTTCATATCATTTATATCTGAAGGGACGCAGGTTCAGTGGAAGAAAAGTGCGCCGGGACGCAGGTACTATAAAGGGCAAGTGCGCCGAGACGCAGCACAGTAGAAATAGACCTGCGTGGGGACGCAGGGCGATCAAGGTTCAGGTGCGTCTCTGAAGTAGAAGGACGCGGCGCGATAGTGTTTTCAGGTGCGTCTCTG
Organism: Pinus tabuliformis; assembly: GCA_031772625.1. Lineage (NCBI taxonomy): Eukaryota > Viridiplantae > Streptophyta > Pinopsida > Pinales > Pinaceae > Pinus > Pinus tabuliformis. Next base: position 756,101,565 of record CM062815.1, on the reverse strand, counting down.
TAGCGAAAGACGCGGCGCGATAGTATCTTTGGGTGCGTCCCTGAAGCAACAGAACGCAGAGCAGTCAAAGGAACAGTGCGTGGGCACGCAGCGGAGCAGAAGGTTATCTGCGTGTGGACGCAGAGTAGCAGAAGGTTAACGGCGTCTAGTCGCAGGCCACAGAAAGAAAAACTGCGTCTCTGTTTTTAAGATGTTCTGTTGATTGAATTTCTCTATTGATAAGGTGTTCTGGGTTAGTTCTGTTGTTTCTGATCTGATATCTGTAGTGATCTATATCTGTTATGTACTTGTTGATTATCTGATGCTTTATGAAAAGAAGTAGGGGGTTGTAGCTCCCTTCCAGGAGTAGACTGGAAAACGAGAGAGAGAGAGAGAGTTGTAGCTCTCTGCAGGTTGCAGCCTGCGTATTGGTAAAGGACTACACCAGTACGAAATCATTGTAAAAGAAGTTTCTAAATTGAAAGAAGATAGAGACATATTGCAGCAGGTGGTTTTCACCCACATTGGGTTTCCACCTTACATCTTGTGTTCTTTGGTGTGACTATCTGTTTTTCTTTCTCATTATTTTATGGTACTGACATGCAAAAATAATTCAAAGATCAAATAAGGAAGATTTATTAAATTACTATATAATACTGATTCACCCCCCCTCTCAGTATTATTTCCAACAATTGGTATCAGAGCCGGTCCTTCAGAGAAGCTTGATCGCTTGAAGGCAGATCGTTCATCATGAGCAACTACGAGAGAGAAGCATCAATCAGGCCACCGATTTTTGATGGGACAAACTTCAATTATTGGAAGGTAAGAGTTACTGCATATCTTCAATCTCTTGGTACAGAAGTTTGGGACATTGTAGAAACAGGCTATGTTTTTCCTTCAGCTACTCCTACAGATCCAGCTGAGAAAAAGAAGTATGAAACAAATGCAAAAGCAGTCAGTACTCTATTAGGAAGTATATCCCAAACAGAATTCATGAAGGTAATGCACTTCAAATCAGCAAAAGAGATATGGGACAAAATGGTCACGAGCTATGAAGGAGATGAACAGGTAAAACAAGCCAAACTTCAAACTCTCAGGATTCAATATGAGACTCTCAAGATGTATAATGATGAAAGTGTTGCTAATTATTTTCTTCGGGTAGATGAGATTGTTAATTGTATGAAAAATCTGGGTGAAGAAATAAAAGAGGCTATAGTAGTTCAAAAGATTCTAAGATCATTATCTCCCAAGTTTGAATCTAAAGTATCTGCAATAGAAGAAAAGGAAAATCTCCGTGTTCTCACTATGTCTCAGTTACATGGAATTCTAACTGCTTATGAAATGAGAAAGGGAGGTCCATCAGACAGAAGGGAAGCTGCTTTTAAGGCATCAGGCAAAGAAGATTACTATGAAGCAAGCCATGTTCCAGAAGAAGAGGAAGAAGAATCAAATTTTGTCAGAAATCTTCAAAGGGGTTCTGGAAGATTCAGAGGTAAGCTACCTTTCAAATGCTTTGCTTGTGGAAGAGTAGGTCATTATGCTGCAAAATGTCCTTGTAAAGGAAAAGAACCTGCTAGATGGAACAGGAAACAAAGTGCAAATAAGAAAAGCTACTACACCCATGAAGATAGTGATGGCTTATCAAACAGTGATGAAGATGAACAAGGTAATAAATATAAGTTGTTAATGGCATTTGAAGATGATGATTATGAGGATGCTGTAAATGTGGATAATCTCTATGATGAAATTACTAGACTCAAGAGATGTATAGAAGAAAAGAATGTGATCATTGATACTTTGCAATTTCAAATTGATGAAAAGGAAAAACATCTTGAAAAACTAGAAGGTGAAATTGTTGGTCTCAGAAAAGAAATTGAGAAAATAAAAGCTATTAATCTTAAGTTTGTCAAAGGATCTGAAACTTTGGATGAGATTATCAATGTGCAGCGGTCTCCTCTAAACAAGACAGGTTTGGGCTATAATGGAGAAACCTCTCAAGCATCCACCTCAAAAAGTTATCTTGATGCAGCAAGAAGAAATGAGCAGAAGAACAATGAAGATAATCAGGTAAAGCAGGGACGAATTACAAACAAGAACTATCAGGGACAATCCATCCTAAGGGTGAACAAAAGCTACAACCAGCCACAGGTAAAATCTTCTCAGTTTGGTTCAAGAATAGATGAAAATAGAAATTACAATCAGTTGGTTGGTAGATTCAATAACCGCAGAAGCTTCTTCAATGGACAATGCTTTTCTTGCCATAACTTTGGTCACAAAGCAGCTCAATGTGTTGCATATAAAACAATCATGACTAGGGAAGCCCAAAAACAAAGAAGTATGACAGGGATTACAAAGAGGACCTATAACAACTTTTCGGTTCTTGAAAATGAAGTTGAATGTTCTATTTGCAATAATTTTGGTCATGAAGACTCTGAATGCAGGAGCAGGTTTCAGGAGAAAAAGGAACAAGCCACAAGCACCAAAACATGGAGAATAAAGGAACCTCAAACTGAAAGATGTGGGATAGCATTTTATGCAGAAGGACAGGAAAATCTATGGTACATTGATAGTGGATGTTCGAAACATATGACAGGTGATAAAGAAAAACTTGAATCTTATTCTACTTTGAAAAGGGAAAGAAAGTTTCTTTTGGAAATGATACTCCTGCAACTATAAAAGGAAAAGGTATTGCTCCTTTGAAAGAAAAGGTCAAGGCTGGAAATGTTTTGTATGTTGATGGATTGAAGCATAATCTACTAAGTGTCAGCCAGATGTGTGATCAAAAAACCGAGGTTATTTTCAGATCGAATGGATGTCTTGTTCGTGATCTTGATACAGGTAAAACAGTACTCAAAGGCAAAAGAACTCCAAATAATCTGTACATATTTGAAGAAGGAGAACAACAATGCTATCTTAGCAAGGATGAAGAGCACTGGTTATGGCATCGAAGGTTGGGACATCTAAGCTTCTCACAAATAAGGAAAGCATGCAAATATCAGGCAGTTCGCGATCTTCCAGATATCAAAATTCCTGACAACACCATATGCAGATCATGTCAGTTTGGAAAATAAACCAGGACTAACTTTCCAGAGAAAGAGGGATCAGCTAGCATGCCTCTTGAGCTAGTACATACAGATACATGTGGCCCATTCAGGAAAAGAACACCTAGAGGAGAGGAATACTTGATATTATTTATTGACGATTTCTCCAGGTTTGTCTGGTTAGGACTTATGAAGCACAAAGATGAAGCATTCGAAAAATTCAAGACCTTCAAAGCCTTGGTTGAAAATGAATCAGGTCACAAAATTAAGTGCCTCAGATTCGACAAAGGTGGGGAATTTACTTCAAATGAATTTTTTGATTTCTGTGATGAACATGGGATAAGGAGAGAATTCTCTACAGCTAGAACTCCTCAGCAAAATGGAGTTGTTGAAAGAATGAACAGAACAATCCAACAAATGGCTCGTGCTATGCTTGATGAATCAGGAACTCCCACAACTTTCTGGGGTGAAGCTGCACATGCTGCGGTTATTATTCTCAACAAAACAAATGTCCGGGTGAACAGCACTCAAACTCCTCATGAGCTCTGGAGTGGTAAAACTCCTTCGGTAAAGCACTTCAAAATCTTTGGGAGCAAATGCTATATCAAGAATACTGATGAGCAGCTTGGCAAACTTGAACCTAGAGCAGATGAAGGCATTCTTCTTGGCTATTCTCCACATAGCAAAGCATACAAATGATACAATAAAAGACTTGGCAGAATTGTTGACAGCATTGATGTAGTGATTGATGAGAAGGGATATATTCCTAGGCAAGTACATCATGAAGATATAGAAGAAGATGGAGGCTACCCTCAAAGACAGAATGATGAAGAAGAAGAACCTCAAGGAGAACCTCAAGAAGAACCAGAGGAGCAGACAAGAATAGAAGAGAAAACTCCATCCAGATATGTTCAGAAGAATCATCCAGAATCTCAGATTGTGGGGCAGAAAGAAGCAGGTGTACAAACAAGAAGAACAGTTGCAGAAGCCTCAAGCTATTTGGCATTACTCTCCTCTACTGAACCACAAAATGTGAAAGAAGCATGCAAAGATGAATGTTGGGTAAAAGCAATGGATGAAGAACTTGAGCAAATCGAAAAGAACAACACTTGGGAGCTGGTTCCTAGACCAAAGGATAAGAATGTTATCGGAACAAAATGGGTCTTCAAAAATAAATTGAATGAAAATGGAGAAGTAATTAGAAACAAAGCCAGACTTGTTTGTAAAGGGTATGCGCAGCAAGAAGGAATAGACTTTGAAGAAACTTTTGCTCCTGTTGCAAGACTTGAGGCCATCCGAATGTTCCTTGCTCTCTCAAGTTTTCAAAACTTCAAAGTATTTCAAATGGACGTGAAATCAGCCTTTCTGAATGGAGACTTGGAAGAAGAAGTGTACATTGAACAGCCAGATGGTTTCATTCTTGGAAATGATCCAAATTTTGTATGCCGATTGAAAAAGGCTCTCTATGGTCTCAAACAAGCTCCAAGGGCTTGGTACTACCGGTTGGACAAATATCTTCATCAACAAGGCTTCTCAAAAGGTTCAGCAGATAGCAATCTGTATATAAAAATTGAAAATGACAAATTACTAATACTTGTTGTGTATGTAGATGACATTATTTTTGGCAGCAATGAAGAAGCTATGAGTCAAAACTTTGCCTCGGTCATGCAGAAAGAATTTGAAATGTCCTTGCTAGGAGAACTGACATATTTCCTTGGTTTGCAAATCCAACAAAAGGAAGGAGGAATCTTTTTATCTCAAACCAAGTATCTCAAGCAGATTTTGAAGAAATATGGCATGGAAGATGCAAAACCAGTGTGTACACCCATGGTCACAGGATGTAGTCTCAGTGCAAATGATGAATCTGCAGCAGTACATCAACCAACCTACAGATCTATGATTGGAAGTTTACTATATTTGACAGGTACCCGACCAGACATCATGCATGCAGTTGGAATAGTTGGAAGATTTCAGGCAAATCCGAAGGAGACTCATCTTCAGGCAGTAAAGAGAATTTTCAAATATCTTCAAGGGACTCAAAATTATGGCTTATGGTATCCTAGAGATACAGATCTTACTCTTCATGCTTATACAGATGCAGATTGGGCCGGAAGCGTGGATGACAGGAAAAGCACAAGTGGTGGTGCGTTCTTTATGGGTTCCAGACTGGTATCTTGGTTCAGCAAGAAACAGAGTTCGATTGCCTTGTCTACAGCTGAAGCAGAATATGTTGCTGCTGCATCTTGTTGCACTCAACTCCTTTGGATGATGCAGACTTTGCAGGATTTTCAAATCACTTGTACACCACCTATCCCCATCTTATGTGATAACACAAGTGCAATCAGCATCTCAAAGAATCCGGTTATGCATTCAAAAACCAAGCACATACCAATCAAGTACCATTTTCTCCGGGAACAAGTGCTTGAACAGAAAGTCAAGTTGGAGTATGTTCCTTCCAAGGAACAAGTTGCTGATATTCTTACCAAACCATTGCCCAGGGACACGTTTGAATACCTCAGGCAAAAGCTGGGGGTTGTTGATGCATCATCTTGTTGAACTTCTTCTTATTGGTGGTACAGGCTCAGGGGGAGCACATAATGCATTGTTGGCATTATGGAGAAGGAGATCTTGGAAATAGCTGCAATATGTCTCTATCTCTTTCATGGTGGTGCATTGCTATAGATCTGGTTCATATTCAGGGGGAGCATGAGCTTAGGGGGAGCATACCCTTTGCCCTTTATGTCAAAGGGGGAGAATGAAGCTGAAGTTTGTAAGGTTGCCATCAAGTCCAAAGGGGGAGATTGTTGGCATTATGTTTTCTGGTATGACTGTATGTTACAGATGTTGTACTTGATGGCAACTCCAGTGGTAAGGCTCTCAGTTTGTTGGAAATTAAGAAGGACGCAGGAAATCGGTTCAGAATGTGTGTCCCCGCAGGTATACCATGCAGAACCCGCATCCAGGGACACCGGCCAGCCGTTCAGGAGGTGCGTCTACCCAGTGCACACATTTCAAGGCAGAGAAAAGCACGTGGGGGTTTCTTGTGTGGTATCTAGCCGACGGTTTTGTGTTTCTATGGTGTCGGCTCGTGGTATTGTTCCATGTTTTGGGGAGGAGCTTGCCTATATAAAGCAAAGGAGTTCATTTGGATTGAGCATCGTCTTTGGTTGAATATCTTATTTGGTGAGATCTAGTCCAGATCTAAGAGGGCGAATCTTCTAATGGACTGTGATCTCTATGGCGCATGATCAGATCTGTAGATCTGACTGTTTGGGTTAGTCTTGAAGTCTTCATATCATTTATATCTGAAGGGACGTAGGTTCAGTGGAAGAAAAGTGCGCCGGGACGCAGGTACTATAAAGGGCAAATGCGCCGAGACGCAGCACAGTAGAAATAGACCTGCGTGGGGATGCAGGGCGATCAAGGTTCAGGTGCGTCTCTGAAGTAGAAGGACGCGGCGCGATAGTGTTTTCAGGTGCGTCTCTGTAGCGAAAGACGCGGCGCGATAGTATCTTTGGGTGCATCCTTGAAGCAACAGAACGCAGAGCAGTCAAAGGAACAGTGCGTGGGCACGCAGCGGAGCAGAAGGTTATCTGCGTGTGGACGCAGAGTAGCAGAAGGTTAACGGCGTCTGGTCGCAGGCCACAGAAAGAAAAACTGCGTCTCTGTTTTTAAGATGTTCTGTTGATTGAATTTCTCTATTGATAAGGTGTTCTGGGTTAGTTCTGTTGTTGCTGATCTGATATCTGTAGTGATCTATATCTGTTATGTACTTGTTGATTATCTGATGCTTTATGAAAAGAAGTAGGGGGTTGTAGCTCCCTTCCAGGAGTAGACTGGAAAACGAGAGAGAGAGAGAGAGAGTTGTAGCTCTCTGCAAGTTGCAGCCTGCGTACTAGTAAAGGACTGCACCAGTATGAAATCATTGTAAAAGAAGTTTCTAAATTGAAAGAAGATAGAGACATATTGCAGCAGGTGGTTTTCACCCACATTGGGTTTCCACCTTACATCTTATGTTCTTTGGTGTGGCTATCTGTTTTTCTTGCTCATTATTTTATGGTACTGACATGCAAAAATAATTCAAAGATCAAATAAGGAAGATTTATTAAATTACTAGATAATACTGATTCACCCCCCCTCTCAGTATTATTTCCAACAATTATGTTGGTTATATATGTGTTTTATGATAGCAACTATGTATGGATCTCACCATGTTTTTACTTGTAATTGAATGATCAATGTATCTATGTTCTAATGGATGGAATGGTAGTTAATGTGTCGATGCATCAATGCTTCATGGAAAATCTCAGATAAGTATGAGACCCCTATGCTGAGATCTATTATTTACACCTGTGGATTACATATTCGTTATATGTTTGACAAAATGCCTGTCATGGCTAGTAGGGGTTTAGTCAAGGTCTTAAACAAGTATTTTCTTTAGTACTGTCATTTCCATGTTATTTTACTATTCTGAAGAGATGGTTTGATTTTGGACAGTAACCTAGGCTCAGTGCCTGAAAAAAATGGCTCAAATCCCAAGGATGCTGGCACATGACTGATAAAAAGAGTCTTTGGACATTGGTAGGAAATTCTATGAGAGTGACTAGAGATGCTTTAACGTTGTCATGTATATAGCATGGGAGTGATTGGGGGCTAATTTGATCAAAATTTCAATGGTACCGAGGGGCAAGCTGTTGAGGTGCTTGCATGGTTCTTATGGGGTACTGTAGCTGATGTGGAAGGTATGTGTGTTATGTTTCTATCAATTCTACTTCCTTAAGGTCACATAGGAGGTCAAGTCCAACCATAGTAGTCTCTTGTCACATGTTTACCCAAGTTGGTCAATTACTTGGGTAGATGTGGGTGGAGGGTGTTATAGAGTGGTATCAGAGAGTGGTTGTGCTCTCCTTGGGATATGTGTTGATCATGCTTTCATGTTGGTTGCATATGTGTAGCTTATGCATGTATTCCATGTGCTTGCTTCATTTTCATGGTGTTGATCATGGTTTCATTTTTTATACATGTCAGTCTTCACCTGTTTTCATGTGCACGTGATGTGGTTGTTATTTTCATGCATTAGGTCATGGTTTGTGTAGTTGATATGGTCATGCATTGATGAATGGACTCTAGCTAGAATGCTATGTATATGGTTTTGTACTCATGTGTTATATGTCTATATATAGTTGTTATGCATGCATGGTCTTGGTTATAGGTATGCGTGAAATGTAAGTCAAACAAGCCTTTTGAAGTCATGGTATGCAATTTAGGTTATCATGATGTGATTGGCATGTTAGGATGCTAATGTGTTGGTTGAGATAGAGCAATAGATAGAGCATTGGGTGTTCAGGTATGTAAGTTAAGGATTGTTATATGCATCAAGGTTATATACATTAGGCTTATGTACATGTCTCTTGATGTTATGGTTATATACATGATAGATGATAGTTGATTAGTATAGTCATAAGCACATGTGTCAGATAGTCAATAATGATAGTAACATCTTGTTGTATGCATTTCTATTGATGTTTTATGATAGTTAGCTTGATGATTAGGTTATATTTGTTGATGAGTATGTTATAGGTCAACTTGTTGTTGCTATATGTTAGTAACTTGATGATTAGGGTTATTACATTAATATTTTTATGTTATATGTATTGTGTTAACCTGGACTGGCCTATGCATATGATTATGGTTACGATATTTAGGTATGAGTTGACTTATTGTGACATGGTGTTGTCTATCCTAGAATAAGCATACATATGTGATTGCTATGCATGAATGAAAAAAGTTTATGAGCTTATGATGTGAACATGTTAGATTGTGACTATTATGGATATCATGATCTTATTTATGTTTGAGTAGAGATGTTGTGAAGTTATATCATGCTAACTAGATTGATTATGCAGACAAGATAGCCTCCCCTGAGATACACTAAGATATGAACTTGCTTAAGTCATCTACCTTGTACTTGATTGTTTGAGTATGATGTCTGTTTGGTTTTTGAGTGTTTGGTGTCTATTATGTCGTCTAGTTGATTTATTTAACATGTCATGTTTGCAAGTAAGATGAATGTTTGATGAATTGCATAATATGAGTATGTGTTCAATGATATAGTTTTAAGACGATTGTACTATGTGTTGAGACAATTGGTATGCACTTGAGTGTAGTAGGTGACAATTGTAGTATTTTGTGAAATGACTATGAGTTGACTAGGGATTATGACATGATTGTTAGTATTGGTAAAGGTTGATTTCAAATTTATAGATATGATTATCTTGATGTTTGGAACATGTTGTTGACATGTGTGAGAAGCTGCAGGGTAACAAGGTCGGTATTAACATGACAAGGTAATATGTCATATATTTAAATAACTAATAGTTGGGTGATGTGATAGTGCATGGTAAGCCTTGATTGCAACAAGGTAAGGTAAAAAGTATCTTTTTATGTTTAGTTATGCACTGACAGTTATGCATTCATGGCAATATGATGCAGGGACTTGCATGGCAAAGAGACTGCCATGAGATCTTGAAGAAGACTCGAGTTGATATTTCCTTTGGAAGCACTGGACACCATGGGGATTGAGTCATGGTGTTTGTTGAGAGTCTTGTGCTTTTGATATTTTTTTATTTTCTTGGACTTGATTTGCAGTTTTGTTATGTCTAGTGAATGATCATGCCACTTTATTTGTGGTATCGTATTGCTACTAGTTTTCATGGTTTTTTCTTGTTTGTTTCTTGTCTTTCCTTTTATGTTTTGAGACTTGGGATTTGTTTTGGAAAGATGAAAGTTAATGGATCTCAAAGAGATTTGTGTGGTACCCAACAGGTAATATAATACATGAACAAAGCTTTGTGCATGAGTAACCGTAGCGAAAGCTAAGACCATGACAGCCGGTTGGACAGGTTGGTCCGTTGTGGTAAATGGACAGTGGTAGTACAGACATGGGAAAGGTAACTATAAAGGGTAAAGTAAATGGATTTGAGGTTTAAGATACCTTGACTATGTTCGGAACAATTTCTCTCAAAGTTGTGCATGGTGTGCATAGATAAAGGGTGTTATCTTAACCTTGACATTATGATATTTGATAATTATATTGTGATCATGATTGTGTTGATGTTTATATATGTATACATGTGTGTATGTACATATGTCATGTATGACAGAGTCATCATGGATCATCATTGTTCAATGCTAATATTTATGTGTGTATGTATGTATGTATGTCACTGTCTGACAGGGTTGTTAGGAATCATTCTTGAGGAGGAATGATTACTTACACAAGTGAATGACATGAAGAGGTTTCTGGTCTTACGAGGAATCAATTGGGAGGAGTAGCCTGACAGATTTAGGAGGTTAGTATCACTTGGTTATGAATTGATATTATTTGATTATATTATGTCTATTTTATGGACAGGTAACTCAAGGGATATATCAACGAAATGAAAGAAGTGGTCTATGACATGATAAGACAAGCATGGATAAGACACTGGAAGAAACGTTGCTTGGTAAAGACAGTGTGGTTTCGGATGTGTGGCACTATTTTCGTGCATATGTTATATATGTTGTACATGTTACAGATGTTTTGTTGTGTGCATGCGGTGTTGTGGATATATAGTGTGTGTACATGTTGTTTATGCAATGTTATGTACATGATGGTACAAATAGCGTTGTGTGAATATTTCATATGTAATGCTAGGTATAGATGGTTCTAGGTACATGTTGGATATGCAGTGCTATGTACATATGGTGTTGTTTGCATGTTGTACAGGTGGTGCTAGGTACATATGGTGTTGTGTGCATGTAGTGTTGTGTACATGTTGTAAAAGTGACATTGTGTGGAGGTAGTGTTGTGTACATATTGTGCATGTGGCGCTGTGTACATGTAGTTTTGTATACATGTCGTGCATGTGGTACTATGTACATGTGGTATTGTGTACACATTGTATAGGTGGTGCAATATACATGTGGCATTGTGTACCCGTTGTTCAGGTGGTTCCGTGTACATGTGATGTTATGCAGGTGGTGCGGTGTACAAGTGGTACTGTGTACATGTTATACATATGGTATTGTTGTACGTGTGGTATTATGTGCATGTCTTACATGATGTGTTGTGGGCATGCGGTACTATGCATGTGCATTTTGTAGTCATGGTATCATGACATGTGTATTCCTTATGTTGTGCGTTGTGTAGTACATGTATTTTGTTGTGTTGTATGCTAGGTGTAGGTACATGTATTGTGTGGAATTGTACATCAGGTATCGATGTATGAGTTTTTTTGTATATCAGGTGTATCTGTATGCATTTCGATGTGTCACACATTATGTTCAGATGTATCTCTTATGATGTACATTGTATACGTATACGTGTTTGTTGTGTCATACACCGGACATAGGAATATGTATTGTGTTGTGTTCTACACTGGGTGTAGATGCATGTATTACATGGTGTTGTATGTCGTTTGTGGTTGTATGTTTGTGAGACACACTATGGGTATGTGCACATGGTTGAGGAGAAGTAACTGGGTGTTTATAGGGTGTGGAAACCAATCCAGTGTGCGTATGAAATAAGGACAAAGGTGGAAGCCAAGGATTAATTAAAGGATAAGTATCAATATTTTATTCAATTTTACTATGCATGTGATTTATGATTCTGGTTTATGATGATTACATGTGATATACAATTATGGTTCATGATGGTGACATGTGATTTATGATGTTGACCTATAATGGTTATGTTTTGAGCTAACCTGATGTGATATATTTATACATGATGATTTGGTCAAAGATGCTAGTTTGACTTGTTGTGACAGGAAGTAAACAGGATCGCTAGTGTACCTTATTGACGAGATATCAATGAGGTATGATTTGAAGTTATTTCAATTTATTTTAAATCTATTGAAAGTTATGTGATTGGTATATGAAGCACATAAATGCTCGATTGGGTGGTTGAAACTGACTACAAGAATTAGCAGTGACAACAAGAGGAATTGGAACACATAGCAATATGTTGGTAAAGCATTCAAAAGTAGGTCCATTGTGGTACACTGGTACCCAAAAGTTTCCATTGATTGACATGATCATGCTATGACTGATATGATGGTTTTAAAGCAAGGATATGCCTTGGTTTTTGTATCTTCCAATGCGAGGAAGACTTGCCAAGGGATGGATCGCCTGGGATAGGGGATGTCAGATAACTTGGAAGGTGAGTGACTACACGTAAGGGGGTGATAGGATTTCTCAAGGGATTGTGTAGTAGAGAAGGGATGGTCGTTGATATTTTTTTCTTGGTCATTATAATTTCCAGATGGAATCAAATGCACATTGGGAGTGCACCCTAGAACAACGATCCGGTAACTGTTCATTGAGAGGACAAGTGGCACGAGATTGTACCATTGGAAATTGGATGTAGTTTGACTTTGGCAGTGGATTCTAGACTTCATGGGAAGAAGGTGAATTCTAGTATTACTTTGAGGGTGGAGGTGTCAGCCTCTGGATTCCCTTGTTGCAAATGCAGGAATCATATCCTTTTATCTATTGGTTGAGAAAATGTGCATATGTGTATATGTGTGTACTATTGTAAATCATGTATCGAGCTAGATTTATAAAGCTCCATAGATAGTATGATTATTTGTTGGGTGAGGAAGATGTGGTTGTTATTGTTAATGATTCTTGTTATAAAGCTCCAGCAAACAGTATGTTTATCATGTTTTAGCAGACGATCATTATAAATACTGCAACGAGCTGTGTTATAAATCTCCATGGGTAGTATGTTTTCTTTTCAATAGTCTTGTTGCTTATAGGTGTCATTGAACACCAAGGACATTTGTTCGGTGTGTTTTATATTCTTTCCATAACTAATTGCACGTGTGGTGGGGTCACAGGGGGGGCGTTTGCCCCCCTTGTTCGTTGCGCTCAGCACAACACGAGGGTCACAGTGGGGTGGAAAACCCCCTTGTCGAGGGGTTGACGGGGGTGGGAGTCCCCCTCTACAGGGTCCGGGGTAGCACCCTGGGGAAAAAAATTGGACCCTATATTAGGTGGGTGGACCGACCTATGGTTTTGTGCGTGGATTTTCGCACATGGTTTTCGACATGATGGTTTTCTACCCATGGTATTTTATAAATCTGGTCAAGGGAACTATTGTTATGTTCTAATCCACGGTTAATGGATTGGGCTTTATGGATGCTTAGACATGTATATATATGTATTGTAACATTGAAAGGAATATAATGAAATCTAGTAGTCCTGATTTTGGGATCCACGGGAAAAATCCTCTATGTATATTTTTTTTATGTTTTATGCTCTCGCCATTATTTATATTTTTGTTTTTTAGAGGTAATTTATGTATGGGGTTAAAACCTACATTTGGTATCAAAGTTGTTTGGGCTTCAAGTCGACTGCTGAAGGTTTTTCTTTGGTCTGTGGTAGACCCTATTCAGTGGGATATCTGTGGGATCAATTCTTCTGGTGAAAGAACATAGCGAGCAATGGAAAGATAGAGATCAAGAAATTTAATGGTCAAAGTTTTGAGTTGTGGAAACTCAAGATGGAGGATCTTTTGGTGGGTAAAGATCAATAGATCATAGTAAATCTAGGTACTAAACCAATTGCAATGTCAGCTAAATACTCGGAGAAGTTGGATCAGAACGAAAAAGGCATAATATGACTTTGCATCTAAAATTCAATATTGTTGAATGTATTAGGGGAAGCTTTGATGAAGTCTTTGTGGGACAAGTTAGGAACTCTGTAACCAATCTAAGTCTCTGGTGAATAAATTGTTCCTAGGTAAAAAGTTGTATAACCTGTGGATGAAGGATGGAGACTCGGTGACAGAACATTTCAATTCCTTTAATATTGTGGTAAGATAGTTGTTACCTATTGATATAAAAATTTCAGATGAAGATAAGTGCATTAGTTTGTTGTGTTCTCTACCAGATTCATGGGATAATATGGCTGTTGCAATAGGTAGCAATGTGACTTCCTTATAGTTTGATGAAATAGTCTCATCCTTGTTGTCTGAGGAGATGAGACGAAAAAATATGGAGGGCCAGAATGGAGATGCCTTATCTGTACGAGGATGGTCCCAAAATAGAAACAAAAATAAATTCTCAAGTGGGAGATCTAAATCTTGAGGAAAACCTGTAAAGGTGTGTTGGAAATGTGGAAAGAAAGGGAACTTCAAAAAGGATTGTAGATCTAAAGCTCCTCAGAAAGGAAGGCGATCTGATGATGCTTCTTCTAGAGAGATAAAAACCAACTCAGATGAAGGTGTCAATGTGTACTTGGCTTCTTCTTCAAGTACACATGTATATAATGACGCATGGTTGATTTACTCAAGTGGATCCTTTCACTTCACTCCCCATAGGGAGTGGTTCTGCTAGTATGATAAATATTATGGTGGTGATGTCTTCTTAGGGGATGACAGGAAGGCTAGAATCACCGGTTGTGGAAAATTCAAGTTGAAGTTACAAGGTGTAAGGATTAGAACACTTTCGGGTGTTCTGCATATCTCTACATTGGCTAGAAATATGATTTCCGTAAGTATGTTGAATGATGCAGGTGTAAAAACAATGTTAGAGAGAGATACATGCAAGATGGTTCGAGGATCATTGGTATTGATGTAGGGAGTTCAGATTGGAACTTTGTACAAGCTTCAGGGTAGCATTGTTAGTGCAATAGTTCTGTGATTCCTGAAAGTGGAGTTGAAAATCTAGTGGTCTCTGGAGAAAAGACCATGTTATGGCATCAAAGGCTTGGACATATTGGAGAGAAGGGCCTTTAAATAATTCATGGTAATGGTATGGTAGAAGGTATGTCTAATTTATATTTGGATTTTGATTTCTATGAAAATTGTGTATATGGGAAGATGAATCGGGTGAGTTTCCCCTCTGGTGCTAAGAGGGCGAAAGGGATACTAAAGCTTGTGCATAGTGATGTGTTTGGACCCATGTCGGTTCCATCACTAGGTAAGTTTGTGTACAATGTATCATTTATAGATGACTTCTAAAGGAATACATGGATATATTTCCAGAGGAAGAAATTTGAAGTATTTGACAGGTTTAAAGAATTTAAGGCTCTGGTAAAAAACCAAACAAAGAAGAAGATAAAGGTGCGAAGGACAAATAATGGTGGAGAGTTTTGCAAGAAGAAATTTGAAGAGTTATGTAAGAAGTGTGGTGTAGCACAGCAAAAGACTACAATATACACACCTTAGAAAAATGGAGTTGTAGAAAGAATGAAATGGAAAAGGCAAGAAGCTTGCTCGGTGGTGTCAAGTTAGGACAGGAATTCTTAGAAGAGGTGGTGGAGATGGCATGTTACCTATCACCTTCATCAGCGTTCGAGGATAAGACTCCACAAGAGATATGGACTAGTAAGAAACCCTCTCTTTCACATCTAAGGGTATTTGGATGTGATGCACATGTACATGTTCCAAAGGAGAAAAGAACCAAGTTGGATATTAAATCTGAAATGTGCATGTTTATTGGGTATAAGGATGGTTTAAAAGGTTATAAGATTTGGAACCTAGAAAAGGAATCAGAAGATGAAGAGCTACAAACTCCAAATGTGAGAAGATTAGTTCAAGAAAGAAGGCATCCAGAAAGGTACAGTCCAACTACTTTCTGTTAAAATTTTGCTTTATATATTACATATGATGATCCCACAACTGTAAGGGAAGCAATAGATTCAGAGGATGGAAAACTCTGGAAAGATTCCATGATTGATGAAATGGCATCTTTGCACAAAAATGAGGCTTGGGATCTAGTGTGGTTGTGCTGGAAGGAAACCCATTAGCGGCAAATGGGTGTTTAAGAAGAAGATGAATGTAGAGGAAAAGGTAGAGAAATATAAAGCTCAGTTGGTAGCAAAGGGTTATTCCCAAGTGCCGGGAATTGATTTCGGTGATATTTTTTCTCTTGATACCAATGTATCTTCTATTAGATTTCTATTATCTGTTGCCGCTGCTTTTGATTTTGAGGTGGACAGATGGATGTGAATACAACATTTCTTCACGGGGATCTAGAAGAAGAGATCTACATGAAGCAACCTGATGGCTTTACGGTGAAGGGTAAAGAATTTTTATGCAGGTTAGAAAAGTCTTTGTATGGGCTAAAATAATCACCAAAGATGTGGTATCATAAATTTGATATATGTATATATATATATATATATATATATATATATATCTATGGGGACTTGGATTCACCAAATGAAAAGCAGATCCCTGTTTGTATTTTAAATTAATTCGTGACCATGTTATTTATTTGGTCTTATATGTGGATGATATGTTTTTGATTAGAAATAACAAAGAAATTATCCAATAATTGAAGACCCAATTGTCCTCCAAATTCAAAATGAAAGATATTGGTGCTGCAAACTATATTTTGGGCATGAAAATTAAATGAGATCAAGCAAGAAGGAAGTTATGGTTAAAGTAGAGGAAGTATGTCAAGACAATATTGCATAGGTTTAATATGCAAGATACTAAATAGGTGAAGGTTCCTATTCATGTCGTTGTAAAGATATATGTTGAACAGTGTCGCAAGAAACAAGAAGAGGAAGAGGACATGTCGCGTGTTCCATATGCAAGTGCAATCAATAGCCTGATGTATACAATGGTCTGTACTAGACAAGACATTGCACATGTAGTGGGAGTATTAAGTAGGTTTATGTCAAAACAAGGAAAGGAAAATTGGACAGCACTGAAGCGGGTATTCAGTTATTTGTGTGGCACTGGTGATTATGGTTTGTGCTACCAAGGAAGACCAAGATTTGATAGAGTTTTGGACGTTCGTGGATTTCATTAGGGGAATTTTGAGGTCTATAATGGGCCTCCTAAGAAAAATGTACAAGCAAAATAAACTTTATAAGAACCAATAGCATTCAAGATGATGATTTCAACCATGGGGGATGACTCACCATTTTTGGAGTAAAAAAATAGAAAGATTAAAAAATAATAAAATAATAAAACTACCTTTTCAACTTATCTCCCTAATGTTTAACTCAAATTTTGAATGGTGGTATTCATTGGATGCAAAATTTAATTCCTCATCCATGGAGTATCCATGTTGCATACTTTTGATAGACCCTGCTACACAAAAAATGAGAAATACATGAAAAAACGTGATTGCAATCACGTTTTTCATGTATTCCTCATTTTTTGTGTATTATGTTATGTTGAAAGTATGTGACATGGGTTCTTCTTAGATGAGGAATCAAATTATGCATCCAATGAGTGTTTCCGCTCGAAATTGGAGTAATCCCACAAGGAAATAAGTTGAAAATACGAGTTGAAAAATTAGTTTTTTCTTTTTTTCCCTCTAAAATTTGATGATGTAATCTATTCTTATTTTATGATTTCCACTATTATTTTATAATTTCGTTAGGAGGCTCATTTTATGCCTCAAAATTCCCCTAATGGTTGATGTAGACTGGGCTAGAGCTCTGGATCAAAGAAGATCTACAAGTGGTTATGTATTTAAACTGTTTGGAGGTGCACTCACTTGGATGAACAAGAGAGAGTCTGTAGTGGAATTTTCAGCTAAAGAGGTAGAATACATGGAAACCACTCATGCAAGCAAGGAAGCGGTTTGGTTGCAGATATTATGTTCAAGTATGGTCTTGGTATAGCGAGTTATAAGGACAGACTCTAACATCCAAAGTGCACTTTTCTTGGCAAAGAACCCTGCTTATCATTCAAAGGAAAATCACATTAATGTTAAATATAAATTTGTGAGGGATATGGTTGAGGAAAAAAAGGTGTTGCTGGTAAAGATGGACACTTTGAAGAATGTTTCAGATACATTGAAGAATTTTGTGAGCACTGAGAAGTTTTCTTAGTGTAGAGAAACAATGGGCATTGCAGGGTTGGACTAATGACTAAGCTCTCATGTGGCCCCCCCGTGGAAATAAAACAACAAGGGAATGCTGGGTGTAGGTTATATTCTTTCCATGACTAGCCCCACGCATGGGGGATCACACGGGGGGCTACAAGTTACTTTGTTCATTACTCGAGCGTATCAGGGGGGTGGTAGCCCCCTTCTACGGGGTTTGGGGCAGCACCCCAGGGAAAAAAGTTTTTGACCCTATATTATGTGGGCAGACCTACCTATGGTTTTTTATGTTGTCTTTTGCACATGGTTTTGGGCATGATGGCTTTCTTCCCATGGTATTTTGTAGATCTGGTCAAGGGAACTACCGTTATGTTCTACTCCAGGGTTAATGGATTAGGGTTTATGGATGCTTTGACATGTATATATATTTATTGTAACATTGAAATGAATATAATGAAAAATCAATGTGCTAGTCCCAGTTTGGGGATCTAGGGGCAAAATCTTTGTGTATATTTGTTTTATGTTTTATGCTCTCACCATTGTTTATTTTTTTGTTTTTAGAATTCATATGCAGCTAATTTCTGTACCGGGTTAAAAGCTACAACAATGTTCCCCTAAGGGGAAGGGTTCTGTAATAGACTTGTTTAAAAACTCATGTAAAAATATATAAGGCCACAGATGATGGGACACGTATTCCAAGATGAATGTTGGGTAGTACATCATGGCATTGGTGTTCATTTTGGTTATTATTACCAAGGAAATTGGTAAAGGTAAAGGCATTAAAAGGAAAAAAGGCATTTTTGACACATTTATTTATGAAAATAAAGGAAAATAGGATAAAAGTAAGGTGAAAGGTCATAGGTTGAATCTAAGGAGGAAATTAAAGGAAAATAATCGAAAACGAAGAAAATAGAGACCTCATTGATAAAAAGGCTTCTGAGGATCAATTGGTGAGCTTATTTCAATGTTAAGCTCTTAGTCTATGTTAATATTTTGCTTTGGTTATGCATGAGATCAAGAAACGAAAAATAAGGTAGGAGGAAGGAAGGAGCAAGAAAATGAAGAGCAGGATCAAGCAACTACAGCATGATTATTTGCAGGTATCAATTTGCATGTGTATTTTCCTTGCTAGATTTGGAATGCATGGTATTGGATGTGGTTCTTGTGTTGTTACGGCATGGGTATTGCCAAGTGCAATAGTGTTTTCAGCCTAACCTTTCCATTTACGAATAGCCATGGTGTGATGGGGTTCTCATGTTTTGGTTGAGCTAGATTGCCAGATGGATTCAAAGCTATGTGAGGTGGATCTTCGAAATGATAAAACACGTGACCTAGTACCCCCTGAACTTGACTGTGGGTTGCAGTAAAGGTAGATTTTATGTTGCCTCAGATGGCCTAGGAATCCTCGTCGGTGAATGGCAGGATACACGGTAAAGACAACAGGTGGTTTTCTCTCCATTGGGCACACTAATCCTGAGTTAGGATATGCGGTAAAGCCTGGAGAGTGGGTCTTAGTTTAGGGCCTAGTGATTTGGTGTGGATTGCAGTAAAGCCTAAGAGATTGGGGTCTCAATTTAGGGCCTAGTGATCTAGCTTTGGACTGCGGTAAAGCCTGAGAGACTAAGAGACATGAAAATTTATCACTGTGTAGGTGGAGAAATTCGATCACATCGATGCTTGTTTAGCCTCCTAAGAAAAATGTACAAGCAAAATAAACTTTATAAGAACCAATAGCATTCAAGATGATGATTTCAACCATGGGGGATGACTCACCATTTTTGGAGTAAAAAAGTAAAAAGATTAAAAAATAATAAAATAATAAACTACTTTTTCAACTCGTATTTTCAACTTATCTCCCTAATGTTTTACTCAAATTTTCAATGGGAGTATTCATTGGATGCAAAATTTAATTCCTCATCCATGGAGTATCCATGTTGCATACTTTTGATAGACCCTGCTACACAAAAAATGAGAAATACATGAAAAAACGTGATTGCAATCACGTTTTTCATGTATTCCTCATTTTTCGTGTATTATGTTCTGTTGAAAGTATGTGACATGGGTTCTTCTTAGATAAGGAATCAAATTATGCATCCAATGAGTGTTTCCGCTCGAAATTGGAGTAATCCCATAAGGAGATAAGTTGAAAATACGAGTTGAAAAATTAGTTTTTTCATTTTTTCCCTCTAAAATTTGATGATGTAATCTATTATTTTATTATTTCCACTATTATTTTATAATTTCCTTAGGAGGCTCATTTTATGCCTTAAAATTCCCCTAATGGTTGATGTAGACTGGGCTAGAGCTCTGGATCAAAGAAGATCTACAAGTGGTTATGTATTTAAACTGTTTGGAGGTGCACTCAGTTGGATGAACAAGAGAGAGTTTGTAGTGGAATTTTCAACTAAAGAGGTAGAATACATGGAAACCACTCATGCAAGCAAGGAAGCGGTTTGGTTGTAGATATTATGTTCAAGTATGGTCTTGGTATAGCGAGTTATAAGGACAGACTCTAACATCCAAAGTGCACTTTTCTTGGCAAAGAACCCTGCTTATCATTCAAAGGAAAATCACATTAATGTTAAATATCAATTTGTGAGGGATATGGTTGAGGAAAAAAAGGTGTTGCTGGTAAAGGTGGACACTTTGAAGAATGTTTCAGATACATTGAAGAATTCTGTGAGCACTGAGAAGTTTTCTTAGTGTAGAGAAAAAATGGGCATTACAGGGTTGGACTAATGACTAAGCTCTCATGTGGCCCCCCCGTGGAAATAAAACAACAAGGGAATGTTGGGTGTAGGTTATATTCTTTCCATGACTAGCCCCACGCATGGGGGATCACACGGGGGGCAACAAGTCACTTTGTTCATTACTCGAGCGTATCAGGGGGGTGGTAGCCCCCTTCTACGGGGTTTGGGGCAGCACCCCGGGGAAAAAACTTTTTGACCCTATATTACGTGGGCAGACCTACCTATGGTTTTTTATGTTGTCTTTTGCACATGGTTTTGGGCATGATGGCTTTCTTCCCATGGTATTTTGTAGATCTGGTCAAGGGAACTACCGTTATGTTCTAATCCGGGGTTAATGGATTGGGGTTTATGGATGCTTTGACATGTATATATATTTATTGTAACATTGAAATGAATATAATGAAAAATCAATGTGCTAGTCCCGGTTTGGGGATCTAGGGGAAAAATCTTTGTGTATATTTGTTTTATGTTTTATGCTCTCGCCATTGTTTATTTTTTTGTTTTTAGAATTCATATGCAGCTAATTTCTGTACCGGGTTAAAAGCTACAACAATGTTCCCCTAAGGGGAAGGGTTCTGGCTACCATGTATTCTGCGACTGTAGTTGATAGTGCCAGTATAGATTGTTTCTTACTCATCCAACTGATTCCACCTCCAAATAGGTTAAACACATAGCCACTTGTAGATCTTCTCTGATCTAGATCTCTAGCCCAGTGTGCATCAAAAAAGCCACAGATATCCAAAACTCTGTCCAATCCTGGTCTTCCTTGGCAACACAAACCATAATCACTAGTGCCACGCAAATACTTGAAAACCCACTTCACTACAATCCAATGCTCCTTCCCTGGTTTTGACATAAACCTGCTCAATACTCCCACTACATGTACAATGTCTGGTCTAGTACAAACCATTGCATACATCAGGCTACCAACTGCACTTGCATATGGAACACGAGACATAACTTCTTCCTCTTCTTGTGTCTTGGGACACTGTTCAGTAGATAAATTTACACCTATAGGAATAGGAACCTTCACTGGTTTACTATCCTGCATATTAAACCTCTGTAATATTGTCTCGGCATACTTCCTTTGGTTTAACTAGAGCTTCCTCTTTGCCTGATCTCTTTTGATTTCCATGCCTAAAATATGGTTTGAAGCACCAAGATCTTTCATGTCGAATTTGGAGGACAATTGGGTCTTCAAATCCTCGATAATTTCTTTGTCATTTCCAACTAGCAACATATCATCCACATACAAGACCAGATAAATAACATGATCACCAATTAATTTAAAATACAGGCAGTGATCTGCTTTGCTTCTATTGAAGCCAAGTCCCCGTATAAATATATCAAATTTTTGATACCACATCCTTGGTGACTGTTTTAACCCATATAGAGATTTCTTTAACTTGCATATCAGTTTTTTCTTACCCTTCACCGTAAAGCCTTCAGGTTGCTTCATGATCTGAATTTGAAACTACTTGAAATTTTGTTTGCAAGGTATTCAATTCAGAATTAAACATGTTTAAAAGATTTCCATGTCTTGCAGAAAGAAAACACATGAAATTTTCAGTTGTTCATGACCCATTTAAGCATAGCAGAGTTATTTCCTTTTACTGTTTAACACATTAAAATGAATTTGTTCTGCAAAATAAATCAACCACAAATGCAAAAGAAGTTGATAAAGCAATTCACCCCCTCCAGGGCTACGTTTGCTGGGTCCAAAGCTCCCAACCGAGCTTGTCCTTGTTTTTATTAAATGCTCAAATTTAAAATACAGCTGAATAGAAGCATCTACAGGAGAAATAGATGGTAAAAATGGATTCAGAACACTTGAATCCTTCAGGATTGACTATTGGATCACCTCCAATGGATACCTGCAACCCTATACAGTCTTCACAAAACTGGGCCCTGGTGGCTCCTAGAACTTTCATGGCTCCAAAACCTCTGCAAATGACCTCAGATGGCTGTAAGACCTGCACCAATGGCTTTAGAAGGTCAAAAATACCCAAAATCAAAAACAAATTCGTCCAAAACCGACTTTCCTAGCCAAAGTTATGGCCATTTAAAGTTTCTCCAGTTTGCCCCTAGAAAAACTCCAGCTAACTTTAGTTAACTCCAGATAGCTCCGCCAATTATGGCGGGTCCGCCAAATTTGGTGCTCCTGCCAAAATTTCGCCAACTTAATTGCAGTTACATTTAATGTTTGGGTGGTTGCCTCAGATTGCGCGCTGGTGGAATATTCCTTTTTAAATTTTTTTTTTGAAAAATTAAAATTTCTAATGTTATGGACAAATTCTTCTTTTTGCCATAACTTCCTCATACGGTGAACATTTTTCGAACCATTTGCAGCGCCGGAATCGGGAAGATGAGCACTTTCCAGTCATTCAACTTTGAACCAGTTCTAAGCGCTTTAAATTTTGAGCATTTTATGACACTTAGGACATGAGCACCTGATCACGCCTCCCCATTGGGAAGATTTTGGACCCCAAAAGCCTTCAACTACCTGTTAAAGAGGTGAGGGTACAGCTCCCTCACTCTATCCACCTCCATCCACTTTGCCTTGTTCGGTTTGCTGCCTTTGAAACCAACCCGAACATAATCTACACTGCCCCTCCTTGAAGTGCGTGTCCTTATGTCAAGGATTGTATCTTCTTTCAGCTCATCTAAAAATTCTGGCGAGAAATCTTCTATAGATGGCAGCTGAACAGCATTTTCATGATCAGCAATCAAAAGAGATTCATACAAACGTAAGTTCTCCACATTGACAACAGAATACATTTGCATGTAGGAAGGCAAATCTAATTGAAAAGCATTATTTCCAACCTTCTTGAGGATTTTGAATGGACCATAACGAATAGGCTTCAGCTTTTTACCTTCTCCTTGCATCCTTTCCTTACTAATGTACAGCCATACCTCATCTCCTTCTTGAAACTTGTGATCGACTCTATGCTTGTCGTGTCTTTCCTTGTACTTGCCTTGACTCTTCTCAAGATGTTCTTGAATTTGCTGATGTATTTGCTGAATTCTTTCAATGAATGAACGAGCTTTTTCAATGTCACTATGTCCCTCAATGGCAACATCTTTCTCAAGAATGAAATCAAGAGGTGATTTTGGCAAGTAACCAAAACAAGCTTCAAACGGTGAGGTGTTTCTGGAAGAGTTCTTCGCACGATTGTAAGCATGTTGTATGTAGTGCAAATGTTCATCCCAGAGCTTGGGATGCTTGCTGCAATAACCTCTCAAGAGGTGCACAATGGTTCTGTTCACAACTTCGGTTTGTCCATCTGTTTGCGGATGGAAAGCAGTACTTTTCTTCAACTTTGTGTCCATCATCTCCCATAGGTTGGACCAAAAATTCCCCACAAATCTGGAATCCATGTCACTAATAATGGAAGTAGGCAAACCAAAGTGAATCCATACATGATGAAAAAATAATTCAGCAGTTTGTTCAGCAGTTATAGTTTTCTTACAAGGCATAAGTATACACATTTTGCTGAAACGATCAACTACTACATATAAATAATCATGCTGCTTTCGAGATTTTGGCAAACCTCCTACAAAATCCATAGAGATGCTCTCCCATGGTCTAGAAGGTACCGGCAAAGGAGTATACAAACCAAGCTTCCTGTTGCTAGGCTTGCTTGTAGCACATAATGAACAACCTCTTATGAACCTTGAAACAGAATCTACCATGCGAGGCCAATAGCAATACCTCTGTAGATGTGCAACTGTTTTGCTCACACCAAAATGGCCAGCAATAAGAGAAGAATTAGCTTCTCTTATGACATTTATCCTCTCCCCCTGTGGTATACACAACTTGCCCAAATGAAACAGCAAATTGTTATGCATGTGATAGTTATTTTCCTCTACATGATTTCCTTTACTCAAGTTAGCATACACATCTTTAAAGTCTTCATCAGATGCATATTGTTCTATGTAACTATCATGTACAATGGAATCATTCTTAAGTAAAGTAACAGCACCAATAATAGGCCTTGAAAGCATATCAGCAACCTTATTCAAAGTACCTTTCTTATACCTTATTACCAAATGGAACTGTTGCAAGAAGCACATCCATCTGAAGTGTCGTGATTGTTGTAACTTGCTTTGTGATTGCAAGTACTGTAAGGGCTGATGGTCGGTATGTATAACAGTTTCTTTGCCCATCAAGTAGTGTTTCCACTTTTTGACGCTTTGTAGCAACGCATACAACTCCTTATCATATGTAGGATAATTTACAACAACACCATTAAAAGTTTCAGAATGAAAAGCAATAGGCTTACCATGCTGTAGAAGAACTGCACCCATAGCATAATCACTAGCATCAGTTTGTATCTCAAATGGCTGTCTCAAATCCGGTAATGCAAGGACTGGAGCTGAACTAATCTTCTCTTTCAAAGATTCGAAATATTTTTGCTACTTTCCTCCCCATTGGAAAGCATGCTTCACACTTGTCACTGCATGCATAGGAGCTACTATAGAAGAGAAGCTAGAGATAAACTTCCTCCAATATTGAGCTGCACCCAAAAAACTTCTTACCTCTGTTATGGATTTGGGAGTAGGCCACTTCACAATAGCCTCAATCTTAGCAGGATCAATTCCCAAAGCACCTCCTCCTACTATGTGTCCCAAATAAACTAAAGAAGTCTTTCCAAATTCACACTTTGACATTTTAAGAAATAACTGATTCTTCTTCAAAACATCAAGTACTTTTCTAACATGCATGACATGATCTTCTCTAGACTTGCTGAAAATTAAGATGTCATCTAAGTAGACAATAATGAAATCATCAAGAAAAGGACACAAGACATCATCCATTACCCGCATGAAAGTTGCAGGTGCATTGCACAAACAAAACGACATCACAAGCCACTCAAAGAGTCCTTGTTTGGTTTTAAAGGTTGTCTTCCAAATGTCACTTTCTTCAATTCTTACTTGATGATATCCACTACGCAAGCCTAGCTTAGTGAAATATTGAGCATCTTTCAGCTGGTCTAGCAAATCATCTATCCTTGGGAGTGGGTAACGATTCTTTACCGTTATCTTGTTCAAGGCCCTGAAATCAACACACATACGCCAAGTGCCATCTTTCTTTGGAATCAATACAATCAGTGACCCACATGGCGAAGTACTTGGCCTTATGAAACCCTTGTCCAACAAGTCCTTGATTTGCTTCTTTATTTCAGCATTCTCCATAATAGACATGCGGTACATGCCTATGTTTGGAAGAGGACAATCTGGATGCAAATGGATTTCATGCTGAATCTCCCTCTTAGGGGGCAAACCTGTTGGCTCCTGAAACATCTCATAATATGCATCAACTACATCATACAGATCTGATTTAAGTTTTGGATCACAATTGTCAAATGACTCATGATTCACATCAACCTTGGGCTTAATCATAAGAAGAACAAAATTCTTACTTGAATTGACCAGCCTTTTTACCTGTCCTGCATTCACCATCACTATATTTGTCTTCTTGCGATGAGCTCTAACAATGCACTCCTTGCCATCTTTGAACAGATGATATTTGTTTTCATGGCGATGAAAGATAGCTTTCCTGTCAAACAGGTAAGGACTTCCCAAAATAATTCCTGCCATATCAAAAGGTACCACATCAAGTTCAACTGTGTCAATAAAATGTGCAGTAATTGCAAAGCACAATGTGCACTTTCTTGAAACTTGTAAATTTGCATCCTTGCAAATCCATCCAAGTGGATATGCCTTCGGATGTGGAACGGTCTCAAGTTTAAGCTGCTTGACCAAGTCCTCTGATATAAGGTTTGCTTGTGACCCACTATCAAAAAGTGTGTCAATTTTAGTATGTTTTGAAATCACCCTCACATGAAACAGTTCAATTCTTTCTTCCTCATTAGGAGCTTGTACATGGCAGTTTGAGGTACTAGTGCTGGCTTGAGTTTCAATTTCTTTTCCCTTCAAGTTTTTCAAACCCATGGCTGCAATTTTGGTTTCATCACCTGAATCTTCCCCTAAATCTTGTGGTGTAGATGTAGTAGCAGCAGTTTTCTGTTTCCCTTTGGATTTGTTAAATTGAGGTCTTTTTTCAGGATATAATTTCCAACAGTTTTTCTCCTCATGGCCTGGTTTAGAACAGTGTTTACAGATCACTTTCTCACTCTCCTATTTGACAGATGCATTCTTTTTGCTCTTTCCCTTGGAGGTTTTCTCTTTGTTTTTCCCCTTGGGGGGCTTGTTTCTACCCTCTTCAAATGTGTTTTTTCCCCTTGCCTCTAAATGGGTAGCTTGGACACAAACCTCGTCCAGGCTAGTAGGGTTAAACATCAAGATGGTGTGTCTAAGGTAGCTATGCAAGCCACCGATGTATTTCAGCAAGGTTTCTTGGGTCTGTAAATCTACCCCTAACAAGAGAGCTCTTCTCCTGAATTCTTGGGTGTAGTCTTGGACACTCTGACCCTTAAGTTGTCTGAAATTTTGCCAATTCATAATGGCTTATTGCATGTGAGAAAGAGGATAAAATTGTTTCCTAATGGCTAACAGAAATTCAGGCCATGTTAAGGTAACCTTACCAAATTTCTTGATCTCCTATTTAGTCTTGGCCTCCCACCAGACCAATGCTGCTCCATCCATTCTCAAAGAATCCAACTGAATCTTTGTGGCATCATCATGCATATTTTAGATCCTCAAGTAAACTTCCAACTGCCTAATCCAGTTGTCAAGCTTTTCTACATTCACTTCACCATTAAACATAGGTAATTCGAATTTTACATCAAGCTTAAAAAAAGGACTTTTTCCAGAGGATCTATGCTTATGAACAGAAGAAGACGAGGATGAAGAGGAAGAAGGTGAAGATGGGGGTGGTGGATCACCATTTCCTCCATGTCCTTTCTTGGAATGATCATCATCCTTGTTACCTCCTGAAGAGCCCTCTCCTTCATGTGGATGTTTGGACCCTTCTCCAGCCAATTTCTCATTTCTTTCTTGGTACAATATCCTCACCATTTCAGTGAGGTCCAAGAAAGCCTTTCTGAAGACTCTTTCTTCTTCTCTTGGATCTGTCTCTATAGGAATTTCTCCTTCATGTTCAGATATCCTTGAAGCTTCTGCTGAGACTCTTGAGGGTGAAATTGAAGGTGGAGGTGATGGCTCTCTGGCCTTCCTTGACTGAGGATTCTCTCGTTCTCTAGTCAACTGTCCTTCCCCTCTTTTGAGTTTCAACCTGGTAAGCATCAATACTTTGCAAGACAGTTAGAAGATCTTTGCACAAAACCCTGAGCTCTGATACCAACTTGATCTGAATTTGAAACTACTTGAAATTTTGTTTGCAAGGTATTCAATTCAGAATTAAACATGTTTAAAAGATTTCCATGTCTTGCAGAAAGAAAACACATGAAATTTTCAGCTGTTCATGACCCATTTAAGCATAGCAAAGTTAATTCCTTTTACTGTTTAACATATTAAAATGAATTTTTTCTGCAAAATAAATCAACCACAAATGCAAAAGAAGTTGATAAAGCAGTTCACCCCCTCCAGGGCTACGTCTGTTGGGTCCAAAGCTCCCAACCAAGCTTGTCCTTGTTTTTATTAAATGCTCAAATTGAAAATACAGCTGAATAGAAGCATCTACAGGAGAAATAGATGGTAAAAATGGATTCAAGACACTTGAATCCTTCAGGATTGACTATTGGATCACCTCCAATGGATACCTACAACCCTATTCAGTCTTCACAAAACTGGGCCCTAGTGGCTCCTAGAACTTTCACGGCTCCAAACCCTCTGAAAATGACCTCAGATGGCTGTAAGACCTACACCAATGGCTTTATAAGGTCGAAAATACCCAAAATAAAAAAACAAATCATCCAAAACCGACTTTCCTAGCCAAAGTTATGGCCATTTAAAGTTTCTCCAGTTTGCCCCTAGAAAAACTCCAGCTAACTTTAGTTAACTCCAGATAGCTCCGCCAATTATGGCGGGTCCGCCAAAT
Source organism: Pinus tabuliformis (assembly GCA_031772625.1). Taxonomy (NCBI): domain Eukaryota; kingdom Viridiplantae; phylum Streptophyta; class Pinopsida; order Pinales; family Pinaceae; genus Pinus; species Pinus tabuliformis. The sequence goes on along the minus strand of CM062815.1, from coordinate 756,072,998 downwards.
TTGGTGCTCCTGCCAAAATTCCGCCAACTTAACTGCAGTTACATTTAATGTTTGGGTGGTTGCCTCAGATTGCGTGCTGGTGGAATATTCCTTTTTTAATTTTTTTTTTTGAAAAATTAAAATTTCTAATGTTATGGACAAATTCTTCTTTTTGCCACAACTTCCTCATACGACGACCGTTTTTTGAACCGTCTATGGCGCCGGAATCGGGAAGATGAGCACTTTCCATTTATTTAACTTTGAACCAATTCTAAGCACTTTAAATTTTGAGCATTTTACGACACTTAGGACATGAGCACCTGATCACTTCATGTAGATCTCCTCTTCCAGATCCCCGTGAAGAAATGATGTCTTCACATCCATCTGTTCTACTTAAACATCAAAAGTAGCAACAACAGATAAAAGTAAACTAATAAAAGCTACCTTAGCAACAGGAGAAAAAATATCACCAAAATGAATTTCCGGCACCTTAAAATAACCTTTTACTACCAATCGAGCTTTGTATTTCTCCATCTTTCCTTCTGCATTTGTCTTCTTCTTGAACACCCATTTGCTGCCAATGGGTTTCCTTCCAGCTAGCAACTCCACTAGATCCCAAGCGTCATTTTTGTGCAAAGATTCCATTTCATCAACCATGGCCTCTTTCCAGAGTTTTCCATCCTCTGAATCTACTACTTCCTTCACAGTTTTGGGATCATCATCAGTAATAGATAAAGCAAAATTTGAATAGAAAACAGATGGACTATACCTTTCTGGCTGCCTTCTTTCTCGAACTGATCTTCTCACACCCAGAGTTTGTGGCTCTTCATCTTCTGATTCCTCCTCTGCTGTAGAGTCTAATTCTTCCTCCTTTAGCACAAAATCTATCTTCTCAGGTTCCTTTGGTTGGACTTCATGTTTAATAACATCTTTCACCTCTCTGAACACCACATCTCAGCTGTACGCAACCTTCCTTGTTACTAGGTTCCAAAGCTTATAACCCTTTAAACCATCCTTATACCCAATAAAGATGCACTTTTGAGATTTACTATCCAACTTGGTTCGTCTCTCCTTTGGAACATGTACATATGCATCACATCCAAATACCCTCATATGTGAAAGAGAGGGTTTCTTACTAGTCCATACCTCTTGTGGAGTCTTATCCTCCAACACTGATGAAGGTGATCTATTGACCAGGTAACATGTTGTCTCCACTACCTCTGCCCATAATTCTTGTTCTAACCTGGCACCACTGAGCATGCTTCTTGCCCTTTCCATCAACGTCTTGTTCATTCTTTCTGCAACTCCGTTTTTGTTAAGGTGTATATGGAGTAGTCTTCTGCCATTCTATACCACACTTCTTACAGAATTCTTCAAATTACTTACTGCAAAACTATCCACGGTTATCTGTTCTCAACACCTTTATCTTCTTCTCTATCTGGTTTTCCACCAGAGCCTTAAATTCTTTAAACTTGCCAAAGACTTCAGATTTCTTCTTAAGGAAATATATCCATGTATTCCTTGAGAAGTCATCTATAAATGATACATAGTACACAAACTTACCCAGTGATGGAACCTTCACAGCTCCAAACACATCACTATGCACAAACTCTAATATCTGTTTCACCCTCTTACCACCAAAGGGGAAACTCATCCGATTCTACTTCCCATATACACAATTTTCATAGAAATGAAAATCCAGAGAGCTATTACTCATACCTTCTACCATACCTTTACCATGAAGTATTCGATGGCCCTTCACTCCAATATGTCCAAGCCTTTGATGCCACAACATGGTCTAACAGTTTCTACTATTAAGCTTCTCCATATTTTACTTTTTGTATTTCCATGTTTACATTTTTAGTGTAGAAAGTCTCTTTATATCTGAATTTCACAACAAAAAATACATATGGGTTAAATTCCCTAGTAGTGGTATGTTGCCTAGATGATTTGAAGAGCATTGTCTGCAGTACTAGTCTGCTTATGCCATTTTCTATGGAAATTTTTTCTCCTTGAACATAAATGTCTTCTACATGTTATAATATAACATTATCTACACGAGGTTGACAAATAAATGTTGTGAAATTTAGCCCACTAGCTGACCTAATAGTCAGTACCATGTACAATCTTTTCATTTTTCTAAAACTTGTCATGTAGCAACATGTAACATACTTTTTCTTCACTAATATGACAATACATTTTGGCTTGTTGATTTTTATCTTTTCTTACCCAGATAATACATTTCTTTAGAGGGTGCTAGCTCAATGGAAGAGAATCTTCCTTACAAGAAAGAGGTTGGTGGTTCAATTCCATCATGCCATAACATGATTTAATCAGGATTCACATTCTATATTTTGTTTCTAAAGAGATTTTTTTATTGTCTCGGAAGAGACAATAACTGGGATTTGTCTCTAGAGAGACAATAACCGGGGTTAAAGATATATTGGCTCAATAGAGACAATAATTGGGATTTGTCTCTTGAGAGACAAAAATGAATTTTCTTTTAAGAGATAATAATACTTGTCTTCTATATTGTGTTTATAGAGACAATTTTTTAAGAAAATAATTTGAGACACTCACTTAAAGACAATATTTAAGACAATTTACTCAAAAAGTGTTTTAAATATTTTCTTAAGACACCCCTCTGTGTAGTAGTGTTACAATATGAAAATCCAAAACAAGAAGATATCTATAAAAGTTATGTTTGAGGAGGTAAGGACATTAAAGTTCATAATTAATCTAATACATAGAATAGAATGTATGTACATTTTTTATTCACTAAAACATATGCATACTTTCTATGTTTACAAAAGTTATGTTTGTGGAGGTTTAAGGTTCATCATTAATTTGACATATAGACTAGGAATACTACATTTTTTATTCACTAAAACATATCCATGATCTCTAGGTCATAAAACTATCCCATTCATTTAAGTTAAATGGGTGATAAATGGCTATAGGTTTAGGATACCAGTGTTCGAAATACTCAGAAGGGGTGTGAATAAATATTTCACTTCAATTAGTTAACTTTTAATATTCAAAGCATTAAATAAAATTCGTATAAAAAAACACAAATTAGCATCACATTTAATAACACCATTCAACAATGCACAACATCAAATATAGTACACAAGATATTTTTTTAGGTCGAGACGCTTCTGGGAGAAAAATGAACAAACACTTTTAATATAGGTCTTTAGATATTACATCAATAATAATCTTGAACTTCCAGTATTCTCTAGAAACATCTGAAAAGTAGCTCCAACCCATCGATTTATCAACTCTAGCAAAAGGGATCCTCTAACACCTTGATTTACTAGCTACAACTAGAAGGACACACCAACACCCTAATTTACTAGGACCATCTGGAAGGATGCTCTAGCACCCTAGAAGTTCAAACTTGTCTTAGCACCACATTGCCACCCTAAGTGTTCTTAGGCTCCAACTTGAAGGAGATTCCAATCTCTACCTTGCAACACCCTACCATATTGAATATACAAGATAAAAGAATAAGATAGATTACATTGAATGTGTTTCTCAATCAATGCTATCAATAACGCTATTTTACTTCCGCTGCTCAAACACTACATCCATCCACCAATGTTAGAAGTCATGGTGTCATTGTTGTTAATACAAATGTTGTACCATCATTGCACTGTTTCAAACATGAATATGTCATCCCATAAACTTTAAGAAACTCTATCCATACAAAATGTCAACATAAAAGTACCTATAATATAAACCCTAGCTTACCAACTCAATAGCAACATCATGCCCTCAAATATAGCTCTATCAAATCATACAAGAAGTAATATAAACAAGCTCTCTCTATTTTCCAAACAACTCATTCAAATGTCAAATCCTAGCTACAACATATACATAAGATCAAGTATTCATGGCATCAACATGCCTTCTACAACATGTCAACTCAAATAAGACTTAGCCATACAAACTTTTGAAGAACATCCTAGCAACAACCTCTCTCAATTCTTTGCCCTACAACCCACTTTCTACTTCACATGACATTAGTATTAATAAAAATAAGTGGCAATGACAGTAACATATAAACTCTTACTGAAAACTTCTCTCAACCATACATGACATCGATGGAAGCATAGACATAAACTCATAGTCTTCCAATGATCCCAATCTTATGAAATATTAGCACATACAAGACTTGTACAAAAAATACATCATGGATACAACCAAGCAATCAAGACTCTTAATAATACATAATAATAGTTACAAAAATAGTAGCAATATTAGTCATAGGTCTGAAGGATGCACTATGTCAAAACTCAACAATAAATCGAAATGAAAAGCTCAATTAACACAACGCAAGAGTACTCTCATCATCCATACTGTAGCAATACAAGTAGCAACATACTAACTCAACTTTTTCTACAAAACATCCACCATATATAGCATAATACCTCTAGAAATACACAGGAAACTCCATCTAGTGAACAAATTCTCTGACAATTGCACCAGTTTCCCTAATGCTTTACTGGATGGAGGTTATCGTACATAGAAAATTTGACATCTACAATGAGTATGCAGTTATCCTCTCACACTCAATGAAGAAACCTAGTCGAAACCTCGGTAATTTAACAATAAATAAGTTATATCTTGTACATGAGAGTCAGAAGAAAAAGGAAAAGTCATTAATCTCTCGATAAAAAGATTAATCGCAATGGTGGTGATGTGGACTTTTTGTAATGGTTGATTGAATTTGTGTAATCAATGTTTTATTGCGAACAACTACTCCATGTGATATGATCAAAACTAAACTAAAAATAGGTGGCCATACCTTGATTTCATGATCCAGATCAAACTCCAAACATCAATACAAGTAGCACACAAGTTGCTAACCACTATAGGAGACACAATACATGCTCATTTTTGAAATGTCATACACTCTAAGCACTAGAAAAAAATTTAAAATGTCTTTATCAGAACTTATAGGACTAGGATTCAATTCACTTAACTGCACACATATTCTCTATGCACTGAATAGTCAACTACACCTCCACACAAGTTAACTATTCATTTGTTGATTGCTCATTCCATCATGCTTTATGTGGGCCAAGAAAATAAGAAAATGAAAAGTACATTTATCATATCATTTTTAAGGGCTCATAGCTTTAGACTAAATTCCACCTTCAACACTTTGTCACACAAGCTCTCCACACTAGTTTAGAGTTAGGTGAACATACTCATTAATCTCTCCCAAACTAGATTGCAAATAATTTAGATCATTATTGTGCCACATACCAAGAATATAGGTATGCATTCACTCCATAAAAGGAATAGTTACAACAAGACATACTTATGCAAGAAAGTACATACAAAGGTACAATACACACACATAACATATTTAATCTTTATTGTCCATGTATTAGATCCATAGATTATATGAATGGTCCTCAATCATGTGCGTATGCTAGGATATATGAAGGGGTGAAAATTCTTAAGATCCACGTACTTCCTTGAATTCAAATCATATTCAGTCATGCATCATTGCAATTGCACTAGCCGATAAAAATGTGACTTCAGACATTAACAATAATGTAGTTAGATCTTGATGACCCCCCTTATTTTCTATTTGTAGGAAAACAATATAATCAACTACGCTAACCAGAGCATTGTTTCCTTAGAATGAATTCTTATGACTGATCTTGTCAAGCACGAACTATATTACTTAATTGCTCCATGCATGATAATGAGTGATGTGATTATGCCTTTATCACATCAGTCCTATCCAACTTCCATGTTTCTATCAAATCCTAGGCTAAGAAAAAATCAAATAAGCGATCACAATTTTGTGCCATAAAAAATAACAATAAAATATATTTACATAGAACGACAAATACAAATGAAACTCAAAACTCCATGTTACTTAACCGCGTAGCTTATTGCACTACATCAAATAATAGGCATGTGAGATCATAATGAAATAACAAAATATAACCCCTCATTTATAAAAGTGTGGGTTCCCTCCTTTTGGGGTTTACTTCAAAAATCAAGAAACAAATGAGTCGACCTCTCATTGCAATTTAAATTTTGAAATCTATTCAATAAGAAATATTGGCTCCCAAAGCCTACTTGATCTCCCATTTTTGAATTGATTTTCAAATAATAAAGACTTTATTTTAGGGGCTGAGCTCGTCAACATAATAACTACCAAAACCAACATAAACATCATTTAATTTTACAAAATTTTAATGCCAAAAATGGATCAATGAAGGAGACACCATTTCCATTCAATTAGGGAACCATAACCACACTCTCGAGGCTTCATCTTTGAGAGAGTTTATCTCCTCAAACATGAGGAGTTACGAGGTTTGGCACCTACCAAAAGAAATGACAATATGATGAAAATCATCCTATGATGTTCTTGCTTTCAAATTCTTTGATCTTCTTGACATCCAAATTCCTCATCAAAAGTTGGGTATAATGACCACATGACATGATATTCTCATATTTCTAGGGCTTCTTAAATATTTGAGCTTCCAATCAATGTAATCCATAGATGAATATTAAGAGTGTTCAAAGAATGATTTTTTCATCAATGAAAACACCATTCAAAAATATCCCTCCATGCAACTACCATTTTTCTATCAAATCCCAGGCTATAACAAAAATAAGTTAAGAGATCACAATTTTGTGCCATAATAGATAACAATAAAAATATATTTACACAGAACCATAAATACAAATGAAACTAAAAAATCCATGTTACTCAACCTAATATCTTATTGCGCTACATCAAATAATAGACAGGTGTGGTCATAATGAAATAACAAAATTTAACCCCTCACTTATACAAGTGTGGGTGTCCTCCTTTCGGGGCCAACTTTCCCTAGTAATGGCTTCAAAAATCCCAAAACAAATGAGCCGACCTGTCATTGCAGTTTAAATTTTGAAATATATTCAATATGAAATATTAGATCCCAAAGCCTACTTGATCTCCCATTTCTGAATTAAATTTCAAATAATAAAGACTCTATTTTAAGGGTTGGCCCGGTCAACATAGTAACTACCAATACCCACATAAACATCATTTAATTTTACAATATTTTAATGCCAAAAATGGATCAGTCAAGGAGATTCAATTTCCATTCACTTGGGTAACCATAACCACACTCCTGGGGCTTCAACTTTGACAGAGTTTATCTCCTCAACCATGAGGAGTTACAAGGTGTGGCACCTACCGAAATAAATGATAAGATAAGGAAAATCATCCTATGGTATTCTTTCCTTCAAATACATTGATATTCTCGTCCAATTTCCTCATTAAAAGTGGGGTATCATGACCACATGATAGGATCTTCTAATATTTCTAGGGCTTTTTGATGATTGGAGCTTCCAATCAATGCAATCCATAGATGAATATTAAGAGTGCTCAAAGAATGATATTGTCATCAATGAAAACACCATTCAACAATATCCCTCTTTGGTATTGATGGAAACACACACACTCCCCCTATGATTACCACTCTCCTTGTCTCCATGCTTTTGATCATATCCTCCAGAATTAACTCCCTCTTTAACATGAATGGAAAAGGGTGACTCCCACTGATGAAATATCTTCCTCTCTCTTCCTCAATAATTCCTTTCTTTCATTGATTGCTTCTCCCCCCCAAATTGTTATTCCTCACACAACTTACTGTAGTTGATTCCACATATCAATATGCTTTACTCAAAAAGGTTCGCATCTAAGACAAAGACAATGAGTCCTCATGAAATTCTTATACGCTTGATCATGAAGGCCGTAAAACTAGCCATGAATCCACTTTTTCAAATCTGATGCTCCTAATACTGACAAATTTCCCTCTGACAATTTCTTCAATTTTGCATCTGCCATTTCAAATCAAACTACTAAAGGATATATTTTCAAATTTGCAACATTTCCTAGCTAGACTCCCCCTATTCAATATTCACAAGACAATGAGTCTTCAAGTTGGACTATTCAAAATAATGTATGAACCATCCTTATATCCATATCATCCTAAATATCAACATCTTCCATAATACCTTGTGACTTTACAAATCATGAGAGCATGACCATAGGAACTTCTTCATTTCCCTGATCCTTTTTCTTTTTCTTTTTTCTTCTTCAAACTATATTGTACCTAATATTCGAGTTCTCATTCAAGGAATATTCCATCATGTATCTATAATTATGAGTTGTGTGTCCGTAGTTATGTAATTTGAAGCATATATATGGTACTTGAATGACAAAACAACTAATGTATAGTATCTACTAATGAAACCATTGGATATCCATGTTGTTTTCCTACAAAATTGCTTCTAGGGTTTTGAAAATGCTTTGATAATCATCCCCATAATCAGCTTTGCAATCCCTAGCATTATGCCCAAAGTTAGTACATGAAAAAAAAACAACCATTGAAAATGCTAGGGTACCTAGATGGAATGGATTGCCTTGAAGATCTCTTGAAGACATTCCTTCTTGGAGGGGGACCAATCCTTTGTTAGTCCTTGTCCTTAATTCCCTTAGCATGTATTCTTAGAGAAACATCACCTTCATTCTTCTTTTGTCTTTCACTCTAGTTTGGAATTTGAGGTATATTTCTATTAGGATTCTTGTAAATATTTCTCTTTAGCGACTTGGAAAAATGATTATAAATTCAACCTTATTCTGTGTTGGTGACCTCTGCAACTCTAAGAAATCTTTTATATTCCCTGAAATATACTCTGCAGGAATATTCTTGTAGGTTTTAACCCTATACATAAATTACCTGTAAACGAATTCTTAAAACAAATAAAATATACAATGGCAAGAAACACAAAATAAATGCACAGATATTTTCCAATGGATACCAAAACTGGGAATACCAAATTGATTTTTCAATAGATTCCTTTCAATGATATATATGTGTGTGTGTGTGTGTGTGTGTGTGTGTGTGTGTGTGTGTGTGTGTGTCGAAGCATACATAAACCCCAATCCATTAACCCTGGATTAGAACATAATCGTAGTTCCCTTGACCAGATCTACAAGATACCATGGGCAGAAAACCATCATGCCCAAAACCATGTACAAAAACCATGCACACATTAGAGGAAATTTGAGCCTAAAAGTGGCTTCCTAAGGAAAAATAATAAGTAAGAGTTAAGAATTTTGGAGGGAAAAGAAGAAAACTACTTTTTTTCATTGTATTTTTGGCTAATCTCCTTATAGGTTTACTCAAATTTCAGGTGTAGACACTTGTTGGATGCAGAATTAAATTATGCATCCAACAGTACCCATTATGCATACTTTTGAGAAGAGCCACATTAATAAAATTTGAAGATACATTAAAGAAATGTGTTAGACATGTTTTTTTAATGTATCTTCAAAATTAATCAATGTGACTATTCTCAAAGGTATGCATAATGGGTACTCATTGGATGTGAAATTTAATTTTGCATCCAACGAGTGTCTACAGTTCAAATTTGAGCAAACCTATAAGGAGATAAGCCAAAAATACAATTAAAAAGGGTAATTTTTTATTTTCCCTCCAAAATATTTGCATTTATCTCTTTTTGAATCTAAATTATATTGATTGGTTTACATATTATGTATGTGAAAATTTCATGGGAACTTTTACGCTGAAATTTCCTCTAATGAAACCATAGGTAGGTTTTCCCACCTAATATAGAGTCCAAAAAACAAGAAGTTTTTCTCGAGCATTGCCCCAGACCCGGTAGAGGCAGCTACCACCCCCCTCAAATCCCCTAACATGGATGGCTTCCTCCCCCCCTGTGAGACCCCTGGTGCACCCAACGTAGCGAATGGGTGGTTGGTCACCCCCCGTCTAACCCCCTGAATTCGTGCGTGGGGCTAGTCATGGAAAGAACATAACACACACCCATCATTATCCCAATTGTTGTTTTATTTCCACAAAGGGGGTCACAGGAGAGCTTAGTCATTAGTCTAGCACTGCAATGCCCATTGTTTCTCTACACCAAGAAAACTTCTCAATTCTCATAGACGTTTTCAATGCATCTGGAGTATTCTTCAAAGTGTCCACCTTTACCAGCAACACCTTTTTGTCCTCAACCATATCCCTCGCAAAGTGATACTGAACATTAATGTGATTTCTCTTTGAATGATAAGAAGGGTTATTTGCCAAGAAAATTACACTTGGGTTGTCACAGTCTATCCATATAGCTCATTGTACTAACCCCATACTTGAAAATAATCTCTTCAACCAAACTGCTTCCTTGCTTGTATGAGTGGATGTCATGTATTCTTCGTTTATAGTTGAAAGTGCCACTACAGACAGTCTCTTTCTCATCGAGCTAGTTGCACCTCCAAATAGGTTAAACACATACACACTTGTAGATCTTCTCTGGTCAAAATTTCCAACCCATTCTGCATCAACAAAGCCACAAATATCTAAAAATATATCCAATCTTTGTCTACCTTAGTAGTACAGACCATAATCACTAGTGCCATGCAAATACCTAAAACCTACTTCACTATTGTCCAATGCTGCTTCCTGGGTTTTGACATAAATCTGGTCAATAATCTCATTGCATGTGTAATGCCTGGTCTAGTACAAACCATTCCATACATCAGGTTACCCACTGCACTTGCATATCGAACATACGACATGTCCTCTTCCTCTTCTTTTGTCTTGGGACATTGTTTAGTAGATAAATTTACACCTACAGGAGTAAGAACCTTCACCGGTTTCCTATCTTTCATATTAAACCTCTGTAGTATTGTCTTGGCATACTTCCTTTGGTTTAACTAGAGCTTCCTTTTTTCCCAATCTTGTTTAATTTCCATCCCCAAAATATAATTTGTAGCACTGAGATCCTTTATGTCAAATTTGGAGGACAATTGGGCCTTCAAATCTTGGATAATCTCTTTGCCATTTTGATTTTGCAAGATATCATCCGCATATAAGACCAGATATATAACATTGTCACCAATTAATTTAAAGTACACACAGTGATCCTCTTTGCTTTTGGTGCAGCTAAGTCCCCATATAAATGTATCAAATTTCTGATACCACATCCTTGGTGACTGCTTTAACCCACACAAAGACTTTTTTACCCTACATACCAGTTCTTTCTTTCCCTTCAACGCAAAGCCTTCAATTTGCTTCATGTAGATATCTTCTTCCAAATCCTCGTGAAGAAATGTTGTCTTTATATCCATCTATTCTACCTCAAAATAAAAAGTAGCAAAAACAGATAAAAGTAATCCAATAGAAGCTACCGTGGCAAGAGGAGAAAAAAATATCACCAAAATCAATTCCCGACACCTGGGAATAACCTTTTTCTACCAACCGAGCTTTGTATTTCTCCACCTTGCATTATACATTCATCTTCTTTTTAAATACCCATTTTCTTCCAATGGGTTTCCTTCCATCCGACAACTCCACCAGATCCCAAGTCTTATTTTTATCCAAAGATTCCATTTCGTCAACCATGGCCTATTTCCATAGTTTTCCATCCTCTGAATCTATTGCCTCCCTGATAGTTCTGGGATCATCATCAATAATAGATAAAGAAAATTTTGTAGTGAAAGAAGCTAGACTACACTTTTGTGGCTTCGTTCTTTCTTAAACTGATCTTTTCACATCGAGAGTTTGCGGATCTTCATCTTTTTATCCTTGTTCTATTGTAGAGTCTAATTCTTCCTCCTTTAGCTCAAACTCTATCTTATCAGGTTCCTTCAATATGACTTCATGTTTAATAACATATTTCACCTCACTAAACACCACATCTCTGTCATACACAACCTTCCTTGTTCCTGGGTTCCAAAGATTATAACCTTTCAAACCATCCTTATACCCAATAAAGATGCACCTTTCTTATTTACTATCCAACTTGGTTCTTTTCTCCTTTGGAACATGTACATATGCATCACAGCCAAATACCCTCATATATGAAAGAGAGGGTTTCTTACCAATCCATACCTCATGTGGAGACTTATCCTCCAACGCAGATGAAGGTGATATATTAACCAGGTAACATGAAGTCTCCACCGCCTCTGCTAGAATTCATGTCCTAACTCAACACCACTAAGCATGCTTCTTTAATTTTCCATCAATGTCCTATTCATTCTTTCTGCTACTCCTTTTTTCTGAGGTGTGTATGGAGTATTCTTCTGTCGTTCTATACCACACTTCGTACAGAACTATTCAAATTCCTTCTTGCAGAATAATCCAAAATTATTTGTCCTCAACACCTTCATCATATTCTCTGCATGGTTTTCCACTAGAACCTTAAATTCTTTAAACCTGTCAAAGACTTCAGATTTCTTCCTCAGGAAAGATATTCATGTTTTCCTTGAGAAGTCATCCGTAAACAATACATAGTACATAGAATTACCCACTGATGGAGCTAACACAGGTCCAAACACATCACTGTGCACAAGCTCTAATATCCCTTTCACCCTCTTAGCACTAGAGGGGAAACTCACCCGGTTTTACTTCCCATATACACAATGTTCACAGAAATTGAAATCTAGAATGAAATTAGACATGTCTTCTACCATACCATTACCATGAAGTATTCGAATGCCCTTCTCTCTAATATATCAAATCCTTTCATGCCATAGCATGGTATTTTCTCCAGAGACCACAAGGTTTTCTTCTACACTTTCAGGAACCATAGAACTATTGCACCTATCAATAATAGTGCTACCCAGAAGCTTGTACATAGTTCCAATTCGAACTCCTTGCATCAATACCAATGCTCCGTCAACAATATTGTAGATATATTTCTCAAACATTGTTTTTACACCTACATCATCCATCTTTATTACAGAAATCATATTTCTAGCCAACGCAGGAATATGCAGAAGACCCAGAAGTGTTCTAATCCTTCCACCTTGCAACTTTAGCTTGACTTTTCTGCATTCAAAGATTCTATCCTTCCTGTCATCCCCTAAGAATACATCACCACCATCATATTTATCATACTTGCAAAAAACACTCCCTATGGGGAGTGAAGTGAAAGGATGCACCTGAGTCAATCAACCATGCCTCATGATATATACCTGTACTTGAAGAAGAATCCAAATACACCTCCCCACCTTCATCTAAGGTGGTTTTATCCTCTTAAGAAGGAGCATCATCAAATCCCTTTCCTTTCTCAGGAGCTTTAGATCTACAATCATTTTTGAAGTGTCCTTCCTTTCAGCATTTCTAGCACACCTTTACAAGTTTTCCTAGAGATTTAGATCTCCCACTTGAGGACTTATTTTTATTTCTATTCTGAGATCGTCCTCATACAAACAAGGCATCTCCATTTTGTCCCTCCATATTTTCCCATCTCAAATCCTCTGACAGTAAGGATGAGATTATTTCATCAAACTTTAAGTTAGTTTTATTGCTACCTATTGCAACAACCAGACTATCCCATGAATTTGGTGGAGAATACAACAAACTGATGCACTTATCTTCATCTGAAATTTTAATATCAATAGATAACAATTGGCTTACCACAGTGTTAAAGGAGTTCAAATTCTCTATCACCGAGTCTTCTTCCTTCATCCTCAGGTTATACAACTTTTTCCATAGTCACATTTTGCTCACTGGAGACTTAGATTTGTACAAATTCCGTAACTTGTCCCACAAAGCCTCCGTCATAGATTACCCTTATACATTCAACAATACTAAATCCGAGATACACAATCGTATTCTGCTCTTTTCTTTCCAATCTAACTTCCCCCGATATTCATTTGGCATTGTCATTGGTTTAATACCTGAATATACCGTGATCTAATGATATTTATCCACTAGCAGATCCTCCATATTGAGTTTCCACAACTCAAAACTATGATGGTTAAATTTTTAGATCTTTATCTTTCCACTACTCACCATCTTCTTTCACTACAAGAATCGATCTCGTGGATCTCCCACTGAATAGGCTCTACCACAAGCCTGAGTAAAACCCCTCAGCAGTAAAGGTGTTTTGTTAAAGCCAAAATAGCTATGATACCAAATGTAGGTTTTAACCCTATAAAGAAATTACCTACCAATGAATTATTAAAACATAGAAAATATACAATGGCGAGAAACACAAAACAAATACACATATATTTTCCCATGGATCCCAAACCGGGACTACCAGATTGATTTTTCATAATATCCCTTTCAATATTACAATACATATATATGCATGTAGAAGCATCCATAAACCCCGATCCATTAACCCTGGACTAGAACATAACGTAGTTCTCACCCCCAATCCGCCCCCCTTGTGACCCCCTTGTTACCCCCTAGTGAGCCCAACACAACGAATGGTGGGCTGACCACCCCCCTTCTAACCCCCCGGTTTCTCCCTTGGGGCTAGTCATAGAAAAAATTCTCCCAATATTCCAAGGAATCTTTCAATAAAAATGTGCATAGGATTCTGCACCGTTGGTTGCTCTCCCCCCCCCCGGCTTGGTGGATTTATGGTTTAAATAGATTATGGCAGGTGGACATGCCAAAGCTTGCCATGTGTTGCATTAGTAGTCACCCTCATTGTTAACCAGGATACCTAGGTTTAAAACACAGTTCCACATCATTTTTGTTATTTGGATGTTGTTTAACAACACATGCAGCCTCGTTGGGTTGACTACATGTTAATTATTTATTTATTTATTATAATAGTCCGCAATGACCTTTTTTCTCGCTGATTATTTTGGAGTTCACTATACAAATTAATCAAGCCAAAATTTGGTCGCCTCCAACCACCACAAATGTGAAAAATGTTACCTCATTAAGGAAACAGGTAGACCACTAACTGGGCACCACATGTCGCAGTCTGATTGGTCTATATGTCTAATTGGGTTGTTGACATCATGCTGATGTCACCTACAACGTGTCATCTCCTGATTGGCTCCATGCTAGTCATAATCCCATTTCATCCCACTGACATCATCATCTATACAGATGACATAATCATTTGTATTGCTCAAATTAATGCTACATGTCAACCCTGTGGGTCCTGCTTGCAAAATTTGTAGTTATTTCTCAAAATCTTCAGTGGACCATAGATTTCTGATACGATGTCGGATTGAGGTGTTGTTCACGATGTTGGATTTAGAACAAAGAGATATTTGATTTTAGATAAGATTCACTTTGTTACTAGGACTTAAAAAATTTAGCCTTTTAAGATCCTCCTAGATCATTCCTCCCCACTAATGTGAAAATATATAAGACCACAGATGATGTGACACGTATTCTAAGTTGAATGTTGGGAAAGAAATCCTGGTGTGGGTGTTCATTTTGATTATTATCTCTAAGGAAATTGGCAAAGGGATTATAAGGGAAAAAGGCAGTTTTGGCACATTTATTTATGAAAATAATGGAAATTAGGAGAAACGCAAGGTGAACGGTCACAAGTTGCATGTGAGGAGGAAATTGAAGTAAAATAATGGATAATGAAGAAAATAGAGGCCTCATTAATAAAAAGGCTTTTGTTGATTAGTTGGTGATATTTTGTCAGTATTAAGCTTTTGTTTTGGTTATTCATGTGATGAAGAAAGGCAAAAGAAGGTAAGAGGAAGGAAGGAGAAAGCAAGGATGAGAAGAATCAAGCAGCTACAACATGATTCTTTGCAAGTATCAATTTTCATGTGCATTTTCCTTATAGGATTTGGCATGCATGCTATTACATATGGTTATTTTTTTGTTATGGCATGAGTTTTGCGAGGTGTAATAGTATTTTCAACCTAGCCTTTCCATTTCCGGATAGCCATGGTGTGATTGGGTTATCATGCTTTGGTTGAGCTGGATAGCCAGTTGGATTCAAAGCTGAGTGAGGTGGATCTCCGAAATGATAGAACATATGGCCTAATAACCCCTGAACTGAATTGTGGGTTGCAGTAAAGCCAAACCTTTTGTTGCCTCATATGGCCTAGGAATCATTGCCGGTGAATGGCAGGATATACAATAAAGCCAAGAGGTGGTTTTCTATCTATTGGGCCTAATAATCATGGGTTGGGATATGTGATAAATCCTGGAGAGTGGGTCTCGGTTTAGGGCCTAGTGATCCGATGTGGATTGCAGTAAAGTCTGAGAGATTGGGGTCTCAGTTTAGGGCCTAGCAATCCAGGTATGGGTTGCGGTAAATCCTGAGAGACTAGGAGACAAGAAAATTCCTCACAGTGTAGGTGGAGAAATCAAGTGGCATCCATGCTTGTTTGGCCTAGTGATCGGGTGGAGATCACGAGAGAGCATGTTATGATATGTTTATTGTGTTGGCCTAGTGATCCGTGATGGATTACAGTAAAACCTGGTATCTATTTATGAGGGTGAGGATTTTTAGCCTTGGTATGACCTCGATGGTCCTTTTGGTTGAGTCCCACATTCATGCTTGGAATATGGCAAGGGGGTGGATGGATGAAGAGAGATTTGTCTTAGCCATTCTATGGTCGGGTGGAATGTGGAAGTCCCATCTTGGGTTGGATTTTGCATAATCAATAAATAGGTTATTTCTCCATGTATTTCTATGAGAATTATGATGGATTATATGTGGGCTATATGGCTATGATTTCATGAGTATTTTTGTCCCTATTATGTTGGTTATATATGTGTTTTATGAAAGCAACTATGTATGGATCTCACCATGTTTTTACTTGTAATTGAATGATCAATGTATCTACGTTCTAATGGATGGAATGGTAGTTAATGTGTCGATGCATCAATGCTTCATGGAAAATCTCAGATAAGTATGAGACCCCTATGCTGAGATCTATTATTTACACCTGTAGATTACATATTCATTATATGTTTGACAAAATGCCTGTCATGGCTAGTAGGGGTTTAGTCAAGGTCTTAAACAAGTATTTTCTTTAGTACTGTCATTTCCATGTTATTTTACTATTCTGAAGAGATGGTTTGATTTTGGACAGTAACCTAGGCTCAGTGCCTGAAAAAAATGGCTCAAATCCCAAGGATGCTAGCACATGACTGATAAAAAGAGTCTTTGGACATTGGTAGGAAATTCTATGAGAGTGACTAGAGATGCTTGAACGTTGTCATGTATATAGCATGGGAGTGATTGGGGGCTAATTTGATCAAAATTTCAATGGTACCGAGGGGCAAGCTGTTGAGGTGTTTGCATGGTTCTTATGGGGTCCTGTAGCTGATGTGGAAGGTATGTGTGTTATGTTTCTGTCAATTCCACTTCCTTAAGGTCACATAGGAGGCCAAGTCCAACCATAGTAGTCTCTTGTCACATGTTTACCCAAGTTGGTCAATTACTTGGGTAGATGTGGGAGGAGGGTGTTATAGAGTGGTTGCGCTCTCCTTGGGATATGTGTTGATCATGCTTTCATGTTGGTTGCATATGTGTAGCTTATGCATGTATTCCATGTGCTTGCTTCATATGCATGGTGTTGATCATGGTTGCATTTTTTATACATGTCAGTCTTCACCTGTTTTCATGTGCACGTGATGTGGTTGTTATTTTCATGCATGAGGTCATGGTTTGTGTAGTTGATATGGTCATGCATTGATGAATGGACTCTAGCTAGAATGATATGTATATGGTTTTGTACTCATGTGTTATATGTCTATATGTAGTTGTTATGCATGCATGGTCTTGGTTATAGTTATGCATGAAATGTAAGTCAAACAAGCCTTTTGAAGTCATGGTATGAAATTTAGGTTATCATGATGTGATTGGCATGTTAGGATGCTAATGTGTTGGTTGAGATAGAGAAATAGATAGAGCATTGGGTGTTCAGGTATGTAAGTTAAGGATTTTTATATGCATCAAGGTTATATACATTAGGCTTATGTACATGTCTTTTGATGTTATGGTTATATACATGATAGATGATAGTTGATTAGTATAGTCATAAGCACATGTGTTAGATAGTCAATAATGATAGTAACATCTTGTTGTATGCATTTCTATTGATGTTTTATGATAGTTAGCTTGATGATTAGGTTATATTTGTTGATGAGTGTGTTATAGGTCAACTTGTTGTTGCTATATGTTAGTAACTTGATGATTAGGGTTATTACATTAATATTTTTATGTTATATGTATTGTGTTAACCTGGACTGGCCTATGGATATGATTATGGTTACGATAGTTAGGTATGAGTTGACTTATTGTGACATGGTGTTGTCTAGCCTAGAATAAGCATACATATGTGATTGCTATGCATGAATGAAAAAAGTTTATGAGCTTATGATGTGAACATGTTAGATTGTGACTATTATGGATATCATGATCTTATTTATGTTTGAGTAGATATGTTGTGAAGTTATATCATGCTAACTAGAATGATTGTGCAAACAAGATAGCCTCCCCTGAGATACACTAAGATATGAACTTGCTTAAGTCATCTACCTTGTACTTGATTGTTTAAGTATGATGTCTGTTTGGTTTTTGAGTGTTTGGTGTCTATTATGTTGTCTAGTTGATTTATTTAACATGTCATGTTTGCAAGTTAGATGAATGTTTGATGAATTTCATAATATGAGTATGTGTTCAATGATATAGTTTTAAGACGATTGTACTATGTGTTGAGACAATTGGTATGCACTTGAGTGTAGTAGGTGACAATTGTAGTATTTTGTGAAATGACTATGAGTTGACTAGGGATTATGACATGATTGTTAGTACTGGTAAAAGTTGATTTCAAATTTATAGATATGATTCTCTTGATGTTTGGAACATGTTGTTGACATGTGTGAGAAGCTGCAGGGTAACAAGCTCGGTATTAACATGACAAGGTAATATTTCATATATTTATATAACTAATAGTTGGGTGATGTGATAGTGCATAGTAAGCCTTGATTGCAACAAGGTAAGGTAAAAAGTATCTTTTTATGTTTAGTTATGCACTGACAGTTATGCATTCATGGCAATATGATGCAGGGACTTGCATGGCAAAGAGACTGCCATGAGATCTTGAAGAAGGCTCGAGTTGATATTTCCTTTGGAAGCACTTGAAACCATGGGGATTGAGTCGCGGTGTTTGTTGAGAGTGTTGTGCTTTTCGTATTTTTTTATTTTCTTGGACTTGATTTGCAGTTTTGTTATGTCTAGTGAATGATCATGCCACTTTAATTGTGGTATCGTATTGCTACTAGTTTTCATGGTTTTCTTCTTGTTTGTTTCTTGTCTTTCCTTTTATGTTTTGAGACTTGGGATTTGTTTTGGAAAGATGAAAGTTAATGTATCTCAAAGAGATTTGTGTGGTACCCAACAGGTAATATAATACATGAACGAAGCTTTGTGCATGAGTAACCGTAGCGAAAGCTAAGACCATGACAGCCGGTTGGACTAGTTGGTCCATTGTGGTAAATGGACGGTGATAGTACAGACATGGGAAAGGTAACTATAAAGGGTAAAGTAAATGGATTTGAGGTTTCAGATACCTTGACTATGTTCGAAACAATTGCTCTCAAAGTTGTGCATGGTGTGCATAGATAAAGGGTGTTATCTTAACCTTGACATTATGATATTTGATAATTATATTGTGATCATGATTGTGTTGATGTTTATATATGTATACATGTGTGTATGTACATATGTCATGTATGACAGAATCATCATGGATCATCATTGTTCAAAGCTAATATTTATGTGTGTATGTATGTATGTATGTCACTGTCTGACGTTGTTGTTAGGAATCATTCTTGAGGAGGAATGATTACTTACACAAGTGAATGACATGAAGAGGTTTCTGGTCTTACAAGGAATCAATTGGGAGGAGTAGCCTGACAGATTTAGGAGGTTAGTATCACTTGGTTATGAATTGATATTATTTGATTATATTATGTCTATTTTATGGACAGGTAACTCAAGGGATATATCAACGAAATGAAAGAAGTGGTCTATGACATGATAAGACAAGCATGGATAAGAAACTGGAAGAAACGTTGCTTGGTAAAGACAGTGTGGTTTCGGATGTGTGGCACTATTTTTGTGCATATGTTATATATGTTGTACATGTTACAGATGTTTTGTTGTGTGCATGTGGTGTTGTGGATATATAGTGTGTGTACATGTTGTTTATGCAATGTTTTGTACATGATGGTACAAATAGTGTTGTGTGAATATTTCATATGTAATGCTAGGTATAGATGGTTCTATGTACATGTTGGATATGCAGTGCTATGTACATATGGTGTTGTTTGCATGTTGTACAGGTGGTGCTAGGTACATATGGTGTTGTGTGCATGTAGTGTTGTGTACATGTTGTAAAAGTGTCATTGTGTGGAGGTAGTGTTGTGTACATATTGTGCATGTGGCGCTGTGTACTTGTAGTTTTGTGTACATGTCATGCATGTGGTACTATGTACATGTGGTATTGTGTACAAATTGTATAGGTGGTGCAATATACATGTGGCATTGTGTACCCGTTGTTCAGGTGGTTCCGTGTACATGTGATGTTATGCACATGTTGTGCAGGTGGTACGGTGTACAAGTGGTACTGTGTACATCTTATACATATGGTATTGTTGTATGTGTGGTATTAAGTGCATGTCTTACATGATGTGTTGTGGGCATGCGGTACTATGCATGTGCATTTTGTAGTCATGGTATCATGACATTTGTATTCCTTATGTTGTGCGTTGTGTAGTACATGTATTTTGTTGTGTTGTATGCTAGGTGTAGGTACATGTATTGTGTGGAATTGTACATCAGGGATCGATGTATGAGTTTTTCTGTATATCAAGTGTATCTGTATTCATTTTGATTATTCACACATTATGTTCAGATGTATCTCTTATGATGTACATTGTATACGTATACGTGTTTGTTGTGTCATACACCGGACATAGGAATATGTATTGTGTTTTGTTCTACACTGGGTGTAGATGCATGTATTACGTGGTGTTGTATGTCGTTTGTGGTTGTATGTGTGTGAGACACACTACGCGTATGTGCACATGGTTGAGGAGAAGTAACTGGGTGTTTATAGGGTGTGGAAACCAATCCAGTGTGCGTATGAAATAAGGAAAAAGGTGGAAGCCAAGGATTAATTAAAGGATAAGTATCAATATTTTATTCAATTTTACTATGCATGTGATTTATGATTCTGGTTTATGATGATTACATGTGATATACAATTATGGTTCATGATGGTGACATGTGATTTATGATGCTGACCTATAATGGTTATGTTTTGAGCTAACCTGATGTGATATATTTATACATGATGATTTGGTCAAAGATGCTAGTTTGACTTGTTGTGACAGGAAGTAAACAGGATCGCTAGTGTACCTTTTTGACAAGATACCAATGAGGTATGATTTGAAGTTATTTCAATTTATTTTGAATCTAATGAAAGTTATGTGATTGGTATATGAAGCACATAAATGCTTGATTGGGTGGTTGAAACTGACTACAAGAATTAGCAGTGACAACAAGAGGAATTGGAACACATAGCAATATGTTGGTAAAGCATTCAAAAGTAGGTCCATTGTGGTACACTGGTACCCAAAAGTTTCCATTGATTGACATGATCATGCTATGACTGATATGATGGTTTTAAGGCAAGGATATGCCTTGGTTTTTGTATCTTCCAATGCAAGGAAGACTTGCCAAGGGATGGATCGCCTAGGATAGGGGATCTCAGATAACTTGGAAGGTGAGTGACTACATGTAAGGCGATGATAGGATTTCTCGAGGGATTGTGTAGTAGAGAAGGGATGGTCGTTGATATTTTTTTCTTGGTCATTATAATTTCCAGATGGAATCAAATGCACATTGGGAGTGCACCCTAGAACAACGATCCGGTAACTGTTCATTGGGAGGACAAGTGGCACGAGATTGTACCATTGGAAATTGGATGTAGTTTGACTTTGGCAGTGGATTCTAGACTTCCTGGGAAGAAGGTGAATTCTGGTATTACTTTGAGGGTGGAGGTGTCAGCCTCTGGATTCCCTTGTTGCAAATGTAGGAATCATATCCTCTTATCTGTTGGTTGAGAAAATGTGCATATGTGTATATGTGTGTACTATTGTAAATCATGTATCGAGCTAGATTTATAAAGCTCCATAGATAGTATGATTATTTGTTGGGTGAGGAAGATGTGGTTGTTATTGTTAATGATTCTTGTTATAAAGCTCTAGCAAACGGTATGTTTATCATGTTTTAGCAGACAATCATTATAAATACTGCAACGAGCTGTGTTATAAATCTCCATGAGCAGTATGTTTTCTTTTCAATAGTCTTGTTGCTTATAGGTGTCATTGAACACCAAGGACATTTGTTGGGTGTGTTTTATATTCTTTCCATAACTAATTGCACGTGTGGTGGGGTCACAGGGGGGGCGATTGCCCCCCTTGTTCGTTGCGCTCAGCACAACACGAGGGTCATAGTGGGGTGGAAAACCCCCTTGTCGAGCGGTTGACGAGGGTGGGAGTCCCCCTCTACAGGGTCTGGGGTAGCGCCCTGGGGAAAAAAATTGGACCCTATATTAGGTGGGTGGACCTACCTATGGTTTTTTGCGTGGATTTTCGCACATGGTTTTCGACATGATGGTTTTCTACCCATGGTATTTTATAAATCTGGTCAAGGGAACTATTGTTATGTTCTAATCCAGGGTTAATGGATTGGGCTTTATGGATGCTTCGACATGTATATATATGTATTGTAACATTGAAAGGAATATAATGAAATCTAGTAGTCCTATTTTTGGGATCCACGGGAACAATCCTCTATGTATATTTTTTTTATGTTTTATGCTCTCGCCATTATTTATATTTTTGTTTTTTAGAGGTAATTTATGTATGGGGTTAAAACCTACATTTGGTATCAAAGTTGTTTGGGCTTCAAGTCGACTGCTGAAGGTTTTTCTTTGGTCTGTGGTAGACCCTATTCAGTGGGATATCTGTGGGATCAATTTTTCTGGTGAAAGAACATAACGAGCAATGGAAAGATAGAGATCAAGAAATTTAATGGTCAAAGTTTTGAGTTGTGGAAACTCAAGATGGAGGATCTTTTGGTGGGTAAAGATCAATAGATCATAGTAAATCTGGGTACTAAACCAATTGCAATGTCAGCTAAATACTCAGAGAAGTTGGATCAGAACAAAAAAGGCATAATATGACTTTGCATCTAAAATTCAATATTGTTGAATGTATCAGGGGAAGCTTTAATGAAGTCTTTGTGGGACAAGTTAGGAACTCTGTAACCAATCTAAGTCTCTGGTGAATAAATTTTTCCTAGCTAAAAAGTTGTATAACCTGTGGATGAAGGATGGAGGCTCGGTGACAGAACATTTCAATTCCTTTAATATTGTGGTAAGATAGTTGTTACCTATTGATATAAAAATTTCAGATGAAGATAAGTGCATCAGGATATTGTGTTCTCTACCAGATTCATGGGATAATATGGCTGTTGCAATAGGTAGCAATGTGACTTCCTTATAGTTCGATGAAATAGTCTCATCCTTGTTGTTTGAGGAGATGAGACGAAAAAGTATGGAGGGCTAGAATGGAGATGCCTTATCTGTACGAGGATGGTCCCAAAATAGAAACAAAAATAAATCCTCAAGTGGGAGATCTAAATCTTGAGGAAAACCTGTAAAGGTGTGTTGGAAATGTGGAAAGAAAGGGAACTTCAAAAAGGATTGTAGATCTAAAGCTCCTCAGAAAGGAAAGGGATCTGATGATGCTTCTTCTGGAGAGATAAAAACCAACTCAGATGAAGGTGTCGATGTGTACTTGGCTTCTTCTTCAAGTACACATGTAGATAATGACACATAGTTGATTGACTCAAGTGGATCCTTTCACTTCACTCCCCACAAGGAGTGGTTCTGCTAGTATGATAAATATGATGGTGGTGATGTCTTCTTAGGGGATGACAGGAAGGCTAGAATCACCGGTTGTGGAAAATTCAAGTTGAAGTTACAAGGTGTAAGGATTAGAACACTTTCGGGTGTTCTACATATCTCTACATTGGCTAGAAATATGATTTCCGTAAGTATGTTGAATGATGCAGGTGTAAAAACAATGTTAGAGAGAGATACATGCAAGATGGTTCGAGGATCACTGGTATTGATGTAGGGAGTTCTGATTGGAACTTTGTACAAGCTTCAGGGTAGCATTGTTAGTGCAACAGTTCTATGATTCCTGAAAGTGGAGTTGAAAATCTAGTGGTCTCTGGAGAAAAGACCATGTTATGGCATCAAAGGGTTGGACATATTGGAGAGAAGGGCCTTTGAATACTTCATGGTAATGGTATGGTAGAAGGTATGTCTAATTTATATTTGGATTTTGATTTCTATGAAAATTGTGTATATGGGAAGATGAATCGGGTGAGTTTCCCCTCTGGTGCTAAGACGGCGAAAGGGATACTAAAGCTTGTGCATAGTGATGTGTTTGGACCCGTGTCGATTCCATCACTAGGTAAGTTTGTGTACAATGTATCATTTATAGATGACTTCTAAAGGAATACATGGATATATTTCCAGAGGAAGAAATTTGAAGTATTTGACAGGTTTAAAGAATTTAAGGCTCTGGTAAAAAACCAAACAAAGAAGAAGATAAAGGTGCGAAGGACAGATAATGGTGGAGAGTTTTGCAAGAAGAAATTTGAAGAGTTATGTAAGAAGTGTGGTGTAGCACAACAAAAGACTACAATATACACACCTCAGAAAAATGGAGTTGCAGAAAGAATGAATAGGACATTGATGGAAAAGAAAAGAAGCTTGCTCGGTGGTGTCAAGTTAGGACAGGAATTCTTAGAAGAGGTGGTGGAGATGGCATGTTACCTATCACCTTCGTCAGCGTTCGAGGATAAGACTCCACAAGAGATATGGACTAGTAAGAAACCCTCTCTTTCACATCTAAGGGTATTTGGATGTGATGCACATGTACATGTTCCAAAGGAGAAAAGAACCAAGTTGGATATTAAATCTGAAACATGCATGTTTATTGGGTATAAGGAAGGTTTAAAAGGTTATAAGATTTGGAACCTAGAAAAGGAATCAGAAGATGAAGAGCTACAAACTCCAAATGTGAGAAGATTAGTTCAAGAAAGAAGGCATCCAGAAAGGTACAGTCCAACTACTTTCTGTTAAAATTTTTCTTTATATATTACAGATGATGATCCCACAACTGTAAGGAAAGCAATAGATTCAGAGGATGGAAAACTCTGGAAAGATTCCATGATTGATGAAATGGCATCTTTGCACAAAAATGAGGCTTGGGATCTAGTGTGGTTGTGCTGGAAGGAAACCATTAGCAGCAAATGGGTGTTTAAGAAGAAGATGAATGTAGAGGAAAAGGTAGAGAAATATAAAGCTCATTTGGTAGCAAAGGGTTATTCCCAAGTGTCGGGAATTGATTTCGGTGATATTTTTTCTCTTGATACCAATGTATCTTCTATTAGATTTCTATTATTTGTTGCCGCTGCTTTTGATTTTGAGGTAGACAGATGGATGTGAATACAACATTTCTTCACGGGGATCTAGAAGAAGAGATCTACATGAAGCAACCTGATGGCTTTACGGTGAAGGGTAAAGAATTTTTATGTAGGTTAGAAAAGTCTTTGTATGGGTTAAAATAATCACCAAAGATGTGGTATCATAAATTTGATATATATATATATAAATATATATATATATATATAGATATATATATATATATGGGGACTTGGATTCACCAAATGAAAAGCAGATCCCTGTTTGTATTTTAAATTAATTGGTGACCATGTTATTTATTTGGTCTTATATGTGGATGATATGTTTTTGATTAGAAATAACAAAGAAATTATCCAATAATTGAAGACCCAATTGTCCTCCAAATTCAAAATGAAAGATATTGGTGCTGCAAACTATATTTTGGGCATGAAAATTAAATGAGATCAAGCAAGAAGGAAGTTATGGTTAAAGTAGAGGAAGTATGTCAAGACAATATTGCATAGGTTTAATATGTAGGATACTAAATAGGTGAAGGTTCCTATTCATGTCGGTGTAAAGATATATGTTGAACAGTGTCGCAAGACACAAGAAGAGGAAGAGGACATGTCGCGTGTTCCATATGCAAGTGCAATCAATAGCCTGATGTATACAATGGTCTGTACTAGACAAGACATTGCACATGTAGTGGGAGTATTGAGTAGGTTTATGTCAAAACAAGGAAAGGAAAATTGGACAGCACTGAAGCGGGTATTCAGTTATTTGTGTGGCATTGGTGATTATGGTTTGTGCTACCAAGGAAGACCAAGATTTGATAGAGTTTTGGACGTTCGTGGATTTCATTAGGGGAATTTTGAGGTCTATAATGGGCCTCCTAAGAAAAATGTACAAGAAAAATAAACTTTATAAGAACCAATAGCATTCAAGATGATGATTTCAACCATGGGGGATGACTCACCATTTTTGGAGTAAAAAAGTAGAAAGATTAAAAAATAATAAAATAATAAAACTACCTTTTCAACTTGTATTTTCAGCTTATCTCCCTAATGTTTAACTCAAATTTTGAATGGGAGTATTCATTGGATGCAAAATTTAATTCCTCATCCATGGAGTATCCATGTTGCATACTTTTGATAGACCCTGCTACACAAAAAATGAGAAATACATGAAAAAACGTGATTGCAATCACGTTTTTCATGTATTCCTCATTTTTCGTGTATTATGTTATGTTGAAACTATGTGACATGGGTTCTTCTTAGATGAGGAATCAAATTATGCATCCAATGAGTGTTTCCGCTCGAAATTGGAGTAATCCCACAAGGAGATAAGTTGAAAATACGAGTTGAAAAATTAGTTTTTTCTTTTTTTCCCTCTAAAATTTGATGATGTAATCTATTCTTATTTTATTATTTCCACTATTATTTTATAATTTCGTTAGGAGGCTCATTTTATGCCTCAAAATTCCCCTAATGGTTGATGTAGACTGGGCTAGAGCTCTGGATCAAAGAAGATCTACAAGTGGTTATGTATTTAAACTATTTGGAGGTGCACTCACTTGGATGAACAAGAGAGAGTCTGTAGTGGAATTTTCAACTAAAGAGGTAGAATACATGGAAACCACTCATGCAAGCAAGGAAGCGGTTTGGTTGCAGATATTATGTTCAAGTATGGTCTTGGTATAGCGAGTTATAAGGACAGACTCTAACATCCAAAGTGCACTTTTCTTGGCAAAGAACCCTGCTTATCATTCAAAGGAAAATCACATTAATGTTAAATATCAATTTGTGAGGGATATGGTTGAGGAAAAAAAGGTGTTGCTGGTAAAGATGGACACTTTGAAGAATGTTTCAGATACATTGAAGAATTTTGTGAGCACTGAGAAGTTTTCTTAGTGTAGAGAAACAATGGGCATTGCAGGGTTGGACTAATGACTAAGCTCTCATGTGGCCCCCCCGTGGAAATAAAACAACAAGGGAATGCTGGGCGTAGGTTATATTCTTTCCATGACTAGCCCCATGCATGGGGGATCACACGGGGGGCTACAAGTTACTTTGTTCATTACTCGAGCGTATCAGGGGGGTGGTAACCCCCTTCTACGGGGTTTGGGGCAACACCCCAGGGAAAAAAGTTTTTGACCCTATATTATGTGGGCAGACCTACCTATGGTTTTTTATGTTGTCTTTTGCACATGGTTTTGGGCATGATGGCTTTCTTCCCATGGTATTTTGTAGATCTGGTCAAGGGAACTACCGTTATGTTCTAATCCAGGGTTAATGGATTAGGGTTTATGGATGCTTTGACATGTATATATATTTATTGTAACATTGAAATGAATATAATGAAAAATCAATGTGCTAGTCCCGGTTTGGGGATCTAGGGGCAAAATCTTTGTGTATATTTGTTTTATGTTTTATGCTCTCACCATTGTTTATTTTTTTGTTTTTAGAATTCATATGCAGCTAATTTCTGTACCGGGTTAAAAGCTACAACAATGTTCCCCTAAGGGGAAGGGTTCTGTAATAGACTTGTTTAAAAACTCATGTAAAAATATATAAGGCCACAGATGATGGGACACGTATTCCAAGATGAATGTTGGGTAGTACATCATGGCATTGGTGTTCATTTTGGTTATTATTACCAAGGAAATTGGTAAAGGTAAAGGCATTAAAAGGAAAAAAGGCATTTTTGACACATTTATTTATGAAAATAAAGGAAAATAGGATAAAAGTAAGGTGAAAGGTCATAGGTTGAATCTAAGGAGGAAATTAAAGGAAAATAATCGAAAACGAAGAAAATAGAGACCTCATTGATAAAAAGGCTTCTGAGGATCAATTGGTGAGCTTATTGCAATGTTAAGCTCTTAGTCTATGTTAATATTTTGCTTTGGTTATGCATGAGATCAAGAAAGGAAAAATAAGGTAGGAGGAAGGAAGGAGCAAGAAAATGAAGAGCAGGATCAAGCAACTACAGCATGATTCTTTGCAGGTATCAATTTGCATGTGTATTTTCCTTGCTAGATTTGGAATGCATGGTATTGGATGTGGTTCTTGTGTTGTTACGGAATGGGTATTGCCAAGTGTAATAGTGTTTTCAGCCTAACCTTTCCATTTACGAATAGCCATGGTGTGATGGGGTTCTCATGTTTTGGTTGAGCTAGATTGCCAGATGGATTCAAAGCTATGTGAGGTGGATCTTCGAAATGATAAAACACGTGACCTAGTACCCCCTGAACTTGACTGTGGGTTGCAGTAAAGGCAGATTTTATTTTGCCTCAGATGGCCTAGGAATCCTCGTCGGTGAATGGCAGGATACACGGTAAAGACAACAGGTGGTTTTCTCTCCATTGGGCACACTAATCCTGAGTTAGGATATGCGGTAAAGCCTGGAGAGTGGGTCTTAGTTTGGGGCCTAGTGATTTGGTGTGGATTGCAGTAAAGCCTAAGAGATTGGGGTCTCAATTTAGGGCCTAGTGATCTAGCTTTGGACTGCGGTAAAGCCTGAGAGATTAAGAGACATGAAAATGTATCACTGTGTAGGTGGAGAAATTCGATCACATCGATGCTTGTTTAGCCTAGTGATTAGGTGGAGATCACAGTAAAGCATGTTATGATATGTTTATTGTGTTGGCCTAGTGATCTAGGATGGATTATGGTAAAGCCTGGTATCTATTGATGAGAGTGAGGTGGTTTAGCCTTGGTATGCCCTAATTGATTCTTTTGGTGGAGTCCCAAATTCATACTTGGAATATGGCCTAGGGGTGAATGGTTGAAGAGAGATTTGGCTCAGCTATTATGGTCAGCTCAAACATGGAATTCCAATCCCATGTTGGATTTTGCATCATCAATAAATAGGTTATTTCTCCTTGTATTTCTATGAGCATTATGATGTATTACATGTGGTCTATATGGCTATGATTTCATGAGTATTTCTGTCCCTATTATGCTGATTATGTATGTGTTTTATGAGAACAACTATGTGTGGCTATCATCATGTTGTTACTTGTAATTGAATGATCAATGTATCTATGGACTACTGGATGAAATGGTAGTTAATGTGTTGAGGCATCAATGCTTCATGGAGAATCTCAGATAAGTATGAGACCCCTATGCTCAGATCTATTTTTTACACCTATGTATTGCATATTCGTGATATGTGTGACAAAATGTATGTCATGGCTAGTAGGGGTCCAGTTAAGGTCTTAAACAAGTATTTCCTTTAGAATTTTCATTTCCATGTTATTTTACTGTCTTGACGAGATGGTTCAATTATGGGTAGTGACCTGGACTCTGGGCCTGAAAAAGTGGATCAAATCTCGAGGACACTAGCATAGTACTGACAAAAGTATTCTCTGAATACTGGCAAGCAGGCCTGTGAGAGCAACTGGAGGTCCATGGATGATGTCATGCCTATAGCATGAGAGCAATTTGGGGCTAAGTTGATCAAAACTTCAGTGGGATTGAGGGGCAAGCTTCCTGAGGTGTTGGCATGGTTCTTAGGGGGTCCTATAGCTAATGTGGAGGGTTTGTGCGTTATGTTTCCATCAATTCCACTTCATTAAGGTCACATGGGAGTTTGAATCCAACCATAGTAGCCTCTCATTTCATGTTTACCCCGGTTGGTTGATTAGTTGGGTAAATGTGGGAGGAGGGTATTACAAAGGTACTGCAAGGGCTAGTGATCTGTGTGAATGATGGCCTCATTTCCAATCAGATAATGCATCCCATTCCTCATGCTTTGGACCAAGGCATACAACGCTTATTCATATATAGGGTAGTTCACAACAACTTGTGAGAATTTCTCTGAATGGTAACATACAAGTTTCTTTTGTTGCATAAGCATGACTAACATGGCATATCCATTGACATCAGTTTTAATTTCAAAAGGTTGTTAAACTTCAGAAAAGGTCAAAACTAGTGCAATACTAATCTTCTCTTTCAATGTATCAAAGGCTTTCTTTTGCTTTCCTCTCTATTGAAAGGTATTCTTCACACTCGTCAAAGCATGCAAGGGGAATGCAATGACAGATAAGTTGGAAATGAATATTTTCCAATATTTTACTACACCCAAAAAACTATGAACCTCTGTAACATGGATGGGCTTCAGCAATTTTACAATCACATCAATTTTAGACTCGATCTATTTTTAACTGTCCACCTCAAACAATGTGATCCTAGTAAACCAAAGAGATCTTACCAAATTCACACTTAGGAATTTTGACATACAATTTTTCTTTTTGCAAAACATCAAGCACCTGTTTAACATCACTCACATGATCTTCCCAAGTTCTACTAAAAACAATAATGTCATCAAGATACACAAGTACAAAATCACCAAGAAGAGGTCTAAAATGTCATTCATCACCCTCATGAATGTGGTCATAGCATTGCACAATTAGAATGGAATTACAAACTATTTAAACAACCCTTGTTTTGTCTTGAATGAAGTCTTATATACATATTGTTCTGTAATCATGACCTGATGATAGCCACTATGCAAGTCCAGTTTTTTGAAATACACAAAAAATTTCAATTGGTCAAATAAATCATCAATGTGAGGGAGAGGGTATCAACTCTTCACCATTATTTTTTTAAGTTCCTTTTTTATCTAAATTGGATCATTATATTTTTTTCATCCATCTCGACACATTTGGAGTGGAAAAAGTGGAGTAATAAGCTCACATGAAAATTTTTATTAGCGAGACCCGATTTCGCAAAACAAGGTATGAAACCTTCCGAGATCATTTTGAAGCATCAAACGAAGTTTTTTGGGGATAAAACTTTGTTACTATAGAATTTCCCCTTTAGATACTATTCTATACACATATATCTTTCCAACGATGCAAGAATCATGTAAATCATAATCTCTATGCAAAAGTAATGCCACTCAGAGGTTGACCTTCTTTTTTTCACACCTATAGTTCGGGAGGATGTCATGTCAACCCCCATTATTTCATGAAAAATGGGATAGAAACGTGTTTGTAATGTAAACAACTCTAGAAGAGTCTATTTTGTAACTCTAGTTAAGAGTTGATGTAGTCAAACTTAACCACTAGTAGGCTATTGGGTTGTGTTATAACTGGGCCACTAGGAGGAAGAGGCATTCCATTCTTTCGAGAGAATTTTGTTCCATAGTTGAGAAAATATAGATAGGAGAGGTAGGAGGTAGAGAACAAAGAGAGGGTCTATGCACTGTAGCAGCCCACAGGCCACAGATATTACTTCTTTGTATCTGTAGCCATATTTTTAGACAGAGAAGGAGAGCGCAACAACCTCACCTTCCAGTTGGGTTTTCTCCCAAAGGGTTTCCAAGAGAGCATATCTTGTGTATTGTGTGTGTGATATTATATTTTCATACTCTACTTTTCTGCTTGATTTAATTTTACATGCATGCACTAATTACAATTAATTTTACAGCTCTAGAAATTAAATAAAACCGTAATAGTGTAGAATCTCAAAATTTTAATATAATGTTATCAGATCTGTTGTGATGAACTGTCCAGTGGAATATCCATGGCATTTTACAGATAACCTGTAGTCTACGCATATCCTCCATATTCCATCCTTCTTTGGCACAAACATGATGGATGAGATGCATGTAGAAGAACTTGGCTTTATGACTCCTTGGTTTAGCAATTCCTGCACTTGTTTATTTAGTTCCTCCATTTTGATGGCTAACAACTTGCACATACCAATATTAGGTAAAGGAGCATCCTGATGGATATGAATTTCATGTCGGATCCCACGCTTTGGAGGAAACCCACTTGGTTTCTGGAAAGTCCCATTATAGTTAGAAACAATTTCATGCAATTGTTTTTTATGAGTGGGATCACAACCTTGAAAAGCCTCACATCTCTCTGCATATTTTTCTCTCACAACCATGAACATGCACCCTTTTATGGAATTGATCAATATCTTCATCTATCTTGCACTTACAACACTTGCACTGATATTTTCACGTTGAGCCCTGACAATATATTCCACCTTATTTTTTGTGAGGTGGTACTTTTTTCCATGCTGGAAGAAAATTTCTTTCCTTTCATACAAATATGTACTCCCCAACACAATGCCACAAATATCCAAAGGTACAACATCAAGATCAACCTCATCTACAAGTTTTGATGCAATCACAAAATTAACCCTACATTCCTTGGTTACATTCAATTTGGTTATGTCCCACACCCAACCAAGTGGGTAGGGCTTTGGATGAGGCTTGGTCTCCAACCCTAACTTTTAACAATGGATTTTTAAATCAAGTTTACTTGAGAGCCCAAGTCAAATAAGGTTTCAACTTTAGTTTGTTTCACCACAAACCTAATATGGAACAATTCACTCCTCTTCCACTCATTTACAAGAGACTCATTTGAATAACTTGAACTTGCATGCATTTCAGAATTTTCACTAGCATGAAGAGAAATATTACCTTGTATGCCCACTATTATGACCTGCATCTCTTCACTGGAGTTAGATCCAAGGTCCTGTTTCACGATTTCTACAGTATTTTTCTTGCCCTTTCCACCAAATCTCTTTGGCTTAAATTTAGGATGTAACTTGCAATAATGTTCATCATCATGACATTCCTTCTTGCAATGCCTACAAGATGGGTTTCCTCCTTCTTCCTTCTTGGTTGTAGCTGCCTTTTATTCCTTTCCTTTTCCTTTTCCTTTGAACTTGCCAATATGAGGTTTGAATATGATTTCTTGGGATGATCCTCCTTGTCATTATTTCCCCTGATTTCAAGGTGAATGGCCTTCACATTAGATGCATCAATAGTAGTAGGCTTAAACAACAACAAAAAATGCTTGATATAACTATGTAAAGCACCGATATACTTTGTTATAGTTTCTGGTGAATCAAGTGGAATTCCCAAGTTTAAAGCTCGTTTTCTAAACTCTTCTATGAAGCTTTGCACATTTTGACCCTTGCCTTGACTTAAATATTTCCATTCCATTAAATCCTTTTGTCGATAGCCCAAAGGATAGAATTGATATTTGAATGCAGAAACAAAATTTGACCAAGAGGAAAGGATATTACCCAAATTTTTGCTACCTTTTTGCAGCTTTCTCTCCCACTGGATGTGAGCGGTTTCGCTCATCTAAAGAGATGCTAGTTAGACCTTGGACTCATATTCATTGATCTGTTAAATCTTGAAATAGACCTCAATCTGTTTGATCCAATTGTTCAACTTTTCTGCACTACATTCTCTATTATATGTGGGAAAATCAAACTTAACATCAAGATTTTAAAATGATTTTTTAGATGCATTTCTATGATGCCTGTTAGAATGTTGAGAAGAGGAATAAGAAGAGCTTTCACTGGAGGATGGAGAGGGAGTTTCACGAGGCTCCCTCCCTTCTCCTCAATTTACTAAGGAACTATCATCTGGTTCATTGTTCTCCTTCTTATCCATTGTCTTCTCATACTCTACAAAAAAATTGTCAACTTTGTTGACCTTGATGTAAAATACCTTGCGAAAATTTCGCTCTTCCTCCAATTGAGCTTCCTCATCTGCCATTTTTTGCCTTAGGGTTGCATGACCTTCTCCTGGATCAAAGGATTTGAGTTTTCCTTCACCACTTTGGTGCTTGTTCCTTATTATCATTCACTCATGCAATTCACATCAAGAAGACCAACTCTGATACCAAATACTTTGTCCAAATCTTTTACTTCAAGGATGCATACAAAATTGCATTTAAAAGAGGATGTAATCATATGATGCATACACATAAAAGAAGCGCAAATAAAATACAACCATGAGAAAAAAAGGCACAAAACAAGTTGGTAATGGAGTTCACCCAATGTGGGCTACGTCTTTGGGCCCTCTTTAATTTGGGGAGGCCTCTTTCATTAATCTTCAGTGGAATCAAATTACATGCAACTACAAAATGACACGTTATAACTTCACTTCCGGTGATGCCATGAAGATGCACACCTATGCTGAAGAAACAGACTGTATAGTTGAGTTCATGGAGAAAAATCATACAAAAGGACTATAAAGTCGACCATGTTTTGTGTTGGTGACCTCTAGGGCTCTAGGGAATATTTTACATTCCCTGCAAGATTTTCTACATGAATCTTTCTCAAAAAATGCACCCAAACGAGACACAGTTTTAGCTCTGGGTTCCGCAGGCAATGGTGATTGGCTTCCGCACTAATGGTCTCTCACCCCCATCAGCTTAGCGGATTTATATTTTAAATAGTTTAAGATAGGAGGACACACCAAAGCTTGCTAAGTGGCGCATTGGTGGTCGCCTTCATTTTTAACGAGAATATGTGGGGTTCAAACCATATTGTAGCATCAATTTTGTTTAATTGGATGTTTTTTAATAGTGTCGGTGGCCCCACTAGGCGGGTTTGACTCCCACCGCTTTCATATGTATATATATATATATATATATATATATATATATATATATATATATATATATATATATATATATATATATATGCCCCCCCATTTTCGAAATAATTTTCAAATAATAAAGACTCCTTTTTAGGGGTTGGCCTAGTCAACATAGTAACTACTAATACCCACATAAACAACATTTTACGAATTTTAAATTTTTTTAATTCCAAACATGGATCAGTCAAAGAATTTCCTTTTCCATTAATTTGGGCACCATAACCACACTCTTGGGGCTTCAAATTTGAGAGATTGTATCTCCTCAACTATGAAGAGTTACAAGGTGTACCGCCTACTGAAATAAATGGCAAGATGAGGACAATTGTCATGTGATCCTCTTCATTGAAAATTCATTGATATTCCCATCTAAATTCTTCATCAAAAGTGGGGTATCATGACTACAATATAGGAGTTGGAGTTTCTCATCGTTCGAGAGATTCTTGACCATTGGAGATTCCAATCAATGCAATCCAAAGATGAATATCAAGAGTTTTTAAAGACTTATGCAAAGAAGAAAGACAACTGTAGCAACCTAGTTCTGAAGAAATCAGATTTTATTATTGGAAATTATCTATATAAATTTAAAAACTGTTAATTATCTAAATAATTATAAATCTTCATTTATAAAATGCAAATATCTTATTGATTTAATCACAACCTTCTATTCATTCAATTGTGTTAATAAAGAATATTCTTTTTAATTAAATATTAAACATACCTGTAATGTTTGTTAAAAAAAAAAACTTTCGCACTCTCTTTCCATGTAAAGAATGCTTAATAAAAACCCAATTTTCCAATATCATGGCTCATTCTCCACATTTAGACCTTACTCCTTTACTCCTTATTAAGCATAAAAAACAAATGTGTTTTTAGAGATTACATTTCTCCAACCCTATGAATTTCAATTACTTTAAAGAAATAGGGTTAAGATTCAATCTTCTTAGTGGATGAACTCTCATTAACAATGTTGTGAAGCAGATTGTTTGAAATATGTTGTATAAAATCTAATTTTTTACACTTTGCAATATGAAAAATTTTGGTTTATATTTATTTATTTTTAAATAAATATTTCAATAGAAAGGAAATACCTTGAAGTACGTGCAATAAACATTTTTTTTAATATTTACGTGTTTTACATATTTTTAAAATGTTTTAGTTTTGTTTTATATTTACATGTTTTACCTATTTTTAAAATGTTTTAGTTTAGCGATTAGATGATATAAGTGACAAAGTGTTTTAGTTTATATATTATTATTTTTTGACATTATTTTATATGAAACATTACACATTGAAATTGGTATCAATGTAGAAAAAGAGATGGTGTTTAATTCCTTGTGGATGAGAGTTAGGAAAGAAGAGTTAGTTGTCCTTATGCAAAAACGATTTTCCACATACTTTAGATCATTTTTAGCAAATTCATTTTTTATGATGTTACAATAATCTTTGGAGAAATGAACTAAATTTTTTTGGGCTGGACATTTTTCTTAGTTCCATCTCATGTACCTTTTTTTTCTTCCTTCCTATGTGTTTTCCTTATAAAGGAATGTGTTCTCTTGATTTATTACACAATTTTAATTTATATTCATTTGCAAATTTTAATTTTAGGTTTTCATTTGCAAGAAAATAATTTAAAGTAGGTGGTATAGACACATTTTATTATTTTTTTAATGAATGTCTATTTTCAAATTTTAGTGTACAGTGAGTTATATATTTTTTATTATTTCATTATAACAATTAGAAATGATGGTTTAATACCTAAGCTTAAAAGCTCATAATGTAAACTTTCAAGATAATATACCATCACTAATGGACAATAATGTCAAAATTTATTATCAACCACACTCCTGAAAAATGGTAAGAAATCAATAATTTTACTTACATTTTGTTTATTCGAGTCAGAGGGGTTTCACTCAATGAACATATGACGTATCATGTGCATTCATGGCATACTAAATCATACCCTTAATTTGACTATATATTGGAAAATACTTCTAAAAATCACATTATTAACCCCCTACCTGTAGGTTTTAACCTTGTACAGAAATGAGCTTCAAATGAAATCGTAAGATAGAAAAATAAACAATGGTGAGAAAATAATAGATATTTTCTCCTGCAACCCAAACCATGAAAACCATATTGATTTTTCATTATATTCATTTTAATGTTATAATACATATATATACATTCTGAAACATTCATAACTGCCAATTCACCAACCCTGGATTAGAACATAACTATGGTTCCCTTGACCAAATCTACAAAATACCATGGGAAAAAACCATTGTGGCCAAAAACCATACAAAAAACCATGGGTATGTTCACCCACCATCTTTGAGTGTGTTCCCCATCCTTGGGTTCGCCAAACTATTATTGGGTTTGCATAAAACAAAATTCTGAGGGCACTTCCCTAGACCCCATGCAAGGGAGATGCCTCCCTTTATACTCGTTTATATTTTTTTATTAACTTTGAGCTCCATTTTTTATACCTTCCTATATAAAGGCCCTTTTCCCCCTATTATATGTTCAATATGTTATGGTATTGTTCCCCTGGTGAAGCCTCCATTATTGGAGTATATAATTAAGGTTTTTGCTAGTCTAAGTATGAAGACTAGTATAAGAACTTATAAGATTGTCACTATAGCAAAATATTAATTTATTTAACCATTCACTAAAGTTAGACTTAGGAAAAAAATAAAATTATTAAATTGACTTATGATTTAACATCAACCATTAATAATGATCTAATATCAACTTCTAATATGGAGATTGGGATTGAGATCAAAATTATACGAGGATATGGGGAAAGTGAGTGGTAAGTTCATTCAACATGAGTAGAGTGTGTCAAATTAGCAAAGGAAGAGCCAAGGGTTTCAACATATTATAGTGATATAGGTTAGAGAAGAAATTGAGTGAGGGTTGAGCTCTTACAACCCTAGTGCAGACATACCATTTGCATGTGTTCAAGGGAGAGAGGATTTGTGCTCACATGTGTCAACAATTTAGCTGATTTTCACAAGGATTTTGTGGAAATAGTGCACAGGTAGGGGGTTGATTCATCTCAAAGGATTTATTAGTTTTTCTTTTTGATAAAAGGTGCATTTCTCCATTGTTGTAATTCTTAGAATAAAATCCTTTGTTGAAGAATAATAATAAAAGACACATAGCATTGCAGGTTTTTCGTAGAGTTGGGGTTTCCTGGATATATCTTGTGTTTTATGTGTTGATGTGTTTTTCGTTCAATTTTAATTTTATATTGTGC
Source organism: Pinus tabuliformis (assembly GCA_031772625.1). Classification (NCBI taxonomy): domain Eukaryota; kingdom Viridiplantae; phylum Streptophyta; class Pinopsida; order Pinales; family Pinaceae; genus Pinus; species Pinus tabuliformis. Next base: position 756,035,013 of record CM062815.1, on the reverse strand, counting down.
ATATTAAGCTAGAAAAATCAGTTTATTTTTTATTTAGGTTTCCAAAATATTAGTTTTTTATGTTTATGGTATTTTACACTTAGAAATTGCAAATGAATTTACTAGGTTTTCAGGAAATTTAACATGATATCAGAGCTCAATTTGTGATTAAACACCAAAAACCAATTTTATATTTAGGAGAAAGTTATTAGATTGAATTAATTGTTAGGATATTGAGCAGTGTGCATTGATTTTTCCAATGTGATTTGTATTCAACATTTCGATTTGGCACTATGGCATATCAGAGGCTCAAATTTGAAGACAGATTGGATGGTGCATCCAATTTTTTTTCATGGCATGAAAGGATAGTAGTGGTGTTGGAGGAAAAAGTGGCTCAATAATTTTTTTTTAACTTCCCAACTGCACCAATAGATCCTTAGTAGTTGGCTCAACATAATAAAATGGATGCCAAGCTAAGAAGGATTATCTTGGAAGGAGTCAAAGACCACATTATCCCCCACTTAACTAGGAATAAAAAAGGAAAAAAAATATGTACATCCATCATTGGTCTCTATTAGGGTTCAAGCGAGGCTAGAAATTTGGTACTAAAAGACAAGCTTAGGAGCATTAAAATGTCCAATCTAGATTCTCTGGTTTCTTACCTTGCCAATTTTTCTAACATAAACAAAGATTTGGCTGGTGTGGGTGAGATAATTTTAGATAGAGATCTAGTGAATTATACTCTGTTTAGTTTCACCAAGTCATGGTAATCCTTCATTAATGGAATATGTGTCAGTAAAAACTTTCTATGTTGAGAGCATTTATGGGGTGGATGTATCTAGGAGGAGATTTGTAGACAAGCTTATTGTCTTTGAGATTGTCCTAGTGATGGATAATAATCTAAAGGGCATCCAATGAGGATCAAATGACCTCTTGCTTTTGGTTTAAATGTTGCTATTCCATAATCTCAAGAGGTATTCCATGCAATCTTATGTGTATATTCTATTAATCAAATAGATCAAACTATATTATAAATAATGGTTGAAAAGCACTATATGGTTAAGCTTTGTACATGAAGAAACTTATAGGAAACATACGATTGATAAATTAGATGTAAAACTAAAGTATGCAATGAAGATAAATAGTATTAATATGAACTAAAGACAATTACACATAACATAATTAAAAATAAAGAAAAGTAAAGAGAAATACATAACAAAAAGTATATATATATATATATATATAAGAGAGATTGGTTTGAAACTTTCTTTCCAAATGAGGGTAATGAAATAAACCCAATATCATATATTGATATATTTTTCATCACATCACATAAGACAAATATCTTTAATATAAAAATCCCCTAATAATATATAATAAAAGATAGATAAATTTAGTAGAAACTATAACAAAATAACCATTATCGTGACATTCATTAAGTCGAGAATGGACACCAAAATATAATTGTATGAAATCAACAAAACATGCTTCTATTAACTCGATAATGGACAGCAAGATATAATTGTATGAATTCAACAAAAACACGCTTCTAAAAAAATAAAAGAGGACAAATGCTTACAGATACTAAATCATATTTCTCCTAAACTGTTGAAATAGAAACACCAATATCATGCATTAATCATTTCCAACAACAATTATCAGTTAAAGATCTCAATTTGGTTGCTTCAAATACTATATATCTAGAAGGATGAACAAATCAATTAATTTCAAGATGGTTTACAAATCAATCATGTATTTAGAAAATTGTTTTGACGATCCATTGCATGAAAGCATTATTTGTTTTTAACCAAATAATGTGGTTCGTCACGATAAGATGCATAAAATATGATCCAACAAAAATAAATAAAGAAAAAGAAGTCTAAAGAAAATGATTCTGAGAAAAATTATTAAAATTAATCAAAATAACAGCTAAGAAATAATAAAAAATATTGTAATTATTTATAATAGTTTTAAAAATGATCTAAGAAGATAATATTATTAAAAAAGTGGATAAGATAGTATTATGGGAATAATTATATTAAAAAAGGGGAATAAGATAATATTAAGGATAATTAGCATAAAAATAATCATAAATACAAATATAAATCATATATTAATATGTTAGAATAAATATTAAGGGTAAAAAACTAGGGAAAATGATAACAAGGATAAAAATAAGGAAAAAAATAGTATTGAAGATAAATAAGGTATAAATAATAAAATAATAATAAATAAAATATAAATAAATATTATATTCATACTTTAGGATAAATGATAAAGCCAAAAAACTAGAATAATGAAATATAAATTATAAACATACATACATATATATATAATAACCAAATATTGAAAATCCAACCACAAATGATATAAACACGTATTATCATTGAAAATCAGTAAAAATTGGATCCATGATCTATAAAAAAAAACTCTTTAGGTTGCATTTATTTATTTATTTATGTATTTCTTTATTTTTTAAATTTGTACCTTAGTCCTTCTTCTTTATTTTTTCTTAGTATTTAGTTATTTTATTTTTTTATGAATTATCATGATTGAAAACAAATTCTTTCGGAATAATCACATATAATTTATTTGGTGTGAACTTTTCAAACCCACCAATGGAGTTCATCATGAGGGCAAATATGGAGGAACATATCTAACAAGGGAAATAAATAGTGTTGAGATGCTCCAAAAATTTCTAAAATATTATGTTAAACACTGAATCTAATAAAAAACATAATAAAACTAACTACTAAAATGGTCAAAAATTGATTACTATAAAAATATAATTAAAAATTAGGGAAAATAAATATAAAGTTACTAAAAAGGCCTATTACTAAAAAGACTAAAAAATAGTGGAGTTAATAAAACAATGAATACTTTGTTTATACCATCTAGAAAAATTATAAAATATAAAAACATGTAATAAAAAATTACCATTCGAACAAATTAATGAAAAAATAAATAAATAAAATTATAAAATAGTAAAAAAAATTGGAATTTAAAAAAATGAATATAGTAGAAATATCAAATACTTATAAAAGAAACAAAATCAATTGAATATAATATAATTTCTAACAAAGGTTTATTTAAAAGATAAAACCAAAATTTTAAAATTTTAAACTCCAAAAAGAATATAAGAATAAATAAATTAATTAAAGAATAAAAATATCACAAGAATCAATTATATATATATATATATATATATATATATAATTTTTATCTTATTTATTCTTGATAGTATCTTTTTGCTTATTATTATCCTTATTATTATTTTTTCCCTTAGTTTTTTATCCCCAATATTTATTCTAAGGTATTAATATATTATTTTTATTTTTATTTTTCCTTATTCTTATTCCTCTAATACTATCTTATCACCTTTTTAATAAGATTATTCCCTAGTCTATTTTTTTAAATATTATAAATAATTATAATAATTGTTTGTATTAATTTATTATTATTTCTTAGCTGTTATTTTGATTAGTTTTAATCACTTTTACAATGCTCATTTTCTTTATAATTTTTCTCTTTATATGCCTTTGATAGATCAAATTTTCTCCATCTTATCCCAGTAATGTTAAACCACATTAGTTGGTTCGAAATGAGTGGGCAAATAATACTTTCATGTAATGGATATTAAAAACATTTTTCTAAATAATTCTTTTAAATAATTCTACTCACATAAACCTACATTCAGATAAACCAATTGTTTTCATTTCATAGACCATAAACATAAACCAGAATATGAAAAATAAACAATAAACATGAATAAATATAAAAGAAAACTATACATCAAAATTGCATAACATTAAATCACAAAATCATGATGATTCAGTCAACACAGCATGTACATCAAACCATTATAACATAAGCATAAGCTCAAATGGGAAATTGAAAAATTTATATACAATAGAATTTAATAATTGTTCAGGTAACTACATTTTAGTTGGAAAATTACATTCCTTAATTAAAAAGAAATAAAACTATCTTTCAAAAACAATTTTGCTTTTTTAATATTGCTTAACAAATTTTAACTTCCTTGGAATTCGTATCAACAGTCGGGACTTGAGAACTCAGTACATTCTTCTTTTTAGGCTTCGGAAACAGTGTGATGGCATCTTCTCCATCCCTCAACTCTCTAATTTCTTGAAATTAGTACATTCTTCTTTTTAGGCCCTGGAAACAATGTGATGGCTTCTTCTTCATCCGTCAACTCTCTAATTTCTTCAGTCGTGGACTACAGAGACATCACAACTTCAATACCTTGTGTAGCAGGAGTAAGGATAGCCTATTGATTAGAAATTAGATTCCTCTTAAGATTTAGAAGTTTATCCAACTCAATTAAAGATACCAATTGCACCCTCTTGAGATTTTCTTCAGAAAGTAAGTTTAGATTTGAGTTACTAGTAGGCATAAGGTAATTGTTGGATTAATTTGTCAAGAATGGCTCGTACGTTAAAATTTCTAAATAATGAATTTACTAATAGTTTTCCAGAGATAACTTTTTCTCGAGTAGTAGGAATATGTCCGAGATCTTCCTACACTTTCTTTAGATCATCCAAAAACTTCTCTCCTTCTATGATCCAACCTGAATATAGGCAGAAGGAAAGAATACCAAATGTTCGAATGTAACTCCCTTTTTCTTTAATTTAGCAATAACCTTCTTTAATTATTCATGTCTTCAACAAGCTTTTTATTTTCGTTGACCGACAAGATAGACAAAATATAGTAATCTCTTCTGGAAAATCCTAGAGCTTTAGTGTTCTCTTCTTCTAATGAATTCAAATAGTTGGTGATCTGGTCTGTTTCTTTTAGTCTTTCTTCAATCATAGGGATTATATTTTTAATATTGATATTTCCATTAGCTATGATGGCCTTTACACATTCAATCTGGTGGATATTATTCTTAGCCTCAATCCGAGTATTCCTTCCTATAGTGGTTTCCTCTACATATTTTTGTAGAGAGAATTTACGCATCCTCTATTGTCAACATGGACTAGATTTTTTCAATGATTTAATCCTTTAAGTTGAATTTATGAGACCATTCTTGTTCTAATTCTTCCTTTTCCGATTTTTAATTTTCTATTTCCTTTTCCAAATTAGTAATTTTAATACCACAAAGTTTACCTTATCAACATTAATATTCCCTATTGCATCCCGCTGAAGGGAATTCTCTATAATATTTTTATATTCTTCCAACTTACTGATATACCCTTTTCTTTTCTTTTTCATTAGTTTCTTCAACCAATTTATCAAATTTTTCCTTCAGATCTTTCAATTAATATTTCCTCATGGTCGAGGTTTTTTGTATTTCCTGCAATATTTTTTCTTCAATCTCTTTTTTCTGATATCCCTCCATTAAGTTTGTTACTTTTGAAATTAGGATATTTCAAGGCCAACTTCAAATCTATGATTTCCTTGTCTTTAGATTCTAGTAGTTTTTTGGTGATGTTCCCGTCCTTTGGCAGACCTGACAAATTAATAAATTTTTCCTCTAGATCCTTAATTTTGTTGGTTTTAGATTTGACTACCCCTTTCCATGGCTTAACTTGAAGGTAAAATGATAAATGATCTATATATTTATAAATGATAAATGATCTCATATTCATCCCACATAATAAATTCATCATTTAAACCCTTATCGGTAATATTTTTTTGGGAGAGGGGTAGCTTCAGCATTTTAGCTAAATATTACTCTGATATTTCTGAGAAGATTTGGCCATCCATGGGATAAACCAGTAGACTGGTTAAAAAAATTTGACAAGAGAGAGATAGTGTTTTGGGTCAAATTGCATGACAAGTAAAGTTGGTCAAAGTATTTCAGTTTCTAGCATAATGGTATCTGAGTTAAATTTCTTAGTAGAATATTCTAATTTTGTGGAGTATCAAGTTACAATTAAAGTGTAATGGTTGATCTTTGGGACTTAATTTTTTGTATGTGAGTTAACCAAAACCTCCTTCCTGGCCTGAGACAGCCTGAAATCTCATGAGGTATGAGCAACAACGTTAACTAGAATAATCAATTCTAAGGTGTAAAAGGAGGGTTTAAACCAGAAATTTTCTTAATAAATTTTAGCGTGCAGTGCATTCAATTCAATGGTATGTTTACCTAGAGAGTAATTATGGTGAATCAACGTGAAAAACCTACATTTAAACCTGGGTTGTTGTATCGGAGTAATGTTGACCATTGGATTCATCAAACATTGAAGGTAGGTTAACCAATGCATATGTTGGCATCCAATGTGGCATATGCGTTGTTGATTGTTTCGCGACTTAGCTGTCATTGATTATTTCGCGACTTAGTCATCGGATCCCATCATATCGAAAGGGCATCATTAACGAGTCTGCATGTTGCAATCCAATATTCTATAATATCCAGCGTATCAAAGCTCTAATGGACATTCAATCCCAATGGATCACAAGGGTCTCTTGAAGTATTATGTAAGTTGTAAGCTGATGCCCTTTGTGATTATTGGATCAAACGAAAGTTGAGTGGCCAATCACGTCGGATGGCATGGCATGCATTAAATCGAGCACTCCCCTAGATCCAAAACTCACAATTATTTGTTGGATACAAAGTTTTTAAACTATTAGATATGTTTTGGTGGAATGAAGACTAGAATTAATTCAAGGTAGTAGTCTATTATGATCGATCGAATCATCCACATGAAAAACACTAATCATTAAAATAGGAGCACAAGGTGTGACTTTAAATTAAAAGAAAGAAGAAAAAGAATTGGGATTTCAGGAGTTCTTCATGTAGAGTCCATAGAAATTATACACTTTTGATTGATTTTTCAAGGAAAAATCAAGAATGAGATGAAAATTTAAAGGTTTCTAGAGGAAAAATTGGGAAAGTTAAAATTTAGCTACAACAAAGCTCAAGCCACAAGGTGTGACTTTGAATTAAAAAAAAGAAAAAGAATTGGGATTTCAAGAGTTTTTCATGTAGAGTCCATAGAAATTATACACTTTTGACTAATTTTTCAAAGAAAAATCAAGAATGAGATGAAAATTTAAAGGTTTCTAGAGGAAAAATTGGGAAAGTTAAAATTTAACTACAACAAAGCTCAAGTAAGTTTTCATGTTAAAAGTGATGAATATGAAGAAAATTTCACATAGCGAGTAAAGGGGCCAAATCTATGGTTAAAAGGAGCATTCATGGTGGTGACACGAGTTCAAAGGGAGAGAAGAAGAAAAAGGATCTCAACAAGATCAAGTATTTTTTAATGCCACTAGTTTGGGAATTATGGTACTAAATTCCCTAGTAGGATGAAAACGTCCAAGAAGGAACAAGTAGTAGCCTCTACAAACATGGATGACTTATTTTCTAATTTTGAAAAATATACTTCACTCATTGCATGTATGCGAATTTTAGTGGCTACTAATATATGATGTGTTGATAATGGAGCATCATGTCAGATGATGAGAAATAAGAAGTATTTTAGAAAACTACTAGAGAAGGATATGTAGTTTGATATTGAGATGGGAGAAGATGGGAAGCATCACGTCTAGGGTACTAGTATGATTCATTTTGATAGGGATTCTAGAATCCGTCCAGATCTCAGACATGTTCTATAGATAGCTTTGCTCAAGAAGAGTCTCATTTCAATTTTATGATTGGAGGATAATGGGTACAAGGTGACCTTCAGAGAGGATAGGATTTTTATAAAATCTTTGGACTCCAAGATAGTGAAGTAGATCACGGCTAGGAATAAGAGCCTATATAGGCTACAATTTCAGATAGTCACAAAATTGACTAACAAAGGAGGTTGTGACATAGGAATTGAGTTTGAGCAGTTATGGCATAGAGGCTTGAGACATTTGCATCATGGAGCATTGAATATTCTTAAGGAGATATTGAAATTACTACCACAATGTAGCATGGAACAACATTAGCTGTGAAAGGGTTTCACAATTGGAAAGTATGCCAAGTCATATTTTCCCAGCAAAGATAACAGAGCCAATGGTATCCTAGATCTTGTTCATTCAAATTTATGTGGCCCTTTCTCTATAGTATCTATAGTGGGCACACGTAATATATCACCTTCATAAATGATCACTCAAGGAAGACCTAGTTAATTTTTAGGAATAAGAAGGATGAGGTATTCTCACAATTTCTAGAGTTTAAAGGTTTGGTTGAGAAATTGACAAGAAGGGAGATCAAGGAACTAAGGTCTGATAATGGTGGGGAGTATACCTCAAATTGATTCAAGGAGTTTTGTTCCAAGGAGGGCATCAGGAGGGAGTTGATCGCACCATATAATCCTTCGCAGAATGGGTTGGCATAGAACAAGGATAGGGCCATAGTTGGAGCAGCAAAACGATGTTACATGACCACGAATTTCCCAAGTTTATTTGGGCTAAGGTGTGCAGTAGAACATTTTTCTTATAGAACCATATCCCACATGGACTTTTGGGGAAAATTACACCAAAGAAGGCATTTACAAGGAAGAAATGAGATGTGCCTCATTTTTTATATTTAGTATCCTTGTGTACTTCCATGTACCAGATAAGAAAAGGAAGAATTTTGAGCCCATATAAGAGAATGGAATATTTTGTGGGTTGCAACAAGACATCCAAGGCATATATGTGCATTCCAATACACAGGAAGATAGACATCAGAAGAGACATTAAGTTTGAGGAGGATAGGGCCTCAAAAATGTCCTTATGGTGTGGAAAGACCTCATCATAAAAGTAGGAGTAGCAAGCTCACAAGAAAGAGGCTCATCCAATACCTTAGACCATAGTTGTGCATGTGCATGATGAGGATGAGAGGGACACATAGTTGGAGGAGAGATTGGATCCCACTGAGACAGTGATTCCTAGTACTAGAAGATGGAGAGCGAAATGGGAAGATCAGTTGATCCAGGAGGTACAGGACCAAGTTGGGTCTCCTAGTACATCAGTTTGATAGATAATATTGCCATAGAGGTACAAAATATATATGGTACTTATGGTCGAGTTGTTGGATGTCGAGCCTTCTAGCTATGTAGAGGCAACCACTCATTAGAGTGGAGAGATACCATGATGGAGGAGTATGCCCCCATCATGAAGAATGATGTCTAGGAAGTTGTGCCAAGGCTAGATGGAAAATATGTGGTAGGATATTGCGAGTTCTACAAGATAAATCATGGCGTTTATGGGAGTATCAAGAAGTAAAAGGTAATATTTGTGTCTAATGGATTCTCAAAGATAAAGGGATTTGACAATGATGAGACCTTGCCATAGTTTCCAAGTATTCATTTGTCAAGGCAGTTGCAGCTATTGTAGCATAAATGGGGTGAAAGATCCACCAAATGGATGTCAATACAACCTTCCTCAATGCGGTTATTGACGAATATATTTACATTGAGAAGCTGTAGGGATTTGAAATATGCAGCAGAGAGGTGTTGAATTTTTGTAACTATGACCGATCTTTATAATGAATATTTTCTTTAGTTATTTATTTGTCATAAGCATGTTCTTCATGCTCAAAATAAAATTATATTATTTTTCAATGAAAATTAGAAGGATTTTTTTATCAAGACCTTCCAAAATAAAATTTGAATTTTAGAATTTTTTTTTGGCTACACAATATGACTAAGTCAACCCTCCCATGATCAAATCATATTTTCCTAAGGAGGTACCTATTCATACCCTTCAAGAAGTATATAGGTATTTCATTCAACTTCCATCCAATAGGAAATTTACATCTCATAAAACCAACTATATTTATTCTCCCTCAAGTGAAGAAAGACAAATGGAGAAGTTTGAATACTGGAAGGAAGTCAAAGGAGAGAGAATAACTCACACATGTGATTGAAAATATAATTTTTTCTTGTGGGTACTATTTGTGGTGAAGTGCATGTTTTTTGTGGAAGAGCGGGTGAAACTGTAACCTGATTGTAGAACTTGACCAAGTTTCACTGACATTTCAAGCAACTATTTGTGAAGGGTTGACTTGGGTTCTTCATGGAAGTTTGTCTTGTCATATTTCTAGTCAGTTTTCTTCATCATCATGAGTTGGATGTCTCTCTTGTTGACTTTATTTTATGAGGAAAGGTTGTTGGGATTTCCCCCCATGTGGGTTTTACCAACCTATAATCGTGTGTTCTTGTGTGGTTCTCTCTTTATGATCCTCTAGACTTCTGTTATATAATTGTTGAAGTTCTCTATGTAATTGTTTTATGATGAAAAATAAGTGTGACAAAAGATCAATCAAACAAAAATAATAAGAAATAATTATCAGTTTAGAGGAATATTGAAAAATAAACATGGTATCCAAGTTGTGCTAAAATAGTAGCCCTTGATGTAGAAGTCTTACATGGTTCAAGTCATCATCTAGGCCTTCATTTCAGAGCTAACCCTTGATGCCCTAGTTTTAGAATCTCATCATAAAAGAAGGGATAAGGTCTTCCTTTCTTGTTTGCAAGAAATTTATACCCCAATCTACTAAGTCCACATGTATGGAAAGGCATGTTTTTTTATTATAGGAAGAGGACCAAATCCTATCTCAAATCCTTAGTTCACATATATCAAGTACCTCATAAATAAATCATCCTCATGTCTAATGACATCACTCCTAATCCAAAAATTTGAAGAAAGACAAATGTTTTTTTAAGAAGGTTTAAGAATCCCTAAGGTGTTCCTCATATAGTTTAGAAAAGCCTCATATAATCTATGAAAAGGTCTGAAGGCCTCAAATTTAATGATAGAGGATGAAAAACTTCTCAAATTATCTCAGAGAATTCTGATTTGGCCATGTCAATTGAAAAGGCCATACTGTTTTTGTTGGATCATATCTCGGGTTAAAGAAGTCATAAGAAATATTTAAATTTCTTAATAAATAATCATGGTAGTTGAACTGGTGTCCTCTAGAAGGAAGCAGTCAAGAGGAAATTTGGAATCCTTCCTACCCAAATGGTTGAAAGACAAACAAATCCAAAAATTAAGAAAGTGTTGGAGGTGAAAAGTATGGTATTTTTTTTATTGATCTATTGTAAAATATGGTTCCATCTCAAGCGAGATTGTTGATCAAAGAAAATAACACAGTACTAAATGTTGAAGATATTGAAGCCTCAAATATTACAAAGAATTAACAAAATTTGTTACCATAAACATGGTTATTACACATATTGATGAGAAGGTATGACTTATACTAAAATATGAGTGTCCAAAATCATTCTCACTATAGTATACTTTAATAAAGCATAAATTTATGAATAAAGTTTGTTATGACTTCGAGTTCCTCTTCAAGGTTGAAGGTTAAAGTTCTCCTAAGAAAAATGAGTCATTTGCAAATAATGAAGGAATCAAATATGATGTGTAGTTGATCTGTCTCTACGTGAGGATATAAATATCTGAAGACATTTTCTTGAATGGATTTCTTTTCATAACAATTGATGTAATATGCACTCGTGGGAAATCTTAGGTTTTGAGATAAAATTCTCAAGCCTGGAATCATGAAGTCCATTGGAATAAATTATAACTATCTAAGGTCCAAATATTGTTGTTGCCACATCAATTGAAGAGACTAAGGATAATTATTGATAAAGTTATCTTCTAGTTAATTAATGAGAATTTTCATCTCACATGAAAATAGCATATTGTCTCTAGGTTTTTATAACCCTATTTGGAAGATAGGGCTTGGAGAAGAAATCATAGGATTCATGGAAAAAACCCAAGGATTTCACATTTATGCTAGAAGAATAATCCCTAACCATAGAAATGAGGGAATGACATCATAATTAGAATGAGGATGATAAAGTGGCAATGGATGCAAGGAATATGTGATCAAGAGGAAGTTGACTTTATTCTAAAAATATAAGTATTTTATATCTCTCTTCTTGGATTATTCCTATTGTTTTTTTTTACTAGTAATTAGTCTCTTGTCTTTATATCTTGTGCTTGGCTATAACTTTTCTTCCATGAGATCCTAATGAGGATTATAGGTACATAGTAAATCTTTCCAAGGATTTTACAACACATGGAAGAATGTGAAGAATGAAGAAAATAACTTAACAAGAACACTCTTCCTAAATCATGAGTTAAGAGATATTATACTAGATAAAATATGAGCTCAAAGAGAGCTAGTAGATCAATAAGTTTCAAGTATACATGCAACAGATGGTCACTTAGACAAATAAAAAGTGAAAACTGAATAGAATGTTATCCCAGTAAGACGAAGAAGATCGTGACAAGACATTTTTCCTAGTTGTGACATGCACTTGTATTATCATTGTTTTGAAGATTGCACCAAGTTTATGTAGAGATTGCATTCCTCAATAATTGAGGAGGAAGAAGTGTACATAATAGCTACCTCAATCTTGCAAGCTAAATGAAGAATTACTATACTTGTAAGTACAAACAAGTATTTGAACAAAATCCTTCTATTGATACACTTGAATTGATGGATCAAGTTTGATTTTATGTGATTTTTTTTTCTAGAGAAAGTAGAAGAGATCATTGAAGGAGCAGTCAATACTTCCTCAAGAACCCTATTTTATCTTCATAAGGTGTTGACCCTTGAGTTTGAGATGATGGATTTTCATTAATATCTTATATACTAAAAGACAACAGTGGTAGATGGAGTAATTTGAATTACCATGGAATGACATGTTTCAGTCAGATTAGGAGCACCCAGTTTGGGTGACAAGAAAACATTTGCGATCTAGTGAAGGGAGAAAATAGTTTATGGTTGGGAAAATATATTTTGTTAAACATATATTGGAGTACCAACATGGTATAGTTGGTAATGGATGATTTGAGAAGTACAATTGTAGATTTAGTTTGGAAAGAGAGTGTTGAAGACGGAAAGAATTCATAAAGATGTTATTTCAGTCTAGGATTCGTTATAATTTCATGGATGAGAATGAAGTAGTCATCTATCACACTCAGTATGGAAGAGGTAGGGTATATCACATTTGGATATTTAAGTTGAAAAGAATTATGAATTCAAAGGTTACTTGTAATATTATCTTGACCAAGTGTTGGGGATTACCATGATGATAGGTTGAAGCACAATGGGATCAAATAACACTTGATTAGAGACATGGTGCTAAAGGGAGCTATGAAGCTCTAGAACATCTCCACTAATGATAAGATTGTTGATATTCTTACAAAGCCTATTTATAGAGGGAAGCTTATGTACTTATGGGACAAGGTTGGGATCATCGAGAATACCTCTCTTATTGAAAAGGAGAGTTGAGGAGACACCATTATGAATGGACATTATTCCAATGTCTTCATGACTTTATTTGTAGAATGGTCTGATATTCTCCCTGTGACATTATCACCTTGGTTGGAGAATTTTTTGATAGATTGGATAACATCATGGGATAACATGCTTCCTATTTCTTTATGACCTTAGTTGAATAATGGTCTATCAGACTAACATTCTTCTTGTGTCACTTTGGCCTTGGTTGGAGAATGATTTAGTGGAAGAAATTTTCCCTTTGTCGCTTTGAACTTGGTTTGAAGAATGGTCCACTAGAGGATATTTTCCTTGTGTCGGTTTGACCTTAGCTTGAGAATAGTCCTAGAGACCACTTAGATGAGTAGGAGCCTCCCAACATCATGCTTGGATTTCTTTCTAGAGCGAGCTTGTTTATCATTGAATATGAGGCCTCGAGTGTTTCACGTAGACTATGTCTATAGTTGTTTCATGGTGAACTGTGATTATGTTGATGTTGGTTATTATGATATTGAAAATTATGCTTATATTAATCTTGATAGTCTCATCTTCATAGTCATTATGAATACCTCCCTAGATAGGGTGGAGTGTTAATTTTTTGTAATTGTGGTCGACCTTCATAATGTATATTTTGATAGGTTATGTATTAATTATAAGCATTGTTTTCATGCTAAAAATAAAATTATAGTATTTTTCAATGAAAATTATAAGGCTTGGTCTTCAATATCTTCCAACATAAATTTTAAATTTTAGATTTATGTTTCTAGCTCCACAAGCCTTCCCATGATCAAGTGGTTTGATTCTACCCCAAGAGGAACTTATTCAGGCTCTTCAAGGAGTATATAAGTAGGTCATTCGACCTCCCATCCAACAGGAAATTAACATCTTACAAAATCAAGTATATTTCTACTCCCTCAATGGACAAAAGACATAAGAAGGAGGGTAAAGACTAGAAGGAAGTCAATGGAGAGAGAGGAACTCACACATGTCAAAGATTATCTTTGATCTTATTTGCATGTGTGACAGAACAATATAAATTATTATTTGTGTAAATTATGTGGCGAAGTTCAAGTTTTCTATGGAATAGAGAGGTTGAAATTAAAGACCTAATTGTAGACCTTGACCAATTTTGACTCAGATTTCAACAAACTATTTTTGGAGGGTTGAATTGCTTCTTGGTGGAAGTTTGTCTTGTCAACTTGTTGGTTAGTTTGTTTATCATCTTACTTGGATGTATCTCTTGTTGACTTGATTCTGTAAGGAAAGGCTTTTTGGGTTTTTCCCCAATGCGGGTTTTCCTAGGGTAAACTCTTATGTTCTCGTGTGGCTATCTATTTATGATCATTTAACATTTTTTATACTATAGGAGCTATCTATGTAATTTTTTTATTATGAATGATAAACGTTAGAAAACATCAATCTAGGAAAAATCATAAGAAACAATTATCATATCAAATGACTATTGAAGAATCAACAAGAGGCACGAACTTACAGACTCAAGAGAGCCTTATATGAGCTTAAGGAGGCTCCATAGGAATGGTATGCTTGGATAGATAGTTACCTTCAAGGATTGTACCTCACTAGGAGTGAAGCAGGCCCAAACCTATACTACATTATCGTTGGAGGTGAGTTGTTTATTCTATTGCTTTATCTAGATGATTTGATTTTAATGGGTGTAGACAATCTCATCCAAGAGTGCAAGAGAGATATTGTAGGTGAGTTTGAGATGAAGGATATGGATCTGATGCATTATTTCCTTGAGATGGAATTATGGCAGTGTGACGAGGAGATCTTCATGGGACAAGGTGTGAAATTTTTTAGGAGATTTCACATGCAGGATTTTATGCCTATGACCATGCTTCTAGTAACAAACTAGAGGAAGGTAGATACCTATAAATTAGATCAAGTATATCCTACATGTTACTGGTGGATGATTGGGTAACTAATGTATTTGGTGAACATGTGGCCAGATATATGTTGTGTAGTTAAACCTTTGAGCTAGTTTTTGGTTCATCCTATTCGAGCACATTGGGTTACTTCTAAGCCCATGTTGAGATGTCTCATTGGGATAGTAGAGAATGGATTGTGGTATAAACAAGTTGATGAGTTGAATATTGAAGGCTTCATTGATGTAGATTGTGAAGGGAGCTCCGCAGACAAGAAGAGCACATTGGGTTGCACATTCTTTGTCGGATCAATAGCTATTTCATGGTTCAATAGGAAGTAGATATTAGTCACATTGAAGTCAGTCAAGGTTGAGTACATGACTTCCATTTTGGAAGCATGTGAATCTATTCCGTTGAGGAAGCTTCTTGTGGGTTTTCTCAAGATAAAATTGCAGCCTATAGTGATATATTGTGATAATCATAGCTGTGTGAAGCTCTATGAAAATTTATTATTTGATGATTGCTCTAAGGACATTGACATGTGTTATCATCACATCAAGGATATTATTCAAAGAGGTATAATTTCAATGTAGTAGATACCAATAGAGTAGTAGATAAGAGACATTATGACCAAGGTGTTTCCAAGAACAAAATGTGTATACCTCAAAGAGAAGTTGGGTGTAGTGCATAACACATTCCTCTTAAAGAGAAGGTGTTTATTGGAGTAGAGAAGTAAGTTTTATGCTTGTCTAAGTGCTAAGACTAACAGAAAAACATATAAGACTACCACTTTAGCATAATATTAATTTATTTAACTATCTCCTAAAGTTTGACTTAAGAAAAAATAAAAATTCTGAAGTTAACTTATGATTTAATCTCAACCATTGGTCACAATTTAATCTAAACCATTGAGAGGGAGATTTGAGTTGAGATTGATATTATAGGAGGAGATGGAGCAAGTTAGTGGAAAGTTATTTGATCATGAGCAGTGTGTCAGATCAGTGAAGGAAGAGGTGAGGGTATTAGAAAATCATAACGATACAATATCAGAGAAGAAACCAAGTTAGGGGCTACCAGTTATAGCCCCAACGTAGTCATACCATTCACACACACATGTAGGAGAGAGGAATCATGCTTTTAAATGTGTATAGTTTAGATGATATTTGTAGGGATTTTGCAAATATAATGTGTAGGTAGGAAGTCACTTCATGTTCTAGGATTGATTAATTTTTATTATGATAAAATGGAAGTTTCTCCCTTGTTTTAATTCTTAGAAGAAATTCCGTTATTGAAGAATAATAATAAAATACATGTGGCATTGTCGTCTTTCCTCGAAGTTAATGTTTCATGGGCATATATTGTGTTATATGTGTTAACATGTTTGTCTTATTATTATTATTTTCGTCGTGCATATTTTTTTTTTTTTTCTATGTTAAGACTAAACTAAGTACCCACAGGGAATTGAACCGGTGACCTATCGCAAGGAGTGCCTTAACAGCGCACCCATTCACCGTCAATCCAAAGCCCCGTGGGCATTTTCGTCGTGCATATTAAGTTATAAAATTAAGGGTATTTTTTATTTAAGTTTCCAAAATATCAGTTGTTTATGTTTTAGGGATTTTACAATTGGAAATTTCAAATTAGTTTACTGGGTTTTAAGGAAATCTAACACATTCGAAGGGAAACCTCCTTTTACAATGACTACAATGTATAATTCAATATTGTATGATCCTAGTACTATGTCTCATTAGTGTACATATAGGTGATAAAGGCTACAATTACAATAGAAAGGTACCATTCTAGGTTTTAGCATACATAAAAATATAACAATAGATATGTAATTACTCAATATCTAGTGCTTAATAAGGGGTTTTAAGGTTACATGGGCCATATATAGTCATTAATGTCCCCCTACCATTCAAAGAAGTGTTTTCCTAAACAATTGACTATATGTATGTAGGTTTTTTTTCATGGACAATTGAACTTCCCATGTCACTTCATCCATTGGTGGTTTCTTCTATTTGATGATATAATTAATGATTGCTCGATTTCTTACCTATTAATTCCTGTCTTCCAAGATTTTTTTGGTTCTATTATTATTTACCCTTCTTCATTAATTTCTATTTCAATAGTTTGGACTTGTATCTTATCACTGATTATATTTTTTAAGAAAGAAACTTGGAATACTAGATGTACATGCGAAGAGGAGGAGACTGCAATTTGTAAGCAATATCTTCCAATCCTCTACAAAAATGAGCATACTTTGTCATTCAATATAACCCCACCATAGTTACACACTTTCCTTCATATTTAGGTAAGATTGTAAGACAATCCACTGAAAATTCTTCCCCACACTAGCTTGATATGGCTAATGGCTAAGCGAGTCATGGGGTCCTGATTGTCTCTCCATTATTTCATTGAGATGCCACATATTCTACGATGCTAGGTTTTAGCATACATAATAATATAACAATCGAAACACAGCTACTCAATATCTATTACTTAATAAGGGGTTTTAAGGTTACATGGGCCATATATACAGATTAACATCCCCTACAATTCAAAGAAGTGTTTTCCTCAACAAGTCACTTCTAAGAGTGTTTTTCATGAACAATTGAACTTCCCTATATTTGACTAGGTAAGGATTTCTTATCTTTTCCTCATGTTAGAAATACTTTGTTTTGAAAATAATTTATAAGATGGATTAAAACATGTATCATATCCCCTTGGTTAGTATCATTGGTAGATGTTCTTCCTAACAAATTTTTTGTTTCTTCAAGGGGTCTAAGGAAGGCTTTCCCCCTATCCCCTTTTCTATATATCGTTATAGTTGAAATTATCCTAAGTAGAAATTTTAAAAAAGTGGGACGAGAAGGAAAGCTTGTGGGGCTGAGTATCATACAAAATGTAAAAGGGTTAAATCATTCACATTTTGTAGATAACACCCTCCTTTTTTGGGGGAGGGGTGAGGCTCCAAAATAATTGTAAATTTCTTAAAAAAAATGAACTCCTATCTTTAACTATCTATAGAATCAGTCAATAAAAAGAAATTCCATCTATATGGTTGGAATTTTTCTGAAGCGGCACTAAACGAGATGTCAAGTATCTTGGAATTCCCTATCGCACTAGAATGAATGTCGTTTAAATATTTAGGAATTATAATCTCACAGGGAGTAACGAAAGTAGATTATTGGGAGAATGTATTAAAAAAAATTAGGAAACAAATCCAATCCTAGGGTGTACAATGGCTAAATGCAGCAAGAAAAGTAGTATTAACTAAGTATGTGTTTTCATCTCTTCCACTTTGTATGGGATCTATTCTGCTCTCCACTAAAGGAACAATCCATCAAATCAGAAGTATTTTGTAGAATTTTCATTTTTCATTTTTCATTTGAATCAAACTTGTTGGGACTTGAGTCAGTGGGTCCACTATATAGGGGTTGGTTATATTATGTGTCTGATTTGATGTTGCTGAGGCAACAAATTTTCCTTTAAGGATATATTTGAACGAAAAGCCTCCATTTACTTGCCCTAGATTCTGTTTTGTTTCTTTGGGAAGACTAGATTTTGATACTCCCCTTGCACCATTTGAATTGCTTGGTCCAGGGGATCCTCCCCGAAGCCTCAAGTTTAAGATGATGGTGGATGATGGAAGGATGTGATAATCTTATAACATCAGAACTTCCTACATGGATTTTCCTCCATAGATCAGACTTTGCAGGAACAGTGGGATATCCAGAGTGTGCATCATATTGTGCTTAATGTGACCTAAGGCCTGAACCCAAAATAATATAGATTTTCTGTTTGGGGGTTTGATAAAAATTTGGAAAGTTGTCGTAGTTCCCAGATCTGGTGTTGAAAAGTTATTTTTCCAAGAAACTCACCAAACTGAGAGTAATGTTTACTTTCACGACTATCAACTCGATGTCATAAGTTATCAATATAGTCACTTGGTGTGTGCATCACACATAAACTTGATAGAAGTTAAATAAAAAAAACAATTGAAATTTAAAAAATGGAGAATGTCAAAAGATGACCATGAATGAATCATTGAAGAGGGCATTCCATTAGAACTTTTTTAATTGAACTACCCAAGAATTTATTCTACTTGGATTCATCTTTGAGAACTTAGAGTTCAAATACATTGTTAGCATTTCTTTTTGTGCACTCTTAAGTTCTACATTCTTAAGAATGTGGTGATGTGAAAGAGATACTCATTGGGTCTTGTATTGAGTTACGAAGTTATATGTATACCACCTGTTATGTAGACTTGTATTGAGGATTTATTTCTCTGTTAATTTGGGATGTATATTGTGTTGTTAATGCTCTATTAATTTGTTATTGTGGTTGGTTAAGCAGAGCATTATTACTGCTCTATTAATTTGTGATTATAGTTTTTTGAATCATTTACTAAGAACCATTTACTAACATTATAGGAATGATTGAATGCAAAATGTAGCAACTAAATTAAAATTTACTTTCATTTCTACATATTCATGAGCTTAAATTATATGTAAAGCCTTCAAAAGCATCAAACCATGCATGCATCATGCAAATTGTGGGCCATGTTTTATAATTCAATTCTATCTAACTTATCTTTGTGCATTCAAATAACCTTATATTAAAAGTTAAAGCTATCAACCGATATCAATAGTAGTCTTTCTATACATGAATGCAAAATGTGCATACCATATTTCATAATGAAATTTTAAGTTATCATTGTTTTAGACATCTACACTAAACTATAAGATTCATTCAAATGCAAAATGTAGACCTCACATTTTGTAACTTGCAATTTTAATAGATTCATTTTAAATAACTCAAGGCAAAACAACTTTAAACAAAACCTAGGAATCATCTACTAACATTATAGGAATGACTAAATGCAAAATGTACCAACTAAATGAAAATATGTAAAACCTTTAAAAGAATCAAAACATGCATGCATCATGCAAATTGTGGGCCATGTTTTATAATGCAATTTTATCTAACTTATGTTTCAAAAACTTTATATTAAAAGTCAATTATCAATCGACATCCACAGTAGTCTTTCTATACATGAATGCAAAATATACATACAATTTTTTATAGTGCAGTTTTAAGTTATTATTGTTTTATACATATACACCAAATTATAAGATTCATTCAAACGCAAAATGTAGACCTCACATTTTGTAATTTTAAATTTTAATAGATTCATTTTAAATAGCTAAAGACAAAACAACTTTAAACAAAACCTAGGAATCATCTACTAACATTATAGGAATGATTGAATACAAAATGTACTAATTAAATGCAAATATGTAAAACCTTTAAAAACACCAAACCATGCATGCATCATGCAAATTGTAGGCCATGTTTTATAATGCAATTTTATCTATCTTATGTTTGTGAATTCAAACAACTTTATATTAAAAGTCAATTATCAACTCACGTCCATAGTAGCCTTTATATACATGAATGCAAAATGTACATAACATATTTTATAATGCAATTTTAATTTATCATTGTTTTAGACATCTACACCATATTATAAGATTCATTCAAATGCAAAATGTAGACTTCACATTTTGTAATTTGCAATTTTAATAGATTCATTTTAAATAACTCACGACAAAACAACTTTAAACAAAACCTAGGAATCATCTACCACCATTATAGGAATGATTGAACCTAAAATGTACCAAGTGCAAATATGTAAAATATTTAAAAGAATCAAACCATGCATGCATCATGCAAATTGTGGGCCATGTTTTAAAACGCAATTTTATCTAACTTATGTTTGTGCATTCAAACAACTTTATATTAGAAGTTAAATATCAACTCACATCCATAGTATCCTTTCTATACATGAATGCAAAATGCACATACCATATTTTATAATGCAATTTTAAGTTATCATTGTTGTAGACATCTACACTAAATTATAAGATTCATTCAAATGAAAAATCTTGACTTCACATTTTGTAATTTATGATTTTAATAGATTCATTTCAAATAACTTTAACAAACCAGCTTTAAACAAAACCTAAGAATCATCTACTAACATTATAGGAATGATTGAATGCAAAATGTACCAATTAAATGCAAATTTGCTTTCATTGCTACCTATTCATGAACTTAAACATGTAAAACCAAGTGTTAAGCATCAAACCATACATCATGCAAATTATACCATGCAAAATGTACATAAACTCCAAAATTAGCATGTATTAAATCACAATAAAGAGTTCAAGATTTAAAATATGTCCAAAATGTATATCATTATAAAAATAAATATATAATAAAAAGTTGTCAAATAATAAGATTCATGAATTCATAATAAAGAGTTTTACTTTAAATATGTCCAAAATTTATATAATGATAAAGGTAAATATAACATTAAAAGACTATCAAATAAAAATTTACATCAACTTAGAGAATCAAATTGAAATATATAATCTATCAACCTCCCCATGCTCTCATCAAAATTATGGTTCCCTACACAACATGTGAAATTGCATATCTACATAACATTGTGTACTTTAAAATTAAATTTTAATGTTTTAAAATTAAATAAGAATGCAGTCACCAAAAAAAATTATAAAAAAATTCAAATTCCATGCAATACCTCCTGGTGTTCCCCCTCCATTGTGCCCTTTTGGTGTTCACCGTGCATTTCACCCTCCTGGATGCCATGTACAATACATGTATATGTATATATTAAAAAAATTAAATTGCACATGAAAATGCATAAAATCGCAATATTAAAAAAATTGTTACACGAATTTTTCAAATTGTTTAGATGATCCTATGCCCATCACTAAAGTTCATGGGGAATGGAAATCATCTCCACATACCTAAAATTCCAGGATTTTAAAACTATAAGATAAATCTATCTCATTTTTTAATGAAACTTGCACTTCAATTTATAACAAAACATAAGTAAAATATTCAATACTTGTAGCACATCTCCTAGTAGGGAGGAAGACGATGGCGTTATGTCCAAAACATCGGTCAGAATCAGAATTTGTTAACATTTAATTATATATATGTAATTATTTCTTTTTAAAATATGTCATCACAATATACCAATATAATAAAGGTAGAATAATAATTGTATCAAGAGGAACTCTTCTCCTCGATGGGGGTGATAATGGTGAGGGCCAGCTGTTGGTGCATTGCATCATAGAGCCATAGGGGCTTCCACGTGCCACATGAAGGAATTGAAGGGTCGTTGGGACCCATACCCCGCACCTCACAAGTACTAATTAATGTAGCTCAGATCCAGGAGAGTTTCCATTACCAAGCACTAGGCGATGAGGAAAGAGTGTTGGGAGAGGAAGCGTTGTGGGTTGTTTATGTCCTGGATCAAGCTGTCACTTGAGGAGAAAGTGTAGGGAGAGAACTTCAAATGTGGCTTGGATGAGAATTAGCACCTGCTAAAAGCTTGGCCATGGGATTCGGGGGAAGAATTATTTGTCTGGCATGAAAGTTTGTTTCTCTTCGGTGCTTAAGAGTGTAGGTGGGAAGCAACCACTAAGCTCTACTTAGATTGGCTCTATCTGTGGTTCTCAGAAGCTCCACTGGAGTGTTAGGTTATTGGGAAGAATGGATTTTGGTGCCTTCTCTAGAGTGACTCGTTCACAATGCACCCTGGGACCAATGGCAGGCATCCATACTCCTTTGGAGGCTGCGGATACGGTGTTGGTCCTCAGCACAGAAGGACCTTCGGCTCTGGAATTGTAAGTGGAATTTTGTTTTCATTTGATCAATGTAGAATCATCAGGTGGGTTTCACAACGAATACAACACCCTCCCTACGGTAGTGATACCAGTGGGGGTGGTGTTGGACATATGCCTTGACAACGAGGATTCGCCTGAAGAGGGGGTGTTAGCCCATGGAGGGATGAGCGCCAACACAATGGAGAGCTGAGTTTGGACTCTTAGTCGACCAAGAGATATCACTCTGATGCAGACATTGACATGTCCCTAGGCTGCTCCCTGGGCCATGTTGAAGCTTCATCCACTTTGGAGTCCATTGCAGTCCAGCTCAACAACATCCAACTCAGCATGGAAACACTATGGGAACAAAGATATGATGACATGAATGAATTGGTGGCTTATATCAATGACCTCCAATATATGCATACCGAGATCCTGTACTCCATAAAAGGTCTTTGGTGGTAGCTCCAACATGAAAATGACCATTTTGATGCCCTAGAGACTCGGATGGAGCACACATACTATCACTCCTCTTGTGTTTCCCCCAACCCTCCTCCTTAATGTGTATTCATGTGAAATCTCTTTTTGCTCCTTGTTTATCGGTAATAATCAATGACACTAAATGTCTTGACTTCTTCTTAGGCTTCTTAGTGTTCAGAGCATGGCCCATGATAGATATTAATTCTATGACACTGTATCTTGTTGCAATGGTGATGTATTTTAGTGGTGCGATGGTAATGTATTTTGCTGACTTTTCTGCTAGTTAATATAAAGCTTGTTTTTTTACCGACAAAAATAAAACATGAACTCTTCAAAAA
This sequence comes from Pinus tabuliformis, assembly GCA_031772625.1. Classification (NCBI taxonomy): domain Eukaryota; kingdom Viridiplantae; phylum Streptophyta; class Pinopsida; order Pinales; family Pinaceae; genus Pinus; species Pinus tabuliformis. Next base: position 756,011,453 of record CM062815.1, on the reverse strand, counting down.
AACTAACATCTCTCAAATATCTTCATTGGAACCTGAACCTAGGACCATGAAATTATCAAAAAAATTGTTCAACAAATGAGTTGACTGCAAATGGTGAACATATGATACATTTGTGTTAGATTATATTTGAAAAAAATAACGAAATGTATGTCAACCAGCATTAACACATACATTATAAATTACATTAAAATATCCACCCTAACCATTAACACATACCAGTCCCACACCCTCTTCTTCATGAACAGTTAGGACTTGCCAGCCATTACGACAAGCCTTTTCATATGCTTTAAGCTCCTTAGTATTCATCTTATCTATCTCCTCGTCTATTTTATATACAAAATTAGCACATGCATTATCTCGTGCTCTTTGCCAATTTAGATAGATATCAATTCTAGTCAATGCACTATGTATGTTTTCTATAATGGCATCCCTTCCTTCTCAACCAATTTGAGAAGTGGCATCCATCTCTAACCACAAAGTTACCAGAAGAGGAGGTTGGCATAATGAAGGTGGCTAAGGGTGAGGTAATTCAGTATCACGTAATGCGCCCTTACTATCATATAACTAACATTTCCCAGTACCATAATATTCATATGGAAGGTCATTATAATTGGGTTTCATACCCAAAACAAATTTTGCATAAAATAATTTTTCAAAATAAATTGGAACCTCATCATTCCATGGCAGCTTTCCATATGCTGCAAGGAACCTATCATACAAATGGTTGGCTATATCAGGGTGCTTGAAATATTTCACCTTGAGCATCTTTCTTTTTGGCCCTTCTTTGAAATTAAACATATATTTTTCATTTTCTTTTGTAACCCTTTTATTAACCTTGACCCATTTATCGAGACCCATCACTGCTTCCTTTCTACGCCTCATCATATCTATAAATGAATATGTGATTGGCCCAAGCTTCTCGCAAATATCAATAAATGATTTTAGAGAGTAAACAACTATTTCTAAGCTTTTTCTACTCTATACAGGGACCTCTAAACTCCCAAGATCTTTCCTCAATTAAGAATAATGACTATTTCACTTTTGTAATGTGCATTGTTGGAGGTTTGTATCCCAAGGAAGCTTATCTGGAATATTATATGGATAAGTGGTAGTGGGTGTCTTGCCTTCTTCTTGAACTATTCGACTTTGGTTGCATCTACCTGGAACAAAATTTTCACCCTCTTGATCAATATATAAAATTTCATCAATATAAAAGCATGTGAACAAGACATAGTTACCCATCAAACGAGAAAATTACCTAGTACTCGTTTTTTTAGGTAGAAAAAAACCACTCATTTTGAAAAGTGGTGATTCAAAATATACATTTAGTTTTTAGCATATTTTTGCCACTTTAAATTTTCTTATGTATCAATTATTAACATTTTTTTAAAATGTTAATGATTTTCATGTTGATTTTGAAAAGTGTTGATGCAACAACAACACATTTTTTTAGACGGCTTATTTTTGACACTATAAATTTTTTATGTATCATATATGAACATTTTTTTTGTTAGTGATTTTCATCTTCATTTTGAAAAGTGTTGATGCAACATCAACCCTTTTTATTTAGAGGCCTTATTTTTTACACTTTAAATTTTTGAATGTATTAAGTGTAGATAATTTTTTTTTAAATGTTGGTGATTTTCATGTTGGTAAAATAACATAAAATAAAATAAAAATAAAAATAAAATAAAATAAAATAAAATAAAAAACATGACCAAAAAAAATCAAATACAAAAAAATATATAAAAAAGAAAAGAAAGTAAAAAAACAATAAAAAAACTAAAAAATAAAAAAATAAAAATAACTTGTAGAAATAAAAAACTAAAGCAAAATAAAAAATAAAAAATATCAAAAAATTCAAATATTGGAAAAAAAAAACCATAAAAAAACACAAAAAATAATACAAAAGAAAACAAAAAATCAAATATTGAAATAAAAATAAGAAAAAAAAAAAAAACCTTTAATAAAACATAAAATAAAAAATATCACAAAAAAATGAAATAAAAAAAAAAAAGACAAAAAAAACTATAAAATTTTAAAAAAATCAAAATTAACTTGTAAAATTTAAAAATTAAAAAAAAGGGGAAAATATTTCAAAAATACACATAGCTTTAAGAAAAAAATAAAAAATTAACAAAATAAAATCAAAAACAATTTTTTTATGTTAAAAAAAGAAATTAAAAACAGAATAATTAAAAAAATAACAAAAAAAATTAAAATTAAAATTTAAAAAAAATAAACGAAATAAAACTAAAAATAAAAGTAAAAAAATAAATTTAAAAACGATTTAAAAATATATATTTGAAATAAAAATATAAAAAAAAAAAAACATGATAATTCAAAAGAACAAAAAAAAAATAGGCTTCAGTGGCAAGGGCGAATTCGAGGAATCAACCCCTGCAACCCTAGGCATGTTAGGATGTGGCGGTGGGTGGGGAGGGAGCTCCATGCAGCTCCCTGCACACCTACCCCCGCAACCCAACTGACCCGAGGTGGAAGGGGCCGATTCTTGGAATCGGCCCTTCCCACCCCCAATGTCACAACCCCAATTCTTTTTTCCCAAATTGAGTCATGTGTGGCACCGGATAAATGACACCAAGGATAAATTTCATTTGTGTTTCCCCGACAATGCTTACTTATTCCTTCTTTCATTATTATTAAATAGTTATGTGTGTAATTCCATAACAAGATAGTTACAACACTTCAATATGCAAGAGACACGTTTCTTCAATGTCAACTTCTTGTATAAATTTCTAAATAAATTTACAATCATTGGGGAGACTATTTCTCGAACCTATTTCATAAAATTTACAAAATGTCGATCGAGTTGCACGCCGTGCTGCACGACTCGACCACATCGCCCAACCATGTCTCATTCTCCCATACCCAGCTCTCAGCACACTGTGTTGGTATACCCAAACTCCTATACGCACCCTTTTTGCTTCTCGACACACCCATGCCACTCAAGCCTGGCACCCGCATTGTTCTCCTACCTGAGCACACTTCCACCTATTTTCTATTGCACACCCGCCAAACTATCTATTGATCTGTCATGCGACAAGTTTGCGGTTCACTCGACTGAGTCTTCCTAACCCGTGCACACCTTTGAATGGTCTTCAGACTTGCTCGACCTGCGGGCTCATCACCACCCATCGTTATTCACCCCGACCTTGCACTTTTTTTTTAATGTTCGGTTGGCATGTTTGAATTCGATGCTCCTCCTCCAAGTTGCCATTGCATTTATATACGAGAGTTAACTCATGGAGGGGCTCATTCTACCTCCAAGCCGACCCTCCCTTTCATCATTTCACACCCCCACTCATCACTTCAGCCTGCCCGTATCACACAGCCTCAACCCTATAAACTCTCAGTTGCCCTCCATCCAACACTTAGTCGACTTTTTGATTTTTGATTCCCCCCCCCCCCCCCACCATGTTGACTTCCCCAGCATGTGCGCTCGCCCGATTGCCCAATGTACAGGTCACTCGGAATGCTCGCCCAGGTACCCAACGCATAGGTCACTCAGTGCGCCCACCCATTACGAGTGATCATCACACTTTTCTTGGTACACCCACCTGTCGCATGGGTGCACCCACCGCTCATCAGTCAAACATGCATGTTTTGGGTGCCTGATTTACCCAAGGGTGAGAGTGATGACTCGAGGGCCTGACATCCTCCCCCACTAGAATTCATTATCATCCCTAGCAATCCAGCCACTCTCATCAGATCATCATCATACTTAACAATCTCCTTCTTCCATCTCCACAACAAATCCTCTGTTTCCTAGCTACTCTCCTCTGGTATATTCTTCCATTTGATAAAGAACTCCTATCGTGTAGTGTTCCCAAAACCCATAGTTCAAAGATTCAAAATATTCTCCAAAGCAAGGTGTGGCATGTCCATAATCATGGCTGGTCCTCTCGATGGTGTTTTACTCTCAAGCTGATGTGCATCAAGTTTACATCTCTTGAGCTGACTCATGTGGAACATAGGATGTTTCGAATGCATGTGGTTCGGAAGATCCAACCCATAGGCAACTTCCCCAACTCACTTCTTTATCCGTAATGGTCCTTCATACTTCCTCGTCAAAGATCTCGCAGTCCCTTTTGGTGGCTGAAACTAATCCCTGGTGATCCTTAGAAAAACCATGTCTCCAACATTGAAGTGTGTGTCTCGTCTATCCTTATCTACCCATTCCTTCATCCTCCTTGTAGCTTCATCCAGGTGTACTCGTGCTAACTACAAGGTCTCCTCCCATGCTTTCAAGAATTTCTTTGCATGTGGAATCCTCATAAATCCTCTTGATAGCACAATGTGTGGAGAAACTAGCAACTATCCATTTACCAACTCAAATGGACTATATGGTTTCGGAACTCTTCTACATATTGTAGCTAAACTAAGCCACATCCAAGGGTTCAAGCCAATTCTTCTTATCATTCATCACATAATGCCTGAAGTAGTCCTCCATCAGTGCATTAATCCTTTCATTCTACCCATCTGTCTTCGGATGGTAACTCGAACTCTGTAGAAACTTTTTTCTCGACCAACTTGAACAAAGTGGTCCAAAATATTCTTGTAAATCATGGATCTCAGTCCGACACAATACTGAATGGCATACCGTAATACTTCACAGCATGTTTTAACAATAGCTCAACAGTCTTCTTGACCCCACATGCTATCTTCATGGGAATGAAGACGGTATACTTAGAGAAAACATTAACCATGACCATAACTCCATTATACCCATGTACCTGCAGTAACTAAGTGATGAAGTCCATCAAAACACTCATCCATGGTTTCTCTGGAATAGATAAAGGCTACAACAATCATCCCTGTCTCTAATTATCCGATTTTTCTTGCTGACAAATGATGCAGGTATGTACATACTCCTCTACATCCTCTCGCATCTTCTCCCAAAAAATCCTCTCTCCAACAATGCCAAAGAGCGACACTACCCTAAGAGAGCAGCCCATTGAGAATCATGGCACTCCTTCAAGAGGTGCCTCCTAAGTCCCGATGACTAGGGAATGTAAATTTGGTTCTCAAATAACAAGATTCCATCTCGTAGAAAAAACCTCTGTGTGTTTCCCTCCTTCGCCTGCTTAAAAAATATTTTTGCTTGAGTATCTATCTCCATACTAGCTCAAAGCCTATTCTGCATATCTTTGGTCATATTTACTCAACTCCTATTGTGTTATACCCAGTCCTCTCCCTCCTCAGGTGTGGCTAACTGCCCCTTCCTACTGAGGGCATTTGCAGATGCATTGAGTCTTCCCGGTCTATACTCAATAGTCATGTCGAATTCTGCCAATGAGGTTGCTTCGCTAACAACTTCTGTTTGGATGAAAAATATCTTCCTGCAACATTTTCAATATTGACAACAAAACGCTTCCCAATTAAGTAATGCCTCCATACCTATAAACAGTGGATGATCGCAGTCATCTCCTTCTCATGAGCCAGATACTGTCATTCTCTATCCAACAACTTCTGACTCTCATATGCCACTGGATGCCCATCCTACATAAGAACTCCTCCTATTGCAAAATCTGGAGCGTTTGTGTGCACATCAAATAGTCTCTCAAAGTCAGGTAAATTCATTATCGGTGTTGTAACCATCCTCTTCTTCAAATCTTCAAATCTTGCTTGACACTTCTCCGTCCAAATCCATCGCTTTTCCTTCTTCAAAAGGTGTGTCAGTTGCAATGTCACTTTGGAGTACCCCTCTACAAACTTCTGTTGGTAGTTGGTCATCCCCAAAAACACCCTCATATCATGGAAACTTTTTGGTTCAGCCCAATCCTCTATCGCATTCGCCCTGCTTGGATCCATCTATATGTTTCCTTGACCCACAATGTGTCCAAGGAACAAAATTTCAGTTTTGGAAAACATACACTTTTACTTCTTCAAGTACAATTAATTCTTCTTTAGCATCTCAAATACCAAATCCAAGTGCTTTTTATGATCCTCTATGTTATCACTGAATATCATGATATCATCCAAGTATACTACTACAAACAAATTTAAATATGGATGCAACACATCATTCATCAAAGTGAAAAACGTAGCAAGAGTGTTGCACAACCCAAAAGGCATAATGAGGAATTAAAAACTCCCATATCTCATCAAAATCGTGGTCTTCTTCTCATCTTCTTCCACTATCCACACATGACAATACCCATACCTCAAGTCCAACTTGGAAAACACTGGGGCTTTCGCAATCTTATCAAAGAAATCTACAACAAGTGGCAAGGGATATCTATTCTTTATTGTCTGCATATTAAGAGCACGATAATCAAAACACATTCGCAATTCATTTGTATCTTTCTTTCACTGTAACAATACCAGAGCACCATACAAGGACCTTGAAGGTCGTATGAAACCTGCATTAGCAAAATCCTTCACGCTCATTTCAATTCCTCCAATTCTAGCCCCGATAAACGATAAGGAGCTTTTTTTAGAGGTTGCTTCCCTAGCTCTAGCTCAATGTTATGGTCCATTGCACGTCTTGGTGGAAGAATTTTCAGCAACTCATCAGGCATAAAATCTGCATACTTGTCCAATACATTGGAAATCTCAGCTGGAATAGGCGTCCCCACTCCAATTGCTTTCAAATTCCCTGTTGACTGTCTCATATGTCTCCACATCTGAATCCTGCATTTCCTTACTCATACTTAGTGCAAAAACATGTTGCACATTTACTTCCTTCCTTTTCTTATGATTAGGAAAAGTTCAAGTTTGTGAGCTTCCAATCAACATAACCTCATTGCAAAACAAGACAATATTTTCTTTATTTCCCTTCAGAAAAGCTTTCCCTTATATCATTTCAAAGTCATTCATCTCCATCACTGCGAAGTCCAATCGTCCTTGTCAATCTTCAATTTGAATTGGCACTTCATCTACCAACCCTGACAATTTAGCCTTTGACTTCACTGCCTTGACCTCCACATTAGTTGGAACAATTTGAAACCCAACTTCTCTTTCCAACCTTGTCCTCATGAAGTTGTGTGTGGCACCTGTGTCCACCAATGCTTGGATGGTTTTTCCATGAACCTCCAATTCAAGAAATCCCAAACTATGCATCCAAGGTTTCTTTCATTCAAAAACTTCATATTGCACACATACCTAGTTTGTGAATCCTATTGTTGTATTGTCTCTGGTACCATCTGTCACGGCCCCAATTCCTTTTTCCCAAATTGAGTCACATGTGGCACCGGCTAAGCGACACCAACCATCAGTTTCCTTTGTGTTTCCTCGACTACGCCTACTTATTCCTTCTTTCATTATTATTAAACAGTTATGTGTGGAAACACATAACAAAACAGTCACAGCACTTTAATATGAAAGACACACATTTATTCAATGTAAAAATCTTACATAAATTTCTTAATAAATTTACAATCGTCAAGCAGACTATTTCTCAACCTTGTTTCATAAAATTTACAAAATGTCGGTTATGCTATCAGTCGATTTGCACGTTGTGCTACACGACCTGACCACATCACCCAACCATGTCTTATTCAACTTGTTCCCAGCTCTCTACACACCGTGTCGATCTACCCAAACTCCTACACACGCCAGTTCTGCTTCTTGGCACACCTGTGCCACCCGAACACTGCACCCACACTATTCGTCTACCTGAACACACTCGCTCCTATTTTCTGTTGCACACCCGTCGAAATCTCTTATGGACTGTCATTCGATGGGTCTACGGTTCACCTGACCTAGTTCGCTTGACCTTTGCATACCTTCGAACTGGCTTCAGACTTGCCCGTCCCGTGGGCTCATCACCACCCAGCTTTGTTCACCTTGGTCTCGCACTTGTGTTTTCTGTTCGGTTTGCTTGTTTGAATTCGATACTCCTCCTCCAAGTCTCCATTGCATATATATATGGGAGTTAACTCCTGGGGGGGCTCTACCTAGCTCCACATTGACCCTCCTTTTCATTGTGTCACACCCCCACTCATCACGTTAGCCCACCCATATCACACTTCATTTGCCCTATAAACTCTTGGTTTCCCTCCATCCAACACTTAGCCAATTTTTCATTTTTGGTTTTTCTCCTCCAAATTAGCTTCCCTGACGTGCACTTTCCCGAGTGCTTCACACACAGGTCACCCACTCGCCCGCTCGATATGATTGATCATCACACTTTTGTGGGTGTGCCCATTCCTTGTCGATTAAATGCATTGGTGTTTAGTGCCTGACTCGCCCAAGGGAAACGATGATGACTCGGGGGCCTAACACCCAAGCCAGCTGGGTCGTAGGGGTGGGCAGGGAGGGAGTTGCGTGCAACTCCTTCCCTGCCCACCCCCGCGGCCTAGCCAGCTAGGGTGTGAGGCCCACGAGTTGTGTTGGGCACGCCCATGCATGACGGATGCCTAAACTTGGTTATGTGCGACGCGTTGTGTGCAGGTGAACTTGGTTATGTGTGGCAGTGTGTAGACTTCTCAATTTTATGCATCAAAGGCCTTTTGTTGTTTTCCTTCCCACTAAGAAAACGTTTTCACATTTGTCAATGCATGCAAAGGAGCTGCTATAGAAGAAAAGTTAGCAATAAATCTCCTCCAATATTGGGTTGCTCCCAAAAAACTTCTTACCTTGATAACTGTCTTGGGCATTGGCCAATTAAAAATGACATCAACCTTGGAGAGATCTATTTTCAACTCACCTCCTCCAACAATATGATCTAAGGAAACTAAATAAGTTTTCCAAGCTCACATTTTGACATATTTAGATACAACTATTCTTTCTTTAAGACATCAAGTATTTTTCTCACATGCATGACATGTTCATCACGAGATTTAGTGAAAATTAAGATTTCATCTAAGTAGACTATAAAAAACTCATCAAGAAATGGCCTCAACACATCATTTATCACACATATGAAGGTAGCAGGAGCATTACATAAATCAAAAGGCATAACTAGCCATTCAAACAAACCTTGTTTTGTTTTGAATGTTGTCTTCCAAATGTCTCCTTTAGCAATTCTAATTTGATGGTAGCCACTCCTTAAGTCCAACTTAGTAAAATACTTTTCATCTTTCAATTGATCAAGTAAACCATCTATTATAGGAAGTGGGTAATGGTTCCTTACCGTAATCTTGTTCAATGCACAAAAGTCCACACACATACGCCATGTTCCATCCTTCTTTGGCACCAAAATAATAGGTGAACCACATGGCGAGTAAGATGGCTTTATGATCCATTTATCCAACAACTCTTGAATTTTCTTTTTAAGTTTTTCACTTTCCATCACTAGCATCTTATACATGCCAATCTTAGGAATAGGACTATCTTGCTCCAACTATATCTCATGTTGGATTCCGCTCTTGGGAAGCAATCCTTTTGGTTCTTGGAGCATCTCGATATATTAGATAACAACATCAACCAATTCAAAATTCAATCTTGAATCACAACCTTGAACAACTTCATTATAAACAGCATTCTTTGGTTTGATCATTAGAGGCAAAAAATTTGTGTTTGAATTCACTAGTCTTTTCATCTCCCCGCATTAACAAGTGAAATATTTAGCTTCTTGCTATGAGCTCTCCTAATATATTCTACTCCATATTTTAACAAATGGTATTTGTTTTCATGTCTATGGAAGATAGATTTTATGTCGTAGATACAGGCTTCCCAAAACTATACCACATATGTCTAATGGCACAAGATCAAGCTCCACTTAATCTATGCAATTTGCAATAATGGCAACTTTCAATTTACACTTTCTAGTTACTTGCAATTGTGCATTGTCACACACCCATCCTAATGATATGGTTTATGACATGGAATGGTTTCCAAGTTTAAAATTTTGACAATGTTTTCAAAGATGAGATTGGATTAAGAGCCACTATCAAAAAGAGTATCAATTTTTCTATGTTTTGAGATCACCCTTATCTGCAAAAGTTATATCATCTTCTTTTCATTTGGATTTTCATAGTGTGAATTTGGAGTACTAGTGCTAGAAATGGATTCTTTTCCCTTCATAACCATGGTTGTGATTTTAGTTTCATCGCCCGAATCGGATCCCAAATCCTGTTGAGTGGTTGAAGTTGTCTTTTGTTTTCCCTTGTTGTTGAATTTATTTGGTTTCGTTTCGGGATAAAGCTTCCAACAATGAGCTTCATCATGGCCCTCTTTGGAATAATGCTTGCATGTTAATTTCTCTCCTTCCTTCTTAATATATGCATTTTTCTTTCCCTTCCCTTTGAAACCATTTTCTTTTCCTTTTCCCTTAAAGGGAATTTTACTACCCTCTTCTGGAGTGTTTTTCCCTCTTAGCTCAAGTTGAGTGGCTTGCACACACCCCTCATCTAAATTATTGGAATTAAACATAAGGATAATATGCCTAAGGTAACTGTGTAATCCCCCTGTGTACTTCAAAAACGTTTCTTTTGATCACAAATCTACACCTAACATTAGAGACCTTTTTCTAAATTGTTGGGTGTACTCTTAGAAATTTTGACCTTTAAGTTGTCTAAAGTTCTGCCAATTCATTATGGCTTTCTACATATAACCTAGAGGATAGAATTGTCTTTTAATTGCAGAAATGAGATCAAACCAAGAAATTGAGATCTTACCATGTTTTTTAATCGCTTCTTGTGTCTTTGATTCCCACCATAATAGTGTTGCACCCTCTAGCCTCAACGAAGCTAATTGAATCATTATGTCATCGTCTTCAAGGTTTTGAATTATGTAATAGACTTCCAACTAACGAACCCAATTGTCAAGCTTCTCTACATTCAATTCACCATTATACATGGGCAGTTCAAATTTAACAGAGGTTTTAATCAGGGTGATTGACCAGTTCCTTTTGAGGTATGTTGATGAGTATCAGTAAGGGTTGTGTTAGTGGAAGAGGGTGGATATGCCTATGAAGAAGAAGATGAATAAGATGGTCGAGAGGGTGGAGCTTTACCTCCATTTCCATTACCTCTTCCTAAAAAAACCCTTCATTTGGAGGTTTTTAGCTTTCACCCTGCAATCTCATATTCCTCTCTTCATAGAGGACCTTCACCATCTTTGTCATATCAAATAAATCCTTCTTCAAGATCTTCTCATCCTCTGTCATGTTTGTAGGCTCTCCTTCATGAGACATGCTCACTGGAGTCTCAACTGCAACTTGAGGAAGAAATGGTGGTGGAGATTATGGCAACCTTTCCCTCCTTCCCCTTTAGCTAACTTCAAGGATTTCAACTAGCTTCCCTTCTCCCCCTTTTAGTTTTAACCTTGTAAGAATGCCATTCACTTACAAACAATTAAATCCTTCTTGCACAAATAAAATGGCCAAGAGCTCTCATACCAAACTTGATCTGATTAAGAAATTTATTTTTTTTGTGCTAAAATTCTTTTTCAGAATTTATTAAACATGCTTAAGGATCTATGAAATTATTTGCAAGTTTAAATATGGGTTTTTGAGGGATTTTATGTATTTTGTATGTGCAAATTAACATAAAAAAATGACTGAACAACATCATATAATAGGCATAAACATCACCATAAATAGTATCACAGTAGAACATGATGAAGGAGTTCACCCCTACTGGGCTACATCTCCTTGGTCCAACTTCCAATGGCTTTCCCCTCTCTACTATGCTCAAAAATGTGAATACATTAGTTTACAATGCTCAAAAAGCTCTAAAACCTATTCCGATGGCTCCAGAATTCCCAAATATGCTTTTGTAGCCTCCTGCTGCTCCTGACTTGGTTAAAAACTCCAAAAGTTACGGCCTTTCCCAATCTTCTACTAATCACACCGTAAATTCCCCAAAAGTTGGCACCATCCTACAAAGTTGTGCCAAAACGCGCTAACGGAGCGACAATTTTGCCAAAAATCTGTCAAATTTGTCGGACACATTAAATGTCCTCTAACACATTTTTTTTTTGAAAAATGTGAGCACGTGCGGGCCATGTGCCCAGGGCTAAGGCCAACGGCCTATCCCCGCCAGTCAGGCCCCCTGTTCCTCTCCACCTGTGGTCGTATATGGGTAATGTAACCAAGGGCTGACCACTGTGGGCTAGCCCTACCCCCAAATATCGCACAAGTACAATTTAAATATGTGTTGATTATTATACATGTTAAGAGCCAAATGCGATGGCGTATTGGCGGAAGCTTTGGAATTGTTGTGTGAGGTCACAGTTTCAACCCCCGCTACCTCTGTTAGGACTTGACCCATAATTTGGTGGCCCCCGTTCTGCCACGGGGTGGCCTCTGACTAGGCCACGTGTCAGCCCGTGGTTGGCCACCAACTAACCATTAAAAATCCACCAAATTGCACCATGAGGATGTGCCACTTGGCATGATATGATTCGCCTAGGTATTTTGACCAGTCAACCTGCCACATACACCTGCCCAATCAGTGCCATGTCAACAATACAGACTGTTGACTTGGATGTCATTTTTTTTTTTCCTATTTGGGAAAGTGAACAGAACATGATTATGGGATCATACAGTGTCTGTTTCATGTGAAATGAGTCGGGTTGAATTCAGGATGACGAGCACTACGCGGTCATCTAGGTTCCACACTGATCTGACAACTTTTAATTTGAGCTATTATTTTAGCACTTGATCACTAAGTGCCCAACATGACTCATGGATGGATTGGACAAAGGGAATAATAGAGTTATGATGCTATGATACTTGGGTTGACTTCTTCATGGCTATGACTAAGAGGTAGTCCTGGTGGACCTTTAGTGGGGGAGGCAGCAATGATGGAAGGAACCTATGACATGATATGATGTGATATGTGGTTTGAGTGACCAAGGGAACTAAACCTGATTGGGGACTAGGATGTGATGACCGATGTTGTGATGAGTCTACTATGATAGACAACATGGGAAGCTAGGGTCATGGACATCGAGTTGGATAGATGGAGTATGGAAGACATTATGTAGGGACATTATGCAGGTGCACTTATAGAGATGTCACTTATGGGCATCCAAGGAGGAGTGCCAAGGAAGGGATGTTGTGCGGATGGACTTGCTGATGTGACATGGAGACATTTTACAGATGAGCCAATGGGTGCATTGTACAATTTTGCACAACAACGCCATGGACTAGTTGGATTTGTGAGTAGACTACGAGAGAATTCCTACCACATGGATTGCAGAGGCATCTTGCAGTGGCACTTGAGATGGAAACATGTATGCTTGCTGAAGGTGTTGGCTGGAGATGATATATAGGCGTTCATGATGACCTGAGATAGTTGCATCCATTAGAGACTTCATGTTATCATGGTCTTGGAGTATCTTATTCATTGAGGAGTGGAGGTCAGAGATGTACCTGAATATGATGAAGTATGGGATGCATACTTTTGGGCACATTTATGGGGTGTGTTCATGGGGAGTGACTTGACGAATGTGATCAAGATGAGACACGTTGGAGTTTGTGGAGTTGCAACGATGGTGATACTTTGGCGGTCGCATTTGGGCATGGGTTGAGTTGATGAGACTTGACCACTTTGATATACATGGTGGCCGATTGGTCTATGACCATAGGTAGCACATGGATGATGAGGCAGGTGTAGACTTTCCCCTTTGATAGGTTTGATGGATAGCATATTACAGATAAGATGGAGGTTGCTTCATGGACTTTGATATGGCACAATGAGAGTTGGTTTGATGGGAGGAGCTCTTCATTTTGAGGAGATGAACCTCACACATATGGATGATGATTCTTGGATAGATGTGACTGATTTATATGCAGCACATCGACACCAACATCATGGATAGCATGTTGCAGATGAGATGGAGACTACTTCATGGACCTGGGCATGGCTTACTTTACATTTTGATAGAGATGGGATGGATTCTTAATTGAGTTGATGTTATGATGAGATGTTGAGGGAAACAGCTAATGATGGCATGAGGAGGTGACTTCTCATCATTTGAGTGTGATAGTTGAACTGATCACCCAACTAGTTCGAATCATGGGGTCTGGAAGTGTACTGAGATATGTTTGAGTTAAGTTGGAGTATCATGGCAACAGTTCACATGATGACGATACATGATGATTTGAGATGATATATGTTATAGTGATAGAATGTAGCTTGAGTTGGAGGGACCAACCTTCTAGAGTGGGGCAGCATGTAGAGATTGTGACGGATGTGGTTGATGATCATGGATTGAGGAGACTTTCCCATTCATGGAGTCATGAACCTTGATGGTTTGTGCGATGATGGAGCAGAGTTGGGCAGCATGGACATTTTGGAGATGTTGGAGCTAGCAACACTTTGCGATGATATGGTGGAGTTGTCGAGGATGACAACCTTATTTAGAGTGGGGGAGGATGGCAAGCCCACTTGTTGAGTCAGGCGCGCCAATGTGTGATGGGCGCCCAAACTAGGTTATGTGCGACGAGTTGTGAGGAGGCAAAATTAGTTATGTACGACGGTGGGTAGACTTCTCAGTTTTATGTGATGATTCAAGTTGGCCATACCCACATGTGTAATGGGTGCTTGAGTTTAGTTATGTGCAATAAGTCATGTGGAGCCATGCATGGTTTTGTGCGACGGACGGGCACGCCCATGTGCGATGGGTAGGCACGCCCCAAGACGTGTGACGAGAAACTTATAGGCGGGGACCATTCGATAGTGTGGAGGCCAACATAAATTAAGTGGACACGACAGACTAAATGAAGGGGTTGGGCCGACGTGTATAATTAGGGAAGCCAACCCATACTTGGGTGGACGGTCGTATCACTTAAGCGTGGAGACATGGGTATATATACGCCATGATGGAGAGAATTCAAGGTAACCAAGAAGCATCGAGAAACAAGTGTGAACTTTCTCTGAAGTTCATGGACCTTGGATGAGCAAGGAAGGGAGAAAGAGTTAATTGAGGGTTGGATGAACAGGTGTAGGAAACAACTGTGGGCCAAGCTAAATGATGTGGGTGGGTCTGAATGAACTAGGTGAAGATGAATGGCTACAGGCCGAGCTGAATGACCTAGGTGGGTCTGAACAACTTGGGCAGAGCTAAATGACTGCGAGTCAAGCTGAATGACCAGGGTAGAGCTGAATGACCTAGGAAAAGCTAAACGACTATGGACCGAGCTAAATGACTATGGGCCGAGCTGAACGACCTGGTGTGGCAGTGAAGTAGCATAATTTTTCTAAGGAAAATGAAACCTGGGGTTTCCTCATAAATTATATGGGAAATAAGTAGTTGGGTAGCTGTAAGGTTGTGACATGACACTTGGTGGATTGTGCAAGCCAAGGAAGTTGGTAGCACATGATTGTTGTAAACTTGTAATTGTAAGATATTGTACATTACAATTGTATATTATATTGGGCATACTTTACAGGAGTTTCCCCTCCTAGGTATAACTGTGTATACTTGTATGATTTATGATTTATGTTGTATAATGAAGATGATGAATGTTAATTGAATTAAATTTTATTCCACTGCATTGTTACCACTTGAAGAATTGGAAAATTGACTAAGTATTGGAGTTAGGTATAGTCCATACACTCTAGTATTGATAAAAAAAAAAGTGTAGTGGTGTCGCACCTACCTATGTCTGATTCAAAGACTACGACTAGGATAGGGGCGTGACACACTGGGCGATAGGAGCCAACTCCCTGAATCGTCCCCTACCACCCCCTAGCCAGCTGGACCACAGGGGAGTCGACCCCTGACACCCCCTAGTCGACTAGGCCGTAGGGGAGTTGATGCGGGAGCGTGTGACTCAGAGGGGAGAAATCTTCCAAATTATTCCAAAAATCCAAAAAAATCTACAGGCAAGGGAGTGGGGTCCTTTAGCCTGCAATTTCTATGCTTTCTTAGTTAAAAATAGAATAAATTCTAGCAATAAATCATGTTATTTGTAACAGAGCTTTTCAAGCTTTAAATCATCATGTAAAGCATGTTTTTCTTTGTATCGGATAAGGACCGAAAGGGCTTATCCTTAGTTATAAATAAAGAGTCAGCGAAGCTCTCATCAGACAGAGGAGTGGGGCCAGTGCCATAGTATTATTTTGAAAAAAATATTCTCTCAGTGTCTCTTATTAAACGACTAAGTAATATGCATGCATAGATAGTGCTGACGGTTATGAATGGTTCTTATTTCCACACGCTGTAAATGATGTGTATTAATCATTGAAATTATTTTCCTTTCGTTTTATGTTATACAGGCTTGATTTTATAATTACGCATATGTCCTAAGAACTTTTGCAAATTCCCATTAAGTGGCTATAGCAGAATTGAACTTTATAACTGTAAGTCCTCACCAAATTGGTTCGAGACCATTTCGGCACCAAGAGGTCCTTTGGAACTGTTAGTCGTATGATCGATTTACAAAGCCTTTCGGTGCGAAGGGAGTATAGCTCTATAGGTTGAGTTCCGAATTTGGAGCCAAATTGATATAAATTACAGTATATACTTATCGCTGAGTCCGTCATTTCGGAGGTGGAACCACCGATTTATTAAAGGTTGCATATAAGTACATCGGGTCTGTTGATGTGGAGGACAGAGGATTATTATTGAGCGATTGCCGACTTGTATGCACATTGACCGAACCCAACGTAGAAGGCAGGGATATATAGCCGAGAGCAGGGATATATATATAATTGTCGGTTCATTATAAACGAGCCTTGGTCCATGGTAAGGCCCCACCTATAACTACCGCCGATGCGATCTAGCATCAGGCCAAAGAGCTAAGGGAGAACAAACGTGGCATATATATATATATATATATATATATATATATATATATATATATATATATATATATATATATATATATACATTATATTGCATAAGTCCGCCAATTGGATATCGCTGTTAAGACTTCACCGAAAAGCCACGGTTTGTTAATAAAGCATGATATTGGGATCTTTTAAGAAATGAAATATCAGTTTAATGACTGATGCGCTCAATCCAGAAGAAAGGGAAATTGATCAAGACATAGAAGAGCTTGCTGGTAGAATAGAGAAATTGTCTCTAAAGCCTGCACCCTCGCCATCATTAGTGGTATCAGAGCCATCAACTGACATTGAATTGAATCTCAGGAGCAGAAGAAGGATGGCTTTCAGAATTGGAAGAGGACAAGGACATGGTGGAAGAGGACGACCTGCTGTAAATGTTGAACTAATGGAAACAGTAGAAGAGCTGCGAGCTAGAGTGGATGCATTAACTTCAGATAGAAATATAGATGATGGAGATGTTAGTGAGCCCGAAATTGAAGCTGTTGAAGAGGAGGAAGCTGTACAGGTTACTCCTGAGATGAGGTTCTTTCAGTCAGTGTTAAAATCCACAGCCAGGCCATGGAACCAATTAGTACCGGTATATCAAAGAGGACTGAATCCAGAAGAATTGATTGACTGGATTAACAGCCTGGAGAAATTCTTCGATTACGAGGAAACAGAAGATGAGAAGAAAGTAAAGTTTGTTGTCACCAAGTTAAAAGGCCATGCAACACTCTAGTGGGATGGTGTACAGGTGGAAAGGAAAAGACTTGGTAAGCAGCCAATCAAGAACTGGAGCCGAATGGTTGCAAAGTTAAAAGGTAAGTTCTTGCCAAGTAATTATCAGCAAACATTGTTTAGACAAATGCAAAATCTTAGACAGAGAGCTTTAATAGTAAAAGAATATACAGAAGAATTTTATAAAGTAAGTATAAGAGCAGGAGAAGCCCAAGACACAGATGAGAAGGTGGCTAGATATATGAATGGCCTCAGAATGGACATTCAGGATGAGATAAGTCTGTTGTCTCCTAAAACAGTAGAGGAAGCTTATCAGATAGCGCTGAAAGCTGAGGAAAAGCTCATAAGGAAGCAGTCTGCCAAAGGGAGAGGGACTTTCAGAGGAAAAGGAAGTCAAGGTGGTAGAGGAAGATCTACAACACCTAGAGATGGAGCTAGCAGTAGCTCAACCCAGCATGCAACCAGAGAAGGTGATGCAAGAGGCAGAGGGAGTTTTTCCAGAGGAAGAGGAGGCAGAGGAAGAGGCAGAGAAATAAGATGTTACAGATGCAACAAGCTGGGACATAGAGCTTTTGAGTGCCCATAGAATGCAGACATAAAGCAGAGGAATGCAATTGTTGCTCCAGCTGAAGAAGAAGCACCAGTGGCAGCGGTAGCAGAAGAAGAAAATACACCAGAAAGAGGTGAATCTCTGGTGGTTAATAAAGTCTTACTTAAGCCAGTGAAGGAGGTGGCTGCTGAACCGCCACAAAGGAAAACTTTATTCAGGACAGTGTGCAAAGTCCAAGGGAAATGTTGCCAGATGATCATTGATAGTGGCAGCACTGATAATTTGGTCTCTACAAAAGTAGTGGAGAAATTGAATCTGAAGACAATGAAGCACCCAACACCTTATAAGGTGTCATGGTTACAAAAGGGACATCAACTGTTGGTAAGTGAACAGTGTGAAGTGGAATTTCAAGTGGGCAAGTACAAAGATAAAATTGTTTGTGATGTGATGCCTATGGATGTGTGTCACATATTGCTTGGAAGGCCTTGGCAATATGACAGAGGAGCCATACATGACGGGAAGAGAAACACCTACAAATTTGGAAAAGATGGTGTTAATCATACATTGTTGCCTTTGCAAGAAGAAGATGTATCGGGACAGAAGACTGGTCCAAAAACTCTGTTACTTGGAGGGAAGGAATACTTGAAGCAGATTGAAGAAAATGAGGTAAATTTTGCTGTAATTTGCAAGCCCAAGGTAATATTGACTTCTACTAAAATTTCTGAATTACCCATTGAAATTCAAGAAATGCTGGAGAATTATTATGATATTATTGTTGATGATTTGCCTAATGAATTACCGCCAATTTGGAAAATCAGTCATCATATAGACTTGATTCCTGGAGCAAGCCTACCTAACAAAGCAGCATATAGAATGACTCCTGCAGAAAATGAAGAAGTTAAGAAACAGGTGCAAGAATTGCTTGACAAGGGGTTGATCAAAGAAAGCCTGAGTCCTTGTGCAGTGCCAACAGTGTTGAGCCCGAAGAAAGATGGAGGATGGAGAATGTGTACAGATTAAAGAGCCATCAATAAGATTACAATCAAGTACAGATTTCCATTACCCAGAATTGAAGATTTAATGGATTGCTTGTCTGGTGCAAAATATTTTTCAAAGTTAGATCTTAAAAGTGGCTATCATCAGATAAGGATAAGAGAAGGGGATGAATGGAAAACTGCTTTTAAGACCAATGAAGGATTATATGAATGGAGAGTGATGCCTTTTGGGTTGTCCAATGCATCAAGTACATTCATGAGGCTTATGAATGAAGTTCTTAAAGAATTCATTGGTAAATTTGTAATCGTATATCTGGATGATATATTGGTCTATAGCAGATCCAAGGAGGAACACTTGAGGCATTTAAATTATGTTTTACAGAAGCTGCAGCAAGAAAAGTTATTGTTGAATCTGAAGAAGTGTTTGTTTATGAAAGAGGAGCTGGTCTACTTGGGATTTGTTATCTCAGCTGATGGATTGAAGATGGATCCAGAAAAGATCAAAGAAATTGTGGAGTGGCCTTCACCCAAGAGTATTTTTGAGGTAAGAAGTTTTCATGGTCTTTCTAGTTTTTACAGAAAATTCATTAAGAATTTTAGTAAGATTAATGC
Organism: Pinus tabuliformis; assembly: GCA_031772625.1. Lineage (NCBI taxonomy): Eukaryota > Viridiplantae > Streptophyta > Pinopsida > Pinales > Pinaceae > Pinus > Pinus tabuliformis. Next base: position 755,991,870 of record CM062815.1, on the reverse strand, counting down.
ACCTATTATTGAGACCATAAAGAAAGATAAACAACCATTTAAGTGGACTGCTGAAGCAGAGAGAAATTTTCAGCTGTTAAAGAAGAAAATAACTGAAAACCCTGTTTTGGTTCTTCCTGATTTTAACAAAACTTTTCAATTTAAGTGTGATGCCAGCGCATAAGCAATTGCAAGAGTTTTAAGCCAAGAAGATAGACCAATAGCTTACTTCATTGAAAAGCTAAATGATGCAAAAAGAAAGTATTCTTCTTATGATAAGGAGTTTTACGCAGTTGTGCAGGCACTAAAGAAGTGGAGGCATTATTTAATGTCGAAAGAATTTATTCTTTATTCAGATAACCATGCATTGCAGTTTATAATGCAGCAGCCAAAACTCAGCCAGAGACATGCTAAATGGGTAGAGTATCTTCAAGGCTTTCATTTTGTGTTAAATCATATAACTGGATAGTCAAACAAAGTCGCAGATGCCTTGAGTAGGAGAAGTGTATTGCTGCAAGAAAGTCAAATCCACGTGCTGGGGTTTGATTTTCTTAAAGAATTATATGAGACTGATTCAATTTTAAGGAGGCATTTGAGGCTTGTAAAAATCTTGTTTTGATGGACAGGAGCAAGTGGCTGGATTATTTTATACGAGATGGACTGTTATTTAAAAAAAATCAGTTGTGCATACCAAACTGTTCAATGAGAGAAAATTTAATCAAAGAGAAGCATAGTGGAGGACTTGCACGACATTTTGGTAGAGAGAAGACCTTTGAACAACTCAAAAGATTTTACTTCTGGCCAAAAATGAAATCTGAAGTAGAGAAGTATGTAAGAAATTGTAAAGTTTGCCAGTATGCAAAAGGAAGGAGCCAGAACACAGGGTTGTATATTCCATTGCCAATTCCAGACAGGCCTTGGGATATGGTAAGTATGGATTTTGTGCTAGGATTGCCAAAGACTCAAAGAGGCTATGATTCAATTTTTGTTGTAGTGGACAGATTTTCAAAAATGGCACACTTTATTCCATGTTATAAAACTAGTGATGCTTCTCATATTGCTAACTTGTTTTTTAAAGAACTTGTAAGATTACATAGATTGCCCAAAAGCATTGTTTCAGATAGGGATTCAAAGTTCGTGGGACATTTCTGGAGAACACTATGGAAGAAGCTGGGAACTAAATTAAGTTTCAGTTCTGCCTATCATCCACAAACTGATGGACAGACTGAAGTTGTGAACAGAAGTTTAGGCAATCTTTTGAGGAGCTTTACTGCAGAACATCCAAAGCAATGGGATCAAGTGTTACCACAAGTTGAATATGCATATAATGACTCACCAAACAGGAGCACAGGACAGAGCCCATTCCATATTGTTTATGGAATGCACCCTAGGGGAATATCTGAATTAAGGAATTTGGGAAAAGAAGAAGTGAGAAGTGCAGAAGGTGAAGACTTTGCTTCAAGAATGCAGGCGATACATGAACAGGTGAAACAACAGCTACAAGACAACAACATTCAATATAAAACTAGAGCAAACATGAGGAGAAGAGAAATAAACTTTGAAGCTAGAGACTTGGTTTTATCGCACCTCAGAAAAGAGAAATTTCCAAAGGGAAAGTATAATAAGTTAAAATCTAAGAAAATTGGACTATGCAGGGTGCTAAGGAAATTCTCTGCAAATGCTTATGAGATTGAATTACCACCTGGTGTGGGAATATCACCAATTTTAATGTTGCAGACTTGTACAAATATGAAAATGAAGCTGCAGATGATACGTCACAGAATCAAAAGACTCCAGAGATTGACTGGCTAAAACAGTTACCCACAGCCAAGGATTTACAGCCAGAAAGAATTCTGGATAAGAAAGTGTATAAAAAGACAAGGGGACGAGAATATTTCCAGTATCAGGTGAAATGGAAGGGAGAGCAGATCGCTGAAGCTACTCGGGTTACAGAAGACATTCTACAGAAATTCGGCAAATTTGTAGATGATCTCATGGACAGGAGCCCATGAAGAATTTTGTCCTCAGGAGTCTGATGCGGGAGCATGTGACTCAGAGGGGAGAAATCTTCCAAATTATTCCAAAAATCCAAAAAAATCTACAGGAAAGGGAGTGGGGTCCTTTAGCTTGCAATTTCTATGCTTTCTTAGTTAAAAATAGAATAAATTCTAGCAATAAATCATGCTATTTGTAACAGAGCTTTTCAAGCTTTAAATCATCATGTAAAGCATGTTTTTCTTTGTATCAGATAAGGACCGAAAGGGCTTATCCTTAGTTATAAATAAAGAGGCAGCGAAGCTCTCATCAGACAGAGGAGAGGGGCGAGTGCCATAGTATTATTTTGAAAAAAAAAATTCTCTCAGTGTCTCTTATTAAACGACTCAGTAATATGCATGCATAGATAGTGCCGACGGTTATGAATGGTTCTTATTTCCACACGCTGCAAATGATGTGTATTAATCATTGAAATTATTTTCCTTTCGTTTTATGTTATACAGGCTTGATTTTATAATTGCGCATATGTCCTAAGAACTTTTGCAAATTCCCATTAAGTGGCTGTAGCGGAATTGAACTTTATAACTATAAGTCCTCACCAAATTGGTTCGAGACCATATCGGCGCCAAGAGGTCCTTTGGAACTGTTAGTCGTATGATCGATTTACAAAGCCTTTCGGTGCGAAGGGAGTATAGCTCTACAGGTCGAGTTCCGAATTTGGAGCCGAATTGATATAAATTACAGTATATACTTATCGCTGAGTCCGTCATTTCGGAGGTGGAAAGGTTGTTAATTGAGTCGACTGCCGAAAAGCGGAACCACCGATTTATTAAAGGCTGCGTATAAGTACATCGGGTCCGTTGATGCGGAGGACAGAGGATTATTGTTGAGCGATTGCCGACTTGTATGCACATTGACCGAAGCCAACGTAGAAGGCGGGGATATATAGCCGAGAGCAGGGATATATATATATAACCGTCGGTTCATTATAAACGAGCCTTGGTCCATGGTAAGGCCCCACCTATAACTACCGCCGATGCGATCTAGCATCAGGCCAAAGAGCTAAGGGAGAACAAACGTGATATATATATATATATATATATATATATATATATATATATAGATATATATATATATATACATTATATTACATAAGTCCGCCAATTGGATATCGCTGTTAAGACTTCACCGAAAAGCCACGGTTTGTTAATAAAGCATGATATTGGGATTTTTTAAGAAATGAAATATCAGTTTAATGACTGATGCGCTCAATCCAGAAGAAAGGGAAATTGATCAAGACATAGAAGAGCTTGCTGGTAGAATAGAGAAATTGTCTCTAAAGCCTGTTGCCTCACCATCAGGAGTCTGCCCCTGCCACCCCCTGGCCGGCTTGGCGGCGGGGATGGGTGGGGAGGGAGTTGCACCCAACAGGCCCACCCTTGCAGCCCAACATGCTCGGGGTGGTAGGGGTCGATTCCTAGAATTGGTCCTTGCCACCTTGGTCTCATTTTTTTTTAATTATTTTTTTTAATTTTTCTTTTAAATGGTTTTTATTAAAATATTTTATTTTATTTTTTTTATGTTTTTTTTTAAATGGTTATTATTATTATTAGCTTTAATTTTGTTATGTTTTTTAATTTTATTTATTTATTTATTTATTTTAACTTAAAAAAATGTTTTTTAGTTTTTTCCTAATTTTAAATTTTGTTTCTTAAATTATGTGTATTTTTAAATATTTTCACACACACACACATATATATTGCTAAATTTTATAAGTTAATTTTGATTTTTTTACATTTTATATTTTTTTGTCCTTTTTATATATTTATAGATTTGATTTTTTTTGTCATATTTTTTATTTTATTTTTTTATGTTTTATTATTTGTTATTATTTTTTAAATTTTTTATGTTTTTATTGATTTTATTTTTTTTCAATATTTGAAATTTTGTTTTCTTTTGTATTATTTTTTGTGTTTTTTATTATTATTTTTTTTTCTTTTGTATATATATATATATATATATATATATATATATATATATATATATTTTCTGCAGGGTCCGTGTCGATGCTCATTGAACTACCTGATCCCCTTATGTGTAATTTGATAGTTCATTTTAAAATTTCCATTGTAATGAACCGATTTTGTATTCACAATGTGTCAATTTCATGGTTAGTCTCTAAGTTTTCATTAGAACGGGTCCAGTTCACCTACACTGCGTGTCAATTTGATGGTCGATTTTTAATTTTTGTTGCAATGTACCAAGTTGTCTTAGTCTAAGATTTTAAAATTTCTATACATTTAGCATTTAAAAAATAAATTACTCTTGGTATAATAACTCTTTCATTTAGGTGTTCATTTGTTAAGTTTTTCTAGTCATAAAATTTTTCCATGATGCCATGCTTGAAATATTTTGAAAACTTAATATTTTCTTGTAGTCATAATCTTTGGTTTTAATTCCATGGTTTAAAAATTGTCAAGATTTTAATTTTTTTCTAAGTCATGATATTTTATCTTTAATGCTATGGTTTAAAACATTTATAAATATTTTTCTTTAGCACCATGCTTGAAAGTTGTTGGAATTTTAAGGTTTTTGAAAGACGTGATATTTTAAATTTAATGTCATACCTAAAAATCTTGGAATTTTAAGGCTTTTCAAAGACATGATATTTTATCTTTAATGTCATGCTTGAAAATCATTGGAAATTTAAAGATTTTCGGAGTCATGGTATTTTATTTTTAACGTCATTATTAAAAAAATGTTGAAAATTAAGCCTGAAAAAAGACGTTATTCAAACATCAACACTTTTTTTCCAGGGTGTTTTTTGCACACAAAAATTTGGTTTTTACTGCCATTTTAAAAAAATGTTGAAATGTACCACGGGAAAAAAATGTTATTCCAGCATCAAGACTTTTCGTTTTCACCTTGCTTTTTCATGTGTTTTTGGAGTTTTGGGGGTTTTGGGGCTAGACTACCGGTTTTTAGGTAATAGTTATCGTTTGATCAGTAACTATGAGACAAATGTATTCATACATGTATGCAAGATAGACATGTACATGAATACATACATACAATTCATTTACATATACAAATTTGTTTTAACATAAAAAATATATATAATTTACAAAAATGATGTTGACAACCGAGAGAATGTTAACCACCTTAAGATTGATGACCACCTGAAGAATGTTGACCACCTTGAGCTTGATGACCACCTAGAGAACCAGGAGAATGTTGACCACCATGACATTGATGACCACCCAGAGAATGTTGACAATCGTCACGCAACAACATAGTGAGAAAATGATCTAAAAAAAATAGAAAATCAATTCAATATATATGTATACATTCATATAATTCTACTTATTTATCATTTAAGTAAATTCACACACACACACACACACACACACACATATATATATACAACGACGTGAACAATGGACCTCCCCCGATTCATTTGATATTCTCTTTGATCCATGACCTCAACCTCCCCCTCTAGTAGAAGCATGAGACTCTATTGATGTTCGCCTCGAAGAATCATGTGGAAAATGTTCATCCGTGATATGGATATCTATAGATATATAGATGCATGATATTTAAAAAGTTACCTCATGCATTTACAATTCTTTTTAAAATTGTTATTTAAAAAGATCAAGAATTCAGAAAATTGTTGTAACCCTTGAAGTTACCTCATGCATTTAAAAATCTTGAAATTTCTATTTAAAAGATTAAGAATTCAAAAAATTGATATAACCCTTCAAGTTACCTCATGAATTTAATTGATGTAACCCTTGAAATTACATCATGCATTTTAAGATCTTAAAATTGTTATTTAAAAACATTGAAAGAATTCAAAAAATTAATGTAACAATCTAAATCTCTTCATTTAAAATATACTCAAGACTAAAAACACAAATGTTGAAGCACACACATTTTGAAAATTAAATACAAAATTTTCTAAAACATGTCAAGTTCACCAAGTTGTGCTTACATAGTGGGGACACACTTGGTATAGAATTGAAAAAAACACATGGTCATTAAAAATGACACATTTATAACTAAAAAACACACACATATCAAAGATATATTACAATGTCCATCAATAAATATTGATGGAGAACTTCTTAACACTAATTCATCTTTCACACACAAATCTTGAATTGGAATTTCCCCATACAATAGATCACTAGATATCCTATTAACATTTGCACAATGCCTTATGCTAAATTATTGAAATTGACTAACAATATTTTTTGCTTCTCCATGCAGTTGTTTTAACCTCTCTTTTTTAACTTGGTACACATCTTTCATCTAGTTGCACACAAGTTCTGAATTGGTGAAGACTACAATTCCAGTGGATCCATACACCCTAGTTGTTCATAAGCCTTCTATTAATGCAACATAATATGCTTCATTGTTTGTTGTTCTTCCAGGTACATTCCTTTTCCTCTGGAGGAATTTGTTGGTCACAATATTTCATAGCACATAAGTAATCATTTCTTGCCCAGAATTGCGATAATAAGAAACTTCTCTGCATAATGTCCATTTCTCAACCATTTTTAATGGGTTTTATGATCCCTGTAAAAAATTAATTCAATAGAATGAATTTAATATATTTATATAGGTATTGTTAGGTTGTGGAAAAGATCACTATTTGGACAAATCTGCAAGAAGGCTAGATAGCAAGAAATATTGTTTTTGTTTGGTTGGATGGTTGCAGAAGAATTGCAAGAAGAAAGCAACTAGAGATCTCTAATTCAACTCAACTACAAATCTCTAATTCATTCAACTTAGCTTCAACTCAACTGAAGGTTGAAAGTTTTTACTAATTTATTTCTATGTTCAAGGTGGTCAACATTCTTCAGCTGGTCATCAATCTCAAGGTGGTCAACATTCTCTCGATTGTCAACATCATTTTTGTAAATTATACATATTTTTTATGTTAAAACAAATTTGTATATGTAAATGAATTGTATGTATATATTTGTGTACGTGTCTATTTTCATACATGTATGAATACATTTGTCTCATAATTACCAATCAAACGATAACTATTACCTCAAAACAGGTAGTCTAGCTCCAAAACCCCCAAAACTCCAAAAACACATGAAAAAATAGGCTGAAAACGAAAAGTGTTGATGCTGGAATAACATTTTTTCCCATGGTACATTTTCAACATTTTTTTAAAATGGCAGTAAAAACCAAATTTTTGTGTGCAAAAAACACCTTGGAAAAAAAGTGTTGATGTTGGAATAACATCTTTTTTTCAAGCTTAATTTTCAACATTTTTTTAATAATGACGTTAAAAATAAAATACCATGACTCCGAAAATCTTTAAATTTCCAACAATTTTCAAGCATGACATTAAAGATAAAATATCATGTCTTTGAAAAGCCTTAAAATTCGAAGACTTTTAGGCATGGCATTAAATTTAAAATATCATGTCTTTCAAAAACCTTAAAATTCCAACAACTTTCAAGCATGGTGCTAAAGAAAAAATATTTATAAATTTTTTCAACTATAGCATTAAAGATGGGAGACTACTGCCATGGCCGCCCCTGCAACCCTTCACCACGAACAGCACGAAGCTGGGAAAGACATCCCAGGCAGCGTGGAAACGAAACACGGAACTCTGGTTTATGCCCGGAACCTTCATGCGCCCTCAACGGCGGCATATCTCGGCCACAACGGAAGGGGGGTTCTAAATCAAAGAATTAACAAAGACAATGTAGCGCTCATGCCCACTGCAACAGGGATCTCGATGAGCCACTCTCAGAAATGCGCAGGAAAGCCGGATGCTCAGAACAATGCCATGGGAGAAAAAAGGAACGGGGTCCTGGGCGATGTGGGTACTGGATCTGCAGGATTTCTCATCAGATCAAACGCTGAAATCAGTGGAGGCTGGCTGCACGAAGCAGATCTGCCCCCTCTAGCCATGAACAGATACAAGCACCCCAGATCTAGCCTGGATCTACCCGATCGGGACAACAATCAAAGGAAACGCTAAGATCCAAGAACTCTGGAACTCTGGTTTGCGAAAGACCATCGGGACTGGGACGCGCTAAACTACAGCTACCTGTCCACTGCGCTTACAACAAGCATTGTTCGGTAATGGTGATGGGTCTCGCATAAGCACTCTTCACCGATCTGGTTCCCCAGATCTCAGAAGGGGCTATATGGCACGAGGATAACCTGAATACAAAATAGAGGAGAACATCTCCCATGGTCTTTGTGGCGGCAACTTTATCAGATCCTCGTTTCCAAATCATTGTAAAGCCTCCCTCTAGGAAATCAACCCTAATCTGGGTTCAAGCTTTAGACAATGTCTCAAATCTGAAGAAAAACATTCCCAATCACATTGGCTTCCCTGAAGGATATCAACATCTTCTCTCTGAGGGAAGATCATTACAAGATCACAGAGCAATTGACGACTACAACATCAAGCCAGGATCTAGTATTATACTCAACGTGAGGCTGCATGGAGGTGCAGCAGCCAGCGGCCTACGAAAACAAACCGAAGGGGGCAGTGGATCCAAAGCAAAACACAACCCAGAAACACACCAGCAACACAGAAGCGAAGGAACATCTTACAAGCATATTCTACAAGGGGGGAAATCTTCTTCTGCAGTTCCATAGTAGGCCGGAACAGAACCCAACCCATATATCATGGAGCAACTGAACTATACACCTGAACTAACAATAGATATAATAGAAGTAGAGGAGGTACGTAACATTTACGAAAAGCAAGCCCTCATCTATCGCCTCAACGGTTTCTGGCCAAAACCCATGGACCTTTTTCACTGGATTTTCACAAAATGGTCTCTTAATTGTGATGTCATGCTCTGCTCCAAAGGCTTCTTTATAGTCAAACTCCCTTCAGAAGAGGTCAGGGCCCTAGTAATTCAGGAGGGACCGTGGTTCTGGGGATCTTCAGGACTCTTCATTACACCTTGGACCCCAGAGTTTGATGCAAACCCCTTCATCGTTTCGAGGATGCCAGTATGGGTACGACTACATAACCTTCCTGCACATTTTTGGGACCAAAAGACTCTCGCATGCATCGGAAACTCCTTTGGCAGATATATTAAAATGGATACTGAGCGAGTGGAAGATGGAATCTACACTTTCGCACGTATCTGTGTGGAAGTTGATCTCAGCAAAGGATTACCGGACTGCATAGTACTGAAGCACAAAGATCGTAGTTGGATGCAAACAATAGATTATGAAAATACAGCATTCCGATTGATAATATGTCGGCAGACAGGGCACCTACAAAATGCCTACCCAGATTCCAAAAAAGAGAGCCAAAGAAGGAGGAAGTCCGGGAAAGAAAAAGGGTGGACATTCCCCCCACCAGACCCTGAGGAACAGGAAGCAGGTGAGGAGGAATTGCCCATCCCAAATGAGAACAGCCAAGCAGAACCGCAGAAACAATCTCCATAAGTGCCCATGGAATCGCAACCGGAAAAGGCTTTCGACACAATGGAACTCAGTGGAACCAAAAGGCAGCATAAATCGGACACCTCGGACTCTAACAAGGAAAATCCTCGACCCGGTGAGGAAAACCCACTTCAACTCATTCCCATGCATCCGGCCCAAGGCGAGTGGTGCAAGGTAGAGAAGAAAAATGGGAGGAAAACTTGATCTTCCCCCTATCTGGCATCACAGTGCTCCAGGCATGGTTTATTTTTATCAGTTTTTTTTCGCTGTACTTGACACTTGCGTCAACCATTTTTTGTCAGGCTACATTGCCTTGTCTTTGCAATGCCTAGGCATCTACAAAATGTAATTTTCAAAATTAATGGAAATTACGACTTTTTCCAAGGGGAAAAAAAAACTATAGCATTAAAGATAAAATATCATGACTTAGAAAAACATTAAAATCTTGAAAATTTCTTAACCATGGAATTAAAACCAAAGACTATGACTACAAGAAAATATTAAGTTTTCAAAATATTTCAAGCATGGCATCATGGAAAAATTTTATGACTAGAAAAACTTAAAAAATGAACACCTGAATGAAAGAGTTATTATACCAAGAGTAATTTATTTTTTAAATGCTAAATGTATAGAGATTTTAAAATCTTAGACTAAGACAACTTGGTACATTGCAACAAAAATTAAAAATCAACCATCAAATTGACACGCAATGTAGTCGAATTGGACCCATTGTAATGAAAACTTATAGACTAACCATGAAATTGACACATTGTGGATACAAAATCGGTTCATTACAATGGAAATTTTAAAATGAACTATCAAATTACACATAAGAGGATCAGGTAGTTCGATGAGCATTGACCCTGTAGAAAAAAATTAAAAAAAAAAATAGCTAAGATATATCTATCTATATATATATATATATATATATATATATATATATATATATATATATATATATATATATATATATACAAAAGAAAAAAAAAATCAAATATTGAAAGAAAATAATAAAAACAAAAAAAAGATACAAAAAAAAACAAATATTAAAAAATATAAAAATAAAGAACACAAAAAATAATACATAAGAAAACAAAAATTCAAATATTGAAAGAAAAAAATCAATAAAAAATTTAAAATTTAAAAAATAATAACAAATAATAAAACATAAAAAATAAAAATAAAAAATATGACAAAAAAATCAAATCTATAAATATATAAAAAAAGACAAAAAGGGTTTTGGATTGACGGGATTTGGAGGTTGAAGCGGAGCGATGGCAGGGTTCTGTGCGATTAGGGTTCCAGCAAGGTTTTCTGCCGCCATCGACGCCACCACAGTTTTGGATGCAGGAACGGACTGGGGACTGGCTGCGAGACCCTCTGCGCTGGAAGATTTCCTTAAGACGTGGCCTGGAATCCTTAACGGAAAGAAGCAACAGGTCTCGAACCTTATGAAACAGGTATTTGATTTTTTCTCCCCTTTCTCGGCATGTTTCGTAATCCTCAGGGCGACTCTGGACATCCCCCTTCACTGGCCGGGTTTTTATGCATTACATCTTTCGATCCACACACAGCCATTGGGTGTTTCGCCCTCCTTAACGGGTGATTTACCCTGGTCGTTTTGCCCTGGTCGCGGAAAGGGGAAAAAGAGTCGAATGCCAAATCCTCTGCCCCTTCTTGGATTTCAGGGGCGGCATGGAACGGATCCGCTCCCCCTTTATCACCATGATTGCAGTTCGGGCCTTTATCTAACAGATCTGGCCATCAATCATAAGATGGGCCTTCGTGTGAATACAGATCTTATGCCTCCCATCGCCTCAACGAGGGACGGCATCAAACGACCGATCTGGCAATCAACGACTGGAGGGACAGAGCTCCAAATAGCAGTAGTTTCAGGGGATAAACAATCTAATCCAGCCCTCCAGGACCCAGAACAAGACCGCATTCAAATTTTCATCAGAATCCTGCCAGGAAAAACTATTTGTAAGCATTTCTGGACAGGATCTTTGATAAAAAATATAAAGGATGAAATACAGGCAGATACAGGCATCCCATCAAATCTGCTAAGCTTGATACATGCAGGCAAAATCCTGCAGGATAATTTAACAGTACAACATTATGGTATTGGTCGAGACTCAACCATCACTGTAAGCACAAGGCTAAGAGGGGGAAGCTCTAGCCCAGGGCCTAAAGGCATAAATTCCTTTAAAGATGCTGTCAAAGGGAAGTCAAAACCTACAGGACCCCACCACGACGCAGCAAAGGGGAAAGAACATGCAGCTATTAATATACCTCCAGGGCAGTATATCGTGGATGAAGTACCAGAGAGCCCCTCCATTCCGCTGGATATCCCAGAGGTAGAATGCATATTCTCAGATCTACAAAAAAAGGCTGTTATTTGTAGATTTAACGGCTTCTAGCCTAGAACAGATGCTCTGTATCAATGGATCCATACGGCTTGGACAACAAACTGCCAGATCCACCTATGCTCGAAGGGTTTCTTCATAGTAATTTTTCGCGCTGAAGAAGAAAGGGAAAAAGTATTCACTGAAGGACCATGGTTCTGGGGCAGTGCGAGATTATTTCTCACCCCTTGGTTCCCGGAATTTGATCCAAATACCATGGTGGTATCAAGGATGCCGGTATGGGTAAGGATGCACAACCTTCCGATACATTTCTGGCACTTCAAGACCTTATCATTTATAGGGAATACTCTTGGAAATATGTTAAAGATCGATATAGAAAGACACTTAAAAGGAATTTTTACCTTTTCTAGAATATGTGTAGAGGTAGATCTCAGCCAAGGGTTACCGGAAAGCATCATCCTGAATTTCAACAACACACAGTGGAAACAATCTCTGGATTATGAGAATACAGCATTCAGATGCAGGGGATGTCAACAAACAGGTCACCTATTCAATGCATGTAAAAGTCTAAACAAGAGCAAGCCACAACAAAGGAAACACAAAGGATGGCAGAACATAGACTCTGTCATGAAGAAGAGAACAGCGGGAAAGAAAGCCCCCCCAGTATCAGAAGACGAAGAAACAGAAGCAGAGGAGGAAGACACCACCATTGAGGAGGCTGAAATAGAGAACCAGAAGGAAAATATAACAGTCAACAAGGATTCACAGTCACACTCAAATCATGCAGAGACCCAGCAAAATCAGGCAGAGATGACAAGCGTGGATCAAGGCATTGGAGGCATCAAACGGCATCATCACTCAGATACTTCAGATTCAGACAAAGAAACAGGGCATCTAAATGTATCAACCCAGTTAGTCATTGCCTCGACCGAGCCCACTGTGGGAGAGTGGCGCAAGGTTGAAAATAAAAAGGGGAGGAAAACCTGAAGCGTCCCTCCCCCCTCCCTTTTCTTTCTATTTTTCTTATTCTTTGTGCACGTTAGTCCTATAACATTGCGTGGGGTGCGAAAGCACTTGAGCCCTTGCGGCAGCTTACAGAATGCATTTATGCTTCTGGAAATGCTCAGCATATGCACTGTAACTTTTTATTTTTTGTTAATAAAAAGTTCGCTTTTTCTTCGGAAAATAAAAATAAAAAAAGACAAAAAAAAATCAAATCTATCAATTCCCGTTTCAAGGTTTACATTGTTCTTCTGAAGATGAGGTAGAATACACTTAATTGAAGGTTCTTGTACTTGCTATTTTCAAATAGTAGTTTCTTTTAGAGATACATCTTTTTCATTTCTATTTTGTTGGGTGCATGAGATTGAATCTAATTGGAATGTTGACATTGCCTTGTCATCTATTTTTGATGTTTTAATTTTAATGATAGTGTTTTAATTTTAAGAAGGCACCATAGATACTACATTTACTAAAATAGAAATGAAAAATATGTATCTCTAAAAGAAACTACTATTTGGAAAGAGCAAGTACAAGAACCTTCAATTAAGTGTATTCTACCTCATCTTCAGAAGAACAATGTAAACCTTGAAACAGGAATTGATACAGATACCCGTTTTTTTGATATAGCAAAAAAATCATCTAATTTTGAAAAACATTGATTGAGAATACAATTTTTTTTTTTGGAGCATATTTTTGACATTTTAAATTTTCTTATGTATCAAATAATAAATATTTGTTTTTAAATGTTAGTTATTTTCATGCTGATTTTGAAACATATTGATGCAGCATCAACCCCTTTTTTTAGAGGGCTTATTTTTGACACTTTAAATTTTCTAAAGTATTAAGTGTGGATTATTTTTTTTAAATGTCACATTTTTGACACTTTAAAAAAAATTGGTTTTCACTGCCATTTTTAAAACATGTTGAAAATTTACCCTACAAAAAGTAAATTATTCCAGCATCAACACTTTTCATTTTCGAGTTGATTTTTCATGTTTTTTGGTGATTTTTTAGCTAGAGTTCTCGTGTTGATTTAATAGTTCTCGTTTCAAAGTTTACATTGTTGAAGTTAATAAGACCGATGTTACAAGCAAAATGGGAAGCTTGAAGTGAATTACACATAATGAAAAAGGAAACATAAATGAACATGTATTCTACCTCATATTAGGAAGCTAATAAGACCCGTGTTCCAAACAAATACGGAAGCTTGAAGTGAATTACACATAATGAAAAAAGAAATATAAATGAACATATAACAACAAAAGCAAGGAAAGTATGTTACCAAGAAGCATCAACGTTGTTCTACGAGATAAGTCAAGGTAGAACAATTCAACCCAATAACATTAAAATTGAAACACCAAAAATGCATGACAAAGCAATTCCAACACTCTAATTAACTTCAATCTCATGCACCCAACAAAATATAAATGAAAAATATTTATCTCAAAAAGAAACTACTACCTGAAAAGATTAAGTACAAGAACCTTCAATTAAGTGTAGTCTGCCTCATCTTAAGAAGCCAAAAAGACCCATGTTCCAAGCAAATAGGGGAGCAAAGTGACTTACACATAATGGAAAAGGAAACATAAATTAACATATAACAACAAAAGTAAGGAGAATATGTTACGAAGAAGCATCAAGGTTTTGCAATGGCCATGATATCATCATATTTTTCATCAGCGTCCTCTTCATTGATCAAATTTTCCATTTTGTCGATTAAAATGTTATGTGCTAAGAAGATGGGGATATGATACTAGTATTAATGATAGGTGCATCATTTCGAGTTATTTGGCGCAATGCATCATATGCTCATATTCTATGGATAGAACATTTTGATCAAGTAGAGGCTCCTGATAATCATAATGCTTCTCTTTAAAGAGTTTTGGTGCATTTGGACCATAGTTCTACGAGATAAATCAAGGTAGAATAGATGGCAAAGAAATGCCGACACTCAAATTAGTAACCCAATTATATTAAAACTAAAACATGAAAAATAGATGACAAAGCAATGCCAACACTCTAATTAGCTTCAATCTCATGCACCCAACAAAATAGAAATGAAAAATATGTATCTCAAAAAGAAACTACTACTTGAAAATAACAAGTACAAGAACCTTCAATTAAGTGTATTCTGCCTCATCTTAGAAAGCTAATAAGACCCATGTTCCAAGAAAATAGGAAAGCTTGAAGTGAATTACACATAATGAAAAAGGAAACATAAATGAACATATAACAACAAAAGCAAAGAAAGTATGTTACCAAGAAGCATCAAGGTTGTTCTACAAGCTAAATCAAGGTAGAACAAGTCAACCCAGTGACATTAAAATTTAAACACCAAAAATTGATGACAAAGCAATGCCAACACTCTAATTAGCTTCAATCTAATGCACCCAACAAAACAAAAATGAAAAATATGTATCTAAAAAAAAATCTACTACTTGAAAAGAGCAAGTACAAGAAACTTCAATTAAGTGTATTTTGCCTTATCTTAGGAAGCTAATAAGATCCATTTTCCAAGAAAATAGGGAAGCTTGAAGTGAATTACACATCATGAAAAAAAACATAAATGAAGCAGTCATGCTGTAAAGGGAAGCAAAAGTGACCTAGAACAAATTGATAATGTGGAGGATTAAAACTTATAATGTGACAACAATGATTTGGGGGAATCTCAGCTAGACGTAACATTTAGGGAATATGCATTGATAATATTATTGTCCTTTGAAAATATTATTGTTAAGTGACCTAGTTAAATGGGTCATATACAACATTTTTTTAAATACTTACAATCAAGATTCATGATTCAGTGCTAATAGACATCTATGAAGGGAAAAGGCCCAATATCAAAGAATGAGACTACATCATAACAAAGTGTTAGGAATCTCAGTTGATGGAATAAATAAATGTATGAAATAATGGATAGATATGCAATTGTTGTGATTGCACATTCAAAACCACAAATTGCATTATTCTTTTACATGACATAACATGATTTTTTTCCAAGTTTGAGAATTAGTGGGTAACAGGATCGTACAACATTGTCCAAACAACATACTATAACCATCTCTTGGTATATTAGGTCCTAATGCACCAATACATAGAGAAACCATACATTCCTAGGCTCTGTAATGTGACTATCAATACAACGATTTGTGAATACGCAAATTTGTTCTCTTTCTGTACATCTTAGTTCCAGGCATATGGACAAAAAGCTTAGTTGGGGCATACAGAAGAGAAACATATTAGTTATTACTTATTAGTTACAGGCATATTAGTTATTAGTTACAGGGAATGGAGAAATTTTGAGTCCAATAGTAGGTGTATATCCTCATATCCACGCCATCAATTTTAATCTCCCTCACATTATCGTAAATGCACCCACTCTCCCTGGTATTCCCATTTCGCTACCTTAATAATCATTCTAAATATATATTTCAATGCATATTATATATATCTAGATATCGGTTAGCTTTATTTTTAGCGTGTGACTATAGTATCAGGTATAAAACACATAGTTGGACACATGTTTGAGATTGTTCCTTCAGGAGATGTGATATTTATGATGGTAAATTATTGAGTGATATTGCCATGGATTTTACATGTTATGGTTTTTGGGTGTATTATATGTTTAATGAATTTGATTTTATTTAGATGTGTGAATGAAAGCACTTTCTACATATCTAGGACGAAAAGGACTACCCCAAGTAGTTCAACAAGTGCTATGTGTCAATTCCCGATAAAGCAAATCTTAGCTTATGTATGCCTCCCTATTAGTTACTAGTTACATGCATTAGTTCAAAGTTTTGGGCCATATACGTGTGGTAGATAGTCATTCATGTGGTAGGTGGTAAGGAATGACACTAATGCAAAATAATGGCACTAATACTACATTTGAAAATAGAGATATCTAATCATGCATTCTGGTGAAAAAAGAGATATATAATCATGCCTTTTGGTGATTAGCAGTGAGTAATCTTTAAACTTAGCATTGACAAAGTCGTAATGGTATTTACATTTTTAATTTAATTTTATTTCGGTAGAGAAAGTTATGTGAATTTAATTTAATGTCTTCTACATTATTGAGCTTTCTGTGAATTCATGATCATCATAGAAAATAGTTCATTAGGAGCCTTGGGAAACTTACCTGGTCGGGACGAGGAGGCTGAGAAAGCTGTCAATGATGAGTGCAACCAACCAATTCCTCTGGCGCCAAGCTGCAAAAAATATAAAAATATTATTAAAATATTCAATTAAACTTGTTAAAAAAAATTACAAAAAATTAAAAATTAAAAAAATCAAACATACCTCATAACGCTCGGTAGGGATTTGTCTCAAACCAACCTCACAATGCTTGGCAGGGCTTCATCTCAAACCAACCTCACAGCGCTCGACAGGGCTTCGTCTCAAACCAACCTCACAGCGCTCGGCAGGGCTTTGGCTCAAATCAACAGAGTAGAAAATTTAAATAACGAACCTCACAACCCTCAACAGCATAGAATGAAAAATCAACAAAGTTATCCAATCATCGTCTCAAACCAACCTCACAGTCCTTAGCAGGGCTTCAGCTCAAATCAACAGAGTAGTAAATTTCAATAATGAACCTCACAACACTCGACACCACAAAATGAAAAATCAACAAAGAAGGAAACTTCACAGCAGGGTCTGGCCCATCATATATATAATAAAAAATTCAGACGAATAAACAATTCGGCCGAAAAAATAATTCGACCGAACAAATAGTTCGACCGAATCATTTATCTGGCTTAATTATTTATTTGGCCGAACTAATTTTTTGACAATTTTTTCAACTCTGGAAACAATTTTGTTTAACGGTCAGTGTTATTCTAAATGGCCAAAATTTTGGTCAAACATTAGTTAAATAGTTGAGCCGAAAATTTGAGATTGTGAATATTTCGAAGGGGTTTCTCACAAATGTGTAACCCAACTTAATGTTTTCACATCTAGACCATATTCTCTTTTCCAGCACAAAAAGGATAATAATGTATCTTCATGATTTATCAATGTGGGTCTTCTAAAAATTACGCATAATGGGTACTTGTTTGACATGTAATGTAATTCCGGAGCCAATGAGTGTCTACACTTTAAATTTGAGTAAACCTATAAGGATATAATCCAAAAATACATTTAAAAATTTAGTTTTTCTTCTTTTCCCTCCAAAATATTTTCATGTACCTCTTTTCAAATTTAAAGGATTTTGATTGGTCTACATATTATGACATGAAAATTTCTTGGGAACTTTTAGGCTCAAATTTTCTCTAATGTCATATTACAGGGGGCAATGTTAGACAACATAATCTTCTAGGATAATGGTAAAAGGGTAATTAGGTATGAAGATTAGTTGTAGTAACAAATATATCATTAGGCAAACTGATATCCCACACATATCCTCCATGTCATAAATATTTATTATTTCTTAATCAATGATCATTTGAGCATTTTCCATGATCCTAATTCTAACAAATACATGCATTCATAGAGTGTTTCTATTTGGCTCTCCCAAGCAGTATAGAAACCCTAGGCTGATCTTGTGATGACATCCTATTGAAGCCCTAGAATTCCGTTGCAACAACATGGGGGATAACCACTCAGTCTGAACCTTGTAAGGAACTCCTTTTTCATTTGATATGGTGGCTTCAACTGGGGATAATGGGACCAGTTTCTCAACAAGAATTGATATGATGATGATTGTGGTTTGAAATAAGGTATAATGGGAAATGACTTAACTAAAATTACCTAATTAGATAATAAACACATGCAACTATCTATTCTAACATTTATCTTAATATATACCTAGGAAATAACTTAAATCATGTGATCTACAAAGATATCTTAGAGCAAGAGGTAATAAATATCATTCAATTTCTATAAGAGAAGAAATCATTAATGATAATTATTTTGACCAAATATTTAGGAAAAATAATTGTCAAAACTATATCGCATATATCAATTGTTCATGTACTTAATAAGAAATCATAGCTAAAATAGTTTACAAAAGTGCAATAATGTCAAATTGTAGCTCATGCTTCATACATAACACAATATAAGAAAAATTACTACTAATTCATAAACAAAGCTCAACCATAAAGATAGAAGTACCCTATATGAGAGGTTCTACTCATGAAGTCAGCAATATTGATCTTCTTCCTTTCAACTAAATATACTCTAAGAGTAAAAATGTGAAAATTCAGTAGAGTATGCTTCAATCTCTAAGAAAATCAAGATCTTGTTCCAATTATCTCATCAAGACAGTCACAAAAGTATAGAAATGCAAGCCTTTGCAAAGTGTTTTTGATAAAATTCTGGACCCTTCTATAAATTCATGAGAGAGGTTTAAATAATGCATCATATGTATCAAAAATAGATTATTACATAAAAATATAAGGAGGTTTCAAACAACCTTCCTTAGAATAAGTAAAATAAAAACTAAAATATAAAATAAAATGATGACAAGCTTCTTCAAATTGAACGGTTCTAGTCAGTGATTCAGTCCTTGACTTCACATATATCTATCATTGGTGTCACCTGGGGTGGCTAACCAATTCTAGATCTTAATTGTCCTGTAAATATAACATCAGAGAGTGGTGGCACCATCTTTTGAGTGGAATTTGTTAGACAGTGCAGAGTCATCCATTGACTGTGTGATTTCACCAGAAACTATTAGTAGGTTTCCCAATCAAGCTTAGAAAATTGTTTGATTTCCTTAACTTGGGTGTTGGTGGTATCTTTCCACTGTTTCTCTAACTATTTGATGTATGGGAAAACTTCTGGCCTACATTCTTTAATGAGATTGGCACTATGAAGGTTTTCAATCACAACCTCAATTATATTCTTTATTGTACTAGTTGCTCTTGTTTTTTCCCTTTCTACTTACTTCAACTGTATGTCCCAATCTGTGAATAATATATCCTTGTGGGACTCCTTGATCGTTGGCAAATTGGCTTTTCTACCTTCTTCAGAATCCTACCGAGAAATAAACTCTAAAATATTCTTATTGACCTATCCTTATTCTAATCTCTGGTAAACCACTTTGATTGGTTAATGCATCACTTGTTTCACAATATGGATTGATCAATGAGATTTTTTCGCAGAATACTTCTTATTGTTGTGACAACGGAGAATTTAGTTCAAGTTCTTCTTTAATCAATTCCTCTATTTGAGGGCTATCTTTTAGTTTATCCATTATAGTTTGCATTTGATGAATTTGTGAATCCTTTTCTACGATGTTTTTTTGATGTTGTAATCTCATCTATTCAAAATCCTTCTGAAGTTGTGCCATTTGTATCTCTACTTGTCTATTGGTGCTCTATCTTTCCAGCTCAAGTTGTTTTTCCAACAGCTAAACTCTTCCTTCTTCTTCTTTAAGCAAAACCCGAACTTCTACTACCTTATCAATTGTTGCAGTTGCATAGGCACTTGCAAATTGTGATATCTTTGTAAAATTTTCTAATGGATCAATGGGGTGTGTTTCCGTACTACCTCCATTGATTCATTTTCAAGAGTTTTTGTTGTTGATGCATTCATTTTCCTTTTTTTCCTTTGCCTCTTCACTACAGCTTTATGTGTTGGGCTATAGAATATATTTAGTGGGGGTATTTCCTCAATATTTAAAACAATCTCTAAAGTTGGGTAGGTCGAGATGATTTCAATATCTTAAGTAGTTTTTACTCCTTGTATTGTTGTTTCTAGGTTTATAACCTACTGAGTCTGTTTAGGAGTCTGAAATCCAGATGTTCCTTCAAGACTTGTTTCTTTCTGCTGGACTTCGAGCTTTTATCAAATTTCTCCCATTCTTTATCCAGATCAACGAATTTGATATTTTCTGTTTGAACCTGTGTGGAGTTAGTCTCCATGTGTTCCTCAGCTGAGGAATTTTTGGGCTTTTCTTCGGGACTTTCCTCTGTGTCCTTCTGAAGATCTTTCTCGGGGCTTTCTTCCTTATCCTGAGATTGGTGTTCAAAATGTTTTGAACCCTGAACTGACTTCTCTTGAGATTGCTCATCATAATTAAGCTCGGAACTTTTCTTCAGGATTACGCTGGGAGTGGGTTCTCTTATTTCTTCAATCTGGAATAGGTCTAAAGGAACCTTTGTTAGCCTTTTATTCCTATATATGTGAAAGCGGTTGAGGTCCGTTGGGCTCATTTTTGTTGATGCTAAATGTAAGACCTATGAAAATGTCTCAGTTTCCTCAAAGATATCATCAAACTCATCGCCCTCGTGAATAAATTATCGAATTTTGACCATATTAGTGAAGTTTCGGGCAACCTTCTTAGGGTCATACTATCTACATGGCACAATATCTATATTTAGGGATGTGATGTTTTGTATCTCTTTTTCCACGTGCCAAAAATCATGTAATACGAAAGCACCACATTGCACCAGGAAGGTCGGCTAGATGGATTTCTTTATTTTTTTGATGGTTTTGGTAATACAATCCCCCACTGTTTGATAGGCAATCTCTCTCGCCAATAATTTATCAAGAACATAAAATGGAAGAACATGCGGAGTTGTAATACTCCCAAAAACTCTGACATAAGTAAATAATTCCTCGCCAAACCATCTTGCCACCGGCAAGATGTCTGTTTTAGCTTCCTCTGATAGCCTGGGGGATTTCTTATCAAAAATGGTTTGGTAAATTGGCAACATAATGCCATGATAAATTTTGTAAAAGTGGGAGCTAAACTGTGATTCCCACAAAATCTTATGATAAACATGGATGGGAGTAGCGTCTTGTAGAATCCATTTCCAGCCCATGTTTGGAAAATGTGAAAAAAAAACATAGCATACATCACATATGCATTCATGTAAAAAGGAGGGATAACCCGAGAGGGGATAATTCTATTGTGTCTGTAATCTCTAATGGACATAGCCAAATTGTTTGATAAAATATTACTCCAGTTCATAGTTATAGCATTAACAGCTGCATCAATCAATGGAACCCATTCAATAGAAAATTTGGTACTCTCAGCCTTTCCAAATAGCCTACACATAATTGCGGTTGCAAAAATATGTGGCACTAATAGAGGTGCAATTGGGTACATACAATTTTTCTCTCACCTAAACTTACTAGTGTTAGACCTCCAATTATGCGTGAAGTCCATCGAGTCTTCATTTTCTTTCACAAAATGCTCAATAAAGGCTTTATCATTGAGCTTTCGTGGTTCTGGAAAATGGTACATTTGGCATAAATTGTCTGGAGTAAATGACCCCATGACTTCATGCCTGGAATTCCTGAATGTTCTATCTGAAATGACGACATTATCAATAATCCATATTACCATATTAGTGTATGGAAATATTTTATGCCTTGCATCTATTCTGTGAACGAAAGAACATGTTGCTTCAAAATAAGAATCATCGGATGAGTCCTCGGCATCTAGTGTTTCTTTAGTTTCTAGGACCCTTGGGTTTTCTTCCTCCAGTAAATTATACATTGCCTCACATGATGTATTCCCACCATCCTTGTTGCATGTAGTATCAGAGAAGAGTGGAAGCATGTCTGAATCCTCAAACACAGTAACCTCTGCAGTCTTCCTTTATTAACCATTTTTTTGAGAAATTTTTTCTTCAAAAATTTCCTGAAATTTGGGCAATAGAGAAAAGAGAATGCAATGAGTGACAATGAAAGAAAAAACACAATAACACAGTAAATTTTGAAAGAACGTAAAGATGAAGCTTTTATTTCAAATATGGGTGAAAAGATATCAATCTTCTCGAGTCGCTAAAAGAGTAAATGTGGTTAAACCTTATTAACTATTCATTAAGGCCTACATGTGATTTCCATTATGACTCATCAAAACATCACATCACAAGTTTGTAAATAATATTTCAAATTGGTGTGTGTTAAGTGTGATACCGATCATGTGATTGCGATTAATCGCAATATCGCAATATCATGAATAGATCAATTCAAAGTTACTTTGGTATTTCGCGATTTGCAATGAGTGGCATACTTTTTACTTTTTTTTTGAGCGTGTTTCCTTAAAAGGATGATTATTCCATTGAAACATCTATTTTGCGATAGGTGAGACTTAATTCAAGTTATAACAATCTTTATTATTTTGTCGAGTCTGAACCACACCGCAATTCGCAGTTTTTTTTATGGTTTACATGTTTGCGCCTTTTTAGAAGCCGTGATGTGATTGCGATAAATACTTTATTCTGGATTTTAGGCATCTGCTGTTCATTTATTTTGAGCCTAGTCTTGGAGTATCCATAGTAGAAACCATATTTGTCAATGTTTCAAATCCCAATAGGGATCCATCAGGACCAATCTGAATGATGATAGAAGAAGAGATTTGTGATAGGATAAATAGTTAAAGAAATATTTTGATTGAAGGTCGGCTAATAATTTTTATTTTAATTTTAATTTTAATCTTTAATTTTATTTTTATTATTAACAGTAATAAAAGTTTTATCATATTAAATAAATTGTTTATTATTATTATCTTTTAGATTTTTTTTTATATTAGTTGAATATTGTAATATCTCATTAATTAAATGGATTTTAATTTTTTTTTATTAATATATTTTAAATTGTTTAATAGATTTATATAATAGATTTTATGTTAGGTTATGAGATTAGTACTTTGATTCTACTCAAAAAACTAATTTTTATTCTAAATAATAAATAATAATAGTCGTTGTTATTATTATTATTATTATTATTATTATTATTATTATTATTATTATTATTATTATTATAAATAAATTATTATTAATAATAATTTTAATTGTTTAATAATTAATAATAATAGTTAATTAATATATTTTGAATTTTAATTATGTTTTTAATTCTAAAAGTAATTCTTATTATAATTAATTAATAATAATAATAATTATTATTATTATTATTATAGAATTCTTTATTAATAATTCTTTATTTTTATGATAATTATTATAATAGGTATTCAATAGTAATAATTATTTATTAAGAATAACAATTTATTTTAATTTAATTTTAATTATTTATCTAAGGTTAAATAGTTTCGATAAACTATATTAGATTACATAGTTTTTATTATATTATTAATACTAATAATATAATAATATAGATAGATTTTACTAATAGTTGAAAACTCATTACTATTATAATTAATTTTGTTATTATTATTATAAATTAATTAATATTATTCTTATAAATAATCTTTATATTTAAATGTTAATAATTATTATAAAACCTAATCATAGTATCTATTTTAATTTTATTATAAGTTTATTCTTATGTATTAATAATATCATTATATAGTTATAAGATAGTTATAAGGATAGGAGAGGAAAAACAACTACTTGATTACCTAGGATGTTTTTTGTGGTTCTAACCTTCTAATTAAGGGAAGCCAACTTCCATTGATCTCAATACCATTGTGCCAATAGAGATTTTGTGGGTGTTTTATAATCTCAAGAGCCTCCCTGATCTTCCTTCTTTGATGTTTCTCTTCTCTTACAATAACTGAGGTGCTTTCCAAACAAACTTGATGTTTTGTTTTTGAGGAATTCTCCACGAGGGCTGAAGTACGAGATCTTTTGTTCTTGATATCAGCTCCATGTTCTTTCAATCTTTTCTGTAAAGAACGACGTGTTTCACCAATGTAACTTTTTCCATAAGAGCAATTAATTTTATAAACTCCCTTGAGTTGTTGTCTATCAAGTCATCCTTGACAGACCTTATACCCTACTTAATTGTTCCAGGTGCTGAGAACGCGTGACTATGTCTTTCTTTCTTAGGATTTTGGCAATATTATCTATCACCCCTTGAATATATGGTAGGAAAACTCTACCACATTGGGTTAGGGCCTTAAGTATCTAAGATAACACCCTCCTTTCTGCTCTCTCTATGGCTTTCTTAATTTCTTTTTCTTTGTAGCCTATACTCTTAAACATTGAAGATAAATGTTCCTTCTCCTCCCTAAGATGTTCAAAGTCAGAAATTCGAAAGGTGCTAATGGAAAGAGTGTTAAGCACATTGAAATTTTGGGACGGATGATGGTAGGAATCAGTGTGGAGGTAGCTTTCTATGTGAGTGGATTTCCTAAAGACTTTATGTCCTAAAGAGCCATCCATTTTTTTAATGATAAGAACATCCAAGAATGGGATACTATTGTTTTCCTCCAACTCCATAGTAAATTTTATTTCGGGAGAAATAGAGTTCAGGTGCATGAAAAACTTATCAATCTCTTCCCTACCGTGGGTCCATTTTAGGTTGGTATCATCGACGAATCATTTCCACCAAGCTGGCCTCAAAGGGTATGATTCAAGGGCCTTATTTTCAAGGTATTCCATGTATAAGTTGGCCAAAATTGGTGAGAGGGGTGATCCCATTGCCACCCCAGATGTCTTCTTATAATATCCTCCTTGGAATGTGAAAACGGTTTGTCGTAAGCAAATCTCAACAAGTTTTGCAGTTTCTAGGTCAGTGACCTCCTTTATAACCTGAATAGCTTCATCCAAAGGAATCTTGGTGAATAATGAAACCACATCAAAAGTTACCAGGATGTCCTCATGGTTTACCCTCTCATTTTTTATAAGATTCACAAAATCATGGGAGTCCTTGATAAAAGAATCAGTATTCCCAACTAGGGGTCTAAGGATTTTGGCAACATACTTTGCGAGTTCATAGGTTTGGTAGCCAATAGTATTAACTATTTGTCTAAGAGGAACCTCTTTCTTATGGATCTTGGGCAACCCATAAATTCTTGGGATGGTTTCAGAGGAAGGAGTTAATCTCTTCTTTAATTTTTCTTCAAGGTTGGAGTATAAAATCTCCTTCTTGACCTCTCTCATAATCTTAGGAATTGGATTAGTTCTAAGCCTCTTATCCAGGATCACGACTACCCCTCCCTTGTGTGCCTTAAAAACCAAAATTTTTTCATTATTTTGTAGGGACCTAAAGGCAGTTTGCTCTTCCTTACTTAAATTAATCTTGGGAATTCTAGCCTTCCTCATTATGAGAGAAATTCTTGTCTCAATGCCTCCTTATCTTCCCTAGAGAGGTTATTTATTCCATCCTCTATGCTACAAATGATATTCTCAATAGGAATGCTCTTCGGAGCAACTGCAAACCCTAAACCTTTGTTGAGAACACTAATAACTTTTGGGTTTAATTCCTGGGAGGACAAATTAACCACCTTTCTTTTGGGAAGAATTCTCAAGGATAAGCTAGAACCTAAGATATCGTTTCCAATGGCCTGTCCTATGTTTGGGTTTCTATCTAGTTCACTTAGTTTATCAGCGCCACCCTCAACAGTTGTGAACTCCAGAGCTTTTCTCTTACTAGTTCCCCCCTCAACTACAATGGGATCCCCAAAACACTTAGCGCTTGATACATTGTTTCTTGATATTAAATTAATATCTACGGTTTTTAATTCCTTTGAGGTGCTTGGGATAGCTTCCCTAGTTCGTTCCTACTCAGAACCGAAATTGTCCAACATGTTGCCCGTTGACATATGACTAGGGTTGTCTATGTCTATGTCCTTCAACTTGTCTGTGTCATCTAAACTATCTACTTTGATGCTATTAGGAATGTTAGCATCCTCTAACCTATCGGATATGCTATCGACTGGAATGTCAGCGCTAATCGATTTGCTCATGCTTTCAGTTTTTCTAGATTTGTGGACAATCTCCACAGTCCAATAATGTTTGTCTGAGCTAAGAGCTAGTCTTGAAGCCTCGTTGTGTCTGTCGATGTCTACACCCCCCATCCTACTGCTACCTTGAATGCCAACGTTAACAACTTTATTCGGCCCACGTATATTTCTTCTACAATCACCTTCATTACGTTTTCTTTCCTTGGATTCACCCCATGCTATCAACTTTACTGCATGCGTTCATCCTGTGTCATTCAACCTATTTGGTTCACTACTAACTAGATTGTCAACCACTTATAACCTGCCATCATTTTTGTTGCCTGGAATGTCAGCGCCAACCGCTTCACTTGATTTACCTATGTTCTCACCTTATCTAGAGTTGGGGACAATCTCCACAGTCCAATAGTGCTCTGGGTCGTTGTCCGAGTTTTCTAGAGCTAATCTTGAAACCTTGTTGGGTCCATCGATGTCTACACTCTCCAACCTGTTATTACCTTGAATGTTAATGCTATCATTTCTTATTGGCTCACTTATCATTCTTATGTGTTTGCCCTCCTTACGCTCTCCTTCCTTGGGTTTACCTCCTGCCTTATTCTCATAACATGTGTTATCTTTTAGGTTGTGGCTTATGCTTATTGAAACTGCGTTTATTGAACTTGGGTTCTCTTCCTGGTTGTAGATTATGATTGTTGAACGGTTTTCTCCCCTTACCTTTTGTCCAGTTGTTAAGGAGTGTTCAGACCTCCAAGAATTGTTTCCTATTTGACTTGAGCCGTTTCCTGATTTATTTATTAACATGAAGAGCTTCTTTTGTTGTCTTGATTGAGCAATGCAGCGTTCATGTTGAGCTTTTAGAGCTGCCTTGGCATCAACTACCGACCACAGATCTTTGTTAATGGTGCTGGCCAATTTTAGATGTGAGAAAAATGCTAACCATCCAAGATTGTCTAGAGAAGCCCTAACTTTTTTAATTTCTTCATGCACCAGAGCTATGCTTAATTTCAAAAATGCTTTATCATTAAATTTGTTATGTAATCTATGATTAATCTACATGAAAGATGGAATTAGGTTATTATCATGACAACTTTTAAGAAATTGGAGATCTGTAGCTCTTCTTCCTATCTTCATTCTGAAATTTTCGAGTAAAATAGTTTCACTCCATGTATCCCCTCCGTACAGGGAAATGATTCTAGATTTTAGGCATCTATGGTTCATTTCTTTTGAGCTTAGTCTCGGAGTATCCACAGTAGAAACCATATTTGTTAACGTTTCAAATCCCAATAGGGATCCATCATCATGACCAATCTGAATGATGATAGAAGAAGAGCTTTGTGATAAGATAAATAGTTAAAGAAATATTTTGATTGAAGGTCGGCTAATAATTTTTATTTTAATCTTTATTTTTATTTTTATTATTAACAGTAATAAAAGTTTTATCATATTAAATAAAATGTTTATTATTATTAATTTTTAGATTTTTTAATATTATTTGAATATTGTAATAGCTCATTAATCAAATGGATTTTAATTTTTTTATTAATATATTTAAATTATTATTTTATTTAAATTTGTATAATACATTTATATAATACATTTTATGTTATGTGATGAGATTAGTACATTAATTCTACTAAAAAAACTAATTTTTATTCTAAATAATAAATAATAATAGTCATTATTTTTTTTATTTTTTTAGACAAATTTCGGATGCTATATTATGGACTGAAAAAAGGAGTCAGTTCTCCATACATACAATACTTTCTGGTTATCATGGATCCAAGGAATTACAAAAAAGTTCCGTTCCTTGATCCTTGTACTAGTGGTTCTACTTCTCAAACTTCCTAAACTACTATAAATCCTAACAAACTGCAGAGACCAAAATTTACAACTACACATCATAATTAGTCTATTTCAATGTGACTGATCTGCCTGGCCGTGGACTCCTCTGGATTTGGGTCTGGATCAGCCTGTTTTGCACTGGAGGAGCTGGGGGCAGCCTTGTTCTTCTTATCCATCATGTACTGGAGGATTGATATCGATTCTTCTGCATGACTACAATGGTTTGCCAGATTTCTGAACTGTTCATAGAGAGAAGAAACTCTATGCAGAAAGAGATTGATTTCTGCCCTGTATTTCTCATTCAATATTCTATACTGATCCTCCATTCTTATTTCCAGACTCTTGACCTGGTCTTCCATAATGCGCTGCTGTGCTCTCAGCTCCTCAAATTCCGCTTGGAGATCTGCGCAATGAAGACAATCCTCTGTTCGGTTCATCTTTGTCTCCGGCAACGCCCTGTTTGGTATACTGGCCACTAAAATTCGAGACTCTGAGGCACTAACGTAGCTGAGCGAGCCTGCTACTATGGTTCTAGCAGTGAAGAATTGCGCACTTTGCCAAATGCTGTGCCAATACTCACCCAAACCACTATGCTTGATGCGAGATTGAGCGTTGTTCGCTATTGCATTTATAGAATCAGAGTGCTTGCATCGGAGGCAGGAAGCTATCAACCTGGCTGTCTTGGGATTATTGCTGACCCGCTATGTGTTCAGGTGCATATCTTGCTTGGTATGGAGGTTCGATCTGAAAGGACGATCCTCGCTTGAGAGCCTGTGCCATTTTACGTTTCTAGACAGGTTCCTGTTTGCATATCCGGGCAAAATCCTCCCCACATGCCTGATGCTGTCGCCGGCACGGATTACCTGAGCGATCCCACTATTTCTATCAGCTGGGAACCGCGTGCTGTTGACTTGTTTTGAGACGGTCATGGGAGTGGTTGGAACGACACGCTGTCGTTACAGCACAGACTACCAACGGTTCTAACACATGCCCTGTTGGCATACTTATCCGGTTCCTTGTTCAGGCTGCGGAGTATGTGATAATAGCTTACCTCTTCCATTGTTTCGTGTAGGAGTTGATTTCACCGATTTATCTACTGGAGGAGTATGTTTGGAGTGCTCTGCCGGTGCGCCATAAGTCTGATGATTATTGATGAATCCCCAAACACCGCTGCTTTCTTTATCCCGAGCTTGATTAATTGGGTGAGCCCCTGATACAGGGCTAGTCCTTCAGCTCTATTATTGGAGTTCTCCCCTAGCCCCCATTCATAGTGAAGGATACAGTCCCCATTTGCATTGCAAATAAGACCTCCTGCACCTGCTAAACCAGGGTTCGACTTTGATGCACCATCGAAGAATAGGGAGAATTTATTACAATTGCTCATCCACTGAGAGAGTTCCTCTTCTTTCAATCGCAGTCTCCATACACTGTTTACTTCCTTCACCTTGGTCCCTTTCCTACTGGTTTCCTGAGCCCTGGAGATATTCTCCAGTACGAAGCTGAGGAAATTTATCTCCTCTGCACTGTAGTTTGTTGCATTAACTTTTCCATTGGTATGATTTGTTATTGATTCTAAAGCCAACATTTTGGCCTTATGGCAAATTTTCCTGGTGCTGAATCCTTTTTCTTGGAAGACCTTGCCATTTCGCGCCAGCCAGAGGCGCCATAAGAGAGTGAGAGGTATGGTGTTCCATACCCTTTGGGCTAGTTGGCTTCTTTTCTCCTTCCAAGGGCAGTTCTTCCTCCATTTGTAGATTGTTTCTGCAATTGTGTTATGGGGTTCCCATGGTGATTCTCCTATTGAGGCCATTTCCTTCCAGCAAGCACCAGCAACCAGGCAATCAATAAATAAGTGCTGCATTGTTTCCTCTGATCTACAACAATTTGGACACCTGGATGGGCCCATTATGCCTCTCTTTCTTAAATTCTCCATTGTTAATGTTTTCCCTTTCAGGAGAAGCCAAAAGAAGAACTTGACCTTGGGGGGAGCCTCCGCTCTCCATACTATTTTCCAGTGGTTCCAGGGTTCTTGTTGATAGTTGCTGTCACAAAGATATTGGTGTCCCGCTTTAACCGTGTATTGTGTTCCAGATGGATCCCATCTATACCCATCCAGTGCATCTTCTTGAACCGGAGCTTTGCTATGCAGGAGCGTTTTTAGGATAGTGAGACTATTATTCAAAACATTGGGAGGGTCCGGAAAGCTCCAGCCTATCCAGGCATGAGTATGGGTATCCCATTTTGATATTTGGGACAGATGGTGGATACCTTTATCATTGAGCCAGTTTATGATTGGCTTTGCCTCTGCTTTTGCTCCAATAGGCTGCTGCCCAAGGATTTTGTCTAAGGAGAAATTGATACTGTTTCCCCCACCTGGTACTTTAGATATGTTTTGATTCATGAAAGGTATTGCCTTCTTGCAAAGATGCCAGATCTTTGTACAATCTCTGTTGGGTATATTAGACTCCAAAAGCTGCTGCCTTGTACAATTTAGGTATTTGGCCTCCAAAACCTTCTTCCACCACGCTGTCGGCCCGGTGATCAGTCTCCATACAATTTTTGCTCCTAAGGCCAAATTGAGAAGCTTTGGGGACCTGATGCCCAATCCTCCTTTCTCCTGAGATTGGATGATGTTCTTCTAGCTGACAAGATTAAATTTCATTTTATCCGTTTTTCCTCCTTGCCAAAGGAAGTGCCTGAGTAATTTTTCCATTTTTTGATGGAAAACAGCTGGAGCATGATATAAAGAGAAACGATATATAGGGAGAGAAGCAATACCTGATTTTAGAAGAATTAACCTTCCTGCTGGGTTTAGCCACATTGTGCCCCATTGCTGCACTTTCCTCTTTATTTTATCCAGTATCTCATTCCATATGTCGGCTTTTAGTGGGCCCAAACTCACTGGCATCCCTAAATAGGAGAAATGATTCCAGGTTAGATTCCACTTTCTATGTTGTGGATGGTGTGATTTGCAATATTCCATCTGTATATGCAACTTTTTATCTGATTGACTTTTCCTCCTGAGTAATCCATGAATTGGTCTAGGAGCCTTTTAAATCTCCTTGCTATTGTTGTTGATGCTCCTCCTATCAGCAGAGTGTCGTCCGCAAACTGAGAGTGGTTGATGTTCTTTGCTCCATGTTCAATCTTGATTCCAGTGATTAATCCTACTCTCCTGTTATAGTCCAAGTCTTGACTGAATGATTCAGCCATAAGGATGAACAAATAGGGAGACAGCGGGCAGCCTTGTCTGAGGCCACGGGATGATTGGAAGGCCGCACATGGTCTCCCATTTATTAAGGGGGAGATCCATGGTCCAGTTATACAAGCTGCAATCATAGATATGAAGGAAGAATCGAAACCGATTTTATGAAGAACAACATATAGATAGGAGTGCCTTACCCTATCAAAAGCATTTGCAAGATCCAGCTTTAGAAAAAAACCTTTTTCTTTCCTGGTTAAGGTTGAGTGGATGGCCTCTTGAACAAGAAGAATAGAATCTGTAATGTGCCTATTGGGGAGAAAGCCCCCTTGATTTTCAGAGATCAAGGAGGGAAGGAGAGGTTTTAGTCTGGCTGCCAAGATTTTCGAAATTATTTTGTAGGCTGAGTTGCATAATGAGATTGGCCGGAATCTCGAGAATGATGAAGGGCAGTTTTCTTTTGGTATTAAGGCAAGGTAAGTGGAATTGGTGTAACCGCCCATCTTACCTTTTCTCATCACCCATCGAATCATCTTTATGAGATCTTTTTTGATTATTGACCAGTGTTCCCTATAGAAGCTAATAGGGAAACCATCCGGTCCTGGGGCCTTATCTAGATGTAAACTCCAAATAGCTGCCTTTATTTCCTCTTCTTCCACTTCTCTTGTAAGCTTATTGTTCATTTCTTGAGTGACCCCTTTCCGTAAGTACTGGAGCATGTCTGAGTAGTCTTCTGAACCTTTTTCTTCAGTTAGAAGTTGACAAAAATGCCTAGTGGCTGCTTCCTTTATTGAGTCCTCAGTACTATATCTGTTCCCCTCATTGTCCATTATTGTGCTCACTGTGTTTCTAAGTTTTCGCACAGTGGCTTGCTTATGAAAATAAGCTGTGTTTTTATCCCCTTCCTGCAGCCAAAGTTGCCTTGATTTCAGTCTCCACTTTGTTTCTTCATCCCTAAGGATTTGGCTTAGCTGTGAATATAGTCTGCCCTCCTATTCTTTATTTTGTTGAGATAGCCCCTTCCTTTCTATGCTCTGTTGTGTCTCCTCTAACTCTTGTTTGATTTTCTGTTTGTTTAGCTCGGGCTCTTGATAACTGTTCTTTGCCCAGCTCTTTAAGGCCTGCCGAAGTCGTTTAAGTTTTGTCTCCCACATATAACTCGGAGATCCCTCTACATGTTGGAGCCACGTTTCCTGCACCACTTCTTTTGCAGCTGGTATCCGATTCCATATTGAGCTATATTTGAATGGTATGGGCCCTAGCGGGCAATGGCTTTGAAGAGTTAAAGTTATCGGATAATGATCAGAGTCCGACCCATTGAGGATATTTGAATAGCCTGCTGAAAAGGAGGAGAGGAATGTTATACTAATAAGGAATCTATCCAGCCGTTCCATGATGTTGCTGGCTCCAAGTCTTCTGTTACTCCAGGTATACTTACGATTTTTGGGTCTGACATCAACTAGATCATGATCCTGAATTATAGCCTCTAACCGATTTCTGGAAGGGTCCGGAGTAAAGTTACCTCCTCTTTTTTCATTGGCATGCAGCACTAGATTGAAGTCTCCTGCTACAATGAGATTGGTGTTTTGGTCCTGATCTATGTTTGCTTTCAGGGTGTCCCAGCATATCTCCTTTTCTCTATACTGATTTGGAGCATACACATTGTACACTGTCACTGATTGGCCTCCGGTTCTGCTGTCCAGAGCAGTTCGGATCCAGTTTTGATGAACATTTGAAGAGCTGCACAACCATTTGTTGCTATCCCATAGTGTTGCTATACCGCCTGAGGCTCCTCTTACCTCACTTATGATTCCACAAAAGTGTTTTTGCTGACTAATGGCTCTGTTCATTTTACCTTGCTCTTGCTTTGTTTCTTGTATAAGTATGATTTCAGGTTTCTCACTGTGAATTAGATCCTTGAGGGCCACTAACTTGGAGGGGTGCCCCAATCCCCTGCTATTCCAAGATAGTATTTTCATCATGAGATACTTGATGTGTGGAGAGGTGCTCGCCTTTCATGTCCTTTGCTACTGTTCTCTTTTTCCATATTCCCAAGTATAAAATACTCTATTGGTGTTTGAGTGCCAAGTGCTATATCTTTTTATGCACTTTCATCCCTTTGTTGCTTAGCTGATTTTCTTCCGGGTCCTGTCTTTTTTGGGACATCACTGGGCACTCCATGATCCTTTGAAGAGCTCCTGGTAATTCTCGAAACGGGAGGTTCAGGAGGGGGCTGCATGGAGGGAGGAGTCAATTGCTGAGGAGGGGGTTGCATGGAGGAAGGAGTCGATTGCTGAGGCGGGGGCTCAAGGGAGGGAATGTCAGGTCCCGATTCAGCCTCAGAAAGGATTGAAAAAGGATTAGAAGAGGGAGGAAGTGGAGGATCCGGTATCAGAGGGGGAGATGAAGGAGGTTGTTGCTTGGAGGATCCAGGGGCATCAGAATCCACAGGAGGTTTGGAGGAAGGAGAAGCTTTTTTCTTTTTTACTGGTTCCCATTGGCCTTCTTTTTCATCATTGTCAACATTCACAGTTTTTGTGCATCTATTTGCAAAGTGTCTGTATTCGTGACATACCTTGCATTTAAATGGTATCTGCTCGTAGTCCAGTTGCTGAATGTGGCTCCAGTCATCCACTTTCAGCTTGATCGCCTCTGGCAGTCCTCGACCTAGATCGACTTCGACGCATATCCGTGCACATGCCTGCATGTTGTCTTTGGGTTCGCTGCGATCTATATATTTTCCCACCGCATTCCCTATATCTTTGAATGATTCGTCCCCCCAGCAGTGAAGAGGAAGATGAGGCAGCCTTACCGAAACTGGGACAGCATTTGGAATGTCAAGTTCTAGGTCGAAATCTGGAGTCCATTTGTTGAGATAGAGGCCCTTGGAGTCCATAAAATATGGTTCGTTCCTGAATATTAAGTCTTTATCCTCCTTGGTCTCAAAATGAAATGTAAAATATCCTCTGCCACAAAATCTGATAGCTATTTTGCCTTGAATCTTGTCCGACCAGTTCCTTTCGACCCATCTTTGAACTGTTCTGGGCAACAGCCAAAGCCCTGTAAACTGTCCGATTAATCCTTTCTCTGCTAGAGAGAGGGCTGCCATGCATGGAGTTGCAGGCGGCAGTTGAACTTCCTGTAATACATCAAGCTTCTTCACAAACTTTGTTGCTGCTGGTCGAGGTCGCTGCGGGGGAGAGATTTAACCAGATTAGAGAATGCTCTTTGTAGATCCGGATCCCCACAGGGAGGATCCGGAGGATCCATATTGAAACGCAGTTGCAGGCTTCAGGGACGCGCTCTCAATCGCGCGCAGTCGCTGGGTCGTATCCTATCTTAATAATAGTCATTATTATTATTATTATTATTATCATAAATAAATTATTATTAATAATAATTTTAATTGTTTAATAATTGATAATAATAGTTAATTAATATAGTTTGAATTTTAATTATGTTTTCAATTCTAAAAGTAATTCTTATTATAATTAATTAATAATCATTAGTATCATTATAAAATTCTTTATTTTATGATAATTATTATTATAAGTATTCAATAATAATAATTATTTATTAAGAATAATAATTTAATTTTAATTATTTATATAAGATTAGATAGTTTTGATAAACTATATTAGATTAAATAGCTTTTATTATATTATTAATACATAATAATATAGTAATATAAATAGATTTTATTAATAGTTAAAAACTTATTACTATTATAATTAATTTTGTTATTATTATTATTATAAATAATTTGATATTATTATTATAAATAATCTTTATATTTAAATCATAATAATTATTATAAAACCTAATCATAATATCTTTTTTAATTTTATTATAATTTTATTCTTACGTATTAATAATATCATTATATAGTTATAATATTGTTATAAGGACAAGAGAGGAAAAACAACTACCTGATTACCTCAGATGTTTTTGGTGGTTCTAACATTCTAATTAAGGGAAGCCAACTTCCATTGATCTCAATACCATTGTCCCGATTGAGATTTTGTGGGTGTTTTATAATCTCAAGAGCCTCCCTGATCTTCCTTCTTTGATGTTGCTCTTCCCTTGCAATAATTGAGGCGCTTTCCAAACAAACTTGATGTTTTGTTTTTTAGGAATGCTCCGCAAGGGCTTAAGTACGAGATCTTTTGTTCTTGATATCACCTCCATGTTCTTTTAGTATTTTATATAAAGAATGACCTATTTCACCAATGTAATTGTTTCCACAAGAAGAATAAATTTTATAAACTCCCTTGAGTTGTTGTCTATCAATATCATCCTTGACAGACCTCATACCCTGCTTAATTATTCCAGGTGCTGAGAACTGTGTGACTATGTCTTTATTTCTTAGGATTTTGGCAATCTTATCTGTCACCCCTTGAATATATGGTAGGAAAACTCTACCACATTCGGTTAGGTCTTGGGCCTTAGTTATCTGAGATAAAACCATCCTTTCTTCTCTCTCTCTATGGCTCTCATAATTTCTTTTTCTTTGTAGCCTATACTCTTAAACACTGAAGATAAATGCTCCTTCTCCTCCCTTAGATGTTCAAAGTCAGAAATTTGAAAGGCCCTAATGGCAAGAGTGTTAAGCACAGTGAATGTTTGGGATGGATGATTGTAGGAATCAGCGTGGAGGTAGCGTCCTGTGTGAGTGGATTTCGTAAAGACTTTATGTCTTAAAGAGCTGTCCACTTTTCTAAAGATAAGAACATCCAATAATGGGATACTTTGTTTTCCTCCAACTCCATAGTAAATTTTATTTCGGGAGAAATAGGGTTCAGGTGCATGAAAAACTTATCAATCTCTTCCCTACCATGGGTCCATTTTAGGTTGGTATCATCGACAAATCGTTTCCACCAAGTCAGCCTCAAGGGGTATGATTCAAGAGCCTTCTTTTAAAATTATTCCATTTATAAGTTGGCCACAATTGGCGAGAGGGGTGATCCAATTTCCACCCCAAATGTTTGCTCATAATATCCTCCTTGGAATGTGAAAACAGTTGACCATAAGCAAATCTCAACAAGTTTTGTAGTTTCTGGGTCAGGAACCTCCTTTATAACTAGAATAGCTTCATACAAAGGAATCTTGGTGAATAATGAAGCCACGTCAAAACTTACCAGGATGTCATCATGGTTTACCCTTTCAAGAATTAACTCTTTCCTGTGAAACCATCCCAATAATTTATGGTTTGCCCAAGATCCATAAGAAAGGGGTTCCTCTTAGACCAGTAGTTAATACTATTGGCTCCCCAACCTATGAACTCGCAAAGTATGTTGCCAAAATCCTTAGACCCTTGGTTGCCAATACTAATTCTTTTATCAAGGATTCCCATGATTTTTTGAATCTTATAGAAAATGAGAGGGTAAACCATGATGACATCCTGGTAAGTTTTGACGTGGTTTCATTATTCACCAATATTCCTTTGGATGAAGCTATTTAGGTTATAAAGGAATTTACTGACCCAGAAACTACAAAACTTGCTGAGATTTGCCTACGATCAACCGTTTTCACATTCCAAAGAGGATATTATGAGCAGACATATGGGGTGGCAATGGGATCACCCCTCTCGCCAATTGTGGCCAGCTTATACATGGAATACTTTGAAAAGAAGGCCCTTCAATCATACCCTTTGAGGTCAACTTGGTGGAAATGATTCGTCGATGATACCAACCTAGAATGGACCCATGGTAAGGAAGATTTTGATAAATTTTTCATGCACCTGAACTCTATTTCTCCCAAAATAAAATTTACTATGGAGTTGGAGTAAAACAATAGTATCCCATTCTTTGAAATTCTTATCATTATAAAAATGGACGACTCTTTAGGAAATAAAGTCTTTACGAAATCCACTCAAATTGAAAGCTACCTCCACGTTGATTCCTACCATCATCTGTCCCAAAAGTTCGGTGTTCTAAAACTCTTTCCATTATGGCATTTCAAATTTCTAACTCTGAACATCTTAGGGAGGAGAAGGAACATTTACCTTTAGTGTTTAAGAGTATAGGTTACAAAGAAAAAGAAATTAAGAAAGCCATAGAGAGAGCAGAAAGGAGGGTGTTATCTGAGATACCTAAGGCCCAAGACCTAACCCAATGTGGTAGTGTTTTCCTACCATATATTAAAGGGGTGACAGGTAAGATTGCCAAAATCCTAAGAAATAAAGACATAGTCACACAGTTCTCAGCACCTGGAACAATTAAGCAGGGTATGATATCTGTTAAGGATGATATTGATAGACAACAACTCAAGGGAGTTTATAAAATTGATTGTTCTTGTGGAAAACGTTACATTAGTGAAACAGGTCATTCTTTATAGAAAAGACTGAAAGAACATGGCACTGATACCAAGAACGGAAGATCTCATACTTCAGCCCTTGCGAAGCATTCCTCAAAAACAAAACATGAAGTTTGTTTTGAAAGCGCCTCAATTATTGCAAGGGAAGAGCAACATCAAAGAAGGAAGATCAGGGAGGCTCTTGAGATTATGAAACACCCACAGAATCTCAATCGGGACAATGGTATTGAGATCAGTGGAAGTTTGCTTCCCTTAATTAGAAGGTTAGAACCACCAAAAACATCCCAGGTAATCAGGTAGTTGTTTTTCCTCTCGTTTCCTTATAACTATCTTATAATTATATAATGATATTATTAATACATAAGACTAAAATTATAATAAAATTAAAATAGATATTATGATTAGATTTTATAATAATTATTATCATTTAAATATAAAGATTATTTATAATAATAATATCACTTTATTTATAACAATAATAATAACAAAATTATTTATAATATTAATTAGTTTTTAACTATTAATAAAATCTATTGATATTATTATATTAATATGTATTAATAATATAATAAAAACTATCTAATTTAATATAGTTTATCGAAACTATCTAATCTTATATAAATAATTAAAATAAAATTATTATTCTTGATAAATAATTATTATTATTGAATATTTATAATAATAATTATCATAAAAATAAAGAATTTTATAATAATAATAATTCATTAATTTATTATAATAAGAATTACTTTTAGAATTGAAGACATAATTAAAATTCCAGCTATATTAATTAACTATTATTATCAATTATTAAACAATTATAATTATTATTAATAATAATTTATTTATGATAATAATAATAATAATAATAATAATAATGACTATTATTATTTATTATTTAGAATAAAAATTAGTTTTTTTAGTAGAATTAATGTACTAATCTCATCACCTAACATAAAATCTGTTATATAAATCTATTATACAAATTTAAATAAAATAATAATTTTAATATATTAATCAAAAAAATCCATTTAATTAATGAGCTATTACAATATTCAACTAATATAAAATAATCTAAAATAATAATAATAATAAACAATTTATTTAATATGATAAAACTTTTATTACTGTTAATAATAAAAATAAAAATAAAAGTTATTAGTCGACTGTCAATCTAAATATTTCTTTAACTATTTATCCTATGACAAAGCTCTTCTTCTATCATCATTCAGATTGGTCTTGATGACGAATCCCTGTTGGGATTTGAAACGTTGACAAATATGGTTTCTACTGTCGATACTCTGAGACTAAGCTCAACAAAAATACTTTATTTTATAAGGAATATTCTAAGCCTTAAGCTTTATAAAAAAAGTTCAACGTTGCCTTCGGTCTTTTAAGGGGGGTCTTTTATCATGTTTCACGGTCTCCAACTCATGACTAACCTTTGTTATTTTGTATCATGCGATTTACGATAAAGTGAGAATGCCTAGTCATAAAGTGACTTGGCTTAATATCTTAAGTTTGTCTAAGGTTTTATTCAGAATAGTTTCAAAAGGCAAGCTCTTATTTGCTAAGTGTTTTGAAATTTTTTTGAATTGTCCCTATTTATTAATAAAATAATAACTATTATATAATAAATGAGGGAGTTGTTGAACAGTATAACAATTGGTGATTCACTGGAAGAACTAGTTACCTCTAATAATTTTGAAAT
This sequence comes from Pinus tabuliformis, assembly GCA_031772625.1. Classification (NCBI taxonomy): domain Eukaryota; kingdom Viridiplantae; phylum Streptophyta; class Pinopsida; order Pinales; family Pinaceae; genus Pinus; species Pinus tabuliformis. The sequence continues at coordinate 755,952,418 of CM062815.1, read as the reverse complement.
TTCTTAAAACTTTCAAAATAAAGATAGTTTAGGAAATAGGAATTGCATGAAATTTAACATAAGTAACATTTCTCTGAAGTAAAAAAACAAAATCACCTGATTACAATTCATTTGATATCCTCTTAAAAATTAAAATTCATTTGTCTATATCAGTCTTTACTCAGTTTTAAAATAAAGTAGGGGACTTTTGCAGATCAGCTTTTAAATGTACTCATTTGTCACAGGTAGAGCCTCTGCTACCAATAGGCATCCATAGCCTTGACATGGTTATCTTTTAACCAACAATGATTCAATGCCCCATTGAGATAAGAGTGAAGCTTTTGGAGATAAATCCAAAATCATATACTTATTCTCCATTTTTCTTTTTTAAACATCTTATTTTTTTTTGCAAAAATTTTCTTTTTATTACTTAAAAGTCATTGTCCTGGTTTGGTGGCCACATAGTGACAACGCCATTCACTGGTTGTAATTCAAGTGAACAAGTTGGCTCATGATGAGACCCCCTATCTTTTGATTAAAATAATCTCAAGCCATTACCCCGTTTTGGTATGTAGTATTGGTAATGTCAATCTATTATTTCCCTATAAGCATGGTAAGCAGGCTCTTGATGAGACCCATTATCTTTTAATTTTTGGTATGTTCTAGAATTACACTCTAAAAAGAGAAAAGTTTACTGGATGGGGAGAATCATTGACTCCTTAAGAGTTCTAGATGAAAATTATAGAGTTAAAGATGCTTATCTACAAAGAGTATTTACTTTGTTAAATATACTTTTCTTGACTGATAGTAGAACAAAAGTTTTTTATAAAGTTGGAGGTTTCTCAAAGAATAAATAATTTTGGTGGACACAAGAAAGTTTCAAAGAAATATAACCTAGTTAATTTTCAAATGTTATAATTATTTCCTTAACAATCTCCACTTATCAAAGCGAAAAATCAAAATATTTCAAGAGATTTTTATTGTAAGGCCAAAAGTAAATATTATTTAACTTTTATTTTGATAAAAAAAGTAAAGGTGATAATGTATAGGGGATATAAGAGGTTATCTCCTATGAAAAGGAAAAAAAAAACAAAATCTGCCCATTCACAAGTAGAGAATCTCTCTTGCCTGATAAATCTTGCAATAGAAACATTGATGGGCCGATTTGTTCTATAATATGAAATGGTCCAGGACACATTCTTTGGAATTTGGTCCTCGTGTGCTTTATCCCACTTCAATAAAAGGTCTCCAAGTTGAAATGATTTTGTGCTAACAGAATTTGCATCAAAGGAAGATTTAACTTACTGTTGATGATGGGAATGTTTGATTTTGGCTTTCTCTCTTTCTTCTTCGAGTTTGACGATTTGTGATTTCCTTAATTGCAATGAAGAAGAAGGAGTTTCTTCAATAAATTGAACTAGGACTAAAGAGGGAATAGTTATATTTGTAGGAAGAACTGTTTCTCTCCCATAGACCAGATTAAATGGAGAAGTTCCTATTGAGTCCTTCTATGTTATCCGGTCTGCCCATAGAGAAAATGTTAAGGATTTTTGCCAATTTCTTTGACTCTGATCAATATTTAGTTTAATGATCCTAATGAGGCTTTTATTGGTTGATTCTGATAAACCATTTCCTTGAGGATAATAGTTAGCATAATACATGAGTTTGAAACCTCTTTTGGGAGTGAATTATGTCATAGTGTTGCCTTTGAAATAAGATGTGTTGTCAAACATTAGATCCATTGGTAGGCCAAATATGGTAATGATAAATTGATCAATAAATTCGATAATGTTCTCATAATTGGTTACCTTTAGTGGAATTTATTCCACCCATTTAGTAAAGTAATCAGTTGTTGTAAGGATGTATATATGTTGCTTTGAAGATTGAGGAATGATCTCACCTATTATGTTGAATCCCCACTGCTCAAATGGTTATTCAATGTTGACTGGTTGTAATGGAAATGCAGGTTTCCTTTGTCTTCCAGCAATAGTTTGACAGGTTTTGCACTTACTTACGTATTCGTGTGCATTTTTTTAACAATGTTGGCCAATAACCAGCATGTAGGATTTTATGTGTTGTTGTGTCTCCTCCAAAATGTCCACTAGCTAGTCCATCATGGAGTTCTTGCAAAACCTTTTGTGCCTCAGATTTTTCAAGGCACCTTAGCAAAACAGAATCATAATTTTTTCTAAAGAAAATATCATTGATGGTTTCATATTTCTTTGCTTTCAATCTCAAAGCCATTTTTCTTTTGTAACTGAGCTACATAGGGACATATCCATTTTTAAATAAAAGATGAGATCATCATATTGAGATTCAGTATCGTTAAGGCTTACTTGCGATATTTGTATGTCATCACCAGAATCTTCTTCTTCTGGTAAGTTGGATGCTCCATATAACATTCTGCAAAAACCATGACCCCTAACAATTTTAGCAGGTCTAATTTCAACATCATATTCTTGCAGTGCAGTTACCCAACTGGCCCTTTTTTCTCCTACTTCCCTTTGCACCAGTGATTGTCTTACTACTGAGAATGGAACTATGATTTTGGTGTGAGTTTTAAGGAGAAATGGTTTGAAATGGTTTATTGACTTAAAAACAGTAAAGGCCATTTTTTCCATGGCAAAGTAATTTAATTCATCAACTTGTAGCTTTGAACTAAAAAACAAGATTGGTGCTTCCATATGTTGATCATTGAGTTGTGTCAAAATGGAAGCATATGATGTTTCTCACGCAAATGTGTATAAAACAAAATGATTAAAAAAAGTCGCAATTGTCAGGGAGGGAGCGTTGATAATAGCTTGTTTGATTAGATCAAATGCTTCTCTTTCATTGTGACCCCACTTGAAAATTGAATTTTTCTTATTTATAGACTGTAAAGGTAAAACTATTTGTGAAAAATCAGGGACAAATCTTTTTACAAAATTTATTTGACCAGGGAAAGATTGCATTGATTTCTTATTATGTGGTAAGGGTATTTTCTCAATTTTCTTCATCCTTTCTGGATCGATATAAATACCTTCTTTTGATATAAAAAATCCTAAGAGCTTACCTACGCTTAAGGAAAAATAAGACTTCTTTGGATTGATTGAGACCCCATATTTCTTACATCGTTCAAAGATCTGCTTAAGGTTGTTTAAATGGCTGCTTCTCTTCCTCGAATGGACAATGATATGATCTAGGTAAATAACAATTAATTTGTTAATGAGTCCTTTAAAGGCTATATCCATACCTCTTTGAAATATGGCACGTGCATTAATCAAACCAAAAGGAGTTTTTTGATAAGCATATGTTCCCCATTTAGTTCTAAATTTGGTTTTCAATCTATGATCTGGATGGACCAGGATTTGGTTATATCTTGAAAATCCATCAAGAAAAGACATGAGCTCAGAACTAGCTATTGACTGCAACACTTGTTCCATGGTTGGCAAGTGAAAGTTGTCTTTCTGACATGCTTTATTTAAATTTCTGAAATTTATACATATATGAATGTCACCATTATTTTTTCTAACAGGCACTAAATTGGACACCCATTTCGAATGCCTAACAAGAAATATGATTCTGGACTTGAGTTTATTCAGCTCCAAATTGATTTGACTTTTGAGGTCCGATTGAATTTTCCTTAGTTTTTGTTGCACTGGTTTATCATTAGAAATGATAGGAATGTTGTGCCGTATGACAGAGGTATCATAAGTTTTGAGATCAGAATAATACCAAGCAAATATACCTTTTTATTTCTTTAACAATTGAATGAATGATGATCTTTCATCAGAGGATAGACCGAGACCTATATTAATGTTCTGCGGCTTGTAATCAATTCCAAGGTTCACTAATTCAAATCTAAGGGTTGAGATTTGGATTTTGGCATTAGTTACCTTCTTAAATCTATCTTTGAGATCATAAAGATCTTCTAATTTGACTACAGTTTTAGGTATTGGATTTTCATCAATGTTCTGTTTTAACTGAAGGTCATGCTCATTTTCATCTATGATTTGGACATTGTATGACCCCTCTGATGTTAGAAAAATTACAATATCATAATCATCATTGAAGGCTCACCAATTAGTGACATTGTCAGGAATATATGGTCTAAAAAGTAATTCAATGGAAAATCTATCAGGACTATAATCCTCAGATGGTATGAGTTTTGATGCAACATTAGCTAACAGATCGGCACTGACATTTTGCAGTCTAGGTACAGGAGAAATATTAAATGCCAAAAAATGTGATGTAAGATCCTAGACTAATGATTGATAATGCTTAATATGTCCAGAAAGGAATGGATAATATTTCTTACATGTTTAATGACAATTTCTGAGTCTCCAAAAACATGCAGATATTTGATGTTTAGGCCAATTACTTTGTATAATCCTTGAACCAACGCCTCGTATTATGCAGTATTATTTGTACATTCAAATTATTATCTACAAGCTAACATGGTCTTTTCTCCATCCAGGCCGATTAGAAAGCAACCAACTCCTACATCATCGTTAGATTTGGAACCATAAAAATATAAAGTCCAAAATAAAGTGTTAACTACGGGTTTATTTACAAAACTTTTACATTTGGAAGCATCTATTTGTGAGAAATTTTTAATTTGTGAGCTGACAGCATTATCCAAAAAGAGAGAATTTTGTGTATTAAATTTCCCTAAAAATGACTCAGCTGAATAATTCCCAATAATGTTATTATTAAATGCTACCGACTCATTATCACCTTCAAAGTCAGTCACTATATGTTTCAGGTGTTTCTCTCTGTAAACTCAAATTTTATTTGGCTTTCCATTGTAGGGCAACCACATGTCAGACCACTTTGTAGCAAAATATCCATGCAGTTTTTTCGACCACTCTATACTTAGAATTAGACCATAGAATTCAGGAATATCAATGGCCAATATACCAATAATTTGATAGACTTTGGGATTTGAAGAAAGTCGAATGTTAACTAAATTTTATTCCACTAATACCTCTACTTTGGTTATGTCAAGTTGTACTATGTGAACAACATACTTTTGAGGAGTGATGCTTAAATTAGCATATACTGTTGTTGGCATTATATTAGAAGAGGCTCATGAGTCAATCAAACAATTGTGAAGGTTCCTATTGAAAATTTCATAGATTAAGAGGAAAGGAGGCGTGTGTGAATTAGATCTATCACTGATTAGGATGACATCTATAGGATCGACTTTGTTTGAATAAGTGGGGGGTTTACAATGCCTTTAACAACTTGAGATAAAACAGTAGCAAGTAGGAGCAAAGTAGGAACCACATTTAGTTATCTAAGTAGTATTTTTTGTTGTTGCTTCATTTTTCTAAGTTCATGTAGCAAAATATTGGCCCTAGTTTTCTTCATATCTTCCACAATCCTATACTCCATGGTATCAATAACTACCAGGGTCTTTGATGTAGATGGAAGATTTGATGAAGATGGATTTGGATGTGAAGCCTTAGGAGAAGATTTTTTGTTGATTGCTTTTTCCTTAGCAATAGGAGTTGGAGTTTTCTTCTTTTGATTTGATTGACTCGTATTAGCAAGGCATTTGCTTCTAGTGCTAACAGGCAAAGCTTCTTGCTCTTCTTCATTTGGAAGGATAAAGTCCCACATCCCATTTAGTTCGACTACTTCTACTTCTTCAATTTCTTCAGCAGTCATTGTATTTTCTTCTTCCTCTTCTTCTAAGTTAGACTCAGCATTTGATATGGTATTTGGTGGCTGAGAGCTAGAAAAGCTAGAAGAATTATTCCTCCTAAAATATCTAAAAGGTTTTTTGGCAGAAGAGGATTCATCAACTTGTTTCTTCATTTCAACCATTTCATTAGACACGATTTTCAATACTTTTTGAAAGCCTTCAAGATCAAAAGGATATTTTGGGGCTTTCTTTTTAGAGTCATCTTTGAAAGTAACTTTCTTAGATCTTTTGACTTCCTAAGAGGTCTTCTGTTCAAGAGCAATTATGTGTTTCTCTACAGACGAGGCTTCCTTCATGTTCTCAGCTAATGTGGCCAAATTCGCTCTATCTACAAAAATGGCTATATTGGAAGGAAGAAAATATATGTACCACTCAATTTGAACATCAACAACAGGGGTTGACGTAGTTGGAATTTTATTGAGTAGTTTGTTGAATCTGGAGTTGAAATCTTTGACCTCTTCTTTCATCTTAGCCTTTAGATTGGACAATTCATTGATGAGTGATGCAATGGTTCTATCATCTCCAAACTTAGCTAGGAATTTTTCTTCGAACATATCCCAACTAGTTATGGAGCGAGGGGGTAACGAAAAGTACCAGGATCCTATTAATACTGTAAGAGTATATGGGAATAATCTGACTATGCAATCTTCTTCATCGATTTCATTTAAATTGATGGCTAGCATATAGTTATGGAGATGTTCCTTGTCTGGTAGTTGATCATTAGGATTAAATTTTGGCAACCATATTTTAGGATGCTTAGGAAGAGGGTGAAGAGGAGTTACCATTGCTAAAGCACCAGAATTATTCCATGTTTGTACTCACGGTGGTGGTTGTCATCCTACCATTGGACTTTGAGTGGGTGAGATGATAGGAGTATGAGTGGATGAGGATATGGGTGGAGTTTGAGTTGGAGAAGAGGCAGGTTGGGTGCTTGGACTAAAAGAACTAGCACCAGTGGTTGGGATGGAAGCTGTTGGAATGAATGGAGGGAATGAAGGGGTTTGAAGTGGAGAATGGGATAAAACCTCGCTAGTGGATGTTCGCAATTCATATTTCTTAGTTTTATTTTGGAAAGAAGAAATGGGAAATTCAAAAGGAGAAATTTCATTCTTCTCAGTTTGAGAACGAGTCAAGATTCGCCTTGGTTGTAGAATAGAGGAAACACTTCCTTTAGATGACTGAGATTTTGTGGGGTTTTCAGCTGGAATGGAGATTTTCTCTAACTTATCTATCAAAGTCTGAACTTCTGGGGATTCATGTTTGTAGTGTGAAGAAGTTATTCTCTAAGTTTTACTAGGATATTTTGGAGAGGTTTGCTCAACTTTTGATCTTAGGATTGTAGTTCTAGATGGGGATCTAGAAGTTCGATGAGATCTAGAGGGGGAATGACTCTTAGGATGGTTTTTTTTATTTATGATCAGTTCTTTTTTCCATTCATTGTCATGGTCATCCTTCTAGTGCAAAAATGTTGAGGCCTCGGAATTCCATTGCAACAAAATGGGGGATAACCACCCGGTCTAGACCTTGTAAGAATCTCCTTTTCCATTTGATATGGTGGCTCCAACTGGGGATAATGGGACCAATTTCCCATCAAGAATTGATATGATGATGATTTTGTTTCAAATAAGGTATAATGGGAAATGACTTAACTAAAATAACCTAATTAGACAATAAAACACATGCAACTATCTATTCTAACATTTGTTTTAATATATACCCGGGAAATAACTTAAATCATATGATTGACAAATATATCTTACATCACGAGGTAATAAAGATCATTCAATTGCTATAAGAGAAGAAATTGTTAATGATAATTATTTTGACTGAATAGTTAGGAAAAATAATTGTAGAAACTATATCGCATATATCAATTTCTCATGTACTCAATAAGTAATCACATCTAAAACATTTTACAAAAGTTAAATAATGTCAAACTGTAGCTCAGATTTCATACATAACACAATATAAGAAATATTACTGCTAATTCATAAACAAAACTGAACCATAAATATAGAAGTACCAGATATGAGAGGTTCTAGTCATGAAGTCAGCAATATTGATATGCTTCCTTTCAACTAAATATACTCTAAGAGTAAAAAAGTGCAAATTCAGTAGAGTATGCTTCAATCTATAAGAAAATCAAGATCTTTTTCCAATTACCTCATCAAGACAGTCACAAAAATACATAAATGCAGGCCTTTGCAAAGTGTTTTTGATAAAATTATGGACCCTTCTCTAAATGCATGAGAGAGGTTTAAATAATACAACATATGTATCAAAAATAGATTATTACATAAAATGTTGAGGAGGTTTCAAACAACTTCCTCAGAATAAGTAAAATAAAAAACAAAATAGAAAATAGAAAATAAAATAATGACGATCTTCTTCAAATTGAATTGTTCTAGTTAGCCATTCAGTCCTTGATTTGGTAAATATCTATCATTGGCTTCACCTAGGGTGGCTGGCCAATTATAGATCTTAATTTTCCTATAAATACAGTTGTTGGAATTATGATACAGGGGTTGTCCTTGATGGAAACTCACTTAGATGAAATTTCACAGTGCAGCAAGTCAATAGCAAAGGATTACAGATCAAACTCCAAAGAATGAAGAAAGAGAGGTATACGTTGGTTCACTTTGTCCAAGGTGCGTATACATGCAGCTTAACAGAACAAAAGTAGCGTATAACGTGTACACAAGAGGAAAAGCACACACATGTTGGAAAACCAAGTCTTTGTTCCAAGGTATTTGATTCAAGGTATTTTGGTCCAAGGTAATTGGTTCAAGGCATTTGGTCCAAGGTATTGACCCTAGATATTGGGTCCAAGGTATTGGTCCTAAGTGGTTTTAGTCCAAGGTATTGAGAAAGGCCTAAGAGTATATAAGGAGGAGAAGATCATTAGGCCAAGGTGTATTGTTATATACCTAGGGGGGATAACATGGGGTACAAATGGAGGTATCCAAGGGAATAATGTAATAATGGGATGGGCCATAGTAATAAATAAGGTGGTTAACCCATATCATGTAAGGGACCACAAGTAGTTAGCAATAATGTAATGGGCCCATGGTATTAGATAGATGGTATTGAGGGAACCATGGTAATGAACCATGGTATTGTATGTATGAGGCCTATAAAGAGGCTAGAGACTCCACATTGAGGGAGGTGAAGATTTATTGTATGAATAGGCATATGGCTTGTGGAGTGTTCTCCTTCCTTAAGGAGTGAATATATGGTGTTGCCCTACCTTAAGGGTTTGATCAATAAAGTGAATCATTTCTATCTATATTCAGATCTTGTTATTTCTTGGGTTTATTTGTATTGTCTTATATTTTCATATCAGATCTATAACAAGTGGTATCAGAGCACTTTCCTGGGCAAAAAAGTGGAGAATTTTTCTTATGTTTTGCAGGAAATTTTTGGGGCGGCGAGTTTTCAGATTAGATTTGTATGTTTTGGTGCAAGATCTGCAAAATCTAATTTCATATCTGGATTCTATGTGAAAATATACCTGATTTCAAAAAAAAAAATCAGTCGACTCGGAGTGCGGATGAAGGAGATATCGCTGATTTAAAAATCAGTGGGGTTGCAAGCAATTTTTCGGGGTAGCGAGTTTGCGGCACAGATCTAGATGTCCTAGTGCAAGATACACAAAATATAATTGTAGATCTGAATTCTTTGTGAAAAAATACTCGATTTAAAAAAAAAATAATAATTGGTCGAATCGGAGTCCGGATGCAGGAGATATCACTGATCTAAAAATCAGTGGTGTTGTAGACAATTTTTCGGGGCAGCAAGTTTGCAGCGCAGATCTGGACGTCCTAGTGCAAGATCTATAAAATATAATTGTAGATCTGAATTTTTTGGGAAAAATTACCCAATTTCAAAAAAAAAAAAACAGTCGAATCGGAGTCCGGATGAGGGAGATATCGCTGAGTTAAAATCAGCTCTTTTTGCAGAAATTTTGGTGATGACGAGAGAGTTGTAGTGCAAATCTAAAATTTCAGTGCCTGGATCAAGATTTCTATCACATGGGTAGATGAAAAATGGTTGTTCCATTTCCAAAAACAGGTCATAATAGGGATTCTGAGCAATATTGACGAAATTGTGGCCATTTCAAATTTTCGCCATGTAAGTGAATTTTTCTCAAACCCTCTTCATGGAAAATTTTACTAGAAAAGATGATAGCCCTACTATTGAAGAATACATCAAACAAACTAAGTCAATATGGGCAAAAAATTGGAAGGATTCAGTGTGGCTTAATTTCAGAGATGAGGCTTACAAATGGTATTTCTCACTTGACGACAAGCAGTTGTCCAAACTTTCAGATGCAGAATTTGAAAGTGTCATTTTAAACAAATGGTCTCAGACTAGAAAAAAGGAGAATGAGACACATAAAGGGTTATTTTCTACGGGTGTCTCCTTATTGCAGGTTCATGGATTGATTCAGAAGGAGAAAATCGTTGTATCTATAAATCCTAGTTGCAAGCACAATTTTATGAATGTTAATTTGGTAAAAAAATTGCAAGTTCCAGCAAAACACATTGAAAACACACAAGTGGATAATGAGGATGTTCAAGTGTATAAGGATTTGAAGATTTCTATGGATAAGTATGTGTGGCATGGTGATTTTTATACTTCAAAGATGGATAATATGGATGTTGTTTTAGGATATCTTTGGATGGAATCCATGGGTACTATCAATATTAATGTGCAGAAGAAATTCCTGAAGCTCTGGTATAAAAAGAAGAAAATTACATTATAGGATATTTCCATCAATAAACAAGTAGAGTCCATGAAGGTTGATGCAGAAGATGTTCCAGGGACTGACATATCAGATGATGAGCCATTGATAATCGACAATCAAACAAAAATAGAGGCTGAAGCAGAAAAGGATACAGGTGTTGATATATTAGATGAGGGCTCAGTGGTTGAAGTAATACTAGAAGATAAGGCACCACAGCAGGGTGAATTAAATAAAAAGACACCGTGGGTTAAAACTTCAACATATCATCACCCACATCACCCCGAAAGAAAACAACCAACAAAATGGCAACCAATTAGCCATAAGGACAACAACCCCCGCTTGACAGATAGAGAGGAGCGAAGATCCACCTACTACACATCAACACAGAACAGCTACCACAGTCAACTTCCATCTCAAGCGAGCGAGGCACCAGCAAGATCGAGGGTTCACCTTTCTCTTGGATGGCCAGATGCACGTGCATGGTACCAGTGGACTACTCTTTTGAGTAGATCTTATTATTTGTGTTCTTCTCATGTTTCGGGGACGAAACATGTTAAGGGGGGTGGAATGTTATATACCTAGGGGGGATAACATGGGGTACAAAGCGAGGTATCCAAGGGAATAATGTAATAATGGGATGGGCCATAGTAATAAATAAGGTGGTTAACCCATATCATGTAAGGGACCACAAGTAGTTAGTAATAATGTAATGGGCCCATGGTATTAGATAGATGGTATTGAGGGAACCATGGTAATGACCCATGGTATTGTATGTATGAGGCCTATAAAGAGGCTAGAGACTCCACATTGAGGGAGGTGAAGATTTATTGTATCAATAGGCATATGGCTTGTGGAGTGTTCTCCTTCCTTAAGGAGTGAATATATGGTGTTGCCATATCAGATCTATAACATGTACAAGCAATGAGATTCTAAGGAATACTTCTATCTAAAGTATATATATTATGTTGTAGGTTTACATTTGGGACTGGATCTGAAATATTCATGTGCACCTTGAGTTCAACATTTGGATCAAGAATCATGAGACTTGAAATGACTTATTCTTCAATGATTTGATATTGGTTGAGACCAGATCTGATGTTTTGCACCTATTCTATTTGTTATCGATCATGATCTAGGTTGTCTGAAGTTTGGAATTGTAGCAAAGTTCTGAGTCAAAATTTACAGATCTATACGCAAGTTTGTCTCGGCCAAAGGGTATGTACACGCAGGTTTGACTCTTTCAAGTAGCATTTACAAAAAGAATTTTTTTTTTTCAGATCTAACTTATCTATTTGATCAAATTTTGTTGTTTTACTGTTGTCTGTCAATGAAGTCTTCTTAGATCTGAAAATAGAACTATGTTATAAGGAAATTGAGTTTGATTGATTGATTAATAACGAATGGTGATCCTTGACAGTAGATATTGACAATGTCCCTGATTGGTATAGTTTGTGGTTCAAAAGTTTATGATTTAGTATCTTTATAGATATACATAGGTTGGGTTAAAGGAAGCAGTGTATACACACAGGTTGGGTTCAACCAAGTAGCGTATACACTCTAATGCATGATTTTTGAGGTTACAGCTGGTTCTAGATGATGATGCAAGGTTCTAGGTTCAACACAGAGTTCTAGTGTCAGTGATCTGATTGTTCAGATTAACTGGATATTGGTTGATGCAGTTTAAGTTTAAAAGCTTTGATGGGTCCAGTGTGAAAATTTGATGAAACGTGGCCTTCAAATTATGGTGTTGTGATCCAGGAGTATCCAGTCTTAAAATTCATGAAACGTGGTCCCTCGTGGAAGAGTAGATTTTTTTGTAGGCTAGCACCTACGTACTAGTAAACATGTTGGTTAGTACAAGAGCTAGGGGGTTGTAGCTCCCTTCCATTAGAAGCTAGAAAACGAGAGAGAAGGTCGTAAACTTCTGCAGGTAGAAGCCTGCGTACCGGTATGAGTCTGCACCAGTACAAAATTGTAAACATATTTTCTCATTATTAAAAGAAGATAGAGACGAGAGCAAGAGGTGGTCTTTACCCACATTGAGTTTCCACCTTAAATCTTTGTGTTCATGTGTGTTTCTTATGTGATGCTTTATTCTTCTTTTATTGTACTCTCTAATAAATCTGTCATATACTGGTTTAAGCTCAACACATGATAAACTGTCTAAATCATAAGTTCTCTACATATACACTGGTTTCCTTAAGCACAATTGCATGTACATGCTAGTTCACTTCACTAAAGTTACATATACGCTGGTTTCTTTAAGCACATTCATGTGTACACGCTAGTTCACTCCACTGAAGTAGCATATATAAATCTGTTTGGAAAATAAAATTATTGAACTGATAATACTAATTCACCCCCCTCTCAGTATTATTTCAAACAACAACATCAGAGAGTGGTGGCACCATCTTTAGAGTGGAATTTGTTAGGCAACACAGAGTCATCCATTAATTATTTGGTTTCACGAAAAACTGTGAGTAGGTTTCCTAGTCAAGCTTAGATAGCTGCTTGATTAACTTAACTTGTGTTTTGGCGGTCTCTTTCCATTGTTTCTCTAATATTTTGATGTTTGGGATAACTTCCGGCCTACATTATTTAATGATATTGGCACTATGAAGGTTTTCAATCACAACCTCAATTATATTGTTTGTTGTACTAGCTGCTCTTACTACTTCCCTTTCTGCTTGCTTCAACTATATGTCCCAATCTGTGAATAATATATCCTTGTGGGACTCCTCAATCTTTGGCAGATCGGCTTTTCTACCTTCTTCAGATTCCTGCGAAGAAATAAACTCTGAAATATTCTTATTGACCTCTTCATATTCTAATATTTTATCAACCACTTGATTGGTTAATGCATCACTTGTTTCATAATATGGATTGATCAATGAGATTTTTTGGTAGAATACTTCTTGTTGTTGTGACAACAAAGAATTTATTTCAAGTGCTTATTTAATGAATTCCTTTATTTGAGGGTTGTCTTTGAGTTTATCCATTATAGTTTTCATTTGATGAATCTGTGAATCCTTTTCTACGATGTTTGTTTGATGTTGTGATCTTATCTGTTCAAAATCCTTTTGAAGTTGTGCCATTTATATCTTTGCTTGTTTTTGGTGCTATGTCTTTCCAGCTCAAGTTGTTGTTCCAACATCTGAACTCTTTCTTCCTTTCTCTTTAAGCAAAAGTAAAACTTCTTTTGCCTTATCAATTTTTCCGGTTGCATAGACGCCTGCAAATTGTGATAGATTTGTAAGATTTTCGGATGGGTCAATGGGCGTGTACTACCTCCATTGATTCATTTTCAAGATTTTTTGTTGTTGATGCATCCAATTTCCTTTTCTTCCTTTGCCTCTTCACTACAGCCTTATGTGTTGGGTTGTAGAATATATCCAGTGGGGGTATTTCCTCAATATTTAAAACAATCTCTGAAGTTGGCTAGGTCGGGATGATTTCAATATCTTAAGTAGTTGTAACTCATTGTATTGTTTTTCTTTGGTTTATAACTTGTTGAGTCTGTTTAGGAGTCTGAAATCCAGATGTTCCTTCAAGACTTGTTTCTGTCTGCTACACTTGGAGATTTTTATTAAATTTCTCCCATTATTTATCCAAATCAAGGACCTTGGACCTTTTCGTTTGAACTTGTGTGGAGTATTCTCCATGTGTTCCTCAGCCGAGGCCTTTTTGGTTGTTTCTTCAGAACTTTTCTCTGTGTCCTTCTTAGGATCTTTCTCGGCGATTTCTTCCTTATCCTGAGATTATTGTTTAGAATTTTATGAACCTTGAACTAACTTCTCTTGAGATTCCTCATCGAAATTATGCTCGAAACTTTTCTCTAGGCTTATACTGGGAGTGGTTTCTCTTATTTCTTCAATCTGCAATAGGTCCAAAGGGACATTTGCTAGTCTTTTATTCTTGTATATATGGAAGAGGTTGAGGTTTGTTAGGCTTAGTTTTATTCATGCTAAATGTAAGACCTACCAAAATTTCTCAACTGCCTCAAGGAGATCATGAAACTCATCGTCCTCATGAATAGATTGTCTGATTTTGACCATAGTAGTAAAGTTTCGGGCGACCTTGTTAGGGTCATATTGTTTGCCTGGCACAGTAGCCAGATTTAGGGATGTGATGTTTTGTATCACTTTTGTCGCGTGCGCAAAATAATGTAACGTGAAAGCAACACATTGCACCGAGAAGGTCGACCACATGGATTTCTTCATTTCTTTGAGGGTTTTGGTAATACCATCCCCCACTATTTAATAAGCAATCTCTCTTGCTAATAATTTATTAGGAACATAAAATGGAAGAACATGCGGAGTTGTAATACTCCCAAAAACTCTGACATAAGTAAATAGTTCCTCGCCAAACCATCTTACCACTAGCAAGATGTCCATTTTAGCTTCACCTAATAGCCTCAGGGCTTTCTTATAAAAAATGGTTTGGTAAATTGGAAACATAACGCCATGAAATTTTTTGTAAAAGTGGGAGTTAAATTGTAATTCCCACAAAATCGTATGATAAACATGGATGCGAGTAGGGTCCTGTAGAGTCAATTTCCAACCCATGTTTGGAAAATGTGAACAAAAACATATAACATCCATCACATATGCACTCATGTAAAAAGGAGGGATAACCCGAGAGGAGATAATTCTATTGTGTTTGTATTCTCTAATGTACATAGCCAAATTTTCTGAAAAAATATTGCTCCAGCTCATAATTATAGCATTAATAACCGCATCAACCAATGGAACCCATTCAATAGAAAATTTAGTACTGTCAGACTTTCCAAATAGCCTACACATTTTTAGTTGATAAAAGGTGTCTTTTTAACTCCTATTTATCCCACATTAATTATCAATCTGGGCAAGATTTTCTATTTCAAGAGTGTACATAGTTTGTGGCGCTATTTACTCAAGAGTAATGTTTCCAAATTGCAGTATAGTGATTTCAAATACAAGAGTAAACAGATGCTTTAAAGAAAACTCACTTGCAATTAAAGGAAACTCAATGCTCTGAAACTAAATTATTTATTCGACAAAGTAGCAATTATTAGTCAAGGATACAGTAGAAATAACTCATTCCTTGTTTAACTGATGTAAACTAAATCAAGCATAAATAAGATCCTCAATTTGAGAACTTTGACAACAATAGCCATGTTCTTTACAGTTGTTGATCTCACACACAACACACTAAATAACCAATTGGAAATGGCAATGAATTAAATCAATAATGCTACTGCAACTAATGGAAATGAGGTAATTATGCTAATTGTAAGGATGATAAAAGGCAAAACTAAATGATTGCAGAAAGTAAATAAGCAGCAACACTATATAATAGAAATGAACAACAAAGCTTATGTGACTGCAATGAACAGCAAAACTAAGTTACTGAAATGAACAGTGAAGCTCTGTAATTAGAATGAACAACACAACAATATACTTGCAGAAAGCAATGATCTTGTTATGAGGGAAATGAACAACAACGCAATTCAATTGTAGAAGGTAATCACTAAACAAACCACACTTGCAGAAATCAGAAATAAGACAAACCAAATTGTATGGTACAGGAAGAGAAAGTAGGTCCACCAGGAGTTGAGCCCTTAGCCGCCAGTAAATACCACCAGATTACTTCATTAGATGTGGAGGAACAACAACTGCTTTTATATATTAATCATTGCAAAATCGTTACAACAAATTCGTGCTCTGATTCAATGATAAAAACTAAAATTCGGAATAATACTCTCTCCCTCTCCTCCTATCCTATCTTATCTATCTCTAATCTAATAATCCATCTAATTCCCCATAATTCCCCCTCTCTGCTTTGATCTCTGTTTTCATTTAAATACATAGAGAGCAGAGGGCAGTTACAACAGAGATTATTACAATGTGATTCCCATTACAAAATTAGATTGTTCACAACAAATTGATCAACAAGATCATATATGAAATATCTTTCCATCAACATTCAACAGGAACAAGTCGAATTTGGTATTGCAACTGAGATAATTTGAAAAATGGCAACAACAATGAATCTCAGAAAAAACGTCTTTGGAGAACCTTCCGTTTCTCTTAATATGGACCGAATTTGGGAAAATGGCTCATTCCAAAACTAATTAGGTCCGTTCTGGACAAAACCAATGTTTCGGATTTTCCAGATTCTTCTCCATTTCCCCAAAACTTCCAATGCAAATTTGTCACTTATTATTCCAGTGAATTTCTGAGTTGGCACATTTAATGATGAGCTGGAGATCAAATCTGCAATATGGAAAATATCTTGGAGGCTAAAATGGTGAGTGATGTTACAACCAATTTATTAATAAACCATCATTGGTAAAAACATGCATAATAATCAATTTATTAAAAATAAAGGAGAAGAAATAATATTTATCCATAAGAGCATAAATAATTATAAAATGGGACTATATGATAAATCATGATAAACAACATGATAAAGAAGAGTAGAAATGGATGAAATAGGTGTTAAAAAGTGATAATAATAATAATGACATATTAACGTCCCAACATACCCGCAAACTGAATATATTGCATGTCCTCATGCAACCCAAAACTGAATATATTGCATGTTCTCATGCAACCCAAAGACTCTGTGTTAACCAAGCAATGAATTCTTCCTCAAATAATGAATATTCAATTTTAGCAATGTTGATGAAGGCGTAACAATTTTTTCATTGACGTTCAACTTATGTGTATATGAAGTTGCAGCGAAATATGATATAAGTAACAACAAACTTCATTAACCATTTTCTCAAAAAATACAAACCAGATTTTGCTGAAATTTAATAAGTAGATTTATAATATATTAATGCTTGTATGATCCAAAAATTATATCGTTTTGATGCACGAATCATGAGATATAAACAAAATGGTTGTAGGTGATAGTGCATGATTTCCGAAATTTTATGAACTAATTTAACTTGAAATTATCTGGGTGTGTGTATTTTAATGATACGTCTTTGTTTTCCAGAAATCACAAGAATTGAGTTCATAGTTTTAAAAATATATGGAAATAAATTTCTGCATTGTATAAAAATGAAATCTTATGCCTTAAATGAAAAAGAAAGTAGAAAACATCCATCATGCGTAGCAGTTCCTCCCCCAAACTGAAGAATTAGCATGCCCTCATGCAATGCTAGAAAAAAAATAGAGATGGTTGCCACAATCTGTTGAAATCTATGCTTGGTGTAAAACATGGAAAAGGGGAGGTGTTGAGAATGAATAAGAATATCAATGGATGATAAAGAATATTAATGACATGATCATAAGAAAGAAATTAATGAAAGCAAAACTCCCCCAAACTGAAAGATGATATGTCTCTGAAAAATGGGAAGTGGTAAAGATGTGGAATGAATGATAATGCTCAATGGATTTTCCTGAAATTCTCCTAAATTCGTAATAAATTAGAAAATTATGTTATTTTACCTCAAGTTTTACCTCTAGAAAAAAATGTAGAACAACATGTATGGATTGGCATTTGCTAAAGCTGATGTAGGCAAAGTTGATGCTGAAAGTGATGCAAAATGTGGAATCCAGGCAAGCACATCATGTCTGAACAATTGTGCGCGTTCGCGAGTTGCTCAAGCCTCTTTTGTTAGTTGCAATAGTGTGGTCGTGCTTCGAATAGAATTATGTCCATTTTTGTTGTTCTCCTGTAAACAAATCCCTATTTTGTATACAATGTTCTTGAATCCACAATGTTAGTTTTGAATAGAAATAGATAAGATGCATGCAAAAATTTCAATCAAAAAAAGTTTTGTTTATATGTAATACTAATATTTTGTCAAATCAACAAGTTGTGGCAGAGTGTTGTAATTATATCGCATGCTATCCCATAATGTATACATTCCCCCTTCTAATTGGAAAAGGAATTCCATAACCATAAAGCATTTGAAAGGTGTTGTGCTAATGGCAAGGCAAGCGAATGAACAATACAACAGTAAATGAAGTAGAGTACACATATCAATGATAGGACAGCAAGAGGTATGGTTATAATGGGAGCAGAGTGTGTAAACATAGTTATGAATAAGAGAAAGGATGCTTTGGCTTGATGATAAGTTATGCAAAAAAAGAAAAAGGACAACAATATGCCAAAAAGATGCTTTGTTGACGGTATTCTAGCTGAAAATGATGCGATTGATCAAAAAACAATTTCTCATGCGTAAAGGTTCAAAACAGGGAAAAATTAAGGAAATAACTTCTCTGATAAAAAGAGACAATAAGAAAAGGGTATTATACTAATAATTGATGATAAGATATAACTTCAATACCATAAGCAAAGCCTCTGCTACTAGCAGGCGTCCATAGCCTCGGTAGGGTTGCTTTTTAACCCATATGAGCCAGGATCCTCAATTTATAAATGGAGAGTTCCAGTGTTGTTCTACAGAAGAGATCGGTGTGCTGGTATGGTAACTAGATAACCACCCTGCCATTCACTGGGATGTAGCAAAAGTGATCAGGCTGGCTCATGATGTGACTTCCTATTCCAAGGATATTGTGGCTATCCAATGAATCATAACCCTAGTGTGGTGGCCATAATGGGAATGTCACTTTGTTACAACCTTATGAACATGGTAGGTTGGCTCATAATGAGACCCCCTATCCTCCATCTGCGAACAAAATTATGGTGTTATTACACATTTTTATGATAGAAAGAGGGAGGCTCAGTACTCCTTAAGAGCAGGGATGGTGGAATAAATTGAACATGTCAATAGAAAAAATATACCCATAATCTCATTTGTTACAGACAGAGAAGATTATAACTAGGAAGGGTGGAACCAACATGGTATTAAGATGATCAATGAGTATCATGTACAGCAGGAAACAATGTAGTAAAATAGTATATAAATAATTGTGTCCCTTTTGAAAATAATCTATCATCAAGGAGCTGTCATGTTAAAGATCATAACATTAAGGGTATTCACCTGCCTCAATAGACTCCATAGTTCTTGTCCTCATAAAAGTAGTGTACTTCATGCCATGAAAGGGAATTAATAAAATGTGGTTGAGATGAACTAGGAATAATCCCACAAGAGGAAAGAAGGGTTGTTCTCGAAAATACTCCCAAAGTGTTGTTCCTTTGAAGGAACAACAAAAACACTCAAAAAAGTGTTGTTCCTTGTAGGGAACAACAAAGGAAAATACACGCAAAAGTGTTGTTCAGAGATATCTAAGTAGAGGAGGTATGATGGATATCAGAAGGTATGAGGCCATTTCATATCATCAAACATCAGGTCTCCATCATTTGTCAAGAAGTCATTCCAAGGAACAAGCCATTCACCACACATAAGAGACGGTTTTCTTCAAACTGTGTTTCTAGGCAAGAAAAGATGAATTTGAGAAAAGTGAGAGAGGTTTTTGTCCATCATTGACTTACAAAGAAAAACCTCTTTTATGTTTTACACAGGTTTCATGGTTTTGGAGAAATGTTGAAAACATCATTTTCCTCAGGAGGGTTAGTGCACCTCTGGAGTGACCTTGGTAAAATCAATCTTTGTCCTATAATAAATGGCCAAATGACTTGCTTGATGATTCAACTGATAAGTAGACACAAATATATTTCCAATGAGCTATCATGAGCTCAATTTGGAGTTGAGGAAGGCCTTCAAAAGTTGACTTCACCATCACTATGCATTTCGGCAGCCTCATTCTACACATTTTTACTAGTCTTGGGAGATTGGACTTTTGATAGGGAAAATGAACTCCAAATTGAAAAATTCAAGATGCTCTGGAAAGTAGACTTGACAATATTTCCAACGAGCTATTGCACACTCAATTTGGCTAAGGGGAAGGCCTCCAAAAGTAGTTGGAAAACAACGTTGTGCTTTTGACAAGTTTTCCCAAAAATTGTTGTTCCTTAAAAGGAACGACTGTTGTTCCTCAAGACGAACAATAGTTGTTCCTTAAGATGAACAACATCTGCTCCTTAAATGGAACAGAAAAAAGACAAACACATGAAACTGTTGTTCCTTAAATGGAACGGTTGTTGTTCCTTAAGAGGAACAACAAAAATACAACATACGCAAAATTGTTGTTCCTTAAGAGGGACGGTTGTTGTTCCTTAAGAGGAACAACAGTTGTTCCTTAAGAGGAACAACAGTTGTTCCTTAAGAGGAACAGCAAAAATACAACATACACAAAACTATTGTTCTTTAAGAGGGACGGTTGTTGTTCTTTAAGAGGAACAACAACTATTTCTTAAGAGGAACATCAAAAATATAAACACGCAAAACTGTTGTTCCTTAAGAGGAATGACAATTGTTCCTTAAGAGGAACGACAACTGTTCCTTAAGAGGAACAACAAAAATAAAAACACATGCAAGTGTTTTTCCTTAAGAGGAATGGTTGTTGTTCCTTAAGAGGGACAGTAGTTGTTCCTTAAGTGGAACAGCAGTTGTTCCTTAAATGGAACAGCAAAAACACAAACACTTTATTTACAAATAGTATGTGAATAAATTAAGTTACAACAGCTACGATGTTATTTCATAAGGCAAGGAAAAAAATGATCTCTTTGAAAAAAAAATTGGCAACAGTGACATGACATGAATTTTCAAATGAAAATCAATTGTTCATTGCTTCTGTTATAAATTCGTTGGGTAATGAATTGGATGAAATTCCTTTGTTTCATTAAAAAGAAAATTCAAGAATCGCTTGTCCATAAATTGACCTTCTTTATTCTTTTAAGACCTGCAAAAAACAAGTGTCTACCTGCAATAAAACATTAGATCATGGAGAAAGAGAGGTGATTGGGCTCCACTAATCCAAAAATTATGCAAAAAAAACAACAAGTAGTTACTCTGTATAACAAATCCACAGAGAAAATAACAAAGTAAAATTTATTTGTCACTTGCGGGAAAGCAGTGGCCAATTATGCTAACCTGCGGTGTTTTAATCACAACTTCTTCGTTTTTCGTCCAAATTGAGTGATTAAAAAGCCAGATGAGAACTAATTCAAAGGTATATCTCCAATATAAACAGGTTTTAAAAATTCAATGATATGATATGTCAATTTTACTTAGAACAACCTGCATAACAGAGTCATTTTCGATTACCCCACTTAGAACAACAATGGATATTTTAAGCATATATTTTTCATTTGATGTCGGATTAGAATGATTCAAATTGGAAATTAAATTAGATTCATTTATTTATCTCCAATAGAAACATGTTTTGAAGACAAGAAGAATTGATAGGTCAAATACTCTAAGGAACAGCCGGAAAAATAGAGTTTTAAGAGTGCTGATTTACGATAGACAGTCAGTAGTTTTGTCATAACTTCCTCATAAGATATCAAAAATGAGTGATTCAAATTTCCCTTTAAATTATATTCATAGGGGAACATACCATAGAAACATATTTTTAAAATATAGTCATTTAGGCCTCCAAAAATGACTGTCCCAACTCTGTTCCTCAGCTGCCTACTAACCACTTTGTCAATGTTTTGGTTCTAAATTTTTCGTTTCAAATCCAAATTGAGTGATTCAAATTGAGTTGGAAAGTAGACATCAAGGGCTACTTAGGATAGAAACATATATTAAAAATATAGTCATTTAGGCCTTCAACAACTAACTGTCCCATCTGTGTTCCTGAGTTTCCTACTAGTCACCCGGCAACGGCGCCAAAATGTTGGTTGATAAAAGGTGTCTTTTTAACTCCTATTTATCCAACACTAATTATCAATCCCGGAAATATTTTCTATTCCAAGAGTGTACATAGTTTGTGGCGGCTATTTACTCAAGAGTAATGTTTCTAAATTGCAGTACAGTGCTTTCAAATACAAGAGTAAACAGATGCTTTATATCAAACTCACTTGCAATTAAAGGAAACTCAATGCTCTGAAACTAAATTATTTATTCGACAAAGTAACATTAATTATTATTCAAGGATATAGTAGCAATAACTAATTCCTTGTTCAACTGATGTAAACTACATCAAGCATAAATAAGGTCCTCAATCTAAGAACTTTGACAGCAATAGCCCATGTTCTTTATAGTTGTTGATCTCACACACAACACACTAAATAACCAATTGGAAATAGCAATGAATTAAATCAATAATTCTACTGCAATTGATGGAAATGAGATAATTATGCTAACTGTAAGGATGCAAAAAAGAAAAGCTAAATGATTGCAGAAAGTAAATGAGCAGCAACGTTGTATAATAGAAATGAACAGCAAAGCTTATGTGACTGCAATGAACAACAAAACTAAGTTGCTGAAATGAACAGCGAAGCTTTTTAATTAGAATGAACCACACAACAATATACTTGCAGAAAGAAATGATCTTGTTATGAGGGAAATGAACAGCAACACAATTCAATTGCAGAAGGTAATCATTAAACAAACCACACTTGAAGAAATCAGAAATAAGGTAAACCACACTGTATGGTACAAGAACAGCAAGTAGATCCACCAAGAGCCGGGCCCTTAGCTGCCAGTGAATACTGCCGCATTACTTCAGTAGATGCGAAGGAACAAAAACTGCTTTTATATATTAATCATTGCAAAATTGTTACAGCAAATTCTTGCTCTGCTTCAATAGCCCATAGTCAATGATAAACATTACAATTCAGAATAATACTCTCTCCCTCTCCTCCTATCCTATGCTATCTATCTCTAATCTAATAATCCATCTAATTCCCCATAATTCCCCCTCTCTGCTTTCATCTTTGTTTTCATTTAAACACACAGAGAGCAGTTACAATAGAGATGATTACAATGTGATTCCCATTACAAAATTGGATTGTTCACAACAAATTGATCAACAAGATCATATCTAAAATATATTTCCATCAACATTCAATAGGAATAGGTCGAATTTGGTATTGCAACTGAGATAATTTGGAAAACGGCTAGAACAACAAATCTGAGAAAAATGTCTTTAGAGAACCTTCTGTTTCTCTTAATTCGGACCAAATTTGGGAAAACGACTCAAGACAAAACTAATTAGGTCTGTTTTGGACAAAACCCATGTTTCGAATTTTCCAAATTCTTCTCCATTTCCCCAAAACTTCCAACACAAAATTGTCACTTCTTATTCTAGTGAATTTCTGAGTTGGCACATTTAATGATGAGTTAGAGATCAAATCTGCAACATGGAAAATATCTTGGAGGCTAAAATGGTGAGTGATGTTACAACCAATTTATTAATAAACCATCATTGGTAAAAACATGCATAATAATGAAATTATTAAAAATAAAGGAGAAGAAATAATTTTATGATAGATTTTTCGGCGAAAATCACATGAGAAACCATTTGTCGACGCGTTTCGAACCAACCAGTGTGGTTCATCGTCAGGACAAGTTGAAAAACAGATCCAGCTTAGCCTGTTTAAATAGCTAGAGCAGAGACACCAACGGTTACCTGGGCAAAAAATTGACTTAAGGAGCAAGGTCAAATTTAGTTATATTAGGTGTAAAATAAATAAATAAATAAATATATAAATGAAAATATAAAAATAAATTATAAATGGTATCATTAGTTAGCTTAAAAGGTAAAACTAAAGGGAAGTAGTTACATAACGGAACTTCTCTTATAATATATAAATATGTAAACAAATTAATGGGTTAATTAGTTAGAATTAATAAATAAATAAATTAGAACAATAGAATAAAAATTAAGTTAAAACAAAAATAAATAAATTAAATAATCAAATAAATAAATAAAAAGAGAAAATAAGGATAAAAACAAAAAATAAATAAATAAAAATAAAATTAATTAAATAAATAAATAGAATGAAAATAAAATAAAATACAAAAACTATATAAAATAATTATAGTTAGTTAGAGGTATTAAAACTAAAAGGAAATTGGTTATATAACAGACATTCTTGTTAGCTTTGATGTAGTGTCCCTGTTCACTTGCATTCCTATTAAGGAGGCCTTGGAGGTGATCTACCGCCTAACTGACCCTGACACTTCCAGGTTGGTTGAGATCTGCCTCACTTCCACCTTTTTCATTTTTGAGGGGGAGTTCTTCGAGCAAACCTGTGGTGTCGCCATGGGTTCCCCCCTGTCCCCTGTTGTTGCTAATCTCTTTATGGAAGATTTTGAGTCCAAGGCTCTGAATTCTTCCCGTCTCTTGCCTAAGCTCTAGAAAAGGTATGTGGATGATACTAATGTCATTTGGTCTCATGGCCAAAAAGAATTAGATCTTTTCTTTGAGCATCTCAACAATCAATCCTCTGCCATTAAGTTCACTAAGGAGCAGGAGGTTGATGGGTGCCTCCCATTCCTTGATATTCTTATTTCCAAGAATGGTGATGGTTCCATCGCCCACCAGGTTTTTTGGAAGAAAACTCATACTGAGCAGTATCTTCATGCCAGTTCTCACGATTTTCCGGCTCAAAAGATGGGTGTTCTCAATACCCTTGCTACTCGGGCCCTAAGGATCTCGGATAATAAGAGTTTTGAGAAAGAAAAATCCCATCTCCTTGATGTCTTTGTTGAGAATGGTTATAGTAGATACTTGGGTCAGAAGGCTTTCCGTAAAGCCGCCAAGAATTCTCTGACAAAAAGGGAACCGAAGGAACGGATTCCAGGTGTCCATCTTCCTTACGTTCAGGGGACCACTGATAAGGTTGCAAGGATTCTCAGGATGCATAGTGTCCCCGTGACCTTTAGGCCCCTTAGCACCATTCGTTCGTCCCTCAGATCAGTTAAGGATCCTATTGACCCCAAAGATATGAAAGGGGTTTATATTATCCCCTGCTCCTGTGGGACCCCTTATATTGGTGAGACCGGTCGCTCCATTAATCAAAGGATTAGTGAGCACGCTGCTGACCTTAAGCATAGAAGAGCTAAGTCTTCCGCTTTAGCTGAACATGTAGAAAAAACCAATCATCATGTTTGCATTGAGGAGGCTAGTGTTATCGCTAAGGTTTCGCATTTCCATCATCGGAAATTTAGGGAAGCTATTGAGATTGAAAAGAGACCCAACAATCTCAATAGAGATGATGGCTGGAAAATCAGTAGGTGCTGGGTCCCAACACTTTCTTCTTAGTCGTTTTTCTTGTCTCTTATTTTATTTATTATTATTATTATTTTTATTTTTATTTTTATTATTATTATTAATTTTTTTTTATTTATTATTTATTTATTTATTTATTTATTTATTAATGTTAACTTAATTTTATTTTATTATTATTATTTATTTATTTATTTATTTATTTATTTATTTTTAATTTATTATTTCTAACATTCTTTCATCTTAATAACCCATTTATATGTTTATTATTATTATTAATATTTTTAACTAATAATACCAATTTTTAATTATTTTTACATTTTTATTTTTATCAATTTATTTTATTTTATTAATTAATTTTATTTATTTATTTATCCATTATATAACCACTTTCCTTTTAATTTTAATACCTCTAACTAACTATAATTATTTTATATAGTTTTTGTATTTTATTTTATTTTCATTCTATTTATTTATTTAATTATTTTTATTTTTATTTATTTATTTTTTGTTTTTATCCTTATTTTCTCTTTTTATTTATTTATTTGATTATTTAATTTATTTATTTTTGTTTTAACTTAATTTGTATTCTATCGTTCTAATTTATTTATTTATTAATTCTAACTAATTAACCCATTAATTTGTTTACATATTTATATATTATAAGAGAAGTTTCGTTATGTAACTACTTCCCTTTAGTTTTACCTTTTAAGCTAACTAATGATACCATTTATAATTTATTTTTATATTTTCATTATATATTTATTTATTTATTTAATTTACACCTAATATAACTAAATTTGACCTTGCTCCTTAAGTCAATTTTTTGCCCAGGTAACCATTGGTGTCTCTGCTCTAGCTATTTAAACAGGCTAAGCTGGATCTGTTTTTCAACTTGTCCTGACGATGAACCACACTGGTTGGTTCGAAACGCGTCGACAAATGGTTTCTCATGTGATTTTCGCCGAAAAATCTATCATAAACTTGTTATGGATCACAGAAGCCTCAACTCTACCACAGAAGAAATAATATTTATCCATAAGAGCATAAATAATTATAAAATGGGACTATATGATAAATCATGATAAACGACATGATAAAAGAAGAAATGGATGAAATAGGTGTTAAAAAGTGATAATATTAATGACATATTAATGTCGCAACACACATCATTACAGCTGCAAAATTATGTGGGGTTGACAGAGGTGCAATTAGGTACATACCATTTTTCTCTGGCCTGAACTTTCTCGAGCCAGACCTCCAATTTTGCATGATGCCCATCGGGTCTTCATTTTATTTCACAAAATTCTCAATAAAGGCTTTATCATAGAGCTTCTGTGGTTCGGGAAGATGGTATATTCGACGTAAATTGTCTGGAGTAAATGACCCCATGACTTCATGCCTAGAATTCCTTAATGTTCTATCTGAAATGTCGACATTATCAATAATCCATCTTACCATATCAGTGTATGGAAAGATTTTAGGCCTTGCATCTATTTTGTGTAGGAAAGAACATGCTGCTTCAAAATAAGAAGCCTCAAATGAGTCATCAACATCTATTGTTGCTTTAGTTTCTAGGACCCTTGGGTTTTCTTCCTCCAGTAAATTATACATTTCCTCCCATGATGTAGTCCCCCCATCCTTGTTGCATGTAGTATCAGATAAGAGTGGAAGCATGTCTGAATCCTCAAATGCAGTAGCCTCTACATTCCTCTTACCTTTCTTAACCATTTCTCTTATCACTGTTTTCTTCGAAACATCCCTAAATTTGGGCAATGGAGAAAACATAATGCAATGCAGAGCAGCAATGAAAGCGAAAACGTAATAACACAGTAAATCTTGGAAGAACGTAAGTATGAAGCTTTTATTTCAAATACGGGTAAAAAGATATCAATCTTCTCAAGCCGCTAAAAGAGTAAATGTGGTTAAACCTTATTAACTATTCATTAAGGACTACGTGTGATTTTCTTTCTGACTCATAAAAACATCAAATCGCAAGTTTCTAAATGATATTTCAAATTGGTGTGTGTTAAGTGTGATACTGATCATGTGATTACAATGAATTGCAATATCACAAATCGCAATATTGCAAATCGCAATATCGGGAATAGACCAATTCAAAGTTTCTTTAGTATTTTGCGATTTGCAATGAGTGGCATAATTTTTACTTTTTCGAGCACATTTCCTTAAACAAATGATTATTCCTTTGAAACCGTTATTTCACGATAGGGTGGACTTAATTAAAGTTATAAAAATCCTTATTATTTTATCGGGTCAGAACCACATTGCATTTCGCAGTTTTTTTTATGGCTTGCATGTTTGCACCTTTTTAAAAGCCATGATGCAATTATGATAAATACTTTATTTTATAAGGAATATTCTAAGCCTCAAGTTTTATAAAAAAGTTCAACACTGCCTTTGGTCTTTTAAGGGGGGTCTTTTATTGTGTTTCACAGGCTCTGACTCACGACTAACCTTTGTTACTTTGGATCATGTGATTTAAGATAAAGCGAGAATGCCTAGTCATAAACTGACTTTTTTTAAATAATTAAAGCTTGTCTAAGGTTTTATTCTGAATGGTTTCAAAAGGAAAGCTCTTATTTGATAAGTTCTTTGAAAAAAACTTGAAGGGTCCCTATTTATTAATACAATACTAACTATTATATAATAAATGGGGGGGGTTGTTGAATAGTATAACACATCCCCAGAGGGGGTCCCTCTTCCTACCCCTAATGAGTTTACACCCTTCTATGTTCTTGTGGCTACACTTTTGAATAAACCCATGAGTACATAAGCACAGGGAAAGTTTGTAAAGAAGTCGGAAGTCACTCCCTCAATGGCTCTTCCCTCGAGAGTTCGAAGAACAGCTCTAGAATTTTTTTATCATGTTCTTGTTAGAATTCACGAGGATGTGGTTATCCCCATGATCTATGGAAGGATGGATAGACAAGACTTGGAATCCATTGATGAAGGTAAATATCAATCTGTAGACATGTTGCAATGGATTTTTTCTTTCTTATTTGAACTCAAGGAAGATAAATATTTGATCTTCAGAAACAAACCCTATTTTTTTGGATCTCGAGGTATTAATATGAATAAGGTGTATTTATACTTTAACCAGATTGAATATATCCTGAATGAAATACCTGTATGGGCTAAGCTACCCCAACTCCCTCTCTCCTACTAGAGTGACAACTATCCGAGTGAAATTGGAAATGGAGTTGGAAAATATTTGGATAGGGCTAAACCCAAAGGATCTTAGTTTACACATGCCAAGATTTCTGTGGAGGTCGATCTGAAGAAGGGTTTTCCTTCAGAAAGTAATCTTACCTTAGGGGTTGGTCTCATTTCCAAAGCCTTGATTATGAACAGATCCCCTTTAATGTCAATTTTGTCATAAATACGGTCATTTCGCTAGATATTGCAAGAAGAACCCTACTACAAATTTCTTGGATCCACCAATAGAATAAGAGGAGAAATGGCAGACCTAGAAGTGAGGAGGGAACAAAGGCAAATCAACAGCAACTAAGAACCAAAATACTCAAAGAAAAAATGGGGCTTTATCATCGGCAGATCCATTTGACATATTGTAGACCCAAGCTAAGAGTCACCTAGAGGAAACCAACCCTAATTTGTATAAGTGAGGTTCTGGAAAGTAAGAAGTAATCCTAAAACATGAAGACAGGGAGATAAAAAAGGTTGAGGAGATCCCAAACCCCGAGAATAACTTAGATATGAATCACATGGAGTTGGTCCATGTAGAGCCTCAAAAATGCACCAATGAATAATAGAAGTCTTCTATCCAAATCCAGGAACATTGAGGGAGGTCTCTCTTCCATAAGGGCAATAACCCGAAATATGGGCAGACCCTAAGTTGGGAAGATGAAGGAAGTAATCATGAGACGGTGAGTAACAATAAAAAGAAAGCAATTCTTTTTAACAAGACTGCTCGAGAGATAGAGGGAAAAAAAAATAAAAAATTGGGTAATCAATTAGTAATCGCTGAGATACTCAAGCTAATAGAGCCTAAAGGAGAGGAATCACCAGATTAAAGAGGAGGTAGCCTTCAAAATCCTCCGAAGAAATGATGAATATCTTGTCTTAGAATATAAGGGGTTTGGGAAGCCCCATAAAATCCCTATTAGTTAAGGATATGGTGAAACAAACAAAGCCTTTGATTCCATTACTTCAAGAAACTAAGCTTGAGTAAAAGAAATCCATTAATTTAGTTAAATCCTTACAGAAAGATAACACTGGAATTGTGCAAGGCTCCAAACAAGCGTTAGGTGGATTAGATATGTTTTGGTCTGAAATCTATTTTAAGCTAATAGATAGTATCAAATCTCAATTTTGGGTAGCATTTCTTTTGGAAAGAAAGGATATAGATGAGAAAATCCCCATCATCAATATATATGCACGAGTGTGTTATGGGGGAATGCTGGAATTTTTCTACTCCTTAAGTTATCTTAAAGAGAGGGGCTAGCACAAAAATTGCATAATGGGTGGGGATTTTAATACTATTCTTATATCCTTCGAGAAGAGAGGGGATGCCCATTCCAAAATTCCTTCAGAGAGTGCACAAAAGACTTGATAAATGAGTGGGATATAGTGGAAATTCACCCCAAAACAAGTAAATATACTTTGACAAATAGAAGGAGTGGGAAAAACCATAGAACACCTCAACTGAGATAATTTCTAATTCATGATAGTTGGCTCCTAGAGGGGTTGGATCAATTCTATATTAAAGTTGCAAGGATAATCTGACCACCATTCAATCTATCTTATGATGGATTGTATGGAATATCTATACCCAATCACATTTAGATTTAATTTTGTATGGTTGAAGGGAGGAGGAGTTGTGGAATTAGTCAGGCCGACATGTAGGCTTCTAGTCATAGGATCACCCACCTATGTGTGGGAATCAAAGTTAAAATCAGTCAAAAAAGAATTAAGAAAATGAATCAAGGAAAAATATCATCTCCTGGACAAAAACAAAATGATCCAGTGATGAAATTAGAAATTCATCAAATTTTGATTGAAACTAGTCACGTGGAGCCTTGGCATCTTTAAAATGAAAAGGAATTAATAAGGAAAATCTTTGCAACAAGCAAGCAGGAAGAAGAGCTATGCAGGTTAAAATCTTAGAGCCTTGGGTCCAAGCAGAATATTAGAACATCTCTACCTTTCATAAGGAAGCAAAGGCTCATGAAATATGAAATTGAGTTAAGGAGATAACCCTTGAAGGTAGCCCAAGTTTTACCACATTTGACGATATTGAGAAAAAAGCATATCTTCATTTTCAGAACCTTTATCAAAAATATATATAGGTAGACATGACCCAAGCTCAAGATTTTCTACAATGTGTCCCTTCTATTGTCTTAGATTCTGCCAACCAACTTCTTGTTAAAGATATAGACGAAGCATAAGTTTTGGAGGTAATATGGGACTTGGACCCAAACAAAACCCCTGGTCTGGTTGGCTTCAACGTAGGATTTTATAGACCCTTTTGGACTATGACTAAAAATGGTCCATTGCAAATGTTGAATGGAACGTGAAAAAAATATAAGATCTGGGGTAGTAAAAATTCCTCCTCTCTTGATCTAATTCCCAAAGAGTCAAATCTAGTGAATTTCCCTCGATTTTGACCTATATCCCTCTGTAATGCAACTTATAAAATTGTAACAAAGATCATTGCGTCAAGGATTAAAAAATTATTTATTCATATTAGAGAACCAAGGGAAATTTATGCAACAAAGACAAATTTTGGATAATATTATCCTTGTCCATAAAGCAATTTATTCCAGTAAGGGTGCAATAAATCTAGGTTTGGTTATCAAGTTGGATATGGAAAATTTATTTGACTGGGTAAGTATTTATTATCTTTTCCTAATGTTAGAAAAACTTTTTTTTGAAAAGAATTTATAAGATGGATTAAAACATGTATCATGTCCCCTTGGATAGTGTCATTGGTAAATTGTCTTCCTAACCCATTTTTTGTTGCATCTAGGGATCTAAGGCAGGATTGCCCCCTGTCCCCCTTTCTATATATCGTTATACTTGAAATCCTAAGTAGGAATTTTGAAAATTTGAGATAGGAAGGAAATCTTGTGGGGTTGAGTATGGAACATAATAAAAAAGGGGTAAATCATTAGCATTTTGTAGATAACACCCTCCTTCTTTGGGGGTAGGTGGTGGGGGCTCCAAAATAATTGTAAATCACTTAAAAAATGAACTCTTATCTTGAACTATCTATAGATTTGGTCAATAAAAATAAATACCAACTATATGGTTGGAAGTTTTTTGAAGCGACACTAAACGAGATGTCAAATATCTTGGAATTCCCTATCACACTAGAATGGATGTCTTTTAAATATTTAGGAATTATAATCTCACGGGGAGTAATAAATGTAGATGATTGGGAGAAAGTATTGAAAAAAATTAGGAAAATAATCCAATCTTAGGGTGCACAATGGCTAAATGTGGCAGGGAAAGTAGTATTAATTAAGTATGTGTTGTCATCACTTCCAGTTTGTAAGGGATCTAGTTTTCTCTCCCATAAAGGAACAATCCATCAAATCAACAGTATTTTGTAGAAGCTCATTTAGAAAGGAGGGAAAAATAATGAAAACAAATTCCATTTGGACAATTGAGCATAGTGTGTCTACTTATAAACTTTAGTGGAATCGATTATTAATCAAAGATTCTAAGATCATGAATCCTCCCATGGGAGAAAATATTGTCTGGAATATTCTCTCAAATTCTAAAGAATGGTGGAAATAGGCCTTCGCGCACAAATACTTCCACAAAAGAAGGCTCATTAGACTTGAAAGAGAAATATGGCCAAAGAAAAGATCTAAAATATGGAAATTATGCAAAGGAGTGGCCCCTATTATCCTTTATCACCTGGCATGGCAAGCTAGAAATAATGCGTGCATTAACCTGCAGAAAGATTGTATTCCATTAACAAAATTGTTGGTTGAGAATAAAGGAGTTAAATAACTTTCCAATTGGATGGAATCAAATGGATATACGACAAGATCATTGATATCTCACGATGAGATGCCAATGGTCATTGTGTTGGTTGGAAATTTCATGATCTCCCCCCAATATTCAACCTCCTTGGACAACATTGGTCAACTCATTAAAGGGCTTCGCTCCAATTGTAACCACAAGGTTGGATCAAAGAACGTGAACCGGTAGTAAGAAGAGTGTTTATTCTTTCATTGCAGGATATGAAATGTTAATTCAAAAAGTTCCTCATCCTCCTCCAAAAAGGCCATGGGGAATAATTTGGCATAAGGACAGCATACCAAAAAGCAATATATTTTGATGGGAAATGGTTCATGGGAAGGTTTTTATGGCTGAAAATCTTAAGAAAATGAACATTCATGGGTCATCCCAATGTGTCATGTACAAGAAGGAAAAAGAAGAAATTCCTCATGTATTTCAACAATGCACCTTCACTCTAGAGGCCTCGAGAATTTCCTTAGAAAATTTCAGCGATATAGAAAGCATCCCTAAAAATTGGCAAGATATGTTCAATGGATGGAAATCCAAAATTCCTTTGCACCTAAAATATGGTTCAGTATCCATGAGATGTTGGATGGCTCTACATAAGTATATGTGCTTGGCAGTTTTTCTTACCTATAACTAAGCAATTTTTAAGGGTGTCTATCCAAATTTGTCTACCTAGGCCTCCAAAGCAACACAATTTCTTTTTGAATCAATCTTTGATCGTGGTTATGATCCTAGAGCATTGGATGATATGATGCCAAGAGCGGGATTAGCTCAAACTTGTTTAGATTCCACATCAAGCTAGTAGCTTCACTTACAAGAAATCTGTTAAAAAGTCATATATTATCAAAATGGAATACGAAAAATTCCATAATTGGAGGATTAATATGGGACAATATTCTCCATTTTTTTTTTTTTAGGGCAAGTGTGGAGAGAACGGGTGCAATGGTTAGGGTTTCTTTGTCTTTTCATTTTCCTTATGTGACCAGTCTTCTCCAGATCTTTGACCCACCTTTTGCGCAATTGCCAGGGTACAATCCCTCTGCTCACGGGTTGGATAAAGGAATTTTTGAAGGGCCTAAATTCGAGTTTCAACCTTATGTGTGGGGATGGATACTAACAACTCGGGCTGTTGGCCATACATTCACCAGATCATGAAGGAAAATTTTCTTCTCTCCCCATACTTTCGAGAGCACTCAGAAGGAAGTGAAAGGCATCACAAACATGAGCTAGGCCTAGATAATTTTAGAATTATGGTCACTCTGGCATAGAAATCATATCCATGTCCGCTCTTAGTCACAAGTGAAATATCAGTCAGATCGGAAGGCAAAACTCTGGATATAGCAGTGGATCTTCCGCTTGTAATGTTTCATTTCATATATTTGTGGTTAAAGAGCCTGAAACTAGATAATCTCTATCCCCAGAGCAAATGCAACTGCCAAAATGGAGGAGCAGTGCTAGATATGGGGAGTCTACTTCACTTTTCACTGGATCAGAATTTTCCTCCATCACAGTGGGTGGGTTTGGTGGTTTGGCCATCACTTATGAAGATAATACTACCACTGCAATCTATATCACTCTTCGCAACTCCACACTTATGCCTTGATTCAGCTGAAGATCTGAGCGACTATCAAGTAAGGGCACAAGATCTAGGAATTATGACAACTTTCCAAATTTTTATCAAACCCCTAGACAAAAAATCTATATTCTTTTGTGTTCATGCCTTAGATCATTTCCAACATCTAAAGCACAATATCATGCACACTCTGGGTATCCTAGTGTTCCTACAACATCTGATCTGCAAAGGAAAATACATGTAGGAAGATCTAATGTTACAAAATTATCACATCCTTCCATCATCCACCATCATCTTAAAATTGAGGGTTCGGGGAGGATCCCATGGATGAAGCAATTCAAAGGGTGCAAGGGAAGTATCCAGATCTAGTCTTCCAAAAGATACAAAACCGAATCCATGGGAAGTAAATGGAGGCTTTTTTTCAAAGATATTCTCAAAAGGAAATTTGTTGCCTTAGCAACACCAGATTAGACACATAATATACCCAACCCCTATATAGTGGGAAAACTGAATCAAGTCCTAGAAATGACTATAGATGTACTAGAAACAAATTATCTATGCACAACATATGAAGCTCAAGTAGT
The DNA here is from genome assembly GCA_031772625.1 of Pinus tabuliformis. NCBI lineage: Eukaryota > Viridiplantae > Streptophyta > Pinopsida > Pinales > Pinaceae > Pinus > Pinus tabuliformis. Next base: position 755,917,851 of record CM062815.1, on the reverse strand, counting down.
CATTTGCAGATTCAATGATTTCTGGCCAAAACCAATGGATCTCTTTCATTGGATATTCACAAATTGGACAATAAATTGTGAGATTCACCTTTGCTCTAGGGGATTTTTCATTGTAAAATTTGCATCATCAAATGATCGCGAATATATATTGTGAGAGGGTCCATGGTTCTGGGGCTCTACAGGACTTTTTGTCACCCCTTGGTTCCCAGATTTTGACGCCAATACAATGGTAGTATCTAGAATGTCAGTTTGGGTTAGATTGCATAATCTCCCCCTACATTTTTGGCACCATAAAGTGCTAGAATCCATTGGGAACATATTAGGGAGATACATAAAGATAGATACACAAAGAGTTGAGGAACAAATCTACACTTTCACCAGAATTTATGTGCAGGTAGACCTCAGTAAAGGATTATCGGATCGTATTCTCTTGATAGACAACAAATAGTGCTTGACATAGTTCCTATATGTTTAGACTACGACATTTAGATGTCAAATATGCTGCCAATTGGGACATCTACAAAATTCTTGTCCTGATGCTAAGAAAGTGCCTCGAAGGAAGAAGAAAACATGAAAGCAACCCAAGGGATGGAAATTCCCACCGCAACCGCCTGATGAAGAAGAGGATTATGAAGCAACGGAGCCTCCTACCAATGAAGAAATCCATAACCCATATGAAAATGCAAGAAAGGGGAGCATTAATCATGAAGTTTCAATGAATCCAACACACACATCGAGGCAGGAGATGATCCCTGTAGCAATGGAGACAAGGGGCTCAAAATGTCATCATGTATCTAAAAGTTTGGATTCAGATAAGGAAAATCCAAGAATGAATGAAGGGACCCACCTAGCACTTGTAACAACCACTCCTTCCCAAGGAGAATGGCAAAAGGTAGAAAAGAAGAAATGGAGAAAAGGGTAACCTGTTTACCACCATTTCGGAGTTGTATTTTTGGTCTCTATGATCACCAGTTTTGACTGGCATGATTGAATGCATTATCAACATCTACAACATGTAATTTTCTTTTCATTAATAAAATTACGATTTTTCCTCGGGAAAAAAAATATTCTTCTTTTTTTATGGAGCATCGAGAGGTAATCCAAGGGAGGTAGGAGTGGGAGGGGTCATTTTTCATCCCAATGAAGAAATAGAGATCCAATATGCATGAGGTTTGGGGAATGAAACTGATAACCAAACTGAATTTTTGGCCTTCTCGGACAGGTTAGAATTGGCTATTTCAAGAAGAATTCAATAATTAATTGTGTTTAGAGATTCGATGATAGCCATCCAACAAGTGTGTAAGCTTAAAGAGAATTCAAATTCGTTTCCATCCTCAACCCTTCAAATAATATTCTTGCAAATAGTAAATTTTGAGATTGTCTATGTTTATCATGTCAACAGACATCTCAACTCAAAGGTGAATGAATTACAAAATAATGGAGTCTCCTTAGAACAATGGTTATTAGCTCAAGACGAAAGAAGTGTTGTATATAAATCCTTACCATGAAAATCCAAAACATAAATCATATTTCAAGGATGTTTAAAGTTTTAAATAGCATTAAAGGAGGAATAATTTGGATGGTTTTTTAACGGCCTTGTGTCATACCTTAACATTTTTTATCGAATCCACAAATGCTCTCTTCAAATTTTTGGATGCTCCCCATCTAGGACGATGTGCACACCTAGCCTTCCCATGTGATCACAGCCAAGGTCGGGGATTGATAATTTGTTTTTTAATCACTTAATAAATGTGGGTGGAAGTTGAAGTTTGTTATTTACATATCCGAGAAACAATAGACACAATCAGGGTACACAACTTTAATGGAGAGGCGACTAAGATGCAACGATATTAATTCTAAACTTAAACACTTGGTCTAGAGAATGTACAGGGGAGTATGTCACATTGAAAATGGTGAGGGAATTGATGGCCTGGAGGGGGTTGGCACATTTGGTTATAAGTAGAGGTCCCTCTTCATCATCTCATTAGGAATTTGAGTATGGATATTCAAATTCTCTACACGGAAGGAGATTCATTGTGTTATATCCAAATGGAGAGGTTGTCTAGTTCAAAGGAAGAAGAATTTAGTTGGCAATTGGATTACCTCACGACAACTATGGAATACATTTTTTCTTTATTATCCAGGCAAGAGGAAATGGAGAACGTAGAAGTCCAAGCTCAATTTTCCCTCTTAAATTAGAAAATTGGTCTGTTATAGAGAAACATGGACAAATTGCAAGTGATAGAATGGAATCTTTACATGAGCATCATGCAACAATAATTGGTGTGCATGAGGATAGGAGTGTGGTGATTGAGGCGCAGCAGGGAATGACTCCAAAACAACTGATGATAGAAGTTGAGGTGCAAACAAAGATAATAGCTTCTGCTCCTTTGTAGCCAAGACAAGGTGATGAGGGAAAGGAAGTCAACCTTGAACCTGGGCTGAATAGTGCAAGCTAGTTTACTTCTAGTTTTAAATCATGTTATGAAAGAATGTATTTGTTTTGGGAGTTTTTTGGAGGGTATATAGGAAATGTGAGCTTGGAGTTGCAGTGTGTAGACATTGTATTAGAATTTCATGTGTTTTTTGGACACTCTTGAACTCAGTGGATGAAGATCCTCTAGTAGATGTAAAAGGTTCTGGCCTTGAAACTAGATTGAAATTAATAGAAAAACTTAACCATTTCATTTAAAAAAATATATATTTATAAATAATTATAATTAATAATTAAATCACCCTAGATCCATCTTAACAGTGGATCTACCAAACGTCGAGAGTGATCAAATCTCTTGAGATACAAACTTCTCTTAAAGTGAAAAATGATTTGATCATTCTCGACACTTCGTAAATCCAAAGTTAAGATGGCTCTAGGCTAGTTTATTCAACTTGGGTACCCTACCCCTTCCCAACATGGAAGGGTGGCAAATGCATCAAATATTTCACCATCTCTTTAAAATATGATCAATATATATTAAAACATATTTAAATATTAAAAGGGAGAATTATAAAAATTTGGATTTTTTTTTATTTGAAATTTTATTTATAAAAACACTCATGGTGGAAACATATACCATTGACTAACTGGGGTTGGATTTTGCGTTAAAACTAACTCTATTTGGCTTAGAGCTCATCTTCCTTGGACGTAAGGAAACATGTTAATGGCCCAAGACTCGGAGGCATCTGGCAGGACTGAAAACCTACCCTCTTACGGACCACCAACAACTAATTCCAGGTGGCATGGTTTTCCTTGAACAATAGTGATGGGTAAACCTGTGTTTGTGGATAATAGATAATGATGTGTGTCCCTACTATTGATTTAACAATTGAGTTACGATAGGTTTTCCCACTTGCTAAAAAATTATACCATTAACTCATAATAAAAGCCGAGAAAAAAGTATCGGGTTGTAGATAAGACACTAAGAAACAAATAAAACAATTGTTGAAAATGAGTGATGTAATAAGTCTTTAATTAGATAACTATTTATATCGACCCCAAGTAGAAAGAGAAAAGCTATAAATAAAAGAAAAACTTTAAACATTCAATTCCGATAATAATAATAAGAAAATTCATAATATATGAGTTCATTCTTTAGTATGATAGTTTATTATTTTTGAAGGCATTGGATTGTTCATACCGACACACCCTTAATCCATTCTTCATTTAAGGATTAAATTAATAACCCTTAAATTAATAAGGGTAAGGCAACATGTAAGAGAATTATAAGAAAGAAGGGTATTAATAACTATTAATGTTAGGTAGTGAATCTCATATCTAAAACATTTATAGACTTTCTACAGTTCAAATACGACATTAAATTTTATTTTATTTTATAAGATATATGTTTTAATTTTCTTTTTATATTGAATGATTATTATTTAAAATAAAATAAAAATAATTTTCTTAAAATTATTCATCAATAAATAAAATATAGTTTTTCAAAATTAAAAATTAATTTTTAATTTTCAAAATATTTAATTTAATATATAACTTTTCTCTTAATTTAATCTAAAATTTCCATATTAATATTAATAAACTTAGTAAAAATAATTATTAAAATAAGCTAAAACCATTTTGACTTCATTCCTTCATTGAAGTCCTTCGCCATGGACAAGTACATCATGGCCACACCCTCAACACATAATGATATCATACACTAAATATATATTATAGACATGGACGTATCACAGGGAAAGGGCGGTAAAATCAGTACAATGTCAACACAATGTTATCACCGACCTCAGGGGACACAATTTTCTCGCCATCTAGAATTTGCAACTAAAGACCAAAAAAAATAGTGGGAAAATTTATGACAATTGAGTTGTTAAATTTTTTTATTTTTTTAAATAGTTGGAAAATTTATAATAGACTGACTTATCAATAATAGTAAAATAGTTATTATTAATTGTTATATATTAATAACTAACTCATTAGTGTTATTCACTAAACTATGCCACTTATAATTACCTATTATTAATGCTTAAAAAGTAAATTTTCACTCCTAAATACCTTTAGATTTTATACCATTAACATAATTTTTTCAAACTCTTAAATAAACAACGGAAATTTAAAAATATGTTGCAATATGTAACCTATCAAAGCCACCACACAATTTTTGGACACTAATATCGCTAGATAGAAATAAAACAAAAATGAAATGTGTGAATAACCAAAAATCACTGGATAGAAATAAAAAGAAAATTAAATTCATAAACGATGAATTCAGCTGTAAATTAAATAAATGAGTGGTAAAAATTTATACAAATCAAAAATATTTATTACCGGATGTCACAGGATCGAAATAACACCACATATTGTCTGGACACTGATATCACTGAATAGAAATAAAAAGAAAATTAAATTCGTGAATAACCAGATACCAATGGATGGAAATAAAAAGAAAATTAAATTCATAAATGACCAATTCATCTGTAAATTAAATGAATGAGTGATAGAAATTTATACAAATCAAAAACATTTATTACCGGACGTAACTGGAGAGAAATAAAAGATATCACGGGATACAAGTGAGTGGTAGAAATTTATACAAATCAAAAATACTTATCACCCATGTCACTGATAGAAATAAATGATATCACCATATTGATTAAATGATATCATTGGTAGAAATAAAATGAAAATTAAATTTGTAAATGTGTAGTTTAATTATATAAATTAAATGAGTAATAAAAGTTTATAGAAATTAAAAACATTTATTTTATATATTAAAAATTCACAAAAATTAAATTAATTATATTTATAAATAAAACAAAATTATAAGAATTCATTATTATGGGTATTTTTAATCATACCATAATACAGATTGATATTATATTTTATTAATGGTACTGGGTGTTGTAGCCGATTCTTAAAATACTTCTGAGGGGGAAGCAAAGCAGGAGAAGAAGCGCAGCCAGGGTTTCTGAGAGTTTCAGTGCTTGCTCCTAATGGAGGACCGTAGAGGAGGGAGCTCCACTCCCTCCTACAAGGACGTTGTTGCCAGCAGAGGCAAGTCCCCACTGGGTAATGTCAGAGGTTCTGTGGAAGAAGAAAAACGAAATAATGAAAAGGAGACAGATGGGGCCAGGCCCAAGGAAAATGGCAGCATTAAAGATAAGAAGGAAGAAGACAAAAGCTAGGGAACAAGGGACAATAAACAAAAAGGACTGTGTAGACCCAAAATGGAGATCACTCCTAGAGTAGTGTTAAATGATCCTGCACTGCAGGCGCACAGGGAACATATGGGGACTTACGCTATAATCTGCAAATTCATGGGACTATGGCCCACTGAAAAGGCTTTACAGATGTGGATCAAGTACCACTGGAAACCCAAAGGAAGCATTGATCTTCATCTTGGGTCAAAGGGATTTTTCACCATGGTTTTCACAAACATCGAAGACAAAGACAGAATATTTGAAGGAGGACCCTACTTTTATGCAGCAGTTGGCCTCTATATGCGGCCTTGGATGATGAACTTTGTTCTAGAGCGGGAGACTTTCACTTCGGTACCTGTCTGGGTAAGGCTCTATTCTCTACCTCTTGATTGCTGGCAAACTGAATCGCTCGCTGCCATTGACAAGAAACTAGGTCGTTTTGTCAAAGCTTCGGAAGCCACAAGAAGGGGCAAATACACTTCCTATGCAAGGATCTATGTAGAAATGGATCTATCAGGAGCCCTTCTAGATGAAGTCATCCTGGAAGTTTTTGATGAGGAATGGGTGCAAACTATGGACTATGAGCATATCCCGTTCAGATGTCGTAAATGCCACGAACATGGACACTTGTTCAGAGATTGCCCTTTTAGTAGAGTAGACAATAAGAGCAAACCTAATGCAATGAAGGACACTGAAAGCTTTCAGAAAGTGGCAAGTAGAGGAAAAGGAGGTAAAAAAGGACCAAAGCAACATCGTAATGAGGGTCAAAAGGCCAGTCAAAATAGGTATCAAGCACTGGAAGAGAATGAAGAAATGGCAAATGAAGACCAATCTATGGAGGACAACCCTAATGAAAAGGAAAAGGAAGAAAACTGCAACCCAACACAAGAGATTGGTAATAAGAAAGAAACTATGATGAGTGAAACAGAACCAGAGATGGATCAGAAAATGACCCAAAGTGAAATAGATCTGGAGGACCATGAACTTCAGGAAATTCTAGATAACGAACACCTAGATCTGAAAGGGTTCTCGATGCAGGGAACCACGGGAGGGATAGATTCACTACCTCAAGAAGACTGCAACAGAATACAACAGTTGTTTTTATGGAAAAATTAGGAAAGGGGGTTAGCTAAAGGAAAAACCATTGACAAGCAGGAGTACAGAGGTGTGAAAACAATGAAATCAACTCCAGGATTAGCTACCAAAAATGCAGGAAAGAAGAGGGGTAGGAAAAAGCAGAAGTACCTCTTGATGGGGTGTGGAAAGCTAATGATAGACTCGGGTAAGATGAAAGACCTAACCAGTTACTCCTTTACAAATCTTTAATTATGAAGTTCACATCCTGGAATATCAGAGGTCTAGGTAGTAAAAGAAAACAAAGAATGCTTAGTTATAGAATGAAACAAGAAATGTTGGATATGATCTTCATCCAGGAAATGAAATGTTCCATTCAGAAAATAAAACTAATTCATAGCAAATGGCTCAATAGATTTGAGTTTCTAGAGGTTAAAGCTGAAAATATAGTGGGGGGCATTCTCACTCTTTGGAATCCCCAAAAAGTCAGCATAATAGATGCAGAGGCATCTAGAAATTACTTATCAGTGGTCATTCAACCAGTGGGGGTTTCGGAAACCTTCCTGGTCACAAATGTTTATGGTCCTCAAAGAATAGATGACAAACTCAAATTGCTAGAATCCCTAATTGATCTCAAGAACAGACAGGCTGGAATTCCTTGGATCATGGGAGGTGATTTTAATATGATCAAATCTCTTTCAGAAAAAAAGGAGGTACCAGAGCGCTAAACAAAGACTCCTTAGCATTCCAATCATTCACAGATGATATGAAAATGGTTGATTCAGAATTGAGCAATGGTCTTTTTACCTGGAACAACAAAAGAGGAGGTGAGGCATAGGTAGCCTCTAAATTAGACAGGTTTATGATATCAGAGGAGCTTATGCTTATAGATAAAGAAATAACAACAAGAGTTCTTCCCTTTGGAGGTTCCAATCACTGGCCGATTCAATTGGAAATCAAGGGTATGGTTTCTCCCAGGAATAGGCCCTTCAGATTCGAGAATATCTGGCTCTCCCACCCAGACTTCACCAGTAACATTGAAAAATGGTGGTCTGAAGACTTGCAATTCCAGGGATCAAAAATGTACCTCCTTCATAAAATACTAAAGCATATCAAGTTCAGGCTCAAAGAATGGAACAAGAAGGATTTTGGTAACATTTTTGTGAACAAAAAATCATTGGAAATCAAAATTCAGGAACTCAACCAGGCACTGATCAAAGATGGCTTTGACAAAGTCAAAAGTGATCAGGTTGATAAACACCATCAAGAATGGGAAAATTTATGCAAACAAGAGGAAATATTTTGGAGGCAAAATTATAGAGTTCAATGGCTCAAGGAAGGAGAGCGAAATACAAGGTTTTTCCACAAATCCATTATGGCTAATAGAGCATACGACAGAATCTCTATGATAAAGGATGAGAATGGGGAGATTCAGAACACTCATAAGAATATTGAAGCTATACTTGTTCAACATTTCTGGAACATCACTCAGGAAAATAATCCAGACAGGGAACAATCCATGAGGGAAATTACAAGGAATATCCCTAAGCTGGTGTCTAGAGAGGAAAATTTTAACCTTAATAGACCTGTTATTGAAGAGGAGGTTAGCGAGGCTCTCAAAGACATGCAGAATTGCAAATCACAAGGCCCGGATGGTTTCAATGTGGATTTCTTTAAAGCTTGTTGGCATATTGTCAAACAAGATATTCTAAATGTGGTGGAGGATTCCATGGGTAGCAAAACTATCCTGAAAGCCCTCAACGCCTCCTTCATCTCCTTGATCCCCAAACAGGATTCAGCTCAAACTGCAGATAAGTATAGACCCATAGCTTTAAGTAATGTGATATACAAGATAATATCCAAGGTAGTGGCTAATAGACTAAAACCTCTCCTTCCTTCTTTATTGTCAGAGGAACAATCAGGTTATGTGGAGGGTAGACAAATTTTAAATAACATTATTCAAGCCCATGAGGTGGTTCACACGCTTACCAGTAAAAGGCAAGCGGGGATGATCATTTTATTGGATATTGCCAAAGTGTATGACAAGGTGAATTGGATTTACATCAAGAAAGTTCTCATTATTTTTGGGTTTGACCACAACTGGGTCAAATGGGTCATGGCTCTGGTGACTACTTCCAGCATTTCAATTTTGCTGAATGGCTCTCCCTCAGAGATCTTCATTCCTTCTAGAGGCCTCAGGCAGGGTGACCCGCTCTCTCCCTTTCTTTCATTCTCATGATGGAGGGACTTGGACGGGCAAAATCAAAGGTCTTCAACTATCTGAGAATGGTCAAGCTCTGACTCACCAACAATTTGTAGATGATAACATGCTGTAAGGAATTCCCACAGTCAAAGAATCTTCAGCCTAAAATCAAATCCTGAAGGAATTTGCCATAGCTACAGGTATGGAAGTCAATCTCTCTAAGTCAAAAATCTTCTTCTTAAACACTAACATTGCTATTCAGAGAAATATTTCAAGAATTCTTGGCTTCCAAAGGGATTCCATCCCTACAAAGTATTTGGGAGTTCCTCTCATAGCTAGAACAATGCACAAAAGTATCTGGGAACCGGTGCTTAATAAGTTACAGGACAGAGTCAAAAATTGGACCTTCAGAGTCTTGAACCTGGCAGGCAGGTTGGTTCTCACAAAGGCGGTTCTACAATCTATCTTGGTTTTCATGTTATCAGCCCTCCCAGCTCCCAAAAGTGTTTTAGAGCAATTCAGGAATATCCAAAGAGATTTCCTCTGGGGTAAGGAGGAAACAAAGAAGAAATGAGCCTTGTTTTCTTGGGACAAAATCTGTAAACCCAAGAGCCACGGGGGCCTAGGCTTGGATGATCAGGAGATTCTTAGTAAAGTTCTAGGAGCCAAGCTTTGGTGGCGATGGGTTCAAGAGCCAAAAACCCAGTGGGCAAGGATCTGGAAAGAGAAATATGCCAGCTCTTGGCACACTAATGATCTCATAAGAATGTATGGAAATTTAAAAGGCTCTCACATCTGGAATAGAGCCTGGGATAAAAGAAGCCTAGTTCAAAAAAACAGTTTCTGGGAAATCAGAGCAGGAGATCTTGCACTCTTTTGGGAGGACAAATGGCAACAAGAACCAATGCTGTTAACAGAGGATTTTTTAAGCCTCAAGCAGGAAACAGATTCCCAAGGGTTAAACAAAGTAAAGGATTTCTAGGATCTTGCTCAGATCCATGGAAAGTGGAGAAGCTGGAGAAAAATTGACTGCAGAGATGATAGCCCCATAAAAATAAAAGCAGAGGCTCTTGGGAGCTTACTAAAACAAAGGATGATTTTGGTAACAGAAGGGCAGGATCAATTGAGATGGTGCAATAACAATAAAGTCACCTTTAATCTTAAGGAATCTAAAGGTATTCTCCTTGGGCTTGATTCCAGTGTTCTAGAAAAGACCTGGTAGCACCTCTGGAAACACCAAGGTCGGATGAAGATCAAGCTTTTCATGTGGTTGGTTCATCATAAGAAAATTTTAACTTGGGACAACTTTAGGAAAAGGGGTGTTATGGGGCCTTCCAGATGCCAGCTCTGTCAAGAGAAGGAGGAGACAATGGAGCACATTCTCAACAGCTACTCTTACACCACCTGGCTATGGAATTATTTCTCTACCATTTTCTAATAGACACATAGGGACAGAAGTAGTATCACAAATACCCTAAAAATGTGGAGAAGAAACTATTCAGAGAATGAGTTCCTTAATCTGGCCTGGGCCTTCACGCCAAGCTTCATTATCTAGAATGTTTGGAAAGAAAGGAATAAAAGAATTTTCAAGAATGAAAAGTCTATCCCTCATCGTCTATTTGATCTGATCCTAAAACAGCTCCGAGAGACAGTTAGCACCACAGTGCACAATCTCCCCAAGAATCCCCCCTCTGAGACTGAGTTGAGAACTCTCAAGCAACTGGGAATGCAAGGGATTACTCCCCAAGGACTAATCAGGAAGGACATAGCTATGGTTACAGAGAAGGATTTCTGGCAACCTCCACCGAAAAGCTATCTGAAATAAAACATTGATGGGGCTTCAAAAGACAACCTGGGAACAACTAGTTTTGGGGAGTTTTAAGAGATGAAGAGGGCAATATTATCTTTATATTCCACTGCAATTTAGGAAGAGCCACAAATAATATGGCAGAATTAATGGCTCTGGAACAATATCTAGAGTTTCTAATTCAGAACCATGGCTCAAATGTCATTATAGAAGTGAACTCAGAGATTACTATTAACTCTGTGAAAAGAATCAACTGTGGTACTCGGCTGGAGAAAGTCTCAAATCACTGGAAACTAATCCAGGTTTACCAAAGAATCCAAGTTCACCTCCAGGGGCTTCGAACGGTTAGTTTCAACCATGTTTGACGAACTGCCAATAAACTAGCGGACTTACTGGCCAACCAAGGTGTGAATAATGCAAATTGCGGGCTGGCGAAAAAGTGGCAGGAGATACCTCAAAACTATTTAAAGGCTATCTGCAATGAACAAGTTGTTGAAGACAGAGAAGTTTTTCGATATCGAGCTAGCATGACAAGCATGAATTGACTTTTTCTGGCAAGAACAACTAAAATCTTTCAGTATGTACTTGTCAGGATGGCAAGGTAAGTTATGTCCCAGTTTCAATTGGAGTCAGTTGAACGGGGTCCCTAGTTTTTCGGATGGCAATTTTCTAGGTCATTTCCCAAACATGCACAGTATCAAGTTCAAGTTCTGTAGTAGGAATAGGCAAAATGCGAGGTTAGTTTTTCCAGCAGCTGGAATTTTCCCCCTTTCAGCTTTCGGGCTTCAAAACCACGCCCCAGACGGTTTTCTAGAGATCGCACGATGCTTAAGCGGCTTGTGGTTTTGTTGTTTCAGTAGCGATCCCATAGGGATTACAACATGTGGCAGGGTGGTTTGTTTGGAAACCGCCCTCAATCACACACTATCATTCTGTCATGCAAGGTTGCGCGAAATGATTCCTGGCCGTTGGATCCAGTAGCCCAGATCAAAGGTTTGGATTGAACGTGTTGGTTTGTGGGGCCAGGTGGGTTATATCCATTCATCCTATTTGGCGCGTCTTTTCCCTCTTCTGTGGCGTGTGGGTATTGCACAGTCAGGGGTGACTATGGTCATTTGTCGGCCCTGGGGAGTGTGTTTTTTCGGAACTTCCCTAGTGGGAGGGGGTTTTTGTTGCCTTTCCGTGTTTGTTTCTCATAAGTCTAGTGATTTTTGTAGTAGGGTGGGGGGTCTTGGTCATTAGCAAGGATTCCTTTTTCCTGAGTTCTTGTAAATGAACAGGTTTTTTGTACAGTATGTAATTTTTCTTTTGGATTAATGAAATAGAAGGTTCGGCGCTTGCTTCAGCAAAAAAAAAGATATTATATTTTATTAATATTATATATTAAAAAAAATATGTTTATATCTATGATTTTTTTTTAATTAATTAATTTAAATGGTAGAAATGTTATAATTACTTTTGAGATAAATTTGATTTTTTAGTTTATGACTATTACTAAAGAATATTGTGAGGAAATACAATTCCTACTATTCACATAATAATTATTGATAATTAAATTAAAATTCTAAAAAATCTTGTCCAAAATAGACACATTTATTAACATAATTAGTATTTTTAGAATAATTAAGTTATGATTATATTTCAAAGATATTATTTTTAAAAGTTAATAATAAATTATTATGAAATTATAATATTGTTAATATTTACGCCATAAGGCATTCCTCTTTGAGAACAACTCCCCCATTTGCCAATATGTATAGGTCTATAGCAATGGATCGATGTTAGACGATTAAAAACTCTTCGATCGTTGGATCCCACAATATAACTGTCAAACTTCCTTTCCATTACGTTACTGCCAAGTTAGTCGTTGTGCAACCGTTCTGGAATGGTTGGCTTTTGGTTTGAGTAATTGTTCTGGAATGGTTGGCTTTTGGTTTGAGTCTCTCAAATGGGGCGGTGGCTTCCCTCTGTGTTGGACGAGAACGAGTGACATTGTTTTAGAAGTTGTTTCATCGACGAGAGCGGGAGACATTATTTTAGAAGTTTTTTCATCGAAGGTTCAACTCGATGAGCAGAATAAATTGTGATTTTCAAGCCTTCTGGCTAATGTAATTGTGTCACCCAACATTTCTGTCCCCATGCCCATGCCCATGCCTATGCCTGAGACGAGCATATTAACTCCATCTTGTTCTTCACTGCTATCACGCTCCATTGACAACCATGAGAGTTCATCCATGGTCTCTTATCTACAATATCCCACCATGTTTAGAGGTGATCAAACCAATATACCACACGATACCCATCAATTTTCTATGTCCACTGTAGAATTCACAAGTGGGTTGTGTCCTTACCTGCGACTACTACAATGGTTGTCTTCTTCTAGGCTTTTAATTGGTGGCCTTGATCTTGAGACTTCTTCAGCGCAACCTATCATTCCAGGTCCACTGCTATTCCCGCAAACGAACTAGGACAATGTTTTCCCTGTTGCATCCTAAGTGGGGAACATGATGATGAGCACATTTGACATATGGAGACCGCCAAGCAAAACACCGAGCCAGCCCGTGGTTGAGGGTCAGTACAGATTGAAGAGAAGCCTAGCAATCTTGAGGAATATTCATGCAGAAAGATTGGGACAAATCTCAATGTCTGGGAGTGAAAGACCACCAGGGGGAATGGTTTCTAGCGGTCAAGTTCATCATCTGATTTCTGAGCATAGGAGGAGGGAGAAATTGAAGGAGAGCTTTGACGCATTGTGTCCATTCATCCCTCGTGGCGCAAGGGTACGTTCCATGAAAATTAAATTTTTTGTTGTAATGAAATGAAGTTTTATGGCCATCCATTGACCTTTGGATTTAATCTCTATAGCTATTGAAAATATATGTAATAGCCAGAAGTTCTTCTCTTAAATTTAAGTTAGAAGTAGGTACAAAAAAATGATTTTTTGTTGTTAATATATTTGCAGAAAGACAAGGCTTCCATATTGGGGTATACGAGAGACTATTTAACTAGTCTCAAATCGCGGGTGGAAGAACTTGAAGAGAGGAATAAACAGTTGGAATCAGAATTGAAGAAGCTCCCACGTGCTCAATCTCAGGAGGGTGCAGCCACCAGCATAGCCCTGCAATAGTCTCAAGAGGGTGCAACCACTAGCACAAGCCTGTAACAACAGGGCTCCACAAGTAGCGAGGGTGGTGACAACTTGGTGACAATTGAATTATCAAATATTGGAGGCAGTACTAGTACCACTTCTTCTGATGAAATGGAAAATATACTAGTGGTGGTCGACAACCCTAGAAATCTGATTGATTTGATGATTTCTCTACTACAGAGTCTAAGAGAAATGAGGGTTCCTCTTGTTTCCATGGCCACGTCCACAACACATCATGAACACGATCCATCACACTTGAGATATTGAATGACTGCAACCATCAAATTGCAAGATCATGTAAGAAATATATATAACTCCATTGCCATTCTGGTTCCATTAGAGAAATATAGTTGTATTTAAGTCTTCATCATATTTATATTGTTATTAATATTTGTGATTGGTCGGGAAATTTGCAGGACATGGAGCAGGTAAGGATAGGGTTGGTGAGTAAGGCAAGGGAACATGGCGGGCCACCACCACCATAGGAAGGTTAGGTATGGTCAATGGTTTGGAACTTTGGACTCTCGACGTCTAGATGGATCTAATTGCATCTCAAATAATTATTCAAAGTCCGCCTCCTGGATGGATGAGCACATTCAATTTGAATAATAACATCATTATAGTTTAATGGTTTTAACGATTTTGTGAGGGAAGTACATCAGAAACAGTTCTGACATATGAATTAAATATTGTCTCATGATACAGATAGATTACATATAACGATTGTAAGTTCCAGGAATGGAATTAATTTGTTGTCAGGGGTAGTTAAAAAATTTGTGTTCTTTGAAACTGTGAAGACGGGTCAGGATGTGTGAACCAAGCCGACAATGGGACTAAGAGAAAAATGTTACAATGGGAGGAAATTTCCTTAGTCTTTGTATGAGGGTGCTTGGAGAAATAGCATCAAAAGGGGAGTGTTGAATCCATGCACAATCCTAGTCGACACCGGAGGAGTTCATTGTAGGTGTGATACACCACCCAGCATGAAATCACCCATATTTATTCACTTCCATCCCACACAAGCATTCTCAGTCTTCATCCAGTGAAATCATAGAGTACCAAAGGATAGGTTCATTAGGGGAATCCAGGGCCGTAATACCTGGCCCTGCCCCTTATGGAAAATGGAAACAACAATAGCTACCTAGATGTAGGAAGCATAGAGAGAGGGGCTTAAACTCAACACTTTATGGATGGAAACAACATAGCTTTCCTCAGACATCATTATGGATCCTTCAAGAAGTTCTATGTTTGACATCTTTTTGTAATGAATGCTAGATGAGAACTATAATTATCTGGATAATCATGATAAAGAAAGATTAATCAAACTTAGGGTGGGATGGCCACTCCCCCCCACCCTTGATTCAACAAGGTGAAGGTTGTGGATCAATCCTCGACCATATGTCTTGCGTTTCTATAGTTTTTCATAATTTATAAATTTAATTAAAAATTCTATCATAGTTGTATCAAATTCAATGAGGGAATATATGAACCATTTTCAAATATATTTATTTAAATACTGAAAAAAGGTTACTCTTCATATTATATTTAATTAAAAAATAACTAAACTAACTATAAAGTTGCAAGGAGTTAGGAAATGTTGAGCTTATTTTAATAAGTATTTTATACTATAACACAAATAATTAAAGTTTGTCTTTTCATTTTTAATCATTATTTCAAGAGAATAATATTATAGATTATATTGGGTGTAGAATAGACAATGACAGGGTATTCTATTAAGACACTCCATGGTGAAAAGGTCATCGATTTCAAATTTTATGGGAAAAAATTTTTCCATGCTAAGGGCTGGTGTGGCTCAGGTTGGATACGATCCATAGGTAATTTTGATGGCGGGTTAGATACCTCTCAATTGTGGAAAATCCATCTAAAGGTTAGGATTACTAGTCATATCAAGAATCACACTACCTAAAAAAAAACATAAATACTAAATTTAGCTCTAAAATATACAAGCTATGTATATAATAAAAGTTATTGTGTCAAGATGTGCTCTCTGGCCCAGTATGGTAGAGAAGTTGTAATATAATCGTTAACATTTTCACTAACTCAAATTACATATTTAAAAGAAAAATATTAATGTAATTTAGGTCAAAATAAAATAAAAATAACCCTATAAAAATAAAAATGACCAATGGTTTTGAAAATCCATGGCATTGAAATGATTATTAAGTTCATTTCATTTAGTTGATTAATGGCTAAAAGTTGTAATAAGTTGTACATGGTTGGTTTTGTTTTTCACGCTTTCATCTATTTGACCATAGGCTAATTCTATTGATCAAATTGGTCCTAATTTGATGGGGTAAGTGCAAGTTTCTCATAATTTTGTTGTATTATGCTTGCTTTTTGAACGGTCACTAGATGTTTTTGTTCATTATAATATTTATTTTATAAATATTGATATTTTATTTATGTTAATATAAAATGTTTATTAAATAATATTTAATAAAAATCATTGAGAAGACATGTAAAATAAAGGAAGCATATGAAGATTTAGTTTAAAATATAATAGAGAGCACTTTGAGATGATGAAGTATTAGCATTTAGGTTTTTTGTACTTTAATATGGGGTTCAAATGGTATGTTTCCATATTAATGATCAACATTTAAACTTGATATAATTATCCAAGTTTAATGGGATTTGTATTTATTATTTATTCATTTTATATAAGGCTTCTAACATTTTTCACTTTCAGAAACATTTGATGTTGATTTAACTTTCTAGTTAGCTAACTCAATTTCAATAATAAAGAAATTAGCTACTTTGGAGAAAGAGTGAAAATAAAATTTAGGATTTTGTTAAAAAATATGTAATTGGTTATACTCCTATACAATAATTACATCGTAAGGAGTACCTATTTGATAACAACTCCCCTAAATATCATTATACAATGGTTTGTAGCATCGAATCAAGTGTTAGACAATAAAAAACTCTTCGGTCATTGGATCCCACAACATAATTGTTAAATGAATTCCTTGGCATTATGTTGTTGCCAAGTCACTCGTTGTGCCACCATTTTGGAATTGAGTCTCTCAAATGGGGCAGTTGTTGTCCTCTGCAACTGTATTCAAACTCTAAGCTGATTTATTATAAAAAACTATGATGGGTGATTATAAGTTGAGAAAAATTGTGCATGTGTAAGAATGATAGAGAGACTAGATGATGGAGGTGAATTTCATTATATAATTTTCATTGGTTCTTATGTTGTCCTAAAGGTTTTATTGTTTTACCATATGGCATCTTGGATCTCTGGTACATTTTAGATTTCTGTTCATATCATACTTTCAACTTTGGGCAACTCAAAACTCTTTGGAAAATTTTTCTTTTACATGTTTTTATCATATTTGTAAATATCTTCTGCATTTGAACTATGTTAATTTCATTATTAAAATAACTTTTGAACTTATATAATGTATGTATGGAGCATGGAATGTAGAATATTATTCCTTTCCATTACGTTGTTGTCAAGTCACTCGTTGTGCCACCATTCTAGAATCGTTGGATTTTGGTTTGAATCTCTCAAATGGGGCAGTTGTTGTCCTCTACAATTGTATTTAAAGTCTGAGCTGAGCTATTATCAAAAACTACAATGGTTGATTATAAGTTGAGGAAAATTGTGCATGTGTGAGAATGATAAAGAGACCAGGAAATGGCAGTGGATTTCATTATATCATTTTCGTTGCTTCTTGTGTTTCCCTAAAGGTTTTTTTGTTTTACCATATGTTAGCTTGGATCTCTATTACATTTTAGATTTCTATTCATATCAAACAATCAATATCTTGGATCTTTTTAAAATCTTATGGTGTTGCGAGCAATAGCACTAACATCGACAATCTGCTTGATGAATTGTATGACGACCTAAGTGGTTACTTTGATTTTGATAATTTGATCGAAGATTTGGGACAGGAAAGGCCTATAGCTCTTGAACTAATTTCCTAACAGTTCGTGAACAAGGATGATATCAATGACCTGTTGCACAGCCACTTCATTTCCAACATGTTCGACACCTACACTCACCCTGGGCAGTAATTATCATAGATTGGTTGGCACAAATAAACAGAAGAAAATTCCTTTCTAGTAATTAAATTATGATGGCTTTGTAGATTGGATGAAGAATGCTCCCTTGAATGGCCCATATTAGGGGCCCTGTCTGTTTTATGCTAGATTTATAAAATGTTGAGGATCTAGTTTGTTTTCAGTCTCTAATTTTTCTAAACTTTCTAGTTGTACTATTAATATAATTGATATTATAAAGGAATGAGCTAGTTCATTTGATAAAAAATTTGTTTGGGATAATTTACATTTCATCTACTACTGTTTTGAAATTTAACACCTTAGTATTTATTTATTTTCATTCTCAACCTTCCTTTTTCGTTTCTTTTGTCCTTACTTGGTAACTGTAGATTAAGCAAGCGGGACCAATTTCATGGTTTAGCATCTATGTTTTGTCACCTCTGATCTACTAGATCACTTTTGAATCTTATTGGAACACATATAATATATCATTCATGTTTTTACGAGTCAGATAGACGAGTAGGTTATATAAATTTTGGGGCCATTATTTTAAAACCAAGGTGAGGTGTGGTCTTTCGATGTAAAAAAGAAGTATTATTTTCATTATGGTGCTTATGGATGTCACTTGCTCAATTTTCATGATAAAATAGTTTAAATGTTGTTGATTTATCTCTACATTATTTTCTTTTTTTGATCCAGTAAGAGTAGAGCCTTCCATTAATCAAGAAAAAAATACATAATGTACACTTTTTTAATGGAGCCAAGAATAGAAACACCAGCTCTGTGAACACTCAACAAACAACTGGTTTGACACAACCCCATACCTGACTCAAACAAAACTACAAAAAGAATGATGCTTAAACCACCAATGAACTTCTCATTCTCAAAGCTTCGCTCTAGAAAACCTGCCTTTCATCCTAACCCGAAAGGTGAATTTGAAGAGTTCTAAGGTACTTTTGGGTCTGCTAAACATTGTAGGTCTCAAGTAATAAAGAACTTGACAACCCTTAAAGACAAGGGCCCACAAAACCTACTACCCACAAAATCCTACGACCCACAAAGCAACAGAGAGTGGCTAAAAACAAGCCTTAACCTATGGTTGACTTGGCATCTCGATGAACGAGCTATCCCACCCTTGAAGATCTGACAGTATATAACTAATTTGGGATAAGCCAACTAGCCCACTCCTTAATTGCCTTTCAGACCTGATGAGAAACTAAAACCATCTTTCTATAAAATTTCAGGTCCAATTTGTGGAATAGCCCTCGATTAGTTTTATGACCTGACTACCGTGTGATCTGGCCCTCATCAATCCGACGGTCCAGAGTTGATTTCGGGCCAGCAACATGCCCACTCTCTATATTTCCATTTGGACCTAATGGGTGGCCTAAACTGCTGCTCTATAGTATTTCGGGTCCGTTTTATGGGATATCCTTCGTGCATCTATCCACCTGAAATTCGTAGGATGTTGGCACTCACTGCCATCGTCGGTCGACTGCTTGTCAACCTGCACACTGTTTACCCTTTTCTTCTTCCCTATTATTGGTTCACTTTCTCCTATCTCCATTGGTCTATTTACTGCTTTTCTTTCATAAATTGAAAATACTCCCTATCTACAATTGCCTGTCTATGGCAATCCTCACGTAGATTCCCTGAGGGTGTTGACTCCCACACATAGCTTCTGTTATTTCTTGTACAGAGAACTCCCTCATTCGCCAGACGATCCGCTAACCTATTGGTTGTTCTGTGCATGTGAACGAATCTGAGTGTTCTTAGGGTTCTCAAGTAGGATTATATACGTTGATAGACCTGCAATATCTCTACATTATTTTCAACTACATGATATGGGTTAGATTTTCTTGAGCATAATTTATTGGATTAAAACAAGAACATGGCAGACACCAAGGAAATTAGTGGTAAAGAGCGATGTGATCATTTGAATAGTTTTAAGGATCATGAAGGAAATAATATAGAGGTAAGTCAATAGTCAAAAGAGAAACACATGCAATTTTCTCAAGAAGAGGTGTAGTTGATGCTATTATTGGGTTCAATTTCCAAATAGGAGACATGTGCAATTTTATATGGGTGGATCTTAATTCACATGAAAATTCAAAATTTATTTACAAAATTGTTATAGTCCTTTGTAGACACATGTTTCAAACTATAAAAAAAAAATATTTGTATTGATTAAGGTTCTCTATAGTAGGATGAAGTGATCAAGATTAAATAGATAGAAATTGTACTAAAACAAATGATTTATTTCTTTATTTATGAGGAATTCATGTTGGCATAATTAGACAAGGTCTTTAGCTTGAACATAGGCCTCATGATTTGTAAGGCTCAACAAAGTAGTATTGTAGTAATATTTCATTGTAGCATGGTCCTTCTCTTTCATTTTCAACATTTTTCAAAGAAGTATCAACTAGTGCTATATGTTATTGCCTTACGGTGTTTCCTTTGCAACATTTGGTGCAATTGCTAGTTTTATACATCTATGAGCAAGTCTAATTTTACATATTATGAACGCATCATATCAATTAAATCTGATAAACGTCCATAAACTTCAAAACACTTACCTCATGGTACATCTCACATTACCAAAATTAACAAAAAAATATTTAAATTAAGTTATAAATTATTATTATTATTATTATTATAAAACAAATTAATGCATGAGTTAAGCATAGATGCATTTAGAAAAGGCTGCAACAACATTCTTAACGAGCAGTCTTTAAGTGCGACTTTTTGGATTTTTCGATAGATTTCTTGCTCTTCATAATCGAAGTGCCCAAGGGATTTTTAGGGTGTTGAATCCATATATGTAGTAAAAAATACAGGTTTTGTTGCAACACCATGAGCCAATACCGTGGCTTACAAATACCACATACCCAAAAAACCATAACTAGTTCATATGACATGTTTTTTAATTGATCAATTTAATTAGAAAGGAAGAAAATGCATAACTACTTTTGAGATAAATCATAACCTTTGATTTATGAATACTATTATGATTATTCTAAAATATTTGGTGGAGTTTAAATCTTTACCATCTACTTAATAATTATTGATATTAAATTAAAATTATAGAAATTTTATTCCAAAATAAACATAGCTATCAACATAAGCACACCGATGAAATAAATTAGAAATATAATTTTAATCTAAAATCAAAATAATTTGATTTTTAAAAATTTTAATTGATATATTTATTTAAAAATAATAATAATAATAATAATAATAATCATATATTATTATTATTATTATTATTATTATTATTATTATTATTATTATTATGTTATTATTATTATAAAATTAACATAAATACAAATATTAAATGGAAAAAAAGATTTATCTAATATTAAAATGCTATTGTAAATAGTATATAGATGCTCGGCAAGGTCGAGCGAATCACAGAACGTTACATCCGCCCAACGAGATCGGGTTAGGGCGTTTCCAACCAGGTTCTCGTTGACAAGGAATATCGGATTTTCAGGCGGGTGAGCTGCTCGGTCAATGTCGGAGCCCAGAGATCCCATAAATTTGGTAGCTTTCAGACTCTGAGAGTTGGAACATGTCGAGGAGGCTTCGAAATTCGAGCAACCATTTTCTATAGCCACTGTATTAACCACAGAAGAATTCGACGTCCTGGAGTCATCCTGGTTGGACGTGGGCTTATTATCGTTCCTAATAATATTAGATCTCATTACATCATCGTTGCAAACAGAACCCGGCTTAGGACTTGAACTATTGACCTCTACACTATCAATTGCATTCAGATCTAACATCATTTCCTTTGCCTAAACCTTCAAAGTTGCTTTCAGCTCCTATGTCCCAAGCTTTCAGTTGATCTATGCCTCTTCTATGATGAGGTTCTGCGAGGGTCAATGAGCTCGGGCAAGAGGTGTCATGGTTTAAGCAAGATGGATGGGAAAATATTCAGAGGTCTTTGAATGCAGAGATCTTGTTTCGAATGTAGAGATTTCTCGGTACTAAAAGCAGGATTTTTCCTGCTAGGGTTTTTTGTAGATTAAAAGGCTTACTGAGACTCTGTGGCTGGGTTCTAGATCTAATCTTATGTGGCTAGATCTAGATCTAGATCTAATCTTCTGCCTTATTTCTTTGTGGTTGGGTTCTATATCTAATCTTCTACAGCTAGATCTAGATCTAATCTTCTACCTTATTTCTTTGCGGCTGGGTCTCAGCTCCCATGTTGTGTTTCGGCACTCTCCGTTGTCTCACACTGTGGGGTTATCAAAGGAAATAACCAATTTCATAAGCAAACCACCTATTCAATCTTCTGCGGCTAGATCTAGATCTAATCTTCTGCTTTATTTCTCTGCGGCAAAGTTCTACGGGCAAATATGGCTCCCAACTTCGTGAAAATAGCTATTGGCTCAGTTCTGTCCACTTTTGGAGGGCAGGCTCCTGCCCATATCATTAGTGAAGCCATAGCTCCCACTGTCTAGGTGGTCTAGGCCTCACTTGATGAGGCTTTGAAGTTTTCTGAAAGTGCCCTAATCTACCGGTTCAATGGTTTTTTGGCCACGACTGAAAGCTCTCCATAATTGGATCTCAGAGGTATGGAAACCTGTCATTTCTGATGAAACTAATATCTACCCCTATGCTAGGGGTTTCTTTATAGTAGATTTTGAAAATCCTGAAAGCAGACAATGTATTCTAAATTCCGGCCCTTGGTTTTGGGAAAACTCGGGCCTATTCATGAAGCCATGGAACCCATCATTCGATCCCTCAACAAGAGTCATAATAGTTGAAAGAATAACTTCGGCGTAAATCACATGTAGACAGACATTTGTCGACGCGTTTCGAACCAACAAGTGTGGTTCATCGTCAGGATAAGTTGAAGAAAGATCCAGCTTAGAGAAGCCTCAATTCAACTAAGAGTCATAACCTCAGCACTAGTTTGGTGAGATTGCCAACCCTACCTTTACATCTTTGGAATCTCTCCTAGCTAAAAGCAATTGGAAATGCAATTAGAAAATTTTACTGTAAGTGCCCAGAAAAAAAGGAATATGTGAGAACCACCTATGCACGCATCCGTGTGGAAATGGACTTCAACACTAGATTCCCAGCTGAAATAAAACTAACAAGTAAAGACTATGTGTGGAACCAGAAACTTGATTATGAAAGTGTCCTCTTTAGATGTCAATCCTAATTTGAGACAGGCCATCTAGCCAAAAATTGCCCAAAAGCCTCCCAGAAAAATTCTGCTAGAAAAAACCACCACAGATGTACATGGTGGGAAGGAGCACAAAAAGAACACTACATTGTCATCAAAGAAGAATACTCTATAGAAAACTCTGAATCACAAGAAATCGGGCAAGAAAGAAACAACTCTCAAGACAAGCAGGGAGAAAGGCCCGCCCAAGATTCGAATACCACACAAAATAAATCTTCATTTAACAGCAAAGCAGGTCTCCTAGACCAAACTTCTTCTCTGACTATCTTCAAAAGGACGAACACAATAGATCGCGAAGCTAAGACACCAATGTCCCAAGAACCAGAAGAGATGAAGGAGATGCAAGATAAAGGAAGTTGGAAGACCATAGAGAAAAAAAGAAAGCTCCAACATCAATCTCGCCAAGAAAGATGAGGAGCCAAACAATTAAAAACTAAGAAAATCATAGGTCTGATAGACCAATTTAGTCTCAATGGACGTTAACCATCATCATCATCATCAGAATTCTATAAAATTTGTATATTTTTTAAATAATTTTTTATTATTTAGAATTAACTTCCACCTTTAACTTTCTCCATAAAATTTAAATTAAATTCTTAATAAAAATAAAATATGATGTAAACTAATTAATTTATATTAATTAAATAAATTTATATATAAATTTAAATATGTTAAAAATAAATAAAATTATATCAATTTTATTTAATTAATTTTTATTAAAAAAAATGATGTGATCAAATAATCTTGTTTTACATGTTCTTGGTAAAAAATAATAACTCAATTGGAAATAAACATATATATTTTCCTTATGTTGCCACAAATCACATATCAATAATGATATAGGTGGCAAAGTTGACTATCTCCTCCATTAAATCATTGTATAGCCAGACTTTGATGCCTTTATCATTCATCAGATGTCATGGAGTTGGTCATGAGAGGGTTAACAAATCACATATCAATAATGATATAGGTCACAAAGTTGACTATGTCCTCCATTAAATCATTGTATAGCCAGACTTTGATGCCTTTATCATTCACCGGATGTCATGGAGTTGGTCATGAGAGGGTTAACATTTCCATTAAATCTAATGATGAAATGGGTAATTTTTTTTATTATGTTTTTTTCTTATATTAAAATTTGATAGATATTTTTAAAAATTAAAAATTTAAATTGTTTAATTTTCAAAATTTAAAGTGTATAATTTTTTTAAGTATTAAATTTATTAATACAATTAAAAAGCATTTCGAGTAATAAAAAAAATATAAATTTTATTCATTACCAAAAATTATAAAAAAAAAAACATTTTATATATTAGTTAAAACACACATTAAAAAAACATGAAACCAAAACTGCATAAATCAAAGTGATAAAATAAATAGGAATTGAACTAATATTAATGAAAATATTTAACTTGAAAATAATATATTTAACAAATACAAACATGAAATTTCTAGAAATAAAAAGGTTTTGGATCTATTCATGTTTATATTCCTTACGTTTAATTTCTATCTAATAAACATTTTTGTTATGGTTAGAATAAGGGGTGAAGGTGAAGGTGAGAGATGAGAAGCACTAGTTTCTTTCTCAAATGTTATGTGGGTGGACGATTAGGTGGTGGTAGTTGAGCTTAATATTAAGTAGTGGTGTTTGAATATGGCTAAAAGAAAAATTGTAGAAATGGAGGTTTAGAGGAAATGTAAAAGGTTGAGACATGAGTAATGCTCATATTTGTTAGGCCCCAGAATTATTGTATCTAATATATCCTTTTTCCCATTTGATGCTTCACTTATTCCTTTATTTTACTAGTTTATGAACCTTTATGTTGCACTTATACATTCTTTTGATGCAATAATGAAGATTTACATTTGGTTTGCATGTTATGCCTTCTTTATATGAATTTATTGGGTTTGATGTTCGTTAATGTTATTAATGCAGGTCATGTGCTCCATAGAGACCCTGCACCAAAATGAAAGTATATGTGGACCACTTCATCATTCAACCTTGCCATGAAGGAGAGTGCTAGCTACTAGTACAAACATGCATTTGGAATGATCTTGGATCCTTTTTTACACTTAGAGGTGGATTAATCTTTCACTGACCTGTTCCTACACTAAAGAGCAGTATTCCTGCACTAGAGACCAACCAATTTGGGGCTTCGACATCTCGACACACTTTCGGGGAAAATCTAAGATGGTTATTGTCCAAAATTATATTCTAACACCTTCCAATGAGTCGGATTGCACCTAGGTCGCATGTTTGGGTCTCTAGAAGCAAATCAACAAATCTGCTCAAAATTCACACAGTTTCCAACTTCCAAGTTTGACCTCAATTTGCGTGAATACGGAGGAGAATCTATGAAATATCAGAATATGGGTTTTTAAGCAGTATAACAAATTATCTAGAACCAAAATCATTTCCCAAGATTCCCATTGGTATAAAAGTTACACGAGGGTCTTTGAGGCAATTTTATAATAAAAAAAAAACACGGTTTTTTCAGAGCTCTAGGATCTTTGCCTGATTTGCAAAAGTCGCCAACCAGTCAACTTTGGGAATGATTTATGAGGAAATGGAGTTGAATGAGCAAATACAAGAGAGATTTTAGTTTCAAGAATGACAAATTAGGTAGCCTCCAAACAGTTTTCCAAAACTCGCCATGGTTAGGAAGATACACAAATATCTTTCATGCCAATTTGTTAAAAATATGTAATTTTCCAGAATTAAGAAAAATGGTTGTTATAGCCAAAATTCACCTTGTAAATTTTATAAAAGGCTTAGCCATGAACTTTTTGGAGGGGAGGATGTTGTTTTAGTCCACATCGATGGTTGGAGCTTGAAGCATATGGTTGCTAAAATAAAAGACTAATTGATTTTTAATACAAGACTTCTAATGTCAAGTTTATTTCTCCAAATATGTTGTTCTTAATTATAATTTCCATTCTGTAATTTGATTTTGTTTTAAGAGGGTGAGATCTGGTTGGTTTGGGCCCAACCAACCTAGCTCAACATCCCTCCCCTTAGATTATTTTTGTGTGGTTTGTTAATCTAGAATATACTGTCGGTTTGCTTACATATTTGATGCATTGACTATGTGTTTTATTTATGATTTTATTAAGTCTTGTGTGTGCACTTTTATACTTTGTTTCTTAGGTATTTTAACTGCACCTTTGCTTATGGTCACTTGGCATTCATATTTGAAGAGTGAAGTCATAAATGTAATAGATCTCACTGAAATCATCGCTTATAGTTGTAAACCAAAACTATAAATTGTACCAATACCTTGATACATGATCAATGGTAATTTGTTTGACAATATTCTGATGTGTGTTTTCTTCTAGGGTTCCAGTCTCATTGTACATCTGAAATACTTCATTATAACAGGGATATCATTAGCGAGAGTTTGATCTACAACACTTGAGTCAATGGTGACACAAGAGTTGAAGATCCTTCAAAGTTTAAGATCTCTATTTTATTATAAGAAATAACAGATCCGAGAGGAACTCAAGACCCTTTTGTTCAAAGAGTAACCTAGGTGGTGAAAGATATAATGGAAACCTTCAATGATTGTCAAAGCAAGTAAATAACCTTGTTAGGGTTTGGAAAGTGTAATGATTTGGCTTGTTGGAAGGTTATTTGAACCATCATTTGAGAATATTTATAAGCCATGTCATACCATTCAATTTGATTTACATTGACACAAGACAAAGTATTGTTGGTTTACATTTGATATCAAATTTTGATTGGTTTTCATAACTTGTACTCTTAACTATGATTTACATTTATGACGTTCATTTATAATGATGTTGAAAAATGAGTGCAGGAAATGAAATTTGGTTACTTGAGTTAAATACTTGTAGCCTTTTTCAAGTGATTGTTTTCAAAGAATTGGGTTGTATCATTAGGGTTACAAAGTGTTTTACATCTGATTTATTTTCTGCATTAATATCATAGTTTTCAACATTGATGATTGTGTGAGATAGGCCAATTGTCAAGTTGTGTTTACAAGTCTAAGAAGAATTTGAGAAAAGTGATTGTTTTCATTTATGCACACAGTAATTTCTCATACAGTTCATGCATTTGAATCATTTGGGTTGTTAGCACTAGAGACGAATTCAAATCATGCTTTCAATTATTTTATTGTTTACAGAGTGGAGTGGAGATTGAACCTAGTGCAAGAACTTGAATAGAGATTTATTTTTATTTAAGAGTCTTGTTTGGAATTAGTAGAGCTTGGATTGCTTAAGGTGTATACATTCTTTACATTCACTTGGTTAATGCTCATGTTTCTAGTTAATTACTAGTTAGGGTTTTCTTATTGATTTCCAAACATTTAGGATTTTCTCTTAATTAGGTTTACTTTTTAAGTTGCCAATAATTAGGGTTTGTTTACAATTATTGACAGAACTACAAGATTGGTGTTTGCATCATTTATGGTTTTGCTTCTAATGAATGTTTTGAGTGCAAGAATCGAAAGTTGTGAGTAGTTTCTACACAAACTAGGGTTTTGTTTTACAGGTTACTAAAGTCTCTCTTTTGCATTTCTTGTGTTGCATCTCGAAGTTCACGAACTTTTGGATTGAAAATTAAATGTTGGTTCATTAATATGCCCTATATTATACCCAAAAATATTATGAGTGAGTTTGAATGATGGGTGAACCATATTATCTACTCTCACACATGGAAACCAAATATTTTATATTGGAGGCAACTTATTAGTTAGTAAAGACAAAATTGCTAGTAGGAAGGAACACCAAGATATTAGATAATGGATCTTATAGTGGATCTATGTTTTGAAGGAAAGCTTAATCCTTCTCCAAAAGTGTCTTTGGGGTTAGCATCTCGGTGAAGTAGTAAGACTGACATGGGCAAGGATGAGGATGCTCCCCATGAGTTTGGGGGTATGCAATTTGAGCCTATTAATCTCACCGAGGATGTTTAGCCATGTCACCGAGCCAAAGCTACTTTGAACTGCTATACTTTGCTCCTAGAATTAGTGATGGAGGAAATTCCATCATATTATATTATCCAATTTAGATTCTTGATTTTAATATATATTTTTTATGTTCAATTGTGTCAAGTCAGTAGTTTTTTTTACTCAAGACTTAGATAATATGACATGGAATTATGATAATTAGACTAATACCATATTAGTGGAAGTACTAATTCAACAAATGTGATTTATTTTTATATATGATATATATTAGTAAACTATTTTTATAATTATATATTAATGTAGCCACATAAATTAATATTGGTTGACCTTAGATAGACATCAATCCATGATGAGTATCAAAATACTTATTTCATGATACATCTCACATTGCCAACATTTCAAAAAAAATCATAAAAAATGACATTATTGTTATTATTATTATTATGTTGATGTATCTATTTTCGAATAGGTTTTCTCAAATTTTTAATTCAATTATCAAGTATATTTTGGAATAGGGTGTCGGGAATTTTTAATTTAACTATCAATAATTATTAAGAAGATGGTAGGGATTTAGCCACCATGGCATATGCTAGAATATTCATATTAGTAGTCATAGTTCAAAGGATTTATTTCCAATGTAGTTTTTCTTTTCCTTTTAAATAAATAAATAAATTAAAAATATATCATATGAGTTTTGTTATGCTTTTTTGGGATGTGGTGCTAGTAAGCCATGGTATTGGCTCATGATACAATAAAAAAGCTTCTTTAGAGGTCAATAATTGTTGATTTGTGGTAGCATCGGATGTGCTCTAGCCATGAACATTGGTGGAGAGTCTAAAGCGCATGAGATCTCCAAGACCCAGAAATGGTTTGAAGAAGTCCCACCAGGTTAGAGAGATATTAAAATAATTAATATTTTTAATGGGGTTCCTAAGTATAAACTTACGAAAATTAAAATATTAATATAAAACTGGGTGAGAATGTTCTAAATGACATGGATCAAGCCAAATCTAATCTTATCCATTGATTACAAGCTTAATCTCTGTCATTGAAGACCCAACAGGAAAAGTATAAGAGGAGGCTTGAAGATCAGTTGCAGATACACCAAGATTGATCAGTCAGTTTGATTTTCTAGAGCATGGTTTGCTAAGAAAATTCGAACAAGTGATCTGAATTATAGTGAGGGGCAGCGAGTACATAGCAGGGAGGCATAGATAGTGCCTGAGGGTTAGTGCAGTGATAGAGAGGCTAAGAAGAGGCAGTCAGAGCTACGCAGAGGTAGCTAGAGACTACACAGAGGCTGAGGGGCCTGCGTGGGTGATGCAGAAGACCAGAGAGCTGACACAAAGAAGCAGAACGTTGACACGGAGGTATCTAGAGCTATGTTAAGGCTAGCAGGGTTGACGCAGAGCCTTGGAGAAGCACTGGAAGAATTTTCGTGGGACAGACTTGCTAAATATCTGTCCCCGAGAAGAGGTATTACTTCTATGTAAAAATCTCTATTGGGTGAGCCAGTTTGGCACCCTAGTTGTACTAATAATAAAACCCTCAAAATTGCTACACCATTTTTCCCGCATTAGGTTTCTCCGGGGACGATTGTCCAAAAATAGCGACGTCCCTTGTGTGTTTGTCTAGTATTTCAGTTGCTAATTTATATGATCTAAGGCTGTGCATTTGCGTTTATTTTTAGTATTTATATGAATACATAACTTTTTAAGGATTAAACAAGTAGGTGAAATAAACAAGATAATGCATTAGGGATTTCTAATGGGTAACATTTAGAAAGTTCAACATGGTATTAGAGTGCTGCAAATCATAGGAGGACTAAAGGCACCAGCATAATCAGAAGTATTTGCAGTAGTAGTCATTGTCCAAAGAGACAGATTTGCTCCTAAGAAGAAAGCAGCAGAGAAGGAGTGATGCAGAGGACCTGCGTCATCATTTCGAGCTAGAGAGAGGGCTAGCGCAGAAGTAGAGAGAGGCAAAAGAGGCTTACAAAGAGGCGCGTCATCCTACTCAGTCAGGTAGGCTTGACGTAGTTGGACAGAGGAGTGATTCAACCTTTACAACGATTGCACACAGCTGTAAGGCTCAGTTTTTTTAGTTGTTGGGGCATAGCGAGATGTGGGCAGATTGTGGATTAGGAAGCTGGTGGGGTGTTCTTGTTATCGAGCCAGAACAATACCTAACACAAAAAAAACCAAGGTAGAGGGAGTTTCTTCCTTAACGAATTTCTAACCAAGAAATCCATATCTGAGTTGTAGTTGCAAAGAGGATCGGAGAGGAGCGGATTGACAGTTAGCAGGAAGATTTCTAGCAGGGAAATCATGTTTTAGAGGGAGATTTCTAGGAGGGAAGTCTAATCTTAGAGGGAGTCTAGAAGAAGGAGCAGAGATGGCAATGAACGGACTGAGGGATGAGGATAGGTTGGATGGGGCTTCCAACTTTGTCATCTGGAAGGCCAGGATCTTATCAATGCTAGATAGACATCACATCAAGGGATTCACCTTGAGAACCATGGTTATTCCAATTGACCTAGTTGATAATGAGAAGTATGAGGATGTAATGGCGAAGGCAAAGTGCATAGTCCTTGATGGGGTCAAGGATCGTGTTGTACCACATATTTTTGAGAAGAACATGGCAAAGGAGGTGTGGGTTCTTTGACGACATTGTATCAGGACACTTCTGTGCAGTGGAAGATGCTATTAGAGAATCAGTTGCGGTCATATCAGATGCAGAAGGGAGCAGATAGATATATACCTCCTCAAATTGAAGTAGATTCGAGACCAAATTACTTCCATAGGGGCCACGTTGGATCAAGAGTTCATGGAGAGGACCACCCTAAATGCAGTCTTCAAGCGTTGGGAGACATTTTTACAAAGAATTTTGGGCAAAGCTAATATACCAAGATGGGAAGAGATGTGGCAAGTTCTTCACCAAGAGGAGATCAAACGGTTGACTAAGACAAGGAGTAGCATCGGAGGGGGTCGAATCAAGAAAGAAGAGGGCGAGGATGCGGTTCTAGCATCTAAGGGATAGCAAGGGAAGAATAAGAAGAAGGACATCTATAAGGTGAAGTGCTTCCATTGTGGGGAGCTGGGTCATTATGCAACCTAGTGTTCCATGAAGAAGAACAAGGGAGAATCTTCTGACTCCAAGGCAGTTCCATCTAAGGCGAAGACAGAAGTCAAGACTAATGATGACTATGTCATGCATGCTCATGCACCTCTAGATAAGAGGTGGGGAGACATCAGGCCATAGTGAGGAGGACTACAGAAGATGAGGGACATAATCCTTGAGGTACCCAAACTCTTGGATCATATCCAGTAACGGAAACCTCGAATGACAGTAGCAAGATGACGAATGTCGGGTAGAAGCAAGATGCGATGAAGCGAGAAGGTAGTGCTAGAGTCTAGAGATCTGTAGAAGAGCAGTGGGGGTTGCAACAATGTGAGAGGCACAGAGGTGGTTGTAGCAGTGTGAGAGGCACAATGGAGGTTGCAGCAGTGTGAGAGGCACAAAGGTGGTTGCAGCAGTGCAGAGGCAGCAGATGGAGCATAGGATAGCAGAAAAGGTAGCTTCAGCATCAAGAGGCTTTCTGACTGACAATGAAGTTAGTAGTTGGGTAGATCAGTTACTTACTTCTCGGTAATTGAGTTGCAGTGGCAGTGCTATGGGCAGCATGGACAACATATTGAGAGGGAGATGCAGTACAGATGTAGTAGTGGTAATGGCAGGATCATGGGCAACAGTACAGGAAGAAGCAGTGGAGTTGATTTTTGGAAGTAGGCCAAGCATCAGCACAGGTACTAGCGTTGGAGGATCTGTGTGATGTTCAATGGTGGAGCATTACTAGAGCACATTCATCGCTAGGATGGAGTGTTGATTTGTGGTAGAATAAAATGTTCTCTAGCCATGAAAATTGGTGGAGAGGCTAAAGCACATGAGATCTCCAATACCCAAAAATGGTTTGGGAAAATTCCACCTGGTTAGAGAGATATTAAAATAATTAATATTTTTAATGGGGTTCCTAAGTCTAGACTTAGGAAAATTAAAATATTAATGGGTATTAATACAAAATTGGATGAGAATATTCTAAATGACGTGGATCAAGCAAAATATAATCTTATCCATTGATTAGAGACTTAATTTCAGTCATTGAAGACTCACTAGGAAAAGTATAAGAGGAGGCTTGAGGGTCAATTGGAAATACACTAAGATTGATCAGTCAGTTCAATTTTCTGGAGTGGGGTTTGTTGAGAATATTCGAACAAGTGATCTGAGTTGCAGTGAGGGGAAGTGAGTACACAGCAGAGAGGTAGAGATAATGCCTGAGGGTCAACATAGTGACAGAGAGGCTAAGCATAGGTAGTCAGAGCTATGCAGAGGAAGCAGAAGCCACATAGAGTTAGCTAGAGACTGTGCAGAGTGTGAGGGGCCTGTGTGGGTGACACAGAAGGCTAAAGAGCTAATGCAGAGAAGAAAAAAGCTGATGTAGATGGTTCTAGAGCTACACTGAGGCTAGCAGGCCTAACACAGAGCCTTGGAGACATACTTGCTGAATATATGTCTCCAAGAATAGGTATTACTGTCGTGTAAAAATATTTGTTGGGTGAGCCAGTTTGGAACCCTAGTTGTACTCAATAAAACTACATAATAATAAAACCCTCATAATTGCTGCAACGGTTTTCCTGAATTAGGTTTTTCCGAGCACGATTGTCTAAAAATAACGGTGTCCCTTATGTGTTTGTTTAGTATTTCAGTTGTTGATCTGTATATGAGTTAAGGTTGCATTTGTCTTTATTTTTAGCATTTATATGAATAAATAACTTGCTAAGGAATAAACAAGTAGGTTAAATAAACCAGATAATGCAGCAGGGATTTCTAATGGGTAACATTTATAAATTTCAACAATAATCTCCTGGAAAAGTAAGGTTGAATCTCCATGGTTAAGAATCTTATTACATGTTTTTATAAAGATAAATATGACATGTTTGTGTATTTTTAACTCATATATTATTTATTTTAATAATAATGATAATAATATTAATAATTTAAGGCATAGTCTAACTTATAGAAAAAATAGTAATTTTCAGCAATATCAAATGATACAATTTCAAGCAAGAATGTGATTTTTTGTTCCTTGAAATTCATTTTTGAATGCATAAATGGATTCAACACCCTGAAGAACCCTTGGGATACTCAAATTCTATAGATTAAAGTGTATCATGAGGTAGGTGGTTTGACACATATCCACTTTTACTAGTCATTTAATTAATATGTATGTGCTAGTATATGTGTTAAATATATATTAAAAAACATGTAACAAAATTCTAAACTATGGATATTTACCGAGTTTTATCATTGAGATTCTAAACCTACCACCCTAGATCCATCTTAACTAGGAATATACGAAGCGCTAAGAGGGATCAAACCTCTCAAGATGAAAAACTCTTTTAGAGAGAAAAGAGATTTGATTCCTCTTGGGGCTTGGTAGATCAGAAGTTAAGATGGATCTTGGTTGGTTTAATTATTAATTACAATTATAATTATTAATTTTATGTTTTTTTTCATTTTTTTTTGTTTTACCAAGTCAAAATGTTAAACATGACATTACAAAATCTCTACCATACTATGTCATAATAAGCTAGAGATGTTTCTTGTTTTATTTTATTTTATTTTGACTAAGTCAATATGTTAAATATAACATTACAATATTTCTACCATACTATGCCATATTAGGCTAGAAATTTTTTTTTTACTAAGTCAAAATGTTAAATAGAACATTACAATATGTTTACCTATTGGGTTCCAGAGCAATAAATAGTTTTTGTTACAATACTATGGGTCAACGTCACATGCCCAAAAAATCATAGTTCATCGCATATATTTTTATTTAATTAAAATAATAGGAAGTGTAAAATTATTTGAAATAAATTTCAATTTCTTATTTGTAATTATTATTAAAAATATTCTGGAATATATCATTGAGGTTAAATCTCTACCATCAAATCAATAATTATTGATAATTAAATTAAAATTCCTATAATTCTATTTCAAAATAAACACACTTATCCATATAATAAATATTAAAATATAACATTAATAATTATCAAATTTTAAATGTATAATTTTATAAAAAAATATTATTAATTTCATAAATTAGATTAAATGATTGAATGTTATAAAAACTTTGGAAATTTCGGCACTAGTTTTATAAAATCTGGCAGAATTTTTTGTAAATTTGGTTTACAGTTGTCAACCTTTAGAATTTTGGGTGCCCAAGGGTTCTTGATGGTGCTGAATCTATTTCCATCATGATTCAAACACTCCCAAGATCATATTTCTTGAAATTATCGCCTCGTTAAACCACGCCTAAATTATAAATACCAATTTATAAATTACAAATACAAAATTATTGGATCAAGTTTGTAGGTTAACTATCTTTATAAATAAGACTCGAGAGCTAGGTGATCTTAGCGTGGAAGGAAAAGGGTTGTAAGAGCTTCCATAAACTCTTTGGTGAAGGAGCTTGCAATGGTTCCCAAGTTGTTCCCGAGATCAGATTTGATCATGATAATAATTTAATATTAAAAATAAGAATATCAATGTGAAAATGTAAATAAATGATATAAAGTAATGGAGTTGTCTTTAGTGTGACTTTTTTACTTTATGATGCCAGAATCCAGTGGAACATTTTGACGTGAAACCTTGATTTTTGTTATTTAAACTAGTTTTTTCACTGTATATATGGATTCATCACCTTCAAAAACCCCTAGGGAACTTGGGTTGTGCAGGGGTTAGCCATCAAACTTATGATTTCAATAAATTCCTACCGGAGTTTAGAGAAATAAGACCATAAAAGCTTCCAAAAAGTCTCACTAAAGACAACTCGTAGAGTAATTATCATAACTTGAGAGCTAGAAATTTACTTTATGGATTGCCAAGCCTTGACACACTTCCAACTAGTGAATTTCCTTTCGTTGTGGTATGTTTCCAAAGCCTTTAGACTCCTCAACTAGTTAATGTTATTCCATTGAAATATGTTTTTTTTCAAGCACGCAACTTGACTTGTAAATATTTACAATATGTTTTAGATATTTCATTCACACCATTCTGTGGTGGACTCTCCCCGGGTTGTTGATGTCACAGTCATACATTCATTTTCCCTTAATATGTTGTTGTTCAGAATATATGTAATAAGAATAGAAGAAAAGGATGAAATCTTGGAGCATAAATTAGAATGAGCATATAAGAAGAAAAAAATGAAATATTGGATAAGAAATTAGATGGAATATTGGAGAAGAAATTGTGTTGCTCCTTATTTCTTTAGGGTGAGTGTCATGGATGAGTCTGTTGTAGCCCTCAATGGATGTGTTGCTACCACTTATCTGGAGGTGAGGCTTATCTAAGAAATTCCAAGTGGAAGCTAGTCAAACACATGGCTCACTTCAACATCTTTACGCTCTAGATGGTGATCGACAATATGGTAATAGGTACAAATATTTTTCAATACTCTTTTCTCAAATTTTTGTGGTGTATTCTAAACTAGAACTTGCATGAATACTAAGGGGGGAGATGGAGAAGGTGTTCGTGAAACTAGGGTTGTTGTGCTCCTGTTTCAAGTGAAAAATGAGGCTGGGGATATGAAATGTATGTCAAATAGTATAAGGTGAATCTCATTTCTTTGGTGTCCATATGTCTTCAATTAGCGTGAATGATATTGATCTATCTAGTGTGGGCATTACTGGATGTGTCTGTTATGAAACCAACTCAAGAAAAGATAGAAAAGATAGATCAACGCCTTAGAATTCAGCCTCTTCGAGGGGGCAACCTCCTTTACATTACATAAATGAACAATTCTTGGATGATACAAATGAAAATAACTCCTTTCTATATATAGGAGTCTAAGGGGTTATAACATAATCAGAGCCGACATAACAATAATAATGTAAGGGCACAATAATAACAATAGTGGGCTTCTATGGGGCACAAGAGTAATAATATGGGCACTACATGGGTACATCAATATAATAAGTGGGTTGTACTAATAACAATAAGGGGTTACACTAGTAGTATAGGGGCCTAACATGCCCCTCTCCTTCAAAAAGTGTTGTCCTCAACACTTGAGTAGTTCTTGATGCTTCTGTATAACATTCTTGTCCTCCCATGTGGAATATTCAGCGGGTAAGTTCTCCCACTTGATGAGATACTCTGAAATTGATCGATTTTGTAGCTATCAGGTTCTTGTTTTTGTGATTGCTCCAGGTTCCAATATGATTTTTCCTTTCTCTTCAATTTCTGGCAATATTGTTTGAATTGGGATCTTTTGCAACTTTTGAATAAGTGGGCATACTTCTTCGTCCTTCTTCCATTCATCCCTTGCTTCCTTTATCCAATCTAGTTGGATAATATAAATAGCACAAAACAATGCTTCCACATCCTCATCGTTGAAGAGTCTTCCCATTCGGTAAGGTTGCCATTATTTAAGTGCATGTAGTATTGCCAACATTTCCTTCTCATAAATAGCTTGCTTGAGATGTAGCGGTAAAAATAACCAATCACCTACATCAAAACATTTTTCACTACGATGTTGATCTACCTGTTGTTTCGTTTGATTTTGCACCGAAGTGGCGTTATCCTTTAAAAGTTGGAGAACTTGTTGTTGATGCTCGATGTCATCTTTCACTGCTTGAACCTTTTTCTTCTTGATATGTCCTTCTATCTCTAGAGTTTGAGGAGTGGTAATTTCTTCCAATCCTTTACAAGATATGGTCGGATTCATTTCTTGATGCTCGATGTGATCTTTCACTTCTTGAACATTTTTATTCTTGATATGTCCTTCTATCTTGATAGTTTGAGGAGTGGTAATTTCGAACAATGAATTACAAGATATGGTTGGATTCATTTCTTCTTTATCGATGTGATCTTTCACTTCTTGCACCTTTTTCTTCTTGATATGTCCTTCTATCTTGAGAGTTTGAGGAGTGGTAATTCTTGCCAATGCTTTACAAGATATGGTCTAATTCGTTTCTTCTTTCTCTGGGGTGGGGTCCTGGCGTATATCTTCTTCTTTTGATGTTTCTTGATCCTTTTCTTCCTCCTCTTCATATTCTATGTAAAATCATTTCTTCTCAGCACACTTATGACCTTTAGTGCATTTGCTATCACAATTGTAACAAAGCCCTTTTTCTCTTTTTTCTTCCAATTGTTGTGGTGTAACCCTTGTAGGTTGTGGAAGGCTAGGAGAAACAACACTTCCATCTTTATAGTTGTGAGGGGTATGCTTCCTGGTTTCCACAATTTTGCTTTCCACTATGTCACAAAGCCCTTTTACTCTTTCCAATTGTTGTGGTGTTTCTCTAAAGAAGGTGTTGCTCTTTGTATCCTCATAATGTGCTATCATTTCCTCCGTGAAAATTGACCACGTAACAAGTTGTTTACGAGAACAAAGCCCTTTGTACCATACAAACTGATTTGGTTCCAAATATACAGTTGCCATACGTACCTTTTGTGCGTTTTGCACATTATTGAGATCGAAGAATTGCTCCATTTGTAATATCCATGTGGCGGGATCCTTGCCATCAAACTTTCTCATATCGATTTTTGGAATATGGTGGGTCTTCGATCCAACATTAGAGTCTATGATATCATGGTTAACATTTCTTTTGTTCGCATCATGAGTTTCCTTTACTACCTTTTCACCATTAGTAAGTATTTCTTGTAGAAAATTTGTCAAATCTGTCTTCATATCTGTCATGCATGTATTCAAGTTTGTGTTCAAATCTATCTTCAATTCTTCCATGTCTATCTTTAAATCTGTCTTCCAATCATCCATCTTAGCTTCCACGCCCTTTATCTTAGATTTCATGCCATTTATCTTAGCATCTATTAGCTTTTGTGAGCGTGACATTTGTTGCACTTGTTCTTGTAATTTTGATATATCATGTAGCATTTCTTCCTCTTCTTCATAAGTCATGCTAGAGCTTTCAGGTTCCTTACTAGGTGTTTGCATTTTCCTTCCTCGGGGCATCAGTTACCGATAATAATTCTTTACTAAAACCCAGCTTACACAAAAATTTTAAAAAAAACTACACACTTTTTTTCACTTTGTAGAAGCCTGATATTGAATCTGATGTATCTCTGTAATTCCAGATCCTTCAATTCTGAAATTGCGACCTATAGTAGCCTTCTGTGTCCTCTTTCCAATGCCACAAGTCTGACCCAAATTGGATTCTCCAAGGAAGAGTTATGTGAAATCTCCCACAGTGACTTGATTATAGACTAGTTCAGTATAGTGAACTTGTACGACGTGTCACGAGTCACTGTTTCGACCTATGGATCTGAAAAATGCATACAAGAAACTACAGTCCATCCTCTTTCTGTACCTTCTTACAAAATTTCAATCCGATCCCCAGAGAGAAAGTTATGACGATTTTCCCCCGATCACCTGTTTTGAATGTAATTCAGGAGTCTGCAAAAAGACCAACTTCCTCAGATCATATCTCCGAAAATATCACGCGAAAAGCTCTAAAATTCGGACCCAAGGTTCAGTGTGATTTCTTATCAAATGGGTTTCTTTTGCGACTTCAAAACATCACAGAAAAAAGTTATAGCAAAAATTCCATGATGACCTGTTTGGAGCAGCGAAACCCTAGAATCCAAAGCTCCGATACCAAATGTTATGAAACCAGCTCACGAAAAGATAGAAAAGATAGATCAACACCTTAGAATTCAGCCTCTTCGAGCGGGCAACCTCCTTTACATTACATAAATGAACAATTCTTGGATGATACAAATGAAAATAACTCCTTTCTATATATAGGAGTCTAAGGGGTTATAACATAATCAGAGCCGACATAACAATAATAATGTAAGGGCACAATAATAACAATAGTGGGATTCTATGGGGCACAAGAGTAATAATATGGGCACTACATGGGTACATCAATATAATAAGTGGGTTGTACTAATAACAATAAGGGGTTACACTAGTTGTATAGGGGGCTAACAGTGTCATTGTTTTTGATCTGGTAGGTAGGCTTCTTCAGAAGATTCATAGTGGTGACCGAGCAAACAGATGGCACGCGATGATAAGAATGTGCAGTTAATATCTCCTTAATCTCCCCTTTGACCCGTTATCTCTATTGTTCCAAGTCACTTGGTGTGAAAAAAGAATGAGAAAATTATTTTAACATCCACGAGGTTAAAGATAGTCTATGGGATAGATTTTTGCTTCATGTGGTTGATGTATTCAACCCTTTTCATGTGGAGCCTCACAATAAATGTGTTAGAAAATAGAGAGAGTAGAGAGAGCGATTAAACACACATCACAAATCACACTTACTATATTTTATTGATCTCAATGGTTACATATTTATATTATCTAGATAGCTATTACAACTCACACATAGGAAACTGACTACTTCTATATCGACACCTATGGACTCACAATGACAACTCACACATGACATGGAAGCATTAATTCCAACACCCTCCATTAATGTTTACATGGAAAACATTAAAAACACATATTACAACAACAATATGATATATATCTAACTAGTCTTCATCAGCACTCACATCCACTCTAGAATCTCGCAAACACCGCTCTTTCTTCACCACCACATCTTCGAGTTGTCACTTGACCTCCATTTAAAACATAACTACTTCAGACCATCTTTGAAATATCTTGTAGAATTGACGCTTCTTGAACTCCCAGAGCACGACGAGTCAGTCTTGATACTGAACCATCCTATGGACAAACCTCCATATGTTGAACACATGGTCTTTCATTGTATTCCCCAGTTATCTAGGAAATTTTTTTGGGTACTGAATGTATTCAAAAGTCAATTATACAAGATGACCTCTTAAACACATAATCAAATTAACCTGTAAGTTGATGTTCCTAGCTCCACACGACACCACCAGCTTATAACAGATTATACATAATCAAATTAGTGATATGTTTTTGTGTCACCGTATGCATCAAGAACCACCAATTTGAAAATATGTTAATATGTTCTATAATTGGTTCTTCATTTGATTTTTCACACTACACTTAGACAATAACACACTTAATAAAACTACACTATAAAAAATTTCACAAATTTTTTTAAATAAAATAATATAACAACACCACCATCTTCAAAGGAGATCCTCCCATGAGCGAAGCTGAATATGGAGTTGACCGTCAAAACCTCTATGACACTAAATCTGGCATGGGATTGATTTCAATGTGATAGCTCGAATCTACCCACTTCAGCTTTTCTGATATCAATACTCGTAAATATATTAGTCTGCAACAATGGCATCTTGGTGGGTTCCAATCACAATTGTGTTATATCATTGTACTTGCAACAAAACATCAAATCGACCTCTTTGCATATGGAAGCGTAGAGATCGATTTTGAGGTGGGCTCCAACTCTTTCATCAACAAACCATCCATTACCACAACTGACCATTTCATGACCTTTAAAGGGATGTCATTCTCGGTCACACAGCTAGTAGAATTCACTCACATTAAACACAACTGCTCCCACTGTGGAATTTTCATTCCGCTTTCTTTTCAATTTCAAATCTGAGTTCCAAATATCTCAAAATTGTTGTGACTCTTGCACCATTGCTTCCAATCAATATTCCTACAGCAAGAATCAATCTAAATTTTATTTGTTATCTTGTACAGATTCACTACCAGATATGCCCACACGTTATTCATTATTCACTAAATAATATTATCAAAAATTGATGCCACCACCATCCAAATTTTCACCTGCTACACGTTGAATAAGTGATACAACGATATCTTTCTCTCATGACGACGAAACCAATCTAAAACTTGGATATAATATTAAGAAAAAAATGATCTCCCACACAACTAATGCATCCCTCACTTTTCAAGCGCCGAAGGAAGAAAAAAATGGTTAAATCGTCAGAGCCTGGACATTTCAGATTCAGAGCCTAGACATTTCAGATTTAGTAGTTGTAAATATTCCAAAGAAAATGAATATTTCAATTGAGATCAAGTGTAACATATCATGTTACAGAGGAGGGTTGATTCCATTAAGACCTAAGGTACAGGTAGGACCAAGCACAGTGCTTGCATTATGGTGCGCGATTTGTTAGATAGGAGGAAAACACATTACGGATAATTGTCATCTATTGCAGAAGTATACGCAGACGTCCCAGCAATTATTTTGTAATTTCTGCGTGTCAGTAGGCCATGACAAATGCACCTATAGAAGCTACGAACTAATGATGGATCGAACTCCTTCCTACAGGATACAGACCGAGACACGAGCCCTCGACCCAAATGCAGGAATAACATGCATTGGATTTCAAAGGCACGGACGAGGACAAAATGCTCCTCGTCCTGGAGAATTCCACCTCGTTCTCGTCCGTGCCTTTGAAATCCAGTGCATGTTATTCCTGCATTTGGGTTGAGGGCTCGTGTCTTGGTCTGTATCCTGTAGGAAGGAGTTCGATCCATCATTAGTTCGTAGCTTTTATAGGTGCATTCGTCATGGCCTACCGACACGCAGAAATTACAAAATAATTGTTGGGACGTCTGTGTATACTTCTGCAATAGATGACGATTATCTGTAATGTGTTTTCCTCCTATCTAACAAATCACGCACCATAATGCAAGCACTGTGCTTGGTCCTACTTGTACCTTAGGTCTTAATGGAATCAGCCCTCCTCTGTAACATGATATGCTACACTTGATCTCAATAGCTTTTACAACTCACACATAGGAAACTGACTACTTCTAAGTTGACACATAGGGACTCACACATGACATGGTAGCATTACATCCAACAAAATGCTCCCAAATTCTCGACAAACCCCTCGCTAAATATATTATCCCAAGAGCTAGCTTCCGAAATATTTTCATAACTTTATTTTTTTTCTTTGAAGGCCTCTCATTCTAAAATGAAATTCTTTTCTATTTCCACTTTTCTGAAAGAACAAAAAATACATACTCTTTCCTCCCACACTTCTTTTGGCCTTTTCTAGTGCCTTGTTTCACAACGAAGCTGAAGAGAATTAGTACTTAACTGAGCAATAAGAATTTTGGCTCTCCAAGAAATATTGGCCTCTATGTACACTTTCTATTGATGATTATGAGTGGGATTAAACACTTCAATATAGTAATTTTTATTTCTCCCTAGATCCTTATCCAAAATATTGTACAATCCCACGCATAGTGTTTGGGCCCTCAATAATTGTAGAAAATTAGTTGTCCTTTACCCCTTGCTAGTCCCATTCCACCTCGTCCTCATCCATGCCTTTGAAATCCAGTGCATGTTATTCCTGCATTTGGGTCGAGGGCTCGTGTCTCGGTCTGATCCTGTAGGAAGGAGTTCGATCCATCATTAGTTCGTAGCTTCTATAGGTGCATTCGTCATGGCCTACCGACATGCAGAAATTACAAAATAATTGTTGGGACGTCTGCGTATACTTCTGCAATAGATGACAATTATCCGTAATGTGTTTTCCTCCTATCTAACAAATCACGCACCATAATGCAAGCACTGTGCTTGGTCCTACTTGTACCTTAGGTCTTAATGGAATCAGCCCTCCTCTGCAAATCTGCATGTCCAGACAAAAATTTTGCAGTTGTGCATGGTTTTGTTGGACTCCCAGGCTAGGATCTTGTATAGGGGTCTCATGCAATCTCATTGCCATCTCC
Organism: Pinus tabuliformis; assembly: GCA_031772625.1. NCBI lineage: Eukaryota > Viridiplantae > Streptophyta > Pinopsida > Pinales > Pinaceae > Pinus > Pinus tabuliformis. The sequence goes on along the minus strand of CM062815.1, from coordinate 755,875,121 downwards.
AAGGCTTCAGCCTGGGTGGAATGCTTTTGTTGTGACAGTTTCATCCTTAAATGCGGTGTTAATGACACAACAAACCATGCGTGGTGATGTCCATCCGTTAAAGTCATATTGGCTTCACAAACCATACTCTTCAGTCTTTGGTCCAGATCCTAGGGGGTCTCACCTGGGAGCATCGCGATCTCCTTAAACCCGATAGTTGATTGTGTGATACAGGTGGCTCCAGAGAGACACACAGGACAAAGAGGGCTCAAAAATCAAAGTATTTGGATTATTCTTGAAATAGGTTCATGTTAAATGTCTCATCGTCATGATCACGGTGGTGTGAGTAGTTCGTCAAATCGAGCTCGTATGCGAAAGATGGAGCTCTTCAAAGTTTGACATGACATGGGAAAAGAGGGGCCCAAAGTGTGCCACATGGCATCCCAATAAGCAGATGGGACCCACATGGTAGCCAATCAAGCATTGACACTTGGCATTCTTTCATTGGTCTCCTAAACCTGCATAAGCGACAAAAGTCATTTTTAAATATGGAAAATGGTTATTAAATAACCATGTAACAAATTCATTCTAATATATAGTTATTAATAACCATATAAAAACAAAAGATATATGGTTTCGAGATCGGTGGCCATCACCCCCGTCGAACCCTTTAAAACCATCGCATATATATTTTAAGGTCGATGGCCATGACCCCCACTGGCCTTATCACAATCGCAAACAACATATATATGTCTTAGGGTCGACGGCCATAACCTTCGTCGAACCCTCCAGAACTACCACATATATATATAACATAACCATATATATTAAGCACCGATTTAATCGGCACCGATCAATTCTGATTGTTGATATGTATATATCGGCCCAACTCCATTATAATCGTTAATACATACACAATGCCGATCACCGATATATGCACCGTCGAAATAGCGCCGATTGTCGATTTGGAATGCCAATCGCTGATTTTTACACGCCATAATATATATATCATCGATACCATATGCCAATCACCGATTTTAATGCGCCGATGGTATCACCACTAAACTGCTGATCACCGATTGCGATTAATCCGCCAACACATGTATATCTGCCGATATTACTGTGCCGATAACAGTTAAGGGGATTAAGGTGTTAGCGCGGGCTTTTAGGGGTGGGCCGCCCAATGCAGACCCGACCCCCTTTAATGCATCATTTTGGTTTATAAAAATATATATGGGGAGGTGGGATTTGATCCCCCGACCTCTCCTCAACCAACGTATATATTTGACCAATGAGCCAGCAAATCACATTGGTAAATCCGCCGAAGTTCTTCTTTATAAACTCAGATTGTTACCCGTGCACACAGTTCAAGATAGAGGAGAGAGACTGCAGGCACATAATTCAAGGTAGAAGGCGGGCATGCCTTTCGAGGCAGTTAATTAATATTTTAATGCAAGAACCATGAATTTTGCTGGAGGGTAAAATTTTCACTTTGTCAGAATTTGAAAATTTTTATATGGTTTTTACACCTCTCGTCACCACGAGCGCAACGATTCTATCCATTTCTCCATCAGAGGTCTACATTTTTTGGTCATTTCCAGAATGCATGTGGAACCATGATTTCAGCAAAAATAGGGAGCAGAACCTTGAGCCATGAAATTTTCCCAAGGAGGTAAAATTTTGGCATTTCAGAATATAGTCAAGTTTATAGTTGTTTTTCATGGTTTTCTACAAGGATCACAATGGCAAGATCAGATTCACCATCTGAGTTGTAGATTTATAGTCCATCCATGCAACAAAATCTTTGAGGAACCTGGGGGAATCTAAAAGATTCCTTGAGCCCAGAATTCTCAACTTCGCATAATTCGAATTTTGGACAGTCGATTCAGCACTACTTGACACCACAAATCTAATTGTGTCTTCAGATTTATTATTCTCTCATTTCTTCTTCTAGTCACTTTTCTAAGTGCTAGTGCAGATGTCCACATTCTTGTGCGATCAGCCATCTTCATTCCATCGATGCCTTGAGATCGATAGTCCAAGCAGCTTCAACAGTGGGACATCCACTTCTTCAGATGGCCCTTGGTTGTGAGGTATATGATGTGTTCATGTACATATTCTTTATGCATTATGCTGCACAAATCCTTGATTGATGTTGATGCAGGATCTTGTTTATTACATGTTGTCATGATTCCTTGCTTGATTTTATGCAGAATCTTCTATGTGATGTACTTATTGTCATAACTCATCATGTTATGTTTTTGAGACCCCTAGTTGTATGTTTTTGGGATACTCTTGTTGTCGTCGTGCATGTTTTGTTTTGAAATCCCTTTTATGCCATGTTGGCAGGATGTTCATCATGTATGTTTTTGTGTCATACTGATAGGAGTCTTTTGATTGAGAATTCTGGTTGTGGAATATCTCTTAGAGCCACTCCTGCGTGAGGGAATTTTTCCTTGTATGATCATGACATAATCTCTTGTGTACATCCCCATTATTGACAGCACTTAATGCAACAGCCTACACCATATTGACACTAGGGCCTAGAGACATAGTCCCTCCTGGACGAACTCCATTATCAATGCTTATGTTTTCATGTGTTGATGATTGTTATGTTCCTCTTCTTTTTCACATGTAGATGTATTCATTAATGTTCTTTCAAAATGCAATTTTTACACATCACGAAAAGTAAAAGGTCTTGGAAGGGTCCTTCTCCACACCAGAATTTATCTGGATCTTCATTCCCTACTCCTCTAAATACCCGTAGTTAGATCGCACTTACCATACTGAACTATGGTGTTGGCAGAGGTGGTGTGGGCGGAGATGGAGGTTACGGTGGTGAAATGGGTGGCAGTGTAGGTGGATGTGGTAAGCGTGGAATTCATTGCCTTATTAGACTAACCGCGCTTCTTGAAGAAACTTTCGCGAGTTCTTCCTCCCTTTTGCGTGAGGGTGAAATTAAGGGACTAGTTTCTAATTCTTCACTACTTCTGTTTCGCTGGATCTTCCCACTTTGCATAGTTCCAAACATTAATTTATTCGCATAACCTATTTTTCACACAATAGCATCTTAATCCAAGTATTCTAAGATACAATATATTTACCTCGTGGTCCCTTGAGAAAGTTTTGTTCTGCCTCGTTGTAGCTTACGGTCGTGTCCACCGTAAGATTAGTGATAAACCCCCTATAATTCGATCGAGCCAATGGTATACAGCATGCGTGATCTTATCTTCCGATGCTTCTAGTTTGCGCACTAATTCTGGAGTCCACACGATTGGTTTATCAAGCCTCCACCATCCCTGACTGTCTACTAGCTTCGCAACCCACTCGTACAATTCAGAGGGGAAGGATGCAAAGAAAATTTCGTGGATTTCCATATATAAGTAGCACTCCAGCCACTGTTCCTTTAGTACTCGCAGATTCCTGTTTTCCTGTGCTGCGAACTCATGAATCTTTCTGTCTAGCCACCCTTCACTTTCTTTCTTCATCAGATTCCAACAAAGCGACATCAGACATCCCTCATGCAGATCCTAGTCCCAAAAATGGAACCATTTATTGGCTTGTAGGGGCCTGACCCAGGTTCGGAGCTGATTTAGCTAAACAAATCCTGGTACTACTGGCCCTTTTGGCAACAGTCCATTGAGAATGGACTGAGGTCTCATCCGAAGTAGTATGGGAGGGTGCTAGAACTAGGTTTCCACACCCTGGAGATGTTTGATGTTTTCAAGTGGTCTGCGATTCGACCTTGCGCGCACGTCGCTACGTGCACTTACCCATGCCTCGCAACCTAGGATGTTGCCTTTGCACAGTCGTACTCGGGGCCGACAGTGTTGTTACCCAATTCCTTATTATTAACACGATATTAGTCAATCACTTAGCTTATCAGTATGTATCTAGATATATTTATCAATGTTCAGTACTCATATAAAAGTGTGCGATAAAGACAACAATATAACTAAACAAGAAATAACATCAAAACATATACACAACATTTGGAATCAAACTTCTCTTTATTATTCTTATTTCCTTGGTTACAAACTCGACTTTTCCCTGCGCACTCAGCTGCAAGGGATCGCACACTCAGTTACAGACTCAACTAGGCCTCTGCGCACTCAGTTGCATAGCCTCTTCCTACTACTACGACCCAAAGCACTTAGACCTTTTCTCTATACTTCTATCTCATACTTCACTCTTTCTACTTACTTCTCTCTTTTTTCACTTAGAGCTTTGCTCTATTTATACAATCCCATGGTCTGTAGACCATGGGTAGTCCGACATTACATTCAAAACATAGGGTAGACAACCCTATGACTCTAACATACACTTCGCACATCGCGCCCGCAATTCACGGAGTTTTTACAATAATAATACTCAGAACTTGGGCTTTGATCCCCAAAACATGTTGTGGGGGGATTCTATGCCCAAAAGGCACCCAACACAGACATCATTACTCGCCCTCGAGTCACTCAGTCAGCGCGGTGATCTTGGCGCAAAGTCCCTCCAACTAGTGCTAAACGGCTTGAATGTCGGCAGCGCACTGAGCTGCTACCTACTGAACCTGCTACATTCTTGCTTCTGAACCCTCAGTTTCCAGCATGTTGTGCTGCATCTATGCATGCATCCCTTGAATTTGCGCAAGCTTTCCTTCAATATCCACTGTAATTGTGAAAGCTTCATCAATCCATGGCTGGATGCGTGCTTTTAGAACTGCTTCTTTGTGGCGCACCGTGTCCACCTACTCTTTTAAAGCCTTGGCCTGCTGCATCCTTACAAGCCGCTGAGTAAGGACTACTATCTACACAATCCCTCTAATGTTGTCATATTGTTGCTGGAGTTCGTGTGCCTCGGTCTCCTGCTGCTGAATGTTGGGGTCCTCCTGCAGTGTAGTGAGGACTTCCAACGCCTACTTTAACATGTTGGTGCAATCGCAAACTGCACCTCCAATCTCTTCCATTCCTGTTGCAATAGTGCTATCACACTACTCTCTGACCTCTAGGGGAGTGGAAGGCTGTGTTTTCAACCGCAGATCGACAATCTGGATATTCAACTCCAACTATACTCTTGTTGTTTCCTCGCATGCATTTCGAACTCCATTTGCCAAATAATGGATCCGCACTTCTGTTGGTAGGTCCGTGTTGAGCTCTGAAACTACACCTCTTCTACACACTTTTTTAGACTTTTTCCCCTCACCAATGCCTCACAAGCTATCAAAAATCATTACATATTGATTCTGAGAGTACATTTAAGTGGTTTTCTAACTATGTTTTTGTGTTTGCTCTTTGACTTAGATTTTGCTCATCAGCTGCAGAATGCAGCCACTTTCTGCAGTTGTTTTTTGTTGATCTCTAGGTTACATGTGTCATCAATCAAAACGAGGCACGTGGGTAGTTCAGAAATGATCTAGACATGGACCAGGTCCTATTGGTTTATCCAGATTCATAAAGGAAAGCCTTGGTCAAACAATGGTCAAACGAAGAGTTCTACGGCAAGCAGGTCTCTGATTTTCAACACGTGAAGGGTTCGAGACTGTTCCTAGATCCATGGCTACATTTTGACAATTATAGACTGCCCCCACGATGCAAATCCAACAGCCACCTTTTGGTAGATTGAATGATCTTGGCAACCATCATGCTAAGCTCATGGATGCTGTCTTTTTACGTGTCCTCCACTGAAGGTGTTTCATAGGAAAATTGTTATGTAATTTCCCTTATAAATAACTCGCTTGCAAATGCATGTAGAGTTAGTTTTGTTGATGTAATTTTGCTGTTAAGTTTATGTATTGTGTCGTGACACTGGTCTTGTTGTTGTAATGAGAGGATCCTTCCTCTATTTTGCAATACAATAAAACTCTATTTTATATGACTGCATGAGCATAATCTCGGACTGACAGCATGTTAACCAAGGCCGTGCAGAGGGCCCCTGTTGGCTAAGGTTTCGTTCTTTTATTTCTTTAAAGTTTTCATGTGCTGTTGTTTTATTTCCATTGTAAATATTTCATACTCTATGCACTTGTGTATATTTCACATTTCAGTTATGGTGTTAATGTTTCATTTCTGTACATGATTTTCCAAGAATTGTATATTTGTGCTAACACTGATCAGTGTGTTTCAGGTTAGGATAGGCCCGGGCATTTTCATACAATTTTTGCAGTAAATATTGACATGAGATTGTCCTCTTTGCTGACTTTATTTTTCTTAGCTTTCAATTTCAATTATGCTTTGATTTCAGTCTTATTCATTTGTTGTTGACAGTTAGTTTAAATATCGAATTCTTCTTGTCATTTAACGTTATCTCTAGAGCCATGGCTTAACCCGGAAAAGCTACTTGGCGAGCTATCGGATTTTGAATGAAGTGATTTGATTCTTCATGTTATTGATGTTATCTCCAGAGCCATGGCTTAACTCGGAAAATCTACTTGGCGAGCTATCAGACTATAAGTGAAGAGACTTGATTTATTTTTATTTGCAAGTAGATAATTTAAATATCAATTCCTCATGTTATTGACGTTATCTCCAGAGCCATGGCTTAACCCCGAAAAGCTACTTGGCGAGCTATCGGACTATAAATGAAGTGAATTGGTTTTACTTTTATTAGCTTGTAGTTTTTTATTTGTTTGAATGAAATAGCTTAACTTTTATTTCTGTATTTAGATGAGCAGCAGAGATAGAGATTTCATTATTAGTAGTTCATCATTTGTTTGATTCAAATAGCTGCACATTTACATTCTTGCAAGTATTAATTTCATCATCACTAGAATGTTTGAGATCCTCTGAAGTGTTAAGTTCTGGAAGTCATCATAAAGGACATAATTGCCTTAAAATCTATACCCAAACTTGCCTTCTAAAGTATTCTTAAAACTTCGGAATAGGATTTCCATTTGCATTAGGAGACAAACCAAGATAAAACCCCCAAAAAGAAGATAAAATTGAAAAAAATAAAAAGTAAGAAAGAAGTTTCCTTGCACATATAGTGCACCACACTTCGTCAGTTTATGACTCCCGGATTGATAGTTAATGTAGCAAGTTAGGACATACTAAATTGACTAAACATTTTGGCGCTGTTGCCGGGGAAGTGTAACTAGGTAGCCAATCTCTTGCAAAAAAAAAAAAAAGGGAAAGGAAAAATTGATAACTTCTTGGAGTATGCTCTCCTCTTGCACCTAGTGTGATCTGGAGGATCAGAAAAGAGAGTTATTAGTTCAATAATTTCTTGATTATGCTCTCTTCTTGCACCTAGTGTGACCTGGAAGATCAGAAAGAGAATTATTAGCCCGACTTAAAAATAAAAAAAAATAATAATAAAAAATGACATGCATAGAGCAAGAGATTCTAGGGGGACGTTTATAGCTAGGGCCAAAAGTTCGATTTTCACAACTCCAGCTACTTCAAGGGATAGACAAGATACACCTCCATCATCTCCGACTCATACTCCCAGCCTTGGGATTCCTGGAATTCAAGGGGCAGCAGCTGATTTAGGAGATTCTCCCACACTATTTACTAAATGTGATCTAAGAGGAACCTTTCTTCACTTCTACAGGGGAACATATTGTAATCAAAGAAGTAGAATAACTTGAAGAAGAGGAGGGAGAGACTCTTCCTCATTCACCATTAATAGAAGAACTAGAAGACTCTGAGGAAACTATCATGACAGAGGAAGTAGTAGATGGATTTGGAGGATGGGGTAGAGGTAGAGGAAGAGGAAATAATGGAGGAGGTAGAGGTAACAATGGGGGAAATAGGGATGGAGATAACTCATTTGGATTCCCTATAGCCGATGAGGAAACTCATACAACAATGAAAAACATTTCACCATCTGTTCTCCCAAAATTTTATGGGTTGTGAAGTGAGGATCCTGAAACATTTCTATTTGAGTTTGAAGTCTTGTGCCGAACCTATGACTATATGGAAGACTCTCAGAAACTCAAACTGTTTCCTTCAAAATTGAAAGGATCTGCTTTGAAATGGTTCATGGGATTAGTCACTCAATCTATTAGGACTTGGAATGATATGAAACAAACATTTTTGGATAGATACTTGGATTATTGTATGCCCACCAATCATAAGGATGAGGTATTCAAGATGATGCAAAGAGAAGATGAAAACTTGGAGGATTTACTTGAAAGATTTCAATACAGCTTAAAGAGAGCAAAAATGAGTAATTTAGATGAGGAAACCTTGAAAGCCCTTCTATTGAAAGCCATTAGAGATGAATGGATAGATATCTTAAAAATGATGGGGAAGGGAGACATTTCTCAACTTCCACTTCGTGACATAGCAGAACTATGTGTCCATCTCTCAAGGGGAAAATCTAAAACTGGAAAAGGGCCAAGAGATCCTTCTCTTATTAGAGCAAACAAATCTGCAACTAGATCAGTAAGTAGGGCAGATATTGGCAATATTCTTGATGAGTTCAAAACTAATATTCTAGGGAGCCTTAGTGAACAACTAGACACCCTTAAAATACAAAAAAAGCAGAAAGCAGAAGTTGATTCCTTGGCCATATTTTGTCAAAAATGTAGAAAGAAACACGCTTTAAGGGAATGCCCCTTGGATGCAAAAGTTGTAGAAACATGTATGATTTTCTTAGAAATCCATGAGATCAAGGATTTTCCGTCAATTCCTGGGCTCAAAGTTGTCTTTTAGGAAGATCCAAATTCAGTAGAGTCCCTTTGTTTTGTTTCAAGAAGACCATGGCAGGGGCAAAAAAATCAGGGATTTAACAATCCTATGAACTTTCAGCTCCCACCAAATTGGAATTCTTGGCAACAACCTTGGCCCCAATCTCAAAATCCATGCCAATCATGGGCACAAGGGATGAAAAATCCTTATGGGAGATTTGCTCAATTTTATCAATATCCTCTATCTTTTCCAAATCAACAAAATCCACCAATTCTAAATCAAAACCCACAACTTTCATTACCATTCCCACAACAACAACCTTCTCAACAAAATCCAAATTCTCAACTCTTGCTTCCGTTTCAACAAAAGACAAATCAACTACCAGCCCAGCCATTGCCAAATCCCAACAACAAAAATCCTCAGAATGCTTTCATGGTAGAAGGAAAAAAATTTCCTACCTATATGATTGTTCCTATTAATGATGTTCAACTCAGATCTAGTAAAGTTTTAGAAAAACCTTCTATAGATGTTCAAGAGCAAGGTACCTCTAAGGAGGATTCTCTTAAAGTCAATAAAGGTTCTGAGGAAGCATCTCTTCAAAACCCAACCATTCAAAAAGAAAAAGAAAAAGAGTCAACCCCCACAACTCCTATAGTTGAGCAACCTGCATCTTCATCCACGCCTCCTTTCCCTGAAATATTACAAATTGACAAAGGAGTGGAAAAACAAATCTTGTTTCCTGACTATGATTTTCTAGATGAATTAAATAATGTTTGTATCAAGATTCCCTTACTACAAGCCATTAGAGAGATTGCTATTCTAGTGAAAAAAAATAAAGGAGTTGAGTCTTAAAAGACCAGGAAGGAAACCAAGAGATACAAGAAGAATCCACCTGGTAGGAAAAATTGCAGATATCTTGATGGGAAAAATTACCATGCAGAAGTATGTAGATCCAGGTAGTCCAATTGTCAAGACACATATAAATGGGACAAAAATTCCAAACACTTTGATTGATTTAGGGGCTGCTATCAACATTATGAGTAGACAAACTATGGAACAGCTTAAACTTCCTAATCTTCTTTTTACACCCACATTACTGCAACTTGCAGATAGATCAATAATCAAACCAGATGGTGTACTAGAAGATATTTCAATCTCCTTAGATTCTTGGGAATATCCAGTAGACTTCATGATTTTGACTCCCAAGAGTAATTTAGGAGGAAATCCACTCATCTTAGGAAGACCTTGGCTAGCCACAGCTGATGCTTTCATTAGTTGTAGATCTGGAGATATGTACATTTCTGATGGTAGTTCAACAAAGAAATTCAATTTGTATCCTCCAGCAAAGGCAATTACAAAAGTAGCAGACAATGAATGGGTTAATGATGAAGATATTATACAACCTATCTTTACTGTCTCTTAAATTAGTGAAGATAGTCAAATTTTGAACACATTAGAAAATTTTGAAACATCTTCGAAATATGACCACAAACAATTTCAGTTAGATTCTGATATTAAATATATATCATCAAGACAAATGTCTCTTTACTCTATGGAAGAGTTTGGTAGCTCTACCATTGAGATTTTTCCAGGAAAAACATTGAATATCAACAAAAATTTGGAAAAGTCACAACAGGAAGAGCTAATCAAAATCTTGCAAAAACATTCTACTGCATTTGCCTGGGAGTATACTGATATGAAAGGTATTGACCCTAAGCCTTGCATCCATCATATCTATATCGAGGAAAACAGTAGACCAATCAAACAACCTCAGAGAAGGATGAATCCAAATCTTAGGGAGATAGTGAAAGAAGAGCTCCAAAAACTACTCAATGTAAATTTCATTTACCCAATTTCAGATAGCAAATGGGTTTCTCCTTTGGTTATAGTACCCAAAAAGAATGGTAAATGGAGGGTATGCATTGATTACAGGGAATTGAATAAAGCAATTTTGAAGAATCACTTTCCTTTGCTCTTTATCGATCAAGTATTAGATACATTGGCAGGAAAAAAGTACTTTTCATTTATGGATGGTTTTAGTGGTTATAATCAAATTCAGGTAGCACTTGAAGATCACGATAAGACCACATTTACCTGTCCATGGGGAACTTTTTCTTATTGAGTGCTTCCTTTTGGATTATGTAATGCACCCACAACATTCCAAAGAGTAGTACTAGGAATTTTTTTCTGATCTAATAGATGATAGTGTAGAGGTTTATATGGATGATTTTACAGTTTATGGCGATTCGTTTGAAGAGGCATTAGAAAATTTGGAAAAACTCCTTATAAGATGTAAAGAAAAAAAACTTTCACTAAGCCATGAAAAATGCATTATGATGTTTACTGAAGGTATTGTTTTAGGACATCATATTTCAAGGGATGGGATTAAAGTTGATAGATCAAAAGTTGAAGTCATCTCTAAGTTACCTATTCCAAATTGTCAAAAAGATGTTATAAGTTTTCTGGGATTTACGGAATATTATAGAAGGTTTATAGAAAACTTCACTAAAATAGCATCTCCACTCTTCAAACTATTTACAAAATAATGTGAATTCAAATGGGGTCCTAATTACCAATCAGCATTTGAAACTTTGAAAACAAGAATATCTGAAGCACCTATCTTAAGAGGACCAGATTGGAAACTTCCTTTCCATATTTCTACAGATGCTTCAAATACAGCTGTAGGGGCTGTATTGGGACAGAAAGATTTAGTTCCTTATGACATTTACTATACCAGTAGAAATTTAACTCCTACTGAGTTGAACTATACTGTGACTGAAAAAGGGTTCTTAGTTGTTGTTCATGCAATCAATAAGTTTAGGCATTATATAATAGACTATGAAACTTTTATTCATATTGATCATTCTGCAATTAGATATCTAATGAACAAACCCATTACTAATGGCAAAGTTACAAGGTGGCTCTTACTTTTACAGGAATTCAATATTACTGTGTTAGATAGACTAGGGAAACAAAGCACAGTAGCTGATTTCTTGTCTAGGATTCATAATTCTAAAGAAGATTCTCCTGTAGAGGATAAGTTTCCTGATGAATATTTATTTGCAGTAACTACTAAGACTCCTTAGTATGCAGATATAGTTAACTATTTGGTTACAGGGAAACTACCTCCACATTTATTTCAAGGTGAAAGAAGAAAGATTATTCAAGAGAGTTCATAGTATTCATGGATTTCTAACGAATTGTTTAAAAGAAGGCTAGATCTTGTGATCAGAAGATGTGTTAGAGAAGATGAGATGCATGATATTCTCAAAGCATGTCTTGATGAACCATTCGGTGGACACTTTGCTAACAAAAGGACAGCCTATAAAATCCTCTCTTTAGGATATTATTGGCCATCCCTCTTCAATGATGCAAAACAATATGTCAGAAGATGTGACAGGTGCCAAAGAGTAGGGAAACCTACCCTCTCAAATGAAATGCCATTACAACCACAGGTACTCATCAAACCCTTTGAAAAATGGGCTTTATATTACATTGGACCTATTAACCCACCATCTAAACAAAGAAATTATATATTGGTATGTACTAATTATGTCACTAAATGGGTAGAAGCCAAAGCATTATTTTCTGCTACTGAGCATTCAGTTGTTAGTTTTCTTTATGAGGATATTTTTACTCGCTTTGGTGTTCCAAGAGAAAATGTGACAGATCAAGGAGGTCAATTCACATCCAAACTGGTGGAGAATCTAATGGAAGAGTACAAGGTCAAGCATAGAAAATCTACTCCTTACCATCCGCAAGCAAATGGTCAAGTGGAGTCTACAAACAAATTTCTTGAAGGCATCATTACCAAGACTGTTCATCTACACAGAAGAGATTGGGCAGAAAGGCTTCCTAAAGCCTTATGGGCCTGCAGAACTACATGGAGGAATACAACAGGACATTCTCCCTATGAAGTTGTTTATGGGAAAGAAGTTCTGCTCCCCATTGAGTTCCAAGTTAGAACCTTCAAGATGGCAGTTCAATTGGGAATGGATCTATCAGAAGCCCAATAGTATTGAATGGAGCAGTTGAATGAGCTAGATGAGATTAGACAAGAAGAAATCCTAAGAAATGATCTAGTTCAATATCAAAGAGCTAAGTGGCATGACAAATACATCAAGGAGAAAAAGTTTCAAGAAGGAGTTTGGGCATTGCTATTTGATTCCAAGTTTAAAGATTTCAAAGGTAAATTTTAGACTCGTTGGCTTGGGCCATATGAGATTGACAAAGTCTTTAGCAACGAAGCGGTAAGAATCAAAACCATTGATGAACATCAAACTCCTCTTATTATGAATGGCCACAGATTAAAGATCTATCATAAGCCACTCTCAGAGGAGGAATTTGTCAAAATCTTTCAAGATAATTCTGCAATAAGGCTGGTGAAGAAGAATCCTTCTTCTCCACCAGCCTAGTCTTTGTTCTTTTCTATTTTGAAAAAAAAAAGAAAGTTGTATAAGCCTGAAAACCAATCATTGATTGGCAGTCTTATACAGAAAATACAGGGCGAAAATAAGAAGCTTCTGATGCCCTATATTTTCCAAAAAAGAGAAAAAAAAAATATTCATAGTTTCATGCCATTTCACTTCATTTCGCTTCACTCCATTTCATTTCATCATCTCATTCCGCCAATAAAATTCCTTTCATGACCAGTTTTCATATATCATTCACTCAGTCATCATTCATTTCCATCCATATCCATTCAGTCATATGTTCACTGTGTCAGTTTCCGTAGCTGAATTCAGTTTCCACAGCTAGAAACTGATTCTGCAGCTAGTTGATTGATTCCGCAGCTAACACTTTGTTATTCAGCACTGACAGTCAGATGTTAGCCAAATAATGATGGGAACCAAATGCAGGTATGACAAAGGAAAATATGTTGAAGATATAAAACACCTAAAGTACCAACAAGAAGCAACCAATCAAAGGTCAGTGAGCGGAAGTGGTAAGATTCTAAGGTAAGCAAAATTCATTTCAAATAGCATTTTAAAGCACATTCTATATAGTTATAAAACCACGATTCCATTATATGTAATTATTATCATTGATAACATCCATAACCACTCCATGGCCTTTACATGATTCCTCCATGAACCTTGCATTAATTTTTAACGGCCTCATGATCCGCCTCCGAATTTAACTCGTGTTTATTTGTACGTTGGCATTCCACCTGCTGAACCGGGTAATTATGAGGACGTAATCTATTTGATCATGGCTCTGTTCCGCCGCACAAATCTGCAGCCATTTTGAGAACATGCTCACGCCTATTCCGCAGCCTTCTATCTCAAAAGTTGAGCTCACTCTATTCCCATACTATCCCGTTTGTTATTTCTGGCCTGTTTACATCCCCGTGAACTCATTCTCATTACCTGTCTCTACTCTTTCGTTTACGACTACTAGTTTTTCTCCACAAACCTTTTCCATTCCTCGCTAACATAGTCATTTCACCTCTGTCAATCCATTACTAACTCAAACGTATTTAAGGCAGGAGGAAGAAATGGGCCATTTGCTAAGAGCAGAACCGGAAGGGCCCAAATTCATGGAGGGGTATCCATAATTGAAAATCATACTAAGGAATGCATGGTGGCTACAGTTCATCCAGAAATTTAGAGGCTACAATAAAGAAGTTACGAAGACATTTGTGACGTATTTTAATGGTGTGGAAGTTGAGGTTGGAGATCTTAAATTTTGAGTCACAGAGGCATCTATCGCAACAGCAACGGAACTCCCACAGGGGGGGGATGGTAGTTCAAAAACAAAAACTTTGATGAGAGGGCCTGGAGAATTATCCTACGCAATCCAGGTATGGATATAACCATTTTCAAACGTGGAATCCTTGTCTCTGCTTTAGAATAAAAGTGGGCTAGTCTATTGTTGATAATCCAGAAGTTTATTACATGTGAAGGATGCTTTGGGTCCATGTATATGTACCACACCCGATTGCTAATGAATTTTATAGAAAATCAAACCATCAATTTTCCTTAATTTTTATTGAATAGCCTGAGAAAGATGTCCATAACTGTACAAAAGAATCTGGAGGACATAGAACCCCACCTGTACCATCACGGCCTTGTAAAAATTTTGATTGAAAAACAGTTGAAGGAAAAGAAGGACACCTGGGAACAGTTTTTGGCTAGAAACTTCTTTCAAGATCCACCTGAAACACCCGAGAACATCTCAGCAAGGAAAAGTAGGAGAAGGAAAACAAGTGTGAAAATTCAGCACACTCCTACTAACATAGCTAAAGAAATTAATAAGGAAGAGAATCTATCTGAAAGTAGGAAGGAAAGAACTGAGGTTAGGAAACAAAGAAAATTAAAGGGGAAAAGAAATATTGAAGCTATCTATCAAACCCTACAACCTTTCTCGGAAGAGGACCACCAAATACTTTCTAAAATACTAGTTTACCTTCAGGAACAATCAGCTGCAACAAAAAGGAAAGGGAAAGAAAAATAGATTGTGGAGAAAGAAGGCACTAGCTCACAAAATCTAAGGAGGAGCTCCAGACTTAAAGGAAAACTAAGGAAAGTACAAACTAAAGGGCCCCACTTCATTGATTTAGGATGGGAAACACCGGAACAACCTCCAGCAATCCCTCCTAGCTGTAGCCCACACCATACTCCTATGTCTCAGCTAGATTTTGAGATCAGTCCTTCTCAGCCAGATTTTGGGCACAGCCCAAGAAAGACTACACTTGAAATAGATCCAACCCAACAAGAAATGTATGATTATATTGAGACGTTGGAGAAGACTACCACAGATCAAGGCACTTCATCTACCCAGCCTAATACAGCCCAAGAAGCTCTAATCCAATCACTAAAACAGGAAGTTTTTGAACTGGAGGTCCTAAATAGACACATTAAAAGAGAAAATGAAACATTGAAAGAACATAGTAGGTTGGATAAGATTATTCATGACAACACCATGTTGCATCTTGGGCTGTGGCAGAAGAAAAATAGAAAATTGAAGAAAAAGAGCAGGAGGTTGAGCAAAGCTCTCATCAACCTCAAATTCAAGTGCCTAATGAGGAAGCCTAGGATGACAGTGGTACCAAGAAAGAAGAAAAGAAGGCTAGATGTGTTGGAAGAGGTATTAGAACACATGAATGGAAGGGAGGATGACCACCGTTTTGGTTGCATGAGGACATGAAACACCTTCACAGTGGGGTATGTTGAGCTTTGAAACTGCACCTCTTCTACACGCTTTTCTAGACTTTTTCCCCTCACCAGTACCTCAGAAGCTATCAAAAATCATTACATATTGATTCTAAGAGTACATTTAAGTGGTTTTCAAACTATTTTTTTGTGTTTTCTATTTGAGTTAGATTTTTCTCATCAGCTGTGGAATGCAGCCACTTTCCACAGCTGACTCAACTTTCCGCAGCTGTTTTTGTTGATCTCTATGTTACAAGTGTCATCAAGAAAAATGAGGCACATGGGTATTTCAGAAATGATCTGGACATGGACTAAGTCCTATTGGTTTAGCCAGATTCGTAAAGGAAATCCTTGGTCAAATAGTGGTCAAACGAGGAGTTCTACGGCAAGCAGGTCTTTTTTTTTCAACACATGAAGGGTCCGAGACTGTTCCTAGATCCATGGCTACATTTTGATAGTTGTAGACTGCCCCCACGGCGCAAATCCAACAGCCACCTTTTGGTAGATTGAATGATCTTGGAAACCATCATGCTAAGCTCACAGATGCTATATTTTTATGTGTCCTCCACTGAAGGTGTTTCATAGGAAAATTGTTATGTAATTTCCCTTATAAATAACGCGTTTTCAAATGCATGTAGAGTTTTTTGTTGATGTAATTTTGCTGTTAAGTTTATGTACCATGTTGTGACACTAATCTTTCTGTTGTAACGAGAGGATCCTTCCTCTGTTTTACAATACAATAAAAATTTGTTTTATATGACTGCGTGAGCATAATCTCGGATTGACAGCGTATTAACCAAGGCCGTGCAAAGGGTCCCTACTGGCTAAGGTTTCATTCTTTTATTTCTGTAAAGTTTTCATGTGCTGTTGTTTTATTTCCATTGTAAATATTTCGTACTCTGTGCGCTTGTGTATATTTCACATTTGAGTTATGGTGTTAATGTTTCATTTCTATAAATGATTTTCCAAGCATTGTATATTTGTGCTAACACTGATCAATGTGTTTCAGGTTAGGATAGGCCTCGGCATTTTCATACAATTTTTGCAGTAAATATTGATATGAGATTGTCCTCTCTGCTGACTTTATTTTTCTTAGCTTTCAATTTCAGTTATGCTCTGATTTCAGTCTTATTCATTTGTTGTTGACAGTTAGTTTAAATATCAAATTCTTCATGTCATTTAAAATTATCTCCAAAGCAATGGCTTAACCCCAAAAAGCTACTTGGCAAGCTATCGGATTTTGAATGAAGTGATTTGATTCTTCATGTTATTGACATTATCTCTAGAGCCATGGCTTAACCCAGAAAAGCAGCTTGGCGAGCTTTTATTTTTATTTGTAAGTAGATAATTTAAATATCAATTCCTCATGTTATTGATGTTATCTCGAGAGCCATGGCTTAACCCCGAAAAGCTACTTGGCGAGCTATCGGACTATAAATGAAGTGAATTGGTTTTACTTTTATTAGTTTGCAGTTTTTGATTTGTTTGAGTGCAATAGCTTAACTTTTATTTCTATATTTAGATGAGTAGCAGATATAGAGATTTCATGATCAGTAGTTCATCATTTATTTGATTCAAATAGCTACACATTTACATTCTTGTTTAGCTGCACATTTACATTCTTGTTCAAGTATTAATTTCATCATCACTAGAATGTTTTGAGATCGTCTGAAGTGTTAAGTTCTGGAAGTCATCATAAAGGACATAATTGCCTTAAAATATATACCAAAACTTGCCTTCTAAAGTATTCTTAAAACTTAAGAATAGGATTTCCATTTTCATTAGGAGACAAAGCAAGATAAAACCCCAAAAAACAAGATAAAATTGAAAAAAATAAAAAGTAAGAAAGAAGTTTCCTTGCACATATAGTGCACCACATTTCATCAGTTTACGATTCCCGGATTGATAATTAATGTAGCAATTTAGGACATACTAAATCAACTAAACAGTCAGTTGTAAGGGAAAAATCGATGACGTGTCGGCAAGTGTCATCAACTGTCTGTATCAACTGTCTATTCTGTGAAACCAACTCGTCGCGCTGCAAGCTAAGATGTTCTATATTAATATTTTACTCGCTTAAAACCTGGATCGCATGGCTCTCTCTGGCGCGGAGTTCTGTTGTTATCCCATCCTGTAGCTGATACAGTGTGTCGCGGGGATGGGAAACCAAGTTAAGGCCAATGACTTTCATTGTATTCAACGTCATCCAATCCACTGTGCTTTCCGAGACTAACGCTCCTTCTGGAAAGGTTATCGTATTAGCCATCTTCACACGAATCATCTGTTCTACTATTGACGTGCCTACTGTGACGTGGGTAGACAAGGTACCCTCCTGCGGGGGTCACACCTATAACTCCTGTAGTTACGCCCTTAGGGCCACCAACACAGTCTGCTACTCCGTCATAAAATCTTGGAGCGCTTCACTAGTGACATCGCAAACTGTCTCGCCGATGTGATGGAGATCACCTTCAGTTAATGTGATTGGGTCAATGGCCAGCTTTGAGGCCTTGACCTTCTTTCTAGGACCCGATATTTCTACAATGCGCGGTCATTTGAGTTGTGTAGAGGCAGTTCATGGGTCCGCGCTATCATCTACAAGTTCTATATCCTCTGCCTCCTGTCCTACAGACCCTGCTTGGCCCTCTTTTGCCTACACTGTTGCGGCCTCTACTGTCTATGCTGTAGCTGCTCCTTCGGCGGTCTTCTTCTGCTCTGCAGCTACCTGTGCCGCTTCATGGACTACCATAACCTCAGCTGCTGCTTGTTCATTCTGCCTTTTCTCGCCCAGTTGGGTGATGCACAGCTTGGTATCATCCTTCCTTTTCTATGTTGTCATCTTCTCCAACTCTGCCAAATATAGGGTGTGCCACTCGGGAGGCCATGTCTCTAATACTGTAAAGATCGTGTTGTCAGTGGCTATGAATGGGAGCTTTGTCTACTGGTGTGCTGGATCTTTTCGCACCCTCATGTAGATATTTTGCATGTCCGCCTTGAAGTCTACAAAACTCTACAGACTATTGTGCACCATGGGGGACAGACGTGATCTCCTATTAATCCACATTCAGATGCTCGTCTCCATGAGCACCCAAAAAAATTTGATGTCACGAATCTGTTTCGCGTCCTTGGTGGCCCAGAGCGAAGCATACTTTGCGGCCTTTGGTAAGTCTCGATCGATGCTTGGGAACTGGCTATCCTCTGCCAGTTCTCCTGCTACCAACAAGATGGATAAGAGCAACCACGCATAGTGGAAGGTCTTACCTTCTTCTTGGGCCTCCTGGCAGTTGAGAAAAAATTCTTCACATAAGAATTCGGCCCAGTTGAACCAAACCCCCTCTGCACACTGCTCGGCTAGTGCGACCACCAATGTTGGTACCTCATCAACGCGGCATTTTCTCATTACTTTGTCAGTCAGGAATTGGGTGGCTATGCGCACCCCCATATCCCTGATGCTAGAGATGACATAGCCCCTCTTCCCTTTCTCTAGCTTATACTTGGCCTTCATGGCATCTACGAGGGCCAGGTCACTGCTTTTTCCGGCCATCATCGCGGGGTCTATTCCTTTATAGGGAAGCTGAGTAACCTGGTGAATGAGGTCTGTCATGATGGGAATAGGCTCCTCTAGCCATAGATACCCATCATGCACCAGGCACAACAGCTACCTGATGACGAAAATGGTGATGGGCGCACGGTGGAAATGTGGTATCCATAGCAGATGAAGCAACCCTGCCTTCTCCACACTGCGCAAACATTTTCACGGCTCTAATGTTATCTTCAGCCCCTCCGTATTTTGTTTCATCCGGTTCGTTGTTTCTAAGTGCAGGAACTTCTCGCTATCTGTGAGGTCCTAGTCTTCAAATTTCAAGGTGAGCACACATCCTAGGAGCGAACCCTCAAAGGTTATTCCATCGGGGAGGAGTGAGGTCTCGAGTGCACTCTTTATTGCATCCAGATCCTTCGATATTTTTGCTTTCCCTTTTCGTGGAAGGACATACTCGAGTAGTTTCATTGCAGAGTGCAACGGTTGGATGTCTTCCTCCACTTTTTCTTCTTCCTCCACTACAGCCATCATAGCCTGCAATTCCTCTTCCTCTTCATCCATTTCAATGGTGATTGCCTTGCCTTTTTCTTCCATGGATAACTTGTGTCATGGATTCCTTGGGGACATGCATACTAGTCCCATTGCCTACTTATATTTCTTTGGTCTCGACGTCCGGGGTGATTTAGGGATTTCTATCACCGCCCCAATGCCTTTGGGAACATCATAGACCATGGGGGACTATACGGCCTCGTCGGCGGTTCCTTGCTCAACACCGAATCCATCCTTAGTGGTTTTCATCCTTTCTGCACTGTATGCGGTCTTTCGCAAACTTACAGGCTCTATTATCACTCAGCTCTCAACACTTTGTGCTCTATTCAACCACTCAAATCTTAATTGACCAAGTGTTGTCTACTGGCTAGCTCTTGGAGTTTTATAGCACCTTTTGAATTCAAATTCGACCGTTCCCCCAATTTCGGGCCATTAATGCTTTCTTGGTGGCATATTTTCCCAAATCTTGCCCATAAATTTTGCCTTAAATGCCCGTCGCCCACTCCATTTGGCCTCAAATCGGACATCTTGTCATGAACAGTGACACCAATGGTCACTTCCCAGCCTATCTATGTGGCAGTGCATCCCCCTACATGGACGCGAACCTTGTGACAGGATGTTCCTGCACGTACCCATCAGAGCGCATAGTTTCAAAGTAGGATAACTTATAGTCCCAAGCTCCATTTCAGCTACCTGTATTTCTAAGACTATTCTTCCTATGGCTAGTAAGGTGGTTGCACCACTTGTCCAAGGCTCCATCTTGCTCCCCTATATAGTCCGCGAAAACTCCTCATTTTTCCTCATGGCAGTCGGCGCCGCGCGCTCCACTATATGTGGTGTGCTCCCCTGATTATTGTGTTTGGTGATATGCAGTCCTATCCATGGTAGTAGACTAATTAATTCTTGGCAATAGTCATCTAATTCATTAGTATGATCATCCGCACCTCGCCTTGCCATCCTTAGTTTATCGACGAGACATGCTTGCTTAATCTCGGTTTCCAGCCTCTTCACCTTTGCGTCCATCAAAATGTTTTTCTTTCTTAGTCGTACCTGGTCCTTTTCAAGTTTGCGAAGTCTAAGGTTCCCTTGCCAAATCACTTACTGAAGCCTTATGTGCTCTACCTCGCATCGCTGTGTGATTTCTTCATCCTGGGCTTCGCGCACTATCACACTTGTAGGTGCTATTACGCGTGGATCCATCTTCGCATGTGCCTTAGAGATTACGGCCCTTATTTCATTCTGCAATCTTGGAACTATTATTGTGGTCAGGGTGTTGCACATGGTCCTATAGGCCCATCGAACAACTGATACGCGTAGGTCCCAGTTGGTGCCTTTCACAAGGTGGACCCTGTTCAGCAGTTCACACACCTTGTCAAAGGCTTCCTCATGTGTGATTTTTGGCACTCTAGGTTGTATCATGCTTTGTCGTTTTCACACTTGTCTTGCCTACTTTTTCTTGTTGTTCCTATCTCCGATCGCAAGAGAGTCGTACATTCATGTAGGTTGCGTACCAAATGCTTGTACCCATCTAGAAAGGTGGGCACGTAGGTTGTTTCATCCATCCTGCTTGACTTCCATCCTTCTCTGGAACTTCCCAAATCGTAAGTGCATCATCTGTTGGCATATGTCCCAGTCTCCGAAACTCTACTGGCACGTACCACACCCCCTTGCAGGCGTAGCGTGCAATGCCCATTTCAGAGCATCAAAACATTGTTGTTTTGGCACTTCGCTTTCAAATTTGTTCAGAAAGTCATCCACCATTGTCAACCCATCATACATAGGCAGATTTCTTGCCTTGGTTATCATGCAACACAGCGATCTTACCATCATGTTGCAATTGAATGTGGTTACCTCGTGAAGCCAATTCTACCATTGCTCTATTTGTTCGTCTGAATCTAAAGTGCAGGAGCTCTCGTGCTCCCATGAAATCCTACCATCTGCAGTCGGATTAACCCAATCTTGTTCACACGTGGTTATCTTGTAAATGCAATCGAGATCATCGTCACGCACCAGTTTAGTGTATCACGCTCCCTCGGCTGGATCTAGCGGTACTATTATGCATAGTGACTTTTTCTCAAAGATCATTTTGCGCTTCTTCAGATTTATGACTCTGTTCATATCCATGGCCCAATCTATGCCCAGTAGCACGGGATATGGATTGTTGTCATCGAAAATCTCTATCACTTCAAAATCCGCCAATGCACTCGCACCTTCAATATCCACCATTACCCCTTGCAGTCTCCCCATGGGTAGGATCTTCTGTTGATTCACCATTTGCAGTTGGATAGGAGACCATTGCAACACGAGCCTACCCCTACGCTCCCATGTCTGCTTTGGTAGCACATTCATGTCCGATCCTAGATCTAGAATTACTTGATCCATTTCATACTCGCTAATTTGTGCAGTAAATCTCATTTCCCTTCCTGTGTGCAATGCATGCTTTCCACGTTTTCAGACCACACGGGGTTCACCTGACCCCGCGCACTTGTTGATAAGTTCCTATAGCCCTTTCACATCTTTGCTGTCATGCAGCAGTTTCATACATGTCTCCAGAAAGGTAGTGAGAATTGAAGGATCCATCCCTGGTTCTAATTGGTCCTTACTACCTGAAGTGGATGCCTCCGTGAAGCTTTTCTTAACTTCCATGAGTGTCTCCTTCACGCACTCCAAATAAAATTTTGGTTCCTTGTAGGAGCTTTCTGAACCCACGCACTTTCTTCTGGCTACTTTCCTTTATCATCTCTGATTGTGATATCGCTTCTGAGCACTATGTTTACATTCGGGTCTTCTTCGCGCAACTTAGACTTCATCATTTGCAAATTCTAAGTCAAGGGAGGCTGGAGTACCCCTTTTTCGCACATCCTCGCTATCAAGGTAGGGCAGTCTTCTGCCTCATAGTCAAACTGACTACAGTACAAACATGATGTTCTTGTCAAATTTGTACAATCGCTTGCATAGTGTCCAGGCCCTCCGCAATTGTAGCAAATTAGTTGTCTACGACCCCTTCCTGGTCTCATTACACCTCGTCCTCATCTGCGCCCTTGAAATCCAGCGCGCATCATTCCTGTATTTGGATTGAGGGCTCGCATCTCGATATGTACCCTGTAGGCAGGAGTCCAATCCATCATTAGTTCGTAGCTTCTACAGGTGCGTTCGTCATGGCCTACCAACCTGCAGAAATTAAAAAATAATTGTTGGGACGTCTGCGTATACTTCTGCAATAGATGACAATTATCCTTAGTGTGTTTTCCTCCTATCTGACAATTCGTGCACCATAATGCAGGTGCCACACTTGGTCCTGCTTGTGCCTCAAGTCTTAATGGCATCAAACCTCCTCTCACCAATTAATTCACGACTACTGGACAGTGGTCCTTGTCATGCCCCTAGCCTTTGGATTTTATCCACCATACCTCCCCACGCGCCTCTTGCCGAGGTGTCCTGTCCTGTTCCAAACTTTGCATTTCCAGACACAAATTTTGCAGTTGCGCATGGATTTTTTGGACTCCCAAACCAGGACCTTGTATAGGTGTCTCACGCAATCTCATTGCCATCTCCAAGGCTTCAGCCTGGGTGGAAAGCTTTTGTTGTGATAGCGTCGTCCTTAAATGTGGTGTTAATGACGCAACAAACCATGCATGGTGTTGTCCATCTGTTAAAGTCATGTTGGCTTAGTGAATCATACTCTTCAGTCTCTGGTCCAGATCCCAGGGGGTTTTGCCCAAGAGCATCGCGATCTCCTTAAACCCGATAATTGTTTGTATCTCTGACTTTGGCCGCGCTAAATTCCCTATTTAGCGTGGCCTGGATTTCTGTGATTCTTGCATTTGGATGGTCATTAGAATGCTTAATATACCATGTTAGGGCTCGATCCTACAACACGCTCACTAACGTAGCCTTTTCTATGTTGTCATCCATGACTCCTTGTGCTTCCCATACTGCTCTTACCACAAACCATATTTGATCTAGATATTCATTACCTACTCCTCTAAATATCGATAGCTTGATCGCACTTTCCATACTGAACTGTGGTGGTGGCGGAGGTGGTGTGGGCGAAGGTGGTGTGGGCAGAGATGGAGTTGATAGTGGTGAAACGGGTGGTGGTGTAGGTGGAGGTGGTAAGGACAGAATTCGCTGCCTTATCAGACTGTTTGCGCTTCTTAGAGAAACTTTCGTGAGTTCTTCCTCAATTTCACGTGAGGGTGAAATTAAGGGAGTAGTTTCTAATTCTTCACTACTTCCGTTTCTGTAGATCTTCCCACTTCATGTAGTTCCAAACACTAGTTTATTCGCATAACCTGCTTTTCACATAATAGCATCTTAATCCAAGTATTCAGAGATTTAATATACTTACCTCATGGTCCCTTGATCTGATAATGAGATCTTAGACAATTATTAAGGTACTACAGACTCATGTGCATGGATTTGCCTATTTTACTTAGTGCAATGGATCAATAAGATTTAGAATAACATAGGCAAGGAAGCAGTTAAAGAAACATAATAGAAAACACACATAAACACAGCAAGTTTAATATGGAGTTCACCAAACACTCCTAAGCTATGTCTCCTAGTCCAGCCTTCAGTGGTGACCTCTCTATTATGTCTTTGAAAATAGAGTTTTACAGAAGTGGGCTCAATTTGAGTCTCACACAACAGATACAAAACAACAAGGCTTTACTTGGATCCCCCAAGTCTTTCTAAGTACACAGACTCTCCTCATTGACTCTCTATCTTTGTTTGCTCTCTGTCTCAGCACTGCTTTCCTCTGTCTTCTATCTTCTATGGCTTTAAAGCCAATCGGCGCTATCTATTTGTTTCCCCTTTTCGAGCTCTCTGGTTCCCGACCTCTATCCGCTCGAATCCCCCTCTGAGCATTAGTAATCATTGCTGAACACCTTCAGGGATGGTGGCCATCTGTTCTGTAATGGAATGGACCATCAATGCCTTTGGAATCCCAAAAATGGTCGTTGTCCATTTACACAAAGAAATACACGTAAAACTATGAAAATCTGCCAATCTGTTGTTTATCAGATTTGAAATATTATAAATTTCGCTCTATACTCCTATCGGGTCTGCCTTTATATCGCATATCCACCATTGATCTGAGAGATCTTGATCCAACGGATAAGGTTCATTTCGGGCAGCTCATGCGTACGAGAGTTAACTGCCCAAAAAGGGTGGTTTTCTCTCTCAGGCGCCTTGCCACGTGGCAGCCAGTGTATGGGCTCGAGCGAAGCCCAGCCAAAACCACTTACCAGCTACATCCCAACCGAAATCCTTCTTGTTTCGGATCGCAAAACATATACACCTGCATGTATAAACCCTTTCGGGTCTGGTTTCATCGCTTTATTTGCATTTCTTTTGTTTTTCGTTTATTTAACAAAAATGTGATTTACATGGAAAAACCCCTTTTACTGGACTTGAAATATTATCAACTATCACCCATAATCCTGTCGAGTCCATTTTCATTCCATCGATGCTTTGTTCTTTATATTTCATTTATTTAACGAAAATGTGAAATACAAAGGAAAACCATGTTTTCCAGAACTCAAAATGTATGTGTTTTCATTTATAATCCCATCAGGTCTAGCTATCGCAGTCGCCTGCATCGGCCCTGCTCCTTTGTGTTGCTCTAATGTGATATTGCGATGTGACTTGGCAAGTTAACCTGGGCTATCGATCTACGCACTTTATCAATGGTTCTCATTGACCCCGCTAATCACTATCACAACATTTATATGGTTGCCTCCGATAAGCTCCGCCTGTCTTCACCGATTACCATAGTCGATGGATCGAGACCGTTGATTGGCCAGATCCAACGGCTCCTATGAAAAGTTGTTTTAAGCCTCTGATAGGCCTTATTTCATTGTTTTGCTCATGTTTTTTTACTCCCGATATTGTAATCCGCCTTTTTTAAAGGTTTTCTTTATGCGATAGTTTTTAACTATGTGAAGACTTAGAGGTTTTTTAGGATCCATTTGGATCACACCTTCCCACTGAAAGGGCTTTTGGACCACCGAAAGTTGGCTTTTAAGCATCAATCAAGTGAGAATATAGCTTCGTCACTTGTCCAATATCTATCCATCTTGCACTGCTTGGTTTTCAACCTTTGAGTCTGATTTTGAGATACTCAACATCCCCTCTGTGCGTAGTTCTCACCTTCCTGTCTAGAACGGTATCTTCCTGCAACTCATTGAGATATTCAGGCAACAGATCATCAATAGAAGGCAACTAAATTTTCTCTTTGGGATCTTCAATCAATGAAGGATCATATAGTCTCAAGTTCTCTGCATTAATGGCTGAATAGATATGCATATAAGCTGGCAACTCAAGGCGAAAAGTGTTCTCACCAATTTTCTCAAGTATCTTGAAAGGCCCATACCTTATTGGCTTTAGCTTCTTACCTTCACCTTGCATTCTATCTTTTTTGATGTATAGTCAGACTTGATCACCAACTTGGAAGCTATGCTCAATTCGATGCTTGTCATGCCTTGCCTTATACTTGTCCTGGCTTCTTTCCAGCTATTCCTACACTGCCTGGTGAATTTCATGGATTTGTTCAATGAACTTGGTTTCTTTGTCCACATCGCAGTGTCCATCAATTGCTATGTCTTTACTAAAGACAAAATCCAAGGGATACCTTGCTATAAAACCAAAACGAGTCTCAGAAGGATATCTTTGTGTAGAAGAGCGTTTAGCACGATTGTAAGCATGTTGCACATAACACAAATGTTCATCCCAAATCTTCGGATGCTTGCTGCAATAACCCCTGAGCAACTAGATCATTGTCCTGTTGACCACCTCTGTTTGTCCATTTGTTTGTGGATGAAAAGCTATGCTCTTCTTCAATCTGGTGTGCATCAGTTCCCACAGACTTGACCAAAACTTCCCAACAAATCGGGAATCTCAATCAGATACAATGGAACTGGGTAACCCAAAATGAACCCATACATGCTGAAAGAACAACTTTGTTGTTTGTCCAACTGTAATATGCTTGTTACAAGGTATTAAAATACACATTTTGTTGAACCTATCCACAACAACATATAAATAATCATGACCTTTTCTAGATTTTGGCAATCCCCCAACAAAGACCATGGAAACACTTTCCCAAGGATGAGAAGGAACTGGAAGTGGAGTGTACAAGCCTAGTTTTCTATTGCTGGGTTTTCTTTTAGCACACATGGTACACCCTTTAATATATCTAGAAATTGTTTCATGCATTCTTGGCCAATAACGGAACCTTTGCAGCTGTGCAACTGTTTTACTTACACTAAAATGACCTGATATTAGAGAAGTATGTGCTTCTCGAATTATGTTAACTCTTTCAGTTTGAGAAATGCATAACTTTCCCAAATGATACAAGAGTTGGTCCTTAACATGATGATCCAATTCTTCTACTTGTTTTCTGTGACTTAAAGTTTCATATACATCTTTAAAATCTACATCTTGAGCATATTGTTCAATGTATCTTTCATGCAATACTAAGTTATGCTTAAGTATAGTAGATGCATTTATGATTGGTCTTGATAACATATCTGCAACCTTATTGCATTTGCCTTTCTTATATCTGATGACAAGATGAAACTGTTGTAGAAAACCCATCCACCTATAGTGTCTTGATTGCTGCAATTTAGTTTGTGAGTGCAAATATTGAAGTGGTTGATGATCTATATGTATAATTGTTTCCTTGCCCAATAGGTAATGTTTCAACTTTTTCACACTCTGCATTAATGCATACAATTCTTTATCATATGTGGGATAATTAACTACTATAGAATTAAATGTCTCAGAATGATAACATATGGGTTTACCAGGTTGCATCAACACTACTCCCATGGCATAGTCACTGGCATTTGTTTCAATCTCAAATGGTATTTGAAGATCTAGAAATGCTAGTATTGGTGTTGTACTAATTTTTTCTTTCAAGGTGTCAAAGGCTTTCTGTTGTTTTCCTCCCCACTGAAACACCTTGTTCAATCTTGTTAAAGCATGTAAGGGAGCTGCAATCAAAGAAAAGTTAGCAATAAAATTTCTCCAATATTGTGCTGCTCCTAGGAAGCTCCTAACTTCTGTAACAGATTTGGGTTTAGGCCAGTTCACAATGACTTCAACCTTAGAGGGATCTATCTTCAATTCACCACCCCCTACAATGTGACCCAAATAATTTAAAGATGTTTTGCCAAATTCACATTTTGATAACTTAACATAGAGATTTTCTCTTTTCAAAACATCTAGAGTCTTCTTTACATGCTTCAAATGTTCTTCCCATGTTTTACTGAAAACAAGAATGTCATCTAAATATACAATTACAAAATCATCAACAAAAGGTCTAAGTACATCATTCATAACTCTCATGAAAGTGGCAGGAGCATTAGTTAAGCCAAAAGGCATAACTAGCCATTCATACAACCCTTGCTTTGTTTTGAAAGCAATCTTCCATGCATCTTGTTCTGCTACTCTGACCTGATGATAGCCACTACATAAGTCCAACTTGGAAAAGTAAACTACTTCTTTCAACTGATCTAATAGATCATCTATGCGAGGAAGAGGATAACGATTCTTGATCGTTATTTTATTTAGTGCTCTGTAATCAATGCACATCCTCCACAAACCATCTTTCTTTCTCACCAACACAATTGGAGATCCACATGGTGATGTGCTTGGCCTTATGAACCCTTTATCGAGCATCTCTTGTACCTACTTCTTGATCTATGCATTCTCTAAAGCAGATAACCTGTACATTCTGATGTTAGGCAATGGAGCATCTTGCTGCAAATGAATATCATGTACTATTTCCCTTTTTGGTGGTAGATATTTAGGTTCTTGAAATAGGATATCATATTCTGAAACAACTTTATCTAAATCAACTTTCTATTTAGCATCACAACCTTCAAATGCATTGGTTTTATTAGGGGTCTTTTCCTTTACAACCATTAGTAAAAATTGTTTGCATGAATTTAAAATTCTTTTCACCTGCCCTGAGTTTATGAGAGGGTAGTTATTTTTGAGCTAATGAGCTCTAACAATATATTCTATTCCATATTTTGTGAGTTGATACTTATTTTCAGTTCTATAGAAAATGGATTTTCTATCATACAAGTAAGGACTTCCTAAAACAATCCCACATATATCCAGGGGAACTATATCTAACTCAACCTCATCTACAAAAGTTGACCCAATAGCAAACCTAAGTTTACATTGTCTAGTCACTTGTAGCTTTGCTTTATCACATACCCAACCTAATGGATATGGCTTCTTGTGAGGTGTTGTTAGTAAGCCCAACTTTTTTACAATTGTTTCAGAAATCAAGTTTACTTGTGAACCACTATAAAAAAAAGTATCAATATTTTGATGCTTGGAAATAACTCTAATATGAAAAAGCTCATGTCTTTTCCTATCATTATCTTCATTATCAATAGATTGTGTAAAATTACTTGTAGATGCTTTAGAAAATTAACTTTTATACCTGTGGCTATGATTGTTGTTTCATCACCTAAGTCTGACCCCAAGTCTTTCTGAATAGCAGCAACAGCCTTCTTCTTCTTACCACTGAACTTCTTGGGTTTCAGCTCCAGATGCAAAGACCAGCAGTGTTCATCATGTCCATCCTTCTTGCAGTGAGTGCATGAAGGTTTGTCTTTCTGTACAGTGTTTGTCTTCCTCTCCTTCCATTTTTTCTTCTTCTTTTCCTTATTCTTGCTTGCAGTGGTTTTTTATGGTCCCCCAATCTCTGGGTTCACATTCTTGCCTCTAGCCTCCAGATGTGTAGCCTGAACTGATACCTCATCTATGCTAGTAGGGTTAAACATGAGAATGGTGTGCCTCAAATAGCTACGCAGACCACCTATATACTTCAACAAAGTTTCAGGTCAGTCTAGAGAAATGCCTAGAATTAAAGCTCTTTTTCTAAATTCCTGGGTATATCTTTGTACACTTTTCCCCTTTAATTGGCGAATAGTTTGCCAACTCATCATTGCTTGCTGCATATAAGCTAGTGCATAGAATTGTTTTTTAATGGCAAAAACAAATTCACTCCAAGTAGAAAGAATTTTACCATGCTTCTTCAAATCAGCTTGTGTCCTGCCTTCCCACCACACTAGGGAAGTTCCTCCAAGGTGAAGGTTGGCTAGCTGAATCTTTCTCCTTTCTAAAGCGATGTTCTGCACCCTGCAACATACTTCAATCTATCCAATCTAGTTATCTAGCTTTTGTGCATTTAATTCTCCATCATACATTGGCAAATCAAATTTTACATCTAATTTAATAAAAGATGTTTTCTTCTTTTTATTTTCAGGGCTAGAAGGAGGTGTTGATGGAGGAGGCTCTTCCCTTTTCCCTTTGCCTTCTGAATGGCCATCTAGAAGAGGTTCCTCTGTTCGTTTGTCTTGTTTGGAGGTGGAAGTACTTTCACCTCAACCCTTCTTAAATTCTTGATACATCTCTTCTACCATGGCTCTCATGGTCATGAAACTGTCCATGAACTGAGAGTCTGATTCCAAGGGAATATCTTCTACCATTTTCCTCCGAGGATAGACTCTTCCAATTTCTGGGTTAGCCTCAACCAGTTCTCCTTCTCCTAATTTGAGCTTTGACCTAGTTAGTATTCAACAATCCAGCACAAGCTTGTCTAACCTTTGCAAACCTAAAGCTCTGATACTACTTGATCTGATAATGAGATCTTAGACAATTATTAAGGTATTACAAACTCATGTGCATGGATTTTCCTATATTACTTAGTGCAATGGATCGATAAGATTGCGAATAACATAAACAAGGAAGCAGTTAAAGAAACATAATAGACAACACACATAAACACAACAAGTTTAATATGGAGTTCACCCAACACTCCTGTGCCACGTCTCCTGGTCCAGCCTTTAGTGGTGACCTCTCTATTATGTCTTTGAAAACATAGTTTTACAGAAGTGAGCTCAATTTGAGTCTCACACAACAGATACAAAACAACAAGGCTTTACTTGGATCCCCCAAGTCTTTCTAAGTACACAGACTCTCCTCACTGACTCTCTGTCTCTATTTGCTCTCTGTCTTAGCACTGCTTGTCTCTGTCTTCTTTCTTCTGTGGCTTTAAACTCAACCGGCATTGTCTATTCATTTCCCCTTCTCGGGCTCTCTGGCTCCCGGTCTCTATCCACTCGAATCCCCCTCTGAGCATTAGTAATCAATGTTGAATGCCTTCAGGGATGGTGGCCACTTGTTTCTATAATAGAATAGTTGATCGATACCTTTGGAATCCCAAAAATGGTTGTTCTCTGTTTACATATAGAAATACACGTAAAACTATAAAAATCCGCCAATCTGTAGTTTATCGGATTTGAAATATTATAAATTTCGCTCTATACTCTTATCGGTTCCACCTTTCTATCGCTTATCACATCTCCGTCGTTGATCTAAGAGATATTGATCCAACAACTAAGGTTCATTTTGGGTGACTCATGCGTATGGGAGTGAACCACCGGAAAAGGGTGGTTTTCTCTCTCCGATGCCTAGCCACGTGGCAGCCAGTGTATGGGCTCGGGCAGAGCCTGGCCAAAACCACTTATCGCCTATGGCCTGCCCGAAATCCCACTTGTTTCATATCTCAAAACATATACACCTGCATGTATAAACCCTTTCGAGTCCATTTTCATCGCTTTATTCGCATTACTTTTGTTTTTCGTTTATTTAACGAAAATGCAATTACAATGAAAAAACCCTTTTACTGGACTTGAAATATTATCAACTATCATCCATAATCTTGTCAGATCCGTTTTCATCGCATCGGCACTTTGTTCTTTTTATTTCATTTATTTAACAAAAACATGAAATACAAAGGAAAACCATGTTTTTCGGAACTCAAAATATATGTGTTTTCATTTATAATCCCATTAGGTCCAGCTATTGCAATCGCCTGCATCGCCCTCACTCCTTTGTGTTGCTCCGATGCAATATTGTGATGTGACTTGTCACAATCGCATATTGCATAAGCCCCTAGGCCGTTGTAAGTGCTCCGTTGTAATCTGTCGATGTGATATGGCGGGTTAAACTAGGCCGTCGATCTACGTGCTTTGATCGATGGTCCTCGTTGACCCCGTTGATTGCTATGGCAATATTTATATGGTTGCCTCCTATAAGCTCCGCCTACCTTCACCGATTACGATATGTCGATCGGATCTGGACCGTTGATCGGCTAGATCCGACAGCTCCTGTGCAAAGTTGTTTTAAGCCTCCAATAGGCCTTATTTCACTATTTTCTTCGTGTTTTTCACTCCCAATAGTGTAATCTACCTTTTTCAAAGGTTTTCTTTATGTGATAGTTTTTAACTATGTGAAGACTTAGAGGTTTTTTAGGATCCATTTGGATCATCCCTTGAGAAAGCGTCGTTCCACCTCATTGTAGCTGACGGTTGTATCGACCACAAACTCACTGATAAACACCCTTATAATTCGATCAAGCCAATGGTCTACAACGCACACGATCTTATCTTCCAATGCTTCTAGTCTGCGCACTAATTCTAGAGTCCACATGATTGGTTTATCGAGCCTGCACCTTCCTTGACTGTCTGCTAGCTTTGTGATCCACTCGTACAATTCAGAGGGGAAGGATGCAAAGAAAATTTTGTGGATTTTCATATATAAGTAGCGCTCCAACCAATGTTCCTTTGATACTCGCAGATTCATGTTTTCCTATGCCACGAACTCGTGAATATTTCTATCCAGCCACCCTTCAATTTCTTTCTTCATCGGATTCTAGCGGCACGACATCAGGCATCCCTCATGCAGATCTCGGTCCTGGCAATGGAACCATTTGTTGGCTTGTAAGGGTCCGACCCAAGTTCGGAGGTGATTTAGCCAAACAAATCCCGGTACTACTGGCCCTTTCAGCAATAGTCCATGGAGCATGGACTGAGGCCTCACCCGAAGTAGTATGGGAGGGTGCTAGAACCAATTTTCTACACCCTGGAGATTTCTGATGTTTTCAAGTGGTCTGTAGTTCGACCCTACGCATGTTGCTACGCGCACTTACCTGTGCCTCGCAGCCTGGGATGCTACCTTCGTGCAGCCCTACTTGAGGCCAAACAATGTTGTTACCCAATTCCTTATTATTAACCCAATATTAGTCGATCACTTAGCTTATCAGTATGTGTCTAGATATATTTAGCAATGTTCAGTACTCATATAAAAGCGTGCGATAAAGAAAACAATATAACTAAATAGGAAATAGCATCAAAACAGATACACAAGATTTGGAATCAAACTTCTCTTTATTATTCTTCTTTCCTTGGTTACAAACTCGACTCCACCCTACGCACTCAGTTGCAGGGGTCCACGCACTCAGCTGCGGACTCAACTAGGCCTCTATGCACTCAGCTGCAAAGCCTCTTCCTACTACTACGACCCAAAGAACTTAGACCTTTTCTCTATACTTCTATCTCATACTTTGCTCTTTCTACTTACTTCTCTCTTTTTTCACTTAGAGCTTTGCTCTAATTATACAATCCCATGATTCGCGGACCATGGGTAGGCTGACATTACATTCAAAACTTAGGGTGGACAACCCTATGACTCTAGCATACACTTCGCGCTCCACATCTGCAATTCGTGGATTTTTTACAACAATAATACTCAAAACTTGGGCTTTGAGCCCCAAAACATGCTAAGGGGGGATTCCATGCCCAACAATAGTACTTTTTCTTTCTCCCTAGATCCTTATCCAAAATATGCTTGTGGAACTTATCCATAACAAAATATTTTATCTCTTTACTATTTATGGGACACGTGTTCAAGAAAATACCCCATTTACTAAACCATTTGTTATTTTTCTGCATCCAAGTATTATTTCTTTTGCACAATATGTCATTACAGACAACCTTAGGCCATCTTCCCTCTTCCATTTGCACTTTTCTTTTTAAATACCTTATGAATCGCACCATAGCAATTGCTTCAATAGGAGAAGCCCTTGTTTCATTTGACAAGATAACCCCCCAAAGTTCTTTTTTTTCTACAAACATCACAGCTTAGATTTTTGTTGAAGTCAATTCTGAGATATTTGTAATTCATAACTTCTTCCAAAATGTTGCCTTCAAAGTAGAAATTATGTTGGTTATGTTTTATTTTTTCAGAGAAAACCACTACTTTCATTTTGCTAATATTGACTTGCATCCCCACTCTTCTACAAAAATGCTCAAGGGATAGTAAGTGATCTTGCAAACCAAGAGCAGATTTAGCAATCAGAATAAGGTCATCTAAATACAAAAGAAGTCTTATAAAAAACTTGCCCAAATGGATACCATCACCCCCTTGTGAATTTAACCACTCCTCAAGCTTGTCGATATATAAACCAAAAAGGGTAGGAGATAATGGGAAACCTTGCTTGACCCTGATACCGCTTTTAAAATTTTTAGAAATTCTTGTTGAAGTCTTAATTTTGAATTTCATCTCTTCATACACCCTATGCACAACTTCTCTTAAATGTTTAGGAACCATAGGTTCCTCCATTCTATGCCACAACTTATCCCTAGGAACCATGTCAAACGCTTTTCTGAAATCAACAAAGCAACAAAATGCTTATTCCTTTTTCTCCCAAACTTTTGCAATGATGTGCCTTAAAGTTATATAGTGATCAACTATGGAATGTTTAGGTCTAAAACTTGCTTTCTCTTTAGAACACTTATCTCTTTCTTCTGCCCACTTGCTGATTTATTTTCTAGCATGCTTCCAAATAACTTTGCAAACAAGGGGTTTATCATTATGGTCCTATAATTGGTGGGATTTTGACATCACCTCTCTTGAAAATAGGTATTTCCAGACTAGTTGTCCAATCTATGTGGAACCCCTATTGTATGATGTTGTTGAAAATTTTTGTAATGTGAGGCGCAAGAATCCTTAAGCCCCACTTTAGATACTCTACTTGGAGTTCACCTAAGTCTTTTGCTTTTCCAACACCCAAATTTTTGATACCCATCTCTACCTGTTCCACCATGAAGAGTTCAGTATCAGTGTTGTCCAAGAGGGGAGGGTTAACCTTGGGATCCTTCTCATAGAGTTGTCTTGCACAGTCAAACCATTTAGAAGTTGTAATACTATTTTCAGTTTGCATCTTTCTCGGTTGAATTTTTATATATGTCATCTGATTAATTTGGTATACATGTTTGAAGATAAACATTTATATGTCACTTCGTAAATACATTTTTGTGTTGAAAGAGGAACTTTACATTTTAGTATGGGAGATGTTGCCCCGTTTGTAGGGAGAAAATGTAAATATAATATTAATATAATTTAAGAGAAAATGTTATTAACAAGTAATGCATGAGCATATTTTATTTATATTTAATTTGAAAAAATGTTAGAGAATTTAAGTTTTTATGGAAGATTTCTAGAATTTGTTAAAATTTGCTAGAGATTTAGTTGTTAGGATAGATTTGTTAAAATAGATAATTACTCTAGCATGAAGAAGTTGGATAAAATTAGAGAGTCAGTTGGTTGAGTCAAGTCGATTTGATTCATAGTTGAATTTATTGTGTGGTTTCATGTCAAGCTATTTTAGGCGATTTTCTAGTGGAAAAAGGTTTAAATATCCCGCATTGGGTTCATTGTAATCATCAAGTTTGTGTGATCAATAGAAGAGACATGGATCGTATCATTTTGTATGTGAATTATTTGTTATTTTGTGCCTATACTCCTCTTCCTTTCCAACAAATTGGTATCAAAACGGAGGAAGGATCACAGGATCTATGGTACTTGCAGATCCAGTGAAAAGAGGGCCAAGTGAAGAAAATCGACAATTTTTTTAAAAACAATTGTGTTTCAAAATCATCACACTATTAAGAAGTGGGAAGTGTGCAAGAGGGTTCAAAATCTACACTTTCTTAGTACATAAGTTGCACACCTGCACAGTTTTATTGTGTTATGTGTGCAAGCCCCGTAAGGAATTAAAAAATCCGAAGTCGTGACACATTAAAAATCCCATGATATATTAAAAATACCATGTGTTAATTCAAAAGGTTACAAAAATGTTTTGGTCAAAATTCGGGTTATGTCAAATCATATTTAATACTTTTTAAATATTTGTGCCAATATGAGGGTGTGAACACTTTTTGAAAATCTTATATAACCTTTTTACAAAAGGTTTGTTAAATTATTTTGGAAGGGGTTGGTTAATACGTAGCCATCTTTTTTAAAAGATATTTTTTATTATTCGTAATATTATAAAGATTTTTTATATATAAAAATTAACCAAGGGTTTTATTGAAAGGTATATTAAATGCTTTTTTTAATAATTTATTGAAAAGGGCTTATAAAGCAATTTAGTTGTTAGACATCACCATGGAGAAGAACAAATATGAAGGATAAGCATTGAATGCATATATTATTCACATGATATACATTTTATAATACATTGGAGTGATTGTTGGATTCCATATTCCAATGCCTCTTTGACTCCCTTTGACTTCTTACATTCCACACCAACCCTTAGAGGATTAGGTGTCCAACATTCCCCCTCTTAAGCCAAAGGGGTATGTATGAGTCCAAGAACAGAGTTTTAATTCAAAATGTGTAAAATATGCATGGAAACACTATGTTGAAAGTGCTCTCTGAAATGGTTGTATAAGGTGGTGGTTTAAGGATGACCGCCAATAATGGAATGCTTAATGCAGTTCCCAGGAATATTCCAAATATGGCACAAATGGAAGTCTTCTACTAGAGGAAGTGCTCCTAATGCTTTTAAGAGGGATACCTTCAACCTAGAAAAGGGAGGTTTGAAACCTATGTAAAAAAATGAGAACCTCAACCTCAAAAGGGAGGTCTCAACCTACAGTGGTTTCAGGATGGCCACCAACTATGGAACGCTTAATGCAATTCTTGGAACTCTTCCAAAACTAGCAAGAAGATGAAGTCTTCTGCTAGACAAAGTGTCCGCAATTCTTTGAAGAAGGCGAATCTAAAAACTAAAAATGGAGGTCTCAACCCTGCATAGATAGTTTAAGGTTTGCCACCAACCAAAGGCATGCTCAAGGGCATCTTTGTCTCTGGCTACAACTCTGAATCTAATATGGAAAGTTGTGGCTCAGGCTCACTTGATGAGGCTTTGAAACTTTTATATGACCATCACTTCCCCTCCTGTCATACACAAGTTGAGATGATGGAGAAAACTCAACTACAAGACTGTTCAATACTCTAGAAAAAATTATGTCATATGACTGAAATATCTTCTTGGTTATTGAAGCCTATTTCCAAGAAGCAATCCATCCAAGGTGAATCTTTTTTCTGGAAAGAGGCTTGTTGCTAAAGCATTTGTTTGAAGAGTTAGTGGTTTTATGACATTTGTCACATGGATGATGATCAAAACAATGATTTTTAATTTTTCCAACACAATCACAATGTTGGCATTTAACAGCTTTTGGTTGCGAATGTGG
The DNA here is from genome assembly GCA_031772625.1 of Pinus tabuliformis. Lineage (NCBI taxonomy): Eukaryota > Viridiplantae > Streptophyta > Pinopsida > Pinales > Pinaceae > Pinus > Pinus tabuliformis. Next base: position 755,837,872 of record CM062815.1, on the reverse strand, counting down.
AGGAGAAGAATCTGGAACAGGTGTAGGTGAACTGTCATAAATAAATCCAACACTCTGAAATTGGATGTGATCTGAGTAATATAGAACATGAAAGGACACATCCTTGTCATATACAAGACTAGTTTTGTGCCTGTTGCTGACAAGCTCTTTCGAAGGTCTGATGATTGGCTAGGGAAGTCACTACAAGAAAAAAGGAAATTGGTGAGGGGAAAAAATGTCACCATAAGCTCCTTGGCGATGGTCAAAATAGCATTCGTCACCAAAAACTAAACGTCACCAAAGGTGTCGTCGCCAAAAGTATAAGTGTTGTAGTGACATACAAAGGCCATCACTAATAATTATTTATAATGATGGATAACAACTGTCACCATTTCATATGAGCAATGGTGATGATAGCCTCCATCACGAAAAATTGAACGTCACCAAAGGTGGCATTGCCAAAAGTATAGGTGTTGTAGTGACATTCAAAGTTCATTACCAATAATGATTTATAATGATGGATAGCGACCATCACCATTGCATATGAGAAATGGTGACGGACCATAGCCTCGGTCACCAAAAATTGAACATCATCAAAGGTAGCGCTGCCAAAAGTATAGGTGTTATGGTGACATTCAAGGTCGATCACAAATTTTGATTATAATGACAAATAGTTACCGTCACCATTTCATATGAACAACAATGATTTATTGTGATGGATCTTTAATGGCCGTCACTATTGGTGCATATATATGGTGACGTTCGTTGACCGTCACCAATAGTCGCATTTTTGTAAGTATAGGTGTTGTGGTGGCATTCAAGGTTCGTAATGAATAATGACTATAATGAAGGATAACGACTGTCACCATTCCATATCAACAACAACGATTTATGATTATGGACCTTTGAGGGTCGTCACTATTGATGCGTATATATGGTGGCATTCATTAACCGTCACCATTTCATATTTTTGGTGAGGGTTGAAAAATGTCACCAAAGCTCATTGGTGATGGTCAAAAGAGCCTCCATCACCAAAACTTGATCGTCGCCATTCCATATGGATGTCAGGGCATGATGGGATCGAACCACCAACCTCCTTCTTGTAAACCAGGTTCTCTTCCATTGATCTAGTACCCTTTAAAGAATTATACTTTTAAAAATTAGACCTTGAAACTTCATAAATTGTAAATTCTACAACTTTCAATAAATTACAGTCTCGACAATATTTTACTAAACAAGCAAAGAAGCATCTAAGCTGCAATTCCCTACCTAATGGTTATTGAATTTACGAAAAGTGGGTGGAATAAAAAACAGTTATGTATAAGAGAATCAATAATTTCAGTTGAATACTCGATTAGAAATGAAATTTTGAAGACATTTATAACTTATAAATGACCTATAACTAGAAAATGCACCAAATATTTCAAAGGAAATGTCATAAATGGATAGCTTATGGAAGAAGAGGAGGCAGGGACTTGGAACCCTTGTACATCTTGGCATGCCTTAGCACTTGGGACATCTTATCTTGTTTGAAATGTCTTCATACTATCTGTCACATGTTAGCATGCTTTAGAATTCCCTAACACAACTTGGCAATCATGAACTCACAATTACCATTACATTTTTCCATGACTTGGGAACCTTACATTCACTAGAAAACCTTCGCACTCCCTAGTTTTCATTCCCTATGTTATCCTCCACAACGTCCTAGGATGATGAGGAGATCGACCGAGGCAACCACAGACCAAGATTTTAGTTTGGTAGTTAGCCCTACCAAACCAAAGAGGGCTCTCTCTATGAAATCACAGTCAAGAGATGACTGGAATGTAAAGGATTTTAGGCTAGATAGCTAGGCTTGGGTGGGTTTTTGCAAAATTTAGGGACTTGGAACTTTGTCCACCTGTGTCTTGTCTGGCAGGGACTTCGTCAAGGAGGCAGGAACTTGGAACTCTGTCTAGGATAAAGCACCTAACATGCATTATAGAAGCTCCCTAGAATAGAGTACCTCCTACCTAGAAGAGTGCCCCCTACTCAAAATATAGAACCCTTCTCTACTGTGCACTTTTCTTAAATATAAATCTGTGCATAAAATAGTACTAAGAAAAAAACCTAAATTAAGAAAAGTGAGCATCTAAGTCAAACTACAAAAACATACTAAATATGGCTCTATATAAGTTTGCGAAACAATAGACAAGCATGCTTGCATACAACAACCATAAGATGCCTAAAATCAATACGCTTCTTTCATCGTCGCTATAACCTCACAGCAAGGCTAGAATCTGTAGCATGTACCCCAAGGCTGTATGCATCTGCTGAAGGTGTAGATTGAAAGGACTTGTTGAGATGAAGTATTATTGAAGGAGAAACACTTTCAAAACAATAGATAAAGTTTACTGTGAATTCAACCCATTTGCACATAGACTGAGGCTGCTACTGGATACACTTCTCCACTGAATGGAAAATGCAATGTATTGTAGTGTTGCTGAAGAAAAAACACCTTTAGTGCAACACAGATAAAACTCTAACAGATATTGTCATTGTGGCCTTGGTTGTATATGATCTCATTAATATAGGTAACAACTTCAATAATTGAAAAACCAAAAGGTGAGCTACATAGATCATTTGAAATGAAAGATTTGGGCATACTTTATTATTGTTTAGGAGTGTTAGTATAGAAAATGGAAGGCAGCATGTTGCATCTTTATGTCACAGGCAAAGGATGTGAAGAAATACATAAAATATTAAATAGCATGGTATAAGTCAATTGCAGGTTCTTTTGAAATGGGAATGGAATTCTCCTTGTGCAAGTTCTAATCTAGTGGGTATAACTTTAAATAAGAAACTGATAGTTATGGGGTTGGAATTGTCTCACAATTCAAGAAAAGTCCCAAATTTGTTCACTAGAAAGAAGCAAATCGAGTCATCAGGTTTATGGAAGGGAACACCCTATTCGTAGGAATATAACTTGAAATTAGTTGTGCATATTATTTCTCATCTTCTTGTACGTGTGTGCTTTGAAAAGATAACCACACCCAAAGACTCAATAACAGATCTGGTAAAGTTTATAGATATGAAGCACTTCTGAGAAAACCCATCACTTAATGACAATTGAGTGAGGAATATGTCAAAGGATTCATTATTGCACTCAATCATAAAAAGGAAGTTGGGGTATCCAGCATCTTTCCAACAAACCAACTCCAACCATAATGTGAAAGGTAGGTTAACTATGAAACCACTTTCCCACTTTGTAGTATTGTTGCCTCTTGAATTCCAACAAGTATCTGGCTGCTTAGATCCACAATACTCATTCCAGGTAAAGTCTGCATGATAAAATTTTGACGTGAAAGCTTGACACACGCTCTAGTTTCCCTCTTAAAGAGGGTAAGTCAAAATATTATCACAAGCTTAACTGTAATTTGATCATATGTTATTGAGATATTGCATGGAATAAACAATATACTATCAATGCAGTAATGAAGAACTCAAAATAAACGAATTTCTTATTTCTACTATAGCGCCACTCTTGGGATTCTAGGATAAAGCACCTAACCTGCATGGAAAAAGATTCCTAGAATAGATTACCTCCTACCTAGATGTGTGTCACCTGCTCAAAATATAGAACCCTTTTGTATTGTGCACTTTTCTTAAAGATAAAATCTGTGCATAAAACATAACTAAGAAGAACACCTAAATTAAGAAAAGTGAATATCTAAGTCAAACTATAAAAGCATACTAAATATGTCTCTATCTAAGTTTGGGAAACACTAAACAAGCATGCTTGCATACAAAAACCACAAGATGTCTAAAATCGATGCACTTCTTTCATCGCTGCTACACCATCATAGGACAACTATAATCTACAGCATGTATCCCAAGGTTGCATGCATCTACTGAAGGTGCAGACTGAAAGGATATACTGAAATGAAGTATTATTGAAGGAGAAAAACCTTCAAAACAATAGATAGATTCTAATTTGCATTCAACCAATCTGCACACAAGCCAAGGTTGCTACTGGATAAACTTCTCCCCTAAATGGAAATTGCAGTGTATTCCTACTCTACTAAAGGAGAAACACCTTTAGAGAAACATGGATAAAACTCTAACATATATTGTCACTGTGGTATTGGTTGTAGAATATCTCATAAATATAGGTAACAACTTCGATAATTGAAAGACCAAAAGGTGAGATACATAGACCATTTGAAATTATATATTTGGGCATACTTTATTATTTTTTAGGAGTGTTAGTATAGAAAATGCAAGGTAGCCTATCGTATCTTTATGTCAAAAACTAAGGATGCAAATAAATATAGAAAATATTATAGCATGGTACAAGTCGATTTCAAGTTCTTTAGAAACAAGAATGGAGTTCTCCTTGTGTAGATTCTAATCTAGTGGGTATAGATTTAAATAAGAAATTTATATTTATGGGGTTGGAATTGTCTCATGATTCATGGCAAGTCCCAAAGTTGTTCACTAGAAAGAAGTAGAGCGATTCATCATGTTTATGAATGGGAACACCCTATTCACAGGGAGATAACTTCAAATTAGTCGGGCATATTATTTCTCGTCTTCTTGTATGTGTGTTCTTTGAAAAGCTCACCACCTCCAAAGACTCAAGAACAACTCTGGTAAATTTTATAGGTATGAAGCACTTCTGAGAAAACCCATCACTTAATGAAAATTAAGCAAGGAATATGTCGAAGAATTCAATCTTGCACTCAGTCATAAAAAGGAAGTTGGGGTATCCATCGTCTTGCCAACAAACCAACTCAACCATAATGTGAAAGTCAGGTTAACTGTGAAACCTCTTTCCCACTTTGTAGTATTGCTACCTCTTCAATTCCAACAAATATCTTGCTGGTTAGATCCACAAAACTTGTCCCATGTAAACTTTGCATGATACAATTGTGACGTGCAAGCTTGACACACACTCTAGTTTCCCTCTAAAAGAGGGTAATTCAAAAAATTATGATAGGCTTAACTGTAATTTGTTCATACACTGATGAGGCATTGTATGGAATAAACAATATACTATGAATGCACTAATGAAGAACTCAAAATGAATGAATTTCGTGTTGCTACAATAGTTCCACTCTTGGGATTCTCCAATAAGCCACTAATTTATACACATTTGGAATCTTTAATTGGTTTGCAAAAAGATTAAGAAATGTTAGTGATCACTCTTTTCCCTCCCATGGAAGGTCTATACAGAGTCAACAATAAATTGATTTCAAGGTGAGGTATATGCCTGAAAAATAGGAACCTGACTCTACAGCTTTAATTTAGTGGCAAGGAAATATTCAACTGTAAATGCCTAATCTCCTATAGTATAAATTTCTAGATAATGGCTAACCTAAATCTATCCATTGTCCACATATCCCAAAAAACCATGTATGTCTGGACTCTGGTTATGTGTGAGAGAGGGGAGATCACATAAATAATCCATTATCAAAATAAAAAGTTAAAGCACAACATTCAATGGAGATTTTTTTTTTAATTTTAATTACATACCTTAGAAAGTTTGAAAGGACATAACTGAAGCTTCCCTCTCCTTCCAAACTTCATTAAATATGCCCATTTTCCCATGCAGATGTGGCTTGTAGAATCACAATCAGCAAACATAATATGAAAAGTAAGTTTAATGAATTAAAGTAGCTTTGTTATGCCTCAAGCAAATGGAGCGTGAGAAATTGGATTCATTCTCTACAAAAGATGCTATAGCAAGATCTAATCACATTTTTAACTGAAACAAAGGTAAATTGGATTCATTCTCTACAATAGATGATATAATGAGATCTAATGACACTTTCAACTCAAACAAAGGTAAGTTGATTAAGACCAAGCTCCAAAATGATGGCATCCAACTTCTGAGTGGAAATTACTGTATATATCTAGATAGACGCTATAACATAAAGATATTTATTATATGTGAAGATAAAAAAAATGAAAGGAATGTGAAATTTTGACCATCAACTATAAGTTCCTTTCAAGGACTAGATCAAACCATAACATTGTTACCAAGATAATCAACTCACCCATGCTAATATGCTTCTAGTAGTTTCATGATAAAACTCAAGCTCAATAAACTTCAAACAACATAAATTAACCAACGATATGTATGAGGTTTGTTACCTAAGGATTATACCATACTAAATTTAGGGCATCTTTAGTGGAACCATTGTCAGCCTGTTGAGGCTTTTGAATGTTTTGAGGGTGGCATCTACTAATTTTAGTCATCCCAACTCAATGGCCTATAAAAGTGACTAGATCTCTGTAACTTTTAAGATATATTGAACCATAGAACAGGGAAAGAAAAAATACAAAATAAATAAATCTAAATGATAATGTTGGTGAACACAGGAGTGGGATTTTTTATTGGGTAGCCAGACACACAAATGTTTTTGTTTGATTATTTGAAAATTTTCCAGCTAGTCGTAAGGAAAATTGTGATATTATATTTTTTCAACAAAATTTAACTGAGGTAAGTGATAATCATGAGATTTTTTTTTGAATGATCCTATTTTTAAGGATTTTAAGTAAAATATGTATTATTTCAGGGTTTTAAGCTAGTTGATATTTTCATTTTCCCAATGTTTGTGCATGAAAGAAATGAATCTCGTTTACAATGTGGATCAAATTTTGATTTTTAGTTAGTCTTTGTCTTCTTGATAATGTTCCATACCTTTTGGGAACACAATTCTTCAACTTTTGTCAGAAACATGATTCCTAGTAGATTCGAGTCTAGAATATTTGAATCCATTTCCAATATTTCCTTGCAAATTGAATATAATTATGGATCTGCATGTTGTGCACTTTTCTTAAATATATAGCCCCTACCCATCATTATCAATTGTTGCATGGCACACCTTGTCGTACTTATTCTCTTTATGGCATGGGTTTTCTCTCTTGCTTGAGGGACAAAGTGGTTGTTTTCTTACTGGCTATGATAACTGGCTATAAGAAATGACAAGAGGTGTGGAAATATGGAATGAAATAATTACATCTATAGCTAATATACCCTATATCTATTAGTGTAAAAAGGATAAAATGCACCTATATTGAAGCTAGCCTAGTTAATAATATAATAGATATTTCTAATCAAATCATAGTAGTTAGTCCTAGCCAGCAGGAGTCCTTATTGATCTAAGAGTATTTCATGTAGTCAAATGGGATAGATAGTACACCAAGATCTATCAGCGGGTATGTTGTGGGTATGTTCGCTTGAAAGGGGAATTCTCTACTCATAAACTTTGAATGGGTTGAGAAGAAGTTAGGGGAATTATGATGATGAGTGTTATTTACTACTTGATGTTTAGAACCAACTAAACTAACAAAAATGGATTTCACTCTAAGGCTTGAACACATATATGAACTTAGTGCATGGAAAAAGCTATAATACCTTATGGAAGTCCATATGGAAAGTACTTAATCCTATTGTTCTTAAAATCGTCTACAGCCTCCTTACTGTTAACGCCAACAGGTAACACACAAAACACAACCTGCTTCCTGGGAACATGGGATCTAGAACAGGTAACTTTGAAGAAGAACTCAGCTTGGGGATTATTGGAAGTAATTGTGGCATACCAAGCCAACCTTGACGAGTTATAAATAAAACTTCTTTATTCAAGAGTATTAGCTACGAATGTTGTAGTGCTCTCTCATGTTCCTGTGGGTTGGCATCTCCTTGAATGGATGTCTTGAAATGGCTTAAACTGACACTAACCAATAAACACATCCGAACTTCCTTTGTAGACAAGACTTTTTAATTCGATGGATATGGTGCATTTCCATCATATCCAGATTGATCCCAAATTCCTTCCCTTTTTCCAATCCCCGACAATGATTAGGGGATAATGCTTATGACCCTATCCATTTTGGACATTTCAAAAATTTCCAACTAATATTATGCGAGTAGGGCATTCCATCCTAGCCAAGCTATATGGTCATACTTAGTGGCCAAACTATGGTTTACAGCTTACGAAGGTAAGCAAGAACATACCCCCCCCCCCCCCCCACCCCCTGAAAAGTCAATTTTATTATGTGAAACCTACGATTGGGTTGTTTTAAATAACTGGGAGCCACTAATTGTGAAAGTTTCTTCTAATCTAGTTCTACTAGATCATATTATTCAAGTAGATGGGAAAGTGAGTGCTCCAGTGATCATTTAGATCACTAAGTAGAATAATAATTAGCAACTACTAAGATATAAGAGCAAGCGAACTTACATGTCTAATAAATTCAAAATCCTTCTGAAACTGCAGGAAAGGGAAATAGCAGATGTGCATGGGAGGACCAAAAACTACTATGCAAATAAAACTATCCATTATGCCTTGGAGTTTCTACTATAATAACTTAAAACACCCCATATCACATGCATATCCATTTCGAAGATGTGCCTTCGTCTATCTATCTATATCTATATATATATCTATATCTATATATATATATATATATATATATATATATATATATATATATATATATATATATATATATATATATATATATATATATATATATATATAATAGATATATTTCTCTTTGGATATTTTTTTTATTTTTTTTTCGAGTAAGTAAGTATGAATGTAGATTTATCTAAAACGGAGAACCATCATGATAATGATCAAATCAGTGTCTAGTGTTCTATTATGGTGCGCCCACACTCCACATCCCGGGTTGTGCCAGAGAAAGTTCTTGACCTGAGCTGAACATCTTCGGTCAAAGCAGTGTACACCCACTACAACCTTTCACCCCTATTGAAAGGTTTTGGCTCTTCGAATGATTTCATTTTTATTAATAAAATAGTACATATTTAATCATGAGCTCTTTATTTTCAACAATGTCTAGATTTCAAGCAAACAATAGCGAATTGAACTAGACTTGCAGGCTAGCATAAACCAATTTTATCTGCGCCTAATCCAATAAGTAGCGGAGAATTGAAAGGACTATGTTAAGTGGGGTTTGGGATCAGGATGGAACCTTTAGACTCACATAAGAGAGCTTGCTTATGAGGAAAGATTCTGGATATGAAAATTCACCCATCTAGAAATTCATCGATTTGCAGACCATGGTATTGTAATAGTGAAGGATATATAAAGGGATTTCTTAAAAAGTATAAGAGAAGAAACTAACTTGATATTATGATATTATTTTGGGTCTATAATTGTAGATATTTTTGTGTTTTAGGTGAATGGGAAGGCTCTTGCAGCTAAGTGCACGAAGACATTGGTAAGTCTACAACTGAGTGCATAGGCCCCTGCAGTTGTGTGCGCAGGGTCTGGAAAAGTTGTAAAGGAAGACCTGAAGTAATAGAAAGATATTTGAAGAAAAATTGTGTCTATTTTTATGCACTATGTATTTTCTGTATTTACATGCATCTGAATGATATTTATCTATATTTTATCTTAATTTCTCCGTGAAGATCTGGATCAATTGTTAGATGTTATTTTATGCATGATTAGATAGTTACATGAATCTTATAACTTTCTTTAAACTGAAAATCATATATGTTTCATGAATAAGGTTTTGCGAAGGTCAGATCAGAACTAGAACTATAGAAAGCACCTTAAACCACATCACATAGCCTTCTGGATGCAAAGGCCTAGCTCTAGTATCCCCCAATATTACCTCGGGATAACCTAGCTAATAGAATTCCATGAAAGCCTGGACAAACTGGTAAACCCTTGGCCCCTTACAATGGGTGGGGAGCCCACACTTGATTAACCCGTGGCCCCTTACAACTCATGGTCAGGGAGCCCATATTTGCTCAACCTTTGGCACATTGCAATGGAGACTAATAAGTCTATTTATAGGTTTCTTTCCATCCAAATATAACTGGCATAATACCATGGGCCCAAAACCACTAGCTATAGACTATCATTCTTGAGTCAAGGTGAATCCTAACAATTGAATCCCCTTAACTAGATTCGTTGTACCCTTGTTTTTGGTAGTTGTTAATTTGGTTTTTCCATAAATATATTATTAAAAATGTATTTTATCTTCTTTACATTAGAAGAGAGTCAAGACTATGTTGAGTAGATTTAACACATGGATCTTCTAGCAAGAATATAAGTATCGATCATTATTTTCTTTTGACCAGGCTTCAGTATGTGCTGCTGGAGACAGTGCTACCTATGAAAGAGTTGTTGAGTTTGGTGATGATGTTGTCATTTTTTCATAAGTTTCCATTTTTTCCAGCTTAATTGATGTTTTTTTAGGAAATCACTTCCAACACTTTTCATTTTATCATATGTGGTTGATTGAGTTCAGAGTTTTCTTAATTCTTGTTGATTAGCTCATCAACACCTAGTTTTTCTTTATCTGATTGTCACTTCTGCAAAGCTTATTGCATCCCTATTTGCAAGTCTAAATGTGGAGGACTTAAGGGTACTCTTGTCGATGACTTTCTTGCTCTTGTTTTGAAGGTATGGATTAGTGGTTACATTGATAAATTGATTAATGATTTTTTTATGCAGTTTGAAAATTCCCCTCCCCCCCCCCCCCCAACCCAACCATTATGGTCCATGAAGCGTGACTACAAAAATCTTCTCTAAATGTTCTCTATCTTCTTGCAAGCATTGATTTACAAGACTGGACTTAGTTAGTGATATTGTAGTGGGAATTGTTCTTGCACTTGGCTCTTAATTTTCCAATGAGTGCAGGATGGTTGCTTTTTATGCTGGATTCCTAGGTGTATATCCTACCATTTCCTGTGTCAAATGAATTATTTTCTTGTTGGATGCCTGATTTTTTGTGACAACTGCATGTTGCTTACCATGTCATCTCTCTGGAGACAATACCTGTCAGGACTATCAATAGACAATGCTCTTTAGGCCTACAAGAAATTGCAGATGTTTCAGCTGCAATTAAAGTTGGGTTTTATGACATTGGTATGTCAATATATGTTTGTTACCACTAGATTATCATAGTAGGTTTGAATTTAGATAAGTTTATGATTTCAATTTGTTTTCTTCAGGCGTCGGTTAAGGAGTGGAGTCAATGAATATCAATCCTATGGTGTGGGAAGGTTCTGTCAATTCAAAGGTAGGCATCAATAAAAGTTAATGATGTTGTAAACATAAGGCTTTTAATTTTGTCAATAGTTTCAATTTGATTATTTGTCCATACTCTTCTATGTCTTTAATATAGCTTACTATCGCCTTCATATTTAAGCGCGCACACACACACACACACATATATAGAGAGAAACACACCTACACAAGGATATATATATATATATATATATATATATATATATATATATATATATATATATATATATATATATATATATATATATATATATATATATATATATATATATAAGTACTTCATTAAAGATTTGTGTGAAAGGCACTCATGGCTTTTGTTGCCCCTTGCAATATGTTGGATTTTTCAGAAGAGCACAAGATTGTCTTTTACCCATGGTTATCATCTCAGAAAATGTAGTTAAGCACTATGGAGTTTCACGTCAAGACCAGGGTCAAGCAGTGGTATATGGATGCTATTTTAATCTTTTTATTTGAGTGAATTCAATGTTGGTGCAGTTCATATGAATTAGTCAACGAAGGTAAGGAATGGGAATTGAATATTAATTCCTAGAATTGTTTTTCAGGTTGAATCTCATAGGCGCACAACAGTAGCAATAGTTGCAGGGAAGTTCAAATATGAGATCATCCCAATTAAAGAAAAGGTACAAAACACCCATGTTCTGTGATTTCCAAAGTTGGAGTCGCTGGAGAGTTTCCGCAATGGTACTTAATGTGTTTCTTATTTTTGTGTTGAAGATTGTTGATCCTAAAACTGGAGATGAGAAGCCCGTGACGATATATGTTGATGATGGATTTCATCCTAATGTTTCTCTTTATGATTTAGGGAAACTTAGACATGAATTTAAGAAGGGGGGAAGCACCACTGTTGGTATAGAGTTTCTTTCCCAATTACATGCTAAGAATGTTTTCTATGTTGTTGATTTTATAAAAAAGTTACAACATGCTAGATGTTTTGCCATTGTAAAGCACTGGATGTTGAGTATTCAGTCTGTGTCAGTTATGTCTATGTTCTATTTCAATCTCACAAAGGAAATTTAAGCCAAGTAAGTGATGGAGTTGGTGTTGTACTATTGATGAAGAGGGAAATGGCCATGCAAAAGGGTGCACAATGAACAATAAAAAACAAGTTGATCAATGCGTGAAGTTTCATTATAACCACAAATATTCTTAATGGATGAGCACAAATCCTCATCTTGTTGAACCATCGGTTTCCCACCTCTCTTTCCTCCACCTTCTACAAAATGTTCTAAACTAAAATCCCACTGATGCAAAAGTTCATCTCCAACTATAACATTGTTGGGATCAATCCAAATGCATAAGTGAAACACTTAAAAGGTTGTGCTTTACTTGTATACCTTTACACATTGAAACCTCTTCATAAAACAAAATAGACTTTGCAAAAAAACGTTTACGGACTGAGACAAAAAGAGTATGAGGGACCCATATCCTTTTCATCTTGTATCAATCCTGCCTCAAACAACTATGTAGACTTAATGTCTCTAAAACTTTTATTTCAGCTTAGCTTGACAATACAAGATTTCCTACCTTCATGTGTATGGGGACTCAAATCCAATCATAAATTCTAAAATTTTGAGCTACCACTTGCAGCCTCTTTTTCAAAACAGGCAACTTACCTTCTATTTTTATGTTTCCTTTAACCAGCAATAGGAATCAAGAAGTAGGTACATTGTCCAAATTTGTCTTTGAAATGGGCCCAACCTCATTGAAAGTCACAACTTCAAAGGAAGGCCAGCAAACAAAATTTCTTCATGACACATGTCACTGAATAATCTTGTTATTCTCTCTACTCTTTTTTCTCAAATATGACAAATGATCTTATCAGTGTTTTCAACAGTTCTATATGATCATTTTGACTATAACAGGGATGTAAATTATATAAATAGGGGAAGTTAAATGATTAAATTTTGGATTGTGGACAATGAGTCTGTATCGATAATAGGAGAACAGATGTATCCTTTTGAGAGGGTGGTCACTTGACAAATGACATAGCTACAAGCTTGTAATCTTTTGTAGATCTCGACTCTTCTGGACAAATATTTTTTGAGGCTACTTGGCCTTCAGGATTGCCTACTGGCATATATGGATGTAACCTTATTATCAATATAAAATTATTGGATTTTTTTTTCCAAGGGAAAAAAAATTCTACCTACATGAAAAAACAAGAGAATAACATATTACTTTGAAATTGCATCTCATTGAAGGTTAGAACAAGACATGTTCTAGTAGTAAGCTATGCAAAATGAGATGTTTATTTTTTACATGTAAATTAGAACCCCACCCTGAAGCCACCCATCCTCTAGCCAATGAACAAGAAAGGGATAATCCTCATGGATCATAAAGAGTCTCAATCAACCACTAGCTCATGAAGAGTGAACACATCACAAGGATTGAAAATGGTTGAGGTTGAGGTGAATAACAATTTCTTCTTAACCACTTGAGATAGACCCAATTCACAGGATGAATTGATTATTATACTAGACAAAAATCACAGTACATAGTGAAAATCACCAAAATTTCCTATATAAATTAGTTAGAACAACAATCTCCAACCAATAAACCTTAATCCTAAAGGAGAATGGCATTCTTTATTTTAAAAATTAATAGAAAATGATTGTTTCAGAGCAAGAAATCACCACGGAATATGATGGTGATTCCAAAATGAATAGTTGACAACAGTAGGCTTGATATGTGCTCGATATATTAGTTGTGAATGTTCCATGTTGAAATCAAGTGAGAAATTATTGATTATATGATTAAAATTTTAGAATTACCAAAATGTTGGGTAAGATCTGCCCAAACAAATAATTTTTAGACTTCAAACTTGCGAAAATAAATTAAAGTAATAATTGATTAGTTGTGAATGTTCCATGTTGAAATCAAGTGAGAAATTATTGATTATATGATTAACGTTTTAGAATTACCAAAATGTTGGGTAAGATCTGCCCAAACAAATAGTTTTTAGACTTCAAACTTGCCAAAAAAAATAAAGTAATAATTGAAATTTCCCGGAATAGTAATTACATCGATTTCCAAGAAAGGATTAATAGGTGGAATAAGATATGCACAATCAATATGTTATCCTTGCATGCCTTAAATTAGAACACAATTTAGAAAAAAAAATACATATAAACCTGGTTCAGCTAAGAAATCTCATCAATTGATAAAGTGATACACTTGAAGGACCTCAAAATTTGTAACCTGTAGAAATCTCATCAATTTATAAAGTGATACACTTGAAGGACCTCAAAATTTGTAACCGGTAGATCTGATGATACAAAGTTTAAACCTCAAAATTACAGAGACGTTGTAGCTAATTTCAGAATTATGGTCTCCAACCATTTACCTAAACTTACAAAATCTGACATCAAGATTGTAACTTCACAAAATACATACTAGGTTTTTCCTAGACATCTGTATTGAATAAAGTATTATCGATCTCCAAAAATTGAATAAAGAATTATGGATCTCCAAAGGAAATCTAGGTAACTAGTGGAGTAGCAGGCAATTGGTGGAGTAGCAGTGATTGAAGATGACAGAGATATGGTAATATTTCATTGTGCTTTAAAATGACCTAGACATTAATAACAAAACAAAATGACCTAGACATTAATAACAAAACAAAGAACATGATTTTTCAAATAGAGAACAAATTATTGGAATCTTCTGAGTTTAACAGAAGAATGCAAGGATCTCATTTGTCTTTCATGAAAGAATACAAAGACATCAGGAGGAATCTAAACACTCTTGGAAATAGAATGTTTAATCAATCAGTTAAAATAGACAAAGAGTTATTTAAGGTTAGTGTTGTTACCTTTTGGGATAGGGCTAAGGCTCTGAATTGAGCTACTCGAACTGCTACAAAATGTGAGGGATTTTTCCTAGCTATCGTCATGGCTCTTTTGGATGAACAATTATTCTAAAGGATAGAACGAGTAAAATCGGTCAGTGACATTTTTTTTTTTTCAAAGTAACTCAATCAGCTCTATTTTCACTTCAGCAATCAGATCAGGGAACACAACTCTGTTTTCCCTTCGACAATCAAATCAGGGAAGAAAGTTTTAGAAGCTGTTGGGAGTTTTGTTTTTTGTTTTTGGAAAAATTGATCTACAGTGAATAAGACATCTGGATCCAGAAGAATAATACTTCACAATAGACACATTATGATGTACAATGAAAGTGTAGGCAGTTTGCATTTCCAACTCTTTGAAGATTGCCAGGAATATGAGTGTAGAGGGTGCATTTGTTCTGGAAAGGATTTGATCTATGCAAGGATTTAAAACATGGTGGGCTCGCCCTAATGTACAATGAAACTACAGGGAATTTGCATTGCCAACTCTTTGAATATCGCTGGCAATTTGAGTGTATTGGGTGCATTTGTTCTGAAATGATTTGATCTATGTGAGGATTTGAAGCATGGCAAACTCACCCCGGAGGAGGTATTCTTCGTCACCTTCACCTTGTCGGATGCGGTCAAAGGTGCAACTCCTACAGTCCTATCAGGCAGCAGAGGGGAAGTGATGAAGAAGATAATGTGGTCAAGATCCAGATCCCGTAGTCTTGTCAGGCAACGAAGGGGAAATGATGAAGTTGATAATCCCATAAATACCCTTTATGTGACTGGTCTCTCTACTCGTG
Organism: Pinus tabuliformis; assembly: GCA_031772625.1. NCBI lineage: Eukaryota > Viridiplantae > Streptophyta > Pinopsida > Pinales > Pinaceae > Pinus > Pinus tabuliformis. The sequence continues at coordinate 755,822,183 of CM062815.1, read as the reverse complement.
TTACAGAGAAGGATCTTGAAGAACATTTCTCAAGAGAGGGATGTACAATGAATGTTAAGAGACACCTATCTATGGAAATGTAACTATCTTTTGCATATCAATAAAATATAGTCGATTTATTCAGGTTGGAATAAAAAAACATAAAATCAAAATAACAATATCTATCTTTGAGTTTGGAGTTGACATAGACGAGAAACCTTCCCAAGGAGGAAAGCCCATCTGGCACATGTGAGCACATATGTATCTGGTGGGTGCGGCTTCACCCAGAAAAGAAAACTCTAAACACAGTTAGAGAAACTGAGAGAATATATGTTGGGGCCAGCACTTCTCAATTATTATAATTCCCTAATCTCCTAATAAAACCTACATAATAGAGGAAGGTCGACCAATGAATAAGAACAAGGTAAGGGATGAAGAGGTTTTATAGTCTGGAACATAAAAACAAAATAACAGTATAGATGTTTTACTAAAACAGAAATGCAGCTAAAAAAATTAGATATGCTATTGAAAACTCAGATTAAGGAAAATAAAACAAAATTTTTATGTCACTACAAAAGAGGCCTTGAAGTTCCTCGATCTATGTTTGTACAGGGCCAAGTCTAGCAAAAGTAGCCCCACCCCACCGAGAAAGAACATAATCCAATGAGAGCTCTTTGATAATATATTGCCCATTCACCCTTCGGGAGAGAGACCACCGTTATCTGTGATAGGATCCTGTGCGCTCCTCATGCCCATTAATGATGATATCATAGATGAAGCTAGAGACCAATAAGAAATAGGTGGTGAATAGGAGGAGAAGATAGTTGTGGCTTAGAGAAAGTAAAAGGAGAAATAGGTGGCGAAGACAAGGAGAAGACAGCAGTGGCTGAGAGTAGGGAAAAGGAGGGTACATTCAGGGGCATGTTGAGTACTTAGAGAACTATAAGGAAGCTTCGGGATGAGAATCAAGAAATCCATTGAAGATGATGATGCTAATCCAAACTCTAGGAGGAACCTTTGTCGACATTTTTCTAGGATAGGCTTTTTCTCAAAGATGAACTTTAGATCGACAGAATTGAGTATGAGGGTTTAAGCTTTTGGTGAGGAAAATGTCTTTTCCCTTGGTCACTTGGGTTTTCACGTGACCCTAAGGTATTAGTTATCCATCTTATAAGTTTGGTTAATGTTGCCCAAATAATGAATCTGCTACTAAAACACATAAAGAAAAAATTCATCCAATAACGTACAACTGAATTTAATTAATTTTTTATTAAAATTTATCGCAGAAGATGATGCATTTCATTAACTTTGTATTCTACTTAAAAGTTATGTGAAATAAATATTATATTGAAAAAGTTCATCCTCTTGTAAGTATGACTTATTTTTCATTTACTTAGTATGATTTAAGGTTATTTTTTCATTTAATTAAGAGACTCAAAACCCCATTGGAATTTTGGTGAAAATCTTATTGGAATTTTGATCATAGCGAAACTATATCCAATGTTATGACTTCCACTAGAATTTTGAAGGAATCAATTGGCACCAAGACTTTCACTTAATCTTGGATAAACCAATATCACTTGATTTCCACTAAAATCTTTTACAACCCAATCATTGGCTATTGTTCATTTCAAATAAATGTTATTGTGTACCTAAATTAGCATTTAAGAGCTTGGCTTCAATGGTAGTGGTTTAAGCTTATATACATGTTATCTAACCCTAATAATATTACCTTGGAACAAGCCAATAAATTGATTCAATTGATCTCATTTTTATGTTAATATTTCAATTACCTAAATATTGGCGGTGAGATTGAAGATGGGGTTATTTTATAATGTTAATGAAACATGAACCTAATATGTATTTCATGTGTCTTAATTTTAACCTTATCCTGAGTGTCATTTAAACGAACTATTATGTCCGAAGAAAAAACCTAGGTCTCCCTTTGGTGAACCCCATGAAAGTCGGTGGTCCTTTTTGTATGATCATTAATGATGGGGAATATACTTGTAAATAGAATATTAATATACTTGAGGGTTTAGAACTCATGGTGTTGCCATTGTAGATGAGTTAAAACCCTAAAAGATGTATTCTAGTTTTGTCCCTTGCCAAATCTACATGGGCCTCGGCAAAGTCTTTGTGTTACCAGTGACCCTTTCCGATATTAGATGGAATGCAATCTTGTTAGGAAAACATATTCCTTGGGCCACAAAGTTTCATTCTTCCTCGATTGTTGTTCATGTTGAAGTGTTTTGATTTTTGTGAAAGAAATGCAATGAAATCTTATTTTATGATAAATAACCTTCATAAACTTTCCCATGGTATGATAGCACATTGATTTGTATGAACCTACTCTTACATATTATAATTCAACTACAGAGGATTTAGATAAAAGGGGGGTGTTTGTGGCAACTGCTATAATTATAGGGTGTTACCCCTTGCAACACAAGTAAGGATCCCCTTGACCCTTTCACCACCTAGTCAAACTATTCTTAATGTGGTTCTAATATGCCATGTCACATGGTGAGTGGACTTATTTGTTATAGGATGGGACAAAAACATAACTACCATATTTCTTCTATGAATAGAAACAAATTCTTGAGTATTGTGTCGATCATTTTTAGGCATTGAAGACTCTCAAGACATGATCCTTTGGTTACTGTAGGAGTCTAATCGAAGGGGTAAGGCACATAATTAAGTTGGCATGTTAGTGTAATACATGCATCTAAGAACTAGTGGATTAAGTTATTTTTCAAATAATCCAAGTAATGATTGGGAACCCCAATTATATGAGGAACAACATCATTAACATTTATAGAACTTATTATTGAAAAAATAATATATAAGGTAGAGTTGTTAAACAATAAGCAATTGGTTGATATAGATATTATTAATGTAGTTTATGGAGAAGGAGAATAAGGGGGTCGTTGCCTAAAATCCTTCTAACTCCATTTTTGATAGTGTCAAAAAATTGTTCTTATGTGCCATGGAACTCATAATCCAAAATAGATCATGATATATTTTGTTATATATCTTGATACTTTCTAGGTGGAAAAATTGGAGGAATTGGCTTATAGGGCAAAATTTAGAGTCAAGTTCCACATTAGTGATTTGGGATCTTGTACATTCAATTAAGAGCCCATTTTTCTTACATAGCTCCATCCCTTTGATGTTACTCTAGACATGAGAAGCTTTCCAACTGTGTGAAAATCACCTCAAACAAAGTTTGTATGTGAAAGTTACGCCTCTCGCAAGTTGACCTACCTTATTGATCACCATGGCATTGAGTGGATGCCATGTCAACCCCCATTACTCACACATGTGGGGGTGTTCCAAAATAGAATCACCCATTGAGAGTTGAAGCATGCAAAAACCCTAACCTTAATGTTGAATGACTACATGTTGTGTTATACTAGGTTACTAGGAAAGGAAGGGGCTCCATTCTTTTGGCATTATTATTATTCCATAGTTGAGCATGGCATCAAAGAATGGGATATCGAGCATAATAGAGGAGATAGAATATTTTTGTAGTAACCTTTTATGCCATAATGTCCATGCCCACTCCATAGTGAGTGCCCCTTTCTTTGTACTTATATTTCATAATTGAAAAAGAGAGACTAGAGCATATGCCTCACCTTCTAGCTAGTCTTTCTCTCGTATTAGGTTTCCCAAATTCTATATTATATTAATTTCTATGTATGGGTTGTTTATTTGCTTGTTTCTTCCATTTTGATTTCAAATATATCCATAATTTGGAGTGATACACTAGTAATATTTAATATAAGATCTAAGATAATAAACTACATAATAAAATATTTCAAAACATTGTAAGAACTAATGTGACAAACTATTCCAATAGAAGATCCACAAAAATTTAAAGATTAATGAATCGTTCTTATTGATTGTCAATAATTGGATTAACAAACTCATAATAAGACTTAGAGTTTCCTACCTATGAGCGCTCTCTAGTGAAAAGTTTATTATATTATGTAATGTGGTGTGTGGATGTTCTTATATTTAGCTATATATTGTTTTCTTGGTATTTTTATTATGAACCAAAGTAATAAATAGCATGAAGAATATGCAAAATAGATATTGAATAGATAAAGAATATATAGTGTTTATGCGTTGGAAATTTTGACTTGCTCATTAGAATATGTTTAGGGTCCCACACTAACTCTCCTAATTAGGAGAATATACTATCACTTAATGTATTAGGGTAATATTTATTGAATAATTCCCACAAGGTAGTAGAGTCTCAAATCAATAATTGTAAGTGGTCTCATTGAAGAAGGTCCACTAGTTAGTGGTTGAGGCCTCACTAAGATAATTCCACTAAGTGGTCAGGGTTTTTGGTCAATTAGAAAGTATATATATTAGTAGAAGCTATGTAAGCAATTTCCATGTGAATATTATTGTATTTAGAGATCTACTTATGTTGGGGGTTACCCCATCTAGGAGGAAATTGAAAATTGCACTCAATTCTGAATATTAATCAAGGTTTTCTTACTATTTTTATCTCCCAATTTTGGTTTTGTTTGCTAACTTCTTGCAATTATATTTATGTCTATTTTTCTCTAACTATTATATATCAAGAAACAGGGAACACAACAAGTGGTATCATAACACTTTGTGCTGCTAGCATGCACTCTTATTTTAGATAAAAAGAAAAAAAACAAGTATGTGTTTTGATGTCTCCAAATATCATTGTGTTGTTCTTTAATAGGTAAATCAGTGGTTGGGGAAAAATACACTGAGAAACTACAAGTGACATGACTTGGTTGGACACCTTTCTAACCTTTATTTGTACCCCTTTGCATAGTATCATATAGGAAAACACTTGTATATGAATTTGGCTTCCACATATCCTCAAGAAAATTGGAAGCCCCCTAGGAACACTTGAAACCAACATAACATAATCATATCATCCATCTTGTTGGCATCACTTGGTTGGACACCCTTTTAACCTTTGTTGGTGTGCCTTGAAGTAGTATCCCATCAAACAACATTTGTATATAGAGTTGTCTTCCGCATGTCCTTAAGGATAGTGGAAGACCCTGAAGAACACTTGAAAATAACGAAACTTAATCCTATCAACCATATTGTTATAATACATCAAGAAAAACATCTAAGGAGATCAATATTGCATACCAAGGAATTGAGTAGTATAACTAAGGGTATTATTTGTCCTCCTTAGTTAGTGCCATGGAAGATTTGGCCAAATATTATTATCAGAAACTCTTTGGTATATCAAAGAGATAGAAATTGATGCTTCTTTTCCCCTAAGACCCTAAAAACCCTATATTATCCTTGCAAACCTTAGCCTCTATAACAAAAGTAACAAAGTTCCTACACAATTTACAATGTCGTGAATTTGAGAATTCCACCAATTCGGTGACACTCCAAACAAATTTTTAGAAAATGAAATGCCTAGCTCAAAATATGTATTTGAATACCACAAGGTATGCATGGTATGTCGTGTTTCAGCTATTGGCTCGGTTAGCCCTAAGGTATGATGAGAATGCCTCTTTCTTTAATGTCTCATACATGTATATGAAAGTGACTTGGATCTATGTCTCTTATAATGAAATGTTTCTCCTAGTGTTGAATTTTTTATCTTCTCGAATCCTATGAGGCTATCTAATGTTGATACATTGATACACTTGATGTTTGGCTAACAAGCTATGATCTATCTGTTGGATATCTTGATCCTATAAAGAAGGCTAGCACCTTGGCTCTAGAAAATGATACTCTTGATACTTGTCATGATGGATTTCATATAAAATGATAGTTCATTGACTCCTATACACGAGTTTGTTGGTAATGCTTGCGATAAGCATGATGAAAGCATATGGAAAGAGTGATTGACACTCTTGTTGTTTTGATAAAGATTTATTGAATGACCTAATTTGATCTCATTGGTCATGAAAAGCATGATAAAATTTATGTGAGAGGTATAAGTGTAAGATTGATATTCCATATCTCTTACTACCTATGGCCTTGTCTTGACAGCATATGGTTAAACTGAATGTCCTAAATTGATGGAGTGACTTGATAGAAAGTGTTATTGTGTTCATAATCTTTGAGATCTATCTGTTTCTTTGATTCTAACCTTTGATGAAATATTGATGTTTGTAGCCATATGTTTATGATCTAACATATCTGTTGTTGTATGACTCTAGTAGAGACAGACTGATGACATGAATGAAGATATATGAAGTAGATCCCCAATCAGAGGGAGAATATATTTTCAAGACTCTTACTCATACTATTATTTGTATTCTATGTTGTTGAAGTATAATTTATGTGCATATGATAGTATTGATCTGCAGCAGAGTCTTATATTTGAAGCCCTTATAGAAATTAGGGTTTCTACTCTTGATGCAGTCACAGATCTAGGAGATTCCATCCCTGGACGCACTCATGCTAAGGCCTAGACAACATCCAAGCAGCTAAAGTCACTCTCATGCTAACCTGAAGAGAGAAACCAGGGGTTTGACTATTTTTGACCATCATCTGAAGCTTTCTGAAGCTGTCTGAACTCTAAATCATGATGTCCCTGACATATTTTGCCATTATTAACTGATTTCTAAAGTTGTTGAGTTAAATTGTTGATTATATAATGAAGTATTGTGCATGAAATCAGATGGTCACCTAGAAGATGTTAGTACCACATATGTATTACAGATAACATCAAGATCTGCTAGCAGGAAATGGTTGAATGTTTTCCATAACATGAACACACAAATTGAACTTGTGTTTGCAGGTGACCACAACATACATATAGATATGTCACTATGCTTGTGCTACAAGAGGTTGGCATGATTTGGCATTAGTGGTATATATGAAAAGTGTTTTTTCATGATGCTTCACAATAACTTTGAATTGATAATTGAGATGTGCTTTGATTATAGATCTATCTACGATAGAAATTTGGACTTGACATGATGTCTAGTAATCTGATTTGATGATTGTTGATTTTCCCTGATGTCAATGCTATGTGGACACTATGACTTATGTCAGTATTCATAAATTGGCCTCCTTGTTCTTAACACAATGATTGAAAAAATGATGGTTGTGATTTGGCATGAAAAATCGAACCGGCATGACTCATACTTGATGTATACATTTGCACATAGTGACAGGATGAATTGTATTATGATTATGAGAATGAATTAATCAAGTTTGGATTGATAATGCATGACGGGTTGGCATGATGAAGTCATAATTTGATATGAGCTCCACATGTCTCCTGGTTGAAAATATTAATACTATGTTAATGATGTATTTGATAATAGTCATTATTTGGCTTATAAAATCTGATAGTTGAATTTTTTGTTGATGGTACAACATTGAGTTATGTAAGGATGATAATGTTGCCTTAGCAAGGAATTATGCTTAGAGAATTACAATCTAGATATGTCTAGATTTGATAGTTATCTGATGAAGTTAGGATGATGAGTTCCAAGGTATGGCTTTGATATTGATTATGCTCTTGGTATTATATCCTGTTGATCTACTCATGGTAGGTGATGAGCCTTTAATGATCTAAATCATAGGGAGATGACTTATGAAGCCTGAAATAATGTATCACGACATGATGAATTAATTTCTGGAATTTGGGAAAGAAATTCCATATTGCAAAGCTATTGGAAAATGTTTTTGAATAATGAAAATGAAAATCCTTGGATACTCTGATTTGAAGTTCAATATGTTGTTGAAATTGACATGGAATTTGATGGTTGAATCATTGTTGTTCCATTGTAAACATCCATCTGTATATGTATGATGTGCATAGAACCTTAATGAATTCATGAGTGAGTTGCTTCACTCACATAGAGTTTCCACCGAACATGCTTTGAAATATCTGCATGAGGTGTTGTTATGTGGCATCATTATCAACCTTGGGAGAATGGCCATATCTCAGCCAAAAATGGGTCCTTTTGAGTGCAAGATTGAATCCTTCGACATATTCCTCACTCAATTGTCATTAAGTGATGGGTTTTATCAAAAGTGATTCACACCTATAAACTTTAACATAGTTGTTCTTGAGTCTTTGGAGGTGGTTAGATTTTCAAATCACACACGTGGAAGAAGACAAGAAATAATATGCTCAACTAATTTGAAGTTATCTCCCCGCAAATAGGGTATTCCCATTCATAAACCTAACAACTCACTCTACTTATTTCTTCTGGACAACTTTGGGACTTGCCATGAATCGTGATACAATTCCAACCCCATAACTCTAAATTTCTTATTTAAATCTATACCCACTAGATTAGAATCTGCACAAGGAGAACTCCATTCTTGTTTCGAAAGAACTTGCAATCGACTTGTACCATGTTAGTTAATCTTTTTTGTATTTCTTCACATCCTTGGTCTGTGACATAAAGATGCAACATGCTACCTTGAATTTTCTATACTAACACTCCTAAAAAATAATAAAGTATGCCCAAATCTATCATTTCAAATGATCTATGTAGCTTGCCTTTTGGCTTTTCAGTTATCAAAGTTGTTACCTATATTGATCAGATCTTCTACAATTGATACCATAGTGACAATATATGTTAGAGTTTTATATGTGTTGCTCTGAAGTTGTTTCTCCTTCAATAGAGAAATAATAAATTGCAGTTTCCATTTAGGGGAGAAGTGTACCCAGTAGCAAACTTGGCCTATGTGCAGATGGGATGAATGAATATTATACTCTATCTATTGTTTTGAAGGTGTTTCTCCTTCAACAATACTTCATCTCAGTAGATCCTTTCGATATGCACCTTCAATAGATGTGTGCAGCCTTGGGATACATGTTGTAGATTATAGTTTTCCCATGAGGGTGTAGCAGCAATGAGAGAAGTGCATCGATTTTAGGCATCTTGTGGTTGTTTTATGCAATCATGCTTGTTTAGTGTTTCCAAAACTTAGATAGAGCCATATTAGTATGCTTTTATAGTTTGAATTAGATGCTCACTTTTCTTAATTTGGGTGTTTTTCATAGTTCTGTTTTATGCACAGATTTATCATTAAGAAAAGTGCATAGTAGACAATGGCCATATCTCAGCCAGATGTTTAACTTCCCTAGACATTAGGGTTTGGTTAGAACACCTCATGGAACAGTTACTAGAGTCATGGATTCGACCCCTGAGAGTGGGGAGATGTCTCAGAGGAGATAAGTATTGTAGCTTGTACTTGGACATTTTCTGGAAATCAAAGGACATAGTTTGCATCTATTATCTAGGAATTCATGTGCAGTAAGTTTGTGATGCTATTTTTTCTCTATTATAGCTTTATATGAAAGATATCCATATTCTCTTTCCATTTTTCAATTCTTCAATGGTTTTTCTTACAGTTTATAAACAAAATTCTTTGCATAAAGCTCTGTTTTGATGGAAAAACCATTATGTGTTACTTTCTTTCTTGCTTAATGAATTCATGTTTCATGCTCATTAAGACATTTTTCTTCTTATAAACACTACACTACACCAATAAAGCCTAAGATCCATCACAAAACTAATACTACATTGCTCCTTTATATCTTTGTTGTTGTAACCCTTTGATCCTCTAACCTAGCTACTTGGTTTTTCTCCCTTATCCAACAACAAAATAACCCTAAATTTTCCAAAACCCACTAGAGCATAGCTATCTAGCCTAAAATCCTTTACATTCCATTCATCTCTTGGTTGTGATTTCATAGAGAGAGCCCTCTCTGGTTAGGTAGGGCTAGCTACCAAACTAAAAGCTTGGTCTGTGGTTACCTCTATCGATCTCCTCATTAGCCTGGGACATTGTGGAGGATAACAGAGGGCATGACAACTAGGGAGTGCCAAGGTGTTATAGTGAATGTAAGGTTCCCAAGTCATGGAAAAATTTAATGCTAGTTGTGTGGTCATGACTGCCAAGGTGTGTTGGGGAATGATAGGGTATGCTAACATGTGCCAGATAGTACGAAGACATGTCAAACAAGCTAAGATATGCTAAGTGCTAAGGCATGCCAAGATTTACAAGGGTGTGAAAATGCATGTGAGGGATTGTCAAGGCAACAAATGGGAGGAAAAAGTTAAACTAAAAGGAAATGATCACATAATAGGGTTAATAAGTCATCAATTTACCTTTTCCATGAGGGGCATATTAGGCACACCAACACTAGGTGCCAATAAGTGCCAAGTGCCAAGTGTCAATGCATTCTAAGTGCCAAATCTTCCTCCATCTCTTCTCATCTAGTTTCCAATAATTGATCTCAAATAACTTTAATATTAAACCATGCCAAAGCATACCAAGCCATCTCAACGCATGCCAAACATGCTAAGACTTGCTAATTGCGAACACGTGCCAAGTGCCAATGTGCATCAGCGAGTGTGATGCATGCTATGAAATGGCAGATCATATCGAAGGGTGCTAAGTTGTGCTAGAGAGAGTGCCAATGCATGTTGAGGAGTGTTAGGGAGTACTAAGAAAACAAAAGGGAGAACTAGGTCAAAATGCATGGAAGTGAATAAAAATGAGGGTGTGTCGGGGAGTTTCAATGAGTGCTAGTTGTCGTGACATGGAGGGAGTGACAAGGTATGCTAAGCATAGGTAAGGGATGCCAGGGAATATCAGGGAATGTCAAGAAGTGCTAGAGTGTGCTAGGTAGTTCTCTGGTGTGCTAACAATTGCCAAATAGTGCCAAGGCATGCCAAGTACTAATACATGCTACGATGTGCAGGGTGACAAAGTATGCCAATATGCATCAAGGAGTTTCAAGGCAACAAAAGAAATAACCAAGCTAAAATTTAAGGAAATGAACACATAAGTGGGTTAAAAGTCGAGACTTTATCTTTTTCAAAAGGGGCATGCTAGGCACACTAATAATATGTTCCAATACATGCCAAGTGCCAATGTATGCCAAGTGCTAAAGTTTGTCAATGCAATATTATGCCAAGGTGTTCCAGTGCATGCTAGGGACTATAGGGCATGCCAACACATGATAGGGGAGTGTTATTCTATGCTAGGGAATGCCAACATGTGCTTGGGCATCCTACTCATGGCAAGATGTTCTAGGTACAAAGATGTTCCAAGACATGTGAGCTACCAAGGAATGTTAGTGTACTATTCCAAATAATGTTAAGGTATGCCATGAGTGTTGAGGAGTGCTAGGTCTCTCTCATTAATAGAATTGACAGAGCTTGATTATGTATTAAATAATATAGTTCCTACACACACTGGTGGAACTTTATTTAAGGAAATTTGTCAGATAATAAACCTAATAGAGATGAATCATGTCTTGACTCATAGGAGAACTATATTCTTATGACTTGAGGGAAACGATACACCCTAATTACTTCTTAACAAATTGACTAACTATAACCACTATGAACTTGGATACATAATGAAAAATACTCCACAACAATGGTCTTAAATCGTTATCTTTTAACAAAAAATATACTAACAGGTACATAGCATCGTCAAAAACTCATTGGAATGATCAATGATGACAAACATTTTTTTACCATCACCAAAAGTAACCAAAAAGAGCATTGGTTAGGATCAATAAAAGATCGTCACTAGAAGTGTCACCAAAGAGAGAATTAATGATGGGCCTTTAATGACCCTCACCAAAAGTGTCACTAAAAAGAGAATTAGTGACGGGCCTTTAACAACCCTCACCAAAAGTGTCATTGAAAATGGCTTTGGTGACAAACCTTAAAGGACCATCACTATATACACTTACAAAAAGGTTTTTTTAAAGACCGTCACCATATGCGACATTGGTGATAGACCTTAAAGGTCTGTCACAGGCATGAAGCATCATCAAAAACTCATTGGAATCATTAATTATCCAATATTAAATGAAGAGTGTTTTTAATATGTGTGAGAAAGGAGTGTTGTGTAGGACAACGAGTGTGCAGAGCAAGAAACACAAACTTTCTTCCATAATGTTACACACTTTTGCATACATTCTCACTCCGCAGGATTCTTCCACACACTTCCCTTTAGAAAAATACTACACATTAATCAACTAATTAGCATTTTTGGCTTGTTGAAGTTTGTGGCATGAAAAGTTTAGTTTATGTGTATGCATAATATGGGTAGATGATTAACGATCTCCACAACCCAAGGTTTCTACTGTTTCGCGTTAGGCTAAAAACTAGCATTTTATGACTATTATCGAAATTTTTTTTAATCATTTAAATTTAATATATATTTTATGTTTTTAGTGTGAAGAGCAAGTAATAGAAACCTCCCCCCTCTACACTTAAATATCATAGATTTTGGTATACCAAGAAAGGGTGTGTGTGAGAAAGGGTATATAGGGGAGTTTGTCTCCATTGCTCTGAACAAAAATTCCCTGCACACACTTTCTCCTGCACTCCTAATGCAACTTTCTCCGCACACGCATTCCCCACACACACTTTCTGTCAGTGCTTGGAAGCAATGTTTCTTAGCACTTCCCTTTCAAATGCATCCAAAAATTTATCTACGCCAGTTAGACCATCATAATAAGGAAAGATCGTTACCTCCGATGATACACAGTGCAACGATTTAGTAATTGTGTTACAGTGCAGCGTAGTTACTTCATGCAACCTATTATGCCAGTGTTCAAACTCCTCATCTGAATCTGATGTAAAGGAACTTTCACGGTCCCTTGCAATGCTTCCTTATGTTGTCGGATTCACTCAATCTTGGTCTCGCGTTGTTATTTTGTAGATCTAGTCCAAATCATCGTCACATTAGTAGTTGCGGACAGGTTCAGTATAGTGTAGTCCTTCTGTAGGGTCCAAAGGTACTACTACATGGAGTGATTTCCTCTCAAATGACATCATCTACTTCTTCAAATTGATTACCCTATTCATGTCAATAGCCCAGTCGATCCCAAGGAGCGCAGGGTATGGATTGTTGTCATCAAAAATATCTATCACTTCAAAATTAGCTAACGCGCTCACACCTTCAATATATATTGTCACTCCCTGCAATCTTCCCATGGGGATAATCTTCTACTAATTTTCCATCCTCAATCAAATCAGAGACCATTGCAGTGCAGGTCTCCCCATTCTTACCCATGTTTTTTTAGGAAAAACATTTGAATCCGACCCAAAATCTAGAATAACTTGGTCCATTTCATATTCACTTATTTGCAAAATGAGCCTCATCTCACGTCCTGTTCTAGACTACACGAGGTCCTTCAAGAGCATTTTCTTTAACGTCACATTTATTTATCAATTCCTATAATCCTTTCACAACCTTGCTATCGTGAAGCAGCTTCATACATGTCTCCAATAACGTGGTAAGCATGGAGGCGTCCACTTCTTCAGATAGCTTATCCCGACTTCCTGAGGTAGAGGCCTCAGCGAAGCTTTTCTTTTCTTCCATGAATGTTTCTTTCATGTGCTCCAAATCAAATCCAACCTCCTTTTCTAGAGATTTACAGACCCACTCACTTTCTTCAGGCTGCTTTCCTTTATCCTTGCTAGTTGTCATTGCACTCCGTAGCATGATATTAACATTAGGATCTTCTTCGTGGGGTTCAACCCTCATCATCTGCAGGTTTTTAGTAGGTTGCTGAGGTTGTGCCCTTTTCTCCTGTATTTTAGCTATCAATATAGGGCAGTCTTCTATCACGTGGTCAAATTGAGTATAGTATCGGTGTGATAGCTACGTCGGGTTCGTAAAATCCTATGTGTAGTGTCCTAGCACTCCAAAATTGTAGTAAATAACTTGTCCCTAACCTCTCGCAAGTCCTCCTCCATCTCAGCCTCATCCGCACCCCTGATATCCTCCACACGCTTCCCCAGTACCTTGATCCGGAGGGCGAGCTTTTATCTGCATTCGATATGTGGGCATTCTTTCCATCATCAACTCATAGATATGGCAGTTACGCTCATCGTGGCCCACTGATTTGCAGAAGTTGCAAAAGAGTTGTTGTGGTGTCTGCACAAATTTCTGCAGCAAGTGACAATTGTCTGTTACATGTTTTCTAGCCACTTGACAGAGAGTGCACCACAACACAGGCCCCGTATTTGGCCCGGCTTGAGCTTCTAACCTTAGAGGCATTATCCCTCCTCCTGCAACATAATTCACGAAGACAGGGCAATGATCTTTATCATGCTCCTGGCTCTTACATTTTAGACACCAAACTTCTTCGTGCACCTCTGGGTGAGCCACTCTATCCTTCTTCAAACTTTGAAACTCTAGGAAAAGATTCTACAATTCTGTGTGGATCTGTTGAACTCCCAAAGCAGCATCTTGAATTAGTGTCTCGTGAAATCTCATTACAATCTCTAGGGCTTCCGTCTAGGTCCAAATCCTTTGTTGTGATAAATCAACCCTTAGGTGAGGCAAGAGAAAAGCTAAAAACCATTCGCGATGATACCCATCCGTAAGATTCATGTTAGCTTCATGGATTTGGAATTTCAATCTCTGATCCAGCTCCTAGGGTGCTTCACCAGGCCTCGTCATGATTTGCTTGAATCTGACGATCAATTGCGATTCACACTTGGGCCTCCTGAATTCCTTATTCAGTGCAGCCTAAATCTTTGCTAACGTAGCCATCGGGTTATTAGTAAAGTACTTAATGTACCATGTTAGCGCGCGATCCTGTAGAGAAGTAACTAACATTTCTTTCTTCATATGATCATCTGTAATATTCTGGGCTATCTACACAGCCTTCACAATGAACCAAAATTGTGCAGGTCCTCATTTCCCAAGCCCTTGAAAATGAGCATCTTCATTGTATTCGCCATATTAAACGGTGGCGGAGGTGGAGGTGGTGTGGGTGAAGGTGTATGTTGTGGAGGTGAAGATGGAGGTGGTGTGGGTGGATGGGGTATTTGCGAGAACCCTTGCCTTATTAACTAGATAACGCTTTGCGGTGAACCCTATCCTGCTCCTTCATCATCACTTAGAGGAGACTCAATCAATGGGCTATTTTCAAGGCCTGATCTCCCTCTATCCCTGAATAACTTTCTACTTCACGTAGCTCCAAACATCAAGGTAATGTCATAACCCACTTTTCACACAAGAGCATTGTAATCCAATTATTCAAAGATCTTAAATACTTACCTCATCGTCCCATGAAGAAGTGTCACTTTGCTTCGTTGTAGCTGACCGAGGTATCAATCACGAATTTTATCACAAATCATCTGATGACATGATCAAGCCAGTGATCGACAACGCACGTGATCTTATCTTGAGAGGCTTCCAATCATCGTACTAGCTTTGGGGTCCACACTATTGGACCGTCAAGCCTCCACCTTCCCTGGTCATCTGTCAATTTAACAATCCACTCATATAGCCCAATCAAGAAGGAACAGAAGAAAATTTCAGGTATCTCTATGTACAGATACCTATCCAACCACTGTTCTTTTATCAAGTGCGTATTTCTATTTTCTCGTTGTTGGGCCACTAGTTTTTCATTATTATTATCACTCTTTAATGCCTATTTCATCCATTTCTACCATTATTTATCACGTCATTTATGATGGTTTATCATATAATTCCATTTTATATTTATTTATGCTCTTATGGATAAATATTTTTTCTTCTCCTTTATTTTTAATAAATTAATGATTATTATGCATTATTTTACCAATGATGGTTTAATAATAAATTTTTTGTAACATCACTCACCATTTTATCCTCCAAGATATTTTTCAAATTGCAAATTTGATCTCCAACTCATCATTAAATATTCCAACTCTAAAATTCACTGTAATAAGAAGTGACAGTTTTGCATTGGACATTTCAGGCAAATGGAGAAGAATCTGGAAAATCCGAAACATGGGGTTTGTCCAGAATGGACTGAATTAGTTTCATAATGAACATTTTTACCAAATTCGGTCCATATTAAGAGAAACGGAAGGTTCTCTGAAGAAGATTTTCTCAGATTCATTGTTGCGGCCGGTTTCCAAATTATCTCAGTTGCAATACCAAATTCGACCTATTCCTATTGAATGCTGATGGAAAGATATTTTATATATGATCTTGCTGATCAATTTGTTGTGAACAATCCAATTTTGTTATGGGAATCATTTTGTAATCATCTCTGTTGTAACTTCTCTTTGCTCTCTGTGTATTTAAATGAAAACAGAGATCAAAGAAGGGGATAATTAGAGATAGGATAGGATAGGATAGGAGGAGAGGGGATAATGGAGAGATTTAGCTTTTCGCTTGGGACCTCAATTGTAATTTCAATATACAGAATGTTATTTTGAAGGACAGATCGTATTGTAATGAGGAGTGAATTTAATGATTAATATATAATTTGCGTTGTTGGTCATTCGGATATTCTGAAGTAGCTCGGCAGTATTCGTTGGTGGCTAGGGCCCGGTCTCTGGCAGATCTTACTGCTATTCCCTATTTGATACTTTTCCATTTCCTGTAAGGTTATTCTGTTTTATATCTTTGCATTTCCTGCGAGTTTATTCTGTTTGATATCTTCTGATTTCCTGTGAGTTTACATTGCAGTTAGTTTACTTTCCTTTATTCTGATCTCATGTACTTTGCAACTTTGTCATTTGATTTCATTTATGCTCATTGCAAATTGAATTAATTATTAGTTAAGACATTAATTCCCATTGATTATGATAAGAGTATGATTAGTATAGAATCAACTGAAAGAGATTGGTTAATGCTACTAAACTCTTGGTTGATGTTATTTCCATTCACATTGCTTAAAGTAGAACAGAGTGTGATTAATGTAGATCCAGCTAAAAGAGATCAGTAACTGCTATAGTGCTCTCGGTTGATGTTATTCCCATTTGAATTGTTTTCTTACGATTGGATTATGGTTTTGCTTGAGATTAAGTCCTGATGCTTATATGTATTTCCTTTAAAAGTTATAGCTTGAGATTTATGATTGCATCCGTTTACTCTTGTATTGAATTTAATAGATTATCTTAAAACATTACTCTCTAGATTTATAGCTTGCACATATTGTGTACACTCTTGAGACAAAAAGACTTACCCAGGTTGATTTTTAATGTGAGGAAATTAGGAGTTTTAAAAGACACCTTTTAGCACCCAACACTTACACTGCAAATTCGTGGATGTTTTTGTCCAACCACTCCTCAATTTCTTTCTTTGTTAGATTCCACTGATGCGACATCACACATCTCTTTATGCAAATCGGTCCTGGCAATGGAACCATTAGTTAGCTTAGGGGGTCTTGACCAAGGTTTAGAGTTAGTTTTGCCAAACAAAATCCCTACGCGACTAGTCCTTTTGCCATCACCCCGCAGAGCGCGAACTGAAGTCTCACCCGAAGCAATATGGTGGGATGCAGGAACCAAGTTTCTGCACCCAGAGATTAGTGTAATGTCGTTTTATGCCCTAACCCTGCCTTCGCATTGATCAATAAGAATTTAGGGCTTATCGTTATAACTTCCCTTAATCTGATTATATACCTCCGCGAACATTCATGACTGTCTATTGCAAACCCTAAACAGGTGAATCAACCACTTACATGCCTCTATGATTACTCCTAACTCTGTATTTACCCAAATCGGCTTAAGTGTTCAATAACTCTAACATGCAACAATATATTCTTCGTGTAAACAGTTATTATTACTTGCATTCATATGAAAATATAAATCATGTAAAACCATGCATCAATACATTATTAATTCATAAACCCATCATTCATCATAACATAATAGCGCATTCATTCATAATAGAGATAAATAGGCAAAACACAAGAATTGTTGGAATAATCTCTTTATTAATACTCCAGTTCTGCTTATAGACTCAAGGCTCCCCTACGCACTCAGTTGCATGGGTCCATGCACTCAGCTGCGGACACTACTTTATGCCTCTACACACATAGCTGCAGAACCTCTCTTCTACTCTAAGCCTTCTTCACTCTTTCCTCTACTGACCCATTACATTCCTCTCCATTGATATATACCTGTCTTAGACTCTCTAAGACTCTCCTTTTTATACAATCCCATGATTCGCGGACCATGGGTAGTTCTATACAAGCCAACACAACTTACATAAAAGAAGGGTAAAAACCTTTATGACACTTTACTATCTATGCGCTCTGTGACCAAAACTTGCAAAGACTTTACATTCTTTACAACAAAACTTGGGCTTTTTTCCCTAAAACTTGGGCTTTTTCCCCAAAATTGACCCTAGGGGACCCTGTCCCAACAAGTGGTCTATGTATATCTTGAAATGGCTGCCCAATAGATAGTGCATGACCTTTTGGAGTGTGTACACCATAGCCAATACCTTGCGCTCTGTTGTGGAGTAATTCTTCTCAGCCTTTGACAATTTTCTGCTTGCAAATTTATAGGGTGATCCAGTTCTCCTTCGCTAGTCTGTGTCAGTACTACTCCCAATGCAATACACAAGGCATCAACATGTACATGGAATTCTTTCTTCCAGTCTGGGAAGACCATTATCGGCATGATAACCATTTTCTCTTTCCAGACTGCGTTGTGATTCTTCATTCCAATAGAATGTAGCATCCTTCTTTAGTAACTTTTCCATAGGCATGGTAATCTGAGCATAAGCCTTGATGAACTTTCGATAATACCCGGTATGGCCCAGTGTTGTGTGCAGCTATTTAACACTCCTTGGGTTTTCCAAATTAATTATTATCGTGATCTTAGCAAGGTCCACCATGAGTGCTTTCCTGCATACCACATGACCCAGCAAAATCCCAAAGGGGACATAAAACAGGCACTTCATCATGTTCAGCGCAATCTGATACCTTCGACATGTATCCATCATTAAGCGCAGACTGTCTTTATGGCGCTTGTCTAGCCCAAACACTGTCCAGTCATCGAAGTAGACCTCCAAAAATTTGTGAATAAACTCCTTGAAAGCTATGATAACTACGTGCGAGAATATTGTTGGCACATTCTTAAGTCCAAACGGAATTATTGTATACTACATACAACCCCATTCTGTCGCAAAGGTTGTTTTACTCCTATCTTCTGGCGTGATCTTGATCCGATCGTATCTAGATAACCCATCAGTAAATGAATAGGCCTCCTTTCTGCCAACATTGTCCGAGACCTCGTCAGTAAATGGTGTTAGGAAAGGATCATGGAAACAAGCATCATTAAGCTTTCTGAGATCTATGCAAATCCTTATTTCATCCTTCTACTTCATTTCCTAAACTACCATTGGGCTCACCCAATCAGATTCCTCCATTGGTTCAATAATACATGCCTCAAGCATCTTATCCAACTCTAAACATACCTTTTCCTTGTATTTGGGATTAAGGCGATATAGTCTCTACTTAATGTGTTTCCGTCTAGTTTCAGATTTATTTTCATCACTCCTAATTATCTTATGATTATTTTCAAGTCAAAAAAATTTGTAGGAAATAAATCCTCATATTCACGGAGCAACTCAGTGACCTTATCTACTGTAGCATCATCCCAGCAATCCCCAATATTTTCAAACTTTGGCTCTGCTTCTGTGCCAATGTTTACTTGTCTAGTTTTCAACGGTGCAATGATGTTTGTATTCTCTGTCTGTGGTCCCTCTACCCCATGGTGGCCTTCTATTTTTGGAATTTTAATATTCTTTGGATCCTCATCCTCTCCTTCAGTAGGCACATTATAGCATTTCAACACATGGCACAACTAGGTGCTCTAATCTGGTTGAATCAATTCCAAAGGAGCCTGTGGTATTCTGAAGATTGCTGCCTTAACCTCCTGCAGTGCCTCATCAAAGATTTTGAACCTGTCTTCAAAGCTGAATGTCCTCACAAACCCTTCTCTTAAGACATCCCATTCTATGGTGCCATGGCAGAGCTCCGTCTCTAAATACCAATTCATAGGGATTGCGTCTAGAGTGTGACAAAATAAATGCACCCATTCTGGCTGTGGTTCTATTCCATAAACCTTAGTCCATTTGACCAAGTGATCTTGTGGATCATTCCTCCCATCATATTTCTCATGTGCCCGTACTTTAGGTCGACCAAACTATGTTATCATCATCCTTCTGTAATCGCACCATTCATCAAAGGTGTCTTTGTGCATAATCCTCTGGAACTTCTCTTTCAAAATCATCCAAAAATTTATCCATGTCAGTTAAACCATCATAATAAGGAAAATTTATTACCTCTGATGACACACAGTGCAATGATTTGGTCACCATGTTGCAGTGCAGTGTGGATACTTCATGTAGCATGTTTTTCCCATGTTCCAACTCTTTGTCTAAATCCTAGGCACACAAACTTTCCCGATCCTATGAAATTCATCCATCAGTTGTCAGATTAATCCAGTCTTGGTCTCACGCTATTATTTTATAGATCTAATCCAAATCATCATCACTCTCCTCATAGTCGCGGACCGATTCAATATAGCGTGGTCCTTCTGTAGGGTCCAATGGTACTACAATGTGAAGCGACTTCCATTCAAACAACATTTTCCTCTTCTTCAAATTGATGACCTCATTCATGTCGATAGCCCAATTAATTCCTAGGTGCATGGGGTATGGATTGTTATCATCAACAATCTCTATTATTTCAAATTAGCCATTGCACTCACACCTTCTATACCTACAGTAACTCCCTGCAGTTGTCCCATAGGGATAATCTTCTGCTAGTTCGCCATCCTCAGTTTAATCAGATACCACTGCATCATAGGCCTCCCCATTCTCTCCCATGTTCGTTTAGGCAATACGTTCACGTCAGACTCCAAATCTAGAATAACCTGGTATATCTCATAATCTCATATTTTTGAGGTAAGCCTCATCTTGCACCCTGTTCTTTCCTTATGCATACCGATATTTCTGAATACTCGCAGTCCATGAGGAGAATTATCCTTATCCGCACATTTGTTTATCAACTCCTGTAGCCGTTTTACAGCCTTGCTATCGCGTTGTAGTTTCATACAAGTTTCCAAGAATGTGGTAAGCATGGAGAGGTCAACCTCTATAGGTGCGCTAGTATCTAGTAGTTTGTTTTGACCCCCTAAGGTAGACGCTTCAGCGAAGCTTTTCTTCGCTTCCATGAATTTTTGCTTCAAGCACTCCAGATCAAACCCAATCTCCCTTTCTTGAGCCTTGCAGAACCATCCACCTTCTTGTTGGCTTGTTGGGGCTTGACCTAGATTCAGATTTAATTAGCCAAACAAATCCCTATACTACTAGCCCTTTCGGCAATAGTCCATGGAGCATGAACTGAGGTCTCACCCAAAGTAGTATGGGAGGGTGCTAGAACCAGGTTTCCACACCCTTGAGATTTCTGAGAAGTATGACTGGATATCTCTATGTTCATGTGCGCAGGTCGCTTCACGCACTTCCCATTCCTCGTAGCCTGATACTTTGCCTTCGCATAGCTCTAAGCAGAGGTTGCACTGTGCTCTACGCTATTTCCCGAGATATTACTTATCTTCTAGTGTTAATTAATTACCTTCACCTACTTGAATGTATTAAGTTATCATTAGCAATACAAAACATTCATACATGATCGTGCAGTAAATAAATATTACACTTGCAAATTATATCCAATCATGCATTAAACCAGGAAAATATACACAGAATTATAGAAAAACTTCTCTTTATTGATTCTCCCATTGGTTACAGACTCGACCTGCCCTACGCACTCAGCTGCAGGGGTCTGTGCACTCAGCTATGGACTTCTAAACCTCTGTGCACTTAGCTGCAGAGCCTTCTCCTACTCTACGGCCCACAGACATGCTTTACACTCTGACTCAATCACTTATACTTCTCATGCTTCTCTTTTATTCCTCTATTCCTTAGTTATCATTTACACTTAGAGCCTCGCTCTATTTATACAATCCCATCATCTGCAGACCATGGATAGGACTATCTAGCTAACATTACATTACAAAAACTAGGGTGGACAACCCTGTGACTCTATTATACTTTCGCACCCCGCGCCCGCAATTCGCGGAGCTTTTACAAAAAGATTCTATCAAAACTTGGGCTTTAATCCTAAAAACATGCCTTGGGGGGATTCCATGCCCAACAGGATTCCAACACAAACATCGTGACTTGCCCTTGAGTCACTCTATCAGTGTGGAGATCTTTGCACAGAGTCCCTCCAACTATTCTCGAACTGCAACAAGATTAGCAGCGCACTGAGCTGCTGCTTGCTGGATTTGTTGCATATGTTGTTCTGAGACCTCTGTGTCGGAAGTAATTCTCTACCTCAGTGCGTGTATCCCCTATATGTGTGTGAGCTTGCCTTCAATTTCTACTGTGATGGTGAAGGCCTCGTCAATCCAAGGCTGAATGCATGCCTTCAGGACTGCTTCCTTCTTCTGTCTTTCGTCCACCTGCTCTTTCAGCGCTTTATCCTATTGCATCCGTGCGAGCCTCTGAGTGAGGGCCACTGTCTGTGCAGTTCCTTTGACAATGTCATACCACTGTTGGAGTTCTTGCGCCTCTGTCTCTAAGCGCTAGATGTGGGGGTCCTCCTGTAGATTTGTGAGGACCTCAAATGATTCTTCCAACATGTTGGTGCAGTCTCGCATTGCACTGCCAATTTTGTCCCGTCCTGTTGTGATAGCGCTAGTGCACTGCTCTCTAACTTCCCGAGGGGTGGATGGCTATGCCTTTAACCGCAGTTCGGTGACCTAAAGGTTCAGCTTTGTCATTTCCTCTCGTGCCTTGTGCACCCCTGCTGCTAACCTATGGATGCGCACCTCTGCTGGTATGTCTACTAGGATGGCTAGCTCTGGGATGATTTGGCAAGCTTCATCTATTGCCTGTACTAGTTTTTCATTCTGCGACACCACTTCATCATGCTACGAGCTCAATTGTTCCATATTGATTTTTTTCTCGATGACGACTTGCAGTGTGCGGTTCTCCCTAGCTCGCAACCCTACAGTTATCCCATCCTGCAAAACATATATGGTCTCTCACATGGGTGCAGCCATATTGATACCAAGACCCTTCAGCTCGCTAACCGTAGGCATGTTGGCCTCATTTGTTGTCACTAGTGCCCCTTTCAGCAGCATTATGGTATTCGACATCCACGCACGCAACATCTATTCTGTTGTCCTTATTCTGACTATGAGGTCAGTCGACAGGGTACTAGCCTGAGGAGGGCATACCTGTAATTCCTGCAACTATACCTCAAGGCCCCGAGCACAATATGGTTCTCCTGCATGAAATTTCGGAGGGCCTCAGAGGTGACATCACGCACTGTCTCACTGATGTCGTGCAGATCACCCTCAGTTAGGGTGATTAGGTCAATAAACAACTTCGATGCCTTAACCTTCTTGCGCAGCCCTGTTCACTCGGCTAGGTGCTGGCGCTTCAACTATGTGGACGCGATTTGTGGGTCCACGCCCCCCTCTTCTTCCTCTGCTTCTTGCCCATGTGGAGGCAATGTTTGGCCCTCTCTCACCTTTTCAGCTGCCTCCTGTGTTGCTCTTGCTATGGCATTTTCCTGCTCAGTTATCATCTATGCAGCGTCTTGCGCCGCCCACACTTCTACTGCTGCTGCCTCCTTCCTTCTCTTTTCTGCGCACTGTGCGATGCACATTTTGGCCTCGTTTTTCTTCCTTTGTGCCACTGAATTCTCTATCTTCATGATGTCTGGAGCACGCCACTCCAGTGGCCATGTCTCTAGGATGTTGAAGATGACATCGTCTGTGGCTACAAAGGGTAGCTTCCTCCATTGTTTGGTCGGGTCCTTGCGTGCTCTAATGTAAATGCTATGGATGTCCGCTTTAAATTTTGCAAAACTCTAAAGGCTATTGTAGACAGTGGGCTAAAACTATGGCTTGTGGTTGATCCCCATTCTGAGGTTCATCTCCATGAACACTCATAATATTTTACTGTTGTGGATCCTCTTGGAATCCTTTGTGGCCCAGAACGAAGTGTACTTCGCAGCCTCTGGCAAATCTCTGTCAATCATGGGGAATTGACTATCCTCTACTAATTCCCCTCCCATGAGCACTATGGACATTAGAAGCCATGCATAGTGGAACATTTTGCGCTATTCCTGAGCTTTGTGGAAATTCTCTAAAAAATCCTTGTAGAGGAACTTGGACCAGTTAAACTGGACCCCATCCGCGCACTACTCAGCTAGTGCTACCACTAACACGTGTACCTCGTCTACACGGAAGTTGCGCATAACCTTACCAGCCAGTATTTGGGTTTCCACTTTCACTACCTTGTCACTGATGCTGGATATGGCGTAGCCCCTTTTCTTCTTCACCAACTTGTATTCTTTCTTCATGGCCTCTGTGATGGCCAAGTAACTACTATTCCCATTCGAGATGTCTGTGGGGTCCTCTCCTTTGCATGGAAGCTGGGAAATGCTGTGAATCAAGTCTATCGTGATGGGGATGGGCTCCTCCAGCCATAAACACCCATCATGCACCAGGCAAAGAAGTTGCCTGAGGACAAAAATGGTTATTGGGGCACCCAGAGTAGGTTCAGTAGCCCAACACTTTCCACTCTGCGCAACCACTTTCCCGGCACTAATTTTGTAACCCCACCCTCTGTTTTCTACTTGGGCTTCATGAGGTGTTAGGTTGCAAGGTGAGGGAACTTCTCGTGGTCATGGAGGTCAAAATCTTCAAATTTTAAGCTCGGCACCCAGCCCAGGTGGGTGCCTTCAAAAATAATGTTGTCTGGGAGGAGCGGGGTCTAGAGCAAGCTCTTGGTCTCGTCAAGGTCCTTAGGCACTCTAGCCTTTCCTTTTTGTGGGGGGACATAGGCGATCAGCTTTTCGAGGAGTGCGTAGGCTCAGCTTCCTCCTCCATGCCTTCATCCTCATCTTCTACAATGAATAGGTCCTCCGGGTCTTCTTCTTCTTCATCAATCTCTATGGTGGCCGCTTCCCCTTTTCCTCCATTAACAACTTGGTGCGCAGCGGGTTTTGCGGGGACACATGTACAGGAACCATTGCTCGCTTGTCCTTCTTGGATCTTAGCATGCGCAGTGATTTTGGGATTTCTTTCTCAATCTCGACACCTTCCAGAGCATCCCCCACAATCAGGGCCTACACAGCCTCTTCGAAAGTGGTTTTGTTATCTCCATAACATCCTCAGTTTTTGCCATCGTGTCCATCTAGAAATCTAGCACTCATGAACTCAAGGGCTCAATTAATGCTCGACACACAACAATCAAGGCTCTGCTCAATAGCTCAATTCGCGAATGACCAAGTGTTGTTGTTGGGCAACCCTTTATAATTTATAGCTCTTTTTGAATTTGAATTCGACCGTTCCCCCTGAATCTGGTTCATTAATGCTCCCTTGGCAATCCATTTTCCCAAATCTTGCCCATAAATCACGTCTTAAATGCCTCTCGCGTACTCCATTTGGTCTTAAGTCGAGCATCCCATCATGAACAGTGACTTCAACGGTCACTTTCTAGCCAACCTGCACGGCAGCGCAACCCCCCATGTGCGGTCACAGACCTTGTGTATCTTTGCTTCTGTGCGCAGCTCCAACATCGTGCAGCTCCCGGGAAGAATAGTTTATAGTCCCGCACTCCCTTTCAACTGCCTGGGGTGCTAAGACTGTTCTTCCTTCAGCGAGTCAGGTGGTCGCACCACCTGTGTAAAGTTTCATCCTATCATTCATCATGTTTCCTGGAGAATGCCCACCTTTTATTGTTATTGTCAACATCACGCGCTTTACCATCTGCAATGCGCTACACTGGTCAATACGCTTAGCAATGTGTGGTCCAAGCCAAGGCATCAACCTCATCAATTCGCGACGATAGGCCTTAAACTTATCATCATGGTCGTACGCATCTTGACTTGTCACCTTGATCTTTTGGTCAAGAAAATATTCCTTTATCTCGTCTTCCAGCTTCTTGACTTCGGCATCCACCAGAGCACTTTTCTTCCTTAATCGTACCCTTTCTTCTTCAAGTTCTTGGAGTCTAAAATATCCCTGTTGGATTTTTGCTTCCAAGGTTCTGCGAACCGTCGTATCTATCAAGTGTTATCATGTGCAGTATAAGCTCTCCAAGTACTATAGGGCTTACTACAGTTTCTTCATACTCTAGCCTTGACGGTGCCACCCGATCAAGTTTTTGCATGCGGTCCTATAAGCCCAAAGAATAAAGGTACATGTAGGTCCGAGTCAGTCTATTTCACATTGTGGACCTTTTTCACTGCTTCGTGTACTTTGTTAAAAGCTTCTGTGTGAATATTCTTCTGTGCACTTGGTCTTTCCATACTTCATGGTCCCAACCAAAGGGGTCATTCGCACCATTGTCTTCCTTGCACCTACTTACTGATTGTGTCTTCTACTACGAGGACAGCGTGCATTCGTACAGGTTTAGCACCATATGCTTGTATCCACCTGGATAGGTGGGTGTGTGGGTTGGTTCATTCAACAACTTTATCTATTAATCGCATCAGAGGCTTCCCAAACCGCATGCGCATCATCCTTTTGCATTCGTGCCAATCCTCAATACTTTGTTGGTGTGTACCCCACCATCTTGCAGGCGTAGCTCACAGTACCCACTTCAAAGCATCGAAGTGTTGTTGTTCCAGCACTTCTCGTTCAAATTTGTTCAGGAAGTCATCCACCTCGCTTAACCCATCATACATAGGCAGATCTCTTACCTCTGTTGCTATGCAGCACAACGACCTTGTCATCATGTTACAGTTGAGTGTGGTTACCTTGTGTAACCGGTTCTGCCATTGTTCTATCTCTTCGTCAAAATTTGAGGTGCAGGAGCTTTCGCGCTCCCATGAGATTCGGCCATCCATGGTTGGATTTACCCAGTCTTTCTCCCGCATGGTTATCTTGTAGATGTAGTCCATATTGTCGTTACTGTTGTAGTCACACACTGGCTCTGTGTAGCATGATCCTTCTACAGGGTCTAAAGGTACCACTACGCGTAGAGACTTTTTCTCAAAGATCATCTTGTGCTTCTTTAGATTTATCACTCCATTCATGTCAGTGGCCCAATCTATCCCCAATAGCGCGGGGTAGGGATTGTTGTCATCAACAATCTCTATCACTTCAAAATTTGCTAGCGCGCTTTCTCCTTCGATATCTACTATGATTCCCTGCAATCTCCCCATAGGTAGGATCTTTTGCTGGTTCGCCATTCGTAGTTGGATAGGAGACCATTGCAACATAGGCCTTCCCATGCACTCCCATGTCGACTTTGGTAGGACGTTCACATCCAATCCTAGATCCAGAATCACTTGATCCATCTCATATTCCCCTATCTACACAGTCAATCTCATTTCCCTTCCTGTTCGCGTCATGTGCTTCCCGAGCTTTTGGACTGTGCGCAGTTCTCCTGGTGCGGTCCCAGCGCATCTAGTTATAAGTTCTTGCAGCCCCTTTACAACCATGTTGTCATGCAGCAGCTTCATGCATGTCTCCAAGAAAGTCGTGAGCATCGATGGGTCCATTTCCGGCTCCAATCTGTCTTTACTTCTTGAAGTGGAGGCATCAGCGAACCTCCTCTTAGTTTCCATGAAGGTCCCCTTAGTGCACTCCAAATCAAATTCTGGTTCCTTCGTTGGAGCCTTGCGAACCTAAGTGCTTTCTTCAAGTTGCTTGCCTTTGTCATGCCTTGTCAGAATACCACTCTGGAGCACAATATTTACATTAGGGTCTTCCTCGCACGGCTCAGACCTCATCATTTGCAGGTTCTGAGTCGGGGGAGGCTAGAGTGCTCCTTTATCGTGCAACATCACTATCAGTGTGGGACAATCCTCTATCTCATGGTCAAGTAACGTACAATACAAGCATGATGGTCGTGTTGGATTCATACAATCGTGGGCAAAATGTCGTGTCCCTCCGCAATTGTAACATATCAGTTGTCTACGACCTCTTCCTAGTCCCCCTCCACCTCAGCCTTGTCCGTGTGCCTAAAATCCGATTCGCTCCATCCCTGCATTCTGGTCCAAGGGCTACGTTTCGGCCTAAACACTGTAGGTAGGAGTCTGATCCATGATCATTTCATAACTTCGACAGGCGCGCTCATCATGGCCTACTGATCTACAGAAATTACAGAACAATTATTTTGAATTCTGCGTATACTTTTGCAATAAATGGTAATTATTTTTAGCATGCTTTCCTCCTATCTGAAAAACCACGCACCATAGTGTAGATGTCGCGCTTGGTATCGCTTGTGCCTCTGGTCTTAGTGGCATTGGCCCTCCTCCCGCAAGGTAATTCACGAACACCAGGAAATGATCCTTGTCATGCCCCTGGCCCTTGCATTTTATGCACCCTATGTCATCGTGCATCTCTAGGCTATAGGTTTTAACCCCGTATATAAATTACCTGCATACGAATTCTAAAACATAGAAAATAAACAATGCGAGAGCATAACACATAAAACACATATACACAGAGATTTTCCCCTGGATCCAAAAACTGAGACTACCAGCTTGATTTTTCATTATGTTCCTTTCAATGTTACAATACATATTTATACATGTCGAAGCATCCAATACCATGGACCGAAAACCATCATGTCCAAAATCATGGACCAAAAAAAATCACGTCCAAAACCATGTGCGAACAACATGCACAAAACCATAGGTAGGTCCGCCCAACCTAATATAGGGTCCAAAAAACAAAATTTTCTGGGGCGCTTCCCCAGACCCCATAGAGGGGGGTTACTTGCACCCCTCAAACCCCCTGTGACCCCCCCGCTACGCAATCGTCGCAACGAGGGGGGTCTTCACCCACCCTCTAACCCCCTAGTTAACTACATGGGCTAGTGGTGGAAACAATATAACACAACCCAACATTCTCCCACTTGTTGTTTTCTTTCCAAAGGGGCCCACAAGAGAGCTTAGTCATTTATCTAGCCCTGCAACACCCATTGTTTCTCTACACCAAGAGAACTTCTCAGAGCTCACAGATTTTGTCAATGCATTTGCAATATTCTTCAAAGTGTCCACCATTACCAGCAACACCTTTTTGTCTTCTATCATATCCCTCACAAAGTGATATTGAACATCAATGTGCTTTGTCTTTGAATGATATTCATGGTTCTTTGCTAAGAAAATTGCACTTTGGCTGTCACATTCTATCCTTATAGCTCCCTATACTAATCCCATACTTGAACACAATCTTTGCAACCAAACTTCTTCCTTGCTTACATGAGTGGCTGCCATGTATTCTGTCTCTGTAGTTGATAGTGCCACTACACATTATTTCTTACTCATCGAATTGACTGCACCTCCAAATAGGTGAAACACATACCTACTTGTAGATCTTCTTTGATCCAGGTGGATATTGGTGGCCACCTGCCAAGTCCACCTGGACCCCCACCATTGTTTCTCTCAGCATTTTCAGTTTCCTTAATTGTAGCACAACTTACTATTTTTAGCAATTTTTCGGGTCCTGAACTTCTAGAGCCGTTTTGAGGCCCTAAACGATGTTTTTTGGGAAATCTGGGGGCAACATGGGTCCATGGACAAATGTTGCCCTTCCCAAAGTGGTAGTGCTCGAATAGATCTTTCTAACGAGCTATTGTACGTGTCAAACGGAGATCGTATGCCAAAGTTACGACCCCGGGAAGTTGATGTACCAATTTACCCAAACGGGACCCACAGTTTGGTGTTTCATCTCCTAGGGTTAGGTTTTGGAATGTGAATGGTTTTCCATTGTTTCTCAACAATAAATAGGCCTTCGAGCCTCATTGTAACACAGTTCAGAGGCATGTAGCCACCACATCTCTTCTCAGAGATAAGCTACCATCGCCCTAGTTGGTTTATTTGCATTTCTGGTTGTAAGCATATTTCAGTATTTTCCATTAATGAAATGAAGTATTATTTCCGCTGCATATTTGTGTATATGGTTATCTCTATAATTTGTTGCGTTCCTATTTAAATCTGGATCAATGGTATCAGAGCGGTCTACTTTTTCTCTGTTTTTCTTTGCATGTCCCCAACAAGGTTGGGATATAAGGAGTTAGGGCTTGAACTGGTTGAAACTTTGCAAGACCAGCCTCGCAAATCCCAACGGCCTCCCATGGCGGATGAGAAGAAAGACGAGGGGGTAGGAGATCCCATCAAAATCTTGCTCGAAGAAGCCCTCGAGCGACAACGAAACGCGATGATGGACAGCTTTGCCCAGATCCTTCAGCGGCTACCCAGAAGCGACGCATCGGCTTCCAGCAGCTACTCTGGAAATGCCACGCCCTTTAAGGTACAAGTTAATTTTGAAATCCCCATATTCGAGGGTCAGATAGACGCAGATGCCGTAGATAAATGGTTAAATCTGCTAGAGGATTATTTTTCTGTTCATGAATTTTCGAGTCGGGAAAAGATTGTTTTCGCTCTTCTCAAAGCAGCCCCCCACGTCAAGGACTGGTGGGAAACCTACTACGAGCAGAAGGATGAAAGTACTAGCTCACTATTTTCAGCCGCACCCACCTGGAATTCATTCCGGGATGCTATCAAGGAGCAGTACTACCCTGTCGGGAGCTATGAGGATGAATACGTAAAGTGGACCACGTTGCGGCAGGGAAGGGACAAAGACGTGCCGGAGTTCACCAATCTTTTCCATACCCTTGGCACAAAGTTGGGTATCAAGGATCCGGAGCAACATTTGATACTCAAATACCGTGGCTGCCTGCACAAGTACATCCAGGAAGAAATACAATTCCTGAACATCTCCTCGCTCGGCGCAGCATACCGATATGCCGTCAAGGTCGAACAGAAGTTTAAACAAAAGAAGCGAGACTTTGGATCTACGAATCCAAAGCAGGGGAAAGGTGCCCCTAAACCACAAAACAAAGGACAAAGCCAAGTCGGGATAGCCCAAGACAACCCGACGAAGCTGCAAGCAAAGAACAGCGCCGCGAAGCCGAAAAAGGACACTGGAAAATGGTGTGAGTTCCATAAGAGCTCCACTCACAACACAAGTGAGTGTCGGGCCAAGCAGTCACTGGTGGCTGAGCTAAAGCTTTCAGAATCAGATGCATGTTCCGACTCTGAGTCAAAACCTGATAAGGGGAATGAAAAAGGGAAGCAGATCATTGATGCGGATCCCAATGCCACTGTTGCTACCGACAAGATCCAGAAAGATGAACCCAAAGATCCAGAGGAGGAGGAGCATCTCTTCCACTCCCAGATGTGGGTAAAGGGCTCCCCGATACAGTTCATTGTTGATAGCGGGAGTCAAAAGAACCTCATTTCGGCAAAGGTTGTGAAGCGGTCGGGCTTACCGACCACAACACATCCACAACCATACACCATTGGGTGGCTTCACCAAGGACGAGATCTTCGCGTGAGCCAGTAGTGTCGCCTTCCATACAACATCAAGCCCTTCACGGATGAGGTATTGTGTGACATTGCTCCCCTTGAAGTTTGTGATGTATTATTAGGACAACCATACTTGTGGAAGCGAAATGCTGTGTATGAATCAAGGCCCCGTGCTGTTATTATTACATTGGGAAATAAGTTGTACAGGATACCAGAGGTAGCACCACCTACCGCCATCTCTTTGGTTACTGCAAAACAATGCAGTAAGATCATTTCCAAAACCAGGAAATTTGTTTTCCTGATGATACGCCCTCAAGGAAAGAAGAAGACAGTGGCCGCGGCCTTCAGAAGGGGTCCCTCTACACGACAACTACAGATGGACAAGGTTGTGGAGGAGTACGAGGACATCTTCACCTCCCCTGCAGGGGTTCCTCTGCACTGTCAGGTCAAGCACTCCATCGATCTGACCCCAGGTGCGCCGCTACCCAATGGACCAATTTATCGGCGCTCCGTTCTGGAGAACAATGAAATCAAGAGGCAGATTCAAGAGCTCCTGCAGAAAGGTCACATTCGTCCAAGTTCATCACCTTGTGGGAGCCCGATCGTGTTGGTACAGAAGAAGGATGGGACGTGGAGACTCTGTATTGACTATCGGGCACTGAACAAGATCACTGTCCGTAATAGGTACCCGATCCCACGGATTGATGACCTCCTGGACCAACTAAAGGGGCCGAAATATTTTAGCAAGATCGATCTGAAGTCAGGATATCACCAGGTACCAATCAAACCCTCTGATGTGTGGAAGACTGCCTTCAAATCCAAGGAGGGCCTTTTAGAATGGTTAGTTATGCCTTTCGGATTGACGAATGCTCCTGCAACCTTCATGAGGCTAATGGATGACATCTTGCGGCCATTCACCAACTCCTTTGTAGTAGTATACTTGGATGACATTCTGATCTTCAGCCAGAGTTGGGAAGATCACCTCCACCACATCCGACAGGTTCTCCAAACACTGCAGCAACACAAGCTATGTGTGAATTTGGAGAAATGCACTTTTGGCATGACCCAGGTTCAGTATCTGGGATACATCATTGATGAACAGGGGGTGCATTTCGATCCAGCCAAGATCCAAGTCATTCGGGATTGGCCATCTCCAACCACTCTAACAGAGCTCCGCAGATTTCTAGGTCTTGCCAACTTCTACCACAGGTTCGTGTTGGGGTTTTCTCATATTACTTGGCCCTTGAGTCAAGTCACCAAGGGAGGGGCGAAAGCAAAATTCTTTTCGTCTGAATCTCAACAGAAGGCATTCATGGAGTTGAAGGATCGCCTCTGCACGGCACCAGTGCTCGCGCTACCAGATTTAAAACAACCATTTGAGGTCGAGACAGATGCCTCTGACTATGCTATTGGGGCAGTCCTTACTCAACATGGACATCCAGTGGCATATCACAGTGAAACACTTTCAGACACAGTCCGGAACTACCCCACTTATGATAAAGAGATGTATTCCATTGTACAGGCCTGCCGACAATGGAAGCATTACATTTTGGGGAAGGAAACGGTCATCCACACAGACCACCAACCCCTACAGTTCATACAAACCCAAGGGAAATTGAAGAATAATCGCCATCAGAAGTGGTCTACATACCTGCAACAGTTCCACTTGAATATCAAGTATAAGAAGGGCAGCACCAATAATGTTGCAGATTGCCTCAGTCAACCACTGATCATGGCGTTAACCACCGTGCTCAACTCTTGTGGGCACGAGACTTCTGATTGGCCACTTCTCTACAAAAGCAACCCAGAATTTGGCCACACATACCAGACACTCTTGGAGGGTCGGCATGTTCCCTATTTTCACCTCCAGGATGCCCTGTTATGCCACCTGGGTCACCTTTGTTTTCCTTCAAGCGAGCGTGCCAAGATGATTTGGGAAGCACACTACAGTCGGGCTGCTGGGCATTTTGGGGTCGAGAAAATAGTGGCAGTACTGCAAAAGTATTTCTATTGGCCGAATCTTCGACAGGATGTTGGGAAGTGCATCAGATCATGTACTGACTGTGCCATTGCCAAACCGACCATTAAGAAGCACGGCCTGTATACCCCATTTCCTACCCCTAGTCGACCTTGGGAATCCATCTCCATGGATTACATGTCAGGCCTTCCTTCCACTAAGCATGGAAATCACTGTGTTTTTGTGGTTGTCGACAGGTTCTCGAAGATGGCCATTATGGTGGCCTGCAAGAAGAATATCACAGCAGAAGCCACTGCTAAACTCTTCTTTGAACGAGTGTGGGTGCACTTTGGGATCCCACAGTCTATCATCTCAGATCGGGACAGTCGGTTTCTCAGCACATTTTGGTCCAGTCTCTGGTCAATGTTGGACACCAAACTCACAAAGTCCACAGCCTTCCATCCTCAAACTGATGGCCAGACAGAGGTTGTCAATAGGATGATTGTGCACATTCTGCGCATGTATAACTCAAAGCATCCACGCACATGGGACGAGAGCCTCCCCTATGTTCAGCACAGCTACAACCAAGCTCTTCACAGCTCCACTGGCCATAGCCCTTTTCAGGTGGGTTTGGGATTCCAGCCACTATGCCCCATTGATGTGGCCATGCCACTTGCAGCTACTCACATAAATTCAGCTCATGTCCAGTCCGAAACAGATAAGGCCACCAGCTTCATTGAGCGCATCCAACATATTCGCCAGTAGTTCCATGACATTCTTGAGAAATCAAATGCCAAGTACAAGCAGCGACATGATCAACATCGGGTGCCACACAAGTTTCAGGTGGGCGACAAAGTCTGGTTGCATTTGCAAAAGGAACGCCTTACTGGAGCCTATCGGAAATTGAGACCACTCCGATATGGTCCTTACACCATTACTAAGGCTATGGGAGACAATGCATTTGAACTCAGCATTCCCCCATTCCTTGGCCTGCACCCAGTGTTCAATGTGGACCGCCTTCGGCCATACTTTCCACCATTGCTAGACACATCCGACATTGCAGAACAGCTCAAACCCACAGAATTAAATCCAGATTGCATGGAACAAGCTGTAATTGATCGGATCATGGACACATAGATCAATAACACTCGCCAACAGAATATCCAACTATATCGAGTTGTCAAAGCAGGGCAAGTGGCTCACCAGGGAACAAGTTCAGCAAAAGTTTCCTCATCTCATGGAGGAACTCAACGCAATGGGAACCATTGCTTCCTAAGGGGGGAGGAATGATCCAGGTGGATATTGGTGGCCACCTGCCAAGTCCACCTAGACCCCCACCATTGTTTCTCAGCATTTTCAGTTTCCTTAATTGTAGCACAACTTACTATTTTTAGCAGTTTTTCGGGTCCTGAACTTCTGGAGCTGTTTTGAGGCCCTAAACAACGTTTTTTGGGAAATCTGGGGCAACATGGGTCCATGGACAAATGTTGCCCTTCCCAAAGTGGTAGTGCTCGGATAGATCTTTCTAACGAGCTATTGTACGCGTCAAACAGAGATCGTATGCCAAAGTTACGACCCCGGAAAGTTGATGTACCAATTTACCCAAACAGGGCCCACAGTTTGGCGTTTCATCTCCTAGGGTTAGGTTTTGGAATGTGAAGGGTTTTCCATTGTTTCTCAACAATAAATAGGCCTTCGAGCCTCATTGTAACACAGTTCAGAGGCATGTAGCCACCACATCTCTTCTCAGAGATAAGCTACCATCGCCCTAGTTGGTTTATTTGCATTTCTGGTTGTAAGCATATTTCAGTATTTTCCATTAATGAAATGAAGTATTATTTCCGCTGCATCTTTGTGTATATGGTTATCTTTGTAATTTTTTGCGTTCCTATTTAAATCCGGATCATTCTTTGATCCAGATCTCCAGCCTAGTCTGAGTCAACAAAGCCATGAATATCCAACACTCTTGTCCAATCCTGATCTCCCTTGGTAGCACAAACCATAATCACTAGTGCCACGCAAATACCTAAAAACCCACTTCATTGTTGTCTAGTGCTCCTTCCCTGGTTTTGACATAAACCTACTCAATACTCCCACTACATGTGCAATGTCTAGTCTAGTACAGACCATTTCATACATCAGGCTACCGACTGCACTTGCATATGGAACATAGGACATGTCCTCTTCCTCTTCTTGTGTCTTGGGACACTGTTTGATAAATAACCTCACACCTACAGGAATAGGAGCCTTCACCAGTTTACTATCCTACATATTAAACTTCTACAGTATTTTCCCAACATACTTCCTCTGTTTTAACCAGAGCTTCCCCTTTTCCTAGTCCCTTTTAATTTCCATGCCCAAAATATAGTTTGCAGCACCAAGATCTTTCGTGTTGAATTTGGAGGACAACTAGGTCTTCAAATCCTAGATAATTTCTTTGTCATTTCCAACAAACAACATATCATCCACATACAAGACCAGATAAATAACACGGTCACCAACTAATTTAAAATACACACAGTGATCTACTTTGCTTCTAGTGAAGCCAAGTCCCCATATAAATGTATCAAATTTATGGTACCACCTCCTTTGTGATTGTTTTAACCCATACAGAGACTTCTTTAACTTGCATACCATTTCTTTCTTACCCTTCACTACAAAACCTTAAGGTTGCTTCATGTAGATCTCCTTTTCCAGATCCCCGTGAAGAAATGTTGTCTTCGCATCCATCTGTTCTACCTCAAAATCAAAAGCATCAGCAACAGATAAAAGTAATCTAATAGAAGCTAGCTTGGCAACCAGAGAAAAAAATTCACCAAATCAATTCCTGGCACCTGGGAATAACCTTTTTCTACCAACCAAGCTTTGTATTTCTCCACCTTTCCTTCTACATTTGTCTTCTTCTTGAATACCCATTTGTTGCCAATGGGTTTCCTTCCAGCCAACAACTCCACCAAATCCCAAGCCTCATTTTTGTGCAAAGATGCCATTTCATCAACCATGGCCTCTTTCCACAGTTTGTCATCCTATGAATCTACTGCTTCCTTCACAGTTCTGGGATAATCATCAGTAACATATAAAGAAAAATTTGAACAGAAAGCAAATGGACTATACCTTTCCGGCAGCCTTCTTTCTCAAACTGATCTTCTTACACCCGAAGTTTGTGGCTCTTCATCTTTTGATTCCTCCTCTACTATAGAGTTTGATTCTTCCTCCTTAAGCTCAAACTCTATCTTTTCAGGTTCCTTTGGTTAGACTTCATGTTTAATAACATCTTTCACATCTCTGAACACCACATCTCAGCTATACACAACCTTCCTTGTTATTGGGTTCCAAAGCTTATAACCCTTTAAACCATCCTTATACCTAATAAAGATGCACTTTTCAGATTTACTATCCAACTTGGTTATTTTCTCCTTTGGAACATGTACATATGCATCACATCCAAATGCCTTGAGATGTGAAATAGATGGTCTCTTACTAGTCCATACCTCTTGTCGAGTCTTATCCTCCAACGCTAATGAAGGTGATATGTTGACTAGGTAACATGCTATCTCCATTGACTCTTCCCAGAATTCCTTTCCTAACTTGGCACCATTGAGCATGCTTCTTGCCCTTTCCATCAACATCTTGTTCATTCTCTCTGCAACTCCATTTTGCTCAAGTGTGTATGGAGTAGTCTTCTGTCGTGCTATACCACACTTCTTACAGAATTCTTCAAATTCCTTGTGCAAAACTCTCCACTGTTATCTATCCTCAACACCTTTATCTTCTTCTCTATTTGGTTTTCCACCAGAGCCTTAAATTCTTTAAATCTATCAAAGACTTCAGATTTCTTCTTAAGGAAATATATCCATGTATTCCTTGATAATTCAACTATAAATGATACATATTACACAAACTTACCGAGTGATGGAACCTTCACAGGTCCAAACACATCACTGTGCACAAGTTCTAATATATGTTTCGCCCTTTTACCACCAGAGGGGAAACTCACCCGATTCTGCTTCCCATATACACAATTTTCACAGAAATCAAAATCCAGAGAGCTATTACTCATAACTTCTATCATACCTTTACCATGAATTATTTGAAGGCCCTTCTCTCCAATATGTCCAAGCCTTTGATTCCACAACATGTTCTTCTCTCTAGAGACCACTAGATTTTCTGCTCCACTTTCAGGAACCATAGAACTGTTGCACCCATCAAAAATAGTGCTACCTTGCAGCTTGTACAGAGTTCCAATCTAAACTCCCCGCATCAATACCAGTGTTCCCTGAACCATCTTGCAGGTATCCTTATTGAACACTATTTTTACACCTGCATCATCTAGCTTGCTTATGGAAATCAGATTTCTAGCCAATGCAGGAATATGCAGAACACCCAGAAGTGTTCTAACCCTTCCACCTTGTAACTTCAACTTTACGTTTCTGCAACCAATGATTCTAGCCTTCCTTTCATCCCCTAAGAAGACATCACCACAAGATCATATTTCTCACACTCACAGAACCACTCTCTATGGGGAGTGAAGTGGAAACATGCACCCGAGTCAATCAACCATTCCTCATGATCTACATGTATACTTGAAGAAGCCAAGTACACATCCCCACCTTCATTTGAGGTGTTTTTCGCCTCTACAGAAGGAGCATCATCAGATCCCTTTCATTTGTCAGGATCTTTTGATTTACAGTCCGTTTTGTAGTTCCCTTCCTTTCCGCATTTCCAACAAACCACCTTTATAGGTTTTCCTGGAGATTTAGATCTCCCTCTAGATTTATATCTCCCACTCAATGACTTATTTTTGTTTCTATTCTAGGACCATCCTCGTATAGACAAGGCATCACCATTCTGGTTCTCCATATTTTTCCGTCTCATCTCCTCTGTCAGCAAGGATCAGACTACTTCATCAAACCGCAAGGCAGTTGCATTGCTACCTATTGCAATAACCAGACTATCCCACGAATCTGGTAGAGAACACAACAAAATGATGCACTTATCTTCATCTAAAATTTTAATATCAACAGATAATAACTGACTTACCACAGTATTAAATGCGTTCAGATGTTCTGTCACTGAGTCTCCATCTTTCATCCTTAGGTTATATAGCGTTTTCTGTAGGAATGGTTTATTTACCAGAGACTTAGATTGGTATAAAGTCCCTAACTTGTCCCACAAAGCCTTTGTCGTAGCTTCCCCTGATACATTCAACAATACTGAATCTAAGACACACATTCGTATTGTGCTCTTTGCCTTCCAACCCAACTTCTTCCATTCTTCATCAGACACTCTCGTTGGTTTAGTACCTGGATCTACCACGATCCATCGATCTTTATCCACCAATAGATCCTCATCTTGAGTTTCCATAACTCAAAACTTTGACCATTAAATTTCTCGATCTCTATCTTTCCACTGCTCGTCATCTTCTTTCACCACCAGAATCGATCCCGCAAATCTCCCACTGAACAGGGTCTACCATAGGCTCGAGTAAAACCCCTCAGCAACAAAGGCATCCCCTTGAAGCCAAAATAGCTTTGATACCAAATGTAGGTTTTAACCTCGTACAAAAATTACCTACATACGAATTCTAAAACACAAAAAATAAACAAGGCGAGAGCATAACACATAAAACACATATACACAGAGATTTTCCCCTGGATCCCAAAACTAGGACTACCAGCTTGATTTTTCATTATGTTCCTTTCAATGTTACAATACATATTTATACGTGTCAAAGCATCCAATACCATGGACCGAAAACCATCACATCCAAAACCATGGACCAAAAATAATCACATCTAAAACCATCTGTGAAAAACATGCACAAAACCATAGGTAGGTCCGCCCAACCTAATATAGGGTCCAAAAAACAAAATTATCCAGGGTGCTTCCCCAGACTCCAGAGAGGGGGGTTACCTGCACCCCTCAAACCCCCTGTGCCCCCCCTGCTACACAATCGACGCAACGAAGGGGGGGCTCCACCCCACCTCTAATCCCCCGGTTAACTACGTGGGCTAGTCGGGGAAATAATATAACACAAACCAACACGAGCGGGCTATCCTATCTTGTTTCAAACTCTGCATCTCTAGGCACAAGTTCTTCAACTGCACGTGAATCTGCTGAACTCCCAAGTTAGGATCTTGTATCAAAGTCTCGTTAAATCTTATCGTGGCCTCCAAAGCCTCAGCCTGAGTGGTTAGCCTTTATTACGATAGTACGTTTTGTAGATGTGGTGTTAACGATGCCACAAACCATTTGTGGTGTTGCTCATCTGTTAACATCATGTTTGCTTCGCGAATTGTGCACTTTAGTCTTTAATCGAATTCCCATGGGGTTTCGCCTAGCAGCATTGTGATTTCCTTAAACACAATGATCGACTACGCCTCTGACTTTAGCCTGTTAAATTATTTATTTAGCGCAACTTGGGTATCTGCGATCCTTGCATTCGAATTGTCATTGGAATGCTTAATGTACCAGGTCAGCGCATGACCTTGCAGAATGTTGAACAATGTTGCTTTCTTTATATTGTCATCCCTGACACCCTGTGCTTCCCATACAACTTTTATTACGAACCAAAACTAGTTTGGATCTTCATTCCCTACTCCCTTGAACATTGGTAGCTTTATCGCACTTGCCATACTACTTCGCGGTGGTGGCGGAGGTGGTATGGGCAAAGAAGGGGGCGAAGACAGGGGTGAAGACGATGAAATTGGTGGTAGTGTGGGTGGGGGTGGTATGCGCGGAATTCTCTGTCTTATTAGATTGATCGCACTTCTTGGTGAGACCTTTGCGAGCTCTTCTTCACCCCCTAACGGTGGTGAAATCAAGGGGCTAGTCTCTAGTTCTGTGCTACCTTCATTTCTGTAGATTTTTCCACTTTGCGTAGCCCCAAACATCAATTTATTTGCATAACCCACTTTTTACACAATAGCATTTTAATCCAAGTGTTCAAAGATTTAATGTACTTACCTCACGGTCCTTTGAGTAAGCGTTGTTTTGCCTCGCTATAGCTGACTAAGGTATCTACCATGAATTCAGTGATGAATCCTCCTATGACTCGATCGAGCTAGTGATCGACAGCATGCATGATCTTATATACTAATGCTTCTAGTGTGCACAACAATTCTAGAGTCCACACAATAGGTTTTCCAAGTTTACACCTTCCATGGCTATCTGCTAGCTTCATGATCCACTCGTACAACTTAGTGGGGAAGGATGCAAAGAAAATTTCGTGGATTTCCGTATATAAGTAGCAGTCTAACCACTCTTCCTTTGATAGGTGCAAATTCCTATTTTCCTGTGACGAGAAATCATGAATATTTATGTCCATCCAATCTTCAATTCCTTTCTTTGTTGGATTCCAGTGATACGACATCAAACATCTCTATGTAGATCCCGGTTCCAACAACGGAACCATTTGTTGGCTTGTTGGGGCCTGACCCAAGTTCAGAGTTAATTAGCCAAACAAATCCCTGTACTACTGGCCCTTTCAGTAATAGTCCGCGGAGTGCGGACCGAGGTCTCACCCAAAGTAGTACGGGATGGTGCTAGAACCATGTTTCCACACCCTTGAGATATCTGAGAAGTACAACCGGTTTTCTGTTTGTTCCTACGCACAGGTCACTTCGTGCACTTCCTATTCCTCGCGGCCTGATACACTGCCTTTGCGCAACCCTAATTAGGGGTTTTGCTGCACTCTGTGTTATTTCCCGAGATCTTACTTATCTTCCAGTGTTAATTAATTACCTTCGCCTACTTGAATGTCTTAAGTTATAATTAGCAATACAAAACATTCATACACGATCGTGTAGTAAATAAACAGTATACTTGCAAATTATATCCAATCATGCATTAAACCAGGAAAATATACACAGAATTATAACAAAAATTCTCTTTATTGATTCTCCCAACGGTTACAAACTCGACCTTCCCTGCGAACTCTGTTGTAGGGGTCCACACACTCAACTGCAGTGTTCTAGGCCTTTACGCACTCAGCTACGGGGGTCTGCGCACTCAACTGTGGACTTCTAGGCCTCTACACACTCAGTTGCAAAGCCTTCTCCTACTCTACGACCCACAAACACACTTTACACTCTAACTCAATCACTTAGACTTCTCATGCTTCTCTTCTATTCCTCTATTCCTTAGTTATATTTTATACTTAGATCCTCACTCTATTTATACAGTCCCATGGTCCACGGACCATGGGTAGGACTATCCAACTAGCATTACATTACAAAAACTAGGGTGGAAAACCCTGTGACTCTATTATACTTTTGTACCCCACACCTGCAATTCGCGGAGCTTTTAGAAAAAGATTCGGTCAAAACTTGGGCTTTAAGCCCCAAAACATTCCTTGGGGGGATTCCATGCCCAACACTTCTTGAGGCTACTTTCCCTTATCATCACTAGTTGCAATCCTTCTTTGCAGTACGATATTCACATTCGGGTCCTCTTCGCAGGGTTCGGCCCTCATCATTTGTAAGTTTTTGATAGGGTGTTGAGGCTGAGACTTCTTCTCCTGCATCTTGGCCATCCGCATAAGACATTCTTCGATTGTGTGGTCAAACTAAGTGTAGTATTGACATGATGAGTGTGTCTGATTCGTACACTCCCGCACGTAGTGTCCTCATGTCCCGCAGTTGTAACAAATGACTTGCCCCTAACCCCTACTGGGTCCTCCTCATCCTTGGACTCATCCGCACCCCTGATATCCTCTAGGCACTCCCCCAGCGCCCTAATTTGGAGGCTGATTTTCTGCTTGCATTCAATATGTAAGCGTTCTCTCCATCATTATTTCATAGCTCCGATAGTAGCGCTCATCGTGGTCCATCGACTTGCAGAAATCACAGAACAATTGTTGTGGGGTCTGTACAAACTTTTTCATCAAATGACAACTGTTTGTTACATGTTTTCCAGCTACTTGAAAAATAGCACACCATAGCGCAGGCCCTACTCTTGGTCCTGCGAGGGCTTCCTACCTTAGGGGCATAGGCCCCCCTCTTGTGATGTAATTCGTGAAGATAGGGCAGTGATATTTATCATGCCCCCGGTTTTTACATTTGAGACACCAAACTTCTTCACGTACCTCCGACCGAGCCGCTTTTTCCTTTTTCAAGCTCTACAACTCCAAGCAAAGGTTTTGCAACTCCGCATGAATCTATTGAACTCCTATAGAAGCATCCTAATTAGTTGTTTCATGCAGTATCATCACAATTTCCAAGGATTCCGTTTGAGTTCCTATATTTTGTTGTGATAAAGCAACCCTTAGGTGGGGTAGGAGCAAGGCTACAAACCATTTGTGGCGTTGACTATCTGTGAGATTCATAATAGCTTTGCAGATCTGGCACTTCAATATTTGATCTAATTCCCAGGGAATTTCGCCAGGCCTCATCATGAATTCCTTGAATCCAATTACTGATCGTGATTCAAACTTAGGCTTACCAAGTTCTTTGTTCAAAGCGGTCTAAGTGTCTACTGATGATGCCAGTGGGTTATCAGTGCAGTACTTAATGTACCATGTTAGTGTGCGATCCTACAAAGCAGTAATCAACTACGCCTTATTTATATTATCATCTGTAATCTGTTGTGTTGTCCATGTAGCCCTTGCAACAAACCAAAACTGATTCGGATCCTCACTTCCTAAGCCCTTGAAAACCCACAACTTCATCGTATTTGATAGGTTGACCAACAGCGAAGGTGGTGGCAATGTGGGTGAATGTGTATGTTGTGGAGGTGAAGGTGGAGGTGGTGTGGGTAGATGAGGTATCCACGGAAAACCCAGCCTTATCAACTGGACAACGCTCTGTGGTGAAGCTTATGCCGCTCCCTCGTCATCACTTGACGAAGGTCTAATCAATGGACTATATTCAGGACCTGTCTTTCCTTGATTTCTAAAGATTCATCCACTTCTTGTAGATCCAAACATCAAGGTAATGGCATAACCCGCTTTTCATACAAGAGCATCCTAATCCAAGTATTCAAATATCTCAACTACTTACCTCGTGGTCCCTTGAAGAAGTGTCGCTTTGCTTCATTGTAACTGACGGAGGTATCAACCACAAACTCTATAACAAATCCTCCAATAACTTAATCAAGCCAGTGATCGATTGTGCGTGCGATCTTATCTTCAGAGGCTTCCAACCTCCACACAAGATCTGGTGTCCACACTATCGAACGGTTAAGCCTCCACCTTCCTTGGTCGTCGACCAATTTAGCTATTTACTCATATAGTTCGATCGGGAAGGTGCAGAACAAGATCTCATGTATTTCTGTGTACAAATATCTATCCAACCATTGTTCCTTTTTCAGGTGAGGGTTCCCA
Organism: Pinus tabuliformis; assembly: GCA_031772625.1. Taxonomy (NCBI): domain Eukaryota; kingdom Viridiplantae; phylum Streptophyta; class Pinopsida; order Pinales; family Pinaceae; genus Pinus; species Pinus tabuliformis. The sequence continues at coordinate 755,778,812 of CM062815.1, read as the reverse complement.
TTTTATTGCTCCATGAATTCATGGATCTTTCTACCCAACCACTTCTCAATTTCCTTCTTGGTCGGATTCTAGTAATGCAACATCACACATCTCTTTATGCAGATCCATATACCAGCAATGGAACCATTTGTTGGCTTAGGGGGTCCTGACCTAGGTTTAGAGTTAGTTGTGCCAAACAAATCCCTACACTATTGGCCCTTTCGGTATCAATCCGTGGTGTGCGGATTGAAGTCTCACCCGAAGCAGTACGGGGGGATGCTGGAACCAAGTTTCTACACTTAGAGATCAGTGTGATGTCTTTTTGGTGACCTAGATCTTCCTTCATGTAGACCTTTATACTCATGTAGCCTATTGTTGTAACTTCTTCCAATCGGCATCTAGACCACCGTGAAGATCTACGATTGGATTTTGTGGACCCTGAATAGGTCAATTAGCTACTTACGTCCGCTTTAGATCACCCTTAGACCATTATTTTCTCATATCCACTTAAGTGTTTGATAACTTTAATAGAAAGCGTTATAATCTTCGTGTAATCACTTAACATTAATTGCGTTCAGATAACAATGTAGAACAAGTAAAGTCGCGCATCAATACATCATTATTTCATAAACCCATTATTCATCACAACATAAGCACAATCATACATAACAAAAGATAATAGATAAAACACAAGAATTTCTGCAACAATCTTCTTTATTGATATTCAGCTAAGCTTACAGACTCAAAATTCCCTGCACACTTAGCTGCAGGGATCCGTGCACTCAACTGTGGACACTACTCTAAGCCTCTGCACTAGACTTCTTTGCTTGTACCCATAGACTTCTTCTTCCTTCTTGCCTTAGAAATTCCTAAGACACACCTATTTATACAATCCCATGGTCCACGGACCATAGGTATATCTTTAAAGCCGACTCAAATTACATAAAATAAGGGTAAAACCAATTTTTATTCCTCAACTAACTACGCACTCCGCAACCAAAATTTGTGAAGACTTTACATTTTTTACATCAAAATTTGGGCTTTTTCCCCAAAACTAATCCAGGGGACCCCATCCCAACAGAGTGGGATACATGCTATGAAGTGGCAGAGAATGTCGAAGAGTTCTAAGGTGTGTTAGAGAGTTTCAACGCATGCTGAGGAGTGTTAGGGAGTACTAGGAAAACACAAGGGAACACTAGGTAAAAATGCATGGAAGTGAATGAATATGATGGTGTGTCAAGGATTATCAATGAGTGTTAGTTGTCACGCAAAGGAGGGGATGAGAAGGTATATTAAGCACGAGTAAAGCATTCAAGGGAATATCATGGCATGTCAAAAAGTGCAAGAGTGTGCTAGATAGTTCCAGGGTGTGCTAACATGCGCCAAATAGTGCCAAGGCATGCCAAGACATGCCAGGTGCTAAGAGATGCTAGGATGTGTAGGGTGTCAAAGTATGCCAATATGTGTCAAGGCGTTTCAAGGCAACAAAAGAAATAACCAAGCTAAAATGCAAGGAAATGAACACATAAGAGCGTTAATAAGTTGGGAATTCATATTTTTCAAAATGGGAATGTTAGGAACACTAATAATATGTTCCAATACATTCCAAGTGCCAATGTGTGCCAAATGTTAATGTATGTCAATTCAATATTATGCCATGGTGTTCCAGGGCATGCTAGGGACTACAGGGCATGCCAACACATGCTAGGGCAGTGCTATCCTATGTCAGGGCATGCCAACATGTGCTTGGGTGTCCTAATCATTGCAAGATGTTCTAGGTACAAAGATCTTCTAGGTACAATATGTTCCAAGACAGGCGAGGTGCCAAGGAATGTTAGTGTGTTCCAAAGCATGTTAAGGTGTGCCATGAGTGTTGAGGAGTGCTAGGTCTCTCTCGTTAACAAAATTGACAAAGATTGATTACGTATCAAATAATATAGTTCCTACACACACTAGTGGAACTTTATCTAAAGGGAATTTGCTATATAATAAAACTAATAGAGATTACTCATGTGTTGACTAATAGGAAAATTATATTCTTATGACTTGAGGGAAATGATACACACTAATTATTTCTTAACAAATTTTCTAACTCTAACCACTATGGCCTTGGACACATAATGAAAAGGATGTTATTAAACCAGCTCAAGAAAATATAGAAAAGATAGATCAACGCCTTAGAATTTAGCCTCTTCGAGGGGGCAACCTCCTTTACATTACATAAATGAACATTCTTCGATGATTCAAATGCCAAAACCTCCTTTCTATATATAGGAGTCTAAGGGGTCACAATATAATCCAACTGACCTAACAATACTAATATAAAGCCACAAAAATAACAATAGAGGGATTCTATGGGGCACAGTAATAACAATATGGGGGCAATAGGGGCACAACAATATTAATAAGGGGTATAACTACAATAGTAATGGGGTAATCACTAGTATTATAGGGACCCAACATGCCCCTCTCCTTCAAAAAAGTGTTGTCCTCAACGCTTGAGTAGTTCTGGATACTTCTGCATAAAATTCTCATCCTCCCATGTGGAATCTTCAGCGGATAAGTTCTTCCACTTGATAAGATACTCTGAAATTGATCGATTTCGTAGCTGTCGAGTTCTTGTTTCTGTGACTGCTTTCGGTTCCAATATAATTTTTCCTTCCTCATCAAGTTCTGGCAATATTGTTTGAACTGGGAGCTTGTCGCCTATAACCTTCTTTAAACATGAAACATGGAAAACTGGGTGCAATCGAGAAGCTGCAGGAAGCTCCAATTTGTATGCCATAGTACCAATCTTTTGCAACACCTTGTACGAACCATAATACTTTGGTGATAATTTATTATCCTTCTTAGCTTGCTTGAGGGACATTTGCTTATATGGTTGTAGCCGTAGGAATACCCAATCACCTACATCAAAACTTCTTTCACTGCGATGTTGATCTGCCTGTTGTTTCATTCTATTTTGTGCCAACACGAGGTTATCCTTTAAGAGTTGGAGGACTTGTTGTTGATGTTCGATGTGATGTTCCACTGCCTGAACCTTAGAATTTTCTCTTAAATATGATGTGATGGATGGTGGTTGATACCCATAAAGTGCCATAAATGGGGTCATTTTTGTTGTTGTATGGAAGGAAGTGTTATACCACCATTCAGCCAGAGGCAACCATTTGACCCATTGTGTTTGTTTATCAGATACAAAGCAACGAAGATATCCTTCCAAACATTTGTTTACTATCTCAGTTTTCCCATCAGATTGAGGATGATAAGATGAGCTATGAGCTAACTGAGTACCAAGACAAGAAAATAATTTTGTCCAAAAATTTCCAGTGAAAATGGGATCTCTGTCACTTACAATAATCTTTGGGTTTCCATGTAGCTTTTGAATTGTTTCCATAAATGCAGTAGAAACTGTACTGGCTTTAAATGGATGTGATAATGCACAAAAGTGTGCATACTTGGTAAGTCTGTCAACTACCACCATGATGACACTCTTTCCCTCAGACTTGGGTAAACCTGTGATAAAATCCATTGAAACCTCCTCCCAACGTTGGCTTGGAATGGATAAAGGTTGTAATAGACCCGGTGTCTTAATTGTTTCAACTTTATTTTGTTGGCAAACCAAACATTCCGCCACAAACTTTTGAATATCTGATTTAAGGCCATCCCAAAAAAATTCCTTCTTAACCCTGTGGTAAGTTTTTAAAAATCCTGAGTGCCCTCCTAAGGGAGAAGTGTGCAATTCCATAAGAATCTTTTGTTTTAGCTGGGAATTCTTACAGAGGTATAAGCGATCTTTGTACCATAACGAATCATTTTGCCAGCTAAATGTATCAGACGTACTGGAATCTTGTTGTAGCTTTCGAATAAGTGCCCACACTTCTTCATCATTCTTCCATTCCTCCCTTGCTTCGTTTATCCAATCTGGTTGGATAATAGAAATGGCGCACAACAATGCTTCCACATCCTCATCCTTTCTTGAGAGTGCATCTGCCACCACATTTTGCTTCCCTTTTTTGTAGATGATTTCAAAGTCATAACCCAACATCTTTGTGACCCACTTTTGTTGCTCTTCAGAGGATAATCTTTGTTCTAAAAAGTATTTAAGGCTATCATGATCCGTTTTTACCTTGAAGTGTCTTCCCATTAGGTAGGGTGCCATTTCTTAAGTGCATGGAGTATTGCCAACATTTCCTTCTCATAAATAGCTTTGCTTAAAAACTTTCCCTTGATTGGACGACTTTCAAAAGCAATGGGTCTTTCATCTTGCATTAGAACAACACCAATTCCATTTCCTGAAGCATCACATTCCACAATAAAGGTTTTTGTGAAGTCCGGTGTAGCTAAGACCGGTGCTTGGCACATTGCCTCTTTAAGATGTTCAAAGGCCTTTGTTGCTTCCGGAGTCCATGAAAATGCATCTTTCTTCAATAATGTTGTTAGAGGTGCTGCTATTCTCCCATAATTCTTAACAAACTTGCGATAATACCCTGTCAACCCAAGAAATCCTCGCAGATGCTTTATGGATGTGGGGATTTTCCATTCCTTAATGGCTTTAATTTTGCTAGGGTCTACCTTAACTCCTTCATGAGATACAATATGACCCAAATATTCCACCTCCTGGACTCCAAAGAAACATTTGGATCTTTTTGCATATAATTGTTTCTCCTCCAATAGTTGTAGCACCCTGTCAACATGTTCAACATGATCCTTCCAAGACTTGTTGTAGATTAGTATATCATCAAAAAATACTAACACAAATTTTCTAAGGAATGGTTTGAAAATTGAATTCATCAAACCTTGAAATGTTGAAGGTGCATTGGTAAGGCCAAAAGGCATGACCAAAAATTCATAATGACCCTCATGAGTTCTAAATGTTGTTTTCGAAATGTCTTCAATCTTCATTCTGATTTGATGATATCCTGAACGAAGATCCAACTTGGTGAAGTAAATTGATCCATGCAATTCATCCAGTAATTCATCAATGACAGGAATGGGGAACTTATCTTTAATAGTGAGCTTGTTGAGCTCCCTATAATCCGGACACATGCGCCATGATCCATCCTTCTTGTGCACCAATACTACTGGAGTAGAGAAAGAACTTTGACTCGGTTGAATTATACCAGCCTCTAGCATTTCTGCAACCATACGTTCAATTTCACTCTTTTGGACATAGGGATATCTGTACGGCCTGATGTTTGGAGGAACACTTCCTGGAATCAGATGAATAGCATGATCATGATCACGCATAGGTGGGAGACCTTTGGGAGTCTCAAATACCTTGGAATGATTGTCCAGGACTTTTTGGAGATCTGGAGAAATAGATGATTCCGATGTGGAAACATCTAGCGAACATAATTGTGCAATTACACCTCTTTGCTCCTTTTTTAGAAGCTTTGTCATACCATTAGAGCTGATTATCTTTCCTGGTTTCCCTGCAATACCCCTTAATTCAACTTCCTTTCCTTCCGTAGAAAATTTGATGAAAAGTTCTTGAAAATTAAAAGCTATTGTACCCAAGGATTGTAGCCATTGGACTCCTAGTACAACATCAGCACCTCCCATTGGAATGGAAAGCATTGGGCTAGTCAATACATATTCTCCCATGGATAGCTTGATATTATGGCACTTTCCAGAGCAATTTATTGTTCCTCCATTTGCAATCATCACTTGACACTCTGGTGCTGGATATAGGAAGCAATTCAATTCTTTTGCTACCCTACAATGAATAAAATTGTGGGTGCTTCCTGAATCAATCAACACTATTACCTTTTTCTTCTTGATTTGTCCTTCTATCTTGATGGTTTGAGGAGTGGTAATTCCCGCCAATGCATTACAAGATATGGTCGGATTTATTTTTTCTTCATCTAGGCTTTGTTCCTGGAGTATATCCTCTTCTTTTGACCTTTCTTGCTCCTTTTCTTCTTCCTCTTCACAATCTATGTAGAATAATTTCTTCTCAGCACACTTATGACCTTTAGTGTATTTGCTATCACAACTGTAACAAAGCCCTTTTGCTCTTTTTTCTTCCAATTGTTGTGGTGTCAACCTTATAGGTTGTGGAAGACTAGGGGCAACAACACTTCCGTCTTTATAGTTGTGAGTGGTATGCTTCCTGGTTGCCATAATTTTGCTTTCCATTTTTCTTGCTAACCTGAATGCCTTCTCTAATGAATCAGGTTCCCAAAGGCGAACATCATGTTGGATATTATCCTTTAAAGACCCTATGAACACATCAATCCTATGCTCCTCTGGAATATCTTTTACCCTTATGTTCAATTTTTGGAACTCCTCAATGTGCTCCATTATTGAACCCTTTTGTTTGAGACTTATCAATTGGCTAAAAAAAGTGTTGCTTTTTGTATCCTCATAATGTGCTATCAATTCTTCGTAAAAATTGCCCAAGTGATAAATTGTTTACGAGAGAAAAGCCATTGATACCATACAAACTGATTTGGTTCCAAATATAAAGTTGCCATACGTACCTTTTGTGTGTTTTGCACATTATTGAGATCGAAGAACTGCTCCATCTGTAATATCCATGTGGCGGGATCCTTGCCATCAAACTTCCTCATATCGATTTTTGGAATATGGTGAGCCTTCGATCCAACATTAGAGTCTATGATATCATGATTAACATTTCTTTTGTTCACATCATGAGTTTCCTTTACTACCTTTTCACCATTAGTAAGTATTTCTTGTAGAAAATTTGTCAAATCTGTCTTCATATCTGTCATGCCTGTCTTCAAGTTTGTGTTCAAATCTATCTTCAATTATTCCATGTCTGTCTTCAAATCTGTCTTCCAATCATCCATCTTAGCTTCCTCACCCTTTATCTTAGATTCCATGCCATTTATCTTAGCTTCTGTTAGCTTTTGTGAGCGTGACATTTGTTGCACTTGTTCTTGTAATTTTGATATATCATGTAGCATTTCTTCCTCTTCTTCATGAGTCATGCTAGAGCTTTTAGGTTCCTTACTAGGTGTTTGCATTTTCTTTCCTCGGGGCATCAGTTACCGATAATAATTCCTTCAAAATAATTTTCAAATCGATCTTCAGCAAAAATTTAAGAAAATATACACACCTTTTTTCACTTTGTAGGAGCTCGATATTGCCTCTGATGTATCTCTGTACTTTTCGATCATCTAGTTATGAATTTGTGACCTGCAGTAGCCCTCTATGTCCTCTTTCCAATGCCACAAGTCTGACCCAAATTGGATTCTCCACGGAAGAGTTATGCGAAATCTCCCACAGTGACTTGATTATAGACTAGTTCAGTAGAGCGAACTTGTACGACGTGGCACGAGTCACTGTTTCAACCTTTGGATCTGAAAAATGCATACAAGAAACTAAAGTCTGTCCTCTTTCTGTACCTTCTTATGAAATTTCAATCTGATCCCCAGAGAGAAAGTTATGACGATTTTCCCCAGGTCACCTGTTTGGAATGTAATTCAGGAGTCTGAAAAAAGACCAACTTCCTCAGATCATATCTCCGCAAATATAGCGCGAAAAGCTCTGAAATTCGGACTCGAGGTTCAGTGCGATTTTGTCGAAAATGGGTTTGTTTTGCAACTTTTGAAACGTCACAGAAAAAAGTTATAGAGAAAATTCCACGATGACCTGTTTGGAGTAGTGAAACCCTAGAATCCAAATCTCTGATACCAAATGTTATGAAACCAACTCAAGAAAAGATATAAAAGATAGATCAACGCCTTAGAATTCAGCCTCTTCGAGGGGGCAACCTCCTTTACATTACATAAATGAACAATTCTTCAATGATTCAAATGACAAAACCTCCTTTCTATATATAGGAGTCTAAGGAGTCACAATATAATCCAGCCGACCTAACAATAATAATATAAAGCCACAAAAATAACAATAAAGAGATTCTATGGGGTACAGTAATAACAATATGGGGGCAATAAGGGCACAACAATATTAATAAGGGGTATAACTACAATAGTAATGGGGTAATCACTAGTATTATAGGGACCCAATAAAGGACTCCAGAAAAATAGTCTTAAATCGTTATCTTTTGACAAAAATATAGTAATAGGTACATAGCGTCATCAAAAACTCATTGGAATGATCAATGATGACAAACATTTTTTGACCTTCACCAAAAGTAACCAAAAATAACATTAGTGAGGGTCAATAAAAGATCATCACTAGAAGTGTCACCAAAGAGAGAAGTAGTGATGGGCCTTTAACAACCCTCACCAAAAGTGTCACCAAGGAGAGAATTAGGGACATACCTTTAACGACCCTCACCAAAAGTGTCATTGAAAATGGATTTGGTGACAAAGCTTAAAGGACCATCACTATATAAACTTACAACAATGTTTTCTTAAGGACTATCACCATATGCGACATTGGTGATGGACCTTAAAGGTCCGTCACAAGAATTACCCTCACCAATGACCTCTTTTCTTATAGTGAGTGCAGGTTGAATTTTTTCTCTTTCTACAAATTTTCTCCTTCATTAGGCACTAGTTCTTAATCAAATCTAACATTATTGACTTGTTGTTGATGGGAGTTTGTCTCAATGTTTTGAACATAAATAGGTTTAGAATTATGTCTTTTATGTTGCAACTCATCTCACTGAAGTTGAGAGTCCAACTACAAAAATTAAATATTTCCCTGTGCGTGTTGTAGAGATGTTTGCATGTTAGCGAGAGCGTTTTTTCTTATTTGGACTGTGTTATGAACAATAGACACCATTATAGCTCTAAAAAATCATTGAGTCCGGCCATTGTCAAATTCAACAAATGATAAAATGATGAGGGAGCAATACCCACTTGTAATCTCAATACATTAAGAATAAGAGAAGACTCTAGGTGCCAAAATGGTTATGAATGGCCTTAATAAGTGCTAGTAAAAGGCCTTGGTCTCAAATATAAAATAAAACCAACAAAGATCTTTTATCTATATATAAAAAAGCTGAGAGGGACAAAAGAACACCTGCAATATATTACCAGATCAAAATTTTGTTGTTAAATTGAACTTACAACAAGGGCATTAAATTATCATAGGAGATACCACCGCACACCCTTTTTATTTCTTGTGTATCGTTTCTTTGCTTACAAATCCCTCACTTTTTGCTGCCCTGTGTTGTCATTGCCTCTGCAGGTGCTGGATTAGATAGTTCCTCCAAGACCTGGAGTCTGTTGATCCACCAAAAATCAACAGAAGAGGCGTGAACCCGGATCAAAGGCCATGAAGATCACGACTCTTCTTGTGATGAAATCTAACCCTAATCCTACTTTCGGATCGGAGGCCCTGTTGCTAACCAACACATAGGATTTAAGCCAATTTGGATATTTTCAATAGTCCAGAGCCAAGGAATTCATCATGTTCATCGCCTTCATCATATGCAAGAGAACATCGCCTGGGCAACATCATTTTGTACAACAATATGAGTACGTGGTGCATTGTTATAATAAAAATGGCTTATTTGGGGTGGCATTCATGGATAACCACTATCCTTTGCATAGTGCTTTTTATTTTATCAACAAGTTTTTGGATGAGTACCAACAGAACTTTAGTGATTCCTAGAGGACTATTCAGTCGAATAAAACCCATCTTGGCCCTACTTAAATGATGCTCTGACTAAATTTCAGAATCCAGCAGAGGCAGATAGAATCCATTCAACGCATTGCTTCATTCACCGTTCCAACATTCAATTCAACGCCAAATTGTTTTTCATTCCCTTCCACCTTCAAATATTCAGCTAGACATCAAAAGAGAGAACATTGGGCGTGGTCAAATGAATATTTTCTTTGATGACCGATATCTCTGGCAGTTTCAACATTGTTGCAAATGTGGGCATGAAACGTGTGATGGATGAAACATTCTCATATGGGGATTCTCACAAGAGAGTAGCCTGAATTGCATGGTGTATGCTTCGAGTCCATTGGTAGCTTGAATAAATTATCTTTTCCACCATTGATTCCATCAACTACAAACATAAACGTGGCCTGAATCACGATCTCCCCTGATCTTTCGTTGTGAAATGAATTGATATCAACCTTCTATGGGAGAGGGAAACTCAACAGTTTGTGTATATAGATATGTGAGTATGCAGCCATGTAGATATCAGAGTGATAGAGCATTGATATGAGAGGCGTTAACCAGAAGTATTATACGACCACCAGAGGAGGCAATGCCGCAATAGAGAGAAATGATGGTGGAGAGCAGTTTGGAGGTGCAGTGATACGTAACGTTTGTCATCAACAATGGGAGACAACGAGAGTCAAGTTAACTATGGTATTAACCAGCAGTATGGCATTCAACGCAATGGAGTGGGCCGAAAGTTGTATGTCGGTATGACTATAATATGAAATTCATGAAATTCAACGAAATACCATTCAACGTGTTTTGTGGGTATGAGGAGTCAACCCACCTCAAACAACCATCGAAAAATGTTTAAAATGAGGCTCCAAAATACGGGAAGCAACTATTCAACGTTTCAATGATAAACCATAATCATATGACATTCAATGTAGTCAGGAGTGGAGTCATAGCATCATTATATATCAGAGTGGGATGCGTTCTTGTAGCGTGCAGGTATGGGAAGGAGGCAGTATATGTGTGTTATATAAGGAAAACATAACTAGAGAGGGGATACCACTCCAGAGTCGGAAGTGATATTAACATATGGTGCAACACATATTCAACAAATATAACATATCTCACTGTTAATAACTTCTCCTCCATGAGTAATATCAGTGAGACTAATACCATACATAACATAACATACCATTCGCATAAGATATGTAATTCCAACCACAACACAGTGATAGTGGCTCCTACTTCAATGCACCACAACATTTCAAGCAACCAAATCTAAATGGGAGCAGCAAACTGGCAGAACCCATGAGTTAACCCACTCAGATACCATGTTAGACATCACCATGGCGAAGACCAAATATGAATTATAAGCATTGAATGCATATATTATTCACATGATATACATTTTATAATTCAATGGAGTGATTGTTCGATTCCATATTCCAAGGTCTCTTGGACTCCCTTTGACTGCTCACATTCCACACCAACCCTTAGAGGATTAGGTGTCCAACACTAGAAAAAGAGGGTTTTATTATTTGAAGTGTATTTTTTGAATAAAGGTGGCTTTCTAAAACTTTTAGCCCCAATTTCCACCATTCACAGGCAAGGATTATGATGTGTGGGCCATTAAGATGGAGACCACGTTGAAGGCTCATAATGTTTGGGATCATGTCTAGTTTGGGTTTTCAGATTCTAAGGATGAAGTAGAAGAATGAGTTCTCACTAATGTAAAGAGGAAAGTATAGAATAAAGACAAAAATAAGAATGCACAAGTGTTGCAACTTATCCAGCAGGGAGTGGAACGAGCAGTGTTCCGGAATATTGTAATTAAGTCTTCAGCAAAGAAAACATGGGATACCTTGGCTACAGGCTATAAAGGTATGGCCAAAGTCAATATTGTTAAGTTTCATAATACTAGGAGAGATTTTGAAAGTCTACAAATAAAGGAGACAAATGACATCGATTATTTCATGAATTAGCTCATGATTGTCGTAAATCAGTTAAAAATTTATGGTGAATATGTTAAAAATCAAACAGTAGTTGAGAAAGTCCTCAGATCTTTTTCTACCAAATTTGATGTTGTGGTAGCAGCCATAGAAGAAGCCAATAATTTGGAATCATTGGTAGTTAATGACTTGATGGGATCACTTCTATCGCATAGGGCAAGGATAGACAGAAATAAGGATCCCACTTTAGAAACCATTTTCAAAAATCAAGTTTCTATTTCAAGAGTCAAAGGTCAAGGAAAAAGTAAATCGAGAGGCAAAGGACGAGGTGGAAGACATGGTGTTCAGAGAGATGAATGAGAAGAGAATGAACATGAATGTGGAAGCAACATCAGAAGCTTCAACAATAATCAAAAAGTTGAAAAATCATAGGTGAGATTTTATTATTGCAAAAAATTTGGTCACTATGCCCATGATTATAAGAAGAGGGCAGTTGATCAAGGAAACAAGAAAGCTAATTTCACTACAGAGAGTATTAACTCCATGTTCCTAGCTTTCCATACCATGCATTATCCTTTTGATAATGTGTGGCTATTAGACAGTGGTTATAGTAACCACATGATAGGAAACAAGAATTTGGTTGCAAAATTGGATCAATCTGTGAAGACGGAGTTAAAGTTGGGGACTAACAAGACTATGGATGTAGATGGAAAAGGAGTGGTCAACATTCTGACCAAGTAGGGGGAGTCAAAGACAATATCAGAGGTATATTATGTCCCTCGTCTCAAACATAATTTGATAAGTGTTGGTTAATTGACGTAGAAAGGACAGAGAATTATCTTTCAAGGAGAAGACTGTGTTGTATATGACAAGCCTCCAAGCAAGCAGCTAATAGAAAAGGTGAAAATGTTGAGGAACAAACTCTTTCCTCTAGTTATGAATTACAGTGATCAATATAGTTCTTTTATAGTTGCATGTTCTAATGATTATTGGCTATGGCACTTTCGGTTTGGACACTTGCACTTTTCTGGTTTAATATTGTTGTAGCAAAAATAGATGGTTAGATGATTACCTCACATCAAAGAACTTGCTAGTACTTCTGAGTGTTCCATCTTGGGAAAGCAACACCGTGAAATTTTTCCAAAGGGAGCTACATATAGGGCAAATAAACCTCTTGAGTTGGTGCACATAGACTTGTGTGGACCTATGAGGACATAGTCTATTGGTGGAATTTGTTACTTCCTCACTCTCATTGATGACTATAGCAGAAAAACTTAGGTTTACTTCTTAAAGTAGTAGTATGAAACTTTTGCAAAGTTCAAATAATTCAAAGGCTTAACAGAGAACCAAAGTGGTTGGCAGATCACGGTATTAAGGTTAGATCGTGGTGGAGATTATGATTTGGAAGAATTTGGTGATTAATAGAAATAACATGGAATTAGAAGGAAATTTACAACTAGGTACACATTGCAATATAATGGTGTAGTAGAGAGAAAGAATAGGACAATTATGAACATGGCAAGAAGCATGTTAAAAGGAAGAAACTTAGCTAATGAGTATTGGGCAAAAGTAGTTACGTGTTGTTTATGTGATAAACAAAACCCCAACAAAGAGTGTGATGAACAAAGTATGAGAATAAGCATGTCCAGGTATATCTTGCAGCGTATCTCATCTCAGAGTCTTTGGATGTATAGGTTATGCACATGTGCCTAAAAAACTAAGAGGAAAATTGGATGATAAGATTGAAAATTGCATATTTACTGGTCATAGTGAGCAGTGGAAAGCTTACAAATTGTATAACCCTTTCACCAAGAACACCATAATTAGCAAATATGTTGTGTTCACAGAACAAGAGTGACATGGAATGGCACTATAGACAAAATAGTTGATGCACAACCACCATTGATGGAAGAGGATGATGTAGCAGAAAACTAGTATTAGGAATCAAAAGAGAAGACACCAAACATAGTCATGCCAACAAGGACTCCAATATTTTATGAGAAACATGGATGTTCAAGCATATCAACAGACCAAAATTATCCTAGCAATCAATCAGGGGATGAATCAAGCGATGGTAAGAGAAAAATGAGAAGTCTTAAAGATATTTATGATGATATGAATGTTAGTTCAAACTTTGCATTGTTTTCATTCCAACCTTCTTCCTTTGAAGAAGGAAGCAGAGATGAAAATTGGGTGCAAGCCATGTATGAAGAAATTGAATCTATTGAAAAGAATGATACATGGGATTTGGTTGATTTGCCAAAGGACAAAAATATCATTAGTGTGAAATGGGTGTGCAAGAAAAATTTGAATGAGAAAGGTGAAATTGACAGATTTAAAGCAAGACTTGTAGAAAAAGGATTCTCATAGTGACTTAGAATAGATTTTGGAGAAACGTTTTCTTTGGTAGCCATATTGGATATTGTAAAAGCAGTTCTAGCCATAACAGATAAGAAAAAATGGAAAGTATATCAGATGGCTGTGAAATCAGCCCTCTTAGATGGAATTCTAGAAGAAGAAATTTATGTGCAACAGCCTTCAGGATATGAAGTTGAAGATAAAGAAGATAAAATTTACAAACTGAAGAAAGTGCTCTATGGACTCAAGCAAGCACCTAGAGCTTGGTATAACATAATTGACAGCTACATGATCAAGAATGGATTTTACATAAGCATAATTGAGCCTACATTGTACATAAAGGTAAATGAGCATGGACGTATTTTTATTGTCTACTTATATGTTGATGACATGCTTTATACAGGTCATTTTGAATTGGATGAATTTAAAACCATGAAGAAAGAATTTGAGATGACAGAGCTCGGTCTCATGAAATATTTTATTGGCATAGAAGTTGAGCAACCTAAAAAAGGATTTTTTATTTGTCAAAATAAATATGCTAGAGATTCGCTGAAAAGATTTAGGATGGAGAATTGCAAACCTGTCCCTACACCAGTTGCAATAGGTACAAAGTTAAGTAAGGATGATGAAGGACTAGATGTCAATCCAACTCTATTCAAAAGAATGGTTGGAAGCCTCATGTTTGTCACATCTACAAGCCCAGATATTATGCAAGGAGCAAGATTTATTTCCAAATTTATGGAGACTCCAAAAGACACACATTGGAGAGTAGGAAAAAGAGTTATGAGATACATAACAAGAACTAGATATTGTGGCATGTTGCATAATGTATGCAAGCATAGAGAAGAAGGACTTGATTGGATATACAAATAGTGATTTTGCAGGCAGCTTGAATGATAGGAAGAACACTTCTGGATATGTGTTCCATCTTGGTTCGAGTGTGATTTCATGGGCATCTAAGAAAAAACCTACTATGACACCATCGTCACCAGAAGAAGAATATGTAGCAACAACATCAACAAAATATCAAATAGTGTGGTTAAGAAGACTATTGGATGGACTCAAGTAGAAACAACAAGGATCATCAGCAATATATTGTGACAACGCCTCAACGATTACACTATCCAAGAATAGTGTATTTCATCAAAAGAGCAAGCATATTGATACTAGATATCACTTTATTGAAGAAATTGTGAGCAATGGAGAAGTTCTCTTGATTCCCTGTAAATCTAGTGATCAATTCGCTGATATATTTACAAAGTCATTAGCAAAATATGTGTTTGAGTTTCATAGAAGAAACTTAGGTGTTGTAAGCCTAGCTGAGATATAGACCAACATGCATGTTTGAGTTGTCACAAGTCATGTCCTAGTTTAGAAGTCGTAATTAAGAGGGAGTGTTAAAATAAAATAACTTGACATGGAATTTAGAGCATTTCTCTCAACTTCTTCCAAATATCTCAGAAGAAAATTCTCTCTTAAAAAATTTCAGAACTTTCTTCCTCCTAAATAAATAACCATGTCAGCCATGTCTATGTGTCCATGATCCGATCAGTTGCAACTTGTTCCATGCAATCTGGATTTAATTTTGTGGGTGTGAGCTATTCTGCAATGTCAGATGTGTCTAGTAATGGTGGAAAGTATGGCCGAAGGTGGTCCACATTGAACACTGTGTGCAAGCCAAGGAATGGGGGAATGCTGAGCTCAAATGCATTGTCTCCCACAACCTTAGTAATGGTGTAAGGACCATATCGGAGTGGTCTCAGTTTCTGATGGGCTCAGGTAAGGCGTTCCTTTTGTAAATGCAACCAAACTTTGTCACCCACCTGAAACTTGTGTGGCACCCGATGTTGATCATGCCGTTGCTTGTACTTGGCATTTGATTTCCCCAGAATGTCATGGACCTGCTGGAAAATATATTGGATGTGCTCAATGAAGCTGGTTGCCTTATTTGTTTCGGACTGTACATGAGTTGAATCTATGTGAGTAGCTGCAAATGGCATGGCCACATCAATGGGACATAGTCACTGGAATCCCAAGCCCACCTGAAAAGAGTTGTGTCCAGTCGAGCTATGAAGAGCTCGGTTGTAGCTGTGTTGAACATAGGGGAGGCTCTCATCCCATGTGCGTGGATGATTTGAGTTCTACATGTGCAGAATATGTACAATCATCCTGTTGACAACCTCTGTCTGGCCATCAATTTGAGGATGGAAGGCTAAGGACTTAGTGAGTTTCGTGTCCACCATCAACCAGAGACTGGACCAAAATGTACTGAGGAACTGACTATCCCAATCTGAGATGATAGATTATGGGATCCCAAAGTGCACCCACACTCGTTCAAAGAAGAGTTTAGCAGTGGCTTTTGCTATGATATTCTTCTTGTAGGCCACCATAATGACCATCTTCGAGAACCTATCGACGACCACAAAAACGCAGTCGTTTCCTTTCTTAGTGGAAGGAAGGCTTGACATGTAATCCATGGAGATGGATTCCCAAGGTCGACTAGGGGTAGGTAGCGGGGTATAGAGGCCTTGATTCTTGATGGTCGGTTTGGCAATGGTGCAAGCAGTACATGATCTTATGTACTTCCTGACATCCTGTCGAAGTTTCGGCCAATATAAATACTTTTGTAGTACTGCCACCATTTTCTTGACCCCGAAATGCCCAGCAGCCCAACTGTAGTTTTCTTCTCAAATCATCTTGGCATGCTCGCTTGAAGGAACACAAAGGTGACCCGGGTGGCATAACAAGGCATCCTGGAGGTGAAAATCTGGAACATGTCGACCCTCCAAGAGTGTCTGGTATGTGTGGCCGAATTCTAGGTCGCTTCTATAGAGAAGTGGCTAATTAGAAGTCTCGAGTTGAGCACGGTGGTTAACACCATGATTGGTGGTCGACTGAGGTGATCTGCAACATTATTGGTGTTTCCCTTCTTATACTTGATATTCAAATGGAACTGTTGCAGGTATGTATACCACTTCTGATGGTGATCATTCTACAATTTCCCTTGGGTTTGTATGAACTGCGGGGTTCGGTGGTCTGTGTGGATGACTGTTTCCTTCCCCAAAATGCAATGCTTCCATTGTCGGCATGCCTACACAATGGAATACATCTCTTTGTCATAAGTGGGATACTTCCGGACTGTGTCTGAAAGTGTCTCACTGTGATATGCCACTAAATGCCCATGTTGAGTAAGGACTGGCCCAATAGCATAGTCAAAGGCATCTCTCTCGACCTCAAATGGTTGTTGCAAATCTAGAATGCGAGCACTAGTGCCATGCAGAGGCGATCTTTCAACTCTATGAATACCTTCTGTTGAGATTCAAACCAAAATATTTTGGCTTTTGCTCCTCCCTTGGTGACTTGACTCAAGGGCCAAGTGATATGAGAAAACCCCAACATGAACCTATGGTAGAAGTTGGCAAGATCTAGAAAGCTGCGGAGCTCTTTCAGAATGGTTGGAGATGGCCAATCCCGAATGACTTGGATCTTGGCTAGATCCACATGCACCCCCTGTTAATCAATAATGTATCCCAGATACTAAACCTAGGTCATGCCAAAAGTTCATTTCTCCAAATTGGCACATAGCTTGTGTTGCCACAGTGTTTGGAGAACTTGTCGAATGTGGTGGAGGTGCTCTTCCCAACTTTGGCTAAAGATTAGGATGTCATCCAAGTATAACACTACAAATGAGTTGGTGAATGGCCGCAAGATGTCATCCATTAGCCTCATGATGGTTGCAGGATCATTCGTCAATCCGAAAAGCATAACCAACCATTTGAAAAGGCCCTCCTTGGCTTTGAAAGCAGTCTTCCACACATCAGAGGGTTCAATTGGTACCTGGTGATATCCTGACTTCAGATCAATCTTGCTAAAATATTTTGCACCCTTTAGTTGGTCTAGGAGGTCATCAATCCATGGGATCAGGTACCTATTATGGACAGTGATCTTGTTCAGTGCTCGATAGTCAATACAGAGTCTCCAAGTCCCATCCTTATTCTCTACCAACATGATTGGGCTCCCACAGGGTGATGAACTCGGACAGATATGACCTTTCTGCAATGGCTCCTAAATCTACCTCTTGATTTCATCGTTCTCTAGAACGGAGCACCAATAGATTGGTCCATTGGGCAGTGGCGCACTTGGGGTCAGATCGATGGAGTGCTTAACCTGACACTGCAGAGGAACCCCTACGGGGGAGGTGAAGATGTCCTCGTACTCCTCCACGACCTTGTCCATCTGTAGTTGTCGTGCAGAGGGGCCTTGTCTGGAGGTTGTGGCCACCGTCTTCTTCTTTCCTTGAGGGAGTATCATCAAGAAAATAAATTTCCCAGTTTTGGAAATGAGCTTATTGCATTGTTTTGCAGTAACCAAATAGATGGCAGTAGGTGATGCTACCTCCGGTATCCTGTACAACTTATTTCCCAATGCAACAATAATAACACGGGGCCTTGATTCATACACAGCATGTTGCTTCCACAAGTATGGTTATCCTAATAATACATCACAAACTTCAAAGGGAGCAATGTCACACAATACCTCATCCGTGAAGGGCTTGATGTTGTATGGAAGGCGACACTACTGGCTCACGCGAAGATCTCGTCCTTGGTGAAGCCACCCGATGGTGTACGGTTGTGGATGTGTTGTGGTCGATAAGCCCAACCACTTCATGACCTCTCCTGAAATGAGGTTCTTTCGGCTCCCGCTGTTGACAATGAACTATAGCGGGCAGCCCTTTACCCACATCTGGGAGTGGAAGAGACACTCCTCCTCCTCTGGATCTTCGAGTTCCTCCTTCTGTATCTTCACGGTGGAAACAATGGCATTGGGCTTCACATCGATAATCTGCTTCCCTTTGTCATTCCCCTTGTTGGGTTCTAACTCACAGTTGGACACATGCATCTGATTCTGAAACCTTTAGCTTGGCCACTAGTGACTGCTTGGCCCAACACTCACTTATGTTGTGAGTGGAGCTCTTATGGAACTCACACCACTTTCCCGTGTCCTTTTTCGGCTTCATGATGTTGTTCTTTGCTTGCAGCTTTGGTGGGTTGTCTTGGGTCATCCTGCCTTGGCTTTGTCCTTTGTTCTGCGGTTTAGGGGCACCTTTCCCTTGCTTCGAATTCACAAATCCAAAGTCTCACTTCTTCTGTTTAAACTTTTGCTAGACCTTGATGGCATATCGGTATGCCGTGCTGAGCGAGAAAATGTTCAAGAATTCTATTTCTTCCTAGATGTACTTGTGTAGGCAGCCATGCTATTTGGGTACCAAATGTTGCTTCGAATCTTTGATACCCAACTTTGTGCGAAGGGTATGGAAAATATCGGTAAACTCTGGCACATCTTAGTCCCTTCCTTGCCGCAGCGTGGTCCACTTTATGTATTGATCCTCATAGCTTCCACCAGGGTAGTACTGCTCCTTTATGGCATCCCAGAATGAATCTCAAGTGGGTGTAGCTGAAAATAGTGAGCCTGTACTTTCATCCTTCATCTCGTAGTATGTTTCCCACTAGTCCTTGATGTGGGGGGCTGCTTTGAGAAGAGCGAAAATAATATTTTCCCAACTGGAAAAATCATGAATAGAAAAATAACCCTCTAACAAATTTAACCATTTATCTATGGCATCTATGTCTATTTGACCCTCGAAGATGGGGATTTCCAAATTAACTTGTACCTTAAATGGTGTGGCATTTACAGTGGAGTTATTGGAAGCCGATGTGTCGCCTCTGGGTAGCCGCTGAAGGATCTGGGCAAAGCTATCCATCATCGTGTTCCTTTGTCACTCGAGGGCATCTTCGAGCAAGATTTTGATAGGATCTCCTGCCCCCTTATCTTTTTTTTCATCAGCCATGGGAGTCCGTTGGGATTTGCAAGGTTGGTCTTGCAAAGGTTCAACCAGTTCAAGCCCTAACTCCTTATATCCCGACCTCATTGGGGACATGCAAAGAAAAACAGAGAAAAAAAGCAAACCCTCTGATACCACTGATTCGGATTTAAACAGGAATGCAAAAATTTATAGAGATAACCATAAACACAGAGATGTAGCAGAAATAATACTTCATTTTATTAATGTAAAATACTGAAATATGCTTACAAATAGAAATGGAAATAAACCAACTTGGGCGATGGTAGCTTATCTCTGAGAAGAGATGTGGCAGCTACATGCCTATGAACTCTCTTACAATGAGGTTGGAAGGCCTATTTATTGTTGAGAAACAATGGAAAACCCTAAATATCCAAAAACCTAACCCTAGAAGATGAAACGCCAAACTGTGGGCCCCATTTGGGTAAATTGGTACATCAACTTCCCGGGGTCGTAACTTTGGCATATGATCTCTGTTTGACATGCACAATATCTCGTTAGAAAGATCTATCCGAGAACTACAACTACCCATGTTGCTCCCAGTTTTCCCAAAAACGTCATTTATGCCCTCAAAACAGCTCTAGAAGTTCAGGACCTGAAAAACTTCTAAAAATAGTAAGTTGTGCTACAATTAAGGAAACTAAAAAAGCTGAGAGAAACAATGGTGGGGGTCCAAGTGGACTTGGTAGGTGGCCACCAATATCCACCTGGATCATATATGAACATGATTAGATTCATTGGAGACCACACAAAGAAGAGACATTGACACTGGTGATATCAGTGAGCCAGAAGAAACCTCTGAAGAAAAAGTTGAAGTTGAAGAAGAAACTCCACAAGAGAAAATGGTCAAGATGATTGTGGGATTAAGAAACAAATCAAGACTAGAATTACCTATGTATGAAGGAAACTTAAATCCTGAAGAGTTGATTGATTGGATTAACGCTATGGATAAATATTTTGATTATGAAAATATAGTTGAAGATAATAAAGTCAAGTTCGCGGTGACTAGATTAAAAGGACATGTTGCATTATGGTGGGACAATGTTCAAGCAGAGTGGAGAAATAAAGGGAAAAGGAAGATGACTAGTTGGGATCGAATGGAAACCAATTTCAAAGGTAAATTTCTTCCTCAAGACTATCAACTAAATCTTTTTCAACAAATGTAGAATCTTAAACAGAAATCCATGTCTGTAAAAGAACATTAGGGGAGTTTTGAGGTCTAAAACAGGTCTCTTAAGGAAATTACAAAATAATAGTGGAAGTAATAAAAATAAGATTACATTACATCATTAAATTTTAGAGGAAAAAAAAGAAAAAACTACTTTTTCTACTCGTATTTTCAACTTATCTCCATATGGATTTACTCAAATTTCGAGCGGAAACACTCATTCGATGTAGAATTTGATTCCTCCTCCAAGGAGTACCCATGTTGCATACTTTGGATGGACTCTGTTATAATAAAAATGAGAAATACATTAGAAAAAATGTGATTGCAATCACATTTTTTCATGTATTTATCATTTTCGTGTAACAAGGTCCATCGAAAGTATGCAACATGGATACTCTTTGTATTAGGAATTAAATTTTGCATCAAACGAATACTCCCACTTGAAATTTGAGTAAAACAATAGGGAGATACGTTGAAAATATGAGTTGAAAACATAGTTTTATTATTTTATTATTTTCTAACATTTTTACTTTTTACTCTAAAAATAGTGAATCATCCCCATGGTTGACATCATCATCTTGAATCTTATTGGTTCTTATAAAATTTATTTTGGTTGTACATTTTTCTTAGGAGGCCCATTGTAGACCTCAAAAATCCTCTAATGTATAGAAAGGAATTTTATAGATTAAGTATAAGATTTGGCCATGTGGAAGATGTTGATGTAAAGTTAGCTAGATATATTGATGGTCTAAGATTTGAAATACAAGATGAATAAGATATTTTGTCTTTAAAAGTTGTTGAATAAGCTTATCTGATAGCCCTTAAGATAGACAAAAAATGGCAAAGAAGCAAAGTCAGAGAGGAAGGGGACAAAGTACATTAAGGAGTAGAGGATAGTCAAGAAAATGACTTTCAAACGGAAGATTTTCCTTTCAAAGAGAAGAAGGCAACAATTCTCATCAGCCAAAATCATCATTAACAAGAGATTTGAGAGGACGAAGATCATATCAAAGAGGTAGAGGTAGATATTTTGTGGTAAGATGTTATACATGTAATAAAGTTAGCCATGAATCTAAGGAATGTCCAGAAAGATTTTGTAGTCGGGATACATACACACTGATACAAAAAGTGTAAAATCCCCTACATGTAAAAATGCACTTGAAACATTGAATCTCTAATGAACCTACACAAAGAAAACATTGTTTAAAACAATCTGCAAATTAAAAAGGAAATGTTGTAAAATCATTACTGATAATAAGAATACTAAAAATCTAGTATGCACACAAATGGTAAAAAAATAAATTTAAAAAATAATTTTTGGACCTCCATATTACTATAAACTCCTTTATGTTCTTTCCTAGTACTCACCGATCTTATATACATGCACACTAAATATGTGCAGAAAATGTAATTTTTTATTTTTATCAATAAAAATTATTATTATATTTTCTAGAAAAAAAAATACATCATATATAGGATTAATTAATAAAATTTAGAATAAATAATATAGATATATTATAAGTTTGCGTTTACTTTTAATAAATTATTTAGGTACTTGCCCTCCGGGAAGGCGTCAAAGGTTGTAGAGTCTAAATATATTTGAACTTTAAAGAGGAGAATTATAAAAAAGAAAAATTGAATTTTATTTTAAAAAATATAAGTTGTAGCCATATATATTATTGACTAATGAAGTATGCGCCAAAGTTGTATATGTTTGTTTAAGAGTTGGAATTTTTTATGGAGTATGCGCCAAAGTTGTATATGTTTGGTTAAGAGTTGGAAAATTTTTTTGTAAGTAAAGAGTGAAAAATTATTTTTTAAGGATATTGAGTGGAGTAATTCCAGATAGTGTGGCATCCCATCCTAATAATAGTAGGAAAATTCATAATATATGTGTTCGGTTTCCAATATGATAGTTTAGAAGGCATTGGATTGTTCATATCAACAGAACCTTTATGTTATTCTCAAATTAATGGTGAAATTAATATTAATATTGCAGCATCTGAGTGGATGGTAAGGGAGAAGGTTAAGTACATGTGATTTGAAAATAATGGAAAAAATATATCAATAGTTATTAATGTTTGGAGATAAATCTCATGTTTAGAATATTTATAAATTTTATATGCTCTAAATATTATATAAATTTTGATTTAATTTAAAAAGATAAATAATTATTTTTTATAATTTATATTTTTTATTTTTGATAATTATATTTTTTATTTTTGATAATTATTTAAAATGAGATGAAAATTTTATTGTATTTTATTATTATTATTATTATTTAAGAATTCTTTTACTTTTGATTTTTATATATTTATTTATCTTTTTTATTATTTATTTATTTTATATTCTATTTAGTTAGTTATTTATATATTTTCGTTTTAGTTTATTTTACTCATTTTTCCTAATTCAATAATAAAATAAATAAATACATTAACAAATAAAGAATGAATAAGTTAATTAATATATTAAATAATTATTATTTATTAATTATTTAAGCAATTTAGAGTAAATAGCCATTTGATTGGTTCATAATATTATATATATAAATTTCCCTCCGCGGTCAAATGTAGCCGTTTTCCTCTAACCGTTAGGTTGACATACCTTCTTATTTAACCTTCCTCTGAGATCTGTCTCTTCATTTTGTCCCGAAGATGAACCACACTCACTGGTTAGAAACGAGTCTACCAAATACTCTCTATATGATTTTTTCCAAAAATTTTCATGAAATAAAATATGTCTTTTAAAAATAAAAAATAAAAATAAATTTTCAAATTACTTAATTTAATATGTCTACCCAGTTTTTAGATAATAAAAAATTAATGAGAAATCACTAATTCAATCGCAAATTCAGATTAAAATAATATATCAAATATGATAATAATATAAACCTACCCAAACATTAAAAAAACATCATTTTTTTTATTAAAATTTATAAACTAATTGAAAATAAAAGTATTTTGACAAACTTATAAACTAATTGAAAGGTGATACTATTTTGACTTTAACGTAAATCCTCCAAATTACCAAAAATGAAAAAGTCAGTTGATTAAAAAGCAACAAAGTTTCCAAAAAGATTTGATTCTTCGTAACAAGCACGCATTCAAAGCTTACAATCGAGTTAAAAACATTATATATAAAATGGGCGGCGTTAGTTCCCTACAGAAGTATCATGGGCTCTTTTTTTTATACCTATATTATAAATACGTGTCAGAACTACGCTAACAACCGTCAAATCAACCGTCAAATTATTGATTAATCTCCATGGACACACATGAACGCCAGCATCAAGGCAAGATTTGACCGTCAAATCATTGATTAATCTCCATGGACACACATGAACGCCAGCATCAGGGCAAATGGGCTGCGGCAGCAGCGCTGCAGGATTCGAAACGGGTCTGGGGTGTGCAAACCATCCGCCCCGACCGTCATAACATGCACATCGCGTTATACAAGAACGTATACGGTCAAACTCATCTGGGACCAGAAATAGCAGCGAGACAACCCTAAGACATGAATGCGAGGCTTATTAGTCCCTGCCTCCGGTATAGCAGGGACTATAGGATTCAATCGAGCGTTGATCAGTTATTAGTTTTTTTTTTATCATAAATTTTCAGTGTTTAAACAATTTTAAGCAAAATTTATTGGTGGCGATTTAGCTCCAAAAAAATTTAACCAAACTTTCGATTTCACCCTCTTATTGCAAGCGTCTCTTGTTTAAGAGAGTATCGAGTCATTAATAAGTCGGTAGTATATGTTCGTATTTTTTATTTAACGGTGGGTATATACTATATCCGCTTATTTATAGCTTAATAGATTTGGAAATATTATTCCAAGATATGAATGGGGTAATTTAAAAGGTAAGAATGAGATCACTTCATGGAATTTTGACAAAATATTTTACACATTTTGATTTTGGGCAAAAGAGTTTCAAGATGGCAAATTAAATCATTTATTTGATCGGCTTCCACTCAAATTTTCTGTAAAAACTTTTGCTCCTGACCATAACAACATACACTAAACTTATCCAACTATGAACATATACTACACCCACATATTTAATAAACTTAGACATATCACAACTACAAGTATACCATGGTCACACCCTCAACACAATAATATCAAACGCTACATGTATATTATTCATAGCCATGGACATATAACAGGGACAGGTATATCATGGCCACAGCCTCAACACATAATGCTATCAAACACTACATGTATATTATATAGACATGGACATATCACATGGAACGGGCAGCAAAATCAGTACAAGGTCAACACAATGTTATCACCGGCTTGATGGGGTAATTTCTTAAATTATTAATAGGCATGGACATATCACATGGAACGGGTGGCAAAATCAGTACATAATGTTATCACAAGAGGGAAAATTTGATATCACGTATTTGATGGGTAATATTTTAAATTTTTTTATTTATTTTTTTAAATAAAATTATTATAATTTAATTGTTAAATTAATAATTAAATAATTATTATGAGATATTATTGATGGTTATGGGCTAAAGATTAATTCATTATTATTATTAAAAAAATCTTATTAATTAGTAATCCTTAAAAGTGTAAACTATTACTTCTAACATATACTTGGACATGACACTTATAATCACTAAGTAGTAATTCTTAAGGGTGTAAGCTATTACTTCTAACATATACTTGTTTTAGACTTGGAAATTAAATTCCTAGATAATTAAATATCACATCACTCGATACATAGGACCACAAAAGAGCAAGTTAATAACTTATTCAGCTATAAATTAAATAAGTGACGGTAGAAATTTATACAAATCAAAAACATTTATCACCAAATATCACTTCGATAGAATTAAGTGATAACAGCGTATATGAGTGGGTGGTGGAAATGTACAAATAAAGAACACTCATCACCAGATGTGAGTTGAGCGAACTAAATGATATCATTAGATTAATGGCTTGAATGATATTATTGAATAGATATAAAATTAAAATTAAATTTGTAAATGGCTAGTTTAGTTATATAAATTAAATGAGTAGTCAGAATTTATAAAAAATAAATTTTTATTTTATATACTAAAAAAATTATAAAAATTAATTCAATTATAATAATTTTTAAAGATTAATTTCTATTTTATTGTGAATATTTTTAATTATATTATATCACGAGTTAATACTATATTTTATTAATCCAAAAAAACATAATTTATGTTTATATGATACATATTTATAGGAAATTTGTTTGATTAATTAGTTTAGAAAGAGCATAATTACTTTTGAGATAAATTTAATTTTTTTATTTATGACTATTACTAATAAATATTACATGGAAATTAAATTCCTACCATTTACATAATAATTATTAATAATTAAACTAAAATTCTAAATATCTTAGTCCAAAATAGACAAACCTACTAATATAACTAATATTTTTAGAATAATTAACTTATGGCTAACACTACCACATTTATATTAATATAAATGTGGTTCATAGAGGCCAATAGACATATATTATTAATTATTCATATTAACATTAATATTATTAATAATGTGAATAATATTAATAATAATAATTTCTAAAATAATCTTAGACATTAATAATAGCACAGGTTAACATAACAAAACATGAAATTAAATAAAACATAATAATAAAAACTAACAATCTAAATATATGGCATTATTTATTATAGAAATAAACGATAAAACAAATAATCAAATTAACAATAAAATATCATTAATAATAACCATTGAAAATAATTTTAGAAATTAATAATAGCCCATGTAACTAACTATCATAAAATAATAATAATAATAATAATAATAATATCCATTTTGAAAATAATAATAACCATCTTAGACATTAATAATAGCACAGGTTAACATAACAAAACATGAAATTAAATAAAACATAATAATAAAAACTAACAATCTAAATATATGGCATTATTTATTATAGAAATAAACGATAAAACAAATAATCAAATTAACAATAAAATATCATTAATCAATAACAATTGAAAATAATTTTAGAAATTAATAATAGCCCATGTAACTAACTATCATAAAATAATAATAATAATAATAATAATAATAATATCCATTTTGAAAATAATAATAACCATTTTTAAGGTCACAGCCTACATACTGTACCCCCGCTTGTTTTGAACCAAGGACCTCTTAGGAGGAAACACATGCTCTTAACGATTAGGCCCACTCAAACTATATAAAAAATAATTTAACACAATTTAATAAAAGAAAGTGTGTAATTAAATAAAACATATTAATAAAAATTAATAACCTAAATATATACAAATATATCATAAAATAAACAATAACCAAAATAGAAGAACATAATTAATTTTTATTAATAAAAATTAATAACCAAAATACAATCGTTAACCAATGTGAAATGTTGCTAAAATAATGTTGGTAATTAGAAATATCAAATAATGTTCGTAATTAAAAATATTAAATAATGTTGGTAATTGACACTATTAATAATAATACTATTTGTTAAAATGGAAAATATTATTATTCAAAAAAACAATATAAATAAAATTAATTTAACAAAACATAAAACAATATAGATAAAAAATATAAAATTTTAATATAATTACACTAAAATAATCTTAGAAAAATAAAAAAACCAATATAAATACAAATATTGATGAGTAAGTATAAGCATAGGAAAAAGTAAATGCATTGAACATAATATAAATTTGCACATCAACAAGAACTGTTGTGAATCGCTAACAAGCATTTACGATACTTAAGAAAGGATGATTCTCACAATCTCAGTCGCAATGCGACAAAAAAGTGAGATGCAATTTAAAACATTATATGACAAATAACAACAACAGAGAATTTAGTAACATTAAAAGAAATAACAATAAGAATAACAACCCATTCCACAACAAAATTCAAGTCTCAACACTCGACCATAACATAGTTATTTGATAGCAGCCTCTTCCAAAACACAGCCAAAGCGGTGGCAAAAGCAACACCAATTCAAATCAATAAGATAATGATCACGATACTTCACGCTTTTAAGCCAGTCCCTTCTCGTTTTCCTCCCTAATTCTCTTTGGTGCAAATGATATAAAGTTTGAACATTTGATTTCATTCCACTCAAAACACGGATATGCTCATCGACAAAATCAGGATGGAAGCCATGTCTTCTATCAAACCTTGCGCGAATAAAGGTAACAAAACTAATGGTTTTCCCAATAGAATTAATCACTCTGATGTAATAATTACCATCATTGTTCTCCATATCTGTGAATCATAGACAAAAAGATACAATTAAAATCAGTACATTGAAAGAAAACAAATTAACAAAAACAAAACTATTTATTTATGATTTTGGTTATTTCATATTCAAACATAAATATAAGAGGATTGAAAAGAAGGAGAGGAAAAAATGCAAACTACAATTCAATCAATCAAACAACAATTGCTCCAAAATAGTCAATTTACTTACTTCAATAATGAATAACTGTATTGAAATCAAGAAAAGAAAAATAAACAACTCATGAAGGTGCATAAAAGCAATTGCAAAAAATAATAACAACTAAAGAGAAGTAATCTTCATTTTTCTTAAACGCATGTGTTATCACTCTAGTAATTCCTTTGAAGCAGCAAGAAGGAAAAACCAAAGGTAACCACTATCCACTTTTGGAGATCAGGACCTAGCCTTCCTGATGCTCAGAGAGGGCTCTCTCTTTAATATTTAACTTTGTTTAGTTAAGATGTTTTTAGGCTAGTTATGATTGTTCAAGGGTTGTTTGATTTCGTTTGAGATTGGGTGGTGGGATCTGCTTAGACAGATGGATAAATTGATGTCTTTTGGACCATTGGGCTATGGAGTCAACTAATAAGGAAGCAAAATTGGATTAACTCATTAAAGGGTATTTTCCAAGGGCAAGATAGGAGAGTGTATTTTAGATATTTGAGATAGAGGGGTGAAAGGGTTTCACTCGAGGTGAGAGAGCAGTTAAGGGTTCTCAGACCTGGATAATGAATGAGGAAGGAAGAGGTAATCGAAACCAAAGGGCAATTAAGGATCCTTTAAATTAGATTATTCATGAAATCAATTTAAACCAAAGAGAAATTGAGAATTATTTAATTTAAATATCAAAAGAAAATATTCAAATTCTTTGCTGTTAAAATAGAGTGTTATTTAAACAAGTTCCGAAATATTATTCCAGTATAGCATTTAGATTGAAACACATATAAGGTTATGAATAACTTTGAGAAAATTTGACAGAAACACATGAAAATACTTGTTTGAAATTCGCTCAACACATGAATCCTTAGAAAAGTCTGATCTTTATTAATCAATCCAACTTGCTAGCTCATCAACTGATACAATAGCCTTCTGAGTCTTCTTGATCAAAAAGTTTATAGAAATGTCTAATAGAATCCACACCACATACTTCAAATTGTGAAGTATTTATACAAAAGTTTATTACAAAATATCTCAAACTAATTTGAGATTTAATCTAGGAAATAAAATATCTTCTTGCAAGAAGATAGAGACAGTTATTAAACTGCTTCATGTTGTCCCTTTTGTTTTGGTACTGTTGCCTTTTATGATTTGGTTTTATCCCTTTATGTTGCTTTGTTTTTTGATCTTTAACTCCGAAAGCTTCATTTACTTTAATAGCCTTTTATATGATATACTTTGACACTGATACACTTTGACTCTGCTGATCTGTCTTCATATTTTTACCTGGTTGTTTTACTTTTACTGTACATTAACCTTTTTACTGCATATTTCTTACAGCAAATCAATTAATGTCTCCCACGCCTCAGCATTAGGTCATTGGATTTTTAGCATCCTATTATATATTTCATCTGCCTCTGTGTACTTAGCAAAAGTAGGCTTAGTGATGAACAAGTGTTTTACCTCATGTTGGAGGTAAAATAAGTTTTCAAATGTCTGGTAGAGTACTTTTCCTGTTGGCAATGCCTTCATTGATAATGTATTGACCTGTTCTTTTGCTAGCTCTCTGATTTTGCTGTTGTAATCTTGTTGTGTCATGAGATTGTCATTTATCACTAAGGGACTGGGTAACCCTTTCTCTCTCAAAATTTGAAATTTAGCCATAAATATGTCAACAGCTACCTGCATATTCTGACACTTGTCCTCCAAATTTAGCATTAAGTTTCTCTTGGAGAGGACCTTTCTCACCTCCAAAATTGTTTCTGTCCTGTCCTCTATTTCCAATTCCTGAAGCTCATACTTATTCTTACTATTAAGGAACTGGATAATTCTGGTAGCATCTTCTGGCATTTCTCCTAATTCTTCTTTTACTCTTTGGATGGCCTCTGTAGCCATCTTTATTAAATCTATCTGTTCAAAGATCACCTGAATGGATGGCCAAATATTATTGACAGAGTTAATTATATTGGCCCATAGTAGTTCCTTAGCCGGATCAAGGGGTTCTTTCAATGTTAGGTATTTCTCCAGGGCTTTGAGTCTTTCACTCATCCTAGTAGCCTTCTACACTTCTTCTTTGTGCATGATGTTGGTAAGCTTGTAATCAGTTTCCAAGCTTGTCACTTTCTCTTTTAACTTATTCATTTGTGTGGCTTGTATGGACATCTCTTCCTTAGCCCTAACTAATTTTGTTGCTTCTTCTCCTGATGTACTTCCTGCTGATGTAGGTTCTGTGGAAACGGGTTGTGTTGTGGCCATAGGAGCTGTAGGAGGCAATGAGGCTGCCAATGTGGAAGGAACAATGGTGGTGACTGTTGGGATGACATTCACTGAGGTAGTGGCAATATCAGTCTACTTTAATTGGATTAGGCTGTCCAATTCCTTCTTTTTCTCCCTCAACTGATCATTTAGTTTGAGGACCAGGTCCATCAGCTCTTCATGCCTTGTTTGATTTTCCAATACTTCCTATGTCTAGGGATATTGCAGTTGAGGTATCTTAAATTGCTTCTTGAGTGCTACAATGTCATCATTCTTTTTCTTGATCAGTTGATCAGTAGCTTTGATGTCTTTGGGGTCATGTCCCAATTCAATCACTAAGTCTTCCAAAGACTTGATTATGGTGTCTTTGGCCTGTGAGGAGGGCTTTTCCAATTGATACTGGGTTGAGATATTTTTCAAAGAATTCTACAACTGAAGGGCAGCTATGGCTTTTCCTGTAAGGGTGGAGTAAATCATTTCTCCAGCCTGTTTGTGAAATTCAATTTGGTCAATGGGATGAATATCCCTTTCCAATACTTCAAAATCAATCTTTTTGTAATCTGTTGATGTCCTTGGTTGTTGTACAATTGGCTTTATAAAATAAATTTGCATCTTTCCTTCCTTGATGTCAAAAGCTAACATCAACCTAGTTTGATTGGTAGGTGTGAGTTTGAGATACTGAGCATAGGATTGTGCCTTTAGTTTCTCATTTCTCATTTTGATTTCTTTGAACTTGTCCTTAATGTCCTTATCCTTATCAACAGGCCTACTAAATGAGGAGACTTCTACACTGAGTTGCCTTTCCAAAATATGAGTCTGTGATGTGGATGGCTCCTGTGTTTCTCCAGATGGAGTTGTGCCTTTACTTATGTCTAACTCAGTATCAATTATTTCTACTGAGCCTTCTGTGTCTTCCTGTTCTGAAACAGGATTGAGCCTAGGCCTTTTTCTTTGACTGGCTTCATATTGTACATTGGATGTGTCCATTCCTGAACTGGAGGCTTCCTCTCTGCCCCTTTTTGGATTCTTTTCCTCATTCTGAGGAGTTTGCATAATAGGAGGGGTGCTCATGGTTCTTTCTTGTTGTTCAGGTACCTGCAGAAACGAGCTTTCATCAAGCTGTCTTTCTAAATCAATCAAGGTATTCTCAACATCTACCTTTGTACTATCTCTGTCTAAGAGAGTATTTTCCAACCACTCAGATTGGTTAGCATATCTCTCTATTTCTGGTATAGGGTGATGAATATAAGGTCCCAACTTGACCTTCTTTCTCAGTTTAGTCATAAACTCCTGAGGGTCATACCTCCACATGAAACTTTTTTGAAACATTTGGTTTGCTTCCTCCTCTGCCTCTCTAGAATTGCAAATGAAGGGGCCTAACTAGTTTTTGACCTTGAATTGAGATATTTTCTTGGCTGAGACAAAATTGATCTCATCAGAGTTCATTATCTACCTATAGTACTCTAGAGCAAATAACCTCATGGGGAGGTATTTGGGCAGTTTGTATGGGGCAAGCTAGCAACCATAGATTCTTATTTCTGTGTGGTTTTGGTAAAGGTACCAATCTCCCACCTTACTTTGCTTAGACAATTGGAGCACCCTTTTGATCTCTTGACTTATTCTGGGTGGAGGGCTTCCTGTCAACATGGTCATGACTGGATGGACAAAAGAGTCAATGAAGTCTGTATAGGTATATGGTGATTGAAACTTGTGGAAAAGTGGGGTCCAAAATATAACAGACCTGGGCTGGCCTTTAGTATCCAACTTCTGGAGAGTGAATGGAAATCTATCTGGCTGATAGTATAAAAACATGTGGTAGAGAACATATGAGTATTTGAATACTCTCTCATTGTGCATTCTGGTGAATTGTTCATGCATCCTTTCAGCTATGAACTGGGCATAATTGTACAAAGTAGCAGGAGGCTTTCCTAGGGTGAAAATGGACATGAAGGCTAGGATGAGCTCATCAAAAAATTCATCAGTGGTATAGCCCAAAATACATGATATCGTAGTCACAATATACTTGCCCCTTTAAGAAAAAATGGCATAAACATATGGAGGGGCATCTTTAGGAATGTACTGCTCTTCTACATTGAAAGTTTGGAATATTTGGGCTAATCTAGAGGGACTCAACTTGGTGTATAGGTCTAACAAATCCCCAATGGAGAGCGGGGTCAGGTTTGGACTTGGTTGGACTTGCAACATCTCATTAATTGATTCAGCTATAATTGTGATTAATTGATTCAGCTATAATTGGTCAGGGGACATTATAGCTCTCTGGCTGGACATGTAATATGCATGTCACATATGAACAATTTCAGGGAAGACATGTACCTCTCGAAACAAGTATTTGGGAAAATTTGACTCCCAAAGGCCAATATCATCAGCATGGTTTAGATATCTGTCCCTACTCAAGAAATGGATATTAAGTAGTAGTGTATGGGTAGTTGTATCTTTGATTTGGAAATCCTTGTCAGCCAGGGGAAGGTGGTCAAGGTACAAATAGGGAGTTGTGATAGGTCTAACATCCATGGCGACAGGGGCAGCCATAATTCAGTTCTTATGGATTTGAATTTGGCAATAACAGGTTTATTCAGAGGTTTTGAAGGAAACTGGAAGCTTACAGAAGGGTTTGGTCACAAACTTTTAAATTTAAAGTAATTTCAATTAATTTTACTTAATTAAAACACTTTAAAGACTGAACTCTTTCAAATTTTAAGGGGTGACTCGTAACTTGTTTTCAAAAACCTGGAATTTGGGTGAATTAACTTGAAATACAGTGTTCTCGGCAACTGCAAAAATTCGAATGGCTCTGGTATAGACTGACAGGTTGATTGGGGTCTTTACAGCTTCTTGAGGAGTGGAATCTGAGGTCTATTGGTGAATTCAACATTTGCAGGAGTCGCACTAGTTTGCAGAGGTTTACACAGAAAATGAGCGAAAAAAGGCGAAATGGGGTATCTTGGCCTTTTTATGGAGCAACGGTCACTTTTTGGTGGGTAGTTCTCAAATGAACAGTGGGTGGTTTTTCGGTTTTGATGAGGAGGTGGTTTCCCAAGCCATCACACCGCTTTTGTGGGGGAGACGGTTTTTGGGAGAGGTCACCTGATCTATGTTAGCACGTGACACGTAGCATATGGGGGTCGGGGCAAAACCACTTTATCGGGCGGGTAAAGGTTAGGCGTCAGGTGAACCCGATATGGCTGTGGACTGTCGGATGTGGGCGTTGATGATTGGATGGTAGTCGGGTGAGCGATGTGTGCGGGTGATATGAGTAAAGGTTTCGAGAGGGCCCAAGATTTTAATCCTTGGCGATTTGGGATTAATTAGGATTTAATCATGGGATTGAACGATCGGGTGGGATTTAATGATGGGATTAACTTAACTTTACCAAGAAATGGTAAATTAAGAAGTTTTGTTGGGGATATGGAATAGGGGGTACAAGTATAGTTTATAATTAAACTAAGGGTTGGGGTATTATTTACGGGATTTATTTATATACGAGAAAAGTTATATTGGGAACTATAATATTATGTTAAAAATTAATATGAAATGAAATCAGTGCAGTCAAAATGCCACTAATCATAATGTAACATTTGCGCGTTTTATTCACATATGCTTTATACTTAGGATAAAATCTCTTTATGGGTTTTTTGAACAAAATGAAATTATTCATGGGGCTTTTACTTTTTCCTAAGCAAATGAAGTTTAACCTTAGGAAAATGGGTTTTATTAGGGAAATGAAGGGAGATTAATTTATGAAGGGAATTCCAACACTTGATGCCCATAAGTCATTAAGCCGAGGGTCTGATCCCACCAAAAGTCAGAGAAGGATTTTTAGTATTAGAACATATTTGTAGATGGGGAAATTAGTAAGTATAGGGATGAAATGGATGAGGGGGAGTTAATTAAATCAACTTGTAAACCATTTTTTTTGCTTTCTTTACTGCTCATGCACATTGAAAGATGTGTTTAAACATGATAGAAGTGCTTTTGTGCAATCAACTTTCTACTTCAGCAACCTTTCTTCTACTTACCCATTACTTACCCTAACATTTTTTCATCATTTATTTGGGTGCATTTAGGCTAGCAAACCCTTATCAATCCTTTTTCTTTTAAAAAGTAAACTATCTAATTCTAACCTTATATCATCCTATGGCTCAGATTAAGCTTATGAGCACATTTTATTTCTCTACCTAACTATTGATCTGCCAAGATTAAACTGTTTGGTCAGATTTTATTCTCTAACTATAAACATAAAATTCAAAGCATGAAATAGTCAAGATTAAACAGTTTGACTACCATGGGTTGTAGCATGTATGACAAACTGAACACAACCGGTATTTAAGACATTAAAACAGTAAGATAGTAGTGGCATTTAGACTTGCACACTTTCATGATCTATTTTTGTTTTTGGGGTTCATATATTTTCATTTTTTTATCTTTTCTTATTCTTTTTGTCCTTTGATATTTCTTTTAGGACATACCCTCTTTACATTTTTTAATTTTTTAATATGGAAAACATTTGCAGAAAGCAAAGGTATGTACAATATTACAAGGCTTAACATTAGCCAATTGAAAATTATGAATCCTATCACTATAGGACTCTAACAACATGCACACAAATAATTCGAACGAAGAAAAAAAAATAAAAATAAAAGAATTCATGAATAGTAAAGTGTATTGAAGATAAATACCCCAAAAATGATATTGACTTTAATCGCTCCTCCTATTTCTTTCTAAGTGTAACATATGCACTATCTTTCATTTTTTTATAACGTTGAAAATAAAAAGGCACTGCAATCCACAAACCATCTATTGATTTCACTCTCGATATAGCTGTAAACGTGAGACCCTGCCTCTCTCTGTCTCCAATATCTATAGTGGCTTGTTGTAAAGTCATCCCCTATGATTTGTGTATTGTCAACGCCCATGCCATTTTCAAAGGAATTTGTCTCATATTTCCCCTAAGAACAGGTGGAATCGGTACAAGAATTGGATAGTCCTTATCAAATGGAACACCACAATACTTTTCAAACATAACTGTAACAAATTGTGGAAGTTGTGGCAGCTTTGAACTAGGTGCAAAGAAAATATTTTCAATATATCCAAGTGCACCATTAACCAGACCAGCTTCAACCCACAAATTACACGTTAACATCACACACTCTCCATGACATAACATCACCTCACACTCCAACATATCATCATCACTATCACTTATTTTTGTTCTTCTACTGCTTTCTGCAACACATCTCGCAATAGTAAAATTTAATGCTTTAAGCATTTTTTGATTGTGCAAATTTACAAGATTATTCGTTGCAAATAACTGAATAAAAGAATCAAGGAAATTCCTTTCTTGTGGATTCAAGAAATTGTTAACACGCATCATAAGAAGATCCCAATCACCAAGAAAAGGCTCTACATTTCTAATATTAGTTAAAATATTGTGAAAAGATGCTTGTCTTGGATCATCTCCTTCCTGCCTAAAAATTTTGTCGAGACCCACTACAATGTTGAAGCTTTCCCACAAAACTTTCCCAGCTATTCTACCTACATACAAGGGTTTATCCTTAACGGGAGGCAGTTGTGCAAGGTCACCGACAAGAATGATGGACCTACCACCAAAAGGAGAGTCCTTGTTTTCAGGAAAGGCTTCTCGCAAATGAGAATCTATTTGCATGAATAGAGTTGGACCTATAAAGCTCATCTCATCAATCAATATATATCGAACATGCCTCATTTCTTCTTGGAACACTGCCAAAGCCTGCCCACATAGTGGCTTCATATCTTTTATAGGAATTTTTAAAGCAGAATGTATCGTTTTTCCATGTATGTTAAAAGCAACAATACCAGTTGGAGCAAGAAATAACAAAGGAATTTTTCCATTCGTTATTGAATTAAAAAGAGCATCTAAAATACACCCAATGAGAGAATACTTCCATGTTCCAGTAGTACCTTGAAAAATAATTTTCAAAGCACCATTAGTAAAGTGTCAAAAAATAATCTCAAAAGTAGCTAGTTTTTTTTTCTAATAGAGAGGAAGGTGACAAATATGTCTCCCTAACGAACCCACAATTCAAAACATCTGCACACTCCGCATATTTTACAAAATTCACCCCTTCTTCTAAAAAATCATTTGAGACCATCATTTCCTGCCAATTATAATCAACATCAAAGTCCCTTCTACCAAGATTATCAAGGTCTGAAATGTTTACACAACTTGGAGGAACTAACCGTGAAAAAAGCTGCCACTCTTCAAAATCTCGATCAACATTTTCATCACCTATAAGCGGCTCCACATCCTCTTCATCAACTTCATTTGGAAAAGGGAATTGATCAACATGCCATGCATGATATCTCCAATTCCTCCAATTCTCAACAATACTTTTAGTAGACAAGCCAATATATGAACCAACATCACGAAACGGCTTGTATAAAATCAAATCACTCCAAAAAAATGTTTCAAACTCCTATGACCCCTCATGAGGAACACAATAAAAATGTGGCCAAACATGAATGATAGCATGCTTATCACGTGGCCTCCACTATTTTTGCTTACGCTTCTCCTCAAATCTCCACGATCTTGATAGAAATGTTTCTATCAAGCATAAATGTTCCAAGAAAATAGGTCAGCTTTGATAAACCTCAATGAAATTGTTTTTGCACAAAACTTCATCAGAATGTAGTGAAACCCTTTGGTACACTTTCTTGCCAACATTCAAGGAGAATAATTTCCAACTACACACAACAAGAGGCAGCTTTAGCAACAAATGGCATGTCTCTTGAGCTCCAACATCATGCTCAACAAGCATCTCAGCAAGGAACCTTCTATACATAGATAATACAGGAGCCTCAGACCCACTCCCACCAACAACTCTAGTCAACATTTGATGATAAATTTTTGATCTTCTCTCTACCTTTGAAGCATATTTTGCAATATACTTCAAAACCTGATGTCGAGAAAGAACTAGTTGATAATCAACATTTTCTCACCACATTGTTAAAACATCAACATTGTGAACATTTAAACGGTCATCATTTCGTGTTGGTTCATACTTTTTTCTCCCTTTTTCATCTATTAACAATGATGACTCCACACGACCCTCCCATGGAGCATGATAGCAACATTAAAGAACATACCATTTTTTCCGTAAATAAGAATCAACGTTGTATTTTGTATGCCTTTGCACATGGTTAACGAAATTATCATAATGTTCTTCGGGATTGCAAGAAAAAATTTGTTCAGTATTCAAAACACATGGATCATCATTTAAAGTTTGAGGGATCATCACATTTCAATGATGTATGTCACGCAGATTCCATGTTGTAACATATTTTTCAAAGTACCTCTTTTCTATGCCAACAACAGTCGCATTGGACCAATCCAATGTTTCCACATCCAGTGCTTCATGTAACCACAAAAAACCATGGATGTGGGCAGAACCTCTATGCTGCCACTCATACCTAATAAGATTAAAAACATGCAGTCAACATATAATAAGAAATCATAACAACATACATTTTCCTTCAAATCATTATAAAATTGTCGAAAAGGAATGAGAACAAACCTATACCAAAAGTCTTTAGCACCAAGATATCTCTGCAACACTATATCACAGAAGATATTGAATCTTTGGTGCATGTACATAGAAACTATATGCAGGTACCGAATAAAATTTTCAATCTTTCTAGCATGCTCACTTTGTCGATGAAAATCTATGGTTGAAGGCATAACACTATGAAAATCATACCACTTTGTGTCAGCTGCACTCAATGTAAAAACAAAGTAGGGCAACCCAATTGGTTGATCATATCAGTTAATTCAGAATGACACTTTGTCCAATAATCTCTCGTACCCCTAAGACAGGATCCAAAATGCATTAATTTCTCAGCCAACTTATTATTTGGAAAATCAAAAAGTGATTGACACAAATCATGAATAGTTGCGGGCATGCTTTCATGAATATTCCTCTTCAAAAGAAATGAAGTTGTTCCTTGACTATGATGTCGCATAATCATATTCAACAAGAAATATTGAAACCGAGGATGGATTCCAAATATTTGATCATAAAATCTCAATAGATGCAAACCATATTCATGCATCTGAACATTCCAAATGTGAGGATACAACCAATCAACATCACTTATAGGAAATAAAGTGGGGAACGCCATATCTAGCAATCCTTCAGTATTATATTCATTAATGGGAGATGTACCAATATGTGACCAATCTATTGCTTCAACGAATGTGTTATTTGCATTCTCAATAAATCTTTTGATTCAATCAACTTCCCTAGATTCATTAGGCAAGCGAGAAATAAAGGACGGCGGGTGACATCACAAACAATTAGGCCCATCTGTTTCAATCTCAACATACATTGTAGGTATATCATCAACATGACTATCAACATATTGTAACCTATTAGAAACATCAGTAGGTATTTGTAGGAGAGAAGCAACTGAATCCGTGTCAATTTTCACATCCCTGTATTACTTGCCCATTTCAATTTCATAACACAATGCATCCATCACACATTGTCTCTTCACATAGAATTCATAGTATTCATATTGAACACCTCGCCTTCTTACAATAAAAAAAAAATAGTTCTTCAACACGTCACAGAAGCTTCTTCGTAATTAAAGAAAGATCTTGTGGAAAACATATCATGTGGCCTCTATATTTATATTGACCACCATGATCATGCGTCACTTCCAATATTGGATACCTATGCTATCCGCATCTCTCCAGCTTGTGTCAAAACTTTTAAAACCTCGGGTTGCTCACTTGGATCCATGTTGTTAAGGTGAGAAAAGTGATGAGCACCTTTATCACAGTTACATCATTTACAAATGGGACCCTTGTGAAATCTCACAATGTGTATACCAGGATAACATTCTTTACATACATAACACATATGCACAACAGATAATCTGTCAATCCTCGACCGAAATTTTTTTATGCACATCAACCATTTGTTCGTTAAAATGATAGCAAACACTTTCATTTTCTCTATGAAACACCATTCCGGGTTGGCGATAATTTGAAACAACTTTTCCAACTTGAGTATTGGTTTTATCATTTCTTTCCATAATAGAATCAGAAATCATTCTTCTACATTCATTACACCTCACCAAATTCGGCTTCAAACAAAGAAAATAACCTTTGTAAGAACAAAATATGTACAAAATAAATAAAATTTGTTAATGAAAAAAATAAAATTACATTTTCCTCATTGTATCATCGTCCATGTGGAAGTCATTGAACTGATATTGCTTATGTTTCTTGCAAATTTGTTTGTCGAGCACTATTTACTTGAACATAATTCTGCAAAAAACATCAAGGAATAAATCTGTAAAAGAATATAAATTTAAGATTGAGAAGCACTAAACCTTCCAAAATAAATATGCATTAAGCACCTGTACTCTGCTAAGAGGAAAATTATCGTCACATTCATTGGCTTCAACAATATTCTCTATAGAGCTATGTCGACAAATATTGGTTCCAACATTTCCAACAAACCGACCCAAATCATCAACCATTCTAGCAAGCATATTACTATCACCAAAAAAATCATACGCAACAACTTCTTCCCTGGACTCACATTCCCTATCTTCCATTATAACATTTCTTCCAACATTTCCACATCCCCTAAGATTATGATCTCTATCATAAGATATATCAAATAACAACAAAATTTTGAGAAAATGAACAACACAACAAACAAACATGTAAACAAAATGTTTTCGTACATACTGATGAAAGTTTCTAAACTTACGATTACTCAAACCATATGTTTCATCATTTCTTGAAGTTTGACAAGTTGGTTGTCGACCCTCACATTCAGGAAGAAATAAAGGTTCGACTACTTCTAAAACTATTTCACAGTCAGTATTGATTTTGACACTGTTTTGGAAAAACAATACGGGAAAAAAATACAACGCTAAAAACTTTAGATGGAAAAGAAAGCAAATATGCAAAAGAAAAAAAACTTGAACATGCTACATTGTTGCAACAAACACCTTACATACAGATTCATCAGGGGTAACTATATTAAAAATATAGTTGCTACCAAGAAACGGCTGACCCTCTTCATGAACAAAGTCTCCCAAATTTTCAACCATTCAAGGAAATTATTCATTCCTATAGTTCTCATCAACTCCAGAAACTACATTTATTTCATTGTTTTCACAAAAAATAACATTGTCATTCATATGAACACTCTCTTTCGAAACGTATTGTTCCCAAAAAAGACAAAAGTTAGTAAACCTTCAAAAAAATAACTTCTTTCAGATCATAAACATCTAACAAAACGACCATCTAAATAAAATTTTCACTATAGAAAACCTCTCCTCTTTTCATACTTACGATTTACAGGTCCTTCTGCATCATTTGCTAAAGCTCTCTTCTTTTGTTGATACACAACTCTTCTGCATGCTTTAATCACTTCCTTATTCTGTTGATACCACTGTCGTTGGTATTCATTTGATCATTGTCATGTACCAGTAGAGCGAGGTCTTTCCGCACCACTCTTGTTTTTCATTTCACTTAACATCTCTATGATAAAGTTAAAGTCAGTTGAAAAGTCGTTTCACAATTTCGTTTGACGGTAATACATACTCTTCAATTTTCAAAAACTAAAAAATAACAAAAGTGCAGAGAAGAAATATTTGAGAAATTATGTTTCCCACAACAAATTTCAAACACATGCAAAAATGTTCCCCTTAAACATAATCGATACAACAACAAGTTCCAGAAATTAAAAACAAAGAAATACGAACTGCATTACATTATCAAAAAACAAACATGTTGAAGCCTCAAATGCTAATTTCATTTTCCATTTTCAATCACATCATCAAAATTTGGTTGATATAGTCGTTGTTTTGCACAATCCACCTAGTAAATCATACAACTTTAACTGCACTGCATACCAACCGAGCATAACGACTTTTTCTCCAACTATGCACAAACATAGGTAACCTGCACATTTACTATTTATATCTAAAGAGACAGATTAAAGAAATGACCATCTGTGTCCCCAATCAACTTCAAAAAACTTGGAACACAAAGTTGGAACACATGGAAAAATGTTCCCCTTAAAGATAATTGATACAAGAACAACTTCCAGAAATTAAAAATAAAGAA
Source organism: Pinus tabuliformis (assembly GCA_031772625.1). Lineage (NCBI taxonomy): Eukaryota > Viridiplantae > Streptophyta > Pinopsida > Pinales > Pinaceae > Pinus > Pinus tabuliformis. Next base: position 755,737,094 of record CM062815.1, on the reverse strand, counting down.
ATATGAACCACATTAAACATGTTCAACCCTCAAATGCTAATTCAATACATCGACATGTACTGCATCTATGCCAAGAATATAATCTGCATTTTGAATAACCAAAAATACATTTCCATTTTCAATGACATCATCAAAATCGTCAACCAATTCTAGATACAACCATGAGGCTATGTTCTTAATATAACTTCAAAACATGAATTACAATGATGTTCAAAAAAATATTTAAAAACATTAAACATACATATGGTGTTCAGTAATATGCAAAACAAAAAAACATGTTCATCCCTCAAATGCTAATTGAATACATCCACAGGTAGTGGAGGTATGTCAATAATAAAATCTACATTTGGAATAAGCGAAAAAAATATTTCCATTTTCAATCACATCATCAAAATCCTAAACTATTTGTAGATAGAAGCATGACACTTCAAGCACGAACAATCCATCAACAATTGTTGTTTTGCACAATCCACTCACTAAATCATACAACTTTAACTGCACTCCAAACCAACTGAGCATAAGCACTTTTTCTCCAACTATGCACAAAGGTAGGTAACCTGCACATTTACTATTTATATCGAAAGAGACAAATTCAAGAAACGACCATCTATGTCCCCAATCATCTTCAAAATATTCCAAACTTTGCTCTGTTGACACTTGACCAAATTCAAAATTCTCTATCTTTTCAAGTGACCAAACAAATGTGCGACCATTATTAACAAGACAAACAAGTTGATTCATTTATAATCCTAATGACATACCACTAGTAGAAAATGGTGAGATTAGTGACTACGTGACTAAAAAAGTTAGTCACCACTGTTACATATCCATTTGGGCACATTAGTCCCATCAGCAGATCAGTGTTTTAGGGCTCATCAAACCCTAATTTCAGTTTCTATATGCCCTAAATAAGTCACCCCTCTGAATGCCTCATTCCCAAACAGTTTCATGACTTGAAGACATCCAGAAATGGCCTCTAGAGGGACTAGCGCAGGTAGGCCCATGTAAGGGTGCACTGCAGTGCAGTTAAGTCCATGCCAGGGTGCTCTACAGAGCACTTAGGCTTCCTTTCACCTGCCCTAGGTGAGTTTGAATGAAATTCACATAGGGTTTGGGGAATATTCTTATCTTTTGGAGTCATCTAGAAGGTTCCATCACTTATCAACTCCTATGAGCTCGAAATGGATGAGGAATGAGCTAAGATGCATCCTATCCTCTCATCCCTTCCTCCATGGAACTAATTCTAAGTATGGAAGGCCATTCAATACCACCATTTATGACAAAACCTCCTTCATCTACCTATAAATTGACCACTCATCTAAGTGATCAGGGGTTGGATTATGTTGAATTGTAAGTAGATAATGTTGCTATGATAATTGGCTTTGAAGCAAGTATTATAATGCTACAAGTTTGTCATGCTTTTGATGTGATGTGGATGGGATCCAAGATGGAGGAATGACTTTGAATCAGACACAATGGTTGTAATTCCTTCTTCTATTCAATAAAGTATTTGAACCTTTCTCCCATATGTTTGTATTGTCTTATAATGCTTATATGTGTGAAATGTATCTGATTCCATTCACTTATATTCAATAGATATTTTTCTTTGATTGATTCTTTGTTTTCTGTTTGTGTTTACAGGTACTTCTCAAGCGTATTAAGTACGGGAAGGAGCGACAGGATCGATACAAAGAAGATGAGAGGAAAGCAAATCTAAAAGTAGGTCTTCTCATCTTCTCATCTTATCTATTACTGATAGGAAAAGACTAAAATACTTTAAATTGTTGTTCTAGATATGGATACTTATCTAGGGAATTAATATTTATCCATAGATACCAAATTCTCTGAAAAAAATTGGTGACTCCACTAGGGAATATCATCCTTCCAAGTAGCTTATCCACCTCCTAGGACATTCTTGCAGACCATACTTGTGTTCATTGATTGTATTTCAGCTCTTTTGCATTGAATTTTTGGTCAAGACTATGTCAAATTGCCTTTTGAAATAGCTCACTGTCACCAGCGCAGGCTTGTGAGGGACACAGTGTGCTGCAAAGCACCCTTGGCTTAGGGACAGTGCTCTAAAGTGCATTGTCTCCCATTCAGGGTTGTGCTGATCATCCTAGGGTCAGTTTCCCACCTTTGGAATGTGTTTTCGCCAACTTTTCTTTGTTTGTTTGCTTGTAGATTGATCAATGAATGTCATGTCTCAGAGAACAAGTTTCTACCTCCTTTGCTAGGCCTACTTTGACTTGATTGATTAATGTTTCTTAAATGTTTTCTTTTTCATTATTGATCCGTAGTCAAAGTTAGAATATAGTTTATTAATCTTTGTTCGAAAGAAAGTGTCGTAAAAGTCTTCTTTTCCTTCGAAACTGAACTTTTGTAAAGTCTTTGTTCTCATAAAAAGATTGATTGATTGTATGTGCATTAGTTTACTTTTTTTTCATCATAAAATTAAGGGATTCGAAAAGAAAAAATTGCATCGTTCATATTGTAGTTTGTGAATGCTTGAAAGGAATAGCTAGGGAATATGCATTAGATGTGCCCTTTGCTCTTTGTCAAAGATCTAATTGCTATTGATTGATCTGATTTCTCTATCCCTACTAGCTAAGGTTTTCATTGTTCAATTGAATGGAAAGAATGCTTATCCTATTAGTTGCATTCTATGAATTGCAAACATACATCACGTGGTGAACCTTGAAAGGAAAATTCTAAAGAAGATCAACTTAAAATTTATCTGAATTTACCTAATGGAGCATTGTCACCTAACAAAAAACATTTAGTGGTTCTAGGCTAGAGACATGTTCCAATGTCATAAAACAAATCAGTTGTCACTAACTTGTCTGCAATACATCCCAAGAGTAGGTTTTAACCCCGTTTAGGAATTACCTGCATACGAATTCTAAAACAAAGAAAATAAACAATGCGAGAGCATAACACATAAAACACATATACACAGAGATTTTCCACTGGATCCCAAAACCGGGACTACCAGCTTGATTTTTCATTATTTTCCTTTCAATGTTACAATACATATTTATACATGCCAAAGCATCCAATACCATGGACCGAAAACCATCGCATCCAAAACCCTATGCAAAAAATCATGCACAAAACTATAGGTAGGTCCGCCCAACCTAATATATGGTCCAAAAACAAAAAATTTCGGGGCAATGCCCTGGACCCCATACAATGGGGTTACCTACACCCCTAAAACCCCCTGTCACTCCCCCCCGCTACACAATTAGCGCAACGAAGGGGGGGCTCTGCCCCCCTTCTAAACCCCCAATTAACTACGTGGGCTAGTCGTGGAAAGAATATAACCCAACCCAACATTCTCCCACTTGTTGTTTTCTTTCCACAGGGGACCACAAGAGAGCTTAGTCATTTATCCAACCCTGCAACGTCCATTGTTTCTCTACACCAAGAGAACTTCTCAGAGCTCACAGATTTTGTCAATGCATCTGCAGTATTCTTCAAATTGTCCACCTTTACTGGAAACACCTTTTTGTCTTCTATCATATCCCTCACAAAGTGATACTGAACATCAATTTGCTTTGTCTTTGAATGATATGCAGGGTTCTTTGCCAAGAAAATTGCACTTTGGGTGTCACAGTCTATCCTTATAGCTCCCTGTACTAACCCCATACTTGAACACAATCTCTGCAACCAAACTGCTTCCTTGCTTGCATGAGTGGCAGCCATGTATTCTACCTCTATAGTTGATAGTGTCACTACAGATTGTTTCTTACTCATCCAACTAACTGCACCTTCAAATAGGTTAAACACATAGCCACTTGTAGATCTTCTCTGATCCAGATCTCCAGCCCATTCTGCATCAACAAAGCCATGAATATCCAACACTCTGTCCAATTCTGGTTTTCCTTGGTAGCACAAACCATAATCACTTGTGCCATGCAAATACCTGAAAACCCACTTCACTGTTGTCCAGTGCTCCTTCCTTGGTTTTGACATAAACCTGCTCAAGACTGCCACTGCATGTGCAATGTCTGGTCTAGTACAGACCATCACATACATCAGGCTACTAACTGCACTTGCATATGGAACATGGGACATGTCCTCTTCCTCTTGTTGTGTCTTGGGACACTGTTCAGTAGATAAATTTACACCTACAAGAATAGGAAACTTCGCCGGTTTACTATCTTGCATATTAAACCTCTGCAATATTGTCTCGACATACTTCCTCTGGTTTAACCAGAGCTTCCTCTTTGTCCGGTCTCTTTTAATTTCCATGCCGAAAATATAGTTTCCAGCACCAAGATCTTTCATGTCGAATTTGGAGGACAAATGGGTCTTCAAATCCTAGATAATTTCTTTGTCATTTCCAACGAGCAACATATCATCCACATATAAGACCAGATAAATAACACGGTCACCAATTAATTTAAAATACACACAGTGATCTGCTTTGCTTCGGGTGAAGCAAAGTCCCCGTATAAATGTATCAAATTTCTGATACCACATCCTTAGTGACTATTTTAACCCATACAGGGACTTCTTTAACTTGCATACCAGTTCTTTCTTACCTTCATCGCAAAGCCTTCAGGTTGCTTCATGTAGATCTCCTCTTCTAGATCCCCGTGAAGAAATGTTGTCTTCACATCCATCTGTTCTACCTCAAAATCAAAAGAAGTAGCAACAGTAAAAGTAATCTAATAGAAGATACCTTAGCAACACGAGAAACAATATCACCAAAATCAATTCTCGGCACCTGGGAATAACCTTTTGCTACCAACTGAACTTTGTATTTCTCCACCTTTCCTTCTGCTTTTGTCTTCTTATTGAACACCCATTTGTTTCCAATGGGTTTCCTTCCAGCGAGCAACTCCACCAGATCCCAAGCCTCATTTTTGTGCAAAGATGCCATTTCATCAACCATGGCCTCTTTCCAAAGTTTTCCATCCACTGAATCTACTGCTTCCTTCACAGTTTTGGGATCATCATCAGTAATAGATAAAGCAAAATTTGAACAAAAAGAAGATGGTCTATACTTTTCTGTCTGTCTTCTTCCTAGAACTGATCTTCTGACACTCAGAGTTTGTGGCTCTTCATCTTCTGATTCCTCCTCTGTTGTAGAGTCTAATTCTTCCTCCTTTAGCTCAAACTCTATCTTCTTAGGTTCCTTTGGTTGGACTTCATGTTTAATAACATCTTTCACCTCTCTGAACACCACATCTCAGTTGTACACAACATTCCTTGTTACTGGTTTCCAAAGATTATAACCCTTTAAACCATTCGTATACCCAATAAATATGCACTTTTCAGATTTACTATCCAACTTGGTTTATTTCTCCTTTGGAACATGTACATATGCATCACATCCAAATACCCTCATATGTGAGAGAGAAGGTTTCTTACCAGTCCATACCTCTTATGGAGTCTTATCCTCCAATGTTAATGAAGGTGATCTGTTGACCAGGTAACATGCTATCTCCACCACCTCTGCCCATAATTCCTGTCCTAATCTAGCACCACTGAGCATGCTTCTTTCCCTTTCCATCAACATCTTGTTCATTCTTTCTGCAACTCCATTTTTCTGAGGTGTATATGGAGTAGTCTTTTTCCATGCTATACCACACTTCTTACAAAATTCTTCAAATTCCTTACTGCAAACTCTCCACCATTATCTGTCCTCAGCACCTTTATCTTCTTCTCTATCTGGTTTTCCACCAAAGCCTTAAATTCTTTAAACCTGTCAAAGACTTCAGATTTCTTATTAAGGAAATATATCCATGTATTCCTTGAGAAGCCATATATAAATGATACATAGTACATAGACTTACCCAGCGATGAAACCTTCACAGGTCCACACACATCACTATGCACAAGCTCTACTACCTGTTTCGCCCTCTTACCACCAGAGGGGAAACTCACCCGATTATGCTTCCCATATACACAATTTTCATAGAAATCAAAATCTAGAGAGCTATTACTCATACCTTCTACCATACCTTTCCCATGAAGTACTCGAAGGCCCTTCTCTCCAATATGTCCAAGCCTTTAATGCCACAGCATGGTCTTCTCTCCAGAGACCACTAGATTTTCTGCTCCACTTTCAGGAACCACAGAACTGTTGCACCCATCAACAATAGTGCTACCTTGCAGCTTGTACAGAGTTCCAATTCGAACTCCCTGCATCAATACCAGTGCCCCCGAACCATCTTGCAGGTATCCTTCTTGAACATTGTTTTTACACCTACATCATCCAATTTGCTTATAGAAATCAAATTTCTGGCTAATGCAAGAATATGCAGAACACCCAGAAGTCTTCTAACCCTTCCACCTTGCAGCTTCAACTTTACTTTTCCACGACCAACAATTCTAGCCTTCTTGTCATCCCCCAAGAAGACATCACCACCATCATATTTCTCATACTCGCATAACCACTCTCTATGGGGAGTGAAGTGAAAGGATGCACCTGATTCAATCAACCATGCCTCATGGTCTACATGTGTACTTGAAGAAGCCAAGTACACATCCCCACCTTCATCTGAGGTGGTTTTCACCTCTGCAGAAGGAGCATCATCAGATCCCTTTCCTTTATCAAGAGCTTTAGATTTACAGTCCCTTTTATAGTGCCCTTCCTTTTCACATTTCTAGCACACCACCTTTACAGGTTTTCCTGGAGATTTAGATCTCCCACTCGATGACTTATTTTTGTTTCTATTCTGGGACCGTCCTCATACAGACAAGGCATCAACATTCTGGCTCTCCATATTTTTCCATCTCATTTCCTCCGTCAGCAAGGATGAGACTATTTCATCAAACTGCAAGGCAGTTGCATTGCTACCTATTGCAATAACCAAACTATCCCATGAATCTGGTAGAGAACACAACAAACTGATGCACTTATCTTCATCTGAAATTTTAATATCAACAGATAATAACTTACTTACCACAATTAAATGCGTTCAGATGCTCTGTCACCGAGTCTCCATCTTTCATCCTCAGGTTATACATATTTTTCCATATGAATAGTTTATTCACCAGAGACTTAGATTGGTACAAAGTGCCTAACTTGTCCCACAAAGCCTTCACTGTAGCTTCTCCTGATACATTCAGCAATACATAATTTGAGACACACAATCATATTGTGCTCTTTACCTTCTGATCCAACTTCTTCCATTCTTCATCGGAAACTCCCATTGGTTTAGTACCTAGATCTACCACAATCCACTGATCTTTATCCACCAATAGATCCTCCATCTTGAGTTTCCATAACTCAAAACTCTGGCCATTAAAGTTCTCGATCTCTATATTTCCACTGCTTGCCATCTTCTTTCACCACTAGAATCAATCCTACAGATCTCCCACTAAACAGGGTTTACCATATTCCCGAGTGAAACCCCTCAGCAATAAAGGCGTCCCCTTGAAGCCAAAACAACTGTGATACCAAATGTGGATTTTAACCCTGTACAAAAATTACCTGCATGCAAATTCTAAAACACAAAAAATAAACAATACGAGAGCATAACACATAAATCACATATACACAAAGATTTTCCCCTGGATCCCAAAACCGGGACTACCAGCTTGATTTTTCATTATTTTCCTTTCAATGTTACAATACATATTTGTACATGCTGAAGCATCCAATACCATGGATCAAAAACCATCGCTTCCAAAACCATGTGTGAAAAATCATGCACAAAATCATAGGTAGGTCCACCCAACCTAATATAGTGTCCAAAAACAAAATTTTCTGGGGCGCTGCCCCGGACCCCATACAGTGGGGTTACCTGCACCCCTCAAACCCCCTCTGACTCCCCCCTGCTACGCAATCAGCGCAACAAAGGGGGGGCTCCACCCCCCTTCTAACCCCCTGATTAACTATGTGCGCTAGTCGTGGAAAGAATATAACACAACCCAACACCAAGTGTGATACCTCATTCCTCGTATGTGAGTATATCATAGCTCGTCCACGTACCTTCGAGTATATAGGGTGGTGTTACAGTACCTAAAGTATATGGGAATTCTCTCACTATACAGTTTTGCATTAGACAACACTTATACAGATTGGGCATCCACGTACTTTTGGGTATATATGGGGGGACAACACTAGGTTGCTATCCATCCTTAGGTAACAGAGTCGGCCTCCTTGTATACTGTGATACACCAAACACAACATTCGGGGAGATTACCTACCTGTACTTCTCGGTTCACCAGGAGGTATTCTGCAGTTCACAGTTGCTTGGCAAACCTTTTGCCTAGATTATCCTTCTTTTGTTTTGTTATGTTACTTTGATTAAAATAAAATTAATTGACCGCGGATAACATCCTCCATGCTCGCTCCTTAGTTGGTCTTAGGTTGAGACATATGGAAACAAATATGGAGTCCACCGATCAAGGAATTCCTTTTGATGGGAATCCTAGTCCTTTTCCTCCTTTCCGAAATATTGTTGCTCCTTATATGGCTACATTTTCCCTTCCGGTACTTACTATTGGCTTGCTAGTATGGTTGTTTTCAACCTCCTTGGTTCAAAATGTCGTGATTTCTCTACAATCGAGTACTCCTCCAATTGGACAAAATCAACCTCCAGTTGATCCTAAAGTTGACCCTTTTCCTTCTTCCTCGGTTGTTTCTTCCTCCCCTTCTTCCTCTTCGCTTGGTGAAAGTATTGGTATTAGTAACCAGGTGGCTAAGAAGAAGAAGAAAATTCAACAGAGGGGCAACCAAGCAACCATTGCTTTGAATGCAATATCTGATGAGAAATCATCCGTCAAGCCTCAAAAAGTTCGATATCCATGCAAACTTTGTGCGGGATACCATCTTCTTCAAAATTGTCCTGATATTCCTCAGATCTTAGAAGAATGGTCTTCTCGTTCACATCATCTTTTGTCATCAACTTCTGGAGATCATGCTGGTGACACACCATTAACTAGTGGTAGTAAAGTTCATGGAAAGAAGAGTAAAGTTAAGTTTCCCTGTAGGTTATGTGAAGGGAATCAACCCATTCACCTTTGTCCCTATCTAGATGAAGCCAAAAAAGTGTTGGATAACCGTCCTGCTTCACTGCAGTGACTTCCATTTGGTTACAGGAGACTCTCCCTTAATCCTTCATTATTTGATGAATTGACTGACTAAAATCAACTGTCGGTATAACCCACTCTCTCTAAAAGTTAATCCTATGAGTCTATACCCGACCCAAATCAACAGGTCGATGTAACAATTGACCCAATTTCACCTTCAGTTAATCGTACCTTGCCCGAAGAGAGTGAATACGATACCACTCAGGTTATTTTCATTTCTTCATATTCGAATGAGCTTGGAGGCAATCCTCCTATTCCATCAAGACGGGAGGAAAATCCTCCCATTATAGTAACTCAAGGGGATAATTCTCCCATTCTTACGGTACCCCCTCCAAGTAGTCTAGTCACTTCCTTTGATTGAAATCGACTGGCAGGATTTTGTCTTCCTTCTTATGTGCCTTTCTAGATCATAGTATAGGTTTGTAATATTATTATATCTGGCACTATCATAGATGAAGGAGCATCTGTGAGTATCCTTTCCTCAACTGCTTGGCAAGCGCTTGGTTCACTGCCACTTGTGCTTGTTACCCATAATATGTTTCCTTTTAACATAGGAACCAGTCAACCATTAGGGATCCTCCCTTAGTTGCCTATTACTTTGGGAGGAAAAATAGTTTATCTGAATGTGATGGTAGTCCCAGGCCCTTTATATTACAATTTACTTCTTGGGCACGACTATGTTTATGACATGGGAGCTATTATTTCAACACTCTTTCGAGTGATTTGTTTCTCGCATGAAGGCAGAATTGTCACCGTTGACTAGTTTTCATTTCCCGATCCAAACATGGCTTCCAGTCAACCATCTTCCCTAAATGGTCCTTTTGTCCCAATGGTATCTTCCCCACCATAGGTCAATTATGTGGAAACCTGTTCCATGCCTACATCAACTGACGATCAATTCGGTGATGTTGTACATTATGTACAGAGGGCATTGGAACTAGATCTCGACTTCCTTGATATGGATCCCTTCCAGAGCATTATTCTCACATCATATGAGAACCTCTTGGAAATCATGACCTCGTATGGGTCATGATAAAGGAGTATGAGGCTAGTTCCTGGTCTTGTGTCAACCTCGTTAAAAAATGAAACCAAGGAGTATGAGGATAGTTCCTTGTCTTGTGTCAACCTCATTAAAAAATGAAACCAATGATATGAGCATAGTTCCTTGTCTTGTGTCAACCTCATTAAAAAATGAAACCAAGGATATGAGGATAGTTCTTTCACTGTGTCAACCTCATTAAAAAATGAAACAGGTCCATGAGGATAGTTCTTTTACTGTGTCAACCTCATTAAAAAATGAAACAGGTCCATGAGGATAGTTCTTTTACTGTGTCAACCTCATTAAAAAATGAAACAGGTCCATGAGGATAGTTTCTTGTCTTGTTTCAACCTCGTTAAAAATTGAAACCAAGGATATAAGGATAGTTCTTTTACTGTGTCACCTCATTAAAAAATGAAACAAATTCCATAAGGATAGTTCCTTGTCTTGTGTCAAGCTCGTTAAAAAATGGAACAAGGAATCTGAGTAAAGTTCCTTTTCTTGTGTCAAGCCCTTTTAAAAATGAAACAAGGTCCCCTAGAGCAAAGTTCCAAGTCGAGTCTTTCATTAGATCTCGTAAAATCCCAGTCGAATCTTTCACTTGATCTCGTAAAAGAATCTTCATTCCATCCACTTGACAGCCATGAGTAGTCTACTTAGGTGAATGTAATGAAGCTTGGGGGGCATGCACCTAGTGGTAAAGCTAAGTTTCCCTATAGGTTATGTGAAAGGAATCACTCCATTCACCTTTGTCCCTATCTAGACGAAGCCAGGAAGGTGTTGGATAACCGTCCTACTTTAACGTAGCGACTTCCATCTGGTTACAGGAGACTCTCCCTTTCATCATGCTGGGGGCATGTAAATCAATCTCAAGCGTGGTTCTTCGTTTCAAGCTTGTGTAAAAATGAAATTGAATCTAAGCATAGTTTTTCATTTCAAGCTTGTGTAAAAATGAAATTGAATCCAAGCATAGTTTTTTGTTTCAAGCTTGTGTAAACATGAAACCGAATCCAAGCATAGTTCCCTATGGTTCAAGCTTGTGTAAAAATGAACCCATCTCCATTTTAACGCTCGTGATTTCCATTCTATCAGCCTTTTACGTCAGATGAGCCTTTTTTGTTTTCATCCCATCACCGCCATCCCTTTGGCCAATCATACACTTTCACTTGGTTGTTTTACCCTTTTTGTTTTAGGAATAGTTGCAATGAGTGGTCTTATTAGATAACCTCTTCACATAAATCAACATGTTTGAGAAGTTCCAACGTCACCAGAACCAATTGCTATCCTAGAAACCACTCGTTCCTCAATGTGGAGTCCTCTTTAATCTATTTTTAGACTCTTGAAACATGAAAAGATTGTCGAGTGCTTGTCCTTTCCAGCTCGTTAACAGATTGGAAACCACATCTCTCTTGTATTATTTTACACTTTTTTGGTCTTGAGATATTAATTTAGGAAAAAGAACTTCTAGAGTTTTCTTTTTGTCCCTTTTCAAACTCTCTAAACATGAAGAGGACCGAGTTATCTTTGTCGTTAAACTCGCTAAAACATCAAATAGCGACAAACTTGTCCATCTAGACAAGACCGAGTTTTACCTTCGCTAGACTCATTAAAACATCAAATAGCAATGGATTCACCAGAAGAATGGAATTATACAACAAGCATATGTTATCCTCCTCAATCTTGATAAAAAATAAAGAGGTACTGGTCTGCAATGACTGGGGAAAATGAGAAAAAGGGGAAAACCACTTTATGGTAGTAGGTCGCTCTTGAACATGACACTTTCACTTCATCTCCGTGACTATTTGGGTTGGGTTATCTGCTTGATGGTTATCATACCTATGGTCTATCACACCATCCATCACTTTTGGTTTTGGGTCAATGTTGCCAATTCATTCAGACTATTTGGGTTGGGTTATCTGCTTGATGGTTATCATACCTATGGTCTATCACACCATCCATTATTTTGGTTTTGGTTCAATGTTTCCAATTCATTCAGTGTCGCTGATATGTTCAAGAGAAGTCATACAGTTAAAATTCATCCTTTGCAATACCATAAACCATTTTCATGACCACCATTCCTGAACCTTGTGTCGTTAGTCAAATTCCATCTCCAAAATCATTACACTCGTTTCATGTCGTTGATGTGGGATACATCAAGGCCCTCCTACGATGAGTCGCTTCTTGTCGACATCAACACATTATCCAAGAAGTTGACTTAGAAACACCCTTCCAGTACCTTGAGGCTTGCATACATCAATGGCAGGTTTCTTGCTTCCAGCGATAGGTTGACATCAATGGCCTTCGACCGAAAGACTTTGTATGGTGTTCGACATCAAATCATCCATTCACACCATGCAGAATGTATTGCAGTACCTTGAGGATCATTATCATTATCGGTGATTTCTCTCGCGTCTGTTAACAGCTTACATCATTGGTTGGTAATCAGATGGTGTCTTCCCATGTTCGACTTCAGATCATATATTCACATGGTTAGACTCGTACTTGAGTGAACAATTGAACGAGATAGAAGACCCCGGATCTAGTTTCATCCATCCGGGCTATGATTTCAGGAGTACTAAATCATATGTACAATGGCTTTACATTGATGGTCATTCCAATTATGGGACTATATCTGTAGACGATTGTTTATGTACATGTAATGAAAGTTTATAAGCTGAGAATGGGTATGCCTTTCCTCATCAATTCATGTAAAAATAAAAAATCATGATATATGTATTGTAATTGATGCAGGTCACCTTCCACTTTGATACCTCCCCATCACATCGTAAAGCATTTCATTCAACATTTTCATTTTTCCGACTTCATGCTTTAGGGGGAAGCTGTTAAAGATCCATTTGGGCACATCAATCCCATCATCCAGATCAGTGTTTTAGGGCTCATCAAACCCTAATTTCAATTTCTACATGGCTAAACAAGTCACCCCTTTGAATGCCTCCTTCCTAGATAGTTTCATGAGTTGAATACATCCAGAAATGGCCTCTAGAGGGACCAACGTAGGTAAGCCCATGTAAGGGTGTGCTACAGAGCAGTTAAGTCCATGCCAGGGTGCTCTACATAGCACTTAGGCTTCCTTTCACCTGCGCTGGGTGAGTTTGAGCGAAATTCACATAGGGTTTGGGGAATATTCTTATCTTTTGGAGTCATCTAGAAGGTTCCCTCACTTATCAGCTCCTATGAGCTCAAAAATGGATGAGGAATGAGTTGAGATGCATCTTATCCTCTCATCGCTTCCTCCATGGAACTAATTCTATGGAAGGCCATTCAATACCACCATTTATGACAAAACCTCCTTCATCTCCCTATAAATTGACCACTCATGTAAGTGATCAGGGGTTGGATTATGTTGAATTCTAAGGAGGTAATGTTGCTATGAGAATCTCCTTAGAAACAAGTATTGTAATGCTACAAGTTTGTCATGCTTTTGATGTGATGTGAATGGGATCCAAGCTTGAGGAATGACTTTGAATCAGACACAATGGTTGTAATTCCTTATTCTATTCAATAAATTATTTGAACCTTTCTCCCATATGTTTGTATTGTCTTATAATGTGTATATGTGTGAAATGTATCTAATTCCATTCACTTATATTCAACAGATCTTTTGATTTGATCAATTCTTTGTTTTATGTTTGTGTTTACAGGTACTGCTCAAGCGTATTAAGTACGAGAAGGAATGACAGGATCAATACAAATGAGACGAGAGGAAAGCGGAACGACAAGTAGGTCTTCTCATCTTCTCATCTTATCTATTGCTTATAGGAAAAGACTGAAATACTTTAAATTGTTGTTCTAGATATGGCTACTTATCTAGGGAATTAGTATTTATCCGTAGATACCAAATTTTCCAAAACAACCACAACTTTTCCAAGTGAAATACTACCAAAAATTAGCAATATTAAGAAACCCAACTAAAAACGACTAACATAAATGACTATTTTTGTCACCAGTTAAAATATACAACTAGCTAATAATTAATACTACTAAAAATGACTAACATAAATGACTAATTTAGTCTAGGAAAAAAATATGACTACCTAACAAAAACTACAATAATATGAATTAGTCGTTTATGTTAGTTATTTTAATTGCATCACTTCAACAATCTAAAACTACAAGTCATAGAGGATTCAAAGGTTGTTTTAGATTGCGTGAAAGGTTATACTTCCTTGTACACTTCTTTATTGGATCAAAGGATGATTAAAATTATGGAGCTTATTAGAATATTTAGGGTCATATCATTTGATTACATTCATAGGGAATCAAATTCAAAGGTTGCCAAATTATCGAAAAGGGGAGTGGGCCAACACCTCCTTTTGTAACACGACATGACCACCTATATTTGTTGCAACAACCTTTCCAACGTATTTAGTTGGTTGCACATATATTTCACATTTCTTCTTCGTCTTGTAAAGTGGTAGTGCTAAGGAGAGGGTATGAACTTTGATCAACGCATGTTCACTTAGTACCACTACCAAATTTTCTTCATCCAACTTGCATGATGATAAGTGGATGACATTTGAATCTTACAAACGTGTAAGTAGTCCACATTCAACTTTGTCTTCATTGTCCTTAGAAATAATGACAAGCTTAAATATTTCCTTTATTTATCATCGCAAACACATAACTCTTTGTTGTCCCAAACATAGTTAATATTGTTGGTGTATGATCTCTTAATTGTGGAATGGTCCCTTGATGATGATAACGAACTCGCAGTCTCCAATGCTCATGAATACGATGAATGAATGATCTAATGTCTTACTTGTCTAGACAATTTATGATTCGTTTTATATTTTTATTGTGCCATTGTATATATGCTTCACTGGCATCTCATGCTATATGGTTAATTGAGCAAGCTTTATCTTTCATTTTTCAAGTATAATTTGGTTGCATAAATTAGCATAGTTGTGTAATTAAAATCATTCGAAATTTGTTAATAATTCATGGTTTGTTTGACTATTTGCACGCTTCTCCCTGACCTTATACTTTGAGAGTGAGTAGTGTAAAATCACTAGTCTTCATTAAGGAACTTCATTTCATTACTCAATGACTTAGCTTAGCTCGATATTTAAGGATTCCCCCCTAGATAAGGATATCCTTCTTGTAGTCTAAAGAGTGAGAGAAGGCCACCAAGGTGACAATGGATGGCTTGCTCGATGGGTGGGGTCAAGACTTTTTATTTCTATGAGATTGTTTGAGTGGAGATACAATTTAGAAAATGCTTACAAGAAAATTAGTTTCCTTTATTTCCATCACCTAAACTACTTCCAATAAAATTATGTGCTTTTAATAAAATATAATTTTGATAAATAATTAATTCAATAAAATTTAAAAAATAAGATTACAATTATTATTGTTATTTTTTGTATATGAGAGAATAGACAACTATAGCATGTTTGTACTTAAGGATCGAATCGATTCTATCCACTACCACAATCACCTCCAAGTGTACCAACATTTCCTCACACGTGGAACACTGAGCTAATCAAAGTTTAAACCAATAACATCATAAGAAATGCCTTAACAACCCATTCTATCATCAACTAATCTACACCATGGGGAAAATCAAAAATAACTTTTAATATTAAAAAATATAGCCAATTTATTTTATTTGAAAATCAATTTTAACATCTAATTTGAGGAAACTCAGTAAAATAAAATTTAATGTGAAAAATGTTAAGCAAAATAAAGTTGGGGTAAATTATAAAAAAAGTAAAGTAAAGTGAAATATAAAGTTAATAATTATAATCATAATTAATAATTCAATCATATTACTCCTAATTTACCAAGTGTCAGAGGCATAAAATATCTTCATATAGTGACCTTTTTTAAAGTGAAAAGATATTTGATCCCCTCTTCCCTTGGTAAATCCAAAATTAAGATCTAAAATTAAGATAGATCCAAGCTAGTTTTATATCAATTTATGTAATTGAAAGTAAAGAATTATTATTAATGAAAAGTTACTTTTAAAAATATTTGTAATTTCCTCAATTTTAAAATAAAGCCAGCCTAGTTCCATCTTAACTCTGGATCTATCAAGCAAAGAAAGGGATCACATCTCTTGAGGTGCAAACCTCTTTTTTTAGTGCAGAACTTGAGGAAAGGTTTGTACCTTGAGAGATTTGATTCCTCTCGGTGCTTGGTAGATCCATAGTTAAGATGGATCTAGGTTGGTTTCAGTCATGTGTGACCAAAGAAAATCTAACGAACACATGATTAATTTTATCAATAATACGTAAATTCATATAATATTAATATAATCATTTTAAATATGCTAATATGTCTCGGCTTAATTTGTATATTTTAATTTTAAATTTGCTTAGTTTCCCTAGTTTGTTGTGATGATAATAAATTTAATGATGAAAAATGATGAAATATAAATTTTGAATGTAAAGGGACAATATAATATTGTTGAATGATAGAAAATGTGAATAATAACATAATAGTCAATTACAAATAGTCTTCATTGTGGTGAATCTAAAACTATTTTCTTTTATTATTCTTATTGTCACCCTTTTTACTTTTGTCATCTTTTCATATTGATTGTCATATTTCCATATCAATTATATGAACAGGACTAGTTAAACCATAAACAATTTAAATCTTTAGCTCAATCTATTGTAGTAAACATCATTCATTGTCTCTCCTTCTCTCCAATATTAATAGGTTGAATTACTATAACGCCAAAATCAATGTACATTGTCAATAATTTTTTGTGCTTACACTGAAATCAATGCACAATGTTAATCCAATCACTTTAAAATTAATGTACCATCATACATCCAATTGCATCAAAATGAAAATCAACATTTACACTGAAATTAATGAATCTAATGCAAGCAATTAAATAATATTAGAAAACAACATTTACTCTAAAATCACTGCATCTAATGAAAACAATCAAATAAGATTAGAAATCAACATTTACACTCAAATCAATTCATCTAGTGCACATAAGAAAATTGGATTATAAACCAACATCTACACTGAAATTAATGCACCTAGTGCAAGTAAGCAAATAGGATTATAAAGCAACATCTACACTAAAATCAATGCATCTAGTGCAAGAAATCAAATAGGATTAGAAATCACCATCTACATTGAAATCAATGCATTTAGTGCAAGCAATCAAATAAGATTAGAAATCACCATCTACATTGAAATCAATGCATCTAGTGCAAGCAATCAAACATTATTAGAAATCAACATCTACATTGAAATCAATGCATCTAGTGCAAGCAATCAAATAGGAATAGAAATCACCATCTACATTGAAATCAATGCATTTAGTGCGAGAAATATTCTTTCCTCCCCACCCCACCAACAGATATATATATATATATATATATATATATATATATAGATATCCCTCCACCTCTCCTTATTTTCCACTCTATCTCAACCCCCCAAACACACATGTTATTTCACTTCATATCTATCAATCTCTTTGTCCCTCCCTCCCTCTCTCCATCTCTCTCTTCTTTCCTCTCTTCACTTTCCATCTATATCTCTATCTCCATTTTCCTCTCTATATCACCACCAAAACATACACTCTATTTCTTCAATCTATCTACCTATCCCTCCCTCCTCCTCCTCTCTCTCTCTCTCTCTCTCGCTTCTATCTCTCTTCCCTACTTCTTTCCTCTCTCCCTCTCTCTCCATCCTCTTTATCACTCCCTCTCTCTCCCTCTCTCTCTCCACCTTTCTCTCTATATTTCTTTCTTCTTACCTCTCTCTCTCTCCCCCTCCAACTCCATCTCTCTTTCCCTCCCTCACTCCACTCTCTCACATCCTCTCTCTCTTCCTTCCTCTCTCTCTCTCTCTCTCTCTCTCTCTCTCTCTCTCTCTCTTACTCTTCAGCCTCCAACTCTGTTACTATATCCCTCCCTCTCTCCTTCTCTCCCCCATTCTCTCCATCTCTCCTTCTTTTTCTTTATCTCAACCCCAAACATACACACTCTCTCTCCATCTCTCCATTGTTACTCCCTCTCTCTCTCCACTTCTCACTCTCTATGTATTTCTTCTTCCCTCCCTCTCTCCCCCTCCAACTCCATCTCCCTATCCATCCCTCTCTCCTCCTCTCTCCCTCCCTCTCTCCTCTCTCTCAAATATTCTCTCTCGTACTTCTTGTTTCTCCCTTTCTCTCCTACCTTCCTCTCTCTTCCCTCGTCACTCACTCTCTCTCTCTCTCTCTCTCTCTCTCTCACCCCATCACTCTCCTCTCTCTCAAGTATTATCTCTCATTCTTCCTCTCTCTCACTCTCTCACTCTCTCTATCTTTCTCTACCCTCTCTCTCTCTCCCTTTCCCTCCAATCCTATCTCTTCCCCCATATATCTCTCTCTCTCTACCTATGTTACTATATCTCTCCCTCTCTCCTTTTATTTCCTTCTATCTCCACTTTTCTCTATCTCTCCTTATTTATCTCTTTATCTCACCCCTAAACATACACTCTTTCTCTCCATCGCTCCCTTGTCAGTCCTTCTCTCTCTCCACTTCTCACTCTCTGTCTTTCTTCTTCCCTCCCTCTCTCCCCCTCCAACTCCATACCTCTATCCCTCCCTCTCTCCTCCTCTCTCTCTCATCCTTCCTCTCTCGCCCTTTCTCTCCTACGTTTATCTCTCTTCCCCCATTCTCTCTCTCTCTCTATGCCCTCCAATCCTCTCACTATCTCCCTCCCACTCTCCTCTCTCTTCCCCCTCCATATTTGTGTCTCCCTCTCCCTCTTTTACCCTTCTCTACCTCTCTCTCTTTTTATTCCTCCTCTCCCCTCTCCTTTAGTTTATCTCCATCTCTCCCTTGTCACTCCCCCTATCTCTCCACCTCTATAACTTTATGTCTTTGTTCTTACCTCCCATATATATAGAGTTAATATATATCATGATATATTAATATATTATAATATAACAAATTTAATATTGGGTTAAAAAAAAAGTTATTATATTTAATAATATCAATATTATGATATATTAATATGAATATTAGATTTAATAATAATAATAATCTTTGAATATTAATATTATGGTTAATAGTAGTTTTTTCATGGTATTAATAATAATTTGGCCCATGGTATTTTTCCATAGGCTTCACCTAAATAAAATCTATTTTTTGAGTGTTAGTAAGTGTAAAGAGGTTTATGGAGCAAATATAAAAATAGGTTTTATTTATTTACCATACCTCTTGTTTATTTATATTTTTATTTATTTATCATATTTCTTTTATTTACAATGGTATTTGGCCCATATGCTTGGTATATAATTAGATGTTTATTTCTAATCTTATTTGATATGTTTTTATTTATTTACCATACATATTTATACCTATTTTATATTTATTTATTTATCATACCTCTTTTATAAATATAATAATTGGCCCATGGTATTAATAATTATGTGTCCATTGGGATCCACCTAAATAAAACCTATTTTTTTAGTTTCCATAAATATAAAGAGGTTAATGGAGTAAGGTAAAAAGAGGTTTTATTTATTTACCATACCTCTAGTTTATTTAATTTTTTTTATTTACCATACCTTTGGAATAAATATAAAAAAAAAGTCTTACTTATTTACCATACTTCTCGTTTATTTATATTTTTATTTATTTACCATAGCTCCTTTTTTTTAACTATTGTAAATCTCTTTATATTTTAAATTTATGTTGTGTTTATACATAATAATAATTAGATTGATTTTTAAATAAGACCAACATTAGATTGACAATGTTAAATGTTAAATATTACATTTACATTTAAGTTTACATGTTTACATTTACATTTAATTTTACATGTTTATGTTTTTACGCGAGATCTACCCCATTGGCACAATAATTATTTTATTTTTAATCTGAAATTACAAATAACTTTGAAAAATACATATAAATAAGCAAAAACAATTTTATATTAATTAAAATAAAATAAATTTCAATTAATTGAAAGTTAAAATAATATTATTTAAATGAAAAGTTGCTTTCTATTTTCAAAGAGAGTAAAGAAATTTGTAATTATTTTATTTAAACTTTGGATTACAAATAATTTAATAATTTAAACTAAATTTGGGGTTTTAGGCGATTTTGCCCTAAACCTTAGGGGTTATAGATCATCTTGCCTTGATAATTGGCAATGTAAAGAAAGTGTTTTACATCTGACACTGTTTATCTCTAGGAAGATCCAGATCCTGCGACTGTATTTTCAGTGGATCCATGTCTTTGGTGCCCATGAAAAATGACATATGGGCATTGAATTAGCAACAACCAGTTGGGAACTAGAGAAAGAGAGATGCAATGCACTACTAATACCTGGAAAAGAACTAATAGGTTTTTAGATTCGAAGTTCCTTGTAACAGGGACATGGTGGGTACTTCATATGTTGGTCACATGTCTTGCAGTTCGTACCGCTATCGATGGATCAATGGATGTCGAGGTTTTTTCGAAAGTCAATCTTTAGCAAAGTTAAGGAAACCTTTGGATCCAATGCTCGATTACTCTCACATTGTTGTTGAGCTAAATCAAATATTGAGCTTGAGAATGATTGATCCAATCATTACACACTATGGCAAAGGTCAACTATCTTGCCTCTTGGTCAGCATTTCGTAATTAATTTTAGATTTTCTAGAGTATTTCCATATTAATTTATTTTTTATTAGATTACGTTTTTCATCTATATCTGGAAGATGATAGTGGATGGTTCCAAACTTAGATTTGACATTTTTTAATTATTTAAATCATATTTATTTGATTTTTTAGAACTTCTCTATATTATTTATTTCTCTTGGGAGATCAGATCTTCCATATATGTCTTCAAAACTTCAACCCAAAAAACCATTATCTTTTTTCTCTTAAATGTGTTATTTTTTTTTGTTGAATTCAAATTGCAGATATCTGCAGACATGGTTGCGAACAAAACTTTAGCAACCATTTTCAAACATGCAAGAAAGCATAGCTTAAAGGTTTATTAGGTTGCTCCTTCGGTGGTAAATCCCATAACAATTCAACCATTGCCAAACATGCAGGAAAGCATGGCTTAAAGGTTTATCAGGTTGCTTCTTCGGTGGTAAATCCCATAACAATTCAAGAATTTTTAAAAATAATATTTGAACATTTTAAATGTAATCCTTACATTGATCGCAAAGGAAACCCAAAGGTTTATTAGGTTGCGTCTTCGGTGGTAAATCCCATAGCAATTCAAGAATTTTTAAAAATAATATTTGAGCATTTTAAATGTAATCCCTACATTGATCGCAAAGGAAACCCAGTAAAATTGTTGAAGCAATTGACCTGTGTTAATACTATGGAGAATTATGGGCAGGCTCTGGACACAATCGTTAGTTCACCAAACAATGTAAGTTGTAACAATACTCTGTGTTTTTTACTCGAAATTTTGATGAATATAAGGGGAATTTGAAAAGATAAAAATTTACTCATGTAAATTTTACTTTTACTTT
Source organism: Pinus tabuliformis (assembly GCA_031772625.1). Lineage (NCBI taxonomy): Eukaryota > Viridiplantae > Streptophyta > Pinopsida > Pinales > Pinaceae > Pinus > Pinus tabuliformis. The sequence continues at coordinate 755,715,549 of CM062815.1, read as the reverse complement.
GCATATAATCTTTGTTCAAGGAGTAGATTCATTATTTAATCTAAAGAATTATTGATTTACCATAATTATAAATAAAAAATACATAAAATGAATCATTTCAAAATGATAGTCATATTGCAGATAACGGGGTTATCAAGATCATCTACAAAATATGCGTTACAACAATTGAAGCACCTAGAAAAGATCTATGAGCAATATGAATTCTACGAAGGAAGGTGAATTATGTGCAATCAAGATGAAATACAAATTTATTGGTGTTGTATTGTTTTAAACATTTTGATTGGTAATCAAGCAGCATACATTAATAATTTTTTAAATATATTTGTGCAGATTCGATACAATTTTGAAAAATTGTTTCAAGATCTCTCTAAAGGTGAATGAGACAATTTTGGATTTGATGTGAAGATGAACGAGACAGTTTGGGATTTGATGTTAAGATTATCGAGTGGAAAAATTACATTGGAAATATTCATATTCCCTGACTTGGTGAATATATCTTAAATGGGTGAATATGTATTAGTGGATCGGAATGGTTACAATGGCCATGAAGACATCAATTTTCACTTCACTAGGTTCACTACTTTTGGGAGAGTGATGGGGGCTCTTGGAGCATAAAGTTGTCCAGATATAAATGGAGGTCGTGCCAATATGAACATTGAACTCATTTCCACCAGTGATGATCTCATTAATGATGTGTTTACATCGTAGGGAGGCAGTTATATGTGTACAAATATTACTCCAAATAAATATAGGTTGGTTTCTTCCCATCATGAATACGTAAACTTCATCAATCCTCGGGAAGTATACAAATATCAGGTCATATCAAATCCCACTACTTTTTTCTTCAAAAAGGAAAGGCCATGATATTTTTCTCTCTTTTCCTTTGTTTGATACGCAGAACAAGTTTGGAGATTCCTTAAGGATGAGGGTCCAGAGGAAACAGTATTCCTCCATGAAATCAAATGTGAAGAAGTGGAAAGAGTGGGCTCTATGAGCCAATTGTTAAACAGAGGAAGAAGATACAAGTTCATACCTAATGTCGATCCTAGCTAGGATGGTGCTACGCATGAGGAGCAATGATTGAGGTTTATAGAGTATAGTTTCTATAATATTCTCTTTCAAATACGTTATTCTCATGTTCTCTTAACAATTATCCAAAGAGGCTCTCGAGAGATGGAGTTGGGCTTTGTAAATCTGATAGTAGATGACATCTTTTATGTCCCAAGTTATGATATGGATGGCTTATTTGTTTCTTAGGGTAACCCTATTTTAGGTGTTCATGTATACCTTTATTCAGATGATGTCCATGAGGTGAAGTGCCCTAAAAGAAGCTCCTTGGCCAAATCAAGCGCTTTGTCATGCAATATCTGATGCATATGGTAAATTTTCTTTTAATTTTATTCCATGTGGAAAATAAAGGTTGTTTCCATTCTACAAGGGTGAGAATACAATATTTGATGTTTCACTTCCATCTATAGAGGTTCTTGTTGAGCACAGTCATGTTAATATATCTCAACCATTTCAGGTCACAGGTTTCTCAGTTGGAGGAATTGTGGTGACTTCTGAAGGAGTCTTTTTTGAAGGTGTTAAGATATTAGTTGATGGACGAGAAAGAACTACAACAGATGTCCAGGTATATTACAAACTTGATCATGCAACATCAACATGATACACAATCAAGGCTGAGAAGGATCACTTCGAGTTTAGCAGTTTCGAGAATTTCATGGTTATGCCAAACATGGCTTCAATCCCAAAGATAGAAGCAACACATTATAATATTTGTGGTTCCATAAAATTAGTGACAAATGACTATTATGGCAAGCATCAAGTTGGCTTGACACATGGGCCAGACAAAGTTAAGCCTCAACTAAAGAGGATTGGTGATATGGGAAACTTCTACTTCGAGGTTCAACCATGTTAATATCAAATATCCCCACTAACCACAATCGCAGAACGTGATTATGGTCTTCAATTTTCACCATCACATATTGATGTGATAGTAACTAGACCAATGTTTGGCATTGAATTTATAAAGACCCTTGTTGATATCTGTGGATTGGTGATATGCAAGGAAAGATGTGACTCCTCGGTTTCTATATCACTTACTTCTCTGGCTATTGAACTCTAGGTTCAAAGAAGCTTAACTCTTTAAGTTTAACAAATGAGAGAAGTGACTTCATATTTGAGAAAGTCCTACCTGGTGCATTGTGTCTTGAGGTAAAACATGGACCTTCATCTGATTTGTTAGATTGGGATGATGACTGGTGTTGGGAGAGAAAGGTTATTGATGTCAATGTTGGTGTTTCTAATCATTCAGAGATAGTGTTTATCCAAAAAGGCTATTGGTTACATATTATGTCTACTCATCCTGTGGCTTCTTACATCATATAGCCAAACAAAGAACCCATGAATTTGTTGATTGAGAAAGGATGGTAGCAAATCTTCTTAGAAGCTTCTCATGTGCACATGCTTCATTTCTTGAACTCGTGCATTTTCTTTGGAATGTCTTCATTAGAATTCAATGTATTGAACCATAAGCCTATATATTTGACTGGTGAAAAATATCTATTGAGTGGTGAAATACATGTTGATTCAAGTTCTTATCCCAAAGAAAATGAGTTGTCTCGAAGCATTATTGTAGACATATGGAAAAAGGAGGGTGCATTTATAGATATGATCAATAATGTCAAACTTGTTTCAAGTGATAATGGACCAAGCAACATTGTTGTATATAAGTACACTCATTGGGCCAATCTTGAAGATGAAATGGTCTTTGTTATGAGAGATAAAAGGAATGCTAGTGAGAAAAATAGTTTTGAAAAGGTCTTGTTTTATCCAAGAAGTCAACACGTTGCTGTTAAAACTAATGGGTGCCAACCTAATATTCCTTCTTTTGTGGGGTGCCTAGGAAAGTACATTTAGGGTCAGTGCTACCAGCAATCCTAGGTGTTGACATTAAAATAATTGCTCAAAATGACAGTAGCAATGGTCTTCTGAAAAAGGGTGACTTGGTTCTTCAAACTTCGACAGGATCAGATGGTCTGTTTTTGGGTGGTCCTTTGTATGATGATACTGAGTACTATGTTGAAGCTTCCAAGGGATATCATTTAAAATCACTTGCATAGGACCCCTTTTGAAGCTTAGTTGTATGCTCATCCAATTTGATCGGACGCCCCACTCGACTAGCCAAACCATAAAGAATATTTGATTGTCAGTATTCGACCTTCTGTGCACTCCCTGTATTTGTGGTCCTCAATAGAGGAATCACTGAATTTGTGTCAAATAGTTGCTAGATATGGAAAAAACCTCTTCAATCGCATTGCTTCAAACTACAACCATGTAAGTCTGGATTTTACTATTACTTTCAACGCTTTACAATGAAACCAGTGTAAATGCAGGTTGTATGTGGATAAAATATAAACCACTGTAAATGTAGGTTGTCTTGTATGTGTATGCAGGGGCATACATGATAAAATATTTGAGAGTGAATGGGATACTTTTTCAATAGATTTCATGCTCTATCTTGAGACTCAATATGCAACGTGGAAGTAATTTGATCGTATTGGAAATGGACTCATATCCCGATAATGCATACAATTTATTTGTGGACATATTGATTGAGATGATGGGGAGATTTAAATCATTAAAGGAGCTGGTCATATGTGTTGTGAATTTGCTTAAATAAATATTTGTCTTCTCAATTTGTTGTTCGAGAGGCTTCCTAATCTCTAATGTTTGTTAATGGGTGACAACTTTATCTTGGTAAAAACAGAATTTATGCTTTTCTTTTACATGTGCAACGAACAAAATGTTTCAATGTTTAAGAATGTTTACATTTGCTAGTTAGTTGTCAGGTATATCATACAAAACAAATTATACAAAGCATATATTGATGTAGCTTAGGTTGACTATTATGTTTTGGTTCATTATTATGTCATGTTTGCATATTCAGTATATCCAATAGATATGAAACAAAACTAAGTAATGACTTTGTTTCATATCTATTCCTTAATGAAAATCTACACTACCTAAATTTAAAAAGTTAACCTCCTCTAAGATGTGAAAAGACCATAAAATTTTTCCAAGGTCTTTTTCCATGATGTTCATAATGAATATTTATGTCTTTTACCTCGTAAATGAGTGCCGATTTGGCTTATTCTGGTTTTGAAATGCACTGCAGGAACTTTCAAAACATCCCATGCCTTGACGTCTCATATCCCCACTCTTTCATCTCCGTATATATAGGTTTATGTAGGCATAACTGAATTTCATGATAGGGAAATCAACGTATGATGCAGGAGCATCCGGAATTAGCCAGCAATGTGATTGTATGTTCACATGTTGTGACTAACAAGAGATGAATTTGACTGACTTGAGTGGTCAAAATTAGTTTTAGCAGAGAGGGTTAAACCTCTCGAATTAATCTTTATTTCAATTATAGTAGCAATTAAATGATTGTATTATTTTTAGAACAAGAGTTAAGTGTTAGGATAGGTGTGTATCAGAGCTTGAGAATAGGGATTTAATAGTTGAGCTGATAAAAATAAAGATTGAGTTGTCAATATTGTTAGGATAGGATTCGATCCATAAAAGAAAGGGAAAAAATGTAATGATAGATTTGGAATGGAATAGGAGAGTGAGTAAGCGAGAAATTGAGAGAGAAAGATAGGGTTTGCGAGTGAAACAGAGGTCAAACAAATTGTTGTAGTCGCACCGAGAGGGACAAGACTCTATAATTTCTATGTTATTGAATAATTTATTAAGTGTGGTATTGCATGTTATTCCTGGTGCAGAATTTCTCTTAAATCTATGTATCGTCGTTTTGTACCCTAATCGGGTATTATGTCCAATTTATGTGTTTCATTTAGAATTACAACAAAATAGCATTAAGGGTTAATACCGAGATTAGGCGCTAAATCTTATTAAGCACATTTATTAAGGGTTTTGTATTAAGCACATGGGTAGTATTTGGAAAACAGTAAGTGGTATATCGCGTGGAAAATAAATGGTAAATGGTATTTTTCCAAATTGCGCGATTAACCTAAGCTGGTGACACATAGCATGGGAAAACCACTTTTCTCACGCATTCTCAACATGATATCGATCGTGCTAGAGAGCGCGCGATATTGTGTGTTAGTCGTTGGATCGGGCGGGATAGATCGACGGTGGAGATCGGTCAGGCTAGTTGGCGCACGATATGTCGCGATATCTATAGGATTGGGTAAATAAATCAATGGTGCATATTGAAGCGTTCGGGAGTAGAAATTCAAGTGGGACCAGCGATGATTAGTCAGCTTAGCAGGACCCCGAGGAGGAAATACACATACATAAACTTATTAACGCACCGCTGATTGTTTTTAAGTGAACCATTAGTCTAATTGTAGACGACCACATCAATTTTGGTAACCATCCACATCATTTGGTATCAAAGCAAAGGATTAATTTTGCTACAGTAAACATGCCACTTAGGAGAGGAGTTGGCATAGGTCGGGGGAGACCTGTAGCGAATGCAGTTCTGCTAGAAGAGATTCAAAATATGCATACAAAGATGGAGACAATGGAAACTGCTAAAAGGAGAGCACATGATGAAGGAGATGCCAGTGTTGTAGAGGAATCTTCTGAGGAAGAAGAAGAGGATGAAAGAGAAGCTACCAAAGTACTCAAAATGTTGGTCAAAGTAAGTGGAAGACCAAAGGTGGAAATACGTTTGTATGATAAGAATCTCAATGTAGAAGAGTTGATGGACTGGATCAGTTCATTGGACAAGTATTTCAACTATGAGGAGGTTGATGAAAAAAAGAAGGTGAAATTTGCAGTTACTAGATTGAAGGACCATGCAACTATCTGGTGGGATGAACTACAAACATCCAGAGCAAGAAAGGGGAAGCCCAAGATCAAAAAATGGGATAAAATGGTGAGTAGGTTGAAAGGTAAATTCAAGCCAAAATATTATCAGTTAAATCTTTTCAAAGAGTTACAGAATTTGAGACCAAAGGGGATGACTTTCAAAGAATATACAGAAGAATTTTATAAGTTGAGCATTAGATCAGGACATGCAGAGGATGACGTAGAAAAGGTAGCTAGATACATCAATGGATTGAGATATGGCATACATGATGAAATCAACTTGCTGAGTCTGAAGACAATTGAAGAAGCCTATCAAGCAACTTTGAAAGAAGAGGAGAAGATGTTGAAGAAACAAAATCAGATGAGCGGAGGAAAAAGTTCAGCAAGAGGTAGAGGAATTACCAAATCAAGATTTCAGCACCCTTAGGGTGAAGCAGGAGGTTCAAGTAGTAGACCACCACATAGAGGAGACTTTAGTAGAGGAAGATTTGCACCTAGAGGAAGAGGCTGAGGAAGAGAAATTTGGTGTTATACATGTGGAGAATGGGGACATGGATCATGGAATTGTCCTCATAATAAAGCAACAAATCAGCAGAATGTGAATGTGGCTGAAGCAAAGGAAGAAAAACCTCAAATTGTAAATAACAAAGAATCACCCGAAGTAGGAGAATTTTTGCTATAGAAAAGGGTATTGCTTAAATCCGAGAAAGAGACAAGAGAACCAGCTCAGAGAAAGAGTTTATTTAGGACTACATGCAAGTCCAAAGGAAAATGTTGTAAAGCGATAATTAACAGTGGAAGAAGTGATAACCTAGTTTCTACAGAAATGGTGGACAAGTTAGGATTAATGAAAACAGTACACCCTACTCCTTACAAAGTATCATAGCTGCAAAATGGACATCAACTTATTGTGACATAACAATGCAAAGTAGAAATATAGATTGGTACTTATAAGGATGTGGTATTTTGTGATGTAATTCCAATGGATGTATGCCATGTACATTTGGGAAGACCTTGCCAGTTTGATCGGAAAGCTATACATGATGGGAGAAGAAACACTTATACTCTAGAGATGGGAATAAACATACACTGTTGCCATTGAATAATGAAGCAGACAAAGAAGTGCCTAGAAATGGTGTTATGCTGATAAGTGGGAAAGAATTGCAACAAGAAGTCAAGAAGGATGAACAGATACATTTTGTTGTCATAAGGAGACCTAAGGTAATTTTGACTTCCACAAACTTAGGTGATTTATCTGAAGAAATCAAAACTTTGTTGAATGATTTTTCTAATATTATTGTGGATGAACTACCAAATGCATTACCACCAATCAGGAGTATTAGTCATCACATTGATCTAATACCTAGAGCAAGTTTGCAAAATAAAGCAGCATATAGGTTAACTCCTTCGGAGAATGCAGAAGTTGGGAGACAAGTGCAGGAGTTGTTGGACAAGGGGTTGATTAGAGAGAGTCTTAGTCCATGTGTTGTGCCAACAGTGTTGAGCCCAAAGAAAGGTGGTGAGTGGTGCATGTGCATAGACTCCAGAGCCATCAACAAAATCACAATCAGGTATCATTTTCCTTTACCATAAATGGATGATTTGATGGATTGTTTAAGTGGGTCAAAGTATTTTACTAAGATAGACCTGAAGAGTGGATATCATCAAATAAGGATTAGAGAAGGTGATGAATGGAAAACTGCATTCAAAACAAATAGTGGTTTGTATGAATAGTTAGTGATGCCTTTTGGACTCACTAATGCACCCATCACATTCATGAGGTTGATGAATGAAGTCTTGAAGGACTATGCAAGAAATTTTGTCATTGTTTACCTAGATGATATTCTAGTTTTCAATAAAATAAAAGAAGAACATTTGGAGAATCTTAAGTTGGTTCTAAGAACTCTGCAGAAAGAGAAACTGTTGATAAATCTGAAGAAATGTAGTTTCATGAAAGAAGAATTAATCTATTTTGGGGTTTGTAGTTTCTAAAGAAGGTCTAAAAATGGATCCAGAGAAAGTCCAAGCGATTTGGAACTGGACTATTCCAAGAAACATATTTGAGGTAAGAAACTTTCATGGTCTTGCAAGTTTTTATAGAAAAATTATCAGAAGTTTTAGTCAGATTTGTGCACCAATTATTGAAACAATCAAACAGACTAGAATCAACCATTCAAGTGGATAGAAGCAACAGACCGAAATTTTAAGCTGCTGAAGAAGAAAATTACAGAAAAACTATTTTTAGCTCTACCTGATTTTGGAAAAGTTTTTCAAGTTGAAACTGATGCTAGTGGAGTTGCAATTGGAGAAGTTTTAAGTCAGGAATGGAGACCAATATCATACTTTAGTCAGAAACTAAATGAAGCTAAGAATAAATATTATTCTTATGACAAAGAATGTTATGCTATTGTACAAGATTTAAAAAAAGGAGACATTATTTGCTGCCAAAGGAGTTTGTATTGTACTCCGACAATCATTCATTACAGTTTATAAATAATCAACCAAAATTGAATCGAAATCATGCCAAGTGGGTAGTGTTTTTAGATAGCTTTACTTTTGTGATCAAACATACAAGTGGTAAGTTGAACAAAGTTGTTGATGCTTTAATCAGGGTAAATTTCATTGTGCAAGAATTAAGAGTTGGTGTTGTAGGATTTGAAGAAATGGCTGATATGTATAAAGATGATGTAGATTTTAAAGATATTTATACAGTTGTACAAAATCCAACAGTTCATAATAGAAACCAATGGTTAGATTATCTTATTCAAGGAGGTTTACTGTTTAAAGGTAACAAATTGTGCATTCCCAAATGTTCTATGAGGGAAAACATAATCAAGGAGAAACACAGTGGAGGGTTATCTGGACACTTTGGACAAGACAAAACCTTTGCTCAAGTAAATTCTTTTTACTACTGGCCAAAGATGCAAACTGATGTAAAGAGATTTGTTGAAAAGTGTAGTATATGTCAGCATGCTCACAGGAGAAGCCAAAATAGAAGATTGTACCAGCCATTACCAATACCAGGCCGACCATGGGATGCAATTAGTATGGATTTTGTTTTAGGATTACCTAGAACTTAAAGAGGAAATGATTCCATTTATGTTGTGGTAGATAGATTTTCTAAAATGGCACATTTCATTGCATGCAAAATGACTAGTGATGCAACAGATATTGCTAATTTGTTTTTTCAGAAGTTGTAAGGTTACGTGGATTGCCTATAAGTATTGTGCTGATAGGGATACAAATTTTGTTGGGCATTTCTAGAGAACTCTTTGGAAGAAACTAGGTGCCAACCTTAGTTTCAGTTCAACATAACACCCTCAAATAAATGGACAGACCGAAGTGGTAAACAGAAGCTTGGGAAACATATTAAGAAGTTTAGTGTATCAAAATCCTAAGCAGTGGGATTTAGCACTTGCTCATGTTGAGTTTGCTTATGATGACACTCCAAACCAAAGTATTGGGATGAGTCCATTTAAGATTATTTTTGGAATGAATCCAAGAGGTATGTATGAGCTTAGAAATTTGGGCAAACAGGAGACAAGAAGTGCAAAGACCGAAGAGTTTGTAGAGTAGATGTTGAGACAACACGAAGGTGTCAAAGACAGATTGCAGGAAAGCAGTGGCAAATACAAGGAGAGAGTTGATATGAAGAGGAGAGAAAAAGAATTCCAAGTGGGAGATCTAGTGATGGTGTACTTGAGGAAAGAAAGATTTCCTATTGGGACTTATAGTAAACTAAAGATGAAAAAGATAGGGCCATGTAGAATTGTGAGAAAGTTTTCAACCAATGCTTATGAAATTGAATTGCTAGAAGAGATTAGAATATCACCTATCTTAAATATTGGAGATTTATATCCATACAAGGAGACAGAGGCAGATTTATCGAAGGAGCCTACAGAAGATCAAGTTTAGACTTTAAATTGGGAAGAACAAATGCCAAAGACAGTCAAGAAAGAGGTGGAAGTTGTTTTGGAGAAAAGAGTATCCAAAAGAACCAGAGGACAACATTATTTTGAGTATCTAGTCAAATGGAAAGGACAACCAATGGAGGATGTTAGTTGGTTAACAATAGCAGAATTATAGAAATATGGAGTCAATCCTGACAGTTTGATGAATGATTCTTTTCTTCCCCCGGAGTCTGATGCAGGAGCATCAGGAATTAGCCAGCAATGTGACTGTATGTTCACATGTTGTGGCTAACAAGAGATGAATTTATTGACCTGAGTGGTCAAAATTAGTTTTAGTAGAGAGGGTTGAACCTCTCGAATTGATCTTTATTTCAATTATTGTAACAATTAAATCATTGTATTATTTTTAGAATAGGAGATAAGTGTTAGGATAGGTGTGTATCAGAGCTTGAGAATAGGGATTTAATAGTTGAGCTGATAAAAATAGAGATTGAGATGTCAATATTGTTAGGATAGGATTCGATCCATAAAAGAAAGGGAAAAAATGTAATGATAGATTTGGAATGGAATAGGAGAGTGAGTAAGCGAGATATTGAGAGAGAAAGATAGGGTTTGTGAGTGAAACAAAGGTCAGAGTTGTAATCGAGCCGAGAGGGCCAAGACTCTGTAATTTCTATGTTATTGAATAATTGATTAAGTGTGGTGTTGCATGTTATTCCTGGTGCAAAATCTCTCTTGAATTTGTGTATCGGCATTCTGTACCCTAATCGAGTATTATTTCCCATCTATCTGTTTTATTTGGAATTACAGGCAAACATCGTTAAGGGTTAATACCGAGATTAGGCGCTAAATCTTATTAAGCACATTTATTAAGGGTTATGTATTAAGCACATGGGTAGTATTTGGAAAATAGTAAGTGGTATATCGCGTGGAAAATAAATGGTAAATGGTATTTTTCCAAATTGTGTGATTAACCTAAGTTGGTGACACGTAGCACAGGAAAACCACTTTTCTCGCACATTCTCGACCTGATATCGATCGTGCTAGATAGCGCGTGATATTATGCAGTAGCCGTTGGATCGGATGGGATAGATCGACGGTGGAGATCAGTCGGGCTAGTTGGTGCACGATATGTCGCGATATCCATAAGATTGGGTAAACAAATCAATGGTGCAGATTGAAGCGTTCGGGAGTGGAAAAGTCAAGTGGGACAGGCGGTGATTGGTCGGCTTAGTGGGACCCTCGGGAGGAAATACACATACATAATCTTATTAACACACAACTGATTGGTTTTTAAGTGAACCATTAGTCTAATTGTAGATGACCACATCAATTTTGGTAACCATCCACATCAGTGTATTAGGTTGCTTTCTTTAGAGCATCCCTACTCTAGAGATAATAGAACTTCGTTTAATTGATGACTTGAATTATGACGATCCACGATATGTAAAGTTTTTTGAGGAAGTGATATATTTGAATAGAGTTTCAAAGCAAGCAAGGATATTAGCATGAGAATATTCTTTTTAAATACACGCTTCAAAATATTTAAACCGTTGACTAGTAAAAAGGCTTTTGGGCTTCATTTTCTTTTTTTTTTATTTTTTATGGAAGGGTATGACCAATGCATGTTGTATGTGGATATGAGGATGAATTCTACTGTGGATACAAGGATGTGGACACCAGTGGAATGACTTGCTTAGTCTTGGGAAACATCGAGTATGGAAGCGAATGGTAGTCTCATGGAGTGGGTATGCGACATTTTGCCCCATTTTCATTTTGTTTATCATTTGTTGTTTGCGCTGGTTCTAATAGTCAGTTTTAATTATTTATCTTTTTGTCATTTATATAATTAACATTCCATGTTTCCTAGGCAAGGTAACATCTTCGGTTTCTTTAGATGAGTAACATGTAGGATTAGGATGTTCCCAATGAGTTTTGAACATTTGTCCAATATGTCTTGTCGATTTTGGATTGTCATTGTGGGTTATCACTTTAATTGTTATCCAATTTGACATTTGATTGACAACAAAATTCCATGCTTTTATAAATTATTTATATGTTAGTTTTTAAAATTATTTAAGAAATTTTTCTTCAGCAACCACACTTCAAACAATGGATTTCACACTACTAGGTTTAAGGTTTGGGTTATGTATTTGGTTAAAATTTCCCAAGATTTATATCATATCTCAAGTGTCAGGTTTGGGTTATTTATTTGCTCAAAATTCCCCAAGATTTATATCATATCTTAGCCTTTTGAAATTCATGCACTCATGCCATTCGAATGTAATACATCACGACAAGGATGAGCCCTATTAATCTCACCAACTCTATTACTATGCTTCATGAATCATAATTCAAATGGACTCTGAATTTGGTTATTTTCCTTGACTAAACAGTATTAAGCAAAATCCTCTCATTCAAACTCAACCCCAAGTCATACTCAAAATTTTGACATGTGAATAACATTGGCTCGACAACAAGTTTGATAGCCAAGTCCTTGCAAGTGAGACAAGACTGTCCATTTTTAAAAAAATTAATCATATCCTTAAATTGTTAGCCCTTGGACTCCTTCATTAAAGAAAAGATCATTCTATGATCTTGATAATTGGTCTATCAAAACATGGATGGGGCAAAATATGAGTTAAGGAGTAGAGAAAGAAATTTTCCTTGACATTGCCTAGAATATTTTAAACTTTTGGGGGCACATCACGTGACACTACCATCACGACACCAACATTTTTTGGTAAAGTTCCACTGTAAGAGGCATCCATTGATTCACGTTCCATAATCCGTGACCATAAAGATGATTCTTCTTGAAAATTTTTCCTAGATGATGATAATGATATATAGTCCTTATCATCATAAAGTATGGATTTTCTTTCTTCACCTGTGCTCCACCTTCCCCCTCCCAATTGTATATAAGCATCAGTTTCTCTTGCATGCTTCCCTCTGATTGCAAAGTTATACCCATACCTGAAATCCTCATCTTGATCTTGGTTCTTATGCTTCTCTTCTTATTCTAAGCTAAGAAATCGAAAAAACATTACCTCCCTACCACCACAAATAGATAAACCATTTTTCCTACACTATCTTTCAAGCTCCACAAGAGGAATACTAAACAATTCTCAAGTTGTTGCTCCCTCTCTAATCACCATAGCAACATCTTGATTTGGACCAGATCCATCTTTTATGTCTGTAAGATTGGATTCAGAACTATCAAGGTCCTTCAATGGTGGGGCATCTCCACATATTGAATGAAAGGGAGGGACACCTGAATTTCCAAATTGAAGAAAGGTAGCTCTCTATCCATTCACATAAGCATATGAAAGGAGAAACCAATCTGAACAAACTTGGAGAACTTTCATCACTCTCTCCTGCAAGGACAACATAATATAAATGTAAAAAAAATCACAAAAAAATACACATAGCCATTACACTAATTATGATATTTTTTTGCAAGTAAAAATTACCAGCCGCCTTGCTAATTCATGACCAATAAGGGGCTTGATCTTAATACATGATTTATTTTCATCATTACTATCCTCAACATGTTCTATTATTTAGAGTGAGATTTCATGAATTGGCAGGCATGTTTTTACACATTTCTGTTTTTATATCCCACACAATTCGAATCCTACTACATTTGGCCTCCTCTACTTCCCTAGACTACATGTGTTAAAGAGGGTACAAAACACTAATGATATGTTCTTTTGCCATAAGTTCTTCTCATTTGTTGGATGAATTCTATGGAATTTTATTCATCCTAATTATGTGGCAGGAAATAATGTTTCATTATTCTTTTTTATCATCTCTTGTTTATGAGTTAGCATGCATCTATTGTACTAGTTCATTACGACTATGTCATGTAAAGATCAAGTTGAGTGGGTTTTACATTTGATTTCCACTGTAGTCAACAACTGAATATATAAGTTTTCTTTTATGTTGAATGATGGGACACCACACTTTGATTTCCACTAGTGCTCTCTTTTTCATATACTATCACAAGTGCACAAATACAAACTCAATTTTCTTTTTACCTGGATAAGAAAATGATAACAACTTTGTATTTTTTAGTGACAAGGATAACTATGCATTAGAGTTAGATCTTGATCCCTTCAATTCATCCTCTCCTTACCCAACATGACCATCTCCTATTGGTAACGGAGTTCAATTTCTGAACCAACATTTGTCTTCAATACTATTTCATGATAAAGAAAGAACAAAACCATTGTTGGATTTCCTTCGAGCACATAAATACCAAAGCCATGTCATTTTTATTTCCTTGGTTAATATATTGCATCACTGTGTTTGATAATTAGTTCATTATTATTCTATGCCAATAAATCTCTATCAAATAGCAGAGAAGGATGACATGGCTATTTTAGAGATATATAATATGAATTAATTAAAAAATCAGAGGGTTATTTCGATTTCACTTCTTTAGAGAAAACTATATATTCAAATACCAACTCAACTCAAACCAAACTAAAATAGAGAATCCTAGCTATGAAGATGTTTCTCTCTCCATACCTTATAATGACATTTTTTTTGAATTATACTTGAAGTTCACGGATAATAACCTAGAATTATAAATTTCTTGTAGCACCAAATGGAAATCATGGTAAAAATACGAATATCCCATTTAATATGACCTAAAGATGATTCAAAGAATATCACCTTTAGTATGAGCACGTGGCAGAGTAATTTCTGAGTTGTGAAGTTTTATTAAAGGCATTGTTTGTTTATTTGTTTTGGTTAGAAAATGTTTTTTTCTTGCTTTTATGTGACTTTCGATTTATCATATATAGCATGTTGAGAAATGGGAAAGAATAATGTGTGACATTTATCTTGCATAAATTGATTTTGAATGAAAGGATAAAGAGTTTAACCAAGCTACAATCCGCTTTGGTAAAGGTAGAGGGACATATTAAAAAGTTACCTAAGAATACACCATATACATAGTTTGAACATAAGTAATATATGGCTTTTTCATTTGCAGATATGTTCTTTTTTCTATCCAAGATATCACAGTAAGACAAATATTGATATTGTAGAAATTGTTAGAGGACCTCATTGAGGTCAATTTTTTTGATGTTCTACTTGATTGATACATTCCCATGACAGGAAGTCTTTAAATACGAATTAATACGTTACGAAAACAAATTATATTCAAAGTTTATACATATAAAAGATAAAAACAAATGTCAATTCCTTCATTTGATTGTTACTTGACTCTGGTGTGGGAAGGTTACATGAAATGTGATTGGAAAAAGGATGGGGAGACAATATAGAGATCATGTCTTGGATATGATTCATTTGTTGTTGGAGATCCTTCAGGCACTTCAGCCATCGACTTTGGAAATGTTTCTAGTAAGTATTCCTATGGTTTTTAATGTTGTGATTCTTTCACCTTATGGTTATTTTGGGCAAGAAAATGTTTTAGGAATGCATGATAAGATATCGATGGACAGGTAAACAATTTTTTTATAATTGCAATGTCCATTCCATGATATCCTCTCTTTATTGTTTGATTGTATTTTGAACATTTATTTCGATTTTTCTTTGTATTTTAACTATGAAATTGAAAGTACTTGGTATTATGTCTGTTTAAACAATAACCAAAGCCTAAGGATGAAATTAATATTACACAATATTGATTGAAATCCTTTTAAATGTTTTCTATTGAAATATTTTCATGATTATTAGAAAAGTTTACTTTCATGTTGTTATTTGAGAACATGTTGTTTATATACTTGATCAATTTCATGCTTTAGACAACAAATTGTTGTTGCGAATAAAATGACAAGGATTAAACATCACACCTTAAATTGTTTTAACAAGTTATTTACAACTTGAGCTTCTTAGCATGTAACTTAGCTGGCATGATTGTGCCTAAGCTTTCCCTAAAGGTTGAATACTAAGTTACTAAGGTGTTCTTTTCTACGGTGACTTTAGTTTGTTTATACAGGTCATCTCGCCACATAGTGGCCACTATCGCTCAACTAAAGAAAACTTTTTCGATTTTCTTCCTCTTATGGGGAAGAATGGATTTAACATTGTTGATGTTGAGATATATGTAATATAAATCGTTTATAGTCTACTTTCATTTATATTCTATTGTTCATCGTCTTTCATGTCTTACACTCTACATTCTAGGTTCTTTTGTTTTCAAAAAAGGAACTCAGTATTGATGGTAAGCAGTAGGATTTGAAGAAATAGGAGAACACTAACACTGGAGTGACAAATGCAAAACGAGAGAGAAGAGAACCGCTCTAGTGGTACCCTTAAAGCTAATATCCCGCATAAGACACACACATAAAGGTTGATTTTCAAGTCTTCATAGTTGGTGAATTCACCTGCAATGACTTGAGATCACAATGATAATGTTTTATAGTGATGAAACAACATTTCATGTGTAAATTGTAGTCCAGCTAATCTTAAGTTGGAAACTCATATTGTAATACTCGACATTTCATATAATATAATTTTTGTGGTTGAAATTATTTATAGTTGCACTTGATATTATTTAGTATTTTAACTAACATATGTAATTTTGAATTTTCATATTAGATGAACTAATTCACATTGTATGATTTTATTTTTTAATTTAGTCGTAAAATCATAATGATTAATTTATGTTGATTAATAAGGAACACATAAAATCAATCTAAAACTACTAAATTAGTAGTTTATATTGATTAATGATAAACACAAATAAAATTAATATACGACTAAATTAGTCGTTTATAATGATTATTAATGAAAATAAATGAAATGAATAAAGACTACTAAATTAGTTGTTTATATAATGAATATGAAACTACCAAAAAATATAAATGACTAATACAAATGATTAATTTTTCATTACAAATGGCAACTAAATTTTACATATATATGACTATTAGTAGCTAATCTACAGTATCTTATAACACGACAAAAATTTAGCCATATTTCTTTGGTCATTAATTGGATTCAAAAAATGACTAAAATTTGCATATATATGACTATTAGTAGCTAATTTTCAGTATCTTATAACACGACCAACATTTGGTCATATTTCTTTGGTAATTAATTGGTTTTCTCAGATGATCATATAGTAATATATTTTTTTGTATATTTGGTCATTAATTGTGGAAATTAATGACTAAATAAATAACTAAATTAATGACCAAATTTATGACTAAATATACTGCTAGATAGTAAAATTGAGACAATCAATTAATGACTAAGCTAAAAACGATTAAAAGTTGGTCGCGTTATAAGATACTGTAAATTAACTACTACTGGTCACCGACTGAAAAATAGTCATTTATATGCAAATTTTAGTCATTTTTTAGCAACTAATTAGCTATTTTGTACTAGTGTACATTGTATGTCAACAATAGGAACAAACGAATAATTCCAGTTGTTTGTCTTTCATTCCAACCAATAGATAGTGTAACCATAAGTAGGGTAATTGTCAACATCTATGTCTAGATATACCCAATAAAAATTTTCATTAAATAAGGTAATCTCATTTTTTGGACTTACACCACCATATGGAAGCTTCGTCCTCTTCCAAATGTTGTCAACACTACTCGAAACCAGAAAATGTGAGTCCATGTTGTTAAAAACATGTTTCAAAAACAACCATTCATAATTTCTTAGGCTACATTTTTGAAATAAAGAGAAGAATCCTCGTTCCCCAACACTAAGAACTCCAACATTTCTAAAATGTATTTGTAAAAGGGTTCACAATGAAATACTTTTTTGTATGCAAACAACTTCTAGGAATGTTGAATAGAATCATTGATCCCACTGTACATTCAATTTTGTATTCATAATGAAGAAAAGGAAACACCATAGTAGATAAGCGACCACTATTGTTAAGGTATGATGCTACAAATAAATCATGGGGAAACGAGCGGAGAAAGAAATAAATCCTAACTCTTTCTCACGACATCAATCAAAAGCCACAAGGAAAAGCGAGTTTTCCAAAACAAGACACCATTCTCTACAAACCAACTTAAATTTCATCAAGACCGACAAAGGAACCCATTGAAACAGAAGCTCAATAATCTCAAAGGGGAGAAATTTCCAAATAGCAGCATCCATACCAAAAGCAATAACCTTTGTTGGCAACAAAGGAAAACTTCCCTTGTCTACTGCAAAGAAAAAATAAAAACGTATCAATCACAATAGCAACAACATTCATTCATTCCCTTCTGTACTGCAAAGAAAAAATAAAAACATATCAATCACAATAGCAACAACATTCATTCATTATTCGATTAGGAAAACAATCCATTTTCATCATTACTTCATTCTTCTACACTTCAATATTAGACTAACCATTTTAAATATTGTAACTTAAAACTCCATAATTAAAAAAAACACATTCTACTAAAAATTTCAAATTCATGTAACAACTACTAAAATTAGGCACTGAAATTTAAAATTTATAAAACTTCAAATTAAAAAATGATAAAATTTTAAATTCTTGTGACCTACTAAAAAACTTACCTTTGTGCCAACTACCTCCCCACCCACCAATTTCCTAGGGATTTCAAATTATTCCAATTCTTATAAGTTCCTCCATGTTCACACTATTCCAATTCTAATAAGTTCGTCATTATTATTTATAACATTCATGTAATTCTCCATTACTTTTAATAAATTTAAAAAATTAAATTCGTGGCAATTTCTGTGACAACAATTTGCATGTGATGGAATCCAAGGGAAGCCACAAAATCCAGAAAGGCATCAAACAAGTTGTTCTACAATAGAGCCATATAGAAATGTGTGTCATTAAAACCCAAATAATTTTAGCGAATTTCATCGTTATATAGGGAAAAACTGAGTGGGATGTGTGGTCTTTCCTTGGGCAACTAAAAATATATTTATTGATGCAATATTCAAGTGAAAAATATGCATTATGGCTCTAAAGTTAATTAGAATGAAGGAATTTTTTAAACTAAAAAAGTAACAAACTAATCCTATTTCATATTCAATCCTAATTCCAATCCCATAACCATGGATTACACTACTCAAGTTACCAACTTAACTCTACACATCTACAATACTTTAAAATAAAACTACACAACTAAATTCTTTAATCAAATTAAATGCAAGCTAAATCAACTTCAATCTTTTTGCTTTCCTTTTATTCATTATTTGATGGTTCATGCCTTCAAACCATTATAACTAAACTCTCCAATCAAATTATTTGATGGTTCATGCCTTCAAACCATTATAACTAAACTCTCCAATCAAATTAAATGTGAGCGGAATCAACTTCAACTTTATTCATCATTGATGGCCATGCCTGTAAACCATTATAACACGCACATGGTCTCTTATCTTTGACAAATTTTCCCCTCTATGGATTTAGATTTAATGGAGCTTCAAGACTAAATCTTCGAAAATTAATTCCCCTTTCACGACTTACCATTTAAGACTATCGTTGAAAAGAGTTAATCATATGCATTTCGATGTTTGAGTGTGTTTAAATAAATTTTTATAGCATCATTGAAGTTTTAAATAAGAAAAAATAAGAAAAAAAAATTAAGCTTTATAGTTGTATGGTTCATTCATTATCGTATTTGAAATAAAATTATAGAGAATTTCTTATTTCGGATTTGAATGTCTCATTTTAGGCAAAATATCGAATTTCACACAATGGGCCATGGAGAATTCTTATTTCTTTACGTCATTTGTAGTTGTAAAGATGGGTAGTATTTGGTATCCCAGATAAATAATGCCAGTTTGTAATGGATTTTATCCAATGCTGGCATGGATACTGTTGCATGCTTTTGTTAGCAGCAATGAAGTGAAATTTTATGCAAAACCAAGGTTGGATATGAGTGGAGTGGTTGCTGCTAACTTCCATTTCTATAAGGTCTTGTGACCTGGTATAGACTAAAATAATTTTTTTGTTTGTTTTGTGTTTATTGTACTCAATAAAAGTGAAATTTTGCCTTAGTTATGCCCTGTAGGTTACTCATTAAGTCTTTGTAGATTCATGCTACAATAGGAAAGAACATGCAATCTTTCCTTTTCACTTGTAACACCTAGCTTACCCCAAAGACAACTTCATACATAAAAATAAAAATTAAAGACAACCTAACAACTAATCACATTTATTATTAGATTGCATGCGATATAAATATAAATCCACTATATTTATATTGAATAGACATATATGTCATAACCCTTGGATTCGATTCGGATATGCACAAGGTTCGACACATGTTAAATCGTTCATTTGCAATTGATATACGATAGGGCTATGTTACATTTATTTACATTATTTCAATATTTACGATCCTTCAATTTTTTTAATGGCCATGGAGTATTTTGGATGGTTCTCGAGGCCATCCTTGTGCCCTCCAGGTGTACTCAACTCGTACTGCAACATGGAAGTTATCCTATGGTTGGTATTTCATTGGATGATCGACGGCTCACGTAGCTCGGGTCGGATTAGGGTAATTGCCTCTGGATGGATTGCTGAGGACAATCATTTATTGCATCGCCAGAATAGAGAATGACTCTGCAAACCCTTCTCACCATCGCTTCCTGTAGCATGAAAATTAGTAAGATGTCATCCCATCCTTAAGATGTTACCGCCATTACAGAGTTCCTCATGTTTACACCGCATATCGACATGATTTCCAGTGTTTTCCCTTGGTTTTTCCTAGAATATGGTCACCTTTTGCCCCTTCTCCTATCTCAGTATGCTGCCGATTTTCCCACAAGTGACAGTTGCAGGTCAGAATTTCCAATTCCCCTCTTGTAATCCCTTGGTTCGCGATTTAGGGCTATCTTCCTTATGATTAATTTCACTTCTTAATTTTTCCTTGCAACAAATGACTAAGGTTCTGGGTTTCTTGTTATAGGTGAACCAATCAATATTCAGGGGGGGATTGCGACAATAGATGGTTCCAGGGTTTTAGCTGTGACCCAACCTCATGGATTGTCAGGTTGGCTAGTGGTCATGCTATATGTTCTCTCTGGTTACTTGTCATATCTTACACTATTTCGCGTTACTGGTCCTTCTAGTTTTTTGTGGGTTATAGTTCAGCTCAGCAATGTTAAGGGTTTACCCATTTTCCTTTATCTGAATGTATGAATCATGTTTACCCCTAAATGGTTGTCTTATGGAAGGTCTTCGCATTTCTATAACCAATTTCATTTTTTTCTTCATTTTGATGGTTTCTCCCAAGGCCTACACATTGTTATGATTTTCTTGTTCTATATTTTTATGCAATAGAGGGTTTATCTCTGGGCTCTCATCCCGAATTAAATGTGTATAAGACATCAAGTTTCTCTTATCTGGTTCGAACTGGTTCCTCATTTTTGTTATGTCATCATTAAATGTTTAGTTAGCTATTATGGAATTTGCTTGGGTTTACACCAAATTACTTGTTCTTTTAGTTCTCTACACCAGGTGTGTCACACCGGTGCTGGTACTTTACTTCTACTGCATTCTTCACAATTTTTAAGAGGATAACGATTATTGTTGTGTTAGGGTTTCTTGTTGAGTTTACTCACACCTTTTCTTCATGATTCTAATTGTAAACCTTGTTAAATTTTAGTATATGTTAATTATTGCATGCTCTCGCTATAGAATTAGTTGTCTGGTATTTACTTACTATGGTTAACCATATATATTTATATTTTGTGGTCCTGGATGGTCATATTAACTCACCATTTCCAGGGTATTAACGCTCAGGCATACAATTAGCGGTTCCATGTTATGAGAAGGTTATATTCCGGATAATCTATAGCCCAAAAGTTTTATTTCCACGTCATATTCATTGACATACCGTTTCTGCAATTATGTATTTTTATCAACCAGAGTTGTCTGGATTTCAGTGTGACTTGTTAGTTATTTCTTTAGCATGGCTTGTAGTTACATTATTTATTTTCTCATGGGTGAAGGATTTCTATTTCGATTAGAAGATTCATCAATTATTACAAGACTGGTCTCCATCCTGGGACTGCCAGTGAGGCTGCTGGAAACAGCTCGGCCTCTAGGCTAACTCAGGTAACAGATACAACCACCGACTACATCATGCACAGATGGAGAAACCTAAATTAGATTATTTCTTTTTATTTTACTAATGTGACTTGTCTCGTCTTCTGCATTACTTGGATGAGGTTTTCATGTCATAATCCCATTACTGTGTTTACTATTCAATTAAAGAATATTTTTTTTGTAATCTTATGAAGCCAGACCTATACTAAGTTCCAGTTATTTTGATTTGTTTCATATCTCACAATTAGATGGTTTTAAGCCTCTCTCTTCTCCCTACAGATAGGGAATTCTAAGGGTTGTAGTAACAATCCCAAAATTATCCTTTCCAATAGGACCTAGAGATGTGTCAAATTTACACCAACGTTTAATGTATTCTAGAATTACACCATTTATTTAACCAGTTTCAATTATTAAAACAACTCTTAATCTGAAAGATTACTATTTAATTATTATTATGCTTCTCTATGAGTTGTTGACACTATTATACAATCATGTCTCATCCACAACAATATTCTCAGGTTCTTTTCCTTTTTCTTCTATAACATCTACCATTGTTTATTATAAACATTCAACTAATGAAATTCACATTAAGCAACAAAAATTCTTCTAACAATAGAAATCATTAAGCAACATGGATTCTTCTTTAAGCAACAAACACTATTACCCTTGCAAAACTTAAATTCCTGTAAAGATTGTATATTAAATAACAGAAGCACACAGTCACAAAATATTTTGATCACCAAATGCTCTACTTATCTATGAATTCTTCAACTAGTTAAGAAAGTGTAATCAGGATGATACTGCGCCTCCCTTGAAAGTTGACACATCCTTTTCATTGATACCATATTAGGATACCAGACTAATATTTCTTGCATATTCTGTAAATATATTTTCGCTCAGCAAGATTGAAGCTCGGACATCTATAATTTATCTCTTTGCTAAGGTATATTGGTTGGGGGAATCAATGATTTTTGTTCATAGTATAATTTGCAGAAGGAGCAAGGCCAACATTTTATAATCTAAGAAAGAAATATAAGACACTGGTATTGCAAGAAACACAATGGGCAATGGAGAATTCTTATTTCTTTAGGTCATTTGTACTTGTAAAGATGGGTAGTATTCAGTATCCCATATAAATAATGCCAGTTTGTAATGGATTTTATCCAATGCTGGACGAAATATTGTTGCATGCTTTTGTTAGTATCAATGAAGTGAAATTTTATGCAAAACCAAGGCTGGATATGAGTGGAATGGTTGTTGCTAAATTCAAGTTCTATAAGGTCTTATGACCTGGTATAGACAAATAATTTTTTGTTTGTTTTTTTTTGTTTATTATACTCAATAAAAGTGAAATTATGTCTCATTTATGCCTTGTAGGTTACCCGTTATGTCTTTGTATATTCATGCTATAATACGAAACACTAGTTGGAGCCTAATAATAAGGAACTCGAGTTCTCACACATGGTGTGAGGTCATCTTACCTGATTTTTCTTGTTTCTTGTTGGGTTCTAATGGAGCTAGTTACTTGGTAATGATGATGTCCATAGCTCTTTGCAGTGAGACTATGTCCATAATTGTTTGATAACTCCTCATAAGCTAGTGAAGGCTTTGCTAACCTACCATTGCTTCCTTCAACTTTTTTCACTATAGTTCATATTCATTATACTTTTAATATACTTTGTATTATTTCATCAACTCATCTATAATGTTCTCCTTCCACTGTACTCTCATTTTGTTGAAAAGTGTGCAACAAGAAATTCTTGTTGAGATTGCAACAAGATGATGGAGCTTAGTGAAAAGAGTCACCTTCACTAAGTGGGCCCGCAGGCAAATTATGGCGCAAGTTCTATTTTTGATCCCAGCAGGGATGATCACAGTATGGGTGATCACAGTATGGGTGACCACAGTATGAGTGATCACAGTATGAGTGATCAAAGTCTATTTTTAGACTGGCTGTCAAAAATAGAAAAGTCAAATATTATTGTCTCATAATAATATTTGGACTATAAACTTGATCTTATTCTCTTGGAGCACTTCAAGATGAGCTACGGATGTGGTACATGCAGATCCCAGAAGGAAATACGTGGTTACCTATGGGATGACTAATATTTGCATGCA
Organism: Pinus tabuliformis; assembly: GCA_031772625.1. Taxonomy (NCBI): domain Eukaryota; kingdom Viridiplantae; phylum Streptophyta; class Pinopsida; order Pinales; family Pinaceae; genus Pinus; species Pinus tabuliformis. The sequence continues at coordinate 755,691,657 of CM062815.1, read as the reverse complement.
GGACTTCAATTAGAACTCAAGTGAGTTGAGTTTAGTGGACTGGAGGTGCAGTTGATGGAGTTGTGTTCAGTTTAGCTTTGTTAAACTGGTTGTATTTAGTCTAACTGGCAAATAGACTAGAGATGAGTTGGGTGAATTAGTTCACAAGTTATTAACTCATAATGCAACTATAGAATACATCAGTTAACTCAGTTGCATGTCAGTGCATGTTCAGTTCAGCAGGGATAGGTGTTAGAGGATCATATTGCTATCAGTTGTGACTATAGCTGTGCATGATGATTTGCACAATCAGAGGGATTGAGTATGCCAATGAATTGGCCAATACCAAGAATTGTAGCCCGTGCTCACGTCCAACACAGAGTGAGTGATTATTTGCAGGTCAAATATGAGTTTGGTAAACCAATCTCATCAGTTCTTGAGCAGGTATTGAGCTGGAGAGGCAGGCAAGCAGCAGAATAGATTTGGAGATCAGATCTGAGCTGTATTGTGTGTAACAGGTGGAGTTGTTACTGGATTGCTTGTGATAAGCATTGTACTTTGTAATGTTACATGATTCAATCAATATAATATACAGAGAGTTGGGGTTTTTAGCGAGATGCTTTCCCCGGGATACATACTGTGTTAATGAGTTTGATTGATGCTTCTATGTGCGCCTTTGAATGTTTCTGCTTCTTTAAATTGATGATCAACGTAGAGGAGGTTATGTATTATGCATGTTCCGCTTATAAGTGTATAATCAGGATAATCTCTGTGAATATGTGTCATATTATTCAAAATTTCTACACATTTTACAAAAAGCCAAAAGTACAATTCACATTTAACAAAAATTCATAATATTTTTTCATAACATATAAATTTGTAAACTAGAAAAATAGAATTGCAGCGGCATTTAATAATTCTATATTAATGATTTTATTTCATATTTAAATTATCATAAAAATAATTAATCAATCATTAAACAAAAATACTTCTTTTAATTTTTTAAAATACAAAACTAAATCCTCAACTAACCTAAATTGAAAGAAACTTCACATTCTAAAAATAGTAACCCATAGTAACTCACGTGTAGAAAAAATAGTTATGTGAATCGACAAGGACAGGTACGTAATGCATTTTTTAACTTTCACTAAGCTTTTTACATTTAACGACTAATAAGTGAAAATAGTTATGTGAATCGAGAAAGTCATACATTTTTTAACTTTCACTAAGTTTTTAACATTTAACGATTAATGAGTGACAAGTACGACATACATTTTTTATTTTTTTTACTTTTAACGAGTGCAACTCAATCTTTTACTAACTTTTTTATAAGTAATTTAACTTTTACTAAGTATTTTTAATGTTTAACGACTAAGCGGGTAATCTTTTACTAACTTTTTTATCTTTAAGTAATTTAACTTTCACTAAGTATTTTTTTACGTTTAACGACTAATGAGTAGTTAAACGGGTAATCATTTGTACAAACACTAACTCAATCTTTTACTAACTTTTTTAACTTTAACAAACTGTCCTAGAGTACAAACACCAACTCAATCTTTCACTAACTTCTTGAACTTTAACAAGCTTGGCTACACTTCCAAAGTCAAATATACAACGTGTCTCCTGCACACATTTTTAAATTATTTAATTAATTCAACTCAAAATCGCATCAATTAGTTTAAGCCCTCGATTTCCCACTCAGACGAAGAATGTGGGTAGCATATTCACTCCCCATAAAATCTGCTCGTCGATCATTAAGGAAACAGAAAAGTGAATCAATCTCCTTTGCACCCAAATTTGAAATATATAGGCCTATTGGCAAATTATACTTCAATTTTTTATTATTAAAACTTAATAAAATATTAGTATGAAGCTGTAATAGTTTTAATTATTTTAAACATTTATGGGTAAGTCTAATTTTAGTTATTATTTGTCATAGATAATAAACGCTGATAGACATCAAAACATTTACTTGGTGATATATATGTTATTACTAAGATTATAAAAATTAAGTATATTATTATTCACAAAAAGAATTAATACATGAATTAAACATAGTCATATCAAGGTTCCTAATTTGTGGAGATTCTCTCTCATTTTACTACAAAGATTTTTAATAGTTTGTTACAACACCACGAGCCAATACCATAGTTTACTAATACCACATGCCCAAAAAATCATGACTAATGTTCATATAACATCTATTCATATGACGTGTTTTTTAATTAATCAATTTAATTAAAATGGCAAATTTTTATCTTTTCAGTGACTTTTTTTTTTGTCGGAGGATTTCAAATTTCCACCATAAATCCTAAATATGAATATTTATTTAAACTTTTGCTAATTGGTGATTCTGGTGTTGGAAAATCCTATATTCTTCTGAGGTTTGCGGATGATTCATATCTCGAGAGCTACATCAATACAATTGGTGTTGATTTAAATTTTTTTACAATGGATTTGGATGGGAAGACAATAAAACTTCAAATTTGCTACACTACGGGACAAAAGCGGTCCAGAACAATAACAAGTAGCTACTATCGTGGTGCTCATGGTATATGATGTTGTTGACCGGGAGAGTTTCAACAATGCTAACTGCACGTTCGAAATCATGTAAGCCACAATTATAATGTTTGTCACTCTGCTTCCATAAAATGCCTACGCTCTCTGGAATGTTCAACTATGGGCGATGGGCAAGATCCACGAGTTGTTTGTACTCCCATCTTGGTTAAAGCTGGTTTCAAGTATCTTGGCCCCTGTCACTACACGCATGACAACCTGGTTTGCAAACCAATTTCCATGATGTTCTGCACTCGAGAATGAGAAGAATGACTGTCTACAATTTCCAGCCGCACATTGGGTTCAATCCATTCACCTCTCGAAAATGGCTAATATCATTACAGTAATTGTGTGGACTTTGGAAATAGAAATGTGTAGTTACAGTAACTGTGTGGACTTTGGAAATAGAAATGTGTAGTTACAGTAATTGTGTGGACGACTTTTTTTTTCAGAGAAAAAAAACCAACATAGCTTTATATTAAGAGTATATAAAGATTTGGATGAGGCATAGAAATGTGTAGTTATATGTCTATATTGATATTTATATATTAGAAGTTTGAGTGTGAATCATATAGGAGGTATATTTATTTTGTAAAAAAGGTTTAAAGAACCAATAGAGAAACATAGTTTAAGGCAATGGTTTTACATATTATTGACTTGCTTATGTTGACTGGGTTAAATGTTGATGTGTTTCGGTGTTCTTTGGTGCTTCAAGAATGTTACATGTTATGTTATGAGATCCATGTGTGTAGAAAGATCAAATGTATAATTGATTGTTGGATACACTCCAATATCTAGATTGTCTTTCGAGAGATCGAGAAGTGTCAATTATACAAAGTTTATAAAAATGGTGAGAGGCAATTATGTCTTAAATGAGTTGAATGGGAAGCTCGAATATTGTGGTGGGGAAAAGAGCATTGTCCGGGAGACTTTTGAGTGAAGATAAAGAATAATGCGTACATTAGTAAATAGGTAATATTGGGTTGTTGGTTGTTGAGTTTTGTTGAGAGATTTTCTCAACAATATTCTCCTTGTTTGGAATTTGTTGGATCTCATGAACACCATTTATGTGGCATGTATCTGGGTGTTGTTTTGAATAATACTAACTATTTTTTAGCAATTTGTGCACTATGTATGCTTCTCCATTTTTCATGTCTATGGACATAAACACACCAATCGACATAGTTAAGAATATACTTTTCAATCTAGAATCAAATTAATTTAATTTTTGAATTTTTAATATATATATATATATATTATTATTATTATTTTAAGATTAAGAACAACGCAAATACTAAATGGAAAAATATTTATCTAAGATTCAAATCTTATCATAAATAATATATAAGATTCAATGAAATTTGTATACTTTTTGAAATAATTTTTATTTGTTAGAATTAACTTTCACTTTCAATTTTTTTCATGAATTTTTTTTAAGTTCTGCATTGGTGAGACTACATTATGGTCCTGTCTAAAAATAACACCTTAATAAGATTAATTTTTATTTGTTAGAATTAACTTTCACTTTCAATTTTTTCCATAAATTTTATTGTAAGTTTTACATTGGTGAGGCTATATTATGGTCATGTCTAAAAATAACACCTAAATAAAATGGGAAATTGAACTGATAACTTAACATCTAAGAGCATCGGATCACCGTGTATCTAAAGCCCCATAAACCTTTTCATAAAATTTAAATTAAATTTTTAATAAAACTTAAATTTCATATAAACTAATTCGTTTAGGTAAACTAAATAAATTTATTTATAAATTTAAATATTTAAAAAGATTATATGAAAATTTTAAAATTAATTATATGAAAATTTTAAAATTAATTATTTTTTATCAATAAAATGATGCGATTAAAAACTCTGGTTGTAATAACATGGTAAACCTAATAACTCAATTGAAATTTAAAAGATATGTTTTCCTCATGTTGTACAAATCACATGTCATTTATGATAGAGGTCACAAAGTTGACTATCTCCTCCATCAAATCGTTGTATAGTCGGTCTTTGATGCCTTTATCATTCGTTATATAGCCGGTCTTTGATGTTCTTATCATTTATACGATGTCATGGAGTTGGTCATGTGAGGACTAACATCTCCATTAAATTTTAGATCGATGAAATGGGCATTTTCTATCTATTTTTATCTATGTTTTTTCGGTCCTAAGTTGTGTAATATATAGATTTTTGGTCTATAGATGTTTTTTAGAGTGTTAAAGATAGAGAAATCACAATTTTCGCTCTAAATTGTATCACTTAATTATTATTAAAAAAAATCATTTATCTGTTAATTAAAATGCACAAATCTTTAAATGAGAAAAAAAAACATGGAACCAAAATTCTAAATTGTATCACTTAATTATTATTAAAAAAAATCATTTATCTGTTAATTAAAATGCACAAATCTTTAAATGAGAAAAAAAAACATGGAACCAAAATTCTAACAAAGTCAGAGTGATAAAGTAATTATGAATTAAAATAAATATTAATGAAAATATTAAACTTGAAAATAATATATTTAACAAATACAAACATAAAATTTATGGGATTAAAAAGGTTTTGGATTCTATTTATATTACTTAGCTTTAATTTACATCTAATAATTTTTTTGGGTTAGAATAAGTAGATGAAGATGAAAAATGAGAAGCACTAGTTAATGACATGTCATGTGGGGAGACTTGTTTTGATGGTTAAAATGAGATGGGGATGAAACTAAGAGATGAGAAGCACTAGTTTCTCAAATGTCATGTGGGTGGACGATGAGGTGGTGGTAGTTGAGCGTAATATCATATAAATGTAAAAGGTTAGGACATGAGTGATACTCTTATTATGAGTGAGGTTAAATGATGGGTGAATGATCTTATCCATTGTCACACATGGATACCAAGCATTTTAGGTTGGTGGAAACTTGTTACTGGGTGAAGACAAGATTGCTAGTAGGCGAGAACACCAAGATAATAGATAGGGGATCTTTGTTTTGAAGGAAAGTTGAATTTTTCTGCAAAATTGTCTTTGCGGTTAGCATCTCAGTGAAGCAGGGACAATAACACTATGACATGGGCAAGGATGAGGATGCTTCTCATGAATTTGGGGATACACATTGTGAGTCTATTGATCTCACTGAGGATGTTTAGCCATGTGACTAAGCCAAAACTACTCTGAACTCTTGCACTCTAGTCTTAAAACTAGTGAGGGGGGAAATTCCATCATCCTATATTATCTAATTTAGATTCTTAATTTTAATACATACTTTTTATGTCCCATTGTGTCAAGTTAATATTATTTTAATTGAGGTTTTTAATTTTAATATTGTCACATACCCCGGTAACCTCGCATGTAAAAGCAGGGAGTTAGAATTTTTTATACAAATTACCCACAAGTAATTATCCAATTCACAACTCCACAATCCTCATTAACCATTAGATATAGTGTTCATTAGTACATGAAGTAAATTGCAATATAAGACAATGAATTGCATAACCATTAACCACCACTATGGTAGTGTAATAAGATAAACTGTCTCATGAATCCTTGCATCCATTTCATGATTTCCTTAAACATATTAATTAATCTCATACTTGGACATTATTGTTATGCCATCAAATAAAGAACTATCAACATCAAGGATTCATCATCATCAAACTTACACAAAAGGCAATCACACCATTTGAACACCAATCTACCCTGGAAACCCCGTAGGGTGAAAACCAGCAAACGTTTAATCTTATTATTAAACGCTCGTGAGGGATTTCACCCCTCACTCAATGGCTTATAATGGATTCCATCCCTTAACCATTGTTATAAAATTATTACAATGAATTATCATTAAGTTGACACATAACTAGCTGAAAGCTAATACAGTTTCCATGTAATCTTTTACTTACATACCGCCACATGCAACATTCCTTGTGGCTTGATTGTTCTAGCAATGTATGATCCTACAACTTGTACTCATCTGCATGGACCGTTAATCCTCTTCCTGCCACAACATTAAACATCACTTTTCTTTAGCTCCAACCGCCATCGCTTCTTGTTTATGTTTATCATCAAGCATCTTTGGCAACAAGATTAGATACCATATTAATCAATCAATAATCAACCTCTAAAAGAGATCTTTTAACATCTACTCATATGCATGAGCAAGCATGACATACTATTTAACTAGTACATACACCCAAGTAAATATTGTTTGACCTCCACAATGCTTATTTACACTAATGCATAATTCCCTTTAGGAGTTCTAACTCATTAGTTCTACTAACATGTATAACACATTTGTTATATCTTCATACATGTAATAAACTATTATTTCCATGCTTAAGCACACATGTTCTTTCACATAGTTTTTTTTCGAGAACTCAACATAGTCTCTCTAACATACAAAGAACATAACTCCATATCACAATGACTATTCCTTGTTCATACCATTGCTTATCATATTAGCCCTTCTTTAATGTATGCAACACATATTCCCTTCACTATAATACTACCATCATTTCATGCAACAAATCACATACTTCTTTCCTAAGAAAGTCATTATAATCCTCATTTATCTATCTTCCTATATGAGGGTTTCTCAAGATTCCCTTTCAAGAAATTATTAAAGATATCCATCTTTACGCATAAAAATCAAGATACAAAAACAAAGTTTACTTACCCTTTATGCATCAAAATCAAGAAAACAACACAACTCATCTAACAAGACAATCTCTTCAAGAAATTATTATTTTCAAGAAAGTTAACATGATTACTTTCTCTAAGTACACACAGACTCATATTTCCAAAGTCACAATAGCTACCCTTATATGCATGCAACATGTGTTTTTTCCTAACATAATTATTTTTACTTCAATGCACATAGTCTTTTCATGAAGCAAGTATGGATTCATTAAAATACTTTATTTACCAAGAAAACATACAAATTATTCAACCTTTTACCACATGCATTAACCTATCTTCTTTACTAATAAAACATATAAAAATAATCATCTTTTACCGCATGCATTAACCTATCTTCTTTACTAATAAAACATATAAAAATAATCATCTTTTACCGCATGCATTAACATGTTTTCTTCACCAAGAAAACATATAAAATATTTAATCTTTTACCGCATGCATTAACATGTTTTCTCCACCAAGAAAACATATAAAATATTTAATCTTTTACCGCATGCATTAACATGTTTTCTCCACCAAGAAAACATATTAAATATTCAGTCTTTTACTGCATGCACTAACATATTATCTTTACCAAGAAAGCATACAAAATAATCATTCTTTTACTGCATGCATGAACATATTTTCTTACCAAGAAAACATATAAAATAACCATTCTTTTACTGCATGCACTAAAATTCTTTCTCTATAAAGAATGCAGTTACTTATCTTATCCTTGGCAGCCTCCTTGCCTCCATCACCTCTGTTCTAGGAGCTGAACCCGTGAATCAATTTGGTGTAGCCAAGAGAAGAACCCAACAAGGGTTTGAATAGCAGCAACAACCCGAAACGCATTTAGAAGATAACAACTCTCCCCTCGGCGGTTCCATTTATAAACCTAAATTAACTGCATAAAAACAACCAGACGCATGCATTGTTTAACATATGCATGAGTGCAAAAACACACGAGCAACCAAAGCAAACAAGAGCACTAGCAAACATCTCGCTCATTATGCTCGCGAAACTTCTCCTATTATCTATTTTGGCCCTTGAATGTCATTCCATTGCTATGTCCATCCGCAGAACCATAAAATACGTTGTTACAAGATCATCAATGAGATAATCGTGTGTATCATTTGGGCCTGACAGCGACAGCGGACGGAGAGGCTGGGTTCCTGGCTTCTCCAACTCTTGTAGCTGTTTCAAGAAATCAAGTAAACTTGATGGGACTTGCTGATTCGGTGCAGTACGCTCAGTGTCAACAAGAGTTGAAAAATAGGGTCGCGCCACTGAAACATTATTTGTTTCATCCCATGCGCCCTCCCCACTACCAGATCCAAATTTTACAGCCAAACATTTCCCCGTGGAGTTGGTGTAACAAGCAACACTATTCACCGCACTTCCTGGTTATGTTAACCCCTTTTTTGTAGGATCCAATGTTCACCGCACTTCCTGGTTATGTTAACCCCTTTTTTGTAGGATCCAATTAGTTTTTGCACTGGTTTGTAACTCTTTGATATTACAATGAGTTACTTGGTTATTTACAAGAGGAATATTACAAATATATACATTTTCATGTCCAATTGAGTCAAGCTAATAGTATTTTTTTGTTTACTCGTATTTAGATAACATGACATGGACACTTATGATAATTATACTAATACCATAGTAGTGGAGGTATTGATTTTTCTGGTCAACAAATGTGTTTTATTTTTAAATATAATATAAATTAGTCAATTATTTTTAGAATTCTATACTAGTGAAACCGTATAAATTAATGGCGGTTGAACATAGATCAACATCAATCAACATCAATTTATGATGAATATCAAAACACTTATTTCATGATACATCTCACATTGCCAACATTTAAAAAAAACATAAAAATAACTTTATTATTATTACTATTTAAAAAATTAATTATGGTGATACACCTATCTATTTTGGAATAGGGTTTCCATCATTTTTAATTTAATTATCAAATCTATTTTGGAATAGAGCGTCCGAAATTTTTAATTTAATTATCAATAATAATCAAGCAAATGGTATGGATTAACCTCCGTGGAATATGCTATCATGAGTCACTTGCACATAAAATTATAACTCAATGCATATAATTAAAAGAGTAGAAATCTGAGTAAAACTATTTTGAAATAAATTTCAATTTTTTATTTGTGATTAGTATTAAAAATATTCATGAGATTAAATCACTACCGTTCAATCAATAATTAGTGTTAATTAAATCAAAATTCTTAAAATTTTATTTCAAAATAAGTATACTTACGGATATAATAAATGTTAAAAACTAATATTAATAATAATAAAATTTTAAATTTATATTTTTATAAAAATTATTATTTATTTAATAAATTAGATTAAATGATAGAAGGTTATAAATTACAAAAAAAATATTAGAAATTTTGACAAGATTTGGTAGAATGTTTTGGAAATCTAAGTTATATTTGTCAAACTTCAAAATTTTAAATGCTCACAAAATTCTTGATAATGTTGAATCCATTTCTACCATCCAAAAAACAATTCAAATACTAATAAAATCAAATTTCATCAACTAAACAAATTTCCATAAATTCTTCAGTACAAGATCTTGCAATAGCTCCCACGTTGTTCCCGCTATCAGATCCGGTCTTGCCAATACCGCTATCAATAATAGTAAACAAATTGTTTATATTATATTAATTTTTTTCAAAACCTAATATAAAGAATAATAATATCGAAAAAAAAATATGATAACTTGAGCTACTACTTGCAGAGATATTAACTAACGAATTTACTTTATGGATTTTCTCCCCAACCTTCTTTACTTTATGGATTTTCTCCCCAACCTTGAGAATCTTCATGTAGTGAATGTTATTTCGTTGTGATATGTTTCCCAAGCATTTGGATTTTTCAACTAGTTAAATTGTGAGATTTAAATTGTGATATCTCAAGTAAATGTGAATATTTCTTTTATTTTTTTTTGCATATTAAAACAAATTGGAAAACTAATTTAAGTTTTTAATATATAGAATTTTCGTTTTAAATTATTTAAAGAAATGCAGTACTGGAATTTTGGCAAGAAAGTGATTTAATATAATTTCATGAGAAGACATCTATCAAAGGGTAATGGATGTAATTCTCAAGAAATAGTTAGGTTGGGCAGTGATCCAACCCTAACTATTCTTAAGAAAGGTTTTAACCCAAAAGATGAAGAGAATGAAGGGATCTGAGCTCAGGGAAGGAGAAACACTTAATGGAGAAAAGAAAAAAAGTGGGCGGTAAGGACAGGCAGGAATTGTTGTAGTTAAGTCTGGTCAGGACCACATAACTACTACGGATCAAGATCGAAACTTGTTGAAAAAAAGACGCGGAAACAAGTTGTAGTTAAGTCTGGTCATGACCACATAACTACGACGAATCAGATCGAAACTTCTTGAAAAGAAGACCCGGAAACGGGCAGCTCGAGGAGAGACAGAGGCGTTGTAGCGCAAGTCTCAAGGTTGAGAGGCAAGTCGAGTTTAACAATTCGGCCTTGTAGCGCAAGTCTCAAGGTTGGGAGGCAAGTCAAGTTTAACAATTCTATTCGGTTCAGATAGCCAGATAAGTACAAATCTGGAAAGATTATTTTGTTTAGCTGATAATGGAGCTATTTAAGTTCTAATATTAGAATTAGTATAGCTACTCTATATCTGGTTAAGTACATGGTTATAAATATATTTATGCTTTAAATATCTGTACATGTAAATACTAGCGAAAGAAAATCTGAAGGTAACTCTATTACATTTGAATGTAGTATAAAATAACCAATACTGAGTAGAATAAATTAGAAAAGAACGACAATGAAGCTAGATATTATTCCTTTAGGTAGCAAGTAAAACCTCCATCGGAGGAGCATGAAACAGAAATAAAATTACAACATACATTAAAAGAATTAAGGAATGTTCTCTGAGAACCTAGCAGATAAATACATATCTTTATAAAAGAAAGAAGAACATAGCTCTATTTTGAACCTAGCAGATAAATACATATCTTTATAAAAGAAAAAAAGAACACAACTCTGTTATTCCTTAAATAAAAAAAAAAAAAATTAGCCCTTACTAGAAAAATCGTTAGACTATCTTCCTGAAGATTTAATATAACTAATAGAAAATGCATAAAGATCTTTCAGAAAATCCACCCATTGATACTTCAGCAGAGGAAAGGAAGTAATAACCCTTGGAAAATTTAGAGAGGAACACAGTAGAAAATTTCCACAAAATGCATAAGGAAAATTCTTGTACAATATTCACAGTACAACGTTTGCAAATATCAAAATGCACAGTGATATTTCCATGAGGATTCCTCGCCTTCACCAAAAAAATAATATAGTAATAGTAATATCAGAAGTTTTCTCTCAACAGGACACATATGCGAAATGTCGGCATAGCCGAAACCCCGGTCGACAGACCCCAAATCTTGCAGTGGTCGAATAAGCACAGTAGACCCTAGGTTATAGAATTACATAAAAACAACTATAACCGGACAAATATTTCTGAATCTCTAAGGCCTAACCCTAACCAGTTAAAGCACTGTCTTCGGATAGACTAAGAGACCCAGAACCTCATCAAATGAAGGTTTACATAATTCAAACAAAACTGAGTCGGGCCTGTAGGAGAATTTCAACTCCACGAAAATAGCATAGACCAAATAAATAAAAGACAGGTCCAAGACTTATGACAAATACGAAGCCTCAAACCCTGGAACCATTTTCACTGTATCTCATACCCATTTAAAGTCGATGGATGGACGTGGAGAAGCGACAGCCAGAGAGAAACCACCAGGATCAAAGCCTGTGAAACCTGGCAGAGCATTGCGAAAGTCAGGGATTCATAAACATAATGAGAAGCAGACACCGAAAACAAAAAAAACATAAACTAATTTGCAGTCACTTACCCAGGCAGTTGTTGAATACCTCCGGCTTGTCGAGAAGCTTCCCCAGCATACCCAGTCCAGCTTTTATAGCCATGATAGAAACTGATGGCGAGCAAAGACAGTAAGATATGGCAAGGCCACACCAGAAATAACAAGCTCTCAGAAATTTAACAGATGCGAAGGGGCTAAGCATTACTCACTATGAAACCCTCTGCTAGAAGCTGGAGCCGAACCCCTTCACAACAAAAATGCCAACAAAAAAACCCCAATCCGAACCTGGCTACGGCTTAAAGACTTTCGACTCAGCCTCCACCATCGGATGATCAGCAGCAAGGAGAGCCCTCGATGGGGCACGGTCAACCATGCAGTTGGAGGCCCGCTGTAGATCATAACGAAGGAGCGGCTTCCCTAGGCAGGTGGCCAGACCCTATTAAAGACTACCATAAAGGAGGCGGTACCAGTTGCAGCTTACACAGTGTAAAAATATTTGTATTTGTGTACAAAACGACTAAGGTAAGGGTTTATGAAATAGATTAAACGATTTTGCGATGGCAACCAATATGTAATGACTATAGTAATTATATGCTGCGTTGACCCCTTGTAATTATAAGAAATGTACCAATACATAACCGCATGCGGTAAGACTATCAAACTAAATCCAGTTGGTATATTTGTCATTTGTAGCTGTTTTCAAGTAAAGATTTAAAACTTTGATAATTAAAAAAAAAAAAAAATTATGTATTTATCCCTTTCATATGGATATGTGACATAAATGTTATTTCATTCGGATATGTTTTTTTTCGGAGTTGTCTATAATGCGACTTTTTGAGATTCCGGTGACGGAATCCGGCGGAAGAAATTGAGATGAAATCATGATTTGTTGCAGTTAAAATGGTTTTTTAACTGCATATTCGGATTCAGCACCCTGAAAAACCCCTGGGACGGTTTCATTGTGCAGAAATTAGCTATCAAAATTGGATTCCAATAAATTACTGCCGGATTTTCACCAGGAAAAATCGCCAGAAAAGATTTCAAAAAGTCGCGTTAAAGACTACTCCTTTTTTTTCAAGCGCGCGAGTTGACTTGTAGAGATTTAGGTGGGCTGAGGTTCAGTCACACAGGTCTTGTGGTCTGTAGTCTCCCAGGCAAGACTATGTACTCTGGGCAACATTTTGTGGTGGACTTTCTCCCCAGGTTGTTGATGTGATGCGTTGATTTTCCCTTAATATATGTAAAGAGCGTGGAAGAAGAAAATCGATTATATGGTTGTTGAGAATATATGTAAAGAGCGTAGAAGAAGATGAAATCTTGGAGTAGAAATTGCGTTGCTCCTGGTTGTCTAACACCATGTGTCGGCAGCCTCACTGTTCTGGCCTTCGTCTCCCTTGTCATGCCAGTTTTGCCTACCACTTTTGTCTTCGACGGCTTCAATGGAACCAACTTGATCTTGGAGGCAGGTGCTTCACTCATCCCCTCCCAATCTGCGCTGGCCCTCACAAATCACACGCGTCTTATCTTCGGCCGGGCGCTGTATTCGATCCCTGTTCAAATGAAAAGCAATGAGACACTTTTCTCCTTCAGTACTACCTTCGTTTTCAGCATGGTCCCGCCCCCATCTAACGCAGGCGGGAATGGAATGGCCTTCATCCTCACGCCCTACGCATCTCCAATGGACGTTGTGCCGGCCCAGTATCTGGGCTTGCTTAACAACACCAGCAACGGGCAGCCATACAATCACCTGTTAGCAGTGGAGTTCGATGCAGCCAGGAATGTGGAATTCAATGATCCCGACGACAACCACGTGGGCGTGGACATCAATAACCTCATGTCAGTGCAGACCAAGACTGCCGGCTATTGGAAAGGGGACGACTTTCAGGAATTGAGCCTCAAGAGCGGACGCAACATACAGGCTTGGATCGATTACGACCATCTCCAAAGCCGGCTCAACGTTAGCATAATGTTGGCTGGCTTGCCGAGACCGCAGAAGCCGCTCATATCTGCGAAAATCGATCTGCACAGCGTTCTGATAGAGAAGATGTTTGTTGGCTTTTCAGCGGGTACAGGGGGCAATTTCTTCCAAGACCATTACGTTCTTGCGTGGAGCTTCACCACGGAAGGTACAGCACCGCCCCTTAATATCTCGAGTCTTTCTTCATTTGCTAACAAGCATCCCAAACGTTCAAGAGGGGGATTTATAGCTGGCGTTACAGTGGCCGCTCTGGTTCTCCTCTTGCTAGTGGTCGTAGCCGTGTTTTTCAGAAGAGCAAAATACAGAGGAAAGATCGAAGAATGGGAGGCGTTCTGGCCCCATAGATTCACCTACAAAGATCTCAGCATCGCGACGAGAGGGTTTAGGGACGAAAACGTTTTGGGCCAAGGGGGTTTCGGCAAGGTTTACAGGGGCGTTCTCCGGGACAGTGGCCAGGAAGTCGCAGTGAAATGCATAACGAAGGAGTTCACGGAGGGAATGAGGGGATTCGTGGCAGAAATCTCGACCATGGGGCGCATGCAACACCGGAATTTGGTACAGCTGCGGGGTTGGTGCAAGAGGCAGAAACAGCTATTCATCGTTTACGACCACATGCCCAATGGCAGCCTGGATAAACTCATATTCGGAAACCCGACGACGGTCTTGCCGTGGCCTCGGAGATACGCGATCCTGAAGGGCGTAGCCGCGGGGCTGCTGTATCTGCACGAACAGTGGGAGAAGAGGGTCATCCACAGAGACATCAAGTCGAGTAACGTGCTCCTAGATTCTGAGCTCAACGGGCGGCTGGGAGACTTTGGCCTCGCTCGGCTGTATGACCACATCCAGAACCCGGGGACCACACGCGTTATGGGAACTTTGGGTTACATAGCGCCGGAGCTCACACGTACGGGAAAGGCCACGCCGAGCTCCGACATGTTCAGCTTCGGGGCTCTGCTGTTGGAAGTGGCGTGCGGGAGGAAGCCCGTGGATCTATCCATGGACGCCGAGCGACTAGTTTTGGTGGATTGGGTTTCGCTGCTGTACGCACAGGGAACGCTGCTCGATGCCGCAGATTCGAAGCTGGGGAATGAATACGACGCGGGCGAAATGGAAATGGTATTGAAACTGGGGTTGTTTTGCTCCCATCCCGAGGCAGAGAGGAGACCGAGGATACGGCAGGTGTGTCAAATATTGGAAGGTGAAGCTCCTCTCCCGAACGTCCATATGGATTTGTTTATGGTGAATGTCATGGATCAGTCTAGTGTAGGCTTCAATGGGTGTGCTGCTTCCGCTGAGCCGAGGCGAGGCTTATCCAGGAAATTCCAGGCGGAAGCAGGTCAAACGCACTTCAAGTCTTCAACCTCTTTAAGCTCTGTACGGTGATCATCGGTACGGAGATAGGTACAAAGCTTTGACCATACTCTGTTCCCCAACTTTTGTGGTGTATTCTGAAGTAGCAGTTGCATGAATACCAGGGGGGCAGATGTAGGTGGTGTTCATGAAACTAGGGTTGCTGTTCTCCTGTTACGAGACAGAAAGGAGGCTGGGGATACGGCAAGTATGTCAAATACCGGATGGTGAAGCTCCTCTCTATAACGTCCATATGGCTTCAATTAACACGAATGTTATGGATCTGTCGAGTCTGGGCGTTACCATCCAAATAATTCTTCAGACAATTTACGAAAGCACTCGGCCTTCGTAAACGACTCCCGTATATACAACCTAGATAATTCTTGCCTTTAGAATGGCATTCAACATCAACATCTGTAGCCCGTGATGATAAGAACATGCAGTCAATATCTCGTTACCCTTGGGATGGCTCAATTCAACATCTAGCGCGTGAAGATAAGAACATGCAATTCATATCTCGTTAATTGCCCCATTGACACGAGAGCAGTTGACCCGACACCTCTATGTCTCCTGTTCCTAGTCAGTATGTGATGTTAATAAGGACTTTTATATATGTTATCTGATTATTTTGGTAAACATGTTTGAAGATAAATATTTATATGTTATTTGATAAATAAGGGAGATGTTAGGTGTAAATTAGTATAGATTTATTTTAAATAAAAATTTAATATGTGTTAAGAAAGATTTAATGGTTAAGAAAGATCTAATATGTGTTAAGAAAGATGCACAATTGGTTTCATTTTTAGTCTATTTTTATATTTTTCCTCCGAAAAAAAAGAAAGATCTAATATGCTCACATGTAAATTTTTTTATGAGCTAATATTATTTGTACAATATTTTTTGTATAGTTATTTAATTTTTTTTATAGATTTTTTAATTTTGATTTAAAATTTCAATTTTAATGATGGAGGGACAACCTTATATATCATAATGGACTGTCAAATAACCTTTTTAGCTCAATAATTAACATAATATTATTTATAAAAAATATAAATAACAAATATATTAATTAAAATTAAATCTTTAAAATTAAAAAGAAAAAAAAAAAAAATATATATATATATATATATATATATATATATATATATATATATATATATATATATATACTTTATTTGTAACATTTTCAATTTCAACAAAATATGATATAATAACAAATAATATAACTATAAAAGAAAAATGGAAAAATCATCAACCTAAATAGTATTGAGTATAAATTAGAAAATCCATAACTTCACAAGTCATACTAATGCATTTAAAACTTGAAGAATCAGACAAGTAAGTTTTAAGATTAAATATCTAAAAATTATGTTCACAAAAAAATTTAAAATACTTATTTAGACCTGGAAAAAAAATATAAATGTTTATTACATAGCAAATAAATAAACATATAAATTTAGAAAGATCATAAAAATAATTATAATTTTTTTTTTTTTTAAATTAAAATAACTATATAAAAGACTTCTCCCTTCAGAAAAAATCAATCTACATTCTCTCGATTGTTTTCTCATTCCTTTTTTAGCGTCCAACCATCTGTTGTTTGAAGTAGATTTCCAAAAATAGCATTGAATGTGAGAGTGGAACACAAGTTTCACAGAAAACCGTTATCTTTTCTTATTTTTGTGCTTGAAATGGAGGTGGTGTGTTCATCCAACTATGCATTTTTTTATTTTTTTTCTATTTCTATGGCTCTGGTGTTAACATGGATGCTTCTTGTGCTTGCTTTCTAATTTAGAAATTTGATGTCATCTTTCTTTATCTAAATGTTTGTAATTCACCATTTTTCCAGTAACAATAATCTAATTATGTGACTAATCATAAGATGAAAATGATGAGTTTTGTTTTGTTTTTTCGTACTAATGATAATGATTAACAACTTAACTTTTTAAATTAATCTTCCACTCATAGAAATATTAACATACTTAAACTTTTAGGTAATATTTCTTTTACTCTTCGACACTTAAAAACAAACTTATCATCTAAAATTTCATGTAATATTTCTTTTATTCTTCGACACTTAAAACAAACTATCATCTAAAATTTCATGAAGGTAACCATCCAAACTGAAATGATGTTAAAAACTAGTTTTCAGAATTCGTGGACAAATTGTCTTACTACATTATATTTGCTTTGAGCTCACATTTTAAAACTTTGTTGCGGATGCATTAAACTTGGTTAATGTAGTATTAACCTTGATATTTAATGTTAGTAATCCAACTTGGGTTTTATTATTTAAAAACTTAATAACTTCACCCAACTATCTGAACTTTGTTTTCCAACTATTTCCATGATTGAGTATTGTTAAACACAAACATGGCAGCAACAGAGTATTAAAGATAAATAGGAGAGTACCTCTATTATTAACAAATGATATACATTTATAGTACATGGTGTGACTGTTGGGTTCCACATCCCAAGGTCTCTTGGACTTCTTTAGTCTATTCGACTTCCACACCAACCCTTAGAGGATTAGGTGTCCAACATTTGCCCCTTTAATCCGAAAGGTTATGTATGAGTCCAAGAAGAGAGATGTAATACAAAACGTGCAAAAATGCATGGCAGCACTAGGCTGAATGTGCTCTCTGAATTGTTGGTATAAAGGGTGGTGGTTTAAGGATGACCACCAACACTGGAACACTTAGTGCAATTCCCAGAACTCTTCGAAGTCTGGCATGAAGCTCAAGTCTTCTGCTAGAGGAAGTGCTTCTGATGTTTTGAAGAGTGAAACCTTCAACCATGAAAGGGAGGTCTCACCCTGCATAAAAGGGAGAACTTCAACCTGAAAAGGGAAGTCTCAACCTGTGATGATTTAAGGATGACCAACAACTTTGGAATGCTTAATGCAATTCTTGGAACGCTTCCAAAACTGGCAAGAAGCTGAAGTCTTCTGCTAGAGGAAGTGTCCCCAATTCTCTGAAGAGGTGTCACAAACTGAAGGCATGCTCAGGGGCATCTTTTTCTCTGCCTACAACTCTGAATCTAGTATGGCAGGTTGTGGCTCAGGCTCACTTAATGTGGCTTTGAAGCTTGTAGATGACCATCATTTCCCCCCCTGTTAGATACAATGTGAGATGATGGAGAAAACTCAACTGCAAGACTGTTCAATACACTAGAACAAGTTCGGACATATGAATGAAATATCTTCTTAGTTGTTGATGCCCATTGCCAAGAAGCGATCCATCCAAGCTGAATCCTTGTTCTTGCAGGAGGTTTGTTTCTGGAGCATCTGTTTGAAGAATGACTGGTTTTATGCATTGCTTACATGGATGAAGATCAAAACAATGATCTTTCAGATGGCCAACTCGGTCACATTGTTGGCATTTCACAATTTGTTGTAGTGGAAGAGGGGCAGAATCTGGAACAGCTAAAGGTGAACTGTCATGAGGAAATCCAACACTCTGAAACTGGATGGGCTTTGAGTAATCTGGAATATGAAAGGAAATCTCCTTGTCATATCCAAGACCTATTATGTTCTTGTTGTGGACAAGTTCTTCCCAAGGTCTGATGATGGGCTTGGGAAAAGCAGACTGAATTTCTGCATCTGCATGTAACCTTGCTGCTTTATTGGGCATTGTATCTGAATCAACTTGCTGCTTATGGGAGTCTGTTTCATTGTTCTGAACAGAAACAGATTCAGAATTATGACTCCTCTATTTTAATTCTTCTTGTTGTAGCTAAGATTCAAGCTCCAAAAATTCTATCTTGTCTTGAGTATACTACAAATAGGTTTTAATGTCACAGAGAGTGTTCTTGTTGATTTTCACTATATCATGAACTGTGGAGTGTATTACAGTATTTAACAACTCTAATACTTCACCAATTTTATCCATTTTCCAAACAATTAGACAAAAAATGCACTTGTAGAAATAATAATTTTTTTAGAAAATTAATTTGCCAACACGAATTAATTTGCATTGATGTTTGCTCATGTTCTCACTTCACTGTGTCTTGTGCTTCAATTTCTGCGCAGCAAGCCCAATATTGCTGCCTTAACAGAATGTCCAGCTTGACAGGTTTGCAACCCACAGGCTCTTCTTTTCCAGCAATAACAAGACCCCAACAGAAATGAGATTAGCTTCTATATTTCATCTACCATACACCATATAACACCTGTGCACAATAGCCTTCAATGCATTCAAAGCAGCATATCGTAGTTTTAGGCAATGGAATTTCAATCGTCCCCACTCAATTTTGAATAATACAACACCAAGGGGATTGCCTTATGCAATGCTCAACGCTCAACATTAAAATGCTCATGCCAATGTTAAGAAACTTCAAAGATTTCACATCCACTTGTCAACCCTACTGGCCTTTAGGCGTTATATCATGTCAAACAGCGTTATTATGATGGAAACACAGTTGAAACAATACAATGGACATCGTTATACTATCTCTACAAACTGCGTTATACCAACAACGTTTAAATTATCAACATTGTATATATCTGGACAACGTTAATGTATATAACCTGGAGCAACCTTCTTTGCAGTTGGCTTCTTTGCTGGGGCAGCTAATTTAGTAGCCTTCGTAGACTTGATGGACGGAGCAGCGTTCAATGGATACCAAAAGTTTGAAGCAGAGACCATGGAGGTATAATGTATATCGGCGTTCTTTTTATATGAATACCACGGAGCACCACATACAAGGACTATGCGTTTTAATTCCCAAAGAACCCGGTCAATCAACCAATAGCGGAATACACGTAAACTCACCTTTTCACCAATCTGCGGCTTTCGCACAGTTCCCGAGGTTTAACTTTATCGGGTTCATTCTCCACCGTAGATTTCAACCCCACGATCTGACGGTTGATATCCTTTCTGCAATCAATCAAACTTGCACGACCATCCTCCGCCGTAGATCTACACTCACAGGATCTGATGGTCTTCGGCGATTTCGGAAGGAAAACTTGCATGACGATTACCCGTCCAAAATGGGTGATTTTTCTCTCTCCTCTAATGGCTATGTGTCGAATGGTGAGTGGAATCGGGTGGACTCACGAGATTACCGCTTAACACTTTTTATGCCCCTGAAATAATGTTTCCTGTGCGAAGACCACCTTTTTCGTTGGCTATCTTCCACGTGCCTTTTCCAAGCGATGACCGTTAGATCTGTCGATCTATCGATTGGACCATTGTTTCTCCCCTTCAGCTTTTGACTCAAAATTGTCGAGTTTTCCTCTGTTCTGCTATAAATTTAACACTTCTGCCAGTTTATGTTGGAGTTGTGGTATGGTGGAGCTCCGATACCAGAGTGTGAACGAGGTAATACCACGGAGGAGTGAGCAATGATATAATCAGGCCCAACAAACAACACCACAAGTCAAGTCTGACACACAACACCAAATCACAGTTTAGACAAGTGGTTTGGAGAGCCACGAATGGCAGTTCGCTTCAACAGAGCTGACAATGCATAGGCTGAGGATGACTGTCGTTGGTTCACACAAACGCCCTTCTTGCACAACACCTCCAGGCAGTGACTTGATGTTCGAGTTGGGGCTATGGTCAATGTGTCAACACAAACATTCAATATAATGTGTAGAGAATAAAATTCTCAGTCGAATTTGAATGGACTGACCTTCAAACACACAACAATGATGTACTAGAGTTTCTTCTTATAATGCATGGCTAGTGATTCACGTCTGCCATTGGAATTGGAATTGGAATGAATCAAAATAGAATAGAACAGTGAACTAGACAAGTATTCAAGACTTTGAAGATGCCTTTTCCAGTGTAGGTACGCTTCCGTATTCAAAAGGAATGCTTGCCATTACTAGAGGAAAAATTCAAGGCTGCTTTAGAGGTAACAAACAAATAGGCTTAGATGGAAGAGCCCTAAATTTGATGAGACCACAAGTCAATTCCAAACCAAACTCAGATTGGAGCAGCTATGAACCAGATGATATAGTGCTCACAATAATCTCAACGGATATATAAATACAACCGAAATTTACTGCAGGAGTAACGCTATAACTTAGCATATAAACCTTGAACTTCAATTAACGCACAGAGAAAGAACGTATATACCAGGAATAGAAATGTCAGAGGAGTTACTCTATATAAAACTAATTTGAGACCTACGCTCTGACTAGTGCAGATAGATTCTGGAAAGTGTATTAAGGCAGTTCATGAAATTCAGGGTATGGTATAACGTTTAACTCTTGACCAACTCATTCGACAATAGAGATTTTACAGAGATGGCAATCTAGAACAAAGGTACAGGACTGATATGTATAGAAAGGCCACAGAACAACAAGCTCACATAAACAAGTGGCTCATACTTGAGCAGGGCAGGAGATCACCCGCTCTGATACCATGTTAAACACACACATGGCAGCAACAAAATATTAAAGATAAACAAGAGAGTACCTCTATTATTAACAAATGATATACATTTATAGTACATGGTGTGACCGTTGGGTTCCACATCCCAAGGTCTCTTGGACTTCTTTAGTCTATTCGACTTCCACACCAACCTTAGAGGATTAGGTGTCGAACAAGTACTCAAGCTTTACCATTCTTTCAAGAGTGACTTCTTAATTTTTTTTAGGTAAACCATATGATTTGATCTCAAATCAAGTACTTTGTTTCAATTAATTTCTTTAAGATATTTTTTTTTATCAAATTCTTATTTTAATAATTTATTTAATTTTTAATTAATATATATATATATATACAATTTTTTTAATTTTTAATTAATTGCAATAATATATATTTAAATATATATAATAATTATACCTAACAAATATTTATTAATAGATTTTATGATCATTTTTTCTTTCGAATTTATTAATTTAACAAATTTCCATATCAGTTTATAGTGTTCTAATTTTTTAGTTGTCGCTCATTAATATTTTAAATTAATCGCTTTTTTTATTCCTTTTCTATGATTTCCATTTCATGAATAGTGGGATTTAGAGCTAAACAAGTTGATAAATACAATTGTTTTTCTCATTAACTTTGTCAATTATTTGTTTTGAATATGTTTAATGGAAAAATTTTCCCATATTTTTTTTAAAGGCTAGAGTTTCTTTATTCTTATTTTAAACTAAGGATTCAATTATAGAATTATCACTTAGTTCCTTTTCTAGAGCAATTAATTTATATTCCAAAACATTAATATTCCAGAAGTAAGCTTTATTGGTGATTTTTTTGGTTTCAACTATTTGTGAAGTTTTCTTATCAAGGTTCGTTAATTTCTTAATATTTGCTATTGCTTGTGCTAAGTTTTTAACTATTGTTTCTATGTTTGTTAATAGTATTTGTGAAGTTTTCTTATCAAGGTTCGTTAATTTCTTAATATTTGCTATTGCTTGTGCTAAGTTTTTAACTATTGTTTGTATGTTTGTTAATAGTATTTTTTTTTTAAGTTAATAGCTATATTTGTAGTTTCATATTCATGAAATTTTGATTTTGATTTTAAATTTACTAATTTTAGGATTTAAAATATTTATGTCTAAATTACTCTTTTATAATCAAATGTTGATAAAAATCTTGGTTGGTTGGGTAAGACTTTTTTTTGTCTAGTCTGAGAGAATAATTTTTATTTAGAATTTTTTTAGCTAACTTCTTACTCAAAGTCATCTCTACTAATATATTAATTTATTTTTTTCTCAAACCATTTTTTTATGCAAGTTTCTATTTCTTGAATTTCTTTTCTTATTGGTTTATGAGGGGAGTTCTTTAATATTAGAATTCGAGTAATTGATATGTTAGTGTAGCCATATAAATTAAATCATTGTTAAGTGCCAATAAGTAACAAAATAGCTACCTGGTGATACATACCACATTGCCAAAATTTAAAGAGAATCATAAAAGTTAACTAAATTATAACTCTATTTTAAATTGTTATTATTATTATTATTATTAATTATAAAAAGAATTAATATATGAGTTAAACATACACACATTTTAGAAAGCATGTAAATTGGAGTTATCTTGGGTGGTTGAATGAAATGATTATATCCTACCCACCCAAGTTCAAATCCCCACTAGTGGTGTGTTGAGATTTGATGCCTTGAAGAATATTGTTGTAATGGGTTCAAGCCTCAATACTCATAAGTGAGTATAATTGTGGGTTGGTCTAGTAGAACTTCCAAGAATATATCCAATTTCATCTTTCATCTTACTTAACCCTTGCTCAAATTTGGAGTTAGAATCCAATGTAATCTTCTTTTATCTTGATTCTAGAAAACCTTCTTCCATTAGAACATCTATTTCTAATTTGTTTTGTAAGAGTGATTTTTTAGGAGTTTCCATCACAAAATCAATAACTTTTCCTATTGGATTCATCTCTATAGAAGTGTTTGTGGTGGTAACTATTCCAAATGAATTGATCATAATTTACTGTTGCGTAATATATTCGGGGAAAAAGTCCTTGAAGTAAGGAAAACTAGAAGTCAATAAGGCTTTAATTGTGAACTGATTATAATTATTATATAATCCTCAAATAACTACTAGTCTCCACATTTAATATCTAGACTAAATTGAAGACTTTTACATTCTTTAAACAACATGGGAGGAAATTCATTATACATTATTTTGTAGATTGTAGCCATGAACTCATCTATAAATGCTTTTGAACCATTTTCTCAGGCTAAATACCTAACTATCAAAATCTAATAAAAACTAGGAGTTTACTTTGTTGGTCTACTATGCTTAATCCTAGATATTTGAAATGGTTCGACTAATGATAAACTAAGAGATATATCAAGTATGATTAATATCTTCCCATGGCAAGTGTTCAATGAATTGTTGGAATCACGATTGTTGTTAGACCAAAACCTACATGCATTAATCTCTGCTACAATCACCAAAGTTAGGATCCAAGAGAGGCGATTAGTTCATGTCATGAAACACACGAAGAGCGCTAAACCCAATGTCTAAAAATATCCCCCTAGCGTGAGTCGGCTGAGTTTCAAAATGAAGACCTATCACTCTGATACCACTTTTTGGAATCATGAATACCGTTAGACAAAAAACCGCAAGCATTATTCTCTGTTACAATCCCCAGAGTTGGGATCCATAAGAGGCGGTTAGTCTATGTCATGAAACACATGGGGAATGTTGAACCCAATGTCCAACATGAATAACATGGAAACATTAAGGTGTGTCAGGTGGTGGTTATGGAAGTGACGAATCCTTCCATTTTGCATCTCTTGAATCTATAGTGCATTTGGTTCTTTGTTGTCATAACGAGGATGATTAACCACAACAATTGAATCAGGTGCAAGGTAATGTTAATATATTGTAAAGGATGGAAAGGTATTTAGCATATCACAATTAATGGGTATAGATATATCATGGTAGAGACATGGAATGTTGTCTGGTGTGGTTGTGATTTGAATTTTGGTACTACTCCTTTGATAGTTGCCTGGAGAAAAGATAAGGTTGAACTTCTCCACCTAGTCAAGCCTTCAAAAATCCAATTGTTTTTAATCTAGGTACTCTTTCCTTGTTTAAATTTGTTTCCTTATCATTGCAAACTTTTCTTGTCTTTGTTTAATGTTGTTCCTTGCATTTTACCTTCCTTTTAAAAGTATTTTGGGTCTCCTTCCTTAGCCCATGAAAGCCTGCGACTCTTATTGTTCCATAATTTTGGGCTTTTCTCCTTTTTTTATTCTACGAGATCCTGAATTCTCTTTCCCTATAATCTTTTTCCATTGATGCTTTTCTACTTACATGTATTTTCAAGTCTTTGGGTTTCTTCTTGGCCGTGTGCTCTTTTTTGTTCCCTTTATTTGAAGTTGGCAGGCTGCTTTTGCTCTCGCCTCGACCCGTGCCAACATCCTCTGGTCCTATCCTTTGAAATCAAGTTGAGAGATCTCTTTTTCTATGTGATTATCCTCCATATTTGCATTCTCCAATCCTTTCATGGTGTGATGAATTTAGTTTTTGATTGGACCAAGGCTCCATGGGCTTATCTCTCTAGCAATGCCCATTATTACTTATCTTTTATACCCTCTACATTATTGGTCTACGTCCTTTCTTTTTTTTGTCAAAGATTTTCCCTTTTCCTATTGTCCACCTAATTCAGTGGTATTTTTGGTTTACACTCATGCAAAGAGGTAGAGGAGCGGGCACAGGAGGGATCATTGTGATGAAGTGGGACCATCCACCTCTAGGGCTCAGGAGACAACTAAAAATTTGGATATAATTTATCACACTCAGACTCCTCCTTTAGTCCAAAAATAAATAGATAATGTTGAGCAAGAATCCCGCATAAAATAACAAACATTTATCTGAAATGAGGATGTGGTAGCTTAAGATGATAGTTGGATACTTGATATGAGCACAACCGGAACCAAAACCACAAAATATATGCAATATGTGGATATATATATTGGTAGTTAAAGACCATAATCAAGATATTTTTAGTAAAGCACTCGAAGATACAACAAGAGCCTTCTCTACAATAAGAACCTTCTCTACCTAGACGAGACTTGAAGCAAATGAGGAAATTGGATTTCAAGGTGACTAAACTGGCTAAAGTCATGACAAATATGGAATTCACTGATACAAAGGAAGACATCAGTCCACTTGTCACTATACAAGTGGATTCCCCTTCTCAATGATTAGTCATGCACTTAAATTCTATTGAAATGTTTTACTTAATTTTGGGTATCTCAGTCAATAGGAGGAAGTTTGTAGTTATGAATATGGGTTATGGTAGGGTTAGTACCCTGTGTCTTTATATTTTTCACTTTACTTTTAGAATAATTCAACGGAGTAAGACAATTATGTTATTTGACTAGTCTGGCTTACCAAGTGGCAGACCAATGCACATAGAGGGTATATTTTATGTATTCCTCTTTGCACACAAAGGATGTATTTTATGTAATCCTATTTTTTATTTGACCTAATATAAGAAATGTGCATAGATTACATAAAAAAAGATATGTTTAGTATATGAAAAGTTTTAGTGATTGAAATTGTACAAAATTCTCATGAATAACATAAGAAAAACATCTGGAAAAGTTAAATCTTTCTTTTTGACTAATTGTCAAAATAAACACTAAGATAATGTCATTAATGGTACATTCATTATCATATCCTATGATTAAACAGTTCATTAACAAATAACTTCTCTGGATTTTATTGTAAAAAATGAAGATGGTATTGGGAAATTTAACTATGGAAATTTTTAATTTGTTGGTAATAGCATTTGATTTTTCAACAAGGAGTGCATTCGTTTAAGATATAGTGAATGGAAATGATTACTTAATTCTTCTTCATCTAAAATTAGTTAATTTCCAAGTAATGGTAGCATTTTTTATATTGCATGCTCTATAAATATTTAGATATTATGATACTCTAAGTTGGGTTATATGACAGAACACATGTTTAAACAAATTTAGGAAAATGGAAGGTAGTTGGAACTATTTTCGAAGCTAAATCGTATCTAGCTATAGATTTAATAATAAGTTTAGTTTCAAAAATTTCTCTATGTACGTCTAGATGTCTTCAACAAAACTATATCCTATGTCAACTTTTCCTAAGCATATGGCACTATATGCTCTATATAATGTAGTACCTACTCTTCTTGGTCCAACATCGAAGGCTCATATAGTTTTAGATTCTTTATAATCACAGTTGATTAAATGAGGATGTATCGGGGTAAACTGAATCTATAGGCATTATCTCCCACATTTTCTATATTAAAGGGGGCATATTACAGATTCTTGATTTTCTTGGAAGGCCCCTCTAGCCTCTGCTTGTTCACTTGTAACCATACTCTATGTCCCACTCTTAATGGATTCTATATTATCTATTGATCATTACTAGTCTTCTACTTTTCCTATGATCACTTCAGTGTCTGTTTTACTTGCATATGGATATGCCTAATCTTCTTAACAAATTTCTCTATCCTCAAGACATCCCTTGTGAGATCCTCCCTCACTCTTCTGTGTTTCCCATATGCATTATCTAAAGGTGATGGTGGACAATATACAAAACAAGTTTCAAATGGGAACTTACTAGTAGAAGTGTGGACTACTATGTTATAAGAGTGTTGTAGATATATTGGATTTTCATCCCAAGTATTTTAGGAATTTTATTGTAACTGCTCAAGAGATGCACAAAATTCTTGTCGAGTACTTTTATTTACCCATTTTTTTGTGGATGGAATGTTGTGGACCACTTCAACTTTATGTCCATCTTCTCCAACAATGTATTTTGAAATGCATTGAGAAACATTATGTCCCTCTCTGAAATGATTCTGCTTGGGATTCCAAAGTGCACCCAGACTTGTCCAAAGAACAAGTATCCTACTTCTTACTCACTAATTCTCTTTTCTTAGGGCATGAGAATGCACACCTTACTGAAACTGTCAACTACAATGAACACGTATCCATGTCCCTTCCTAGTTGTTAATAAACCTCCCACAAAATCCATATAAATGTTTTTCTAAGGATCAATGGGTACATGTAAGGAATGGAATATACCATATTTCCTATTACTAGGATTGCAAGTATAAAAAATCATACATCCTCTTACGAACCTAGCTACATCTTCTTTCATCATGGGCCAGTACACATACCTCTACAAGTTGGTCATTGTCTTCCTTACACCAAAACATCCTGTTCTAGTCACTCACCTTAAGGAAAACATAACTTATACATCCTATAGACTAACCCATTCTAGAGATGATAGTCAATTGTGTTGTGATCATCATGCACATGACTCTGGATCTCCAACTATTGAAACACCTCCTTGAAGTCCTCATTGTTAGGTCCCTATAATACTATTGTAGCCCCTTATTGTTATTGTTAGCGTATCCCCCTTATTTTTATTGTTTTGCCCATGTAGTCACCATATTTTTATTAGTGTAACCCATAAAAACCCACTATTGTTATTGTTGTGCCCTTACATTGTTATTGTTATGTAGGCTCTGATTATATTGTGACCCATTAGACTCCTATATATAGAAAGGAGGTATTTCATTTGTATCATCCAAGAATTTTTCATTTATGTGATGTAAAGGAGGTTTCTCCCTTGAAGAGACTATTTCTCAAGTTCTTTATCTATCTTTTATTCTATTTTTTGAGCTAGTTGCATAACATTTGGTATGAGAGCTTTGGATTTAGCGTTTCGCTGCTTCAAACATGTCATCATTGTATTTTATCTATAAAAATTTTTGTACAAACCTTAAGAAGTTGAAATTTAGACCACATGGAGCTGCAATCATGGTGAACATTGTTTAAAAAATTTAGACCTTGGTTTCCTATAGTTTCAGAGATATGAGTTGCAGAAGTTAGGGTCTTTGCAAACTCTAGAATTCTATCTCAAACAAGTAACTTAGGAAAAATCGGCATAACTTTCTCTTCAAGAATCAAATTTGAATTTCGTAGAAAGTGACTAAAATCTTGCAGACTCTAGTTCCTTTTGTATCATATTCAGGTCCATAGGTCGAAACAGTGACATGTTGCACTCCGTACAAGTTATCTCTACTCAACTAGTCTATAATCAGGTCATCATGGGAGATCAGAAATAACTCTTTATTGAAGAATCTAATCTCAGTTTGACTTATGGGGTTGGAAAGAAGACTCATAGGGCACCTGCATGATAAAGTTTCAGACCTTCGAGATCTGAAATTACAGATCTACAATAGACTCAACATCGAGCTCCTACAAAGAAAGAAAAAGGTGTGTATTGTTTCTAAATTTTCATAAGTTTTGTTTGAAAAATCAGTTTGAAGTTATTCAAGGGGCATAGTGAATCATAATATCATTGTTCGATTCCAAAATGACTTGAAGCAAGAACATAGAAACACCTAGTAAGTAAACAGAAATGTCTACTCTGACGCATGAAGAAGCGGAAGAAATGCAACATGATATATCAAAATTATGAGACCAAGTGCAACAAATTTTGCTCTCATAAAGAGTAACCAAAAATGAAATGGAAGCTAAGATGGATGGTTTGAAGGATGGTTTAAAATCAGACATGGAAGTTTTTAAGGATGGATTAAAAGAAGACATGGAAGGTTTCAAGGATGGTTTAAAAACAGACATGGAAGGTTTGAAAAAATTGCTACAAGCAATTCTTTCTAATGGCAAAAAGGTATTAGATGAAACCCATGATGAGAACAAAAGAAATGTTAATCACGATTTCATAGACTCTAATATTGGATTGAAGACCCACCATATTCCAAAGATCCATGTGAGGAACTTTGATGGCAAGGATCCGGTAACATGGATACTACAGATGGAGCAATATTTTGATCTCCATAATGTGCAACACACACAAAAGGTACACATTACAACTTTATATTTAGAACCCAATCATTTTTTATGGTATAGATGGCTTTGTTATCATAAACCACTTTTCACTTGGTCAATTTTTACGCAAGAAATTATAGGACATTATGAGGATACAAAGAGAAACACCTTCTTTAGCCAATTGATAAATCTCAAACAAAAGGGTTCAATGGTGGAGCACATTAAGGACTTCCAAAATTTGAATATAAGGGTAAATTATATTCCAGAGGAACATAGGATTGATGTCTAGGATAAAATCCAACATGAGGTTCTCCTTTGGGAACCTGATTCATTGGAGAAGGCATTCAGGGTGGCAAGAAAAGTTGAAAGAAAAATTATGGCAACATGGAATTCTATCACTCACCTATATAAAGATGGAAGTGTTACTGCTCCTAGCATTCCACAACCTAGAAGGTTGACACCACAACAATTGGAAGAAAAAAAATCAAAAGGGATTTGTTACATTTATGATAGAAAATACAGTAAATTCCATAAGTATGTTGAGAATAAATTATTTTACATAGATTCTAAAGAGGAGGAAGAAAAGGAACAATAAATGTCAAAAGAAGAGGATATACACCAAGAACAAACCCTAGTGAAAGAATAAATGAATCTAGCCATATCTTGTAATGCATTGGCAGGAATTACAACTCCTCAAACTCTCAAGATAGAAGGGCGTATCAAGAAGGAAAAGGTAATATTTTTGATTGATTCGGGTAGTGTCCATAATTTTGTTCATTGTAAGATAACCAAGGAATTGAATTGCTTCATATATCCAGCACCATAGTGTCAAGTGATGGTTGCAAATGGAGGAACTAAATTTCTCTGGAAAGTTCCATAATATCAATCTAACCATAGGGGAATATGTATTAGATAGTTTAATTCTTTCCGTTCCAATGGGTGGTGTTGATGTTGTACTAGGAGTCCAATGGTTACAATCTTTGGGTATGATAGATTTTAATTTTCAAGAATTTTTCTTGAAATTTTTTTGGGAAGGAAAGGAAGTTGAATTAAGGGGTATCACAAGGAAAATAGGAAAGATAATCATCTCTAATGGCATGACAAATGTTATAAATAAAGCAAAATGGGGTGTAGTTTCACAATTATGCACACTAGAGGTTCAAACATCGAAATCACCTATTTCTCCAAATCTCCAAAACGTATTGGACAATTATTCCAAGGTATTTGAGAGTCCCGAAGGCCGCCCACGTATTTGTGATCATGATCATGCTATTAATTTGATTCTAGGAAGTGTTCGTCCAATCAAAGGAAAGAATTTACACAAACCTATTTATGAGAATGAAATGTTGGAAATACTACATGCACTAAAGAAATGGCGACCTAAACTAATGGGAAGACACTTCAATGTAAAACAGATCATGATAGTCTTAAATACTTTTAGGAACAAATATTCGCTTCATAAGAATAGCAAAAATGGGTCACAAAGATGTTGGGTTATGAAACTGAAATCATATATAAAAAATCGAAGCAAAATGTTGTTGCATATGCACTCTCAATAAAGGATGAGGATGTAGAAGCATTGCTTTGTGCCATTTCTATTATCCAACTAGATTGGAAAACCAAAGCAAGTGATGAATGGAAGAATGATGAATAAGTGTGGACACTCATTGAAAAATTGTAGCAAGATCCAAGTACATATTATACATTTATCTTGAAAAATGATTCGTTATGGTACAAATATCGCTTATATCTTTGTAATAATTCCCTACTCAAACAAAATATTCTTTTGGAATTGCACACCTCTCCCTTAGGAGGGCACTCAAGATTTTTAAAAACTTACCAGAGGGTCAAGAGGGAATTTTTTTGGGATGGCCTTAAATCTTATATTCAAAAGTTTGTGGCGGAATTTTTGGTTTTCCAACAAAATAAATTTGAGACAATTAAGACCTCGAGTCTGTTACAACCTTTAGCCATTCCAAGTCAACAATGGGAGGAGGTTTCAATGGATTTTATCATAGGTTTACAGAAATCTGAAGGAAGAGTGTCATCGCGGTGGTAGTTGATATACTTACCAAGTATGCACACTTTTGTGCATTATCTTATCCATTGAAAGTCAGCACAATTGTTACTACATTTATAGAAACAATTCAAAATATACATGGAAACCCAAAGATTATTGTAAGCGACAGAGATCCCATTTTCACTGGAAATTTTTGGACGAAATTATTTTCTTTTTTTCGGTACTCAATTAGATCATAGCTCATCTTATCATCCTCAATATGATGGGAAACTAAGATAGTGAACAAATGTTTGGAAGGATATCTTTGTCTCTTTGTATCTTATAAACAAACACAATGGGTCAAGTGGTTACCTCTGGCTGAATGATGGTATAACACTTCCTTCCATATTGCAGCAAAAACGACCCCATTTATGGCACTTTATGGATGTCATCCACCATCCATCTCATCATCTTTAAAAGAAAATTCTAAGGGTCAAGTAGTGGAAGATAACATTAGGCATCAACAACAAGTTCTCCAACTCTTAAAGGACAACCTCACTTTGGCGCAGAATCGAATGAAACAATAGGTTGATCAACATCGCAGTGAAAGAAGCTTTGATGTAGGTGACTAGGTATTTTTATGGTTACAACCATACAAACAAATGCTACTCAAGCAAGCTAATAAGGGTAATAAATTATCACCAAAGTACTATGGTCCTTACAATGTGTTGCAAAATATTGGTACTATGGCATACAAATTGGAGCTTCCTGCATCTTCCCGAGTGCACCTAGCTTTCCATGTTTCATGCTTAAAGAAGATTATAGGTGACAAGCTCCTAGTTCAAAGAATATTTCCAAAACTTAACGAGGAAGGAAAAATCATATTGGAATTTGAAGCAGTCACGAAAACAAGAACTTGACAACTACAAAATCGATCAATGTCAGAGTATATCATCAAGTGGAAGAACTTACCCGTTGAATATTCCACATGGGAGGATGAGAATTTTATACAGAAGCATCCATAACTACTCAAGCATTGAGAAAAATACTTTTTTGAAGGAGAGGGGCATGTTAGGTCCCTATAATACTAGTGTAGTCCCTTATTGTTATTGGTGTGCCCATGTAGTCCCCATATTGTTATTATTGTGCCCCATAGAATCCCACTATTATTATTGTTGTGCCCTTACATTATTATTGTTATGTAGGCTCTTATTATATTGTGACCCCTTCGACTCCTATATATAGAAAGGAGGTCTTGGTATTTGTATCATCAAATAATTATTCATTTATGTTATGTAAAGGAGGTTTCCCCCTTGAAGAGGCTATTTCTCAAGTTGTTTATCTATCTTTTCTTCAATTTTGTGAGTTGGTTGCATAACACTCATCCTCTGCATATGCTTCTTCATATGCATCATAGGTGAAAGGCTCCATGTGCATCAAGGTTCCCAAAGTTATGATCTTTGATGTGGGTGGCCTTGAAAGTATGTTGAACAACTTGTTTATGCTACTCTTCTTGTACTTTATCACTAAATAAAATTGCTATCAAAACCTTATCCAATTATAATGCTTGATTTATTGTAGCTTACTCTAGGCCTATAGGTACTATAGTGGTTGTTGACTACGGCAGATTATTGTCTCCTTTCCCATCAAATAATGTTTTGACTTATTAATAACTTGTACTAGGGTACAAATATCCTTGTTGTAGGTAGGTTAGTTAAGAAGAACCCCATGAAATACTTTAGAATGGTTGCATATAGGCCTTCACCCCTACATGAAGCCCGATCCCATAGGATACCTACTTACACTTGTCTCCACCTTGAAGGGTTGTTTCCATAATTTTAAAAACTAAAACTAAATTTTAAACCAACCACCTATCTAACTAGGATTCGAGTCAGAACCGGATCAAACTGGATTCATTGAACTAGATTTGTAAAATGCATAAAATAATTGTTTTAAATAAACAAAATACTTTTAAGATTTCAAACCATGATTCCTAACCATTAGAGACTAAAAATGCAAAGTTTGTTCATCTATATTCAATGTAAGGGTGAATATATCAAAGGAATGGAGTGCAATGCATGTCATCAAACTCACTAGAAATGGAATCGTCAACAAGATATACATAAATATCATCTAGATCAAAGTCTTCAATACATGGATTCCTCAACCTTACAATATGATAGAAATTGAAATATCTTAACATATCTAACCAATTATTTTTTTTGAGTGAAGGGTTCATCTCCTCAACCTTATAATATGGTATAAAAATCTCATCATGCCCAACCAATTATTTTTCTTTGAGTGAAGGGTGTATTTTTATTGAGGCCATGGTAGAGGAGTTCAACAATTTTTACCACCAACATAAATGGAGTTCAACAATCAATACCACCAACATCAAGGTATATAAATTTCTTCATGCTCTTGATCAAATGTTAATCCCATACCCTCACACGTGATAGAATCAAATGGAAACATTGCAATCCCCCAAATCCTAAAATTCTGAAAACTATTAAGTCTACTAGATTTTGAGTAAAAGCTAAAATTATAGTTTCTCCATATGAAATCCTATGAGGTTGGAACCATTCTCAAACATCCTGAAATAATTAATGGTCATATTAAAAATTTAAGTAAAAGGATGAAAGTGAACGATAAAGGAAATGTCACCTTTACTTTAACCGTTTAACATTATTATTGATTGTCAACATTTTTAGGGTTGAATTAATTTTTTTATTTAGATTTAGCGTTTAGAAAGGGGATGGTTGGTTATGTGGATAGATAGGACTATTTTCAAAGGAAAACAACTTGTCATTTCCTCCAAAACCACATAAAATACCACCACTTGGGGTCCTGGACTTCCCCATGCTTGTGAGATCTCATCAAGCCAATTAGGGTTGAAATCATTTGGTTAGGGACAATTTGGATTTATTAGTTACCAAAATATATAGGTTGGTACTTAACTAGTACAAATCATCCCTTTAACTGAGTTTTTATACTGGTTTGTTACTTGCCCTCTGTGACTGGTTGGTTTGACTAGTTTCCAAATCAAACCAGCCAATTTTTAAAATTATGGTTGTTGCAAGTTTGGTAACACTAGAACTGGTGCTTGATTGGTCATCCTTTTTAACTCCTTAGAGTCCCTATTTTTACCTTTTTACTCTTTGGAAACTCTTGCCACTCATTTCTATCGCATGGAGTTGTGTTGCTACTACTAAAAATAAGGCTATGAGTTTACTGAGGTATTGTGTTACCCCAACAAAACTCCTAATATCAGAAACATTAGTAGGTACCAGTCACTTCTTGATGGTGTCCATCTCAGCAGGATCTATATTTAGCTCTCCCCTACCTATCACTTATCTCAGATACACTAAACATTGTTGCGCAAACTCACATTTATTTATATTTTGCAGTAGTTTGTGCCTCTTTAATGTCTCTAGCACCTACAATAAATGTGAGATGTGATTCTCTTAGGTGACATTGTATACCAATATATCATCCAAATAAATAATAACAAATGAATCTATTAAATAGCACAATATATCATTCATTAACCTCATGAATGTAGAAAATTCATTGCTCGGGACAAATGGCACAACTAACCACTCATGAAAACCTTGTTTTGTGTCTTCCAAGTATCCTCTTCTTTGACTTGAAGTTGATGATACTGTTGTAACTTATTTTTTCTATGTGTTGCAATTGTTTGAAATTTGTCAACCAAGGGGTCTCTCCAATGTGAATTCCCAATTAGACCTCATACCTTTTGGTGTAGGAGCCCAATCTGGAATATCAACCTGGTTGCCATATATCTCAAAGATATGCCTTGGATCTAACTGCCAGCATGAGAGAGGGATGCAATTATGTCTTAGAAAAGTGAGGAGGTGTGCCTAGTGAGTGTTCAATTGTAAATGTGTTAAGGTTATTCTACTACGAAGAGGGGAGAAAAGTGAGCCTCTAAGTGAGAGGTAGTAATACCACCCAAGAAGAGACACACATGAACTGGGAGGGTCTGTCTAACATCCAGCGGAATAGTCCACAGAGGATGTGATGGTCATTACAACCAACAAATGAAGAAAGGTCTGTCTAATATCCTACAGAATAGTCCACAAGGATGGGACAACAATAACAACCATTACAACACATTCTCAATAAGGTAAGTACTAAAATAACTGAAATATTTCAACTATCTTAGCACATGTGAAAGCAAACATGAAATACAAATATCCACAGAATAGTATTACAAACATTCATAATCCATGCATGAAGAACGTGCTAGCCTTGAAGGCTTTTGTTATTAAGTAAAAGTTCCAAGACACATGTTTACAATGTACATCACTAGCTCCAGTAGTGGAACATTGGACCCACTCCTTGCTCCTCAATGAACTAGCTTATCTCTCTAATGCCTTGCGGGAGGATCCAAGGTGAAAACTCCTTTACTTATACAATGAGGGCGTATATATAACTAAGGGGTGATGCTTCCCCTTTGTGACTCTTTGACCACCCTCATGATTGTTCAACTTCCTATTACTTTTCAACTTACATGACTCTCCATATTCATGTGTGTCTTTTAGACTTCCATGTTACAATACATTTTGAATATAATATACATGATCCATAATGATAATGTGGCATATGAAAACTCATGAAAAATCATGACATGACACTATTTACATGGACTACTTGATAATGTGGCAATGTCAAGCCACTGTTGTTGTTGTGTCTTTGATGTCTTCTTGATAACACTTTGTCTTCCACCTCCTCATGACCTAGTGATAGGAATCCTTGATGATCTTAAGTCTTGAGTTGTGGTCATAAGTTAGTGTCCCTTTTCTTTTATTTGATAGATGAGCTTGCATGCCCAGGTGCAAAGATGTATTTTTTCATGCTTCCCTTCTGCATCTCCTTCCTCGTCATCCTGTCATGGTGTGAGAGAGTACCTGCATCTATAATTCACTCATGATGAGATGATATTAGTCTAAAAACCCCTAGTCTAAGATAGATCATTTGGATCCATAAACTGGGCCGAGACCGGGTGACAGGTCGAGAGAGAGGGCTCAGTGACTGTGCAATTGCATAGTTCAAGTAGCCAAGGGCTAGGCTTGATCATTGAAACCGCGCAGTGCGTAGCTTTGGCCAGACTGAGGGAAAACATTGTGCAGTATTTGGAGGCAAGGGGCACTGGGAAACTGCACAATTGTGTAGTTCAAAGGCTCGGAGAGATATCTTAATGCTTGTGCTTGTGCAATGCGTAGTTCAGGATGGGATTGATCCTAATGGAAAATGGAATCCACCCATGGTATTCATCCACCCATGGAATTTACCCTTGGCATTGTAAGTAGCATCCACCCATGGTATTATAAGTGGCATCCACCCTTGTTATTCATCCTCCCATGGTATATACCCACCCATGGAATTTACCTGTGGTATTCAAACCAAAAAAAGGATATATGTAACAAGTCGCATTTTGTAAAAGGAAAGATTGTCCACCATAATGTAGATTTTACAATTATTCTCTGTTCTAATAAAAACTTTTCTTTGTGGTTTTGTTTACTGTGTTTTCTCTCCTTTTTTCTTGGCATTTCAATTTTTTAGATCTTGGGGGCCTCCCACCCCAATATCCATTTTGTTAAAATTGGAAACTAGGGCCAAACTCCATGTGGGTCATCTTATTTATGGCAGCTGATAT
This sequence comes from Pinus tabuliformis, assembly GCA_031772625.1. Taxonomy (NCBI): domain Eukaryota; kingdom Viridiplantae; phylum Streptophyta; class Pinopsida; order Pinales; family Pinaceae; genus Pinus; species Pinus tabuliformis. The sequence goes on along the minus strand of CM062815.1, from coordinate 755,654,277 downwards.
TTTTATTGGATCCCTCTCATCGAGAGGTGTAGGATTGATCTAAAGATCATTCGATTCCATCAAGTATTCATGGAGTTATGAATTTATTTGTGTTATAAGACAAATTGTCAAGTCGGCCAGCAACTTGTGTAGGCTCAGAAGCCCAATAGTCATGTCTATTCATCATCTACGTTTTAGTATAAATAGGAGAGGACTTGAAGTCATTTGGGAGACACACTCTTCATGTGATCTCCTCCTCTCCACGTCTTTGGGTTTTTGGTGAAGGAGAGAAACACTAAGAGTACGCTGGGCTAAGTAGATGATGCCCTAGCCGCAGTAGCTAATGCCCTAGCCGCAGGTGATGCCCTAGCTATATTTCATGCACTAGCCGTAGTGGTGCCCTAGCCGCAGTAAGCCACAAGCTTATGAGGAAATCTAAAAGTAGTAAATGGAGACACCTAAAATGCAGTCAATAGAGACACCTTATACGCAGTCAATGGAGACATCTAAACACAGCAAGGAGACCTATTCACACAGTCATGTTCACACAGTCAAAGAAGATAAGAACTTCGCATTCTTCCTCTCTGAAATTTCAGGTGTAGTAGCCGCAGTCAAAGCATTAGGTATCCACAGATGAAGTGAACTGAAATCGGGTACAAGGACCCGCATTCAAGGGTGATAGATATCACATTATATCTCTCTGAATTCTTCGCATTAAGGAATAGTAGATCTGCATTGAATTAAGGTATCCTTGTCTAAAGGCTTGACTACACCTCGGATGGGTATAAGGTGCGGTCAAGCTAGATCCCAGATTGATGGAGCAGCAACGTCACCAAATAGACAATATCGGCATAGAGATGTCTCTGAGGTACAGTCGTAACCAGATCTAGGAGGTGTGATGAGGACGCAATGTTGACCAAAGTTCTGGACTAAATACACTCTCGGCATACCTATGACTTGAAGTAGAGAAGAGCTCGGACGAGGGTACCATATTGTCTTGGTATATAAACCTCGGTGGCATACCTACAACAGCCCAAACACAATGAACAATAGTGATAGATCTATTCTCTCGGCTCAATGAAGATTATTTTAGAGGTTACAGTCCTGGCATAACTCTGATAACAAAATAGGTTTCGATGATGGTCAAAGGACACAACTTCAACATAATGAGAATGATAAGGATGAACAGTCTCAGATCATGATGAAAGATGCATCATGATGGGCATGTTAGTAAAGGGTAGCATGATGATGAATGAGACAGCATGATGATGAATGATGCAGCATGACGGGCATATTAGTAAGGAGCAGCATGATGATGGGAGCAGCTCAATGACTAGTTACAGCACAGTGACAGGTGCAACATGAGTACAAGCTGCAACACTATGTTAGGTGAAGTCGTCACCTTGGAGAATCAGTTGAAGCAGAATGTCTTCAACCGATCTCATGTATCATCATTATAGGAGATGATCTATGCTCATATCTAGATAAGTCAAAGTGTTGACTTCTGTTGTAGATGTACTATCTCTCTCTCTTTGCTGAACTTTGAAGAACATAAAAGAAGAATTGATCAAGGGTTTCCCCACATTGGGGTTTGTCCCTGGCTAGCACCACATCTTGTTTCCTCTTGTCTTGGCTTGTCTTCTGCGATTTATGTTTATGTTCTATCTGCAGTTTACTTTAATGCTGATGTGATTGCTAATCTGAAAAAGATATGAAGCTAACTGTGAAAATTGAAATAAATTTCTCTTAGAATAGAACATACCTAAAATTAACACATTTCAATTTTTTAGATTTTGGGGGCTTCCCCCCAAGCTCTGAATCAAGGATGGGAGGAATGATTGTGCAATCCTAAAGGCCAAGATAGGGCCTTGAGCATAGGAACTACACAGTGCAACAACCCTGAGAGGCAGGGACTGTGCATTGTGCAGTACCAAAAGGGAAGGTCACACTTTGAGGTCTGTAACTACACTGTGCACAAACCAAGCAGGTCAGGTGAAGTCAAGTTGTTGGTCAGAAAGCCTCTTCGGGAATGGTTAAGTGTCAGACCAGTGAGACTAGTGTGTGAGGTGATAAAATTTCGACTGTGATCTCACACTTAGAATACTTGATGACACAACAACATAGATCACCCATGACACATAAAAAATTCATTTAGCTTTGTTAGACATCCTTACGACTAGTTACGACGCAAGTGTGACACTTAAGATACACTTTACGACGACCATGATGACACCTTGTGCGAAAATGCTTAATTTTTTTTGAATGAGTGCGACAAATGTTTGAATGGTTAGAACAACTCATAGACATAAAGATAGACCCTCGAAACCATAACAATCGGCTTCTACACATTATGCGACAACCAATCATGCGAAAAGAAGATAGTATACCTAACTTCCTAAGGGGAGAAAAACACTTTAAGAAAGTACATGAAATGAGTTTCAGTGTTTGAGGCAATAATGTGAAAGACCAAGGAAGGCTCCAAAATTGAGTGTAAGCCAAAATTGTGGAGGGTGTTATAGCAGCTACAACACTTGGTGACACACTGGTATAATTCCAACTTCTCTACCTCGGTTAACTTCTTCTATGTAGCGCCTTGGTTCTTCATGGAGTATTGATTCATCGTCCAGATTACTTTGGTCTCACCACTTACCCCATGAATAGACACGGTCCCCAGATTACTTTGGTACTGTAGCTCACGAGCTTAAGATTTTCAAAGTATAATTTTTCATCTCTAGTGTTTCTCTGCTGCCAGCAGGCCTAGACAATACCCCAATGGAGTCAAGCAGGAACAAAAACATTGATCCGTTGCCATCAAGCTTGGATAATACCCAAACAAAGTTGCTTGCTTCACATCTCTGCACACAAAGCCTTTATCTTCTTTTGCTTTTATTTATTTATTTTAAAGAGGTCTATGCATCGACACTTATTTATTTTTGGGTGGAAGAGTCATCCCAACTTATTGAAAGAAGAAGAGGTTGTTCCTTCAGAGAAGCATATAAATACCTCTGATTTAGGTTTGCTTGTTTAGATTTTTTCCCCTTCTCCTCTTCTACTAATTGGATAAGCATGAAAACATTGAAACACAAAACTGATTGTAGGCATAAGGTTTCCTAAATAGACACAGGTTCATGGGTTGACCAAAGCTCTCCTTATAGATGGATCATATTTTCCATCGAAACTTCATCGACCAAAAGATATAGCCAAGACAAGGAAGACATATTGGAGGTTTGCCAAATGTTGAAGTTTTAGAAGACTCTTTAGACTTCAGCCACAAAGATACTAAGAAGCCAAAACAATTCCAGGAACATCACTTATGAAAATAGAAGGAGACAATCAACAAGAAATAAAAGCAAAAGAAATGAAACAAAAGGAAAGACAACACAACAAGGAAACAAAACCAAAAGACAAGCAAAGAATCTAAACTAAAGCACAATGCAAGAGAAAAGTTGGAAAACTAAGATGCAACTAGTCCTACTCCTAACCTAAGGACTAGAATGTTGGGGTCACATATAATGGAATTTCCAATGTAGCCACTTTTATCGTTCCTGACCTACAATCACAAAGATAAGATCGATTAAAACATATATAAAGCAATGTGCAAGAGAAAAGATGAGAGCTTGAATAATTTGCACAAAATTTTTAAGGTCTTGCATGTGGGAAGAAAGATGTGTCACAACCACTACTTTCATCAAATTCACATTCTTACCTCTCTAAGGGAAAGCATAACCAGATAAACCTCGAAGAGTTCTTTCGAATGCATCTTCTTCTGTGTCATCCTACTTAGCATGTAGGAGAAAAGTATGAAACATGTTTATTGCAATGGAACTTGTTGAGTAATATTGCTCGAACCATTCAATGATTGGATCATAAAATTCATGATGATCCCCTTTAAAACCCTGAAATATTTGAAAGTATGGATTTTCAATTAGAAGCACAGGATTAAAATGGGAACCTTGTGAGGGAAAATAGATATGATCATATTCACTAATCATGTCGAGATAGTGAGGACCTGACATAACCATCAACAAAGGCTGAAGTGACTCAATTTCTTGAAAAAAATCCAAATAGCAAGATGTTGGACGATGAAGATCAAGGGATGTAAAAAACTGTCATTGGATATGCTGGTGGGAAAATGATAGTCATCAAAGACAGAATAATTATCATTGGGTTGATTACAGCATGAGATTCCCAGTTTGTAATGAACGAAAATAAAACAATTTAAACAAACCTACGAATGCTCTGAACAATCAAACCGAGTTCCTCGCAAGCCAAATATGACAACCCTTTTTCCTGTAATTTGTGACAAATTGTACAAGCATTGTAATCACCAAAATAATTTAAAAGGGATTTTAGTACAACCAGTACATGATACCAGTCAGGACATGGTGGACGGAGAAGAACTTGATTCGTGCGATAATTTATGCATTCATCATCACTCAAGAGGATTTCTGGTGCAATGAAAGGACATATTTGTAATATAACATTCGCAAGGAGAAACAGGAGCTGACTATTAAGGAATGAATCTAATAGGCATGATTGCCTTGGCCAAAGATAGTCTTATAACTGACCAACTTCGCAAAACCATGACTTTATGAGAGATATAGAATCCAAACCCAAGTTTGATGTGAGAAATTTGCATGAAGACAAGTCAACTAAAAAATATCCCTAAATCCGGTCAAAAGTAAAATCTTGAAAAATTGAAAGATCGCACCCAAAATACCAAACATTTTTCAAAAATAATTTTTCATTGACTGAAACCATGTAAAGAGGAGGATTGTATAGGAGAAAATAGATCTGGCTTAGTTCAGGGGGCTTACCAGAGTCGTGAGATCCTGACATAACCATCAACGGAACCTGATGTGCCTCGACTCCCTGGCAGGTCCCAAAACATTCCTGGATTGTAAAATCACATGTTGAAGCTTGAACTAGATCATGCATGGTTTGAGGATAGTTGCCACCATTGGCTTCAGTAAGGTCACTACTCACCGAATGGCAGCTATCTTTGTCTCTATTTTACTATATTTTCCAACTTGACTAACCAGATTACTCAAGTCAAAAGATTCTTCTGATCTCAAATTCAAAGATGAATGAATCAGGGAAATTTTGTGAGCAATATTATTTGAAGAGTTGTCTTCATGCAATTTAAGGGATAATGAGGGATGGGAAGAGTACTCAATGATTTCACTATTTTCAATTTCATCATGGATAATCTCACTACCTTGTGTCATTCGAGAAGATAACTCATCGACTGAATAATCTGAAGAGCATGGAGTATCTCCATCGTAAGTAGATGCATTGCAAATTGCAGAACACAAGGGATAGTGATATGGAGGGGAAGTTTTGATTAAAACTTCTTCTTTGACCGAATCATATTCTGAATCTAAAGTAAAATCTTCATGAGAGATTAAAAGAGTAGTTGATACACATGGGCATTCATGATTGCAAACATCATCAAAGTCATCATGATTGAAACAATTGTTTCCCAAGGCTACAGATTGATCGAAAGAATCAATTACGTTTGATTCACTATCGAGATTAGTATATTGAAAATCATCCAAGAATGGAAGTGCGTCATCTTCACATGGAGGGTCTTGGAAAATAGAAGAAAGATTGAAAACCTCTTCACCTTCCGTCTCATCTACCTATGTATTGTGATTGCCTTGTATTCGATCACAATTTGAATCAAAAACACAAAAATCAAGAGAGTGTGAAAAACTAGCTGGTGGGGCAGATTGATCGCGCGGATCATAGTACAAGGAGTCATGGCATGTAGATGATAGACGATCATGGAAATCTAGATCAGATTGGAGGCTAGAGTTATGAATGATAACATCATGTTGTGAAATGAAGAAGTTAGCCTTCGCCATGGTCTTTGTCATCCATTCTGGAATTTCCTCCAGAAGAATGAGAAGGTGGATTAAGAATTTGATTTGCAGATTTCCCAATAACCTCAAGAATACACCCAAATCGGGACTAGAAAAGGAGGAGGACAAGGAACAAAAGGAATAATAGGTTCATCCTTTTAAATTAGAGATGTCTCATTACTCACAAGAGTTGGGGAAGTAGGAAAATCAGGGGTTCAGGTTCACCATGTAAAGAGATAAGAACCAAGCGCTCAAACTCCTGCTTCAAGAAGTCCTGATTCATGTCCTTTTTAGGAATTTCACAACAAAGGTGAAGGAATCGATCAACAAAATCCTCAATTGACTCATTAGGCTTCATTCTTAAGAGATTGATTCTTTTACAAACATATCAATAATTATACCTATCAAAGGCTTGATGAAGCTCCCTGAGAAAATGATGAAGGGAATTGATGGAAGCAGGTGGCAAGGTATGGCACCATCGATTAACACGACCTTCAAGGGTGAGGAAGAAAAGCGCACAAGCAAACTCTTCATCATTGACTTCGCAAGATTCACAAAACTTAAGAAAAATAGAAATGTGCTTGGTTATCGATGTTCCATCCCCACCATCAAACTTTAACTAGGACAAGTCATAAGAGGCTCATTGGGGATTGAAAATTGATAAAGGGGAAAAAAATTAGAGAAACACCCCAGGAATAAGATTTGAGTATGAGCCATTTTAGATAAGAGGTTCAAACTAGGTTCAACGGGCTTAGCTTTTCATCTACCCCTCCCTCTAGCGCCACTATTGATGGTGCTGGAAATCTGTCAACCAAGCGGTCTCCCTAATGTGAAGTCCCAATTAAACCTCACACTGTTTGGTGTAGGAGACCCATCCAAAATATCGGCCCAATTTCCATATATCTCAAAGATATGCCTTAGCTCTAATTGTCAGCACGAGAGAGGGATGCAATTGTGTCTTCGAAAACCAAGGAGGTGTTCCTCGTGAGTGTTTAGTTGTAAATGTGTCAAGGTTTTTCTACTACGGGGAGGGGATAAAAGTGAGCCTCTAAGTGAGAGGTAGTAGTACCACCCAAGAAGAGACACACATGAACTGGGAGAGTGTAATAGTCCACAGGGGATGCGATGGTCATTACAACCAACAAATGAAGAAATATATGTCTAATATCATGCATAATAGTCCACAAGCATGGGAAAACACTAACAACCATTACATCACATTCTCAATAAGATAAATACTAAAATAATCGAAATAGTTCAACTATCTTAGCACATGTGAAAGAAAACATGAAATAAAAAAATTCACAGAATAGTCTTACAAACATTCATAATCCATGCATGAAGAACATGTTAGCTTTGAATGCTTTTGTTATTAATTAAAAGTTCCAATACACATGTTTACAATGTACATAACTAGCTCTAGTAGTGGGACATTGGAGCCACTCCTTGCTCCTCAAAGAACTATGTTATCTCTCCAATTCCTTGCGAGATGAGCCAAGGTGAAAATCCCTTTGCTTATACAATGAGGGTGTATATATAACCAAGTGGTGATGCTTCCCATTTGTGACTCTTTAACCAACCTCATGATTGTTCAACTTCTTATGACTTTTCAACTTACATGACTCTCCATATTCATGTGTACCCTTTGGACTTCCACTTTACAATGCATTCTGAATATAATATACATGGTCCACAATGATGATGTGACATATAAAAACTCATGACACATCATGACATGACACTACTAACATGGACTGCTTGATAATGTGGAAATGTCAAGCCACTGTTGTTGTTGTATCTTTAATGTCTTCTTGAGAACACCTTGTCTTCCACCTCCTCATGGCCTAGTGATAGGAAACCTTGATGATCTTAACTCTTGAGTTGTGGTTGCAAGTTGGTGTCCCTTTTCTTTGATTTGATAGATGAGCTTGCATGCCAAATTGCAAAGATTTTTGTATGCATGCTTCCCTTTTGCATCTCCTCCCTAGTCATCCTGTCATGGTGTGAGAGAGTACCTGCCTCTGCAACTCACTCATGACTAGACAATATCGATATGAAAACCCCTAGTCTAATATAGATCATTTGGATCCATAAATTGGGCCAAGACCAGGTGACAGGTTGAGAGAGAGGGCCCAATGACTATGCAATTGCGTAGCTCAAGCAACCAAGGGTCAGGCTTGATCACTGAAACTGCACAGTGCGCAACTCAGGCTAGAATGAGGGAAAAAATTTCGCAGGGACTGGGAAAATGAAAAATTAAGTAGTTCACAAGCTTAGCGAGAGATCTTGATGTGTGTGCTTTCGCAGCGCATAGTTCAAGTCGGGTTGGGAGGAATTATTGTGCAATCTTAAAGGCCAAGACAAGGCCTTGAGCATAGGAACTAGGCAGTGTAGTAGCCTTGGGAGGCAAGAACTGTGCATTGCGCAATGCCAAGAGGTAAGGTAACACCTTGAGGTTTGGAACTGCATAGTGCGCAATCCAGGCGGGCCGGTTGAAGTCAAGTTGCTGGTCGGAAAGGCTCTTCACGAATGGTTAAGTGTCGGACCCGTGAGACTAGTCTATAAGGTGATAAAGTTTTGATTGTGATCTCACACTTATAATACTTGACGACACAACAACATAGATCACCCATGACACATAAAAATTTGATTTACCTCTGCTTGACAACCTTATGACTAGTTACGACAAGAGCGACACTTAAGATGAAACAATTCAGAAGTGGAAACAAAGGGGCAAGACGGTTTTATAATGTGCAAAAATGATGAAATAGTAGATAACTCCAGCCATCCCAATGTCAAGCACGTTGTTTCTCCAACAATGCACTAAACATTCACAAGTAGAAACAAAGGGGTAAGATGATTTGATAATTTACAAAAGTGATGAAACCAAAACTAATGCTACTCCAAGGTCAGCTGCAATGGATCCGATGTTAACCGCAGTCACTCAAAAGTCCAAGAAATATAGCAATACTGACTCCTCAACGTCGTGTGAAACCGATTCCACAGTCTCTAAAAACCACAATGAAAGCTGTAACGAACGGATCGGAAAACGAGGAGATACTCACACATTAGATATGGAAGTCTGGAAGGTTGTAGCTGATAACAGCTATACGATTACCAAAACGAATGATGAAGCAAACAAATCCTTGAAAAAGGTCTAAATTTTGCCATTTCCCCTCGCACCATCCCTAAGGAAGACATACTGTGCAACATTGAGTATGGGATCAAGGAGTTACCTGACAACATCAAAGAAACTATTAGATCCTATTAGATAGGATCGTGATGAAGGATGGAAAATAAGTGACAACTAGATTCTGACCTTAGCCTCCTAAATCAACCTTAACCTCCTAAATTACCCTTATCTCGAACCTTTCCCATCTCTCTACACTTCTATCAATTAATCACAACCCTAATTCCGATTCTAATTATTCCATTCTTAAATTTGAAATTAATTAAATTAAGAAAAATTTATAAAGATTATAATTAATTTGAATTAATCCAAAACATATTAAAAATTGAATCAAAAAGTGATATCAATATCACCTTCATTAAATTAAACAATTTTGAATACGCCTAAAAAATTTAAATATACCCAATAAAATTATAATTATAATTATATATAATTAAATTTACACCAAAAATTAAAATTAAAATTAATTAAATTTGAATTTAATTAAATTAAGAAAAAATTATAAAGATTATAATTAATTTGAATTAATCCTAAACATATTAAAAATTCAATCAAACATTAATATCAACATCACCTTCACTAAATTAAATAATTTTGAATATACCTAAAAAATAAATAAATAAAATTAAAAATAAATAAATAAAAATAAAAATAAAAAAATTAAACATACCCAATAAAATTATAATTATATATAATTAAATATACACAAGAATTAAAATAAAATTAAAATTAAAATTAATTAGAAATAATCAAATTCATATCATAAAATTAAATTTATAAAAATTAAATATATTAATTAGAATTAATTTATATCATATAAGTCCATTAATTCCATCAAAAATCAAAATAATATTCTTTTTAAATTATAATTAAATAAAAATGAACATTAATTCTTATAAAGTTATTAACTATAAATCTCTAAGAATTTCATAAATTTCTAAAGGATTTTTATTATATTGTAAGAACTCAATTATAAATAATATAATAAATTGTGGATTTAACAATAGTATTAATATTATTAAAAATAAAAATAATAAATTTATAATTACACATTATAATTAAAGAAATTAAAATTAATATTAATTACAATTAAAATAATTTCAATATTGATTTATAACCCAAATATTCTTATAAGATGACTAACTATAATAATTATTAAGTATTATTAATTACTAATTAACCTAACCTAAACATGTTGGATACTATCATTCTCATTCTCTCACACCTCTATTTATTCATCCCTTTGAGATCTAGCTTATATATCTTTTGATCTATCCTGATGATGAGCCACAGTGGATGGATCGAAACATCGATTTAAATAACCATGGATGTGATAATCCTGGAAGAATAAAACACTACACATAAGACTAATAGCAGAAGCCTCAGAAAAATAATTTTAACCCTGTACGGAAGGGGAAAAATTACAACAAGTTCAAATATTCGAACAACTAAGATCTTGAATTGCCAAGAACAAAGTAGATCTCACCTTTCTTAAACGTTGTAGGGATACCTTAGTGATTCCCACATTCGCCAGCATTAAACACACCCTCAGAACCCCGAGGAATAACCACATTTTCATCAGAGCAAGCCAATCCCTTCTCCGCTCTGAAATCAACAAAATCCGCGCTCATCTTGACAGATTAAATAAACAAGCTTTCGGACTACACCTCAATTTATCTAACCATATCAACGCAGATCTTTGGTCCAAGATTGAAGCATGCGCGGCCCTGAAAGCCCTTAAAACTGAAGAAGGAAAACACGTAAAACACACTCTTAAATTTGAGAAACTAAACAAGATTTCCAATCCTACGCATGGGGCTTTGGTAAGCTCAGATAAAAACACCACGCACTCCAGGATAAACTCGGCCCAGGTATCTTTCTTAAGCTTTCTTATTTCAAACACGACTTAGGTTAGCACCTCCAGCCATCTCAATGTCGAGCACGCTATTTCTCCAACAAACACTATAGCTATAGACGCTCAACACATTAAACATTCAGAAGTGGAAACAAAGGGGCAAGATGGTTTTATAATGTGCAAAAATGATGAAACAATAGATACCTCCAACCATCCCGATGTCAAGCACATTGTTTCTCCAACAACGCATAAACATTCACAAGTAGAAACAAAGGGGCAAGATGGTTTGATAATTTGAAAAAATGATGAAACCAAAACTAAAGTTGCTCCAAGGTCAGCCGCAATGGATCCGATGTTAACCGTAGTCGCTCAAAAGTCCAAGAAATGTAGCAATACTGACTCCTCAACGTCGTGTGAAACTGATTCCACAGTGTCTGAAAACCACAATGAAAGCTGTAACAAACGGATGGGAAAACGAGGAGATACTTACACATTAGATACGGAAGTCTAGAAGGTTGTAGTTGATAATAGTTATACGATTACCAAAATGAATGATGAAGCAAAAAAATGCGCAACAAATGAAATAAGCAACAACAATATCATAAATGACATGCTTGGGATAGCAACTTTGACTAACGTAGAGACAGTGAGCTTGACTAATGCAGAGACACATCTACCAACCTCAAAGAGTAAGCATGTTGTGAATCTGTCCAACAACCATATTGATCAAAATACACTTGATCTCCTTGAAAAAGGTCTAAATTTTTCCATTTCCCCTCGCACCATCCCTAAGGAAGACATATTGTGCAGCATTGAGTACGGGATCAAGGAGTTACCTAACAACATCAAAGAAACTATTATACAGGATCGTGATGAAGGATGGAAAATAAGTGACAAATGGATTTTGACCTTAGCCTCCTAAATCAACCTTAATCTCCTGAATTACCCTTATCTCGAACCTTTCCCATCTCTCTACACTTCTCTCAATTAATCACAACCCTAATTCTGATTCTAATTATTCCATTCTTAAACTTGAAATTGATTAAATTGAGAAAAATTTATAAAGATTATAATTAATTTGAATTAATCCAAAACATATTAAAAATTGAATCAAAAAGTGATATCAACATCACCTTCATTAAATTAAACAATGTTGAATATACCTAAAAAATTTAAATATACCCAATAAAATTATAATTATAATTATATATAATTAAATTTACACAAAAAAAATTAAAATTAAAATTAATTAGAATTAATTAAATTAAGAAAAAATTATAAATATTATAATTAATTTGAATTAATCCTAAACATATTAAAAATTGAATCAAACATTAATATCAACATCACCTTCACTAAATTAAATAATTTTGAATATACCTAAAATTTTTAAACATACCCAATAAAATTATAAATATATATAATTAAATATAGACAAGAATTAAAATAAAAAATAAAATTAATTAGAATTAATTGATATCATATAATTCCATTAATTCCATCAAAAATCAAAATAATATTCTTTTTAAATTATAATTAAATAAAAATGAACATTAATTCTTATAAAGTTATTAATTATAAATCTCTAAGAATTTCATAAATTTATAAAGGATTTTTATTATATTGTAAAAACTCAATTATAAATAATATAATAAATTGTGGATTTAACATTAATATTAATATTATTAAAAATAAAAATAAAAAATTTATAATTGCACATTATAATTAAAGAAATTAAAATTAAAATTAATTACAATTAAAATCATTTCAATATTGATTTATAACCCAAATATTCTTATAAGATGACTAACTATAATAATTATTAAGTATTATTAATTACTAATTAACCTAACCTAAAACATGTCGGCTACCATCATTCCTGTTCTCTCACACCTCTATTTATTCATCCCGTTGAGATCTAGCTTATATATCTTTTGATCTATCCTGATGATGAACCACAATGGATGGCTTGAAACATCGATTTAAATAACCATGGATGCAATAATCCTGGATGAAGAAAACACTACACAGAAGACTAATCACAGAAGCCTCAGAACAATAACTTAAGATACACTTTGTGACGACTGTGACGACACTTTTGCGACAATGATCAAAACTTTTGAATGAGTGCGATATATGTTTGAATGATTAGAACAACTCATGGATAGAAAAATATATCCTTGAAACCATTAGAACAAGCTTCTACACATTGCATGACACCCAATCATGTGGAAAGATGACAATATACCTGACTTGCAAAGGGGAGAAAAACACTTCAAGAAAGTACATGAAATGAGTTTCAGTGTTTGCGACAAAAATGTGCAAGACCAAGGAAGGCTATGAAATTCAGTGTAAGACAAAATTTTGGAGGTTGGTGTGGTAGCTACAACACTATGCAAATTATCTTTTAAATTGTATAGTTTAAAAAAAAAATAAAAAAATCATGCACTTTGTAACAAAAGCAAGTGTATGTTAAATGTCGCTTTAGATTCATTTTGGAACGAATGTTTTATTAAATATATATATATTTTTTATAAAAAAAAAAATGCCACCGAAGAAGTTATCGTCCAAACATTTGGATCGTCACCACTCACATGAACGGTCAATGAATGATTTCAGAACCCCCCGCACTCCCAATAGTTAACAAAGGGAGGGATGGGGGGTTCGAAAAATGGTACTCTTTTTACCACCTCATATAATGTCCTCGTTTCAGCCATTGCGGGACCCCCCCATAAACCACTTACTGCCACTACCCAAACCCCCCCCCCCTAATAACCCATCTCCACCATCCGCCAGCATTCCTGCCATTTTCACCCACCACCACCATTTCTGCCAAAATGACCTATGCTACATTGCCCGATAATTTAACCATTTGAACATTAAGTTATTAAATTTATCTTGCCAACATCCTGATTATCATTTATTGATGCGCCTATAATGGCTATTCAAACAAACTCATTTAAAATCTATTTATAAATCCAAGTCAACTTTTATCAAGTGCATTGTTCTTCATTCTGCCATTGTTTTCCAGATTACGCAGTGACACCAAATCACTGAATTGTAGTAAACAACCTGTGTTATCAGTAGCCAATTCACTAGGTATGCTTTTCAAGCATTCTTTGTTCTTTTTATTTTCCAAATGGCCAATCAAAAGGGTAAATCTAAGGTAACCATTGAAATTCCAATTTTATCTCTTGTACCAAATTTAGACGAATTCCCTCTGGTTGATACCCAATTTTAAATCTTAAATACTCAGTGTGAATTTGATCTATATGAGATACATAATTGGCCATTTCAGAAATATGAGGATGCCAATGATGAATTCTATTTCTGGGAGCCCATGTTACCCCAATTTAGTTTCTTTCAAACCCATCGTTTCCCCAAATTTGTTACTTGGTGTGAAAGTCGTTACCTACCAATTCAAATAGCCATAGTTTCCCAAAACAATTAGATCTTGTTTTCCATAACCCGAGAGTTAATTTTCCAAGTTTAGCAAATAAACCCTCAGAGTTCTCTTCTTTCCATAAATGTTGAGACAAGTTATTTGCATAGTCTATTGTCTCTTAGGTTACCAAAATGATCAGTGGGTTGATGAAGTAATTTTAGGATTTTTGTCATTATTTTCATTTGGAAAAACCCTCAGTGCTTTTTAATTTTAGCCAATTTTTATTAGATGTTATCCATGAATAGTTTCTAAAATTTAGTGATGAAGGGTATTTTAAGCATCATTCAATCTGGGTATATCTATTATTATACCACCAATCGGAAAGATTCAAAATCCCATTGCAAAATTTGGATTCATAGGGAAGACCACAGTCTATTATCCACTGGACTTATTTGGTCAAGGAAAATTTAGATAAATATTCTTTCAGTGATTTTGTGAATCAGTTTTATATATATCATTGTGTCTCCTTAGTAGTGATGCAGTTTGAAGGATATCTACAGAAATCAAATGGATTTTTCATCTCGGTGAGCAATCAAAAGTATTATATTGGTACCTTTATCAAAATTTTACATAAATTAGAGTTTATGGTTGTGAATTGCCTGCATATAAACTGCTAATTTTCTTGCCTATGAGGATTTTTTCTCTAGAGTTCATTAGGTAGAAGATGAACATGGATGAAATTCATTTTGTATCTAGGAAGCAAAAGGTTGAATTTAAGTTGAAAGCACAAGTTGGTCCATTTATAGTTAATACCAGAGAAACATAAAAGGAAGTTAGCAAATTATTCAGACAGATGAAATTCAAGCTAAGTTTTAGCTAGCCTTATGACCCTCTAGGAGTAATTTTATCCACGAGAATTGAACAAAATCCATCTCCCTAAACCCACATATCAAAACCAGAAATTGAGCAGTATGCAAATCTAGAGGTAAGTGAGTAAAAGACCTTGCAAGAGGTTGAGGAGAAAATTTCCAGTCAGGCAGCTCTAGAGACTCCAAGATTAAGAGAAAAATAATTAAAGAGACCAATTGAAAGTATGTCTCCTAAAGGTTCAAATTTTAGACCAATAGAATTTAAATTTTTCAAAAGGAGAAAAATAATTAATGTAGAAGAAGAATAATCAAAGTTAAAAAATCCAGAGGAATATACTACAATTTTGCTATCAAGTGAGCCTGCATATTCTCTACAACAAGTTGAAGAAATAGTTCTTGATTCTCTTGTTTCTCCTTCTTCAGGACAACAAAGTATATTTGCAAGACTTAGAGAAGTTAAAAAGAAGAATGAAGCACTGAATACTTCCACCTATTCTAAGTTTTGGAAACGGTATTCTACCACTCAAACCAGATTGTTGTCCACATTGGACCCTAACAGTGGGAAGTTTCAATTGGAATCTTTTGAGCTAAAGGTTCTAATTCCTAAAGTGCAGAGGACTACAAGACTTCTGTATTTTCTTTTGATGCAAAGTAGATTTGTCCAATAGATCAAATTGATCTTCATGAACAGGTAGGTGAGATGATATATTCCTCATTGACAAGTTCTGCCATGACAGCCTCAAAATTGCAAGCGTATTTAAATAATATCCATTCTCATCTTAACCTAGAAAAAATTTCCTCCTTAGTTGAAGATACAAAAATAAACGGATTGAAAGATTTGGTAATAAAATTAGGATTAGATCCTAACGATGTTAATGTTGCTGAAGAAATAATCAAAGGCATGAATGTAAATATTCAAGCATTAAGAGAGAAACTAAAATTACTAGAAACAAAGCATCCTCAAGCTCGGGAAGTGGGGCAATTAGAGAAAGAAAAGGAAAATATGTTGTGGATGATTGTTGAACAAAATATTTAGATTCAAAAAATGGAAGCAGATATGGAAAAACTCTTAAAAGAGAAGGAAATGAAAATGAGTGCAGGAATTTTTGTAGTACAAACAAAATCAACGAGACTTGAAGAAGCCACTGAAAAGTTATCAAAGGCTATTGGAAATTTGTCCTTGGGAAATGTTGAAATAGATAAATTAAAGGCATCACCACAGAGAATTGAAGAAAATAAACTTAAGGCTGATAATGCATATATCTCAAAAGTACAAAATAATTTCAAGCTAACTAAACAACTTGAAAAGTACATAAATGAATCAATTAGTGCAAAGTCAGAATCTGAAGCAAAAGAGAAAATTTGGATTGACATCAATTCAACTATTTCAGAGTTGTGGACATCTATTGAAATAATTTTTGAATAGGAAAAACTGGTACAGAAAGAAAAAACAACCATAACAGGAATCAAAGAAGAAGTGGACCATAAACCAAAGAAGCAACAAGGATCATCAAAGTGTTGAACTCAAAAACCAAACATGAAGCTGAAGACTTGGGAATTGAAGACAGACAAACACAGTCCTAGAAGCTAGAAAGGTATTAACAAAAAGAAACTTAATGTTGTAGCTAGAAAATAAATGTTAAAACTTAGAAGCTCAAATCAAGAACTTCCACAAAAAAAACTCTATCCTCCAATAAAAATGTCTTCCATCCTTAAGAGATTCTCATGGCCAATTGATTCCACTAGAAAATTACCAGTACAAATTACATGACATAGCAACAGATAAGTCAAATTTTGCTAAGGTAAAAGGGGTCATTAGTGGTAAAGATTTTTTGAAAGGTTTGGAGTATGATTTATTTATCATGCATGAGGTCCATAATCTATTTATTACTAAGCCAACTTTTGAGAAGTATAATGAAGTTGATGAACCCTATATAAAGGTAATTAAATTTTCATGTCCAAATGATGAAAAATGGGATAAGTTCCTTGAACTTCTTGAGTGGACTGAATGCAGAATTTTAGGTAGCAGCACATAAAAATAGGAACAAAAAATAGTTTTATAGGTGTCAGTGTAGAAAAGGCAAGACCACAAAGAGTGAAAACATATTTATGGGCAGTAGTTACAAACAACATCCTCAAATAGTGTGTTGTTTCTATAGAATCAGTTTCAAAATTCCTATTTTTGAATTGTATTAATTATATATATCCAAATCATTTTAGATAAACTTTATTTTTGTAAAGGATTGTATCAGATTAGATATTTTTGAATTGCGCTCTATATATACATTGTAATTCTAAGTAAGAAAGTTTTAATGTTTGAAAGAGCCAAGAAACATCATCGTACTTTTTTGGAATTTTTTGAAGACAATCAAAGAATTCTGACTTCAATTTTAACAACAATTGTGTTCATTTGAGATTTTATAGTATATTCATTTATGTTTTTCATCATATGTTCAAGGTAACATAGGATTTAGGGTAAGGCTAAGTTAATTATTAACTTCCCTGACATCCCATTATGAAGTTATCATCATCACAGAGATTAGCTAATTAAATAGGTTGTTTAAATTAGTACCTTTGCATCATTAGTTGTTGTCTTATATCATCTCCTGCATGTATACGTGATTGGCTATAGAAATTTCTCTACTTTCATCTACTATATCTGATAAATTAAGTATTCAGGATAAATGTTTAATTATCATAAATCTTCTTCTTTCCTCTGTCATAATCAGTTGAAGAATTATATGTTGTTAGGAGCGAAAATCAACACTTTGAAAAAGTCAAATGTTTTTGGATTGTAAAAGTGTTAATGGTTTGAATAATTGGTCATCCATTTACATTTAATCTGTCACTTAGATGCTTTGGCACAGTTCTTGAGCCTAGAATTATCTTCAAAGATATAACATCATATTGGGGTTGTTTCTAGGGAATGGATTTTGAAGTTCATTTCCCTGGGAAAATGATAAGACTTACCTCTTAATGTTGAATAAGATGTTAGCATGCTAAAATTCTTCACCTGGAGACTTCATAAATTAAATATAGCTTCACAGAGGCATATTAGATCTCACGTTGATCCTCAACTCTCCACTGCATTATCAGATTCAGAGAGACTTGCGATAATTTCTTCCCTTAGACGTAGACTTGAAGTTTCTACTTATACTTCTCTCCCACCTGAAACAATTTCACAACCTGAGAACTTTGAACCAATTCCTATCCCCACTGAATTATAAGATTTACCACCTAAAGTCTTAGAATTTATTTCAAAGGGAGTAGATCTACAATTTTCTTTATTAGTTCATCAGCTTGAATCCCTTGAGCTTCCTATATATCTCTCTTTCGTAATCATCTAATATAGAAGAAAAGCTTGAACTTGAGTTGCCTAAACTTAAACCTGCTGATTTTATTTCCTCTGTCACACATACTTATCCTTCTACTTCTTCCAAGCCTCGAGCGGAACTTAAAATATACATAAATCCTTTAGCTTATAGAGATCAAGAAAAGATTATTCCTGAAGTTAAAAAGTTAATTGTTCATCCTCAGTTTCTAAAAAATCATATAGCTTCAGACCTGTCATCTTATAGTAAATATTTATCTCATAGACAGACAATTTGACCACAACAAAAAATGGTTGGATTTTGACCAATTGTGATATGAAACACTAGTACTTCCACCAGAAAATCAAATTCATGACTTTCCTTAAGGATATTTGAAACATCTACCCATATTTAATGGAGAAAAGGGACAATATGAACATAGAACATGAAGATGTTTATATGAGACTATTTGTTCAATCATTAGAAGGAAATTTCATAATTTGGTTCATACTATTATGTGCAAATGCTATAAATTCATGGATAGAATTAACAAATATCTTCATAAACCAATGGGGAATTAAAAAGGATCATGTTTATTATCTGACAAAATTTGAAGATCTAAAAAGGAATCTTGGTGAACCTGTTGCAGAATTTATTAAAAGGTTTAATAAGATTTACAATAATTTTCCACCAGATTGTAAACCTCTAGTTATTGCAGCTAAAGTTAGATTTTCTAAAGGGTTTGATGATGATTTTTCTTTAATGTTATTAGAAATGAATTTTGAAACCTTATCAGATATGCAAACCAATGTGATTAAGGTAGAATCTAGTAGGGCAGTGTTAGGTAAATTAAAGGCAAAGGCATAAAAAGCAAAGAGGAAATTGAAAGCTAAAGAATAAAGTGGATCATCAAAGAATAAAGAAGAGGAACACAAAATTGATGAGATAAATTCATTATTAATAAATTTTTCTAATAAAATTCAAAGGATTGAAAGTCAACTGAGAGTAGCACAACAAAATGTAAATAGACCTCCAGGACGATATAGGAGACCTTTTCAACCACAAATCTTACAGAGAGAAAGACCGAACAATGACCAGTAAAACCAACCTCCATTGATGAATGATGATTAGGACCCTAAAGAATTAATACCAATGGTCACCAATGATATCAATTATTTTGTTGACGAACCATCTGAAAATTATGTTGTCCCTCTTAATCAAATTCATCCTCTTGTTGAAAATAAGGAATCTTCTAAAATTTCTAAATATCAAGATTTTTCTTAATTTCTAATTGTTGAGTTGAATAAAATATATGACGTGAGACCTAGATAAGGCCTAGGTAGACCTACAAAAAAGGTTACCTTTGATGTCCCACAAGATAAATCTATTGAAACTTAATCTATTGAACCTCAAAGCCAGCCACAAGACCAATCAACTACAGAAGAATATGTGCCATGTGTTTTCAATATGGAAAAAGAATTAGAAAAGGTCAAAATTCCAATTCCTTTATCTGAACTTTCAATAAATCTAGGTTATAAGCAGCAGGTTTCCAAATGGATATAGTCTTCAAGTGTAGATGATCAAGTAGATGTGATTAGCCTACAGTATGAGAAGCCTTCTGTGGTTTTTGACCCTAGTTTGGATATGGTAGATGAAAGTTTCCACCTTTTTATGTCACATTAAAATTTCATGATTTTGTTTTGTACAACTATATGCTATATTTTGGTTCTTCTCACAATTTAATGCCTAAAGTTATTATGGACTAGCTTCAATTGCAAATTACTAGGCCCTATCATGACTTGTATACATTTTATTCAAAGAAGGTGTCATGCTTGGGCTTAATTAAAGATCTAGTTGTCACCCTTGTCCAGATTCCTGTGAAGAGCATAGTAATGGATATAGTAGTGACATATATCCATCCTAAATTTGGTATGTTATTATCAATATCATGTTGTGCTAAAATTGAAGGAAGCTTACAAATGGATATGCCTTATGCTACCATCCATGTTTGTGGAGGTGAACATATAGGATTGTATAGAGAAGTGAGGTTTATAAATATTGTATGTAATGCTAATCAAACAGTAAATCACCCTATATATGCCATTGATCAAGATTTAGGGTGTTTTATCTTGGCTGTAAATGATCAGTGCAATGTAAAAAACAGAATTGAAGATACCTTAAATGTTCCTCAATATTCAAAGAATGATGTTTGGAAAATGTATTTTGATGGAGCCTTTTCTAGAGATGGAGATGGATTCGAGATTGTTTTGATTTCACCTGAAAAGAAAAACATTACTCAATACTTCAAGTTAGATTTTGAAGTCACTAACAATGTGGCAGAATATGAAGCTTTAATTTTGGGATTAAATTTATCCAAGAAAATGAAAGTGCAAAATTTGGCAGTTTTTGGTGATTCAGAATTGATACTGAAATAGGTTAGAAATATTTTTCAAACAAAAGATACTAGTTTAAAGGATTACATAATGAAGTATGGGATTGTGTGGAGGATTATTTTCAAGCTTGTAACATTTTAGCTATTCCAAGACAAGATAACATACATGAAGATTCCTTAGCAGTTTTTGCAAACACTTTCAAAATTTCAGATTCCTTACAGCTACAATATCAAATTGAAGTTAAGTATAGGCCTTATATCCCTGATAACTTAAAACATTAGCAAGTGTTTGAGGATGATGAAAAATTCAAGAATTTTTTATAAACTATTGTGGAGTTTTCTTGATCACCTATTGAAGAAGAAAACAATGATGTGATAAAAGAAAATGTTATTGATTCAGATACAAATCCGAAACAAAAAATAGTTGATCATGACATTATATAGTTGCCTAACAATTACATTCCTAAAGGACTAGCTCCTCTTGAAAAATTGATTGATCAAAATGATGTACGAAGATCTTCATTGTCAAATTCACAACAAGGAAACATATGGGATTGCAATATTGATACTATAGAAGAAATGTCAAAATCACAACAATCTTGCCGCAAGATATCAAAGATAAATATATCAATTTGTTCAAAGAATATAAATATGTATTTTCATGGTCATATGAAAATATGAAAACTTATTATACAACTATTATTGAGCACAAAATTCCTTTGAAACCAAGAGCTAAGCCATTTCAACAAAAATTGAGAAGAATTAATCCCATCTCGTTTCCAATTATTGAGAAAGAAGTAAGGAAGTTTTTAGATGCAAAAATCATTGTTCCTTTAATATAAGATGAGTGGATAGCTAATTTGGTTCATGTTAGGAAAAAAGAATGGGGAAATAAGATTGTGTGTTGATTTTAGAAACCTAAACAAGTTGTCATTGAAAGCTAATTATCCACTGCCAGAGATGGATCAATTGTTTCAAAGAGTAACATGTTTTGACAAGATTTCAATGTTAGAAGGTTTTTCTGAATACAATCATATTTTAGTCAGTCAAGAAGACAAATAAAATACAACTTTTACAACACCATGGGGTACCTGGTACCTTCATGTATGCTAAAATGCCTTTCAATTTAATTAATGTTGGTGCAACATTTCAAAGAGCCATGGATTTGGCATTTGTTTGAAAGGAAAATAAATTTATAGTAATTTACTTCGATGATTTAACTACATATTCAAAGTCTAATGCAAAATATATCAAACACTCAAAGAAAATCTTTCAAAGATGTAGAAAATTTGGAATTTCTCTTAATCCAAAAAAATTAGTATTTGCCATGATGGAAGGGAAATTGTTAGGACATATTATTTCAAAAGAAGGAGTCACAATTGACCCTAAAAGAGTCTCATCTATTCAGTTAATCAACTTACCCCGAACAAAGAAATAAATTCAATCAATTTTAGGGAAAATAATTTTTTTAAGAAGGTTCATAACGAATTATGTTGAGATTGTCAAGGATATTACTGATATGCTTAAGAAAAAACATGAGGTCAAATGGAGTGCACAAGCTCAATTTTCATTTTCTCAAATTAAGAAATAAATTTTAGAGGCATTAGTACTTTCTAGTCCTGATTATTATCATTTTCTCTTTTGCTTCAGACATCACAATAACATCATATTTGTTGCAAAAAAATGAAGACCATCATGAGCAACCAATTGATTTCTTTATCAAAGTTATGAGGGATGCATAACTGAAGTATGAAATAATTGAAAAGTAGGCATATGCTTTAGTTCAAGCCTTGAAATCTTTTGCAATCTATGTGCAACATTCTCCTATAATTTTTTTTTTTTTGAGACAAAGTTCGGTTGCTATATATTAATCTGAAAAGAAAGAGGCAGTTTGCCATACATATAATGCTTCCTGAGCATTCTGGATCCAAGGAATTACAAAAAGATTCCTTTCCTTGATCCTTACTTTAGTTTTCCTGCCTCTAAAGCTTCTTATACTACTATAAATCCTTACAAACTGCAAGCCCCAAAGTTTACACCTACAAACCATAACTAATCTATGTCTATATAACTAATCTTCCTTGCTGTGGACGCTTCTGGGTCTAGGTCTGGTTCGTTCTACTTTGCACTAGAAGTGGATGTTGCATCTTTGAGCTTTTTGTCCATCATGAACTTGAGGACAGTTATCTTTTCTTCAGCATGGCTACATCTATTATTCAAACTGCTAAACTGTTCATGCAAGGAGTGAACTCTGTGTAAGAAAAGGTTCATCTCAGCTCTGTATTTCTCATGGAGAATTCTGCACTGATCTTCAAGTCTTGCTTCCAAACTTCGCACTTGATCCTCCAGGGCTCGCTGCTGCGCTCGCACCTCTTCAAATTCTTCTTGTAAATCCCTGCAGTGGAAGCATTGTTCTGGACGCTCCATTGGCACTGGAAAATACTTGTCTGTGCTGATCGCTTTCTTATCACGGTGTCTCTGGGTTCTTTTCTTGCTACTGGTAGATGCCACCGTGCGTGCAGGGGCCTTAAAGTAACTACCTCGAGCTACTTGAAGAGAAGCAGAAGCAACTCCGCTCTTATAATTTCCCCCTGTGTGATGCCTGATTCCCATGCGCTGAATAGATCTCCTAATCTGAATTCTGATACAAGTCCTATCTACCATACCTGCTCTGTCCCCTGCACTGATTGTTTGCCTGCAATCATAGATTCTATTAACTACGGTACACCAGGCGTTGACTAGCTGCATAGTGTTCATGGTAACGGTTGGAGGGATGAGGTGTTATTACAGCGAAGATTGCCTTTGGAGCGTTCGCATGCCCTGTTGGCACACTTGTCAGCTTCCTTATTCAGTCCACGAAGTATGTGATAGTAGCGGACTTCTTCCAGTAAGTCGTGGAGAATCTGGTTCCTACAATTTATCTGTTGCAATAGGATGTTTGGCGTGCTCTGCCTCAGCGCCATGAGCCTAATGATTATTGCTGAATCGCCAAAGACTATTACTTTCTTTATTCCTATCTTGATCAGTTGAGTGAGACCCTGATACAAAGCCAATCCCTCTGCCCTGTTATTGGATAACTCTCCCAATCCCCATTCAAATTGGAGAATTGTCTCACCGTTAGCATTGCAGATAAGACCCCCTGCACCTCCTTGGCCTGGATTTGATTTTGAAGTGCCATCAAAGAACATGTAGAACCTATTACAGTTACCCAACCAGATTGCAAATTCCGCTTCCTTTAACCTTAGCTTCCAAACACTGCTTGTCTCTTTCTGTTGTATCCTTCCTTGTCTTGTTTCCTGAGTGCTAGTTATAATCCCTTGGGCATAGCTAATCAAATTTCTTTCTTCAGTACTGTAGTTGGTAGCCTCGATCTTGCCTTGAGTGTGGGCTATAATTGCCTCCACCGCTAAATTCTTTGCCTTATGACACATGACTCTGGTATTGCATCCTTTCTCTTGAAAGACCTTTCCGTTTCTTGCCAACCAGATGTGCCAAAGAAGGGTCAAAGGTATGGTGTTCCATATCCTTTGCGTCAAATTGCTCTTCTTCTCTTTCCATGGACAATTTTTCTTCCAGTTATAGACAGTTTCTGCAATAGTTGTCTTGGGCTCCCATGTAACTTCCCCAATTGTGGCCATCTGTCTCCAGCATTCTTCAGCAACCTGGCAATCTATAAACAGGTGTTGTATTGTTTCTTCTGCTTTACAGCAATTTGGGCACCTTGATGGTCCCATTATGCCCCTTTTTTTTAAATTTTCTGCTGTTAGTATCTTCCCTTTCAGGAGTAGCCAAAAAAAGAATTTGACTTTAGGGGGTGCTTCTGCTCTCCAAACCAGTTTCCAGTGGCTCCATATTTCCTGTGGAAAGGTGCTGTCACAAAGATGTTGGTGACCAGCTTTGGCCGTGTATTGGGTTCCCGTTGGGTCCCAACGATAGCCATCTTGCTTGCCTTTTTGAGTTGGAGCTTTACTGTGTAGAAGGTTCTTTAAAGCTGTGATGCTTGCCTCTAGCTCTCTGGGGTAATCCGGTAATTTCCAACCTGTCCATGCTTGAGAGTGATTATCCCATTGCGATATTTGGGCTAAGTACCATATACCTCTATCATTAAGCCAGTTTATGGCAGGGATTGCCTCCATTTTTTATCCAATGGGGTGCTGTCCTAATATGCTGTCAGTGGAAAAATTGATGCTGCTCCCCCCTCCTGGGACCTTTGAAGTGTTCTGAGACATAAAGGGTATGGCTTTCTTGCAGAGCTGCCAAATTTTTGTGCTATCTCTGTTGGGAATATTAGTGTCCATGAGTTGTTGCCTAGTGGTGTTCAGGTATTTTGCCTCTAGAACTGTCTTCCACCATGCTGTGGCCCCTGAGATCATTCTCCAAATTATTTTAGCTCCAAGAGCTAAGTTCAGCAGTTTTGGAGATCTTATTCCAAGTCCTCCTTTTTCCTGAGACTGAATGACATTCTTCCAACTGACCAGATTGAACTTTTTTTTTTCCATTTTCCCTCCTTGCCAGAGAAAATGCCTAAGAGCTCTTTCCATTTTTTGGTGGAAGACCATTGGAGCTTGGTACAAAGAGAAACGGTAAATGGGTAGAGAGGCCAAACCTGATTTTAGTAGTACCAGGCGTCCTGCTGGGTTCAGCCACATAGATCCCCATTGTTGGATTTTTCTCTTTATTTTGTCAAGGATTTCGTTCCAAGTATCAGCCTTCAGTGGTCCCATACTTACCGGCATCCCTAGGTATGTGAAGTGGTTCCAGTTTAGCTTGTATGAGACTTCTAGAATGTTTGCAATGCTGTGGATGGTGTGATTTGATGTGTTCCAACCATAAATACAACTTTTTAACTGATTAACCTTCCCTCCTGAGTATTCCATGAATTGATCTAAGATCTTCTTGAAGCGCCTTGCAATAGTGATGGACGCTCCTCCAATCAAGAGGGTATCATCTGCAAATTGGGAGTGGTTGATGTTCTTTGTACCTTGCTCAAATTTGATGCCAGTGATTAGGCCTATTCTTCGATTGAAATCCAAGGTTTTGCTAAGAGACTCAGCCATGAGGATAAATAAATATGGGGACAGGGGACAGCCTTGTCTAAGGCCTCGAGAGGATTGGAAAGCAGCACAAGGTCTCCCATTGATCAGTGGGGAGATCCATGGATTCGAAATGCAGGCTTTGATCATATTGATGAAGGAGGGGTCAAATCCCATTTTATGAAGGACTGCAAACAGAAAGGAGTGCCTAACCCTATCAAAGGCATTAGCAAGGTCCAGCTTTAGGACAAACCCTTTCTCCATTCGGCTTATGCTTGAGTGAATGGCCTCTTGCACAAGAAGGATGGAGTCAGAGATGTGCCTATTGGGGAGAAAGCCCCCTTGGTTTTCTGAGATCAAAGATGAGAGATAAGGCTTGAGCCTGGATGACAGAATTTTTGTAATTATTTTGTATGTAGAATTGCATAAGGATATTGGTCGAAACCTTGAGAAGGTGGAGGGTCTGTTCTCTTTTGGAATTAAGGCTAGATGGGTTGAGTTGGTGAGTCCCCCCATTTTGCCTTTCTTTAAAACCCAGCGTATCATCTTTAATAGATCTTTTTTGATCATCTGCCAGTACTCTCTGTAAAAACTGATTGGAAACCCATCAGGTCCTGGAGCTTTGTCTGGGTGAAGACCCCAAATTGCTTTTTGAACTTCTTCTTCTTCTACTTCTTGCTTGAGCCTGTTGTTTGTTTCTTGGGTGACTTCTTTGAGCATGTGCTGTAGTAAACTTGTGTAATCCTCCTCACTTTTTTCCTCTGTCAAAAGGTTTTTGAAGTGGTTGGTGGCTGCTTCTTTTATGGAATCCTGGGTATTGTAGCTATTCCCCTCGTTATCCCTAATTGTGCTCACAGTATTTCTGGCCTTTCTAACTGTAGCCTGCTTATGGAAATAAGAAGTATTTTTATCTCCCTCGTGTAGCCACAACTGCCTTGACTTCAGTCTCCATTTAGTTTCTTCATCCCTTATAGTTTGTCTCAGCTGGGTATAAAGTCTTATTTCGTTCTCTTTGGCTTGCTGGGAAATCCCAAAGACTTCAATATTTTGCTGCACTTCCTCAAGGTCTTTCTTAATTTTCTTTTTACTCAACTCAGGCTCTTGGTAATTGTTTTTTGCCCAGTTTTTTAGAGCCTGTCTTGTTCTCTTTAATTTTGTCTCCCAGATATAAGTCGGGGAGCCTTCCACATGTTGGGTCCAAGCCTGCCACACCGCGTCTTTTGCTGCAGGGATACGATTCCAGAGAGAGCAATATTTGAAAGGAAGTGGTCCTAGCTGGCAATGACTGTGCAGAGTAAGCGTTATTGGATAATGGTCAGAGGCGGAGACATTGAGAATGTTTGACTGGCCAGTAGTGAAGGTGGACAGATATGCTATATTTATGAGGAACCTGTCAAGGCGCTCCATGATGTTGCCAACTCCTAATCGTCTGTTGCTCCAGGTATACCTGCGGTTCTTGGGTTTGATATCAACCAGATCTTGCTCCTGCATAATGTTCTCAAGTTGATTTCTAAATGGGTCTGGATTGAAGTTTCCCCCTCTTTTTTCGTTGGCATGCAAAACCAGATTTAAGTCCCCTGCAAGAATGAGATTGTTGTCCTGCTCTTCTTCTATATTTGTTTCCAAAGTGTTCCAGCACACTTCTTTCTCCCTGTATTGATTCGGTGCATAAATATTGTAGATTTTTACCGTTTATCCATCTTCCTTGCTTTCTAGATTAACACTGATCCAGTTCTAATGTATTTTGGTGGGTTTGCAGCTCCATTTGTTACTATCCCACATTGTTAGGATGCCACCTGAGGCTCCTCTTGCTTCACTTGCACAACCACTGTAACGCTTTTGCTGGCTGATGACTCTGTTAATTTCAGATTGATCTTGCTTTGTTTCTTGAACAAGGACGATTTCAGGCTTTTCACTTTGGATTAAATCCTTAAGGGCTGCTATCTTGGAGGGGTGCCCTAGTCCCCTACTGTTCCAGGATAGCATTTTCATCATGGTTTACCGGTTACATGGAGAGGTGCTCGCCTCTCTTTGCCCTTGTTATTATTTTCTTTATCTGAGTGTCCAAGAATGAAAGATTCTATAGGAGTCTGAGAGCCCATGGCGATATCTTTCTGAGTGCTTTCTTCTCTCTGCTGTTTGGCCGATTTTCTGCCAGGCCCGTGTTTTTTGGGGACATCACTGGGCGCTCCATGATCCTTTGAAGAACTTCTGGTTATCCTAGCAGAGGGGGTATCAGGGGAGGGTTGAGAAATGTGAGGGGGAGAGGGTTGGAGAGGAGGATCAGATGAGGGGAAATCAAGCTCGGTTTCTTCCTCAGAGAGAGTCGCGAATGGATTAGAAGATGGAGGAATGGAAGGATCCGAAGATCGAGGGGGAGAGGAGGGGTGATGGTGAGGAGGTTGCTGGGAGGAAGAGGAAGGGAGCTGATGGGATGAGTGGTGATTGGAAGGGTGTTGGTGGGAAGGCCCAGGGGCTTCAGAGTCCGATGGTTTCTGAGGGGGTGATGATTTTTTTCCTTTTAACAGTTTCCCATTGCCCTTCTTGCTCTTCTGATTCTACATTTATGATTTTAGTGCATCTATTTGCAAAATGTCCGTATTCGTGACATACCTTGCATTTGAAGGGTATCCGTTCATAATCCAGCTGCTGAATGTGGCACCAGTCGTCTACCTTCAGTTTGATTGCTTCCGGCAGTCCACGCCCCAGATCAACTTCAACACAAATCCGCGCGCAGGCCTGCATGTTGTCTTTGGGTTCACTGCGGTCTATGTATTTTCCAATCGCGTTTCCTATTGCTTTGACCGAATCGTCGCCCCAGCAGTGAAGAGGGAGATGGGGCAGCCTGACCCAGACTGGAACTGCGCTTGGAATATCTAGCTCTGGATCGAAATCTGGGGTCCATTTGTTGAGATAGAGACCCCTGGAGTCCATAAAGTAAGGCCCGTTTCTGAAGATTAGATCCTTGTCCTCCTTAGTTTCGAAGTGAAAGGTAAAATATCCTCTGCCACAGAATCTGATGGATATTTTGCCTTGGATCTTGTCCGACCAGTTCCGTTCTACCCACCTTTGCACTGTTTTGGGCGAAGGCTATAGTCCTATAAATTGCCCGATTAATCCTTTCTCTGCTAAGGAAATGGCTGCCATGCGAGGAATGGTCGGAGGCAAATGAACTTCCTGTAAAACATCTAGCTTCTTCACAAACTTTGTTGTTGTTGGTCTAGGTCTTTGCTGGGGGAGAGATTTAACCATATTTGAGAAGGCTCGCTGTAGCTCCGGATCCCCACCAGGCGGATCCGGAGGATCCATGATGCTGGTCGATCAAGCTGATGCAGGCAGGCAGGTTCGAAGGCAGGCTCAGGCGCGCGCGCGCACACAGCAATTTGGGGGGACCATGTTTACATGCTTTTCTCCTATAATTGTTAATGTACCTAAATGCAATAAAAACAATGTTGACTCAACCTGATACAGATGGGAAAAGGGGAGATGGATTGCTAAGATCCTGGAGTTTGATTGGATATCAAACCAACAAATTTGGTTAAGGGACAAAGTTTATCTAAGTTTTTGGCATAATCAAATTGTAAAATTTTGGGCATCAATTCAATCGTGCAAGTTTCAAATCCTTCACAGGAGAAGAATCCACAAGAATTATCTCCTACTTCAAAGGAGAAGAAACCACAAGAACCTTCTTCTAGCATAGTACCTATACCACTTCCCTTTCATATTGATGATTTTTTTTTTATTATTATCAGAGTGGTATAAATACATTTTACATTTTTTTATGATTTGAATATTCTCTTGAATTCACAAGGAAGGAATGTAGATCTATTAAACTTAGAGCAACGAAATATTGTATAATAAATGAAAATCTATATTGGAAGGACCCATTGAACATTGTTTTATTGTGTTTGACTGAAAGTTAAACGAAAGGGGTGATTGAACAGTTTCATGAATGAGTCTATGGAGGCCACTATGCTTGGAAAGAGAAAACACACAAAATACTCAAAGCGGGATTTTATTGGCCAAATTTGTTTGCACAAGTTGGTTCAAAGGTACGAAGTTGTATTCCTTGTCAGATTTTGTAGGAAAACAAAGATTAGTTTCACTCCCTCTTATTCTAGTTTCAGTTGAAGCTCCCTTCTTACAGTGGCGACTAGAATTTATTGGTGAAATAGTTACTTCTTAAAGTAATCAATGCAGGTGGATACTTACAACAACTAATTACTTCATAAAGTGGGTAGAGGCTATTTTTGTGAGGAATGTTACTGATTATTTAGTCATGAAATTTATTGAGGAAAACAATATGTCTAGATTTGGTTGTCCAAGACAAATATTTACAAATAATGCTCAAGCTTTTAGTAGCTTAAAATGATTGAACTTTGTAAAAAGGATCAAATTTCATTACATCACTCTACACCTTATTATCATCAAACAAAGGGAATGTGCTAGCAGAATCATCAAACAAAAGTCTGATTAAAGTCATTAAAAAGGTGTTAGAAAATCATAAAAGAAACTAGGATATTCATTTGAAATATGTGGTATAGGAAAACAGAGTTTCACCTAAGAGGTCTACTAATAAATCTCCTTTTCAACTTGTTTATGGAAAATAAGTTATTTTCCCTACTCAATTAACATTTCTAGTCATGAAACTTTTGTAGGATTCATATGAGGAGACTGATGATTTATCAAAAAGGATAAATCAAATCATTGAACTAAATCAGGACAGAGAAGAAGTACAACACAAACTCCTACAATATCAAGACAAGATGAAAATTTTGTTTGACAGAAAATCTAGAGAAATGGATTTCAGACAAGAAGACTTGGTTCTAAGATGGGATCCAAGAAGAGAAAAAAAATGAAAACATAAAAAGTTTAACAATCTCTGGTTGGGACCTTTCAGTATTGTAGAAGTCAAAGGAAATAACACAGGTTCATTCTTTAGAATTTAGAGGGAGAATGTGTCCCATTTCCAGTCAATGGGCGATATCTAAAGCATTACATCTAGCACTGAGTAAGTTTCTCTCGTAATCATTATACATATCCAGTTTCATTTTTTTTTCCAAGAGGAAGTGTGGTTTTTAATAGCAATGACTCCATAAACTATTGGGTCCCTATAATACTAGTGATTACCCCATTACTATTGTAGTTATACCCCTTATTAATATTGTTGTGCCCCTATTGCCCCCATATTGTTATTATTGTGCCCCATAGAATCCCTCTATTGTTATTTTTGTGGCTTTATATTATTATTGTTAGGTCGGCTGGATTATATTGTGACTCCTTAGACTCCTATATATAGAAAGGAGGTTTTGTCATTTGAATCATCAAAGAATTGTTCATTTATGTAATGTAAAGGAGGTTTCCCCCTCGAAGAGGTTGAATTCTAAGGCGTTGATCTAGCTTTTCTATCTTTTCTTGAGCTGGTTTCCTAACATTTGGTATCAGAGCTTTGGATTCTAGGGTTTCGCTGCTCCAAACAGGTCATCGTGGCATTTTCACTATAACTTTTTTTTTGCGACGTTTCAAAAGTTTCAAAAAAAATCCATTTGAGAAGAAATCACGCTGAACCTCGGGTCTGAATTTCAGAGCTTTTCGCGCTATATTTGTGGAGATATGATCTGAGGAAGTTGGTCTTTTTGCAGACTCCTGAATTACATTCCAAACAGGTGACCTGGGGAAAATCGTCATAACTTTCTCTCTGGGGATCGGATTGAAATTTCATAAGAAGGTACAGAAAGAGGACGGACTGTAGTTTCTTGTATGCATTTTTTAGATCAAAAGGTCGAAACAGTGACTCGTGGCACGTTGTACAAGTTTGCTCTACTATAATCAAGTCACTGTGGGAGATTTCGCATAACTCTTCCTTGGAGAATCCAATTTGGGTCAGACTTGTGGCATTGGAAAGAGGACACAGAGAGCTACTACAGATCACAAATTCAGAACTAGATGATCGAAAAGTACAAAGATACATCAGAGGCAATATCGAGCTCCTACAAAGTGAAAAAAGGTGTGTAGATTTTCTTAAATTTTTGCTTAAGCTTGGTTTGAAAATTTGTTTTGAAGGAATTCAAAGGGCATAATAGAGCATTATTATCAGTAACTGATGCCCCGAGGAAAGAAAATGCAAACACCTAGTAAGGAACCTGAAAGCTCTAGCATGACTCATGAAGAAGAAGAAGAAATGCTATATGATATATCAAAATTACAAGAACAAGTGCAACAAGTGTCACTTGCACAAAAAGCAACAGAATCTAAGATGGATGGTTTAAGGAAAGATGTAGAAGCTAAGATGAATGGTTTAAAGAAAGGCGTAGAAGCTAAGATGGATGGCATGGAAGCTAAGGTGAATGGAATGGACGCTAAAATTGATGGCATGGATGATAAGATGGAAGAATTGAAGATAAATATGAATAAGTTGCTACAAGAAATGGTCACTAAGGGTGAAAGGGTACTAAAGGAAACTCATGATGAGAACAAAAGAAATGTTAATCATGATTCCATAGACTCTAATGTTGGATCGAAGACTCACCATGTTCCAAAAATCGATATGAGGAAGTTTGATGGCAAGGATCCCGCCACATGGATATTACAGATGGAGCAATTCTTCGATCTCAATAATGTGAAAAACACACAAAAGGTACGTATGGCAACTTTATATTTGGAACCAAATCAGTTTGTATGGTATCAATGGCTTTGCTCTCGTAAACAATTTATCACTTGGGCAATTTTTACGGAAGAATTGATAGCACATTATGAGGATACAAAAAGCAACACTTTTTTTAGCCAATTGATAAGTCTCAAACAAAAGGGTTCAATAATGGAGCACATTGAGGAGTTCCAAAAATTGAACATAAGGGTAAAAGATATTCCAGAGGAGCATAGGATTGATGTGTTCATAGGGTCTTTAAAGGATAATATCCAACATGATGTTCGCCTTTGGGAACCTGATTCATTAGAGAAGGCATTCAGGTTAGCAAGAAAAATGGAAAGCAAAATTATGGCAACCAGGAAGCATACCACTCACAACTATAAAGACGGAAGTGTTGTTGCCCCTAGTCTTCCACAACCTATAAGGTTGACACCACAACAATTGGAAGAAAAAAGAGCAAAAGGGCTTTGTTACAGTTGTGATAGCAAATACACTAAAGGTCATAAGTGTGCTGAGAAGAAATTATTCTACATAGATTGTGAAGAGGAAGAAGAAAAGGAGCAAGAAAGGTCAAAAGAAGAGGATATACTCCAGGAACAAAGCCTAGATGAAGAACAAATAAATCCGACCATATCTTGTAATGCATTGGCGGGAATTACCACTCCTCAAACCATCAAGATAGAAGGACAAATCAAGAAGAAAAAGGTAATAGTGTTGATTGATTCAGGAAGCACCCACAATTTTATTCATTGTAAGGTAGCAAAAGAATTGAATTGCTTCCTATATCCAGCACCAGAGTGTCAAGTGATGATTGCAAATGGAGGAACAATAAATTGCTCTGGAAAGTGCCATAATATCAAGCTATCCATGGGAGAATATGTATTGACTAGCCCAATGCTTTCCATTCCAATGGGAGGTGCTGATGTTGTACTAGGAGTCCAATGGCTACAATCCTTGGGTACAATAGCTTTTAATTTTCAAGAACTTTTCATCAAATTTTCTACGGAAGGAAAGGAAGTTGAATTAAGGGGTATTGCAGGGAAACCAGGAAAGATAATCAGCTCTAATGGTATGACAAAGCTTCTAAAAAAGGAGCAAAGAGGTGTAATTGCACAATTATGTTCGCTAGATGTTTCCACATCGGAATCATCTATTTCTCCAGATCTCCAAAAAGTCCTGGACAATCATTCCAAGGTATTTGAGACTCCCAAAGGTCTCCCACCTATGCGTGATCATGATCATGCTATTCATCTGATTCCAGGAAGTGTTCCTCCAAACATCAGGCCGTACAGATATCCCTATGTCCAAAAGAGTGAAATTGAACGTATGGTTGCAGAAATGCTAGAGGCTGGTATAATTCAACCGAGTCAAAGTTCTTTCTCTGCTCCAGTAGTATTGGTGCACAAGAAGGATGGATCATGGCGCATGTGTCCGGATTATAGGGAGCTCAACAAGCTCACTATTAAAGATAAGTTCCCCATTCCTGTCATTGATGAATTACTGGATGAATTGCATGGATCAATTTACTTCACCAAGTTGGATCTTCGTTCAGGATATCATCAAATCAGAATGAAGATTGAAGACATTCCGAAAACAGCATTTAGAACTCATGAGGGTCATTATGAATTTTTGGTCATGCCTTTTGGCCTTACCAATGCACCTTCAACATTTCAAGGTTTGATGAATTCAATTTTCAAACCATTCCTTAGAAAATTTGTGTTAGTATTTTTTGATGATATACTAATCTACAGCAAGTCTTGGAAGGATCATGTTGAACATGTTGACAGGGTGCTACTATTGGAGGAGAAACAATTATATGCAAAAAGATCCAAATGTTTCTTTGGAGTCCAGGAGGTGGAATATTTGGGTCATATTGTATCTCATGAAGGAGTTAAGGTAGACCCTAGCAAAATTAAAGCCATTAAGGAATGGAAAATCCCCACATCCATAAAGCATCTGCGAGGATTTCTCGGGTTGACAGGGTATTATCGCAAGTTTGTTAAGAATTATGGGAGAATAGCAGCACCTCTAACAACATTATTGAAGAAAGATGCATTTTCATGGACTCCAGAAGCAACAAAGGCCTTTGAACATCTTAAAGAGGCAATGTGCCAAGCACCGGTCTTAGCTACACCGGACTTCACAAAAACCTTTATTGTGGAATGTGATGCTTCAGGAAATGGAATTGGTGTTGTTCTAATGCAAGATGAAAGACCCATTGCTTTTGAAAGTCGTCCAATCAAGGGAAAGTTTTTAAGCAAAGCTATTTATGAGAAGGAAATGTTGGCAATACTCCATGCACTTAAGAAATGGCGACCCTACCTAATGGGAAGACACTTCAAGGTAAAAACGGATCATGATAGCCTTAAATACTTTTTAGAACAAAGATTATCCTCTGAAGAGCAACAAAAGTGGGTCACAAAGATGTTGGGTTATGACTTTGAAATCATCTACAAAAAAGGGAAGCAAAATGTGGTGGCAGATGCACTCTCAAGAAAGGATGAGGATGTGGAAGCATTGTTGTGTGCCATTTCTATTATCCAACCAGATTGGATAAACGAAGCAAGGGAGGAATGGAAGAATGACGAAGAAGTGTGGGCACTTATTCGAAAGTTACAACAAGATTCCAGTACGTCTGATACATTTAGCTGGCAAAATGATTCGTTATGGTACAAAGATCGCTTATACCTCTGTAAGAATTCCCAGCTAAAACAAAAGATTCTTATGGAATTGCACACTTCTCCCTTAGGAGGGCACTCAGGATTTTTAAAAACTTACCACAGGGTTAAGAAGGAATTTTTTTGGGATGGCCTTAAATCAGATATTCAAAAGTTTGTGGCGGAATGTTTGGTTTGCCAACAAAATAAAGTTGAAACAATTAAGACACCGGGTCTATTACAACCTTTATCCATTCCAAGCCAACGTTGGGAGGAGGTTTCAATGGATTTTATCACAGGTTTACCCAAGTCTGAGGGAAAGAGTGTCATCATGGTGGTAGTTGACAGACTTACCAAGTATGCACACTTTTGTGCATTATCACATCCATTTAAAGCCAGTACAGTTTCTACTGCATTTATGGAAACAATTCAAAAGCTACATGGAAACCCAAAGATTATTGTAAGTGACAGAGATCCCATTTTCACTGGAAATTTTTGGACAGAATTATTTTCTTGTCTTGGTACTCAGTTAGCTCATAGCTCATCTTATCATCCTCAATCTGATGGGAAAACTGAGATAGTAAACAAATGTTTGGAAGGATATCTTCGTTGCTTTGTATCTGATAAACAGACACAATGGGTCAAATGGTTGCCTCTGGCTGAATGGTGGTATAACACTTCCTTCCATACAGCAACAAAAATGACCCCATTTATGGCACTTTATGGGTATCAACCACCATCCATCACATCATATTTAAGAGAAAATTCTAAGGTTCAGGCAGTGGAACATCACATCGAACATCAACAACAAGTCCTCCAACTCTTAAAGGATAACCTCGTGTTGGCACAGAATAGAATGAAACAACAGGCAGATCAACATCGCAGTGAAAGAAGTTTTGATGTAGGTGATTGGGTATTCCTACGGCTACAACCATATAAGCAAATGTCCCTCAAGCAAGCTAAGAAGGATAATAAATTATCACCAAAGTATTATGGTCCGTACAAGGTGTTGCAAAAGATTGGTACTATGGCATACAAATTGGAGCTTCCTGCAGCTTCTCGATTGCACCCAGTTTTCCATGTTTCATGTTTAAAGAAGGTTATAGGCGACAAGCTCCCAGTTCAAACAATATTGCCAGAACTTGACGAGGAAGGAAAAATTATATTGGAACCGGAAGCAGTCACAGAAACAAGAACTCGACAGCTACGAAATCGATCAATTTCAGAGTATCTTATCAAGTGGAAGAACTTATCCGCTGAAGATTCCACATGGGAGGATGAGAATTTTATGCAGAAGTATCCAGAACTACTCAAGCGTTGAGGACAACACTTTTTTGAAGGAGAGGGGCATGTTGGGTCCCTATAATACTAGTGATTACCCCATTACTATTGTAGTTATACCCCTTATTAATATTGTTGTGCCCCTATTGCCCCCATATTGTTATTATTGTGCCCCATAGAATCCCTCTATTGTTATTTTTGTGGCTTTATATTATTATTGTTAGGTCGGCTGGATTATATTGTGACTCCTTAGACTCCTA
This sequence comes from Pinus tabuliformis, assembly GCA_031772625.1. Lineage (NCBI taxonomy): Eukaryota > Viridiplantae > Streptophyta > Pinopsida > Pinales > Pinaceae > Pinus > Pinus tabuliformis. The sequence goes on along the minus strand of CM062815.1, from coordinate 755,617,552 downwards.
TATATAGAAAGGAGGTTTTGTCATTTGAATCATCAAAGAATTGTTCATTTATGTAATGTAAAGGAGGTTTCCCCCTCGAAGAGGCTGAATTCTAAGGCGTTGATCTATCTTTTCTATCTTTTCTTGAGCTGGTTTCATAACATAAACCAAGGAGAAGGCACATCGATCTGCACATTCTCTGCATCTCGTAGGGGAAGAAACCCCCATATGGAGCCTCTTGTAGCATCCATTGTCCTTTTATTTTTATTTTCAGATTTATTGCAAAAATAAAAATAAAAAACAAATATTATGTTATAGCAGAAATAAGAGGAAATGCATAAATTTGAAAGAAATGACTTATTTTATATTATTAATGGCTTTTGAATGTGAGAAACCCACGAGAAGATCTGAGTCATCAGCTTGGAAGGAAACAGATCCGATGGTAATTATGCGGTTAAAAAGCGCAAGGGTTAATTAAAAATCGGACGCGATAAATTATAAAATGGGGTTAAAACCTTACTTAATCAAAGTCGTCCGCTTGAAGGTACTAGATTTGACGGTAGTCTCACGGTCAAGTAGAATGAGGTTTATTTCGAAAATCAGACATGATGGCGTATGAAATGTAGTTTAATCCATTGAAGTCCAGGTCAATCATAGTCATTCATCGAAAGGGACGAGATTTGACGGATATCGCGTTGAAAAGTGAATGGATGTTATTTTTAAAATCTGACCCGAGAAATATTTTAATTCTCAGTTTTGTTTCTTATCAGGTTCACGGGGAAGTCAAACTGTTGAAAAAATGGACGTGATAAGGTTTTTTTCAACAGGCTTAAAGTCTCGTTGAGTTCCGAAGGATCAGATTATCCATTGAATGAGTGATTGGACAGTGATCGCGCTCAGGTGGACCCAATATGTAATGAATTGGGGCTTAGTCCCTTTGGTTTCTAGTGACGGTGATTGGTCTGATTTCCTTGTGTTTTGGCCAATCACAACACTTCCCATATGTATGTAGGCCCATAACCCACAAGTCCATCGCACGGAGTTCTTGTAAAGTTGTAGTTTGCTTTGTTAAAACAATCTAACTGTCATCGGGACATCTACAGGGTTACAGCTTGCAGAATAACACTCAGACCACATACTCAAGCCACAAATTCGAACAACAAACAGTCATCACCTTCTAATTTCTGTTACCTCTTGTTATTTTGTTTTCTTGAGGAGAATGAGGTGTCTTTTACCCTCCATTGTAATATTCTGTAACAACTTTTACTTTAGAAAGTTAGGAGATAGTTAAGCAGTTTGACAGTTTTGGTGATTACCAAATGTCTCATAATGTATAAAAAGAAGAAAATTTACAGAGAAATGGTTCGAATTTTGAAGAACCTGGAGACTAGGCCACTGTATTCTTGATAAAACTGTTGATTAATGAAATAATCAGAAGTTTTCCACACATTGTTGGGTATGATTTTGTGACTTCTTTGTTATGTGTCATCATATGTATTATCCTTTTAAGTATGGTAATGAAGCAGCGGGTATTTATTTGCTTATGTAAATGAAGTTAAAATTCCTTAAAAGAGCGCTCCTATACTTGAAGTTCCTACCTCTACAATCCTTCTAAGTTACAGATAGTAGTTTCTATGTAAAACAACATATTGTCTTTAACTTCTTTAAGTGTCATAGATTGTAGATTATGTGTAAAAAATCATATTGTCTTTGACTTCTCTTAGCATTCTTCATTCAACATTCATATTCAGCAATCAAATGACATTTGAGACTTTCATGTCACCTAAGTATTGAGGGTTAAAACAAGGTCTTTCAGGTCCTTCATTTGAGAATACAACATACAATTAAGTGACAACTAAGTGACATAAACAATAAACATTAATGTCTTAAGCACAATTTCTACACAGCCAATAAATTGGTTTCTTAAGGGACAACATTAATTGGCGTCGTTGCCGGGGAGAGAAGACAAGAACACTTTTCCCTGGGTTTTTAATATTTTCCCCTGGTTGTTCAGTGAGGAGGAAATATTTGGTTGTATTGAACAAAATAATAACTCTGGCTCCAAAGAGGCCCCATACAAGGTCAGATACCTCACAGTAGAAAGTTCAAGCCCTTTCAGACCCTGAGAGGCTAGTTTCCAAGAGGGTTGGAAGGCCAAAAACTCCACTTACACCAAGTCCTACACTATCTACACCTAGCAGTAGTTCAACTCATTTTTCATCCAAACATTCATCATTTATTGACCAAGAGTCACCTTTTACATCCAATTCATTTCAAGAACCCAACTATCAAGAACAGTCTCTAGAGTCTGTTTCTTTTTCAGTATCTGCTATAGTTATTCAGCCTAAACCTATAACTACATTTCCACCTTCTCATACTCCATTTACCCCTCAGTCAGGTTCCACATCTGCTAGTAATCAAGGTTTAGTAAGTTCAGGAGAAAACATGGCAGCACCTGCTTTCTTGATGAATAGGTATGCACCTATTCAATTGCCACAACAATTGAATCAAATGCCTCAAGAGTACTTGAAGATTCTTCCTCATTTCACAGGGGAGGATGAACAAACAACAAGAGAATCATATAGAAGTATTTTGTAATTTTGCAAAGAATCTAAATGTTGAACAGCTGGATGTTGTTCTAAGATTTTTTGTCCAATCCTTAGATGGAGAAGCAAGAAAATGGTTTAAAGGGATTCCTAATAACTCTATTCCTACATGGGAAGAGATGGAGCCCCTGTTCACCTAGAGATGGGGAGAAAAAAGAGACCATGGGTATTCACTCATAGAGTTTAATGCTATTAAGAATAAATCTGATGAAAGTGTTGTTGAATTCATCAAAAGGTTTAATAAATAGTACAATAGTCTTCCAATGGAGATTAAGTCCCCTCCTGCCGGTGCAAAAATAACTTTTGCAGGGGCTTTTGAGTCAAATTTTTGATTCACATTGAGGGAGAGAAGATCTGCAACCCTTGATTAGATCCAAACTGATGCCTTAGAGATAGAAGCAAATATGGTGGCTGCAGGTAAAGCACCAGAGACACAGCCTATCCAATATAAGGGAAATGCTAAAGTGGAATCCTCTCAAAATCAAACATTAGAGGATATGAGTAATGTAATTAAAACTTTGTCAAATAAATTGATTAAATTATAGTTGGAGAGTAATAATTCTCAGAGGCAAGCACAATAGAACAAAAAATTTAATCCTCAGTATAGAAGACAACCTCTGCAAATCTTGCAGAAGGAGAGAAAAGATCAAGATCAGATTCAAGCACCACTGTATTTAGAGGCAGATTCTGATGAAGTACCAGAGCATTCCAGGGACCATGATGATCAAATTTCCACATTGTATGCAGTAGATGAAGATGAACTAGGTGTTGAGGGAGAAGAAAATGAATATGCTGAAACAAATGCCATCTATGATGAGAATGAAATTGATGATTATTGGAAGCAGTTTTCTGATTTTATGTAGGCATAATTACATAAGAAATATGACTTGAGATCAAGGAAAAGATCTAGAAGTCAAGAAGATGAAGGTGAGCAGCAAGTTCCAGCTCCCTTACAGAAGGCGACTCCACAAGAACCACAGCCTGCAAAGAAATTGAATAAAGGGAAGCAGCAGCAGAATACAAATAGCAAGACTCAAATGCTTCAAGGTGAGTCTTCTCAAGACAAAAGTGATAAAATTCCTTTAGAAAAACCTGTTTCCATTTCACAAGAGGTTTCAATAATGAAGAGAAGTGAAGATGAAAATGAAAGAAGTAATAAGCAGTTCATGTGTTTATTCTGACTAAGGAATTAGAGAAAATCAGGATTCAAGTGCCCCTCACAGAGTTGGTCAAAACACCAGTTTATCAAAGGGAGATTGGTGAGTTTATTAATCTATCTTTGAATGTGAATATAAATGACACCGTGAATCTGCAAGAAGATAAACTAGTAGTGGTTTTTGCTCCACATGTGGATGAGGTAGATTCTTCAACACCTCCTTTCTACATTTCTCTATTGATTCATGATTTCCTCTTACACAACTGTATGTTTGATTCAAGAGCTTCACATAACCTTATGCCATTATCAGTGATGAAACAACTAAACCTACAAGTTACTAAACCTTACAGAGAGTTGTATTCTTTTGATTCAAATAAAGTCAAGTGTCTGGGGGTCATTAAAGATATGGTGGTGTCACTAGCCCAGATCCCAACTAGAAGCTTGGTAGTGGATGTAGTGGTAGCAGATATCCCTGCTAGGTTTGGAATGTTGCTATCTAGGTCATGGAGGGCTAAATTGGGTGGTGTTTTGAAGCTAGATTTTACTTATGTTGTCATACCAATTTTTGGTGGAGAAGAAAGGAGGTTGTACAGAGGGACAAGATTTGTAAAGGCAATCACAAAGAATGGAGCAAGTAATTCACCTGTATATAGCCAAGAGAAAGATGACTTTTCTTGCTTCGTGCTGCATGACAATGCAGAGTTGGTTGAAGATAACCAGAGGCAGCTTACTTCAGCCAATGTAAATACAAAGTTGCAAACAGAAGGGGTGTGGAAGTGCTTCTTTGATGGAGCCTATTCTAAAGAAGGAACAGGTGTTGGTTTCCTTCTAATTGCACCTGGAGGTAATATGTTCCCTTTTTATTTTAAATTAGAGTTCAAAGCAATAAACAATGTGGCAGAATATGAATCCTTGATCATTGCTCTGCAAACAACAAAACAAATGGGAGTTCAGTCAGTTTCTGTTTTTGGAGATTCAGAGCTGATTATAAAAAAAATAAAGAACCATTGTGAGACAAAACACCCTAGGCTTAGGGCATACAGAAATGAAGTGTTGGATTTGGTTGAGAACTTCTTTGAAGCTTTCAACATTCACTTCATTCCAAGATATGGAAACAGATTAGAAGACTCTTTGGCTGTGGCTGCTAGTAATTTTAGGCCTCCTATTAATCCAAAGCTAAGATATGAGGTTGAAATGAGGCATAAGCCTTCTATTCCTGATAATATAAATCACTGGTATATTTTTGAAGATGATCAGCAGATTAAGGAATTCTTGACTATGATTGAAAATTTTCAAGGCACAGAGATTGATCAAGATGAAGCAACAGAAGGTGTAGAAGTAAGTGGTTTGAAAAATTCTATAGTTGATCAAAAGATTATTCAATTGAAAGATAATACTCTGCCAAGGGGACTTGTCCCTCTTGAAAGGCTTTTTAACTCCAATGATGTAGTTGTTAGTTTAGAGAAAATTCCACAGGATGAGCAGATTCAAGGTCAAAATATTGGAACCCAGAAGAAGCCCAGGTTAGTCAAATTATTTAATGGAGTTCCACTTAATTATAAGGAGAGATATCTTAAGCTTTTCAAGGACTATGTTGATGTTTTTTCTTGGTCCTATGAGGATCTTAAAACATATGATGTAAGTATTATTCAACACAATATTCCCTTGAAAGAGGGGATTAAGCCATTTAATTTACCATTGATTGAGAAAGAAGTCAAAAAGCTACTTGATGCCAAAATAATAGTTCCACTCAGGTACTCTGACTAGGTGGCAAATTTAGTGCCTGTAAGGAAGAAGAATGGAGAGATAAGGCTATGTGTGGACTTTAGAAATCTCAATAGGTCCTCCTTGAAACATAATTATCCGTTACCTAAAATGGATCATGTACTGAAAAAGGTAACAGGATCATTCAGGATGTCAATGCTATATGGGTTTTCTGGGTATAACCAGGTGGTTGTGGGTAAAGAAGATAATAAAAACACCGCATTCACAACTCCTTGGGGAACCTTTATGTCTGCTAGAATGCCTTTTGGGTTGATGAATGCAGGTGCTACATTTCAGAGGGCTATGGACATTGCTTTTGTGGGTGATAAGTTTGTAGTGATATACCTGGATGACATCACTGTTTTATCTAAGTCTGATGAGGAGCATCTGGACCATATTAAAAATATTTTTGAGAAATGTAGAAAATTTGGGCTTTACTTGAATCCTAAGAAGTCTATTTTTGCTCTAGAAGAGGGAAAATTGTTGGGGCACATTGTTTCTAGAGATGGAGTGAAGATAGATCCAACAAGAGTGCAAGTTGTACAGAAAATACCCTTACCCAGGTGTAAGAAGGACATTCAGAAATTTCTGGGACAAATAAACTTCTTAAGGAGGTTTGTGTCCAATTACGTTGAAATTGTAAAAGAAATTACTAATATGTTGAAGAAGGAAAATGAAGTGCATTGGAACAAGGAAGCCAAAGAGTCCTTTTCCAGGATTAAAGAAGCATTACAAGTAGCTCCAGTTTTAATTAGCCTTGGTTATCAAAAGCCTTTTCAAGTTTTTTCATTTGCATCATCTAATTCGATAGTTGTTGTTTTGTTGCAGAAGAATGATGAAGAAAAGGAGCAGCCAATTGCTTTCTTTAGCATGATTCTCAAAGATGTTGAACTAAAGTATAATATTCTAGAAGACAGGTATATTCTTTGGTAAAAGCTCTAAAGGCCTTCAGGACTTATGTGTTGCAGTCACAGATCATTGCTTATGTGCCAAATGTTGTACTAAAGGATGTCTTAGTCCAGAGTGATGTGGAAGGCAAAAGAGGAAAATGGATAGCCAAGATCCAAGAGTATTACTTGGACATAAAGCCCACAAAGCTGGTGAAAGGGCAAGGATTGTCAAAGATGTTGACAGAGTCAAACTTTCAGGCATTGGGAATCAACTTGCTGACACCTGTGTATGAATAAATAATTGAAGAAGGTGAAAAGAAATCAAATCCAGGTATGAAGATCAGGTACAATTTTTTATGTTCAGAATGGTACAAACACATAGTCCATTATTTGTGTTTTCTCTCTTGTCCTCAACCTTTGGATAGAACAAAGTGTAGAGCATTAAAGATAAAAGCACAGCCATATGTGGTTGTTGAGGGCAGATTGTATTGGAAGGATCTTGTAGGAATTTTGTTATTATGTTTAACAGAGGATGAATTTACAGAGATCATTAAAGATTATCATGAGAAGTTATGTGGAGGAAATTATAGTTCGAAGGCTGCTGCACATAAAATCCTCCAGGCAAGGTTTTATTGGCCTACTCTATTTGGTGATACATCGAAGTTTGTCAGAAGTTGTCAGAAGTGTCAGCTTTTTGCTGAGAAGAAGAGGTTAGCTCCCTTGCCTTTGATCCTAGTCTTCATAGAAGAACCATTTAGACAATGGGGACTAGATTTTGTTGGAGAGATTAACCCACCTTCAAGTGGACAACACAAGTGGGTTCTTACAACTACTGATTATTTCACCAAGTGGGTAGAAGCTATACCTACTAAAAGGGCAAATGACTAGGTGGTGATGAAGTTCTTAGAGGAAAATATTTTCAGCAGATTTGGATGCCCTGTCAAAATCATAACAGACAATGCTCAAGTCTTCAGTTCAAGTAAGTTTGTTGCTTTTTGTCAAAAGTATAATGTTATTTTATCTCATTCAACAGCTTATCATCCACAGGGAAATGGATTGGCTGAATCCACTAACAAAACATTGATGAAGATCCTTAAGAAAATTATTGCAGAGAATCAGAAAGACTGGGATTCTAAATTAAAGTTTTCTCTATGGGCTGTTAGAGTGACTACAAGAAGGTCTACAGGCAAATCACCTTTTGAGTTAGTGTATGGGACTCAAGCTCTGTTCCCAAGTCAGCTTGTGAAGCCTGTGATTGCAATGATTCAAGAGGCAAAAGAAGAACCCAATGATCTGATAAGAAGGATGCATAAGGTAGTGGAAATGAGTGAAATCAGGAATAAGGCAAGAGACAACTTGATTATGTATCAATCAAAGATGAAGAGTTTTTTTGACAAAAAAGCCAAATAGATTGATTTTAAATTTGGAGACCTGGTATTAAGGTGGGATACTAGAAGAGAAGATAAGGGTAAATATGGGAAGTTTGATCCTCTCTGGTATGGCCCATTCAACATTATAGAAGCAAGGGAAAATAATACATTCATCCTGGAGAACCTTGATGGTGAATCTTTACAGCTGCCTGTCAATGGGTAGTACCTCAAACATTACTTCCAGTTCTGAAGCACAAGCATCCTGTCATTGTAGATACCAGAGTAAATTCATTGTACAAATTCCATAGAATTTAAATTGGCTAAGCAATATGTGACTCCATGCCTGAGGTGAAGGCACTGATCTACAGTTATTAGTGCTTCTGTGGCAAAAGCACTATCCCCAGGTGGAGCCAAATGTTGTAGCATCCATTGTCCTTTTAATTTTATTTTCAGATTTATTGCAAAAATAAAAAAATAAATCAAATATTATGTTATGACGAAAATAAGAGGAAATGTGGAAATTTGAAAGAAATGACTTATTTTATATTATTAATGGCTTTTGAATGTGAGAAACCTGCGAGAAGATCTGAGCCGTCATCTTGGAAGGCAACAAATCCGACGGTAATCGCACGGTTAACAAGCGCGAGGGTTAATTCAAAATCGGACGCGATAAATTATAAAATGGGGTTAAAACCTTAGTTAATCAGAGTTGTCTGCTTGAAGGCAACAGATCTAACGATAGTCGCGCGGTCAACTAGAACGAGGTTTATTTCGAAAATCGAATGTGATGGTGTATGAAATGCAGTTTAATCCATTGAAGTCGGGATCAATCGCAGCCATTCATCGAAAGGGGCGAGATCCGACGGATATCACGTCGAAAAGTGAATGGATGTTATTTTTAAAATCGGACCCGAGAAATTTTTTAATTCTCAGTTTTATTTCTTATCGGGTCTATGGAGAAGTCAAAGGGTTGTTGAAAAAATGGACGCGATAAGGTTTTGTTCAACAGGCTTAAAGTCTCGTTGAGTTTCGAAGGATCAGATCATCCATTGAATGAGTGATTGGACGGTGATCGCGCTTAGGTGGACCCGATATGTAATGAATTGGGGCTTAATCCCTTTGGTTTCCAGTGACGGTGATTGGTCGGATTTCCTTGTGTTTTGGCCAATCACAACACTTCCCATATGTACGTGGGCCCATAACCCACAACTCCACGCACAGATTTCTTGTAAAGTTGCAGTTTTCTTTGTTAAAATAGTCTAACTATCATCAAGACATCTACAAGGTTACAGTTTGCAGAATAACACTCAGACCACATACTCAAGCCACAAATTCGAACAACAAACAGTCATCACCTTCTAACTTCTGTTACCTCTCTTTTTTTTTTTTTCTTGAGGAGAATGAGGTGTATTTTACCCTCCATTGTAATATTTTGTAATAACTTTTACTTTAGACAATTAGGAGATAGTTAAGAAGTTTGACGATTTTGGTGATTACCAATTGTCTCATAATGTATAAAAAGAAGAAAAATTACAGAGAAATGGTTTGAATTTTGAAGAACCTAGAGAGTAGGCCACTGTATTCTTGATAAAACTGTTGATTAATGAAAGAATCAGAAGTTTTCCACACATTGTTGGGTATGATTTTGTGACTTCTCTGTTATGTGTCATCATATGTCTTCTTCTTTTAAGTATGGTAATGAAGCAGTAGGTCTTTATTTGCTTATGTAAATGAAGTTAAAATTCCTTAAAAGAGCGCTCCTATACTTGAAGTTCCTACCTCTACAATTCTTCTAAGTTACAGATAGTAGTTTCTATGTAAAACAGCATATTGTCTTTAACTTCTCTAAGTGTCATAGATAGTAGATTCTGTGTAAAACAACATATTGTCTCTGACTTCTCTTAACATTCTTCATTCAGCATTCATATTCAGCAATCAAATGGCATTTTGAGACTTTCATGTCACCTAAGTATTGAGGGTTAAAACGAGGTCTTTCAGGTCCTTCATTTAAGAATACAACCTATAATTAAGTGACAACTAAGTGACATAAACAATAAACATTAATGTCTTAAGAAAAATTTCTACACAGCCAAGAAATTGGTTTCTTAAGGGACAACAGAACCGATGTTGTAACTTAATTTTGTCTATGCAATTTATCTTTTAAATTGTATGGTTTCCAAAAAAAAAAATTACGTTAAATTTTTCATCCACTTTGTACTAAAAGTGAGCATATGTTAAATGTCGCTTTAGATTCATTTTGGTGTGAATTTTTTATTAAAAAAAACTTCACCAAAGAAGGTAACATTGAAACATCTTTGGATGCTCTAGATCATCACCGCTAACATCAATAGTCAATGAACAATTGTGGGACCCCCCGCACTCCCAGCAATTAACGAAGGGTGGGGGGTCTGCAAAATGGTATTCTTTTTACCACTTGATATGACATGTCCACTTTTTAGCAATTGCGGGACCCCCCCTCAATAAACCACTTACTGTTGTCACCCCCTGCAAACCACCTCTGCCATCACTCCCACCATTTTCACCCACCAGAGTCACTTCTGCCAAAATGACCTCTGCTACATTTCCCAATAATTTAACCATTTGACTGTTAAGCTATTAAATTTCTCCCACCAACATCCTACGTATCATTTATGGACGTGCCAATAATGACTATTCAAACAAAATTATTTAAAACCTATTTGTAAATCCCAGTTGACTTCTATCAAGTGTATTGTTTTTCATTCTTCCATTGTTCACCAGATTACTCAGTGACACCAAATCACCGAATTGAAGCAAATAACTAGTGCTACCAGTCACCAATTCACCAGGTATTCTCTTTCAAGCATTCTCTGTTCTTTTATTTTTCCAAATGGCCAGTCAAAAGAATAAATCTAAGTTGATCATTGAAATCCAAATTGTAACTCTTGTACCCAATTTAGACGAATTCCCTCTAGTCGATACCTAATTTAAAATCACATAGACCCAATGTGAATTTGATCTATATGAGCTACATAATTTTCCATTTCAGAAACTCGAGGATGTTAGTGGTGGATTCTATTTCTAGGAGTCCATGTTACCCCAATTCAATTTCCCTCAAACCCATCATTTCCCTGAATTCGTAACTTGGTGTGAAAATCGTTACCTACCAAGTCAAAGAGCCATAGTTGCTCAAAACATTGAGATTTTGTTTTTCACAACCCTAGAGTCAGTTTGCCAAGTTTTTCAGATAAACCCTTAGAGTTATCTTTATCCTCTTTTAGTTGATTCCTTGATGGAAATTTATAAAAAACTTTCCTTTCAGGAGCAAGCTCATATTTTTTAGTCCTTTATACCTGAAAAATCAGAAATGCCTTAAACCAATCCACCATATTCTTCTGCTATCTTTCTAGAAATTTCCAGACAGGTTATTTAAATGGTTTTTTGCCTCTTAGGTTACTAAAATGATTAGTGGATTAATGAAGTAATTTTAGGATTTTTGTCAGTATTTTCATCTGGCAAAAAACTCTCAGTCCTTTTTAATTTTACTCATTTTTTATTACATTTTTTCATGAACAGTTTCTAAAATTTAGTGCTAAAGGGTATTTTAAGCATAAATCAATCTTGGTCTATCTATTCTTGTACCACCAATTAGAAATATTCAAAATCCCATAGCAAAAGTTGGATTCACATGGAAGACCATAGTTTATTATCCACTTGACTTCTTTGATTAGGAAAAATTTAGAGGAATATTCTTTCAATGATTTTGCGAATCAATTTTTATATATATAATTGTGTCTCCTTAGCAGTGATGCATTTCCAAGTATATCTACAGAGATCAAAAGGATCTTGCATCTTAGTCAGTAATCAAAAGTAAGAGATTGGTATCTTTATCAAAAATTTACAAAATCAAAGTTTATGGTTGTGAATTTACCCCATATAAACTGCCAGTTTTCGTGCCTATGACAATTTTTTCTCTAGAATTCATTAGGCAAAGGATGAGCATGGATGAAATTCATTTTGTGTCTAGGAAGAAAAAGGCCCAATTTAAGTTGAAAGCACAAGTTGGTCCATTTATAGTTAATACCAAAGCAGTAGAAAAGGAAGTTGGCAATTTATTGAGACAAATGAAATTCAATTTAAGATTCAATTGGCCTTACGACCCTCTGGCAATAATTTCTTCCATGAGAATTGAACAGAAGTTAGCTCCTTATACCCACTTATCAAAACTAGAAATTGAACAGTATGCAAATTAGGAGGTATGGGAAGAAAACACCTCGCAAGAGTTTGAGGAGAAAATTTCCAGTCATACAACTCTAGATTAAGAGAAAAATAATTAAAGAGACCAAGTGAAAGTATGACTCCTATAGGTTCAGGTTTTAGACCAATAGAATTTAATTTTTTCAAAAGGAGAAAAACAATGAATGTAGAAGAAGAATCACGAGAGGTAAGAAAACCATAGAAATCCACTACAACTATGCTATCAAGCGATCTTGTATATTCTCTACAACAAACTAAAGAAACAATTGCTAGTTCTCCTGCTTCTCCTTCTTCAAGACAACAAAGTATGTTCACAAGATTCAGAGAAATGAAAAAGAAGAATGAATCACCGAAGACTTCGACCTATTTTGAGTTTTGGAAACAGTCTTATACCAATCAAACCAAATTGTTGACTACACTAAACCCTAACAGAGGGAAATTTCAATTGGCATTTCTTGAGCCAAAGGTTCCAGTTCCTAAAAGTGCATAAGACTACAAGACTTCTATATTTTCTTTTGATACAAAGAATATTCATCCAATAGATCAAATTGATATTCATAAACAAGCAGGTGAGATGATTTATTCCTCGTTGACAAGTTCTTCCATGGCAGCCTCAAAATTGCAAGCTTCTTTAAACAATATCCATTCTAAGCTTAAGCTAGAAAAGATGTCCTCCTTAATTAAATATACAAGAATAAAAGGATTGGAAGTTCTAGTAATAAAATTAGGATTAGATCCTAATGATGGTAATGTTGTTGAATAAATCATCAAAAACAGAAATGCAGATATTCAAGCATTAAGAAAGCGGCTAAAATTACCAACAACAGAGCATCCTCGAACTCAAGAAGTGGGGAAATTAGAGAGAGAAAAGGAAAATATGTTGTGGTTGATTGTTGAAAAAAAAATTAGATTCAAGAAATGGAAGCAGATATGGAAAAAATCTTAAAATAGAAGGAACAACAAATGAGTGTTGGAATTTTTGCAAGTACAAACATAATCAACCAGTGAAGAAGCCACTGAAAAGTTGTCAAAGGTTATGGGAGATCTATCTTTAAGAAATTTTGAAATAGAGAAATTAAGGGCATCACTGCAAAGAATGGAAGAAAATAAACTTAAGGCTGATGATACATATATCTCATAAGTATAGAATAATTTCAAGCTAACTAAACACTTGAAAAGTACATAGATGAATCAATCAATGCACAGACATTATTTGAAGAAAAAGAGAAAATATGGATTGACATAAATTCAACCATTTCAGAGTTGTAGACATCTATTGAAATATTTTTTGAACAGGAACAACTGGTACAGAAAGAAAAAGCAACCATAACGGGAATCAAAGAAGAACTGGATCATAAACTAGGAGAAGCAACAAGGATCATCAAAGTGTTGAACTCAAAGATCAAATATGAACTTGAATACTTGGGAATTGAAGAAAAGGCAAACATAGTCCTAGAAGTTAGAAAGGTATTAACAAAAAGAAACTTAATGTTGCAGCTGGAAAATAAATGTCAAAACTTAGAAGCTCATATCAAGAAGTTCCACAAAAAAAATTCTATCCTCCAGAAAAAAGGACTTCCATCCTTAAGAGATTCTCATGGCCAATTGATTCTAGTGGAAAATTACTAGTACAAATTACATTATATAGCAACAGATAAGTCAAAAGTTGCTAAGGTAAAAGGGTTAATAGTGGTAAAGATTTTCTAGAAGGTTTAGAGTATGATTTATTTATCTTGCATGAGATCCATCATCTATTTATTACTAAGCCAACTTTTGATAAGTATATCGAAGTGGATAAAGCGTACATAAGGGTAATTAAATTTTCATGTCCACATGATGAAAAATGGGATAAGTTCCTCAAACTTCTTGAGTGAACTAAATGCAGAATTTCAAGTAGCAGCATAGAAAAAGCATGAACGAAATGCATTTTTCCAGGTGTCAGTGTAGCAAAGACAGGACCAAAAAGATGATAAACATATTTCAAAGTAGCAGTTGCAAACGTCTTCCTCGAATAGTGTATTGTTTCTACAAAATCAGTTTCAGAATTCCTATTTTTTAATTGTATTAATTAGATATATCCAAATCATTTTGGATAAAACTTTACTTTTGTAAACGACTGTATCAAATTAGATATTTTTGAATTGCATTATATATATACATTGTAACTAAAAGTAAGAAAGGTTGAACCTTTGAGAGAGCCAAGAAACATCATTGTACTTTTCTGGAAGTTTTTTGAAGATAACCAAAGGATTATGACTTCAGTTTTAACAGCAATTGTGTTCATGTGAGCTTTTCTAGTATATTCATTTTTGCTTTCATCATATTTTCAAGGTAACATAGGAGTTAGGGTAAGGCTAAGTTAAGTATTAACTTCCCTGACAACCCATTGTAAAGTTATCATCATCACAAAGATTAGCTAATTAAACAGGGTGTTTAAATTAGTACATCTACATCGTTTAATGGTTGCCTTATGCCATCTCTTGAATGTACATGTGATTGGGTGTAGAAATTTCTCTACACGCATCTACTATATCTGATAAATTAAGTATTCAGGATGAATGTTTAATTATCATATATATTCTTCTTTCCTCTGTCATAATCAATTGAAGGATTATATGTTGTTAGGAGTGAAAATCGACATTTTGAAAATCTTAGAAATTTTTGGATTGTACAAGTGTTAATGGTTTGAATCATTGGTCATCCATTTAAATTAAATCCCTCACTTATATTCTTTGGCACAGTTCTTGAGCCTAGAACTATCTTCAAAGATACAATAGATACCATGATTTTAAGTACAACTTGGTGAAGCATTTGGCTTGTGGCAATTGATATAGCATATCATCTATCTAGGTAGGGGGAACCTATTCTTATATATATATATATATATTCTCTATTATTATTACACATTCACCAAGTCTCATCTTTTTTCAGCACAATTAAAATGGGTGACCCACATGGTGAGGTACTTGGTCGAATAATGCTTTGTTCCAGTATCTACTGTAACTAGTTCACCTTGTTTTCCTCTATAATGGACTCCCTATACAACCCAATTTTTATTAATAGAGATTCTTGTAGTAGTTATATCTCATGCTCCACTTCCCTCTTGAGTGGTATCCCTATAAGCTTCTGCAACACACCCCTATATTCCCTTAAAAAATATTATAGTTGTTGTTTTTGCTCCTTAGTGAACCTTTATATGGATGGCCTAGGTATCATGGAATCCTCTATAGACTAATTTTCTCTTAAAAATAACAAAACATACATCTTGATAGAACAAATCAAATTTTTGGCTTGGTTGGAACTTACTAGTGAGATATTTAACTTTCCCTTATGTGCATTGATGATTAATATTTTTCATCCTTGATGAGGTGGTAATGGTTGGTTGTCTACATGAGTATCACATCCCACATGTACCTATAGGGACTACCAAAGAAAACTTCACTTACTTCAAGTGGAACTACATCCATCTTTACTTAATCAATAAAATCAATATTGATAGCAAATTTCATTCTACACTTTTTGGTTACCTTTATCTCTGCCTCCTTGTTGACTCATCCTAATGGACATGGGCTAGGATGGTCATGAGTCTCCAATCTAAATTTCTTGATCAAATATTCTCCTACGATATTTTATTGTGATCCTAAGCCAAATAGACTGTAACAACCTTTTTTCCACCCCTTATATAAAAGTCACATTGTGTATTTGTTTATGTAAATAAATGTAAAAATGTAAAATATGGCTAAGATAAAGGAGGGGAAACAGATCATAATTTTTAGGAGGAGGAGTTGCTTGTGTTATATTTAACCACATCCACCTCATTCAATTATTCTCACATATCCCCTAGATTATTAAAGATGGTATGTACAACAGATAATGACATGAGAATAGGTCATATGAGAGGAGGACAAGCACATACTACTCTTGTTCTCATGGGGCGTGTCAGATGATCCAGGTGACTCTGTTAGAGTCGGTCTGGTCAGCCCTCCGTCAAAGATCAAAACTCTTTATGCATTTCATTTTTTAGGAGTCTTGCTCCATTCACTCAGCTGCATTCCACTAGGGGCATGCCATAATCTTATGGAAAAGGTCATTGCTCATTTCCCCCCATGTTTGGCTCCTGCTGGCTTAGGTCTTTTGTCAATGATCACTAAAGTCCATGACAGTCAAGGTCTGGTCCTTTAATGGACAAAAGTCATTTTCGATAATTAGGTCTAGGGATTAATCAATTTGGTCTTCAACCATGTCCAATAAAGCCATGCAGGCCAAAGTGGGGCCCTTACAAAGTTATGATTCAGAGAGTTTCATCGTCATGTTGGCAGATTACGACTGTTCTTCAAAACTCTGTTTTGAAGAAAAAGTCAAACAGTGTGTCATTTGTGATAAAATTTTCAAAAGGTCGCCAATTGATTTCTTCAGATGCAGTCATGGTTTCCGTGGCCAAATGCCTTGTCATGCAACCCCTGCAAAGAGTGCCGAAAATTTCATCATTTGAGCTAAAATTTCAAAGGGAAAGTGAAAATCAGTGTTGCTTTAAGTCAGTGAAAAAGTGTCAAAACATAACATTAGAAAAATGGGTTTTTGGAGAAGCAAAAATTTAACCCATGACTTCCAAGTCTTTATATACAAGTTTTCACCAAAATCAGAGGCATTGTGCAAATCAAGTGCATAGGGAGAAATTGCAAAGTGTTTGAGAGGCAAAGTGCGTGTTTGGAGAGAGTTGGAGGCAGTTTCCAGGAGCGCGGCGCACACGGAGGGCGCGGCGCACACAGAGCCACCCCTCAGTTCAAGTTTTCAACGGGCGTGACGCACACCCAGGGCGCGACGCACTGGGTTTGGCGCGCAGCGCACACCCACAAAGGGCCAAAAACGTGCCAAATCACCTCAAATTTCTTGTGAAGCCCATCAAATTGAAAGGTAGGCTCTATGACATGACTTGTTCATCAAAGTTTATAAATGATATGGTGGTTATGGCTATGTTTGAATGCAACAAAACTCATAAAATCAACCACAAGAAAACACCAAAGGCCATTGTTGCTAGGTTACATAATTGTGGTATTGAGGCCAAGGTTCCATTTTCACCCACCATTTTTCCCTCACCTACCATTTTTCCCTATCCTCCCTTTCTCATTTTTCCTATTATCCCTACCCTAAAACACTACCAAACCCTATTCTCTTTCCCCTCCTCTTATTTGTCAACATAACACCCCAAAAACCTACCCTATCAAATACCCAAACCCCCTACATATCCCTAAACAAACTTCTCCCCATAACCCCTATTCCCATCACATTACTCCCCTCCTAATACTCCCTTTTTTTTCATTGTTCCCCTTGGTGGCAGATATCACAAAAGCACCCAGCTTCACACCATCATCAAAGGGCAGCCTAAATACAGTACACACAGTAGTCATGGCATCACAACATTCATCAGAGTATGAGATGGAGACACAAAGTGACTCATCCTCGGAAGAGCAGGCTCCCAGGAGACATCACAAGAGTGGCAAACATGTTAGGGATGAGCCCACTACCCTCACTGAATTACAAGCATGCCCTCTTGCCATGTCATGTTTCCAGCACCTAGCATGTTTTGAATTTTGTCAAAGGGTGGCTAATGTTAGAGTTCATCATGAGTTGGCCCGTCTTTTTGTGCTTCACCTACATGGAGGTCAGTCTATCTTGGCCAGGGTCACCTTCACATTGACACCTGAAACTATCTCAGTGGCAACATGCATACCAAATGTTGGAGAATAGTGGCATAAGAAGAAGAAGGTGGATAGGCAACACTATGAGCCTTACATTAAGGCCAGTTGCTTGAGGCACCTCACAAGAGTCTTTCCATTCAAATATTTGAAAGATGAATATGCTCCACTCATGAAGTTGATCATGAATTACTTCAACTGTGAGGGGAGGTTCTCTCGACTATATGCCTATCACATCAGGTTGCTCATGCACTTTACCAGGGTGCGGATGATGAACCTCCCATTTTTCATTTGCAGGAACATAGAGAGGATGAACACCTTCATGTAGCATAAGACCCCTCAGCAACAGCTTAACAATGTTTATCACTTTTCTCTTATCCGGATTTTGGTGGATCATCAGTTGGGATTGCAGGGCATTGCTTGGGAGGACTTCATCTCCTGTGACTTCTTCAGCACTTCACAGGTACTAGCAGAGGCAGAGCATGAGATAGGTGGTCCTTCTCATCAATATGAGCGCCATGAGACCACTGCTATGCCAGTATCCATCACCTATCAGAGAGGCAGTAGGCACTTGTTTGCAGCAACAAAGCGAGTGTTATCTCCACCCGGGGTGGAAGGGGCCTCGCTTCCTACATCGACAACATAGGTATAGGACAAGGACAAGAATCCCATGCATGACGAGGGGCCATCAGGTGAACAGGAGGCCGATTTCATCCTCATTCAGGATGATGATGCAGATGTGGAGAGCGCCCGACTTAGGATGACTATTCAGGAGCAGAACACGGAGATCCAAGACTTGTCACTCAATGTGGAGAGGGCCAAATGGATCATCAAGTATTTGGAGCAGAGAAACAAGCAGCTTGAGGACCAGCATGAGATCATGGAGCTGCAAAACATCCATGAGAATCGACAAGCTGCCCAACAAAGGAGGATCGAGCTCACTACCTTGGAGCAAGAGATCAACAATGACCGTGAGTCCTGGCTAGAGCGGATCAACATCCACCTGGAGAGACTGCTGGAGAAGGCCGACAGAGACAAAACCATACTGAGGAGGATGGTTTATCATTACAGGGCACGAAATATGAGTGCAAAGGCCCGGATAAGGAGCTTGAAGGCAAAATTGAGCAAAGCAACAAAAGAGGCAAAAGAGGCAAAAGAGCAAGATCAGCTTCAAATCTTGGCTGAAGCTTCTGTGGCCCAGCATAGTGCCTCTTAGAGAACCTCCAGCCCAAATTTCAAGAAATTTGGGGCAATTTTGGTCACATGGTAATTTTTTGGTCAAAACACAGGTTTTTTCTCCCTGTGCGCCGCGCCACTAGCGTGGCACGTAGGATTGGGAGCTCCAAATGACAAATGGCTTGCTTTTTTGGATTCAGCATGCAAAATCATGACTACTGGTGCTTGGGCAAGAAATTTGGGCATGATTTAAGTCTCCAGGAGGTCAAAAACACCCAAAAAATGGCCTCTCTGCCCCTATTTTGACACACAGGAAGCAGTCTTGGGAGAATGAAGATTTGGAGGGGCAAATGAGCACCAAATTCAGAAATTCTACTTGGGTTGGAAAGTAGATAGGACAGGATTTCCAACAAGCACACTTGGGCACATTTTGGACTCCTGCAAGTGCCTCAAAACAGGCTCTAAAGTGGCGCGGCGCATATAGAGAAAAAGGCCAAAATCGCGTCCGTTTTGCGAAATTTCAATTCGCGACTTTCTCCAAGTGGGCCCGCTCATCTACACTACACTTTTTTCAACACCTAAGGAAAAATTTAAAGTATTTCCACTCCAGATTGGCTTCTATCCAAGTGGCAAAGGAAGGCAAACAGTCACCCAAGCCATTTGTCATGTTTGTAACACTGCACCTGTAGCTAATGGTTGGCTTTCCACCTCCATTTTGTAATGATTCGAGTAACTCCCCAACCCTTGGGCGTTCTATCTCTTCATGGCACATTCTATATATTGTATGCCAACTATTTGCAAAGGGTTGGTTGGCTGGTAATTTCTGGGAGACTGTGGGAGAGAAACTCAGTTCTTCATTGTATATTTTGACAAAGGATTAATGAAAGGCAGCGGCTCTGTTTCATGAGATTCATGTGGTTGTGAGTGTAGCAAATGTGTCTCTTATGTTTCATATGTATTTCGTAATGTTTCACAATTCATTTCATATACATTTCCAGTGAAATTTTCTAAGTTAGATAAGGTAGAATTCATTTTTATTGCTCTGCCTGTGGGAAAATTTCATGTTCAGTGTTCTTCTTCTGTTGAAAAGGATTCATGTACTTATGCCCTTTTCACCCTCCCAAGAAATTCCTCCATTCCGCGTTATTTCAAACTAAATTTCTAGACTTTCTGCCTATCTTGCCTCACGAAGTAATTTGTGCCTTTGTATCAAATTCTCTGCTCATTGCTGTCTGTTGGTCCCATACCATCATAGAAACTCAGTCATTCATAAAAAATTGCTTCTTGTATCCATATTTACTTACTAGCCTAATATCAATATTTCACTGTTAGTCATCTCAGACCATTCCGTTTACTTATTCGCTGAGCGTGACTCGAAGAGAGCCCTCTCCTGTTCTGGTAGGGCTAGCTACCAGACTAAGCGTGGTTTGTGGTTACCCTGAATGTTGGAAATAATACTGAGGGGGGGGGGAATCAGTATTATCTAGCAATTTACCAAATCTTCCTTATTTGATCTTTTGAAATATTCTCGCATATCAGTACCATAAAACAATGAGCATGAATAAAGAAAATAGACAGTCACACCAAAGAACACAAGATGTAAGGTGGAAACCCAATGCGGGAGAAAAACCACCTGCTGCAATAATGTCTCTATCTTCTTTCAAGAAATTCTTTTTACAATGATTTTGTACTGGTGCAGTCCTTTACCAGCACGCAGGCTGCAACCTGCAAAGAGCTACAACTCTTTTTGTTTTCCAGACTTCTCCTGGAAGGGAGCTACAACCCCCTACTTCTTTTTCAAAATGATCAACAAGTATACAACAGATACAGTCTACTACAGATATCAGATCAGAAATTACAGAAACAACCCAGAACACCTTATGAACAGAAATATACAGTTAACAGATCATCTTGAGACAGGGATGCATATTTTCTTTCTGTGGCCTGCGACTGGACGCAGTATACCTTATGCTGTTCTGCGTGCAGACGCACTGTTACTTTTGCTTGTCTGCGACCGACGCACACATCAACACTATCGCGCCGCGTCTTTTGCTTCAGAGACGCACCCAATACCACAGTCGCGCCGCGTCCTTCGCTTCAGAGACGCACCTGATCCTTTACTGTACTGCGTCCCGGCGCACTTTCCCTTCACTGAATCTGCGTCCTTTTAGATATAGAAGATAAGAGGACTTCAGAACCAACCCAAACACTCAGATCCACAGATCTGATCATGCGCCATATAGATCGTAGTCCATTAGAAGATTTACCCTTAAAGATATGGACTAGATCACACCAAGAGATGATCAACCAAGATGATACTTAATCCAAATGAACTCCTTTGCTTTATATAGGCAAGCTTCTCCCCAAAGCGTGGAACAATACCACGAGCCGACACCATAGAAACACGCAACCGTCGGCTAGATACCACACAAGAAGCCCCCACGAGCTTTTCTCTACCTTGAAATGTGTGCACTGGGCGGACGCACCTTCTGAACGGCTGGCCAGCGTCCCTGGACGCGGGTTCTGTATGGAATACCTGCGGGGACGCACTTGCTGAACAAAATTTCCTGCGTCCTTCTTGATTTACCATCTGAAAGAGTTTGCCATCAAGTACAACACCTGAATCATAATGCCAACAAACTCCCCCTTTGGACTTGATGGCAACCACATAATCTTCAGCTTCATCATTCTCCCCCTTTGACATCAAGAGCAAAGGGTATGCTCCCCCTATGCTCATGCTTCTCCAGATTTGTAACCAGAAATCCATCATGAAGGAGACAGAGACATATTGCAGCTATTTCCAAGATCTCCTTCTCCATAATGCCAACAATGCATTATGTGCTCCCCCTGAGCCTATACCATCAATAGGAAGATGGTCAACAGTGAGATGATGCATCAACAACCCCCAGCTTTTGCCTGAGGTATTCAAAAGTGTCCCTGGGCAACGGTTTGGTGAAAATATCAGCAACTTGTTCCTTAGAAGGAACATACTCCAACTTGACCTTCTGTTCAAGTACTTGTTCCCGGAGAAAATGGTACTTGATTGGTATGTGCTTGGTTTTTGAATGCATAACCGGATTCTTTGAGATGCTGATTGCACTTGTGTTGTCACATAAGATAGGAATAGGAGGTGTACAAGTGATTTGATAATCCTGCAAAGTCTGCATCATCCAAAGAAGTTGGGTGCAACAAGATGCAGCCGCAACATATTCCGCTTCAGCTGTAGACAAGGCAATTGAACTCTGTTTCTTGCTGAACCAAGATACCAGTCTAGAACCCATAAAGAATGCACCACCACTTGTGCTTTTCCTGTCATCCACGCTTCCGGCCCAATCTGCATCTGTATAAGCATGAAGAGTGAGATCTGTATCTCTAGGATACCATAGGCCATAATTTTGAGTCCCTTGAAGATATTTGAAGATTCTCTTTACTGCTTGAAGATGAGTCTCCTTTGGATTTGCCTGAAACCTTCCAACTATTCCAACTGCATGCATGATGTCTGGTCGGGTACCTGTCAAATATAGTAGACTTCCAATCATAGATCTGTAGGTTGGTTGATGAACTGCTGCAGATTCGTCATTTGCACTGAGACTACATCCTGTAACCATGGGTGTACATACTGGTTTTGCATCTTCCATGCCATATTTCTTCAAAATCTGCTTGAGATACTTGGTTTGAGATAAAAGGATTCCTCCTTTCTTTTGTTGGATTTGCAAACCAAGAAAGTATGTCAGTTCTCCTAGCAAGGACATCTCAAATTCTTTCTGCATGACTGAGGCAAAGCTTTGACTCATAGCTTCTTCATTACTGCCAAAAATAATGTCATCTACATACACAACAAGTATTAGTAATTTGTCATTTTCAACTTTTATATAAAGATTGCTATCTGCTGAACCTTTTGAAAAACCTTGTTGATGAAGATATTTGTCCAACCGGTAGTACCAAGCCCTTGGAGCTTGTTTGAGACCATAGAGAGCCTTTTTTAATCGGCATACAAGATTTGGATCGTTTCCAAGAATGAAACCATCTGGCTGTTCAATGTACACTTCTTCATCCAAGTCTCCATTCAGAAAAGCTGATTTCACATCCATTTGAAATACTTTGAAGTTCTGACAACTTGAGAGAGCAAGAAACATTCGGATGGCCTCAAGTCTTGCAACAGGAGCAAAAGTTTCTTCAAAGTCTATTCCTTCTTGCTGTGCATACCCTTTACAAACAAGTCTGGCTTTGTTTCTAATTACTTCTCCATTTTCATTCAATTTATTTTTGAAAACCCATTTTGTTCCGATAACATTCTTATCCTTTGGTCTAGGAACCAGCTCCCAAGTATTGTTCTTTTCGATTTGCTCAAGTTCTTCATCCATTGCTTTCACCCAACATTCATCTTTGCATGCTTCTTTCACATTTTGTGGTTCAGTAGAGGAGAGTAATGCCAAATAACTTGAAGCTTCTGCAACTGTTCTTCTAGTTTGTATACCTGCTTCCTTTTGTCCCATGATCTGAGATTCTGGATGGTTCTTTTGAACATATCTGGATGGAGTCTTTTCTTCTATTCTTGTTCTTTCTTCTGCTTCTTCGTGAGGTCCGTCTTGAAATTGTTCTTGCGGTTCTTCTTCTTCATCATTCTGTCTTTGAGGGTAGATTTCATCTTCTTCAATGTCTTCACGATGTATTTGCCTAGGAATGTATCCTTTCTCATCAACCACTACATCAATGCTTTCAACAATTCTGCCAAGTCTTTTATTGTAGCATTTGTATGCTTTGCTATGTGGAGAGTAGCCAAGAAGAATTCCTTCATCTGCTCTAGGATCAAGTTTGCCAAGCTGCTCCTCAGTATTTTTGATATAGCATTTGCTCCCAAAGATTTTGAAGTGCTTTACTGAAGGAGTTTTACCACTCCAGAGCTCATGAGGAGTTTGAGTGCTGTTCACTCGGACATTTGTCTTGTTGAGAATAATAACTGCCGCATGTGCAGCTTCACCCCAGAAGGTTGCAGGAGTTCCTGATTCATCAAGCATAGCACGAGCCATTTGCTGGACTGTTCTGTTCATTCTTTCCACTACTCCATTTTGCTGAGGAGTTCTAGCTGTAGAAAATTCTCTCCTTATTCCATGTTCATCACAGAAATCGAAAAATTCATTTGAAGTAAATTCTCCACCTCTGTCGGATCTGAGGCACTTAATCTTGTGACCTGATTCATTTTCAGCCAAGGCTTTGAAGGATTTGAATTTTTCGAAAGCTTCATCTTTGTGCTTCATAAGTCCTAACCAAACAAACCTGGAGAAATCGTCAATAAATAATATCAAGTATTCCTCTCCTCTAGGTGTTCTTTTTCTGAATGGTCCACATACATCTGTATGTACTAGCTCAAGAGGCATACTGGCTGATCCTTCTTTCTCTGGAAAGTTAGTTCTAGTCTGTTTTCCAAACTGACATGATCTGCACATGGTGTTGTCAGGAATTTTGATATCTGGAAGATCGCGAACTGCCTGATATTTGCAAGCTTTCCTTATTTGTGAGAAGCTTAGATGTCCCAATCTTCGATGCCATAACCAGTGCTCTTCATCCTTGCTTAAATAGCATTGTTGTTGTTCTTCATCAAAAATGTATAGATTATTTGAAGTTCTTTTTCCTTTGAGAACTGTTTTACCTGTATCAAGATCACGAACAAGACATCCATTTGATCTGAATATAACCTCAGTTCTTTGATCACACATCTGGCTTACACTTAGAAGATTATGCTTTAGTCCATCAACAAACAAAACATTTCCAGCCTTAACATCTTCTTTTAAAGGAGCAATACCTTTTCCTTTTATAGTTGCAGGAGTATCATTTCCAAAAGAGACTTTCTTTCCCTTTTCTAAATTAGAATAAGATTCAAGTTTTTCTTTATCACCTGTCATGTGCTTTGAACATCCACTGTCAATGTACCATAGATTTTCTTGTCCTTCTGCATAGAATGCTATCCCACATCTTTCTGTTTGAGGTTCCTTTATTTTCCATGTTTTGGTGCCTGAGGTTTGTTCCCTTTTTTGTTCTTGTACCTTTCTTTCCGGAAACCTGCTTCTACATTCAACATCTTCATGTCCAAAATTATTGCAAATAGAGCATTCAACTTCATTTTCAAGAGCTGAAAAATTGTTATAGGTCCTTTTTGTATTCCCTGTCATGCTTCTTTGTTTTTGAGCTTCCCTAGTCATGATTGTTTTATACGCAACACATTGGGCTGCTTTGTGACCAAAGTTATGGCAAGAAAAGCATTGTCCATTGAAGAAGTTTCTGCGATTATTGAATCTACCAGCCGACTGATTGTAATTTCTATTTTCATCTATTCTTGAACCAAATTGAGAAGGTTTTACCTGTGGCTGGTTGTGGCTTTTGTTCACCCTTAAGCTGGATTGCCCCTGATAGTTTGAAGTTTGTCCCTGCTTTACCTGATGATCTTCCTTGTGTTCTTGCTCATTTCTTCTTGCTGCATCAAGATAACTTTTTGAAGTGGAAGCTTGAGAAGTTTCTCCATTGTAGCCCAGACCTGTCTTATTTAGAGGAGATCGCTGCACACTGATAATCTCATTCAACGTTTCAGATCCTTTGACAAACTTGAGATTAATAGTTTTTGTTTTCTCAATTTCTTTTCTAAGACCAACAATTTCACCTTCTAATTTTTCAAGATGTTTTTCCTTTTCATCAATCTGAAATTGTAGAGTATCAATAATCATGTTCTTTTCTTCTATACATCTCTTGAGTCTAGTAATTTCATCATAAAGGTTATCCACATCTATAGCATCCTCATAATTATCATCTTCAAATGCCATTAACAATCTATATTTGTTACCTTGTTCATCTTCATCACTGTTTGATAAGCCATCGCTATCTTCATGGGTGTAGTAGCTTTTCTTATTTGTACCCTGTTTCTTGTTCCATCTAACTGGTTCCTTTCCTTTATCCTTATAAGAGCATTTTGCAGCATAATGACCTACTCTTCCACAAGCAAAACATTTGAAAGGTAGCTTACCTCTGAACCTTCCAGAACCCCTTTGAAGATTTCTGACAAAGTTTGATTCTTCTTCCTCTTCTTCTGGAACATGACATGCTTCATAGTGATCTTCTTTGCCTGATGCTTTAAAAGCAGCTTCCCTTCTGTCTGATGGACCTCCCTTTCTCATTTCATAAGCAGTTAGAATTCCATGCAGCTGAGACATAGTGAGAACACGGAGATTTTCCTTTTCTTCTACTGCAGATACTTTAGATTCAAACTTGGGAGATAAAGATCTTAGAATCTTTTGAACTACTATAGTCTCTTTTATTTCTTCACCCAAATTTTTCATACAATTAACAATCTCATCTACTCGAAGAAAATAATTAGCCACACTTTCATCATTATACATCTTGAGAGTCTCATATTGAATCCTGAGAGTTTGAAGTTTAGCTTCTTTTACCTGTTCATCTCCTTCATAGCTAGTGATCATTTTGTCCCATATCTCTTTTGCTGATTTGAAGTGCATGACCTTCATGAACTCTGTTTGAGATATACTTCCTAATAGAGTACTGACTGCTTTTGCATTTGTTTCATACTGCTTTTTCTCAGCTGGATCTGTAGGAGTAACTGAAGGAAAGGCATAGCCTGATTCTACAATGTTCCAAACTTCTGTACCAAGAGATTGAAGATATGCAGTAACTCTTACCTTCCAATAATTGAAGTTTGTTCCACCGAAGACGGGTGGCCTGATTGATGCTTCTCTCTCGTAGTTGCTCATGATGAACGATCTACCTTCAAGCGATCAAGCTGTTCTGAAGGACCTGCTCTGATACCAATTGTTGGAAATAATACTGAGGGGGGGGGAATCAGTATTATCTAGCAATTTACCAAATCTTCCTTATTTGATCTTTTGAAATATTCTCGCATATCAGTACCATAAAACAATGAGCATGAATAAAGAAAATAGACAGTCACACCAAAGAACACAAGATGTAAGGTGGAAACCCAATGCGGGAGAAAAACCACCTGCTGCAATAATGTCTCTATCTTCTTTCAAGAAATTCTTTTTACAATGATTTTGTACTGGTGCAGTCCTTTACCAGCACGCAGGCTGCAACCTGCAAAGAGCTACAACTCTTTTTGTTTTCCAGACTTCTCCTGGAAGGGAGCTACAACCCCCTACTTCTTTTTCAAAATGATCAACAAGTATACAACAGATACAGTCTACTACAGATATCAGATCAGAAATTACAGAAACAACCCAGAACACCTTATGAACAGAAATATACAGTTAACAGATCATCTTGAGACAGGGATGCATATTTTCTTTCTGTGGCCTGCGACTGGACGCAGTATACCTTATGCTGTTCTGCGTGCAGACGCACTGTTACTTTTGCTTGTCTGCGACCGACGCACACATCAACACTATCGCGCCGCGTCTTTTGCTTCAGAGACGCACCCAATACCACAGTCGCGCCGCGTCCTTCGCTTCAGAGACGCACCTGATCCTTTACTGTACTGCGTCCCGGCGCACTTTCCCTTCACTGAATCTGCGTCCTTTTAGATATAGAAGATAAGAGGACTTCAGAACCAACCCAAACACTCAGATCCACAGATCTGATCATGCGCCATATAGATCGTAGTCCATTAGAAGATTTACCCTTAAAGATATGGACTAGATCACACCAAGAGATGATCAACCAAGATGATACTTAATCCAAATGAACTCCTTTGCTTTATATAGGCAAGCTTCTCCCCAAAGCGTGGAACAATACCACGAGCCGACACCATAGAAACACGCAACCGTCGGCTAGATACCACACAAGAAGCCCCCACGAGCTTTTCTCTACCTTGAAATGTGTGCACTGGGCGGACGCACCTTCTGAACGGCTGGCCAGCGTCCCTGGACGCGGGTTCTGTATGGAATACCTGCGGGGACGCACTTGCTGAACAAAATTTCCTGCGTCCTTCTTGATTTACCATCTGAAAGAGTTTGCCATCAAGTACAACACCTGAATCATAATGCCAACACTGAATTTTTCCTTCCTTCAGCCTAAGGCAGATTTAGGTGCTAACAGACTCCAAACACACTCAAAGGTCAAAGAGGGCTCATAATAGCTAAAAATTAAAAGTGGTCAGATTGATCTCGAACTAGCACCAGATCGAAGTGCTCATCGCCCTTAATCCAATGGTGTGAACGACACTCCAATCCGAGCTCGTATGAGGGACATAGAGCCAGTCAAAGTGGGCATTTGGGTGAGGTTTAATGGTTCTAAAAATTTATCGAGACCCGATGCACAGAATCTGGCCACCAAGCGGTTGAATTTTTCGAATGGTTAATTTGTCTAATAACCCTTATTTTAGACAAAATAAAAAAATAACCGATTGTTTTAACAAAACAAAAAAAAATCTAAAATAATAAGGTGGCGGGCCACCAACCCCGCCACCCCCCTAACGGCCATATGGTTTTAGTATATATTTAAAAAATACCAAATTTTGTTGATGGGCCACCAACCCCGCCAACCATTCCAGCACCATATATATACTAGCAATTTCCCCTAAAGGTGCAAAGATACACAAAAGATATGGAAGATTTTCGAAAATCATCTAGGCAAGATTTGGGAATATTTGCCTTTCATTATTGTGCTTGAAGTAGCAATTATTTCTTATAGTTATGCATAAAGCATCTTGAATGAATTATCACTAAAATATGTGAATTGTGCGTGTAGTTACAATATTTTTCCCAAATTTAAGGATTGGGAGAGTGGTACACTAAAAATCTGCTACTGTACATTTTAATTGCGACCATGTAGGGTCTGGAGATAATCCTAATAATGAAATATCAACATCGGAATAGAACGTTGAAAGCCATGCTAATCATGTAACTATTAGAAATCGACTAGAACAACCATGTGATTGTGAGGAAATGAATAGGTCAGTTTTTTGTTGGGTTTTGTTATATTCTTTCCACGTCTAGCTGATGTGCAGGGAGGTTGTAGCTCCCCCTATACGTTGTGTCAGGCACTGTCGGGGGGGTATGGATGGGGGGTAGTAGCCCCCTTGCAAGGGGTCTAGGGCAGTGCCCCAGGAAATTTTTTTTGGACCCTATATTACGTGGGCGGACCTACCTATGGTTTTGTGCATGGATGTCGCACATGGTTTTGGGAAATATGGTTTTCGGTCCATGGTATTTTGTAGATCCGGTCAAGGGAAATCTGGTTATGTTCTAATCTAGGGTTTATGGATGCTTCGACATGTATATATATGAAAAATCAATCTGGTAGTCTCCGTTTTGGAATCTAGTGGAAAATCTCTGTGTATATCTGTTTTATGTTTTATGCTCTCACCATTGTTTATTTTTTCTTTTTAGAATACGTATGTAGATGATTTCTATACGGGGTTAAAACCTACATTTGGTTTCAGATCTATTTTGGCTTCAAGGGGACGCCTTTGCTGCTGAGGGATTTTTTGCTCGAGCCTGTGGTAAACCCTGCTCAGTGGGAGACCTGTGGAATCGATTCTTGTGGTGAAAGAAGATAGTGAGCAGTGGAAAGATAGAGACCAATAAATTTAATGGTCAGATTTTTTATTTGTGGAAACTCAAGATGGAGGATCTGTTGGTGGATAAAGATCAGTGGATCGCAGTGGATCCGGCTACTAAACCAATGGCAATGTCTGATGAAGACTAAAAGAAGTTGGATCAGAAGGAAAAAAGCACAATGCGATTATGTGTATCAGATTTAGTATTGCTTAATGTATTAGGGGAAGCTACAGTGAAGGCTTTGTGGGACAAGTTAGGGACTTTGTACCAATCTAAGTCTTTGGTGAATAAACTGTTCCTACGCAAAAAGTTGTATAACCTCAGGATGAAAGATGGAGACTCAGTGACAGAGCATCTGAATGCATTTAATATTGTGGTAAATCAATTATTATATGTTGATATTAAAATTTCAGATGAAGATAAGTGCATCTGTTTATTGTGTTCTCTACCAAATTCGTGGGATAGTCTGGTTTTCACAATAGGCAGCAATGTAACTGCCTTGCAGTTTAATGAAATAGTCTCATCCTTGTTGTTGGAGGAGATGAGATGGAAAAATATAGAAGGCCAAAATGGTGATGCCTTATCTATACGAGGACGGTCCTATAACAGAAACAAAAATAAGTCCTCGAGTGGGAGATCTAAATCTAGAGGAAGATCTAATCTCTAGGAAAACCTATAAAGGTGTGCTAGAAAAGTGGAAAGGAAGGGCACTACAAAAGGGAATGTAAATCTAAAGCTCCTAAGAAAGGAAAGGGATATGATGAAGCCCCTTCTGCAGAGGCAAAAACCACCTCAGATGAAG
Source organism: Pinus tabuliformis (assembly GCA_031772625.1). NCBI lineage: Eukaryota > Viridiplantae > Streptophyta > Pinopsida > Pinales > Pinaceae > Pinus > Pinus tabuliformis. The sequence goes on along the minus strand of CM062815.1, from coordinate 755,587,357 downwards.
GTGTGGATGTACTAGGCTTCTTCTTTAAGTACACATGTAGATCATGAGGCATGGTTGATTGACTCAGGTGCATCCTTTCACTTCACTCCCCATAGAGAGTGGTTCTGCGAGTATGAGAAATATGGTGGTGGTGATGTCTTCTTAGGGGATGATAGGAATGCTAGAATCATTAGTCATGAAAAAGTCAAGTTGAAGTTGCAAGCTGGAAGGATTAGAACACTTTCGAGTGTTCTACATATTCCTTTATTGGCCAAAAATCTGATTTTTGTAAGCAAGCTAGATGATGCAGGTGTAAAAATAGTGTTCGAGAAAGATACCTTCAAGATGGTTTGGGGAGCAGTGGTATTGATGTGGGGAGTTCGGGTTAGAACTCTGTACAAGATGCAAGTGTTGAAAATAGCAACAAGAAATGCTAAATATAGAAATGCTAAAAATAGCATTGCTATAAATAGCATTTCAGGATACATTCCAATTTTAGTTAGTCCCTGAACTAAAATTGAGAATTAGAATTCGAATTTGATCGTAGCAGTTTTTTGAAAAATAATTAATTAATTCATCTTGAGTTAATTAGTTGGAGAAAATCAAACATGAATCTATGTGAAGACATGCATCAGTTATCCCTTTTATTGAGGAAGTTATCCCTTAATTAAGGAGATCAGGATGAGTTGTACTTTGAGTTGTAATTAGTTAGCTCAGTTAACTAAGTTAAGTCCAGTTAGATTAGTTCCAACAATTTGTGGAACTGATTGTGAGTTCAGTTATTTAATGCATGCATGCATGTAACTAGTGTACTTTAGATAACTGAATATTCTCTCATAAATAACTCATCCATGTCAATTCAGTCAGAGACCCAGTTGAGATCAGAGGAAGGGACAGTGTACTATTAGTTGCAGGAATATTCCCATGAGGATATCTCTTGCATGCAGAAGGAATTCATTAATTGAGGATTGCGCAGTTATTTCTGAGTTTGGTGAGTTGTATGAGAGGTGAATCCACACAGGTGGCAGCCAGAGGACCCAGGGGAAACTGCACAAGGAAATAGGAGGCTTGGAGGACTAAAGGAAGGCATATGTTGTGTCTATTCAATCTATGAGCAACATTGAGGGATTGTACTGAGAGCTGGATAGCTTGTGAGCTAAAGCTTTGTGTAATCCAAAGATATTTCCACTTGTATGGTAATACAGATAGCGGGGTTTTTTAGCTGAGGCTTTACCCAGAGTATTCTTCTGTGTTCATGTGTGATCGATTTCTCATTCTTTGTTATATGTGTTCTATTTGATCTTGCTCAAAATCGATTAAACTTCTGCAAGTTTGTTTGTAGAAGTAGGTCAAGTATTTTGCTTTAGTATATTGCATTATCAGGTGATCTACAGTGAGAAATTATACATGGTATCGGAGCAAAGGTGATCAAAGCATAGAACAGTGTACAAAGAAGGGAGAAGTTCAAAGTTTGAAGTTCCTGATTATAGAAATCAAATTCTTATCACATCTCAAATTTCACCAATGGCGTTCAACGGTTTGAGACTCGAGTATGCCCTGGATGGCAACTCAAATCATATAGCCTGGAAGGATTGCATGGAAGCGGTATTAGAGGACAACGGTTTGAATGACTTCATTGATCAAGAAGTCACCAAGATAGCAGCAGCTAATGCCCAAGAATTGGCGGAATGGAAGAAATGTGTGGCTAGAGCGAGGAGGATCCTTCTGGAGGGAGTTCGAGACCACATTGTCTCGAGTCTCCATGGGAAGGAGACACCGTTTTCAATTTGGAAAACATTGAAGGATATATATCAGAACAACAGCGATCAGAGAAGTTGGCGCTGAAAGACAAGCTTCAGAAAATCAAGTGTGAAAAGGGTGACACAATCTCTACATATCTGAATAAGCTCACCACCTGCAGGGATGAGTTTGGAAGTGTAGGAATCATGACAGCTGATGATGACATGGTGAGTCTTGCTCTCCTCGGTCTTCCTAAGAGCTGGCATAGCTACCAAGACTCAGTAAATAGAAGAGAGAAATTGCCAGATTGGGAACGGCTGTGGTCGGATTTGATGTAGGAGGAGATAAGGAGAAGCACCAAAGATGGTTCTTCATCAAAGCATGATGATGAAGAAAATCTAGCCTTAGCGAGTAAGGTGAGGAAAGGGAAAGAGAAGGTTTCCCATTCCAAATCGAGTTCTTCCCATGGTGGGAAGAATATTGACAAATCAAAAGTGCGATGCTTTCATTGTCATGAGGTGGGCCATTATGCAACAAATTATCCACAGAAGAAATCCAAGAAGGGATCCTTGAAAGGATTAGATGGTGAGGCACTGGCCTCACAGTTCAAATTGGACTTCACCCTCATCGCATGCATCGTTTCATCGATGGTGGGATGTTTTTGGTACTTGGACAGTGGAGCCTCATTCCAAATGATTGGCGACAAGAGTCTATTCAGTACCTTGGAGGAGAAGGACCTCCAAATGCGCATAGAGATGGGCAATGATGGAAAGTTTTGTGTTTCAGGTGAAGGCACGGTTGTGTTTCAAAGGGAGCATGAAGCTCCTCTCACCCTTACTGATGTAAAGTATGTTCCTAGTCTAAAGAAGAACCTGGTATCCGTCGTTATGTTGGAAGACAAAGGCTATGATGTAGTCTTTAGTAAAGGAAAGGCATTCCTGAGACACATCGGCACTGGATAGACCAAGAGGATTGGGATTCGAGTAAAGAATCTCTACAAGCTGGAGGTAGATGACTGTGCTGCATTGAGTTCCAAAGCAGAGTTGGTGCAAAGCCAAGATATTGGCAAGCTATGGCATAGAAGATTGGGCCACTTGCACCATGGGGCCTTGAAGATCATGCAGCAGATTTCTACTGGACTTCCCAAGGGTAAACTGGAGCAAGTGGATACATGCAAAGGTTGTACCTTGGGTAAGTATGCAAAATCTTCCTTTCAGGATCGAGACAGTCGAGCTGGAGCAATCCTAGAGTGAGTTCATACAGATGTGTGTGGACCATTCTCGACAACCTCCACTGCTAAACAAAGGTACTATGTTATTTTCATTGATGATTTTTCTCGTAGATGTTGGATCTACTTCATGCAGAAGAAGGATCAAACCTTCTCAAGGTTTTGTGAGTTCAAAGCCTTGGTTGAGAAAGAATCTGGAAATAAAATAAGGGCCTTGCAAAGCGACAATGGTGGAGAGTATGTCTCTCAACAGTTTAAGGACTTCTGTGCAGTAGAAGGAATTAAACGGGAGTTGCCGGCAGCCCATAACCCACAACAGAATGGGGTGGTCGAGAGGAAGAACAGAATGATTGTGGGAGCAGCTCAGGCGATGCTGCATGACCAAGGACTACCACTTCATTTGTGGGATGAGGCATGCAATACATTAGTATACTTGCAGAATAGAATCCTGCATCGTATACTGGGGATGAAGACACCAGAGGAGGATTTCTCTGGGAAGAGACTAGATGCGAGTCACTTCAGGATCTTTAGATCATCGGTATTTTGCCATGTGACCAAAGATGCCCGGAAGAAGCTAGAGCCAACAGCTGAGTTGGGGATACTTGTGGGGTACACTTATACACCCCACAACTATCGGGTGTTCTTGCCTACCAGTCAGAGGAAAATGGCATGCAGAAATCTGAAGTTCAACGAGAAAAGGTACATGTGAGTATCCCTTGAGAGGGAGCTCAAGTTGCATGCAGAGGAGGAACTTTTGGTTCTTAAGGAGGAGGAACCTCAAACTGATGCGAAGCAGCTGCATGCAGAGGATCTAGGAGTGGAGACATCCACTCATGCAGAGTCTTCCAAAGATGGGCGGAAACGCTTAAGGGAAGTTGAAAGATTGATGATGGGCGTGAGAAAGAATGTGGGACAGCCATATTCTTAGTGCAGACAGAGGAAATCACCTGAGCGGTACACTGGTTACATGGCCCTGGTTGGGGAATGTATAGATACTGAACCATCTTCCTTTGAGGAAGCAGTGCAGCATCCAGTCTAGGTTGATGCTATGGTGGAGGAGTATGACTCCATAGTTTACAACAGTGTTTGGGATGTTGTTCCAATATCGGAGGAAAAGTCAGTGGTAAGTTCCCGATGGCTTTACAAGGTAAAGCAAGCAACTGATGGTAGTGTTGAGAAACATAAGGCAAGGTTTGTTGCTCGTGGTTTCTCACAGGTCAAGGGGATCGACTATGATGAGACTTTTTCTCCTGTAGCAAGGTACTCATCTATCAGATCGATGTTGGCACTATCAGCACAGATGGGTTGGAAGATCCATCAGATGGATGTGAAGACTGTGTTCCTCAATGGCAAGATTGATGAAGAGGTGTACATAGAGCAGCCGGAAGGATTTTAGACCTTCGATCATGAGTCGCATGTGTGTCGACTCAAGAGAGCTTTGTACAGGCTGAAGTAAGCACCTCGTGCTTGGTACACCAGTATCGACAGTTATTTCACTGGGTTGGGCTTCACAAAAAGTGAAGCAGATTCGAACCTTTACCACATCATGGTAGAAGGTAAGCCATTGATCGTTGTTCTTTATGTTGATGATCTGATATTGACAGGTGATGATCAATTAATCAAGTCTTGAAAGGAGGACCTTGCAAGAGAGTTCGAGATGAAAGACATGGGTCTCATGCACTACTTTCTAGGCATGGAGGTGTGGCAGAAATATGGGGAAGTGTTTGTGTCTCAAGGCAAGTATGCCAATGAGATACTCAGGAGATTCCACATGGAGAAGTGCAAGCCCATGCAGACTCCTCTAGCAGGTAACTAGAGGAAGGAGGATGCTACTTCAGGTGAGGTAGTAGCTGCTACTGTTTATCGGCAGCTTGTGGGTTCATTGATGTATTTAGTGAACACACGACCAGATTTGTGCTTTGCGGTGAACCAGCTGAGTCAAGCTATGGTTCAGCCTACCAAGCTGTTTTGGAAGGTAGCAAAGCATGTGCTAAGATACCTCAGAGGCACATCTCAGTATGGATTATGGTACAGACGGACAAAGGGAGTGAAGCTTCAGGGCTTCACAGATGCAGATTGGGCAGGGAGTCCATCAGATCGGAAGAGCACTTCAGGAGGAATTTTCAACCTTGGTTCAGCTACAGTTTCTTGGTACAGTAGGAAACAAAGGTCATTTTCACTTAGCTCAGCAGAGGCTGAATACATGGCTGCTAGTCAGGAAGCATGTGAGGCCATTTGGATGCGGAAAATTCTAGTTGGATTGTTTGATCAGAGGATGGATCCAACTGTGATCTATTGCGATAATCAGAGTTGTATCAAACTCTTTGAGAATCCAGTATTTCATGATAGGTCCAAGCACATCGATATCCAGTATCATCATCTTCGAGAATGTGTGGTGAAGAGGATCATGTTGTTGCAGCATGTTTCGATCGAGGAGAAGGATTCAGATATTTTGACTAAGGCATTGTCAAAATGCAAATTTGAGTTCTAGAGAGACAGGATTGGGGTGACAGATAATCCCTTTCTTGTTGAGAGGCAGTGTTGAAAATAACAACAAGAAATGCTAAATATAGAAATGCTAAAAATAGCATTGCTATAAATAGCATTTCGGGATACATTCCAATTTAGTTAGTCCCTAAACTAAAATTGAGAATTAAAATTCGAAATTGATCTTAGCAGCTGTTTGAAAAATAATTAATTAATTCATCTTGAGTTAATTAGTTGGAGAAAATCAAACATGAAGTCTATGTGAAAACATTCAACAGTTATCCCTTTGATTGAAGAAGTTATCCCTTAATTAAGGAGATCAGGATGTGTTGTACTTTGAGTTGTAATTAGTTAGCTTAGTTAACTGAGTTAAGTCCAGTTAGATTAGTTCCAACAGTTTGTGGAACTAATTGTGAGTTCAGTTAGTTAATGCATGCATGCATGTAACTAGTGTACCTCAGATAACTGAATATTATCTCATAAATAACTCATGCATGTCAGTTCAGTCAAAGACCCAGTTGAGATTAGAGGAAGGGATAGTGTACTATCAGTTGCAAGAATATTCCCATGAGGATATCTCTTGCATGCAGAAGGAATTCATGCCTTGAGGATTGCGCAATTATTTTTGAGTTTGGTGAGTTGTGTGAGAGGTGAATTCACACAGGTGGCAGCGAGAGGACCCAGGAGAAACTGCACAAGGAAATAGGAGGCTTGGAGGACTGAAGGAAGGCATATGTTGTGTCTATTCAGTCTATGAGCAACATTGAGGGATTGTACTGAGATCTGGATAGCTTGTGAGCTAAAGCTTTGTGTAATTTGGAGATATTTCCACTTGTATGATAATACAGATAGCTGGGTTTTTGAGCTGAGGCTTTCCCCAGAGTATTCCTCTGTGTTCATGTGTGATTTATTTCTCATTCTCTGTTATATGTGTTCTATTTGATCTTGCTCAAAATCGATTAAGCTTCTGCAAGTTTGTTTGTAGAAGTAGATCAAGTATTTGGCTTTAGTATATTGCATTATTAGGTGATCTACAATGAGAAATTCTACAACAAGGTAGCACTATTATTGATGGGTGCAACAGTTCTGTTGTTCCTAAAAGTGGAGCAGAAAATATAGTGGTCTCTAGAGAAAAGACCATGCTATGGCATCAAAGGCTTGGACATATTGGAGAGAAGGGCCTTTGAATACTTCATGGTAAAGGTATGGTAGAAGGTATGTCTAATAGCTCTTTGTATTTTGATTTCTATGAAAATTATGTATATGGGAATCATAATCGGGTGAGTTTCCCCTCTGGTGGTAAGAGGGCAAAACAAATATTAGAGCTTGTGCATAGTGATGTGTTTGGACCTGTGTCGGTTCCATCACCTGGAAAGTCTATGTAATATGTATCATTTATAGATGACTTCTCAAGGAATACATGGATATATTTCCTCGAGAAGAAACCTAAAGTCTTTGACAGGTTTAAAGAATTTAAGGCTCTAGTGGAAAACGTGGGGACTTCACTGGGGGAGAAATACCATACCACCTGGGTTCATATTGGGAGATAGTTATTAAGGAAAAAATGACATAATATATTGGGGGATATAGAGGGGGTAGAGAGTTTTTATATTGGCAGGTATAAAAAATGGAGGCCAAAGTTAATGAAAAAATATGAAGGGGTATAAAAAATGTTAATGAAAAAATGGATACCTACAATATCTAGTGAAAGTAGGGGTATTTAAAATGAGAAAGTGTAATGGGTTCGTATTGGTAGGGGGTTAAATAATGTGATTTTTAGAGGTATTTTTCAATATGTAGTAAAATTAAGGGTATTGTTTAATATGCCACGAACACATGTGATACATCAGAGGTTCATTGAGTGAAGCCCCCGTGGTGGAAAACTAGACAGAGAAGAAGATAAAGGTGATGAGGATAGATAACGGTGGGTATTTTTGCAAGAAGGAATTTGAAGAGTTTTGTAAGAAGTGTGTTATAACACGGCAAAATACTACTCCATACACACATGAGAAAAATGGAGTTGTAGAAAGAATGAACAAGACGTTGATGGAAAGGGCAAGAATCATGCTCAATGGTGTCAGGTTAGGACAAGAATTCTGGGCAGAGGTGGTGGAGACTGCATGTTACCTGGTCAACAGATCACCTTCATCATCGTTGGAGGATAAGACTCCACAAGAGGTATGGACTAGTAAGAAACCTTCTCTTTCACATCTGAGGGTATTTGGATGTGATGCATATGTACATGTTCCAAAGGAGAAAAGAACAAAGTTGAATAGTAAATCTAAAAAGTGCATCTTTATTGGATATAAGGATGGTTTAAAAGGTTATAAGATTTGGAACCCAAAAACAAGGTTGTGTACAACTGAGATGTGGTGTTTAGAGAGGTGAAAGATGTTATTAAACATGAAGTCCTACCGAAGGAACTGAGAAGATAGCATTTGAGCTAAAGGAGGAAGAATTAAACACTACAGCAGAAGAGGAATCAGAAGATGAAGAGCCACAAACTCCGCTGTGAGAAGATTAGTTCCAGAAAGAAGGCAGCCAGAAAGGTATAGTCCATCTGCTTTCTATTCAAATTTTTCTTTATCTATTACTAATGATGATCCCAGAACTATGAAGGGATCAATAGATTCAGAGGATGGCAAACTCTGGAAGGAGGCCATGGTTGATGAAATGGAATCTTTGCACAAAAATGAGGCTTGGAATCTGGTGGAGTTGTTGGCTGGAAGGAAACCCATTGGCAGAAAATTGGTGTTCAAGAAGAAGATGAATGCAGAAGGAAAGGTGGAGAAATACAAAGCTCGGTTGGTAGAGAAAGTTTATTCCTAGGTGTTGGGAATTGATTTGGTGATATTTTATCTCTTGTTGCCAAGGTAGATTCTATTAGATTAATTTTATTTGTTGTTGTTGCTTTTGATTTTGAGGTAGAATAGATGGATGCGAAGAGAACATTTCTTCACAGGGATCTGGAAGAAGAGATCTACATGAAGCAACCTAAAGGCTTTGCGGTGAAGGGTAAGAAAGAACTGGTATGAAAGTTAAAAAACTCTTTGTATGGGTTAAAAAAGTCACCAAGGATGTGGTATCATAAATTTGATACATGTATACGAGGACTTGGCTTCACCAGAAGCAAAGCAGATCACTGTTTGTATTTTAAATTAATTGGTGATCGTGTTATTTATTTAGTCTTGTATGTGGATGATATATTGCTGGTTGGAAATGACAAAGAAATTATCCAGGATTTGAAGACCCAATTATCCTCCAAATTTGACATGAAAGATCTTGGTGCTGCAAACTATATTTTGGGCATGGAAATTAAACGAGATCGGGTAGAGAAGAAGCTCTGGTTAAACCAGAGGAAGTATGTCTAGACAATACTACAAAGGTTTAATATGCAGGATAGTAAACCGATGAAGGTTCCTATTCCTGTGGGAGTAAAGTTATTCGTTGAACAGTGTCCCAAGACACAAGAAGAGGAAGAGGACATGTCCCATGTTCCATATGAAAGTGCAATCGGTAGTTTGATGTATGCAATGGTCTGTATTAGACCAGATATTGCACATGTAGTGGGAGTATTGAGCAGGTTTATGTCAAAACCAGGGAAGGAGCATTGGACAACAATGAAGCGGGTTTTCAGGTATTTGCGTGGCACTAGTGATTATGGTTTGTGCTACCAAGGAAGACCAGGATTGGACAGAGTTTTGGACATTCGTGGCTTTGTTGATGCAAACTGGGCTGGAGATCTAGATCAGAGAAGATCTACAAGTGGGTATGTGTTTAACCTATTTGGAGGTGCAGTTAGTTGAATGAGTAAGAGACAATCTGTATTGGCATTTTCAACTACAGAGGCGGAATACATGCGAGCCACTCATGCAATAAAGGAAGCAGTTTGGTTGCAGAGATTGTGTTCAAGTATGGGGTTAGTATAGCGAGCTATAAGGATAGACTGTGACAACCAAAGTCCAATTTTCTTGGCAAAGAACCCTGCTTATCATTCAAAGGAAAAGCACATTGATGTTCAGTATCACTTTGTGAGGGATATGGTAGAGGACAAAAAGGTGTTGCTGGTAAAGGTGGACACTTTGAAGAATATTGTAGATGCGTTGACAATGTTTGTGAGCACTGAGAAGTTCTCTTGGTGTAGAGAAACAATGGGCGTTGCGGGGATGGATCAATGACTAAGCTCTCATGTGGCCCCTGTGGAAAGAAAACAAGAAGTAGGATAATGTTGGGTTGTGTTATATTCTTTCCACGACTAGCCCATGCTGCCCTGGACCCCGTGTAGGGGGGCTACTACCCCCCTGTATACCCCCCGACAGGGCTCAATGTGGTGATTCCCTTGAAATGGTCCCTATAGAGAGTGTTGCTACCCTATCATCATCCGAGTCAACTCAGAAATATCTTTAGTTTTCCATGTAATTAGTAGCAGTCAGTTTATCCAAGCTATGCCATGAATTTGAAAATATTTAAGTAAATATTTCTAGGCTAAGAAAAGTCCATAAGTTGACACTTACAATTTTCTTCATATAAACATAATAGTGAAAGTTTACAAGTTATCCTTGAACCCATGGTTCGAAGGCTTGCATTCTGTGGGGTCTATTTCTACTTATTGTTTGGCTTTCAATTGTGAGGTCTATTTCTACTTATTTTCTAGCTTGCAGTTTTTGGGGAAACAGTGTAGTTTTTGGTGCAGTTTCTTGTGCCATTTGACAATTCCATGTTTCTAGTTTTGATTAGAAATGGTTTTTCCACCCTAGTGTGGTGAATCCAGTAATAGAGTTGATCACATTCATGGTTGTGCTAGTGATTATTAAGTCTCTCACACTTTTTGTCTATGTTTCTTTTGATTTTTAGGGACTCCATTAGAATAATTCCTGCGTAGACTAAGAGGAGGCAAATCGTAATATAATGCAATCTCTATTGTGTATGATTTCTCATGTATGTTTGAACATCAAAACAACCCATTAAAAATCAAGAAGGTTGTTATCTTTATATTCATATGGTTTTCTTGTATTTTTGTCCAATTGAAAATGTATTCAGTACGTGCATGTAGAACATCCTCAAACCATATATAAAGATGAAGTTAATGTACATGTGCACTGATACTTTTTCATGATATAAATTTACTTTGATGGTACTCTAGTCACCGTATATAGTAAAAACCATAGAGGCGGAGTTTAAGGGCATCCCTCAAGGAGTAATCAAGCTTCATTTCGATGTTTTAGACCCAAAGTGGGTGATTGTGCTACCAAATATGGATGTCATCATTCTATCCTTTGGCCAATGGTTTCTAAGATCAAGTGTCTACATTATGAAATATGAGGTAGTGGGTTGTCACAAGTGTCAAGAAATTAAAGCCAAGCAATTGGGCTTCTATTTTTCCTTCAGACATGTTATTCAAGATGCACTCAATGGGATTCGCTTATTGCTAGGTTTCAAAGGCATTTCCTTCTTGTAATCTTTCACATTAGACCATTTTGAAAATGGCCAGTGGGACTCAAGAGGCACATGCAATAGGATAGTGCCCTACAAAAAAGGATGAGGTAAAGCTTAACGATGTTGAGAAAGAGATGCACAAGATAGTTGTGGATGAGTTCAAGTATGGAACAAAGGAAGAGGCTCCCAATGGCCCAATTGCAAAGTTGGTTGATACATACTGCAGTCTACATAAGTCATATGTGTGGCCAAGAAAATAGAGGGACATTGATTTTATATCAAAGAGTCGAAATAATCAGAATGTTGCAATTAGTCTGTTCCAATTGACTGCCTGCATTGGTGATTTCCTTTCCCAATCGATACATAGAATGAAATTTTATTGCAAATGAGCAAGGATATTTAATGATTTCCTTTCATAAATGTTATCCATGATTCCTTTCCTTTATTCTATCTCAAATAGTTTTTACCTTAGCATTAGTGCATCATTTATTTTTTCCATAAATAACAATAGGAGCTAAACTCCAAAGATCCCATTATTTCATTATGTTCATGGAAAGATGCATCTAATATTATCCTATTCCTATGACACGTGTTAAATTTCCTATTTAGAAGGTTCAAAGAATTTATTAATGCTATATTTCCCTTGTAATAGGCTATCAAACTTATGCACACAGAAAATAGAGAGAATTGTATGGATGTTTATGGTGGAAAACAACTAGTGGTAAAATTTTCAGTGATTTATTTTCACAACGTTTTGCCAGAAACTCAACTTTACAGACTCTCTTGGTATTATAATGTCAATTTCTAATTGTGTAGTGTTTCATATTGTATTCATGGCATGTGTTGACTTGATATTGCAATGAAAATTTCTAATTGTGTAGAGTTCCATATTGTATTTGTCCAGTGACTATGGCATGCATTGACTTGTTTCACAATGGCATTACTCTCCATTGTGTTATTTGAAAAAGTTTCCAAGCAATTAAACATTTAAAATATGGCAAGCAATTCAAGATTGCGAAAAAGAAGAAGAAGAAGAAGATTATGTTAAGGAACAATTTTAATGAAACCCCTTCATATAACTAGGTTTACTTGTTAATAATGTTTGGTTTGTTGGTAAAGCAGGGTCATTATTAGTTTTCTTTCCAAGAGAAAAATAATCTTTATATAATATATATTTCTTTTAAATAATATCAAATATTTGCTCCATATTTTTTGTTCTTTATCACTTTAGGGTGTGAAGCCACAACTCACTTTTCATAATATTTCTTCTTTTGTTATCGGCTGAATATTAGTAGCCACTTGGAATGTTGGTGGAAATGTGCCACCCAATGATTTGGATATTGAGGATTGGCTAGGTAAACAAGAGAAAGCATATATGTTTTAAAAAGACACGACAAAAGCAACAAGAATGAGCACTGGCCCAACTCATTCTCACGATCAAGATCAATTGGATGTCTCATCAATAAAAAATAATCAAGAAGTTTCTAGCAATCAAAAGTTTAAAAAAAGGTCAAAAGAACTAAAAAGGAAGCACAATTTGGAACCCAATAACAACAACAACATGGGGTTTGTTTGCTTCCAATCCATGAGCTAATGGTCTCATACATTCTATTATTTTTTGTCTTCTTCCTAGAAATCAACATCTTACAGAGAGGTTTATCATATACAAAACAATTATTTCCCTAAAAAATTGCATTATACCCTTTTTGAATAACTTGATTAGCACTAAAGAGATTATGTTTCAAACTTGGGGCATAATACACATCTAATTTTAGTTTTGTTTTTGTCAACATATTAACCATTATTTTTCCCATAACATTTAAAATATTTTCTAACACCAAATTATCATTAATCCATAATAAATCATTTAAATTTAAATAATTTTATAAAATTTTAAAACACCTTAAAACCAAAAATATTATTAAATCTCTAATAATCTCTAATAATTAATTTGATATTTTGCCAAATTAAATTTATAAGACAAATGATCTACCTTTGCATATTAATTTAATTTAAATAGTAAATGTAAATATTCAACCCTCAAATAATTTAATTTAATTCTTTATGGATTTAAATATTAAACCCTCAAATTGATGTGAAGTTTTTTCTCATCCACATTTCAAAATATTCCAATTTTATATCTTCTTTAATTCCAACTCCTAAAATGACAAAGACATGTTAACCCATATTGTGCTACTGTAGCAATATATAGGCCACAAAAGAGTAAGGGGTCAAAGCTTTAAAGATTTTAGGCATTGGCATTTTTTCAAGCAGTTTTGATACGATGATTAAGAGAGCTGAAGTTTGAGCTCAGTCAGTGTAGCATTGAGCCTTTCCTTGGACATTTCACCTCAGTAATGCACGGATTGGCCTTCGGATTTTGTGGTGTCTTGGAAGGAGCTTTTTCCTTGCAGATGAAACTAGTTGTCTGCTTCAATTTGGCAACTTGAACTTCACAAAAGTAAGATCTGCATGCTTGACTCCATACAGAGGAATATGTTGTCAATTTGTAAATGCTATAGTAGTCATTTCTATGTCACGATACACAAACATCACAGGCGAGTTTGCAATTCCGTCATCATCCTCTGCGATTTGTCTCGAGACAATATCAAACACTCTACAGTCAAATGGAATTTCATCCAATGTAATGGCATTATGTGGCTTGGGTACAAATATTACTGCTAATTTTCATTGTAAAGGTCGTAAAAATATTGAGGAGATGGAAGGCATGCCGAATTTCACGGAAGTGCAACTAAGTTGTGTGCCATCACTATCATCGACCGATAATTGCAAAAAATGCTTGAATGCTTATTTTACATTTCTTCACAACCTTGAAGGTGTAGAGGATAAGGTGACCTTAAGCATATGCACGGATGCTACCTTTGTTACCATAGTCAGCTATGGTGATTCAAACTTTGCAAATGAAAAAGCAAGTTGTTTTTTAATGCTCAAGGCCTCGAACATCAACCCCGTCTCACAAAGAAATGGGACCGTACTTGCACTAGTGTCTTCAACATCAATATCTTCTAGTCCAAGCCCATATTACTCTCCAACTGCTGCTCACTCCATAAGGAAGGCTCGCTCCTCGTCGCATTTGGCAGACATTATTGCAGTTGGAGTTACAGCAGTGTCACTGTCACTTTTATTTCTATTAATACTTTTGATACACAGGAAAATGAAAGAATTGGAGAACCCAGATACTGCAAATCACTCTCAATGGAATAGAACTTTGAGATCAAATACACGCAGGAACTTGCATGAATGGAACAAAGGGCCACAATCCACATTTCAGCCGCAGGGAGATTAGAAGGGTAACAGATGATTTCAACACTATTATTGGCAAGGGAAGATTCGACATTGTTTATAAAGACCGATTTAAAGATGGACTTGTTTCTGCTGTGAAGTGAATGAACAAGATTGCTCAACAAGATGAATTTTGTAAAGAGATGAAACTGTTAGGGCTGTTGTTGGTCACATTAATAGGATTTTGTGCAGAGCATCATGAAAGGTTTCTCGTTTCACAATGCACACAATCCAAGAGGGAACAGCGTAGCATGGTTGGTGAGCAGTGTGCCGCAGCGTGACTTGACAGATCCAACGGTGGAAAATAAAAGTCAAACCAACGGTGGAGAACAAAAGTTGAACCAACGGTGGAAAACAAAAGGTAGACAGTGAAGATTCAAAAAAACACCTTCGGTGTAATTATGTTATAACGGGTGGGCTGCCCGTCAGCGGACCCGACCCCACACAGTTTCCAAGTGTCACCGGAGGCGGCGAGGCTTGAACCAGTCCAGCACGCCTCACAAAACGACAAACTATACATGTCGAAACAAAACAAATGCTAATAAATTTGTTAAGTGTTAGTTACGAGGACTAAAAATTAGAAGCCTGTTATGACAAGTTGGCCATTGGTGGGGTTTATAACCCCGGGCCTCGTGCGCCCAAATACTCCACTACACCGTTGGGCCAAACGACCTTGTTGTAAAGTCTGCCTAGAAAAACCAAATATAAACTCTCCTTTTTTCATTCGATGGGGAAAGCGAGTGGCAGACCAGCGAACCTTTGGAGAAGGACAGGTGGAACCATGAGCCAAGTGCCAGAACTGTGCATGGGCATGATTTTCGAGAAGAAGAATATTCCCTGATGTTTATGAGGAATTTTTGAGATTTTTTGGGAGGTAAAATTTTATAGTCAGAATGTGATCAAGTTTACAATCATTTTTCTCATATTTTCGTAGAGAGTGTGATGGTGAATTCAGATTTTTCATCTGAGCAACATAATTGCAGGTGCCCCACAACAAAGAATCTCTGAATAATCTTAAGGGATCTTCAGAGTCCTTTGGAGGCTGAAATTCGTCAAAGTGAGAATGTAGCCAACTTTATACTCAAAAGTTTCAGAATTCCGCAAAGATCATAATGGTGAAGTCAGATTTCTCATTTGAGCAGCAAATCTCTAGTCAGCCAATGGTGCAGAATCTTTGGAGAATCTAAAAGATTCCCGAAGGCCCAGAATTTGACAGTGTCAGAATTAGACGAATTGGTAGTCAATTTTACACTACTCGACACCAAAAATTTAGTGGTGCAGTCAATTTTTGCAGCTGAGCCTTTAATTTTTCGGCCGACTTCAGAAGTGAAGGTACATGAAGTAGTCATGTTATGTTTCCTTTTATTATTGCTGAGATGATGTATTATTGTTGAGATCCTTATTTGATACTATGTTGAAGGATATTTATTGCCACATTATGTGATATTTCATTAGCTTTTCATGTTATATATTTTTGTTGCGATCCCTGTGTAACCATGTTGAGAGGATACTCGTTGCCATATTATGTGAGATCTTGTTAGTTTGTCATGCTGAAGGAAGCCCATTTTGAGTGAGAATTCCTATAGGGAGAATGTCTTGTGGAGAGACAAGACACTCTTTTTCAGGGCATATGACCTTGTTATAACGAAGAATAGTTCATGTACATCATCATCATTTCCAGCATTATATGAAGCAACCTCCACCATCTAAATACCGGGCCAGAAGATGTAGCCCACACTGCATGAACTCCGTTATCAATATGTTGTGTTCTTGATTTGTTGATCGTCATTATGTTTCCTCTTGTTTAAGCATGCATATGTGGTTCTTTTATTCTCTTTTAAATGCAATTCTAACAACATCACAAAAGTAAAAGATCTTGGATAATTTTGGTAGCTGAAGAGATCTGGATCAAGTTTGATATCAGAGCGGTCTTCTCGCTGATGTGAACTGCGAGCGTGAACGAATGAACGTGCAACAATGGAGGATGACAAAGAAATGTAAGAGGCCTTTCTCAGGATGTACAAAATGGTGGACATAATGTATTAATCTTTTGAGAAGAGAATAGAAGAAGAGGATAAAGAAAGCGCAAAGAATGATGCTCCATCTACACCTTCCAGTGAACGTTCATCACCTTCATCATATTCCCATCATTCAAATGAGGAGATCAACTAGAGCCTTCAAGCAGAGAATGTTGAATTGAAGAGGCTTCTACGAGAAGAGAAAGAGAAGAAGCAGAGACTGCAGCTTCAGCGACAAACCACGACAAAGGCCTTGGAGAAGTTGAAGAGCAATGAAGGCTTAGAGAAGCCATCATCACCTATTTCATAACTAATAGTTGAGGTAAACAATGTTGATTATTCTTCAGTTTCATCTCCACATGATGTTATTTCTGTTGGAAATGTGGAGATACCAATTACAGGAACTGGCATGAGACTCCTTACCAAGATGGGGTACAAAGGAGGAGGACTTGGTGTTAATGACCAAGGCATGACTCAGCCGTTGGAGGTTGTGCAAAGACCTCGATTCACATGTTTGGGATACACCGAAGGAGAATGCTTAAAGGTATTAGAAGCTTCCAAGACATTGTTGAAACCATCAAGGAAAGAGAATGAGGGGAACACATCACCATCATCCCATGAAAGTGCACCTTGCAGAGAAAGAGTTGGGGCAAGCTCTCGTCACTATAATTTCACCAGAGATAGCTAGGAAAGGTATAACAAGTCTCAATATTCTAAAGTTCATTTTGATTACAACCATGTTGTTAATGATGAACATAAATCATGGCATCGAAAACCATGTAGTTTTTGTGGGTTACATAACCATGTGATTGTTGAGTGCTGGAAGAGAATGACAGCACGAAAGAGGATGAGGCGTGAAAGGGCTTCTCCATAGAAGGGAAAGAAGTAGGTTAAGCAAGTCCAGAGGAAGAAGACTTTTTGTAGTCATTGCAACAGAGGTGGTCATAAAAAAGCCACATGTTGGAGGCTCCATCCAGAGCAGTGTCTTAAATACAAAATGCTCGTGCATGAACTAGTTTAAAATGTTGTTCGATAAGCAAATTCGCCACAAGGAGATGACCCATTCACTTTGATAAGTGAGAGATTGTATTTATAGATATGTTTTCTTGTCATGGAAATATTTTTGTAAATCATGTGTTGCGACTTAAAATGTAAAAGTGATGATGTGTTCTCCATCACTTGTTGGAGCAACAATGATATTTTGGCCTTATATTGATAGCTGGGGTATTATTTCCATTTTGATGTAAACTTGGCCTCAGAGTATGTGTTATAAACTCGTGGCAAGTATGGGATGCTTGGGTCATAGTTGGTCATATAAATAAGCATGTAATTAGGAAAATATTATACTACAGGTCTGTAGAGGATGTTGTGTCATCTCATCACTTATGGCTCCGAAGAACGAAGGTGAAGGAGAAGGAAGGGTGACCTGTCAGGACACTTGTGATGCAGAGAATGTACACGACAGTTGCAGATTATGTTCATAATTTTGGTGGACCAAAAGCTCTTCAATGGGGGGAAATGTTCCAGGTGGCTCCAGACACACTTAGAGGTCAAAGAAGGCTCATAATATATCAAAATTCAAAGTGGTTAGATTGCTCTCAAACCATAACCAAATTGAAGTGCTCGTCGCCCTGAATCCAACAGTTTCAACGGCACTCCAATCCGAGCTCGTATGAAGGAGATCTAAATTTATTGATCAAATATGCTCCTACGATATTTTATTGTGATCCTAAGCCAAATAGAGTGTAACAACCTTTTTCCACCCCTTATGTAAAAGTCACAATGTGTATTTTTTTTATGTAAATAAATGTAAAAATGTAAAATATCCCTAAGCTAGAGGAGGGGACACAGATTCTGAATTTTGAGGAGGAGGAGTTGCTTGTGTTATATTTAACCACACCCACCTCATTCAATTATTCTCACATATGCCCTAGTTTATTAAAGATGGTATGTACAACAGATAACAACATGAGAATAGGTCATCTGAGTGGAGGATGAGCACATACTACTCATGTTCTCATGGGGCATGGCAGAAGTCAACACGTAAGAGCAAACAGAATAAAATAGGGGCAAATGAGGATTATGTGGGGACAATAAAAGAGAAAAAGAAAATGTGTGAAACGAGTGCACTCAAGGTGGGGGTGGGGAAGAAAATAGTGAAAGAGAAAAAGAAAATGCACAAAATGAGTGCGTTGAGGGGGGAGGAGGAAAAGACAAAATAACGAAAGAGAAAATGAAAATAGAAAAGTAGGATGACAAGCATCAAGCAATTGCTATGTGTGAATTTTGGGGCTACCACTCCCTATTATTTTGGGTGAATACCATTGTTATGCATCGGTGTAGACATGGCTAATGAAGGCTCAACAGAGGTATTGATTCACTAGGTGTTGCCTTGGGGATGAAAAAGAACCACCATGAGAATGAAATCATACTCTTGGGCTGAGTAGAGCTTCACTGAGCTTTGGGTGAATCCCTGTAATTGAGTCGTGAGAGTTAGAAGGGTCACTGTGGTGCTTAAAATGATTTCTAAAGAATTAATATGATTTAAACATTATTATATATTATTTAATAAATAAATAAATATTATTGGAAAATAAAGATAAAAGAGGAAAAAAATTGCACTTATAAAAATTAAATCAACCCTAAAAAAATTTAATTTTCTTTTATAATAATGATCATATATATCATTCAAAATGGTTTTTATTTTTTATAATATTAATAAATTTTAAAATAAATAATATAGATATAATAAATTAAATTTTAAAAAAGAAAAAAAAAAAAAAAAAAAAAAACAAAGTGGGTCTACACAAGTTTGATATTTATTTATTTTTAATAAATTATTATGTTGATGGGCATCCCTATTGGAATTGGGCACTCTAATAATTTTGCTAATTACAAATTCTAATCCTAGGGCTAAGAATGAAAGATGCTAGCATATTCAAGTCGTCACCTCTCAATCAACTAATAGAATTCTCATCTTAACTTCTCTGCATGTCTAAATCAAATGTTTAAAACATTTTTAAAATTAATTTAATGAATGAAAATTCAATATTATTTTCCTTGCATGTCTAAATCAATTGTTTAAACCATATATAAAATTCATTTTTTACCAAATTATCATTACAAATTTATTGCACTATGTAAGTATTATATATATATATATATATAAAACATGCATTGAAACATGGCTTATTGCATCATTAAACATGTGCGTTGGATCATGAAATGTCTACCAATTAAAATTCTCAAAGTATATTGCATTATGTATGGTTCATTCTGAAATGTATGCATTCTCATGGACGTCAAATTGGTTAGAGACCACCGCTTGATAATTTGTTAAACTAGAATTTGCACCAGATGCTGCAAAGGAAACGCCATAAGTATTTCCAATGACACTTTCATATGTGTTTGAATTTTGCACAAGTAGGGACACATAATATCAAATTGGCAAAGGAACCTCCCATTATCATAAAGGCTCATAGTGTTGCAACCATATTGGCCTTCCACTGTATGGTTGTGTTTGTTTTTTATTTTGAGCTGATGATGATCAGGGGTAGAACATAACGCATGCTTATTAGGCACCTACCCACATTCTCATCATCATTCTCATTGACTTTTGTATTCTGGAACAACAGTCCACAAACATGCCTCCTTCGCTACACTTACTCATCAATATGGCACAGGTTAGCTCACTTCAAACCAGTTACAATAACATGGGATATGCCTGTCTTGTCTTAGTATTGCCTCCTGTGACTACTGCAAACTACTTCACACACCCTGCCCCTTACTGGCACAAAATTAAATCCTCCCAGTCTTTGCAGCGACTCTTCTTTTTAATGTAAAAAAGAGTTGTAACATAATGGTTTTTTTTATTACAGAAAGCTATTTTCAATTGCAAAACAAAAAAGCAAAAGATTATTTAGCTTTCTCTACTAGAGATTATGGTGTTTGTGAATGGTAATGGTTATTAAATTAGATATGAAAAAGAGGTGGATAATCTCTGTTTTTATTTCCTTATAGATATGCATCAAATTGTAAAGAACGTAGATGTAAATTTCTTACAAGTTGAAAGTTTCTACCTCCTGTGAACCTCTCTATGTTTTTAGATCCTTACAGATATGCATCAAATTGTAAAGAACGCAGATGTAAATTCCTTACAAGTTGAAAGTTTCTACCTTCTGTGGCCCTCTATATGTTTTTAGAGACAAGTTTTGGCTTCTACACATAACCAGCTTATATTAGAGTTTCAGTAATTTTCTTTCCGAAAAGCATCACAAATCTATATTTCACCCATTATCAATATTTTATGTTGTATACATTAATTTACTGATAGAAAGTAGTGTTAAAGACTTTGGAATGCTAGAGAAAACATTGTTGAACTTTTCTAATAGTTTTGACACAACAAAAAATTAGTGGCATTATTGCACATACCATATACAGTGATCCCCTGCAGTTGTCCACTGCTCCATGCAAATAGAACAATTCAGAGCCTCAGTATCACTTGTCAGAAGAATATGACTTCTATCAATTGTGCTCTCATCTCCAGCTATATGAGAACTTGTGCCCTTCTTACTGATTTGTTGGTAAGGTTCCACTGTCGACTGTTGAACATCTGGACTAATTATCAACATAAACTGATGAGGTTTTGATTGATGTTTTACTTGCCATTGCTGCCTCGACTCTTTAATCATCTTTTGTGTTCCAATCACAAGATGCTCTTCTTGTTTCAGTCCAGGAAATGTTGTCAAAGTGGAACGAATTTGAGTTGTTTCTTTGACTTTCTCAACTTCCCTCTCGACAAACATTTGAAATTCCTGGTTCTTCTCAAAACTTCCTAACTTTTCTTGCAGAACTTGGATAGTTCCCCGCAAAGAACAAATAATGTTTTCTCTCTATTTTATTTTCAAGTTCTTCTCTAATTTCACCTGTTTCAAAGCCCTACCCCTTTCTAGAAATGCTTTTGATAAGTCAGAGTTTTTCTCCTCTGCATTTTTCTTTTCTTCATTTACTATATTAAGACTTCTACCACTTTTTGTAGATAGCGCTCCTTTTCTTGTAGTTTCTTTTCCAATTTTTTCCTTTTCACAAGTCATGTTATGTAAATCAACCTTCCCCTAATTTTGTTCCCTCATATACTTCATATTGTCAACACCCTGATTAATTAATTCCCTCGTATAATTACTATTGTTGTAACTCTGGATCTGATCACTAAAACCCAAGAATACTCTTGATGAGATTCCATGATACATTTCAAAACTGCCGAAGTTAGTAGGCCACAAGATATTGTTCCATAGTTTCAGCACATTCGTCAGCTAACTTGACCTTGTTTCTCCACAAAACTGTCCCTGCAACTCGAGAATCCAAACTATTCATTCTCCCATCCTTCCTCTCCACTCCCTTTTGCATTCGTACTCCTTCATTATCGGCACTCCTCCCTTCCTAATCCACTGGTGGCAACAACTTCTACCATTTCTCCCCACATTGATCTCCTTCTCTGTCTTCAATCTTCCCCTCCCCTTTCATGTTCCCCATCTTTAACAATTCATTATCCTCCATCCTAATTATTTCATTCACTCATAATACTCTTGATGAGATTCCATGATACATTTCAAACTGCCGAAGTTAGCAGTCCGCAAGATATTGTTCCATAGTTTCAACACATTCGTCAGCTAACTTGACCTTGATTCTCCGCAAAACTACCCCTTCAACTGGAGAATCCAAACTATTCATTCCCCCATCCTTCCTCTCCACTCCCTTTTGCATTCGTACTCCTTCATTATCGGCACTCCTCCCTTCCAAATCCACCGGTGGCAACAACTTCTGCCATTTCTCCCCACATTGATCTCCTTCTCCGTCTTCAATCTTCCCCTCCCCTTTCGTGTTCCCCATCTTTAACAATTCATTATCCTCCATCCCATTGATTTCATTCACTCTCCTCTTCTTCAACAACTCCATATCCTGCAACCCAGTGATTTCATTCAATTTTCTCTTCTTCAACAATTCAAAATCCAACCCCCCATTTTCTACAACCTGATGCCACAAATCAGGTGCCTGCTCTCTAACAAGCAACGCAATGACAACCCTATAGGAAGATCCATATTGGGTTTCCTTTGTGCCTGAAATGAGGCCCTTTCGGTTGAAATTCTTGACGCTTACCAACTTTTTAGTAATATGGGCAGACCAGTTATGACGTTTCCATTCATGCCTTCTTCAATGGCATCAAGAAATCCATAGTTGCAATGAGAAACATCAGAAATTCCCGAGAGATGCTCCATAACCAGAGAAGCCACGTACCTTGTAGTGCCATCCTTGATCATATCTATAGGGAACTCGTGCATGAACCTCGTGTCATCAACTCCACACAATTCTTTCAATCTCCTTGCGAACCTTTCTTTCCAAACCTCATTTCCAATTTGCTTGACAATGGAATTCTTGTTTTCAAACCAGTAACCCAACTTTTGGCCTTCGTTAGGCAGGCCTATTGTTCTGAAAAATGTCTTCTTGCTCCACTGATATTCTGTAACCAAACACTGTAGAAAAGCTTGAGCTAATTTCGAAATTCAGCCAAAAATCCTCAGCTATGTTCCGAACTTGACCAAGGACTTGCGTGATGAATTTGACGTTTACAACGTAAGGCTTCAACCTAGACTTCTCCAGCGCTTAGAGCTTGTTTGGATTATCCATTTCCATCCACCTTGTGGGTTGTTGAGGGAGTACTTATGGTTTTAACCCCTCCATATCTCTCCTCTCTGTGGATTCGTAGAAGCAAAATTCAAATGAAAAGGTTTTATCATCATTGAAACCCGAGAACACTCTCGAAGAGTTTCCGTGATAAATTTCAAGACTTCCTAAGTTAGCAGTAGCTGGAACTGACTGTGAAAATGAGATGCTGGTTCCTGTTATGGAAGTTGTTGGCCAGTATAACCAATCCCAGAGCATTGAGTATTAAAAAATTCCAACTGAGAATTTGAAGTTTCTGTTATAATACTCGGAAACATTTTCCAATTCTTCACAATTCCATGGCGACATGGTGGAAAAGGAGATGCAAACAAAGCAGTAACCCTACCTTCTTCAAATGGAGACCATTCCCGAGTGTGCCCCTTCTGCGGGAGAAATGGGAACTTCTTTACAAATTCAGGAATGCTTCGCACCGATTCCAAACATTCCAGATAAGGCAAGAGATAGGTCTCCAATTGCCAGTGAGAAGTTTGCACATGATATTTGTAGGGGATAGGGAAAATCACATTTCCCTCTTGATTTTTAAGCATGGTTACATTTGAAGTATCAATCAAAAGCGTATTTTCACTTCCATAGTCTCCCAAATCTTCCCATACTCTAGTCAAATCCTTATAACATCCATGGAATTCATCGCCTTCTCGGCTGATTCTCGTCATGACACAGTCCTCAATTGAATAAGAAAGTATCCCACCAAAAATTGTAGTGCCTCCCAAAATGTGCTGCACGACCAAATCATGCACTTCTCTAGGTTTCTCTGACCACAAAACCACCTTGAATACACACAAACAAGCCCACAAAAATCTGCAAGCCTGAGGGTGTACAAACACAATATAGGGATCCACATACAAGTTACCATGAGCAAAAGGAACCTTACTTTTGTGAACAAAATGTGCCAAGATATACTCTATACTGATTACCAGCAACTTGTCATGTTCCCTTGCTGGCCCTTCCTTCATCTTGTTTCTCTGCTCCAATTCCACCCATCTAGAGAATCTTCTGGACTAGCTCATTGGAATTCCATGCATCCGGTTATCCAGGATATGATCTCCTGACCGAAACGTGAGATCACTGCAATATTGCTCCAAAAGCTCTCCATCTGAAACCTCTTGGACTGAGGCTTCCATCCATCCTTCACGATCTGCTAGATATTGTTCAGCAGTTTCAGCACATTCCTCTGCTAACCAGACCTTAATCCTCTGCAAAACTACCCCTGCACCTTGATAATTCAAACCATTCATTCCCTCTTTCCTCTCTCCTTGCATTTGTACTCCTTGACTATTTTGGCTACCCACTTCCCCAAAATCCACCAATGCCAACGACAACCTGCGCCTTTTCTCCTGATATTGATCTTCCTTACCGCTTTCAATCTTCCCTTCCCCTTTCAAATTCCCCAATTCAAACCCATTTCCATTGATTTCATTCATTCTTATCTCCTTGAACAATTCAATATCCTGCAACTTGTTCTCATTCATTCTTCTTTTCTTCAACAATTCAACATCACCCCCTCCATTTTCTACAGCCTGCTGCCACAAATCAGGTGCCTGCTCTCTAACAAGCAATGTCGTTACAATATATGTAGCAGGCCATTTCCCATTAAATATGTTGTAGCGGGTCATTTCCCATTAAATTTGCAAACAATAGAATCTTTAAAGTGAATGTAGATGGGTTGCCTTTGTTTCTGTGATTTCTACTATCAACATCTTTTCATCATGCTCTATTATATAAACACTATAAAAAAGAGAAGGCTTAGAACATTTATATAGTAATTTTAAAAGACAGGTTTGGAAGTTCAAGGCATCCCTAGACTCAAAACTCATCCTTACAATGAAATCTTTGCCTATATAATAAATAGACGATAGAATTTGATCTTTCAAATGTTAATGTTAAGTGAACACTATTCATCTAGAAAAATCTGTTTTTCCCATTCTAATTGCAGCTTTAAATCAGACATGATTTTTTTAAAAACCCTAACCGTAATTTCAAATATCTTTTACACCAAGAACCACAAACAAACATATCGTTTTTCAAATGAAAAACCTAACAATGATTTCAAATATGTCATTATAAGATCAGTTACAACAAATACTTGTTCAGCAGGCATTTTATCAAACACGTGACTCTCATTTGTTTTAGCAAAGACTTTGTTCCCTCAGCATTCTATCAAACACTTCGCATTCAAGGAAACAAGCATTTCATTAAACAGTTTAGTTGGTGTGCGACTTCGTAATTTTTAGTACCCAATAAATCCTCAACCTGTAAAGCAGTGCATACATCGCAAACCTTAAAGTGATGGTGAGATGATCTCCCTCAGCATTCTTCTTCTTTCTCGGTCAGTCAGTTTACCACCATGAAATTTTGCGAGGCAGTATCCAGCCCGGCGACTCCTCTCCCATCAGCCGCTGGAGAGTCTGTTCCGTCGAATACATCTAGGGGCTCAAAACTATTATAAGAACAGTGCCCATATTCTCATGCGGAATCTCCAATCAAGTCACAGTCGCACAGAAAAGCACGTTTGTCATTTTGCAAGCCCAGACCATGGACCAGAGGCTCGGCTCCAATGACTTCCAAATACTCGTAGGATCGTTCTTTGTCTTCTGCCTCTTCTCCCTGCTGACTCTCATCGCATGACTGCCATTTTACGACTCATCGCATGACTACCATTTTACGAGAGGGTAGTGGTGCCCATCGCCCAACGGGATCACCATGCTTCAGAGAATGGGGATTCACCATTTTAGCATTATCTATGCTCGTGGCCGGTTTAGTTGAACTAAAGAGAAGGAACAATACCCTAAGCCATGGCCTAGCGAAGCAGGCATCAGCCATCGTCCCCATCTCTACATTGTGGCTTAGTTCGGAGCAAGGGTTAGACCGAACTGCTCGCGAGTCTTGTAAGTGGTAACTAATTTAATACCATTCAAATTAATCGGATGGATAAAACTATTTTAATCGTCTAACACTTAAATCAAGGGTACATAAATATACACGTAACCTGAGAGGGGAGTTGTTTTCAGAGGGGAATGCCTTACGGTGTAACTATGGATGAATTAGCATTTGGCGTGGATGAATTATGGTTTAGCATTAACTTATTATTATTATTATTATATTAAATAATTAAACTATTTTAAATATATAATATATTTTTTATATTATTTTTATATTAAATTATTTTATTTATTGTATTTTTATTAATATTAAATTTTGATTTGGAAAGTTAGGTTTCAAATTTTCTCAAAAAATCATGGAAATTTTGGTAACATTTTGATAAAATCTCGCAAATGTTTTTGTAAATCAAGGTTACAATTGTCAAACTTCAAGATTTTGGGTGTCCAATGGCTTTTAATGGTGCAGAATCCATTTCCATCATCAAAAACATGATTCAACCAACCCTACTGCCATATTTTGTTTTTTAAATTGTCAGATTCCAACCATTTTTTGTCATCTGGGAAAAATGGTTGCCTCAGTAGATGACGTCATTTGGAAATAGTTCTTCCAGATTAATCATACAACAATTTTTTGGGTCGAAGTTTCAAACCAACCAAAGTGGTTCATCATTAGGACATAGATGGAGAATCTAATCTATCCAAGGGATTAAATACTATAGAGATGAAAAAAAATTCAATAGACGAACCAAGTTAGAACATTAGAAAGAGTCAAAATTAATCCTTTTCAAATGAATAAACCCTAAAAATATTAAAATAGTTTATAACATATGGATATTTATTAAATATTAATTAAATAAGACTATATTTTAATTATTCAAAATATTAAGAAATATAATTATTAATAAATGATCGTTATATCAAAAAATAATAAAATATAATATAAATTCAATATTTATTAAAATATAACCCCAATGGGGGTGTCATTCCCTAGAAACTCAAGCGATGGTGACGAGGGTGTTAGTACTTTGAGAACAGAGATGATAGATGAGCGTGTAGCATGAAGGCAAGTGGTGCAAGAAGGGTGGGACATCCAGAATGTTTGACCCTCGCAATTCAATTATAAGCTTGCATGAGGATCAAAGGAGACATAGTCTTGTAATGGTTATGGGAGCACAAAAAGGTGGAGGTAAGGTTGAGGAGTATGATCAGGCTAGTCAGTTGTGCGTGCCCCCTTCTTTGTTGTTGTGCCATAGTGCAACTAGCTACAACAGTAGAGTCGTTGCAAAGGAAGGTGGGATTTACAGGGTTTGGGATCCAGGCGACTGTGAGAACAATCAATGTCTTAATTGTTGGTAATTACAGTAGAGACATGAGTACCCAGACTACAACCCTGTTTCAGGTAGCCTCGCTCCCTGGAGTGGCTCCTTGGGAAAATTGGTAATCTCAATTATCCCCAGATATATTATGTGGCCAGGTGTGGCTTCTAATTATATTGCAATTGTGTTTATTCGCTTTGGTTATCTAGTTTGGTTTAGCTATTTGTTCTTGGTGAATTGTTAGGATCCTTGGCTCGAATGGGATTTTGTTCTCGGTGGTTTTGTAGGGCCTAGGAGTTCAAATCAGGGAGGCACCCTAGTCCTAGTGGTCCCAATGGCTATAAGGAGGACTAAATGTGGGGGAGTTTGTTTCTTGTGCCAAGGGGGCATGACAACATTATTGCCTCACTTCCTTGGGTGCGGTGCCTCCGGGTTGGGGTTCGTGCCTGCTGGTTTTCTACAGAGTGAGTAGGAGAGGGGAAAAGAAGGAGTGGGACCTGGTGGGCGCTCAATTGGTTTAACTTTGATCACAATATGATTATCCAAAGCAGTCGGGTCGGATGAGGAGGGGCCCCTATGGGTGACATACAAGCCTGAGCTGGTAGAGTAGCCGAACAACATGATGGGGGTGGCCACGAGGGCGCATATAATAGAGAAGTTGCCTAGGAATTTGGTCCCACACCTGTTCCAACAGCTGCCCCACCCACGCTGGAATCCATAGTTGGGCAGCTTCAGATGATCATGGTAGACTTGGGTGAGATGAGACAAAAAAGGCATAACAATCATAACGAGTTGATCATCTTTCAGAATGATATCCAACAAAACCAATGGGTGATGATGGACATGATGGACTCTGTCCAACACAGCCAGTGATGCACAGTGGAGTAGTTGGACCAACTTGATGGCATGATTGATCACCTTGAGAACCATGCTCATGATGGCGTTCAACCCTTCATTAGAGAATTTTTGAGGTCTAAAACAGGCCTCCTAAGAAAAATGTACAACCAAAATAAACTTTATAAGAACCAATAATATTCATGATGATGATGTCAATCATGGGGGATGATTCACCATTTTTGGGGTCAAAAAGTAAAAAGATTCAAAAATAATAAAATAATAAAACAAATTTTTCAACTACTATTTTCAACTTATCTCCTTAAGTTTTTACTCAAATTTCGAGTGAGAGTACCGTTGGATGAAAAATGTAATTCCTCATCCAAGGAGTACCCATGTTGCATACTTTCGATGGTCCATGCTACATGAAAAACGAGAAATACATGAAAAAACGTTATTGCAATCATGTTTTTCGTGTATTTCTCATTTTTTGTGTAGCAGGGTCCATAAAAAGTATGCAACATGGGTACTCCTTGCATGAGGAATCAAATTATGCATCCAACGAGTGTTCCCGCTCGAAATTTGAGTAAACCCATAAGGAGATAAGTTGAAAATACAAGTTGAAAAAATAGTTATTTCTTTCTTCTTCTTTTTTTCCTTCTGGAATTTGATGATGTAATCTAATCTTATTCTATTATTTCCACTATTATTTTATAATTTCCTTAGGAGGCCCATTTTAAACTTCAAAATTCCCCTATTGGGACCCACTAGATGTTGGGCAAGGCTTGATGCACCCAAATGTTTTTTGAAGACTATTGGTTTTGTTTTTATTCTTGATGTTTTTGGTGTATCTATGTTTATGATATTTGCTTCAGATATAGTGTATGGCTTCCCCTATTGGGACCCACTAGATGTCGGGCAAGGTTTGACGCACCCAATTTTTTTTGAAGACTATTGGTTTTGTTTTTATTCTCAATGTTTTTGGTGTATCTATGTTTATGATATGTGCTTCACATATAGTGTATGGCATTTTGGTTTTGGGTTTCACATCACTCTCCTCGCTAACAAATTTGGTCGAAGTGAAGCTGGAAGAGTAGAGAAAACATGACAAATCAGATGTAAATTTTTGAATATAATAGAAGTTTTTTTTAGGCGTAGTCTAACTTATAGACGAAATAGCATTTTTCACCGGAATTCACCAAAATCTGGCAATACAATTTCAAGGCTTTTTTCACATGGTTAGAATTTTCTAACATGGTCAACCAAGGTCAACCATGATCAACCACCATGAACTATGGCTTACCATGCATGACCATGGTTAACCATCATGAACTATGGTTGACCATGAACGACCATGGTCAACCATGATTAACCATGATCAACCATGATGTTCAATCAAGATCTCTATGGTTAGAATGGTAAAACATGGTAAACCAAGGTATCTATGGTTTAAGATGGTCAACGATAATGGTCATTCAAGGTCTCCATGGCCAATCATGGTCAACCATCAACCATTCAAGGTCTCCATCAAGACTTCTATAGTTAGAATGGTCGAACATGGTCAACCAAGGTCTCTAGGGTTGAATATGGTCAAACATAATCGTCAATCAAGGTTTCTATAGTCAACCATGGGAAACCATGATCAACCTTGGGTAACCATGGGCAAACAAGGTCATCCAAAATCAATATGGTTAGAATGGTCAACCATGGTCAGACATGATCAACAATGATCAACCATGGTCAACCATGATCAACAATGATCAACCATGGTCAACTAAGGTCACCTAAGATCAACATGGTTAGAATGCTCAACCAAGGCCACCCATTGTCTACCATGATCAATCATGTTCAACCAATGTCAACGAAGATCAGCTATAGTCAACCATGATCAACCAAAATCAACATGGCTAGAATGGTTTAACATGGTTAACCAAGGTTAACCATGGTCAACCATGATCAACCATAATGGTCAATCAATATTTCTATGGTTACGATGGTCCAACATGGTCAACCATGTGGTTAGCTAAGGTCAACCATAATTAAACAAGGTCAACTAACATCAACATGGTTAGAATGGTCGAACATGGTCAACCATGGTTTACCATAGTTTATCACGATCAACCATCGTCAACCATGATCACCATACCATAGTCTACCAGGATCAATAATGATCAACCATAGTCAACCATGATCAACCATAATGTTTAATCAAGATTTTTATGGTTAGAATGGTCGAACATGCTCAACCATGATTAATCATGATCAACCAGGATCAACCATGGCTAACCATTGTTGAACATGTTGAACCAAGATCAACCATGGTCAACTAAGATGAACATGGTTAGAATGGTCTAACATGGTCAACCATGATCAACCATCATGAACTATGGTTGACCATGAACGAACATGGTCAACCATGGTCAACCATGATTAACCATGATCAACCATGATGTTCAATCAAGACCTCTATGGTTACAATGGTAAAACATGGTAAACCAAGGTCTCTATGGTTTAACATGGTCAACCATAATGGTCATTCAAGGTCTCCATGGTCAGCCATGGTCAACCATGATCAACCATGGTCCACTGTGGTCAACTATGGTCAATTGTGGTTGAATATAGTCAACCATGGTCACCTACTATGAATGAGAATATACCGGCATCAACCATGGTCAATCGTTGCCAACCATTATCGACCATGGTTGAATATGGTCAACCACAATTGAATATTTTCAACCATGATCAACCGTGGTCAACTATGATCAAGGTCTCTATGGTTTAATATGTTCAACCATGGTCAACC
Source organism: Pinus tabuliformis (assembly GCA_031772625.1). NCBI lineage: Eukaryota > Viridiplantae > Streptophyta > Pinopsida > Pinales > Pinaceae > Pinus > Pinus tabuliformis. The sequence goes on along the minus strand of CM062815.1, from coordinate 755,556,593 downwards.
ATGATTAAGCATGTTCATCTTTGGTCAACCATAGTTCACCTAGAACATTTCATGCTCTACCGACTCCTAATGGCCAACCTTGGTTAGAATGGTCGAACATGGTCAACCATGCTTAACCATACTATGGTCTATCAAAACTAACAATCATTAACCATGGTTAACCACAATCAAACATAATGGTCGATCAAGATCACTATGGTTAGAATGCTCGAACATGGTCAACATGGTCAACCATGTTGCAACATGGTTAATCAAGATCAACCATGGTCAACCAAGATGAACATGGTTAGAATGGTCAAACATGGTCAACCAAGGTGAACCATGATGAACAATGGTCAACCATGATTAACCATGATTAACCATGATCAACCATGGTCAACCATGATTAACCATAATGGTCAATCAAGATCTCTATGGTTAGAATGGTCAAACATGGTAAACCAAGGTCTTTATGGTTGAATATGATCAACCATAATGATCAATCAAGGTCTTTATGGTCAAATATGTTCAACCATGGTCCACCATCATCAACCATAATGATCAATCAAGGTCTTTATGGTCAACCATGATTAACCATGGTCCACCATTATCAACCATAATGATCAATCAAGGTCTTCATGGTCAACCATGTTCAACCATGGTCCACCATCATCAACCATGATCAACAGTGATCAACCATGGTCATTGATGGTTAATGTTAGTTAAACATGGTCAACCATGATCAACCATTGTCAACCATGGTGGAATATGGTCAACCATTGACAACCATGGTCACCCATTGTCAATGAGAATATGTCAGCATCAACCATTATCAACCATGGTCAACCATGATCAACCATGGTTGAATATTGTTAACCATGATCAAGGTCTATATGGTTTAATATAGTCAACCATGGTGAATCAAGGTTAACCAAGATCAACCATGGTCAACCATGAACAATCATGGTCATCTTTGGTCAACCATAGTCAACTTAGAACATTTTATGCTCTACCAACTCCTAATGATCCAGGTGGATCTTCAGAAAAGTACTAGAGCAATGGTAAAAGGCTTAAAACTCAAAGTAGCAAAATCTAGATAAACTTAGCATCGGATCAAAGTGCTCGTCATCTTGATTCCAATGGTGCGAACGACACTCAAATCCGATTCCAGATGAAGAAGTTATAGTAAGTCAAAGTTGGAGTTTGACTTGTCCAGGTGGAAGGAGAAGATGACATGGCAAAAAGTTCTAGCGAATGGCGGGGCACCAAGTGACAAGCTGCCATTGGGCCCCGCATATCGCATATTGGGAACAAAAAAAGAGCACTGGTTAAGAATCAGTCTCTAGGAGTGCTCATTTGCGCTTTGCGATATCGAATATCATAAATTAGAGGTGGACGTGTATTAAAGAATCGGCCTCGGCATAGATAGGTTGCGATGTGATCGCAATCATGTATTGCAAGTGGATCAAAATCGACCCCCAACAAAAGCCCAGCTGCGATGCGATTTATCGCATATCGCAATCGCAGAAAGCTGTTGGTGTTTGTGATACTGTTCCCGCTAAAAGTGTTGATTGCGATTTTTGATCGGCGTTGGACGCGATATTTTATTATGTTATATTGTATATTCCTATCGGGCCCACAATTATTGCAGCGTACGGGTTTTGTTCCAATAGCAATTGCGACTTGTGATGGGGACCGTCGGCTGCGATATATTATATACTATGTTCTATAAACCGGCAGGTCCGTGTATCGCAAAAGTGCCTATTGCATTCACCTTGGACTGTCTGACGATAGTTAAAAGCGTCGATAGACATACCGCCTAGTCTTATGCACAGTTAATGGATTTTTCTATGTTAAATGGGACTTCACCATTATTATAAGGTTGTTTCCATATATCCTTTCGACCCGATTATGCCTGCCTAACTTGGTTATTATGTTAAAATTGCCCAGGTTTTGAGGATGTTGCCATGCTTATATATATATTGTTGTTGTGTCAGAAAAGAAAGGGGGAGTTAGCAGAATAGTTCAGAAGCACACACACAGAGCAGACCGTGACCTTGGCAGTAGGTCAAACCTTGCCTTAAGCAGCAGGGAGGTTCCGAGAGGTTGCAGAAGGCCCGATTATCCAAATTGGGAGTTTGGATAGGCGTTTTTGCACTATTTTTCGCCAGGAGTTCAGTGGTACTATCTGTTTCTGAAGCTGGGCTCTCCATTCTCTGCCCATCTTTCATCTTGGAGGTATAAGGGTTGTAATTTCTTGTTGCTTGTACTTTTATCTCTTTTATGCCACTAATTGAATGAAGGCCTCCCCACTATTGAGCAGGGCCCGAAGACGTAGTCCAAATTGGATGAACTCCGTAATCAAATCATTGTGTCATGGTTTTTATGCTCTTCTCATTATTTCCGCATTGTTTGTGTGCATTTAAGTTCCATGGTTAATTAGTTATGTTATATGTAATTCAGATGCATCTGTAAGTTAAAGATCTTGGATCAAGTTTGGTATTATAGTAGGTCTTTGTAGATGAGAATTGCATGAATTTATGCTAACCCAGAACAAGCTGCGAAAAGGAGAAGGAATGCTTAAGTCCTTTAATCCTGAAGCAAGACGTGCACAACGAAGAATAAACATGGTCAATGAAGAAGCTCGTTCGGAATAGGAACAAAAATTCTGAAAGGTATTCTATAATATGGAAGGAAAAGTGGACAAGTTGTTCGTAGAGTATGAGAAGGAACTTGGACATGAGAAGAAGGATGTCGATGATCATGGATCAACAAATCAAGAAGGTGGTGGAGAAGATCCTCCTCCCTCTCCTTCTTCCAGTGAAAGTTCTCATCACTCTCATCGAAATCCTAAGCATACCTCTAAGAAACCGTTCTTCAAGTTAGACGTAAAGTTTGACCTGCCCATGTACAATGGAGAGTGTAGTGCAGAAAAAACTCAATAATTGGATCAGAAAAATAGAGGTTTACTGTCGAATCCAGCAGATCGAAGAAGATGAGGCGAAAGTCTAGTTAGCATCTCTTCGGCTGAGTGGCACTGCTCTCGTTTGGTGGGAGAGAAAGTTGCAGAAGGGCAACATAAAATCAGGTAACCTTTTGTCCTCTTGGTCTAGTTTTATTTCTGCATTGAAATACCAATTCTACCCTCTGGGTTATAAGAAAAAGGCACTTATGGAATGGAAATATCTAAGGCAAGGTAAGGGCCAGAATGTGCAAAGATTCACTGAAGAATTTCAGAAACAAGCACTGAATCTGGGCATCTCATTAGATGCGCCCGAGACTGTAACTAAGTATGTAGGTGCACTACATAGTTACATTAGACACTCATTATTACTGTTCGAGCCTACTACAATTGATGCGGCCAGCATAAAGGCTATTCATCTTGAAATTCGAGGCAAGAATGATCGAGATGATCAAGCCAAGAAGACACCATTCAAACCTCAGCATGGAAAATTCCAGAAGAAAGGAAAAGGGAAGGATAAGAAGACTGTCACAACCAAGAAAGGGGATGGAGCAACACCATCTTGCACTCATTGCAAGAAATATGGTCATGATGAGGACCACTGCTGGAAGCTGCATCCGGAGTTGAGACCGAAGAGATTTGGTGGAAAGGGGAAGTAGAAGACAGTGGCAACAGTGTAGGACCTTGGATCAGATTCCAGCGATGAGACATTGATCACAGCCGTGGGCGCAAGAGGTACTCTTTCTATTAATGATAGTTCTGATTCGGTTGCAAGTACTAGTTATTTGAATGAGCCTGTAAGTAATGAGCGAAAGAGAATTGAGTTATTCCACATTAGATTTGTCATAAAACATACAAAGGTGGAAACTCTGTTTGATTCAGGTTCCCAAGAAAACTTAATCTCAGAGTCCTTAGTGAAAAAGTTAGGCCTTGAAACTAAGCCTCATCCGAGTCCATACCCGCTTGGTTGGGTAAGCGATAAAGCCAAATTGCAGGTCACCAAGCAGTGTAGGGCCAGATTTGTTATTTCTTTTAAATTAGTTTATGAGCTATAGGTAGATGTAGTGCCTTTGGACATCTATGGAATTATCTTGGGAAGCCCATATCTATATGAAAGAAAGGCAGTTTTCTTTCAGCATGAAAACAAATACCACCTCACAAAGGACGGGGTAGAGTATATAGTCAGAGTTCATCATAAAAAGTTAATGCTAGTCTTGTAAGCATGGGACAGATTAAACCACTGGTTAATTCCCGCATAGGGTGCATGCTCATGATAGTGAGAGAGAAAGAGGTCGAAGTGGTTGAAACTTTCAAAGGTTGTAATCCTGATCATAAGAAAGAATTATTTGAAATTATTTTTGATTATGATGGATTTTTTTAGGAACCGTGAGGATTGCCCCCTAAACGGGAAATCCAACATGAGGTCCATCTGCAACAGGATGCTCCTTTACCAAATGTTGGCATGTACAGGATGGCTTCTATCGAGATGGAGGAGATCAAGAAACATGTGCAAGAACTACTGAATCAGGGAGTTATTAGACCGAGTTCTTCTCCTTGTGGCTCACCGATCATGTTGGTGCCAAAGAAAGATGACACATGGAGAATGTGCGTAGACTACAGGGCGTTGAATAATATTACAGTGAAGAATTGATACCCTCTCCCTCGCATTGATGAATTGTTAGATCAGTTGAAAAATGTTGTTTATTTTACAAGGTTGTATTTGCATAGTGGATATCACTAGGTTAGAATTGCAAAGCAGGACATTTGGAAGACTGCGTTCAAAACCAAAAATGAGTTGTTTGTATGGATGGTGATGCCATTCGCACTGTGCAATGCTCCAACCACATTTATGAGGGTAATGAATGATTTTTTTAGGCCTTTTCTTAATCATTTTGTGCTTGTATATCTAGACGAGATTCTTGTTTATAGTGAGACATGGGATGAACATGTGTGTCATGTGAAGAAAGTGTGTGATGTTCTAAAGAATGAAAAACTATATTTGAAACTGTCAAAGTATGAGTTCGGGAAGACTTCTCTGATTTATTTAGGCCACATTGTCGGTAATGGACAATTGAGGATAGATCCTTCTAAAGTGGAGGTGATTATGAATTGGCCTGAGCCCACGAATGTTACAGAAGTCTGAAGTTTTCTGGGCACAATAAAATATTGGAGAAGGTTCATTGCGAACTTCGTTATCACAACCCCCTTGCATGCCTTTACTAGTGTGAAGTAAGCCTTTCAGTGGGGAGAAAAATAGTAGAAATCCTTTGACACACTGAAAGAGAAGATCAACACAACACCAGTGCTAGCCTTACTAGACCTTCAGCAACCTTTTGAAATTGAAACAGATGCCATCAGATATTCCATGGGCGATGTTTTGATGCAGCAAAGAAAGCCTGTATGTTATCATTCAAAGACTTTCTCCTCGACTGTTGTGAATTATCCCACATATGACAGGGAGTTGTATGCCTTGGTCTAGAGTGTAAAGAAGTGGAAACACTATCTGATCGGCAAGGAGACCATCATCCATATGGATCATCAACCCTTGTAGTATCTTCAGTCACAAACCAAGCTTTAGCAAGCCCATCACTTCAGATGGATGGGATTCCTCCAATAGTTTCATTTGGTAATAAGATATAAGAAGGGCGCCAGTAACAAAGTAGTAGATATGCTTTCTCACCCTCCTATTTTTGCATCTATAGTTTTACAAAATGTTTCTTTATCATTAGAAAGTTATACAGAACAGTATGCTAATGATAGTGATTTTAAAGAGATATATGCAAAACTGACTCGTGGATCGCAAGTGGACAATTATTACTTGCAGGGAAATCTATTGTACCACCTTGGAAAACTGTGCATACCCAGTGATGAAAGGGTTCATGTAATCTGAGAGGCTCATACCTCTCTGGTGTCTTGTCATTTTGGAATTGAGAAAACTTTATGTCATTTGTAGAGGTTTTGTTTTTGGCCTCATATGGAAAAAATTGTGACTCGCTTTGGAAAGGGTTATGTATTGTGTTTTGTTTCAAAGCCCTCTAATAGAAAACTTGGGCTCTACACATCACTCCCTATTCCGAGTTGACCATGGGAAAGTGTGTCCATGGACTTTGTAGGAGGTTTTCCTATGTCTAGGAAAGGTCACGACTATTTGTATGTCATTGTGGATAGGTTTAGTAAAATGTGTATTTTAATGCCTTGTAAAAAGCATGTCACTGCTGAGCATACTGCTTATCTTTTCTTTCAGCATGTTTGGGTCCATTTTGGGTTGCCCACATCTATTGTGTCAGATTGAGACTCTCGCTTTCTTGGGGAGTTTTGGACCAGCTTGTGGAGAATGATGGACACTAAGCTGAAAAGAAGTACGACATTTCATCCACAGACCGATGGGCAGACAAAGGTTGTCAACCGTACTGTGGTACACTTGTTGCGAGGCTATTGTGGAAAACATCCCAAGTTGTGGGATGAACAACTTCCTTATGTGCAACATGCATACAATCGAGCAGCACATTCATCTACACAAAGCTCACCATTTGAGACATGTTTTGGCTATCTACCTAGAGATCCCTTGGACATGGTCTTTGGGAAAGAGGAGGATAGCAATGGACAAGATGATAGGGACAAAGCATGGAAGTTCATTTAGCAGACATAAGTGATTCATCAGGCAGTACAGGAGCAGTTGGAGAAGAGTCAAGCTCGGTATAAAGCTCGACATGATAAGCACCGAGTTGACCATCAGTTTCAAGTTGGGGACAAGGTATGGCTCCACATCAGCAAGGATAGGATGAAGGGAGAAGGGAAGAAGTTGAGACCCATCCGATATGGTCCCTTCACCATATTGGCAAAGATTGGAAATAATGCTTTTCGTCTTGACCTGCCTGCTTATGTGAAAATGTACTCTGTAGTAAATGTTGAAAACCTGAAGCTTTATGAACCTCCATTGATTATGGATACTGAGGAGGTTGCATAGATTCCTACAGTGGATGATTTTACACTAGAGTATCTAGATAAGTTGCCCGAAGATATCATACTCGATAGGAAAACCAGAACTTCACGACGGGGAGATGTGGAGTATATTTGTGTTGGCTTCAAAGGAATGCATCCAAGCAAAGCTCGATGGATGGAGAAGGAAAAAGTGAGGGAGAAATTTCCTCACTTGCCAATTGACTGAAAAGTCTTTTGGCGGTCCAAAAGCTCTTAGTGGGGAGGATTGATCCAGGTGGATCTTCATAAAAGTACCAATGGCATGGTAAAAGGCTCAAAACTCAAAGTGGTAGAATCTAGATAAACTTAGCATCGAATCGAAGTGCTCATCATCCTGATTCCAATGGTGTGAATGACACTTAAATTCGAGTCCAGGTGAAGAAGTTAGAGCAATTCAAAGTTCGAGTTTGACTTGTCCAGGTGGCAAGAGAAGATGACATGGCAAAAGTTCTAGCGAATGGGGAGGCGCCAAGTGGCAGGCTGCCATTGGGCCCCGCATATCACATATCGGGAAGAAAAACAAAGGCGCAAGTTAAGAATCGGCCCCCAGGAGTGCCAATTTGCGATTTGCGATATCGCATATCGCAAATCGGAGGTGGAAGTGTATTAAAGAATTGGCCCCAGTGCAGACAGGTTGCGATGCAATCACAATCGCATATCGCAAGTGGATCTGAATTGGCCCCCGGCAAAAGCCTGGTTGTGATGTGACTTATCGCATATCGCAATCGTAGAAAGCAGTTGGTGTTTGCGATACGGTTCTGGCTGTGATTGCAATTTGCGATCAACACCAAACACGTTATTTTATTATGTTATATTGTATATTCCCGTCGGGTCTGTGATTACCACAGTGTATGGGTTTTTTTCCAACACCGATTGCGACTTGTGATGGGGACCGCCGAACGCGATATATTATATACTATGTTCTATAAACTGGCGGGTTTGTGTATCACAGAAGTGCCTGTTGTATTGGCTTTGGACTGTCCGCCGATAGTTAAAAGCGTCGATAGACATGCCGCCTAGCCTTATGCGCAATTAATGGGTTTTGCTATGTTTAAACAAGACTTCACCATTATTATAAGGTTGTTGCCATATATCCTTCTAGCCCGATTATGCCTGCCTAACTTGGTTATTATGTTAAAATTGCCCGGGTTTTGAGGGATGCCGCCATGCTTATATATATATGGTTGTTGTGTCAGAAAAGAAAGGGGGAGTCAACAAAATAGTTCAGAACCACACAAACGTAGCAGACCTTAACCCTGACAACAAGTTGAACCTCACCTTGAGTAGCAGGGAGGTTCCGAGAGGCTGCAAAAGGCCCGATTATCCAAATTGGAAGTTTGGATAGGCGATTGTGCACTATTTTTTGCCAAGAGTTCAGTGGTATTGTATGTTTCTGAAGTTGGGCTATCCATTCTCTGCCCATCTTTCAACTTGGAGGTATAAGGGTTGTAATTACTTGTTGCTTGTAATTTTATCTCTTTTATGCCACTAATTGAATGAAGGCCTCCCCACTATTGAACAGGGCCCGGAGACGTAGTCCAAATTGGACAAACTCCGTAATCAAATCATTGTGTCATGGTTTTTATGCTCTTATGGTTATTTCCACATTGTTTGTGTGCGTTTAAGTTCCATGGTTAATTAGCTCTGTTATATGTAATTCTGATGCATCTGTAAGTAAAAGATCTTGGATCACCTAATGCCCAGCCATGGTTAGAATGGTAGAACATGGTTAATCAAGGTCCCTGTGGTTGAATATGGTGAACCATAATGGTAAAACAAGATCTATATGGTTGAATATGGTCAATAATGGTCAACCTTCAACCATGGTCAACCCCATCAACCATCTCAACCATTAATGTAACCACTTTTGTAACATTAATGTAACATTAGCATTAACATTAATGTAATATTGACCATGGTCAACCTCATCAACCCTTGTCAACCATGGTTGACCATGGTCAATGAATCTACCCCACACATGTCGGTTGTAACTAGCAAAACCACATTTATTAATGTGGTTGATATACATCGATTGGTAGCATTTACCACCTTTTTTATTGGCATATATCAACCACATTAGTAAAGACTATTGTGCTAGTTTATTCAACTTGGCTACCCTGCCCCTCCCCAACATGGGAAGGATGACGAATGCATCAAATATTTAAGCGTATGTTTGAAATATGATCAATATATATTAAAAGATATTTGAATTTTAAAGGAGAGAATTATCAAAATTTAGAATTTAGTAATGCATATGCCCTAAAACTGTTTCTACTTAGCTAAGAGCTCATCTTCCTTGGGCTTAAGGAAACAAGTTAACGACTCTGGTATGAATGAAATCCTACCCCATTACGAAACACCAGTGGGTAATTCCAAGTGGCGTGGTTTTCCTTGAATAATAGGGATGAGTAAACCTACATTTGCGGATAACAACCAATGATGGTTGTCCCCACTATTGATTTGATAACTAATTTATGATAGGTTTTCCCACTGTTTTAAAATATACCACTAACAAATAATAAAAGCTAAAAAAAAAAAAGAATACTTAAATAAGTGAGGTTGTAAGTAAGACAATGACAAACAACTAAAACTAGAGATTCAAGGTGAGTGATCTTGTGAATCTTTAATTGGATAATTATCCACGAAGCTAAGAGAGAAAAGCCATGAATAAAAGCAAAGCTTTAACCATTTTAAGTTTTCTATCCCAATAATAATAATAGGAAAAAGTATCCCCAAGTTGAGAGAGCACAGCGATGAATGAAAGCAAAGCTTTAACCATTCCATCCCAATAATAATGGTAAGAAAATTCATATTTTCTTTTCTATAGAATAGTTTATTAGTTTAGAAGGCCCTTAGTCCATTCTCTATTTAAGGGTTAAATTAATAATATTTAAATTAATAATAGTAAGGTAACATGCGATAAGATTAAGAAAATTCATATTTTCTTTTCTATAGAATAGTTTATTAGTGTAGAATGCCCTTAGTCCATTCTCTATTTAAGGGTTAAATTAATAATATTTAAATTAATAATAGTAAGGTAACATGTGATAAGGTTATGGAGGAGAAAAAATATTAATAGTTATTAATGTTGGTAATTAATTTAATGTTGTGTTTATAAATACCACATAAATTTTGATTTAATATAAAAAGATAAATAATTTTTTTATTTTTATATGTTTAATCATGATTATTTAAAATGAAATGCAAAATTATTTTATTAAAATAAAATAAAATGATAAATTTTTTTATAAAACTAAAACCATTTTGACTTTTTTTTTTTTTTAGATTTAATCATGATTATTTAAAATGAAATGCAAAATTATTTTATTAAAATAAAATAAAATGATAAATTTTAATTTTCAAAATATTTAATCTAACATATAATTTTCATATTAATATTAATAGACCGTGTAAATTTTTTATACAACTAAAACTATTTTGACTTAGAAAATAATTACAATATACTTAAAATATATTTATAAACTAATTGAAAAGTAAGACTATTTTGACTTTAAAGTAATTTTTGTATTTTCGATATAAACGAGTGGTAAGAAAGTGAAACGAAGTCTCCAAAATAGTGATAATTCTATGCTTCCTAACAAGCACACATTCAAAGCTTACAATCGCGTAAAAGACCTTATATACTAGCGTATACACGTCAAACTCATGTGGGACCAGAAATAGCGGGGCAACCCTCAGAGATCAATGAGATAATTCAAAGGTCAAGGAATGGATCACTTCACGGAATATTTTAATCATCATTGCTTACGATTTTTTTCTTTCAGTACTGAAGAAGTTTGGCATGGGTATATATATAGAATTTTTTTTCAAAATTATCAACATGATGGTGACATGTCATTGGAAGCCGAAAAAGGAAGTTATCATTAAATTTTCTCAACCACCCTAACTATGGTGACATGTGATTGGAAGCCGAAAAATGAAGTTATCATTAAATTTTCTCAACCAACCAACTATACATCATTGACCAAAAAAAAGTTTATCATTAAATTTTCTTAACCACCCTAACTATGATGACATGTGATTGGAAGCCGAAAAAGGAAGTTATTATTAAATTTTCTCAACACCATAACTATACATCATTGACAAAAAAGATAAATCTCCACAGATAACAACCACCCAAACTATATATCATTGACAAAAGAGATGAATCTCCTTACTAAAATTACATGTTATGGATTGTAGAAGTCTCAACTCTATAATGATTATGAGTGAACAAGAAGAACTTCGCATATTTTAATCATATTACGAAATTTAAATTTAAATTAGGTACACAAAATCTTGAAATTAAGTACACAAAATCTTGAAATTTGAGCGTTTGTAATTTACATTTACAAAAATCCCTGACAAATTTTATGGAAAGAAAAAAACACTCTGATTAGACTAGGGCGATGATGAAGGACTTGAAGATTTTCAAGATGGCAAATTAAGTCATCCATTTGATCGGCTTCCAGTTGGATTTTCCTGCAGAAGCCTCTCCTCCGGGTCAGCGATAGCAGCATACCCGTTAACCCCTACACTGGACTAATCCATAATATTCACTCTAAATGAATCCATATGGACGTCAGGGAGAGGAGCTTCACCTTCCAGTATTTGACACACTTGCCGTATCCCCGGCCTTGCATTCGGCTCTATATTGGAGCACAATAATCCCAGTTTCAACACCACCTCCATTTCGCCCATGTCGTATTCATTTCCCAGCTTCGGATCTGCTGCCTCTAGCAAACTGTTATGAGCGTACAGCTCCCACACCCACTCCACCAATAACAAGGGTTCCGCGTCCGCTCGTATGTCCACGGGCTTCCTACCGCACGCCACTTCCAACAGCAGAACGCCATAGCTTTAAACGTCTGAGCTTGGCGTAGCCTTTCCCGTCCGTGCCAGCTCCGGCGCTATGTACCCCAGAGTTCCCATAACGCGAGTCGTCCCAGGGTTCTCGTTGTGTTCATACAGCCTGGCGAGGCCGAAATCCCCGAGGCGCCCGTTGAAATCCGAATCCAGCAGCACGTTGCTCGACTTGATGTCTCTGTGAATGACCTTCTTCTCCCATCCTTCGTGCAGATACACCAGTCCTGTCGCTACGCCTCTGAGGATCGCGTATCGCCGACTCCACGGCAGGACCGTCGTCGACTTCCCGAAAATGAGTTTTTCCAGGTTACCATTCGGCATGTAGTCGTAAACAATGAATAATCGCTTTTGCCTCCTGCACCAGCCCCGGAGCTGTACCAGGTTCCGGTGCTGCAAGCGTCCCATGGTCGAGATCTCTGCCACGAACCCTTTCATTCCGTCCGTGAACTCCGTCGTCAAAGATTTCACTGCTACTTCTTGGTCACTGCCAGGGAGAACGCCCTTATAAACCTTGCCGAAACCCCCCTCACCCAAAACATTTTCGTTCCTAAATCCATTCGTGGCGATTTTGAGCTCTCTGTAAACAAATCTGTGAGGCCAGAACTCCTGCTCCCATTCTTCAACCTTTTCTTTGTTTTTCCCTCTTTTGATGAACACGGCCGCCACCGCCAATGAGAGGAGAAACAGAGCGGTGACCGTAACGCCCACTATGAATCCCCTTTCCCCTCTTGGTCGGTTGGCAACCGAAGGGAGATGCGATATATCTAGGGGCAGTGCCTTGCCTAATTCAGTAGTGAAGCTCCACGCCAGAACGTGATGATCTTCGAGGAAATTACAGGTAGCCGCCGAAAAGCCAACGAACATCTTCTCTTGCAGAACGCTCTCTAGATCAATTTTGCGAGATATAAGAGGCTTCTGCGGTCTCGGCAAGCCTGCCATCGTTATGGTAACGTTGATCTGGCTTTGCAGACCGTCGTAATCTATCCAGGCCTGTATGTTCTGTCCGCTCTTGAGGCTGAATTCCTGGAACTTATCCCCATTCCAATAGCCAGCAGTCTTCGTCTCCACAGAGGAGAGGCTGTTGATGTTCAGTCCCACGTGATTGTCGTTGGGATCATCGAATTCCATATTCCTGTTCGTATCGAACTCCACTGCGAACAAGTGATTATACTCTTGTCCATTGCTGGTGAGGTTAAGCAAGCCCAGATACTCGGCCGGCAAAGCGCCCATGGGAGATGTGTAGGGCGTGAGGACGAAGGCTATTCCCTCCCCGCCTGCATCGGAATTCGGACGGACCATCCTGAAAACGAAGGTAGTGCTGAAGGAGGAAAGCGTCCCGTTGCTTTTCATTTGCACGGGAATCGAATACATGGCACGGCCGAGCATAAAAAGCGTGTCATTCGTGAGGACGAGGACGGACTGGGAGGGGATGAGTGAAGCACCAGCCTCCAGGATCAAGTCGGTTCCATTGAATCCGTCGAACACAAAATTGGTAGGCAAAACTGGCTTGACAAGGAAGAAAATGGCCATAACAGTGAGGCTGCCGACACAGGATGTTATAAAACCAGGAGAAATACAGTTTCTTCTTCCCATTTTCGTTGCATATCATGAAGACGCCATTTATGACCAAAGCGTCTATGTATTTTCCTCACTGGAGGTACGTTACAGGCATACCATGGCGATATAATATAATAAGGAGGGCGGCAAAATTAGTACACGGTCAAGGTCAACACATAATGTAGACCCAATTTTCTCACGGAACCACGAGTAAGAGAACACCAAGGCCACCTCGCCTTTCGAAAAAAGGTTAAATAGTCACCTGAATTAAATGATATCTTATTTTTGACTTAAATGATATCTTATTTTGAAAGCGAGTTGTTTTTAGTGTGATTTTTTGGAAAAAAATTTGGTGGATTTTTCTCATCTAATTTTTCTAAAATCTTGAAATTACAAGGTTGATAGATAAACCCTGTACAATAGAGGTGTTATAGAGATTTTTCATGGTGCTGAATCTATATATACAATCAAAAAATTAATTTAAATAACACAAATTAAAATTTCACTTCAAAATTTTCACAAAATTCCCACACCAAAAACTCCAAAAAAAATCACACTATAAACAACTCCTTTAGAAAGTTCAGTCTCTCGATTCTTCCTTGGTTGGCCACCTTGTGTAAAATGTACTTTTTCCTTTTGAAAGTTCAGTCTCTCAATTCCTTCCTTGGTTGGCTACCTTGTGTAAAATGTACTTTTTAGCAAAATAATTAAAACCAAAATGGGCGGAAATTTGATCGCAGTTGAAGGCGTTGTCGATGGCGGCGCAAATTTGGCCGGAAAGAAGAAAATCACAGGAATCTGATTAAGTTTTTCTTAAAAAAAGTGATATTAAGACTGTTTGAATTTTAATTTCTTTTTAAGGGAAAATAGGTTTACCAGTTAGGATACTTAAAATCTTAATAACTATAACAAGTATTTCTTAAAATTTCTTCTAGATTTTATCATTTCTTAAAAAGTTTCTCAGATTTTATTATTTTCTAAAATTTCTCCCAGATTTTATCAAAGAATTGTCAGAAATTCTATTATTTCTGAAGCAAATTTAAAAACTGATTAAAATACCTGAAAGTTTTTTCCATTATTTCCCGAGCAAATTTAAAACCTGATTAGAATACGTGGAAGTTTAATCACGATGAATGGAAATCTTAAAATTCGACAAGTCAAAATAAGGAAACTACGCGTAAGTTTAATGACAACGAACAGAACTGTGAAAATTCGACAAGTCAAAATGAAAAAAAAAAAACACGGTTGTCCATTCAGCGAGTAATTTTCGTTGCAGCTTTCAGCTTTGTCGCCGCGTTGCAAAAATGGACCCACCTTCCCCTCTGGTTCCTTCGACGCCCAGCGAGTCCTCACATTGCACTTTTAACGCAGATGGACTCTTCCGCAATGCGCTATATATATTTGTTATATATACATATAATTATATATTATTGACTCAAAACACGTGGTATATATTTATATTAATTATATGAAATGATATGATACTGTAAGGTTCACTAAATTAAAAGTAGTTTATTAGACTATCAGTTTCTTGTTTTTCTTTTTTTGTAATTTAATTCTTTTCCAATTCAAACCGATGATGAGCTGACCCAACTTTCTAACAATTCTCTCGCTAAAAAGACAATGCCAAGACACTGATGCTAACATGTTCTCATAACTTTCTCTGATGTCTTTGAATGAATCACATTCCAAAATGAAATGTCTTTTTCAAATTTCACAACCCCAGACATGCAAAAATTTTCTTCCCAACCTTCTTTAGGCCTTTTCCACCGTCCTATTTCACACGGAAGTTGATGTGAGTTGGTCTTTAATTGAGCCATAAGAACCTGTTTCACACCTAAGTTGATGTGAGTTGGTCTTTAATTGAGCAATAAGAACCTTTGCCCTCCACGAAATGCTAGCTCCAATGAACTCTTTTTTGTTGTACATGACACGTAGGGTTGAATTCCTCAATGTAATATTTCTTCTTTCTACCAAATTCATTTCCCCATACCTTTTTATGAAACTTCTCCATAACAAAATCCTTTAGCTCATCGTTATTTGTGGGACAGGTATTGAGGTAGATATTCCATTTTTGCATCCATGTGTAGTTTTGTTTCATCCATGTTTTCTTTCTTTCACTCATGCCTTCATTGAAGATAACATTAAACCATCTACCTACTCTCATTTGCTCAATTCTTTTTAGATATCTTATGAGCCACACCATAGCAATTGCTTCAATGGGAGTTGCTCCTGTTTCACTCAACCTTGTCTCATAAGGTACTGAACTTTTTATTTTGAACTTGCTCATGATCAAACGTTTTTGGATTTTCTCAATTTGTTTCCATTTTGAAACAGGAGTGTTGCTAGCCCACAGTTCACACTCATACAGCATCACTGGACAAACTAGGAGTCGAAAAAGCACTTTAATCGTTTTCCAGTCCCATAACTCTGTCTCTCTACATCTGTTTTGAAGAGCATATAATGCTTTCCACCCTCCTAAAATTCTCTTCTTTCTGTAGTGCTCCCAATTGAGTTTGTTGTTGAAATCAATCCCAAGGTACTTGTATTCATTTACTTCTTCAAAATGTTTTCTTCAAAGAAGAAAGTATGCTCGCTCTGCTTCATTTTATTAGGAAAAATCATTGTTTTGGTCTTGCTAGTATTGACTTGCATCCCCACTACTCTACAAAAATGCTCAAGGGCATATAAGTGCATTTGCAATCCATGGGCTGATTTAGAAATCAATACAATATCATTGGCATATAAAAGAAGCTTTATCACAAACTCCTCCAACCGAACACCATCTCCACCTTGCAGATTTAACCACTCTCCCAATTTATCAATATATAGACCAAAAAGAATAGGGGATAGAGGGCAACCTTGCTTGACTCCAATGTCACTTCTGAAACTTTCTGAAAAATACTTGCTGAAGTTCTAATTTTGACTTTCACTTCTTCATAAAGTCTATGGATAGCGCTCTATAATGCACAGAAATTTCAAGTTCTTCCATTCTACGCCACAACTTATCCCTAGGGATTGTGGCAAATGCTTTTTTGAAGTCAACAAAAAGGCAAAATACTTCTTATTTGTCCTCCCTAACTTTTTCAACAATGTGTTTCAAAGTGATGCCATGATCCACTGTAGAATGTTTCAGCCTAAAACCCGCTTGTCTTCTTGCCCTCTTTTCTTTTACTTATGCCCACTTACTAATTCTATCTTCTACCACGCTGCCAAAAAGCTTTGCAAACAAATGATTGATCATAATTGTTCTATAGTTGGATGGATTATTAATGTCTCCACTTTTAAAAAGGGGCATTAATAGTTGTCCAGTCTCTTGGGAATCCTTGTTGAATGATGATGTTGAATATTTCCATGATGTGCAGTGCAAGAGTGTCCATTCCCCATATACAGATATAATTATATATTATGGACTCAAAACTATGGGTCAAATTGAAAGTCGAAAAAACCACGAAATTGATTATTTTATTTTAATTATAATTTTTATTTTTGTATTGTTATTTTTAATATTATATATATTTTATATTAAGTTGAAGAACTTTTTTAAAATTTTTCTAAATTTTAATTAAAAATAAAATAATAATGATGATGATAATTAACGTCCTAAGATTAATACATTTTATAAGACTTTAATAAGAAGAAGAATTTAATTGTAATTCTTTAGAATCTTATAAAAAAGAGGGAAAAGAAGATCAATATAGTTGTGTTGACTTAACAAGTCAAGAAGATTGGAAGTGTGACAGATATTAGGGAGATGAAAGCGGATGTGAGTAAGGGTCGGGCAATCTAAAAGAAAGTGTTTTCCATCTTCTACCCTCTTAGTATGACAAAGCTAACAAATTCATCGTCTGAGAGAGTTTGTGAGTAAGGGTCGGGCAATCTAAAAGAAAGTGCTTTCCATCCTCCACCCTCTTAGTATAACAAAGCTGACAAATTCATCGTCCTAGAGAGTCTGTGAGTAAGGGTCAAGCAATCTAAAATAAAGTGCTTTCTATCCTCCATCCTCTTAGTATAGCAAAGATGATAAATTCATCGTCCCAGAGAGCCCTGGGAGTAGACCATGACTAGTTTCACTTCAAAGCTCATGAGAATTAGTTCTAATCTTAGCCATGTTCATCTTTTTCTTTGATAATTATGGTTCTCAAGGGTGGGGTTGATCACCTCCTTATAATATCTTAGCTTCCTTTTACCCTCTAGCTCCTTATCATCCCATAGCTTATCCTTAAATTAGGAGGTGAAAAAATCTTTGACACTATCCTTGCTTCCGAGGATGATCTCATTTATCCCCCAATGGTTGAGCGAAGATTGGACATCCTTATGCCACCCACGATTGAGAGGAAAGTGGGGGGTTTTGTTTAAAGTTAGAAGCAATTTTAGGAAGCCTATTGGATTCCACATTGTAAAGTTCTGTTCTCATACATTAGATACTTAAATGTAGCTCTGCTTTCAATAGGAGAGAGGCCATAGGATAGGGGAATAGAGAGTATTTCCCTTAATTTTGAAATTGTAATTTATGAATTTTTTTAAAATCATCTTAATCTTTCTCCACAGCTCTCTGAATAAACTACAACGCCAAACTTCACAACCTTACAGTACAACAAAAATAAAAACCGTATATCAATATTAAAATAATATAAATTTAATAAAAAAATAAAATAATTAATAATTGAGATCTTACCTAATCACCTCGAGAGTTAATAATTGAGATATTAACGAGTGAATAGTGTAGTTGAATGTTATTTTGTTGGGATATGTTTTCTCCAATCACGTGATTTGTAGATATCTCATCCACACCATGTGTCCTTGCTTCCAAGAACTTTCGTCGAGAATTCTATCGTGGACTCACTGCACGGGTCATTGATGTCTTCCATTGATTTTACCTACATATATGGTTATTCAGAATATATTCAATGAGCATCGAAAAAAATGGAATCTTGGAGAAGAAATTGTGTTTCTATTGGTTTTCTAACACCATGCGTTGGCAGCCTCATTGTCCTGGCCTTATTCTCCCTCGTTATACCAGTTTTTCCTACCACTTTTCTCTTCGACGGATTCAGTGGAACCAACCTGATCTTGGAGACATATGCTTCACTCATCCACTCCCAATCTGCGTTGGCCCTCACAAATCACACGTGTTTTATGCTCAGTCGGGCGCTGTATTCGATCCTTGTTCAAATGAAAAGCAATGAGATGTTGTCCTCCTTCAGTACTACCTTTGTTTTCAGCATGGTCCCACCCCCATCTAACATAGGCGGAAATGGAATGGCCTTCATCATCACGCCCTACACATCTCTAATACACGTTGATCCAGCCCAGTATTTGGGCTTGCTTAACAACACCAGCGACAGGAAGCCATACAATCACTTGTTCATAGTGGAGTTCAATACAACAAGGAATGTGGAATTCTATAATCCTGGTGACAACCACGTGGGCGTGGACGTCAACAACCTCATGTCCATGTAGACCAAGACTCTTGGCTATTGGAAAGGGGATGACTTTCAGGAATTGAGCCTCATGAACGGACACAACATATAGGCCTGGATTGATTATGACCATCTCCAAAGTCGGCTCAACGTTAGCATAATGTTGGCTGGCATGCCGAGACCACAGAAACCGCTAATATCTGCGAAAATCGATCTGTACAACATTCTGATAGAGAAGATGTTTTTTGGCTTTTCAACGAGTAAATGGAGCAATTTCTTCCAAGATCATTACGTTCTTGCATGGAGCTTCACCATGGAAGGCACGACACTGCCCCTTGATATCTCGAGTCTTTCTTCCTTTGCTTACATGAATGAGAAGGGTTCGAGAGTGGGATTGATAGCCGACGTTATATTGGCCATTGTGGTTCTCCTCTCGCTAACGGTTGTGGCTGTGTTTTTCAAAAGAGCCAAATCGAGAGGAAAGATTGAAGAATGGGAGAAGGAATTCTGGCCTCATAGATTCACATACAGGGCACTCAACATCGCGACGAAAGGGTTAGGGACGAAAACGTTTTGGGCAAGGGGAGTTTCGACAAGGTTTACAGAGGTGTTCTCAGGGAAAGTGGCCAGGAAATCGTAGTGAAATGCATAACTAAGGAGTTCAAGGAGGGAATAAAGGGATTCGTGGCAGAGATCTCAACCATGGGACGCATGCAACATCGGAACTTGGTACAACTGCGGGGGTGGTGCAAGAGGCAGAAGCAACTATTCATCATTCACGACCACATGCCCAATGGAAACCTAGATAAACTCATATTCAGAAACCCGACGATGGTCTTGTCGTGGCCTCGGAGATACGCGATCCTTAAGCGTGTAGTTGCGGGGCTGTTGTATTTGCACGAACAGTGGGAGAAGAGGGTCATCCACAAAGACATCAAGTCGAGCAACGTGCTGCTAGATTCTGACCTCAATGGGTCGCTGGGAGACTTTGGCCTCACCCGGCTGTATGATCACATCCAGAACCGGGGGACGACTCGCGTTATGGAAACCTTGGGGTACATGGCGCTAGAGCTCACACGGACGGGAAAGGACACGTCGAGTTCGGACATGTTTAGCTTTAGCGCTCTACTGTTGGAAGTGGTGTGCGGGAGAAAGCCTGTTGACCTATCCATGGATGTTGAGCAACTGGTTTTGGTGGATTGGGTTTTGGTGTTGTACGCACAAGGAAGGCTGCTCGATGCAGCAGATCCGAACCTGGGGAATGAATACGATGCAGGTGAAAGGGAAGTGTTGTTGAAACTGGGTTTTTTTTCTACCATGCCGAGGTGGAGAGGAGGCCGAGGATACGAATGGTGTGTCAAATATTGGAAGGTGAAGCTCCTCTCGATGACGTCCATATGGATTTGTTTAGGGTGAATGTCATGTATCAGTCCATCGTAGGCGTCAATGGATGTGTTGCTACCACTGATCCGGAGGAGAGGCTTATCCAGGAAATTCCAAGCGGAAGCTAGTGAAATGCATGTCTCACTTCAACATCCTTACGTTCTGGAAGGTGATCAATGGTATGAAAATAGGTACACAACTTTGTCAATATTCTTTTCTCAAGAATTCTGAACTAAAGTTGTCTCTGGAGTGCAAAAGTATGTTTCCTTCACAGGGTGTATTTTAAAATAAGTATGGTTCAAAACTGCAAAATGTTATTATATAATATAAAGTAAAGATATTGAAATATTTTATCTTTAAAATCTGCAAGTTAAAGTTTATTGATTCATTGTCACTCTATGTGTATGTATATGCGGGAGCAGTGATATATAGGATGGCTAGCCGTCTTTAGTTTGTATTTTATAACAAATTCAATTATTTTGAATTCAAGTTTTTGTTATCTATAATGAATCAAGAAAAGTGTTTAGTAAAAATCACATAAGAGAAATTTTTGGCCAATGCATTTCGAACCAATAACCTTTTCTTAAAATAATTAATGTCATTGTTGGAGCAGTAATATGAGGGAGCATTGTTGGAGAGGTGGAAGAGACAAAGCATGAATTCACACATAAAACACGAACTGCTTCTCTTCTATTGATCACACAAAACATGATTCTTATGATGAACTTGGTGAAGCGTATTTAACATTTTCCAACTAGCCACTTGCCTAAAATATCTTGACATGCAAACACATGCAACCACACACTAAAAGTCTTCTATCACTTAACTCGACTTGACTCAAGACTCAAATGCTCAATCACTCAGTTAATTAACTCTCTATGTTTAGCTACCTCCACATGCAGGAGTAATTACTATTTATAACACTCCCCCTTAATTACGACTGTATGACTCAACATAACTCAACATGACTCAACTATGCCTGCTAGGCTTACAATAGAAATTGACTCAATTATCACTCAAACATGCCTGTTGGTCTATGTCTTAGCTAGGGTTACAATGACTCAAGGCTTTCATTTTCTCTTCTTCCAAATTTTATATCTTTGAAATTGTTTCATTCTCTATTGTGGATTCTTGTTGTAGGCTCTATATTTCTTTACTTGTTGATGTTGCAATTTTTCTTTGACTTTTCTTGAATTTGTGTTGAAACATAATCTGATCTTGACTAGTACACCTTCCTCTTCAAATATACGTTCAACTATGGATTGCTGCCACAACATTGCATCTTCAAAATGTCTTCTTTGCTTTGCTTCTTGTGCTTCATATTCCTGGCTTTCTTTCTGCCATAATTCTTGATAGCAAAATCTTATCTCTTCTTGACTCCATTGCTGAAAAATGGTTTCAATGCATTCATATTTGTCTCTCATATCATTCTTTTCACTTTCATCATCAGGTATTGCTTTTTTTTTTCGCACACTCAAGATCAATATTCACCATTTCATTCAATTCTTTTATTCCAGTGGCTTCTTTAAGACTCGCATCAATTTGTTCTATTGGTTTCTGAATCCATTCCAACTAGTCACTTGCCTAAAATATTTTGACATGCAAACACATGCAACCACACACTAAAAGTTGTCTATCACTTAACTCAACTTGACTAAAGACTCAAACGCTCAATCACTCAATCACTCTGTGCACTGACTCTCTATGTTTAACTAACTCCACATGCGGGAGTAATTACTATTTCTAACAAGCATTGATATATAGGATGGGTGGCCACCTTTGCCATGGTCTGCCTCTACATCTGGTCCTGATAATAAACCACACTTGTCACTCTGTGCACTGACTCTCTATGTTTAACTAACTCCACATGCGGGAGTAATTACTATTTCTAACAAGCATTGATATATAGGATGGGTGGCCACCTTTGCCATGGTCTGCCTCTACATCTGGTCCTGATAATAAACCACACTTGTCACTCTGTGCACTGACTCTCTATGTTTAACTAACTCCACATGCGGGAGTAATTACTATTTCTAACAAGCATTGATATATAGGATGGGTGGCCACCTTTGCCATGGTCTGCCTCTACATCTGGTCCTGATAATAAACCACACTTGTTGGTTCGAAACACGTTGGCCACGAATTTCTCTTATATAATTTCTACCCAAATACTTTTCTTAAAAATAATTATTATATCATTACTATAACAGTAATATGCGGGAACAATGATATATAGGACGACTGTCCCCATTAGTTTGCATCTTACAACAAATTTTCCAAAAAGAATTTTGGGGTTGTAATGTGAAAATTAGGCGTTGAGTTTTCCAAAGCTATGGCATATGCAGCTCCGCATCAAGACTTCAAAGGCAGCACATCAAATTGGACTACTAAACCAACCGTAAGCAGGAGGATGATAACTGTGATCTCCTCAAGTCCAGTACGGCCGGGTCCGAGTATGGCTACGCAAGCAGGCAAGTCCGGCTTTTGTGGCCGTGCCGAGTAGGTTGTTCCATAATAATAATTTGACCGAAGTTCCTGCCACTTTTCTCGTGTCGTTACATTATTGGTCATTGCCACCGACCAGATATCACAGATCGAGTACACGCCTAAAGCTTTGCCATTACGTTTTCTTTCCCGTTGTTTATTGTTGCAGCTTATCTGCCATTTAGAAGATTGTACAGTTTTATATAAATACTATGGTTTTTACCTAACAGATTATGTGGAAATTGCGATCGCCATTATAATCAAATCTGATGACTTGAGATTGTAATAGCCGCGCAAAGCATGTGCCCTTGATGTTGTACCTGTTATTGTGAATTGGGAAACTTTGGAGGTTTAATTTAGATACGATTAGTCTTAATCCGTTTTACCTGACAAGGTTCAGAAGTTTAAGATGGTGGTTGTAGTCCATCTTAGTGAAGTTTTGCAAGAAAATTTTGTGAATTTTCAATTGATAATGTTTATAAGATTTTGGAACGAATTCACAACAGTCGCTGTCTTGAAATGGTGCCATACAAGATAAAAGTATTTTCTTGGAGTCATAATTACAATGTCAGCGTATCTCATCTCATCTTTGCACCTCTCTCCCTAGTCAATAATGAATATTAAATCTTTTAATGGCAGTACATTGCAGTTTGTTTGTTTGGGCATTGTATAATTATTTTATTATTTTACCGAAATTTTATTTTTGATTATTTAAAATGTATTATAATTGAGATAAAATATATTAATGAATGAATGATATTTTAATGTTTATTAGATTAAATCTAACTTTTTAACAGTGCCTTCACTGCAAAGACAATAGCAAGGAATCGATGTTAACATATTGTCATAATTGTTCTTGATGTCTCTAAAAGCATCACATTTCAAAATGAAATGCTTTTCTGATTCCACTGGCTCAGAAGTGCAAAAGTACACGCTCGTTCTTCCCAAGCTTCTTTAGGTCTCTTCCACCGTCTCGTTTCACACTGAAGTTGATGTGAGTTAGTCCTTAATTGAGCAATAAAAATCTTTGCTCTCCACGGAATACTAGCTCTTGTTGTAGCGTGTAGAGACAACCCCTGGGTTGAGGAGAGGTGCTTAGGACATCTTAGTCTCTCTTGAGGATAAATCAGGGCAACTCAAGAGATGGATGTGAAATGATTTAGGTTTTGGTTCAATTACCTTTCTTAGAGGCAACTTCAATATACACATGAACAATGTATCATTCCCAAGAATAAACACTTAGGTCTGGTTGCCGATGCACAAAGAATACAAGTTAATCTGTTGTTGTAGTAAAGATGGAAAGGAGAAATAAATGAGAGAACCCCGGTGTAGAGGGTTGGATAAACACAGAGTCCTAGGGAACAAATCCTAGCATAACCATGAAAAGATAAAAGGAGTGAGGCGCAGAAATTATCAAATGCATTTTAAGGCTTTCAACTCTATCACTCACACGTACTATCAGTTATTTCGTAGCACAGGTAGTTTTTCAATTTCGTAGGTATCATATGTTAATACATAACATAGATAAATATAGAATTTCACAAGTTCAATCCGCTATCACATAACCTAAGTAAATCTATGAGTTAAAGAGTGAATTGAGCAACTACAATTACACGATTTCTGAAGAAGACAACATACATGAAGCATAATACATAAGTATAACACATACTGCATATCCCAAATTCTTGGAATTACCATAACTTCTTCATTAATCTTCCTGAATGAAATACATGTCCCAACCCAAACTTGTGGGATTTGCAAGATAATAACAGCTTGATGGAACCAGGGAAAACGAACCTTCTCATTAAATTCTTCTTCCATTTTTATAGGGAGAGAATTCAAACAAACAGTTACAAAATATGTTGAATGTTCTAGTTGTCTGATATGCCTCGTTGTCTGAGCATGCGAGTGGTATAACTGTCCTAACAAATTTTGATTCATCTTTGAAATGAAATCTTTGAAAAACATAAAAAAAAATATGAGGTGTCATTATTGACATAACAAAATATCCCCAACGTCTATTCCTCTAATTTCTAGGGGTGGACTCAGTCTCCCTTATCTGGACTCATGGTGGGCTGATGATCTGGATTTGTGGGGCATTGATAATTTGGAGTTGTGGATAGGTGATGAACTAATCACATTTATGCATCATTAACCTATGGGAATGGGTCTTTGAGTGACCTTCATACTGAGAATTAATTCTCAGTCACACTGCACAAATATTAATTGTACAACAACATGGCTTCTCTGAACTCATGACACTTCTCTTCATTTAATCCCCAGTAATGCGCACACAATATCAGGGATGGCTTACTTCCCAGCATGAGACATGACCAAGCTTCTCCCTACAAATCATGGTCCTTCTTGCCTTGACCCAACGATCTCTGCGGTCGCCATTACTCCTGTGACACCAAACTTTTGCACACATTTATTTAGCTACCAACCCATCCACCTTCCATACTCTGTGTTACAATATCGGGCCTTAATATATCATAAATCTTATCAAAAGAATGTCACGAAATCACAAACTCCCGATGCCCCTAGCTCCTCTTCGTTTAGATCCTTATTTCTTATTTGATATAGAACCATTACATGTGACCAGAGGCTTTCATACAATATACCATTCGAAATTTCGGAGCCCCTGTGCATCATAACTTTATTAAAAGAAAGTTACGAATTATGAAGTCCTAATTGGATTTTAGCTCCTTGATGCCCCTTAGCCCCCTTCTTTTTTTTCCTCCATGGGACCTTTGCTTGTGACCATTGGTGTAGTGCTTAGGTGTTGTGACATCAGAGCATTCGTCCATTATAATGTTATTAAAATAGAAGTTACGAAATCATATCATTCTGATGCTCTTAGCCCTTTTTCTATCTGCCTCCTTCTCACAACTCTACCCAAGAAACATGTTCAGTGACCAGCAGCTTGGCGATTGGGTGCTAAGGCCTTCACACTCTTGTCAGGGGCTTATTTACCTCTGTAATTTCTCTTTTACCCCTGGTTCCCTTTAAGTCTCCCACAACCAGCTGCTAATCCTCATCGGAAACCCCCTCATTGGAACTTCTCGAAAAAACTTTAATACAAGTGCTCTGATATTTCTAACCTCTGATATGGTGACCTTTGAGGTGACATCATGTTGATGTCATCATTTCCACATGGCGCCACCTAAGTGGTGACACGTTTCACCCAAATTTACCCCATTTGGCCCTCGATAATGCCGAAACTGATTGCCACATGTCCACCATACGACCATGTCACACTGACATCATCTGCCTCGTCAGCTTCTCGAAGCCAATTATATGTTGTCATGTGTCCTTAGGAGGAGAGAGAAAAGGTCCTTGGGGTCCTTGGTCTTGCGATGATTTTCCTTTGTATTTCCCCTGCTCCTCACTACTTCAACGCCTCTAAGGAAATCCATTTTTTAAGGAGTTACGAAACTCTAATATTATGATACCACTTTGTTGTAAGCTCTCCTCCTTCCGATATCAGGTTCTAAAATGTTGAGGCTCTGATATGCTCTTCACTTCTCCTTCTGATTTCCTTCTCCGATATTCAATTTCAGGTTTGTCTTTTAAATAAACCATCGAGGCTGCTTATGCTCTGACCCCTGATATCCTGAAGTCCCGATATGTTGCCTGTCGGTCCTTCCAATATCGGGTTCCAATATGATCAACCCCCAAATTTGGGCCCTTCCTTTTGATATCAACCTCCAAATTTTGGCCTTACCATCTGATTTTGGCTCCCGATTAAATATCGGCCTTCCTTCTCATTTCCCTTTGGTTTTCAGACTTCGACTCTTCCATTAGTCAACCAAGAATGCATTGGTCCTTCTCTGCATGAGGGATGAAATATAGGACTAGTTGACAAAAATATAAGACGGTATGACAAGTTACAACGTCGGCTCCAATTGGGGACAATGCCTTGTTGTCAAGGTTCTAAGATCCTACATATTAGTGCCTTATGTCCATCGGGCATGGAGTCATTTTGCTCAAGTACATAGAAAACAAAAACAGAAGCAATAAGAACTTAAAACATTAGTGGTATGTACAATGCCCCACGGTATATACAAAAATTGAAAATGGACCTCTTTAATGTTGTAAATAGAGCTTGAGAAACTGCCCATTCACAGGCAGTTCAAGCACCTCACCATCCAAATTTTCCAGCAAGAAGGTGTTGTTTCCTTTGGCTTGTGATATCTTGAAAGTTCCAAACCAAAAGTGATCAAACTTCCCATGTTTTCCTTTGTCCTCTCTCCTAACATCCCATCTGAGCACCAAATCTTTTGGCTGTAAGGTTTTGTCCCTTGCCTTGTTGTAAAAAAAAATCTTCATCCTTTCTTGATATTTAATCAGATTTTGAGTTACCTCCCCCCTTATTTCTTGAATTTCTACCTGTTGGTTAATTCTCCTGGTTAGATAATTTGGCTCTTCCTCAACATCCTGTAGAATCTTAGCCACTGGCATGGCTAGTTGGACAGGGAAAATTGCAGCCTTACCATACACCAATTCAAAAGGAGACTTCCCAGTTGACCTCTTGGTAGTAACTTTGTTGGCCCATAAAGAAAATTTCAGTTGTGAGTTCTAGTTTTTTTTATTTTTTGATATGGTCTTTTTCAGGATCCTCACTAGAGTTTTATTTGAAGACTTAGCTAGTCCATTCCCCTGTGGGTAGTAGGTGGTGGAGTGCCCCATGATGATGTTGTATTTTTGGTAGAAGCTAAGAAACTTGGTTGACTTGAACACCTGAGCGTTATCAGTGATAATCTTCTTTGGACAACCAAACTGGGCAAGGATATTCTCCTCCATAAACTTGATTACCACTGCATCAGTTGCATTTCTAGCTGGGATGACCTCCACCCATTTCGTGAAATAATCAGTGGTTGTAAGAATCCACTTGTGTTGACCGTTGGATGGTGGATGTATTTCTCCTATGAATTCTAGCCCCCATTGCCTAAAGGGATCCTCCACAAAAACAAGGATCAAGGGGAGGGGCACTAACTTCTGCTTCTCTATGAAAATATGACATTTCTCACAAGATTGAACATATGTATGCACCTCACCAAATATTTTGGGCCAATAGAACCTGATTTTGAGGATTTTATGGGTCGTGGCTCTCCAGCTGTAATGTCCCCCACAAACGCAGTTGTGGAATTCATCAATTACCTTGGAAATCTCCTCTGCTACCAGGCATAAAAGAAAAATCCCCATCGACTCCTTCCAATACATCTGACCATTTGAGATAACAAACTTATGAGCTTGCAACCTCAAGGCCCTGTATTTAACTTTGTCAAAATTTACTAGGCAATTCAGAAAAAGTAAATAATGGACAAATCCCTGCCCCTTGATAAAATTAGTGGGTTTGATCTCCATGTTGTATTCTTGAATTTTGGCAATCCACTTGCCCCTCTTACCTTCATTGTCTCCCTACACGAGAATGTCTTTCACAACGGCAGTTGGAACATATGCTATTATATTGGACTGCAAGACATAAATTCGGAAGGCCTTCAGGGCTTTGACCAAGGCATAAGCTTGTTTCTCTAAGATATTATACTTCAGCTCTGCATCTCACAACACCTGGCTGAAAAACGCAATTGGTTGTTCTTGCCCTTCATTATTTTTCTGCAATAGAACAACTGCCACCGTGTTAGGAGAGGCAAAAGAGAAAATTAGGAATTTCCTCTAATAATATGGGTTGGTTAAGATTGGGGCTTCTGTAACAAAAAAAAAATATTCTAGAGAACAACTCCTGGGATTATATGGTCCACTTGACTTCCCTGTCTTTCTTCAACATTTATGTGATTTCTTTGATAAGTTCAACATAGTTTGGCATGAATCTCCTTAGAAAATGTATTCTTCCCAAGAAAAACTGAATCTACTTCCTATTCCTGGGTAAAGGAATATTATTAATAGCCTCCACCATTTTGGGATCAATCTTTATTCCTTCCTTTGCTACAATGTGACCCAATAGCTTCCTTTCATTTAAAGAAAGTTGATATTTTTTCGGGTTTAAGTACAGACCATAGCTTCTGTACTTTTCAAATGTGAGCTGCAAGTGCTTGAGGTGCTTTTCATCTGACTCGGAGAAAACAATTATGTCATTCAGGTAAATTACTATGAATGTATCCCTCTCTCCAAAAAATGTTATATCCATCACTCTCTGGAAAGTATCTCTTGCGTTTATGTGGCCAAAAGGCATTCTGGCATACATAAACATTCCCCATGGTATAGTAAAACTTGTTTTCTTCTAATCCTCAGGGTGTATAGCGACTTGGTTGTGTCTAGAGAAACCATCCATCATGGACATTTGGTCTAACCCTACCACTCTTTTCATAATATAATCCATCTTAGTTCAGAGGATAGTTATCTTTCAGTGAGGCCTTATTCAAATTCCTAAAATCTACGCACAACCTTATTTCTCCATTCTTCTTCCTGACTGGAACCAAATTTTCTACCCAGTCGGAGTACTTAAAGGCACAATTATCTTAGCCTGTAACAATTTCTTCACCTCCTTTTCAATTGATGGGAGCAACAGAGGATTAATATGCCTAAGCTTCTGTTTATATGGCTTCACCCTGGTTTTTAGAGGAATTTTGTATTGTATGACACTGGGATCAAAAGTCCTCAAATCATCATATGACCATGCAAACACATCCATGTACTCCTTGAAAAGGTCCAGGTACCTTTGTTTGTATTCTCTAGGAAATCCTTTAGCCAATTTGATGATTTTAGGATCTTATTTGGTGCCAATGTTACAATCCTCCACCTCCTCCTCAAGGTCTTGTTCAACTAGCTTAACAGCCACATCATTTGAGTTGAAAAGCATTTCCAGTGGAACCAAACCTCTGGAGATGATAGTTCCCTTTAGCTGCAATATTATGTGATCAACAATAGACCCTTCCCAATTTTCTTGTTGTTCTCTTGTCGACTCCTCGCCATCTTGATTGATCACCAAGTTTGAGAATTTCCCAACAACCTCCATGGAGCGCTTGATCTGTTCTTCATCTTTGAACACCTTACAATGCCTCACATCATTTGGTAATGAAGGTCTGTACCTAACCTCAACTTCATATTGGAGAAAGGGTTTTGGGAAGGTCTGAAATTACTAGCAGGAATTTCCAAAGATTCGGTCATCCGATTTCGTTCTCTGGGAAAGAACTGAATATTAAAGGCTAAGAATTTTTTTTTCACCAAATCACATACTTTGTTCCTATAGGACTTCAACGTTGGTTGTTTGGTTTGGAATTGATTTTTGATTTGCTTCACCACTAGCTTTGAATCCCCAAACACAGAAAAGCTCCCAATGTTAAGGTTTTTAGTAGCTTTCAACCCCAACAACAAAGATTCATATTCAGCCACGTTATTAGTGGCCTCAAACTCTAGCTTGAAAGAGAGAGGAATCAAGCTACCTTTGGGAGACACCAATAACACACCTGCCCCATTTCCTTCCTTAGAATAAGCACCATCAAAATACAATTTCCATACCTTGTCACGATCCAATGATTGTTTACTCAGCTGAGTTGTATATTCCACCTGGGTATCTCCCATGATTTCATCATCTTCTTCTAATAGCAGACAAGAAAAATCCTTCTCCTTACCATACACAGGGGCATTGTTTGAGCAGTCTGCCTTTGTAACTGTCTTCAAAAATCTAGATTCCTTGTACAATTGACACTCTTCTCCATCGAACATGGGAATGGTAGCATATGTTAGATCCAATTTGATGGACCCCCCAATTTTCGATCCCCATGACCTGGAAAAAATCATACCAAATATTGCAGGGATGTCAGCAATTACAATGTCCATAACTACACTTTTCACTGGGATTTGGGCTAAATTGACCACTAAATCTTTGATCATTCCCAAGAACTTTACTCTTTTGGAATCAAAGGAGTATAGATCTTTGTATGGTTTTGTTACCTGTAGTCCCAACTACTCCATCATAGATAATGGCATTAATTTATGAGATGCTCCTGAGTCAAGCATACAATTATGTAGCAGTAGGTCATGAATCACCAAGGTGACATAGAATGGGGCAGTGGAAGAGTCTTGCTCCTCCACATGGGGTCCAAACACAACCATGGGCCTCTCTTCCTATAGGTTAAGGTTGTCCTGCAAGGGGGTAATGGTGGGTGAACTCATAAATTGAGACATTTGAGCTTTATAATTGGGTTGTTTCAATAATTCAATCAAAGGGATGGATATCTTGACTTTCTCCAACTCTTTTTGAAGATTGAAGGCAGAGGGGTTCTTATCAATTTTAGCAGACTCGACAAGTTCTTTGTTCTCATTACAAATTGGATTGATAAGTGGGGGAAATTTGTCTATTTTGGTGGCTCCAGAATCATTGGGAACAGGGCTAGAGAATTATTTTGTGGTTGGTGAGATAGGGTTGAGTGGTTTCTTCCCTTTATCTGCTGGCTTTGGTGAACTCGGATGAAGAGTTTCTTTAGTCTGATCTTTCCCCCTGGACCTTTTTCTAGATGACCTGAGATCATATTTCCTGTGCAACTAGGCTTGCATGAAATCAGAAAATTGTTTGTAGTAACTGTCTATCTCCTCATCATCCAGTGGGGCGTCCAACTCAACCCCTTCTCCTACCTGTGCTTCTATTTCATTTTCTCCCTCTGAGAGAGAAGACAACTGGTTTTCTTGAACTTTGATAGTTTCTTCAACAGTCTCCTCGGGATCATCTTCTAAATATAGAGGAGGTTGAATATGGTCTGGATGATCATTTCTTTCCCTTTACAAGATCTTCAAAGGTGGCCTTATGAATTGGGGATTAAAAATTTTGTTGGGAGTTGGATGACTTGGTTGAGGGGGGTTCTTGTTTTCCAACTCCAATTTTACGAGTTTGTTAGAAAAATTCCTTATTAGCTTATTCATCTCATCTAACTTTTGTTCTTGGGTTTCCTTTGCATACCCCAAAGAATTGGCTTCTTCCTTTCCCCGCCTCCTATCACCATATTCAACCTTCCCTTTCCACTTTCTAGTGGAGGTGAAATTTGCTTCAACTTCTAGGGAATCTGTTTGGATTTGATCTAGAGTACATGACCTTCTTTCTCTAAGAGTAAACCCAAACTGTGGTTCAAATGCCCTGAAAAAAACCACTTTGGCAGCAACCCGTGGAGGTTTAATTTTGGAAGGAAGATTGTTATATAATTTATTAAACCTCCTTATAAACTCTGAGACATCTTCATTGTGTTTTTTCTGCATTGCATTAAATTTTGTAAGGATATATCCATGGTCCCTTCTTTCCCCCCATTTATGCATGAAATAGTTCTCCATCTCCTCCTAGGTATTGATTGAAGCATCTGGTAGATTCTTGAACCATTTCCTGACCTCTCCATCCAAACACTAAACAAAGAGTTTTAGTACTACATCTAGATGTTCTACATTCATATTATCAGCAAATGCATAGAAGGTTTCTATATGCTTTTTTGTTGGGATCTTGTCCTCTCTCGTGAATCTGGGTAGGAGTTTAAGGTAATATTGTGGCATCCCGTTCAGAGGTTGTTGCAGGTTGAGTGGAGCATATCTATAAAGTAGAAAACTATGGACAAGCATGTTTTGCAATGGAGGTAGTAGAATGTTTACTGCAAGACCTAGTTGGGGAGTTGTATGGATTATGGATATTTGGAGCTGAGCGGTGCTTTGAGTCGAACTGTTAATGAGGATATTGGTGGGCTCCAGTATTGTAGCAATAATGTTGCAACTCCTAGGACTCCCTTCTTTACTTTTATCAACCCGGTAGTTCATAACAAACTTGGAAGTGACGGTGCTATATGCACAAGTACTAGCTCTTGTCGCAGCTGTCACTTGGTCAGCTGGCACAAGTTCGCTAGGAGCTTAAGCCAACTTCTATGAGCTCTGAGAAGAAGCCTTTTAACTGATGGATGAAAGCTAACTCAAAGAAGGCTGTTCTACTTGTAGAAAGAAACTGGAATGCTGAAAGGAAACATAAACCCTAGCAAACCCTAATTTTACCAGCTAGCCCTACTGATGCAAGAAAGAGGATGCAAGCTACCGAAAGAGATGCCATTGACTTCTAGGAAGGTAAAATACATGTGTCTAAGCTACTTCTACAGTAACATCTGAAAAAAACATCTTTTTTTATTTTTTAATAAGTTGCCTGAATTATCATGCATGCGATTTAACTATTTTTGACTGTGCAGAGGTGGATTGGCGAAAGAAAATGCTTGGAGGAGGTCGGGAAGGTTCAGAGAGGGCCTAAGGGGTCCCTAACACCCTTCCAGAGAGTTTCACAGAGTTTGGCTATCAAGAAACCTCATTCGTGAGCCTCTACAGGAAGTCTGCAGGGGTTCTACAGGATGTCTGTAATTTTCTACAGGTTGTTCAGAAATGGGATTTTGGAGGATGGATGGAGAGAGAAAGGTGAAGGAGTGAGTATGGAGGTAGGACAGGGGTGTAAGGAGGTCCAGGACTTGGTGGATGGAGTTGAGGAAAGATGAAGATGGCTGGATTTGTTCAAGGAGGAATGAAGAAATGTTGCACAAAAATTAGGGTTGTGTGAGCAAGTGTCGCAAACGTGAGGCAAGAATCCTAGTTAGGGGATGGAGCAGATGGGATTGATGGAGTATGGGTAGATAGAGAAGTGGTACAGGTTCTCTGCAAGTTGTTTTTCCAACTGAACCAACGAAGACTTGTAAAATCAGAGACCTAGTTACGTTGACCTAATCTGATCTAGCTAACAGTAAAGAGAATGAACAGAAGTTTTAATTGCAATGAAACCATGTATACTAACTATGCAACGAAGTAATCAAGAATCTGAACATGTAACCAACTTCTGCAAATAAAAATCAAACGCTAATGATTGCATGGTGAAGCAAAGTCAGTGTTTTTGTTGGCAGCAAGGTCACCTTGATCCCAGCTCCTGATCCCACTGAGGGAGAGGTGAAATCAGAGGTGCTTGATGGACTTTTTCTGGAGCTTTTCCCTGTCAATAACCTATCAACTCAATCTGAACATCAAAAGTCCTTCTAATCATCAACAGTGACCTAGTTAATCAACAAAACTTAATCTACTTAACAGAAATGATTTTGGATTTCAGAGATCTGTGGTTTGTGCTTTTTGAATTTTTGACCTGAGAAATGATTTTGCAAAGACATAAAGAACAAATAACAATACATAAATGAGGCCTTGGCACTTGGGTTGGGCCCAACCCCAAGAGCTGCAGGCTCCTATAGAGAACTCAGATATGATGCCAAGTAAAGCTGCTTTTCATTACTCAAAAATAATCATCACAAGAAAGTTATACAGCAGTAGCTACAAGAAAACGAGCTGAGAAAATGACAGCACTATAGTGCAAATATCAACAGTTCCAAAAGTAAACTACGAAGGCTGAGGCCTTCCTATTTATACACAACGAGGAGCCTAGCAGCCCTCCTTAATTCAAGGGACTCGGCTGTCCAAACTGCCAGTAAACAGTCACTCCTCCAAAAGCTGCTCGGCTGCCTTTAGGATTCGTTTTGGTGGCCTATTGAGCTCAAAGTTGAGGGTGGAGATTTCGAGGAAGGGCCATTTAATGCCAGAGACAACCTCCCTACGAATCCTCACCTCAAGCTTGGTTGTCACCTAACCCATAATTGCTTGATTTTGCTCCAAAATTTGTCCAAAAAACCTGAAATAACCACGTATTAGCCTCCTTGGTAGAGTGACCACCCTTATTCGTTCAAATAACATAAACATACTCAAAAACATGCATAATCTATGAAAAATGGTGGATTGATCAAAGACAATTAGGCAAAATGAGCCCAATAAGTTACCCAATTCGAGGCTCATCATCACCCCCCTGCTAAATGGGTTGCTCATCCTCTGAGCAACTAGTCCAGCTCATCATCCTTTATGGCTTTGACCGCCTCCCTCACGTCTCAGGCCTCCGCGTGATATCCTCTTCTCGGTCGTGGAATCCTACTTTCCTTTCCACTTCCTCCCATTGTCTACCTTCCTCCTCTTCCTTAACTCCTTCTAGCAATCCCAAAAGCAAAGGAGGACTGAATTTCAGGCCAATCCAATTGGCCTACAAATTATGCATCAACTATTTGTAGAGAGGTACCCTTGCCAAGGCTTCCCTCATCCTGGTGGGAGAGTGGTATTCCTTTATCTTCAAGCTGTGAGGCAGGGTGTTCCACCGCCTTGTGCAGGCATACAGGTAGTTTTCTCCCAACAGTCTCTCCATGTCCTCAAAGTGGGCAATAGCTTGAGCCTATTGCTCAATGTATTCCAGTATATCCTGAGGGCTGTTGGCCAAGTGCTAGTGGGCGCTTATCACTGCTGAGGGGTCATCCGGCTCTGCTCTGATCATTAGTGGCTCACTGAGTTCTCTGCCTATGATACTGCGGACCTCTGCTACTCTCTTCTCCTCATGACTCATCCAAGAGGCCATGGCCATAAGTTGGACATCTCCTATCACAATGTTGGGATCCCATGCATTCATGTTCGGAAGGGTGAAGTTGTGCAAGTAGAACTCTGATAATTTGGCCCTATCCTCTAATGAACTACTGCCACATAGAGCTGCAAATTGATGATAATTTTGGAATGGGGTGATGCCCCTTTGGGCCAAGGTGTTGATCTGAAACTGTAACCACTGATCCTTGAGGTATAGGGCATAGGATTTGGCAGGCTGCCTACACTGCAGAGCTTCCATTGCCCATCTGGCTATGCATGCCAGTTGGGCCTCCTTTTCTTGTACCTGCTATTTCAGAGACTGTATCTCCAAGCCTGCTTGCAATTCTTTTTCCTATAGCTGTCGATTCAGTGTCTCAATTTCAGCCTGCATCCCTTCCCTTCTCTGCTGTTCATTAGGGGTATCTTTGGCTGTTGTGGGCTCCTCCTGTTGCTGTTGTTCTCCCAAGATGTGAGGCCTGCCTTCCTTCCTCTGTCCCTGTAACTATAGTTGCTGTCTAAGCAGCTCATTTTCTTCCTGTAGCTTGAGCTGCTGGTTGCTCTCCACATGTCGTACCATAGCCAATTCCCTTCTTGCCTCTTTGAGTTGTTCCTCCAGAGGACCTATATCTACCACACCCTTGGACTTAGCGATCTTCATCCAAGTGTGGGTCCTCACTCTCTCTTCTTCTAGTGCAAGGAAAAGTGGCACTATGAATTTTTGGGGAATGATCTTTCCGGCCTCTAAGAAGTTATAGTAGGAGCCCAAGCTGGGTTGGGGGCTAGGTTCCACAATGTTCTCCACCTTTTCTTCCTCCTGTGGTGTTTTGGCTACCTCACCTTCCATTTCTTCGGTCTCCTTTAGCCTAGCCAGTGTTTCCTATAGAATAGTCTCAGCATCCTGTAGAGAGGCCTTTGTGTCCAACATTTTCATTCTTTCTCTCCAAGTGGATGTCTTCGGGTTTCCCCGTTCATAAGTGATGGATGCCTTGGAGGGAGACCTCTCCTTTTGTGTAGCTGGGGTGTCCACAATCATGATTGGTTCTTTTGACGGTGGCTGGGGTCTGCCAGTCTTTATCCTCATGCTCCTTCTTGCCTTAAAATACATGGAAGGCTCCCTCTTTCGCTTCCCTTTCTGCTTTGGAGATGTGCTTAGGGTGGCCAGCATAGCTGCTACCTCCCTGGCT
Source organism: Pinus tabuliformis (assembly GCA_031772625.1). Classification (NCBI taxonomy): domain Eukaryota; kingdom Viridiplantae; phylum Streptophyta; class Pinopsida; order Pinales; family Pinaceae; genus Pinus; species Pinus tabuliformis. The sequence goes on along the minus strand of CM062815.1, from coordinate 755,520,372 downwards.
AAAATCTCAGGCAATTTTTCCTTCTGTTGCCCTGTTTCCAGACTTCCTGTAGAAAGTCCTGTGCTGACTGTTTTCTGGCTTCCTGTAGAAACGATTTTCTGGCTTCCTGTAGAAACGGTTTTCCGGCTTCCTGTAGGAACTGTCTTCACTGTTTTGGTCTGCTTGGCTGGGGGTGCCTTCCCTTTTAACTTTGTTGTGGTTGCCTTGGGTGTGTCCTCACTTGCTTGGACTTTTTCAGTCCTCTCTGCCCTGATTTGCAATCGTTTCTCCCTTGGTATTTGTGCCTTTATTCCACCCACAGTTTTGGGCTCAGCAGCTTGGCCTTTCTCTTGTTTCTCTTTTTGTTCCTTCTGTGGTGGTATGCCCTGGGTTTCCTTACCCTTGGCTTTCTCTTCTGCCTCAATGTGCTCCCTTTCCTCACTGCTGGATGAAGTGAGCTCCTCGGCCAGAATTCGGATATCATCATCCTTGGACATATTGCGGAAAATCTCCCAGGAGAGAGGGACAGTTCAGGTATGGAGGGCATCTTCTACTAGAAGCTTGATAAGCCCATGATGGGCCAGCTGGTCCGATGTCCCTTCCTTCAATTTTGTGCCACACTCAATTAATGATTGTAGGAGGAAATAGGGGATGCTTAACTTTTGTTCTATGGGTAAACCCATCTTATGTCTGAGTTCAGTTAGCAACCGGAAGTGATAACCGTATACAATTCCCTGGTTATAATGCTGTTGCTGCCCAAAAATTGACTATCAAAAGGGAATTAGGCTCCCACAGACAGAGTGCAGAGCTTAATTTTCATCCCCAGCATGCATACAACCACATAAAAGTCACATTCTTTATGCACAGGTTAGCCCTCATAGTGGTTTATTGTTTCTATAGGAGGAATTTCTTAACAGGAACTATGGAGGAGAATTTGACGCAGAACCAACTGAAGAATTCTATGTATCACACAGGCAAACTACTATTCTTGACCCACAGGCAGACTTTCTTCTAATTCTCCTACTCCAGACAGTTTAATTCACCACCTTTCGAAATATCATGCATGGGAATGGTGTTTTCGAGCCTACCTCTCTTCGAAACTCCAATTTCGACGCAGAAAGTCCAGGTTTCTCTGCTCTGGGAGGCTATGCCGTGCTTCCTGTAGAGCCCCTTCTTGTAGAAAGCTTTGCCGGTTTCTGGAGGACGTCACAGTGCTTTTGAACGAGCCTGGGATGCAGGAGGATTTTGAAACGGGCCGAGAAGCTCGGGCTAACAAACTACAGAAGAGGAGGATGCGTACTTTGCGGAGAACGGTTGCAAGTGTAAATGATAGTGGTTAATGTGAGTTCTCTGGCCGAGAAATTTTGAATTACGGTGCAATTCATGGCGAGGGGGTGAGGTGGCCAGGCCGATCCATTAGCCAACGTCACGGCTATCATTCCTTGGCATGTCTCTGACTGCCATTTCATTTCTCTGCCATTAACCGCCGCCATTACTGCCAATCCGCCGATTCTCCCCGACTGGACACTTCCCACATGTCGGTTGCACATCTCTTTGGCGTAACCGAGCTCGTTCGGATCCCACGAGGCCATTCGACTGACTATGGGTGGCCAGTTGACTGGCCACCGAATTCGTTCAATCCGCACCATTTCACAGACATGCAGTTTTTAGAGTATAGTCTATGTAATTTGATGAATAAGGTTAGACACTTACCTGTGTGGCTGTGGACGTGTTCTGCAGGCTTTGGGACGTGGAACGATGGCTTTGCTCACTGCTGCTTCGTGCACAGGCGCTGGAACTCCTTCTTTCATTGGCTGATGCTGTATGCACGGCTTCGGGACCCGATCCTCTGGTTGTAAACGCTGCATGCACAGGCTCCGTCTGATTTCAGCTGTTGAGGAGGTGTTCACGTCCAAGCGGAGCTTGTTACATGTCCCCTGTGTTGATTTCAGCTGCTATTGACTCCATAGTATGTGCTCCAGACGGATCAGCTGCTACAGGATTCCTGTAGGACATCCTGTAGCTGCTTCTCCTCCTGGGATGCATGCTGAAACGAGCAAGGTTGTATTCGTGGATGAAGGGTCCTGATGGAGCTTTGACAGGTAGAGTGTGTGAGCCTTTGTGTGCTTGATTTGTCACTTGGGAAAAAAAATTTCAATCTGAGGAAAACAGGACTCTTTGTATGACTGTGCAGGAATACATAACCAGATTGTTGCAATGGCAGTGGAAAGAGATGAAACCGGTGATGGATGGAAGAGAGGGGTGGCTGCAGGCCTAATCAACAGACTTCAAGCTTTAAATCCCTTTCCAGAATCGATTTTGGCCTGCCCGAAGGCTCTACAGGATGTTTCCTGTAGAAATGCAGAACTTCCTGTAGAAAGCCCCAAAACTTCCTGTAGAAAGCTCAGAACTTCCTGTAGGAGGTTGAATCTCGACCCGAATGTGTTCAAATCTTGGAAAAAGTGAGTGGCTATGGAGGGAGTGTCTGTAAGGATGTCCTGTAGCCTGGTACAGACCCCTGTCCTCGTTTTGCGTGACCTTCTTTATCTGCAATGTATTCCCTGCAACCTGCAATAATTCCAGAGATTAGACCTGTTTCTTTTTCTTTTTTTCTTTTTTTTGAGAGACAACAGGGCCGCCTCCATGAGGTTTTCACCCCCACTATCTGCCATGGGCGCCTCAAAGAGGTTTTCACCCAAGGATCTTTTTTTTTTATTCCATTTCTTTATTTTCTGAGAGACAGCTGGGGCGCCTCCATGAGGTTTTCACCCTTACTGTTTGCCCTGGGCGCCTCAGAGAGGTTTTCACCCAGGGATCTTTTTATTCCCTTTTTTATTTTTATTTTATTTTTATGATCAAGGTGTGGCCGGAATAGAGGCAGAACCCTGCTCTACTACCAACACTGATTTTTCCACAGTTTCAATGAACTCCTGCCTTGAAAGGGGTTTCTTGTAGATTTTCAATCGATGCCCATTGACAAGCATGGGGATGGCTTCTTCATCAATGGTCCTGATAAGGACTGAACCATTGTCATTGCATTTCTCCACTGTATATGGTCCTAACCATCTTGTCCTCAGCTTTCCTTTGAAATCCTTGTATCTTGAGTCATACAGCAGCGCCCAATCTCCTGGCTGGAATTGCTTTTCATTAAGGTGCCGGTCATGCCATATCTTCCTCTAGAGTTGAACTACTTCTGAGTGGAGGAGGGCCTACATTCTGTGTTCATCTAATCCATTCAGCTGCAGTAATCTTTCACGTTGAGCATGGCTGAGATCTAGGTCTAGCTGAGCTGCCACCCTCAATGTGTTGTACTCGAACTCTATGGACAGCAAAGCTTTCTTCCCGTAGACCAACTCATAAGGTGTGAAACCTGTTGTAGTCTTCCAAGTGGTGTTGTAGGCCCAGGTGGCCTCAACCAGGCGATCTGCCCAATCCTTTCTGCTGCTGCTCACCACCTTAGTCAAAATCCCTTCCAATGCTCTATTAGTGACTTCCACCTGCCCATTTGCTTGTGGATGATATGGGGTGGAAGTCCTGTGCTTGATCTTGTGATGCGCGAGCAAGTATTCAATCAGGTTGGAGGTGAACTGGCTTCCTTGATCTGTGACTAACTCTCTTGGGTAGCTAAACTTGTAGAAGATATTTTCCCTTAAAAACTCAGCCACCTTTTCTTCTGTCGCTGCTTTGATTGCCTTTGTTTCTGCCCACTTTGTCAGATAGTCGGTGCACACAATGATGTAAGACCTTTGCTTTGAAGGAGGGTTGATAGGACCCACAAAATCCATGCCCCACTTCTCAAATGGCTCGAAGGTCACTTGAGGTTGGAGAGGCATTTCATCCCTTGGAGTTGGTTTCCCCATCCTCTGACATCGGTCACACTGGCTGATGTATCTTCTGACATCTTGATGAAGAGTAGGCCAATAGTAGCCTGCCTGTAGAATTTTGAAGGCAGTCCTTTTTGCTGCAAAGTGGCCTCCACAAGGTCCGTCATGATAGGTTAGGAGGATGTCAAATACTTCCTCCTCCCTAACACAACGCCTCAAGATCTGATCTGGGCCAAGTTTAAACAGGTTGCCCCCGATCCAAGTGAACGGGGCATTCTTCCTTACAATTATGCTCTTCTCCTTTGAGGATAGATGCGGATGGAACTGTGTTGAGACCAAGTAATTTGCTATATCAGCAAACCATGGAGAGAGTACTGAGATAGCAAACAGATGTTCATCTGGCATCTGGTCGTCCACTGTTCCTTCTTCACCTGCAGACAAATCCAATCTAGACAAGAAGTCAGCAACAACATTTTCCTTACCTGGCTTGTCGACAATAGTCAAATCAAATTGCTGCAACAAAAGTAACCATCTAATGATACGAGCATTGACATCAGGCTTATTCATTAAATATCTAATCGCAGCATGATCAGTGTGTACAAATGTTTGATAACCAGTGATGTAGTGTCTGAACTTGTTTAGGGAATGGACTACAGCCAGGAACTCTTTCTCGGTTACAGTATAGTTCATCTCTGCCTTGGACAGGTTTTTGCTGACGAATTATATGGCATATGGCAGTTTCTCCTCAACTTGTCCTAAGGCTGCCCCTATGGCTTTGTTCGAGGCATCAGTGTGGATGTGGAAAGGTAGGGCCCAGTTTGGACCTCTCAAGATCGGGGCGGACACCAGCTTATCTTTCAACTCATCCAGTGCCCCTTGACAATTGTCAGTCCATTTAAACTCGACATCTTTCCCTAAGAGGCCAAACAATGGCGAGGCTAGCTTACTGAAATCTTTAATGAATCTTCTATAATATCCTGCTAAGCCTAGGAAACTCCGAACATCTCTTACCTTTTGTGGAGGTGGGACCTTTTGGATGATAGCAATCTTGTTAGGATCCACCTGTAATCCTTGCCGAGAAATGGTATGACCTAGCATAGTCCCTTCAGTCATCAAGAATTCACATTTTTCGGGACTGAGGGACAGGTTCATCTCAATGCACTTGGTTAGAACTATTCCCAGATTAGTCAATGCCTCTTGGAAGTTGGACCCATAAGGAGTAAAGTCATCCATATAAATTTCTACCGAATCATGGACCAACTCAGAAAATATGCTCAATACTGCGCTCTGGAAAGTGGCAGGAGCGTTGCATAGCCCAAAGGGAAGGACTCGGTATGCAAAGGTACCCCATGGACAAGTGAAGGTGGTTTTATCTTGGTCCTCCGGGCTTATTTGGATTTGGTTATACCCGCTGAACCCATCTAGGAAAGAGAAGAACTTCTTCCCTCCCAGTCCATCCAACACTTGATCTATGAAAGGCAAAGGGAAATGGTCTTTCTTGGTGGTTTTGTTAAGTTCTCGATAATCTACATAGATTCTCCACTTCCCGTTCTTCTTGGGCACAAGCACTAGAGGTGAGACCAAATCACTATCGGAGATAGGGTAGATGAATCCTGCATCCAACAATTTTTGCAATTCTTCTTTGACAATGTCTTTAAGGGCTGGATTCATTCTCCTCTGAGGCTGCCTGACTGGTTTACAATCTTCTTTAATGTAAATGTGATGGGTACAGACCGAAGGGTGGACTCCTTTCATCTCCTTATAACTCCAAGCGAAAGCATCCAGGTGATTTTTCAGTAAGCTACACAGCTCCTTCTCCTGGGAGGGAGATAGGGAGGAGCTGATCTTCAAGGTTCTTTCAGGGCCAAATTCCACATTCTTAATTCTGGGAGAGGTCGGATCAGTCACACAGAGGTCTACTAAAGTGTTGGCTTGGGTATCTTCCACCAATTCCTCTAAGGACAGTGCACTGGGAGGTGGATTTTGAATCAAAGTCTCAATCAAATCATCCTCGGTTGGAGGGCCTCCCCTGGTGGTTTCTACTATGCACAATGGTGCAGAGTAGACCTCATCCTCGTCTCCCTCTTCCAACCAGAGTGGTAAGTCATGTTCTAGCAGAGGTTGGGCAAGAGGGTATAGGACTAGCTGCTTGGACATAGGCCCATTCTTGATGGTCATGCTTCCAGCTCAGAAACTGATGTAAGCATCCGCAGTGGCTAACCAAGGCCTTCCCAAAATGAGGGGGTATCCAGTGAGCTTTGCCTTTGGTTGAAGGACCAAGAAGTCCGCAGGGTACTCCCAAGAGTCAACAGAGACCAAGACATCTTCCACAATCCCTTCGGGAGTCACGGTGGAGCGATCTGCTAACTGCAGGACTGTCGAGGTCTTCCTTAAGGAACTTTGAAGGTTGAGTTTAAGCATGGTGTCCCTGGTCATCACATTAATGGCAGCCCCTAGATCAATCAAGGTATGGGGGATAATGGTTCCATTGATGTGGACATCAACTACAGGACTCCCAGGGTCCAAATACTTTGGACAGATTACTTGCCCCAACATTAAATCGGACAGTTGTCCTATGACATTGATAGTTGAGGCATCTCTCTTTCGCCTGCCTGGGTGCCTGAAACACTTCTCCTTAATCAATTTGTTGTATATTGGTACATCTTTTATGGACTGGAGAAGTGGTATTTTCACACAAAACTGTTTAAGTTCTCCCAGGAGTTCAGTCTCCTCTGGGTTTGGTTGCGTGGTTATAGTTAGTCGCTCAGGAAAGGGTGGAATGGCTTTGGGTTCACTTTCCTGTTTCTCTTCCTCGTCCTCTGGGGGAGGAGGTTGGCGATCTGGAAGGGTCTTCCTAGATCACAGGTTGATCTCCTGGATCTCCACAGCATAGGTAGGGCATGTTGTCTCCCCAGTGTATGCCTGCTGGGCCTGTTGGTTGTTGGGGTTTGGGTTCGGTTGAGCAGGCATCTGGGGTTGTCTTGGAGGAGCAGGAGGTAATGGTTGTGGCTGAGCCGGTGGTGGAGGCAGAATGGTGGGAGGAGAGTTGTATTGGGGCCTCCACCCCGGTTGAGGTGCATTCCACTGAGGTTGTGGCTGGACATGTGAGTGAAACGAATGAGCAGTGGGTTGAGTATGGTATTGAGGTGGATAAGACCACGGAGGAGGTGTGGACCAGGAAGGATGAGCAGGGGGACCCCAAGAAGGTATGTGAGCAGATTGGTTGGGGCTATAATAAGCTTGGGATGTCCCTTGCATCCCCTGTTGGTAAGGTCTGGGCCCATGCGGCCTCCTTTGGTTGAGGAAGTAGAGAGGTTCAGTGGTTGCCTCAGTCCCTTGGTACATGGCTTTAAATCCGGGTAAGGTTGGGCATTGGTTTGTGGGGTGGTTTTCCTCACAAACGAAACATACCTCTACTGAGTGCAATGGACACTCATTCTTAGGGTGCTTCCTTGTACATCTAGGACAAAAAATGGCCAAAGCCCTCTCAGCTTCCTCTTTCTTTTGTTGGATTCGGAAAGTATCAAGTTGCATGGCAATGGTCTGTCTCATCTCACTTTTGAGGTCTTCCATCTGATTAGCAAACTCATGCTTGGAGAAGGTAGTACTAGCTGAAAGTGGATTCCCCCTACCTCTTTTCCGGGCTACCCTAGAGTGGTTTCTAAACACAGTCTTTATGTCCTCATAAGGTAGTTGGTAGATGTCTCCTCCAGCTAGCATGTGAAGGGTATCTAGAAGGTCTTCAGGGACTCCTCGGAGCAGAACCAACTTTAGAGATTCAGGGTCAAGTGTGCACCTGGCCCGTTTATAGCTGAGTTGGAACCTTTCCTCGTAGTCTTCTAAAGACTCATCATTTCCCATGGTCATCCGAAAGATTTCTCCCTTTGTTTCCTTTGACCTACAGTAATCTCGGTATTTGTTGTTAAAGGCTTGCTGCATCTGAGCCCAAGTGGTGATACTGTTTCCAGGTAACCCCATGAACCAGCGTAATGCTGCATCCTTGAGGGTAGAGGGAAAGAGTTTCAACTTTTTCTCATCTTCTGCATAGTCATAAGTTCAACAAAGGACAAAAAAATCAAACAGGAAGGTATCAGGGTCTTCAGTGGTCAATCCATGGAAATGAGGTAAGGCTGAGGGACTTATGTTCCTCATCTTCATGTCCCCGTTGATCTCTCGGATGGGGAAGGTACCTTCTATTCTCTCATCATCGTCTCTACCGTTTCTGTTTTAAGCCATGGTCTTAAAAGGAATGTTTTCTTGCTCTTATTCTGTTATAGGATCTTCGTATATCTCAGGAGGTTCACCTATAGGTTCTTCTAGGTCACTGCCACCAAAGAAGAGAGAAGGGTGACTCAGTGAAGTGGTGGGGGTGTTGGGTAGGAATTTTCTGGTATTATCTCTGTTCCTACGAGGCATGAAAAGATTTTTGGCTGCTTTTGTTTTTTCTGCTTGTACCTGCAAAACTGAAATAGATGGAATTGCAACTAACTAAAATATATCTTGCGGAAATGAAAATGCGGAATTGAAATGAAAGCAGGAAAGGACTAATCTATTTTGCTGAAATCAAATTGCAGGAATGAAATGCTAGACTACACTTGCAGAATTGAAATGCTATTCTACGCTTGCAGAATTGAAATTGCAAAATTGAAAGGCTAATTTATGAAAGCAGGAAATGTCTAATTTACTTTTGCAGAAATGAAATTGCAGAATGGAACTGAAAGAAACTACTTAGCAGAAGGTTAGAGTAGGAAAATAGAAGAAAAGCAGCAATCACAAATACTCTGACGCTTCCCCAGCAACGGCGCCAAAAAGAGTGGTGGGCTCCAGTATTGTAGCAATAATGTTGCAACTCCTGGGACTCCCTTCTTTACTTTTATCAACCCGGTAGTTCGTAACAAACTTGGAAGTGACGGTGCTGTATGCACAAGTACTAGCTCTTTCCGCAACTGTCACTTGGTCAGCTGGCACAAGTCCGCTAGGAGCTTAAGCCAACTTCTATGAGCTCTGAGAAGAAGCTTTTTAACTGATGGACGAAAGCTAACTCAAAGAAGGTTGTTCTACTTGCAGAAAGAAACTGGAACGTTGAAAGGAAACGTAAACCCTAGCAAACCCTAATTTTACTAGCTAGCCCTACTGATGCAAGAAAGAGGATGCAAGCTACCGAAAGAGATGCCATTGACTTCTAGGAAGGTAAAATACATGTGTCTAAGCTACTTCTACAGTAACATCTGAAAAAAACATCTTTTTGTATTTTTGAATAAGTTGCCAGAATTATCATGCATGCGATTTAACTGTTTTTGACTGTGCAGAGGTGGATTGGCGAGAGGAAATGCTTGGAGGAGGTCAGGAAGGTTCAGAGAGGGCCTAAGGGGTCCCTAACACCCTTCCAGAGAGTTTCACAGAGTTTGGCTATCAAGAAACCTCATTCGTGAGCCTCTACAGGAAGTCTGCAGGGGTTCTACAGGATGTCTGTAATTTTCTACAGGTTGTTCAGAAATGGGATTTTGGAGGATGGATGGAGAGAGAAAGGTGAAGGAGTGAGTATGGAGGTAGGACAGGGGTGTAAGGAGGTCCAGGACTTGGTGGATGGAGTTGAGGAAAGATGAAGATGGCTAGATTTGTTCAAGGAGGAATGAAGCAATGTTGCACAAAAATTAGGGTTGTGTGAGCAAGTGTGGCAAACGTGAGGCAAGAATCCGAGTTAGGGGATGGAGCAGATGGGATTGATGGAGTATGGGTAGATAGAGAAGTGGTACAGGTTCTCTGCAAGTTGTTTTTCCAACTGAACCAACGAAGACTTGTAAAATCAGAGACCTAGTTACGTTGACCTAATCTGATCTAGCTAATAGTAAAGAGAATGAACAGAAGTTTTAATTGCAATGAAACCATGTATACTAACTATGCAACGAAGTAATCAAGAATCTGAACATGTAACCAACTTCTGCAAATAAAAATCAAACACTAATGATTGCATGGTGAAGCAAAGTCAGTGTTTTTGTTGGCAGCAAGGTCACCTTGATCCCAGCTCCTGATCCCACTGAGGGAGAGGTGAAATCAGAGGTGCTTGATGGCCTTTTTCTGGAGCTTTTCCCTGTCAATAACCTATCAACTCAATCTGAACATCAAAAGTCCTTCTAATCATCAACAGTGACCTAGTTAATCAGTAAAACTTAATCTACTTAACAGAAATGATTTTGCAAAGACATAAAGAACAAATAACAATACATAAATGAGGCCTTAGCACTTGGGTTGGGCCCAACCCCAAGAGCTGCGGGCTCCTATAGAGAACTCAGATCTGATGCCAAGTAAAGTTGCTTTTCATTACTCAAAAATAATCATCACAAGAAAGTTATACAACAGTAGCTACAAGAAAACGAGCTGAGAAAATGACAGCACTATAGTGCAAATACCAACAGTTCCAAAAGTAAACTACGAAGGCTGAGGCCTTCCTATTTATACACTACGAGGGGCCTAGCAGCCCTCCTTAATTCAAGGGACTCAGCTGTCCAAACTGCCAGTAAACAGTCACTCTTCCCAAAGCTACTCGACTGCCTTTAGGATTCGTTTTGGTGGCCTGTTGAGCTCGGAGTTGAGGGTGGAGATTTCAAGGAAGGGCCATTTAATGCCAGAGACAACCTCCCTACAAATCCTCACCTCAAGCTTGGCTGTCACCTAACCCATAATTGCTTGGTTTTGCTCCAAAATTTGTCCAAAAAACCTGAAATAACCACGTATTAGCCTCCTTGGTAGAGTGACCACCCTTATTCGTTCAAATAACATAAACATACTCAAAAACATTCATAATCTATGAAAAATGGTGGATTGATCAAAGAAAATTAGGCAAAATGAGCCCAATAAGTTACCCAATTCGGGGCTCATCAGATATATTTAATTTCCTCAACTTTTGGGGGGTCTGAAAGTGAAAAGAGGTGTACTTATAGAAGCCTCTTCAGATTTGGTTCTTGAGGACAATGAGTTGAACAATTGACAACGTTCTCCTGAATGTTCCAAGGCTTTGGAAGAGGGATCAGAGGAGTTTATCTCAGCCTTCCGAGAGTTGGAAGTTGTTACTTTAGGGAATGAGATTACAAGATCTGGAGTAATATGGGCCCTCTCTTTCCAATTCCTCTTGGATATGATTTTTTCAAGGTTGAATACAGGAGGAGTTTTCTGCTGAGAAGTATCAGAATGAGTATGGAGCCTTTTGAAAGCTAGGATGATGAAGCTAAGATTTTAAATAGTGGAGTTTCCGAGGTGAGATATCTTCAGCCCACACTTTCTTTGCTCACTTGACAAAAGGAATGTATTAATGTCATACCCAGGGAAAATTATTCTAATTCGCTCCCTGACAACGACGCCAAAAGATGTTGTAGCTCCTAGAGACAACCCCTAGGTTGAGGAGAGGTTAGTGCCTAGGACATCTTAGTCTCTCTTGAAGATAAATCAGGGAAGCTCAAGATGTGTATGTGAAATTATTTATATTTTGGTTCAATTACATTTCTCAGAGGCAGCTTCAATATACACATGAGCAATGTATCCTTCCCAAGAATAAACACTCAGGTCTGGTGGTCGACCCACAAAGAATGCAACTTAATTTGTTGTTGCACTAAATATGGAAAGGAGAAATAGAAGAGAGAAACCTGGTGCAGAGGGTTGGATAAACATGAGTCCTAGGAAAAAAATCCTGACATAACCATGAAAAGATAAAAGGAGTGAGGAGCAGAAATTATGGAGCAAATGTTAAGGCTTTCAACTCTATCTCTCACAAGTACTATCTACTATTTCATAACGATGGCAGCTCTGCAATTTAATAAGTATCAGCTGCTAATACATAACATAGATAAATCTACAATTTCGCAGGTTCAATTCGCTATCACATAACCTATGTAAATCCGCGAGTTAAAGAGTGAATCCAATAGCTATAATTACACAATTTTTGAAGACAACATACATGAAGTGGAATACAGACGAGGAATACATACCACATATCCAAAATGCCTGGAACCACCAGAACTTCTTCATTAATATTCATAAATTAAATACATGTCACAACCCAGACTTGTGGGATTTTCAAGAAAATAAGATCTTGTTGGAACCAGGAAAATTGAACCTTCTCATTAAGTTCTTCTTCACTTTTTATAGGGAGAGAATTCAAACAAACAGTTACAAAATATGTTGAATGCTCCAGCTATCTAAATTGACCCGTTGTTTGAGCATGCGAGTTGTCTAGTTGTCCTAACATATTTTGATTCCTCTTTGAAATGAAATATTTACAAAACATAAACAAAACATGATGTGTCATGATTGACATAAAAAAATATCCCCATTGTTGATTCCTTTGATTTCCTAGGGTGCACTTGGGCTCCCTTATCTCGACTCGTGGTGGGTTGGTGATCTAGAGTTGCGGGGCGCTGATAATCTAGATTTGTGGGGCGTTGATGAACTGATCACATTTATGCATCATTAACCTCTGAGAATGGGTCTTTAAGTGACCTCCGTACTGATAATTAATTCTCAGTCACACTGCACAAATATCAACTGTACAATAACATGGCTTCAATGAATTGATGGTACTGCTCTTCATTTAATCCCCTGTAACGTGCACATGATATTAGGGATGGCTTACTTCCCAGCATGAGATAGGGCCAAGATTATCCCTACAAATCATGGTCCTTCTTGTCTTGGCCCAGCGATCTATGCGATTGTAATTACTCCTGTGACACCAAACTTCTACACACATTTAATTAGTTGTCAACCCATCCACCTTCCATACTCTCAGGTGTTGCAATATCAGGCCTTAATATATCGTAAATCTCATCAAAAGAATGTTATAAAATCAGAACCTCTAGATGCCCCTATCTCCTCTTCGTTTAACTCTTTATTTCTTATTCGCCACAGAACCACTGCCTGTGACCATAGGAATTCATAAAATACAACCATAGGAATTCATACAATACAACATTCAATATTTCAGAGCCCCGGTGCATCGTAATTTTATTTAAAAGAACATTACGAATTACGAAGTCCTAATTGGCTTTCAACTCCTTGATGCCCCCTAGCCTCCTTCTTGTTTCTCCTCCATGGAACCTTTGCTTATGACCACCAGTGTAGTGCTTAGGTGTTGCGACATCAGAGCCTTCGTCCATCGTAACTTTGTTAAAATAGAATTTACAAAATCATATCATCCTGATTCTCTTAACCCCTTTTCCATTGGCCTCCTTATTGCAACCCTACCCATGAAACGGGTGCCATGACCAACAACTAGGTGCTTGGGTGCTAAGGCCTTTAAGCTCCTGTCAGGGGTCTATTTCCCTTTTTTATTTCTATTTCACCCCTGGTTCCCTTTAAGTCTTCCACAACCAGGTGTTAATCCTCATCGAAACCCCCCTCATCAGATCTTTTCGAAAAACATTTATACCAGTGTTCTAATATTTGCAACCTCCAATATGCTAACCTTTGAGGTGATGTCATGTTGATGTCATCATTTCCACGTGGAGACACTTGTCACCCAAATTTACCCCATTTGGCCCTCAATAATGCCGAAACCGTCTGCCATGTGTCCAATATACAACCACATCACGCTTACGTCATCTTTGTCATCATCTTCTCAGAGCCAATTATATACTCCCATGTGCCCTTAGGAGGAGAGAGAAAAGTTCCTTGGGGTCCTTGGTCTTATAGTGATTTTCCTTTGTATTTCCCCCGTTCCTTGCTCTTCAGTGCCTCTAAGGAAATCTAATTTTTAAGGAGTTACGGAACTCCGATATTTTGATACCACTCTGCTCCGAGGTCTCATCATTTTGATATTGGGTTCCAAAATGTTGATGCTCCGATATGATGTCTGTTGGTCCTTTTGATATTGGGTTCTGATATGATCGACCCCCAAATTTCAACCCTTCCTTTTTATATCAACCTCTGAATTTCGTCCCTACCATCTGATTTCAGCTCTCGATTAAATATCGACCTTGCTTCTCATTTCCCTTTGGTTTTCAGACTTCAGCTTTTCCTTTAGTCAACCAAGAATACATCGGTCCTTCTCTGCACTAGGGATGAAAGATAAGACCATTTGGCATACATATAAGATTGTATAATAGGTGAAACCAACTCCAATGTATTCTTTTTGTTGGAGATCACAAGTGGGTTTGAATTCCTGAACATATTACTTCTTCTTTCAACCCAACTCTTTTGCCCATATACGCTTTTGGAACTTCTCCATAAAAAAATTCTTTAACTCCTTGCTATTTGTGGGACAAGCATTAAGGTAAATATTCCATTTTTTCATCCATTTGTTGCTTTGTCTCGTCCATGATTTCTTTCTTTCACTCATGCTTTCATTGAAGATAACTTTCGGCCATCTACCTACTTCCATTTTCTCAATTCATTTTAGATACCTTATAAGATGCACCATAGAAGTTGCTTCGATGGGAGTTGCTCCTATTTCACTCAACATTATCTCATAAGGAACCGAACTTTTCATTTTCAACTTGCTCATGATCAAGCTTTTTTGGATTTTATCAATTTGTTCCCATTTTGAAACAAGGATGTTGCTAGCCCACAATTCACACCCATATAATATCATTGGACAAACTGATAAAGTTGATAAAAATGTATAAATTATTTAATAATATATTCATCATAAGAGTAAATTTAAAATGTAAATTGGATTTCAAATGAGGATGGAATTGTCAGCAGCCAATGTTCCCATCAAACACTATTAATACCTTTTGACACGTATCATCAATTTTATTTATTACTATAAGTATCACCAATTTTATTTACTACAATTTGCACCAAAAAGTTGCAAATACATGCCAATAGAAGTGTAGATGAATGTAGAGCGATACAAAGGTAGCACTGCAGGAAACAAGGATGTGGACCTAGAAGGCATGAAGAATCAGGAGGCTAAAATATTAGTAAAGTAGAGTTTTCGAAGTGGGTAAAAGTGCATTATAGAACCTGTAATATATCATATTTCTATCACGAACTCATAATTAAACTAGAAGAAATATTCAAGGAGACATCACTGTGATATTCCACCATATTCTCTGAATAACATATTGGAGATTATGATGAGAAGTTGTTTGGATGGGGGTAAAAAAATCAATTGATAAACATGCATTTCACGAGGTGCTCAAAAGCCTAAACAAATTGAAATGTTGTCCTCTCTTGCAATTTAAGGAATCCCTGAGTAATTTTATCATGTTGTGATTTTGGATGGGCAACAAATGGATTACATCCTCTCATTCTTGTTTCAAAGTTTAGAAATGAAGTTTAGAGGACTAGATAGGTTGAAAAGGACAATAATTGATGATCATTGGACATTGGGAGCATGTACCAAATTAGTAGATTGAAGGAAGTAGCTTCTGGCCAGCGAAAAGTGACAGTACATAATTTTCATTACAACACCCAAATTTATGAATTTTGTAGGGCACACTTCTGGAAAAGTGCTTTTATCTTTTTTCATATTGTAAACAAAATGATGTGTTTTCTGAATGAAATATTATAATACATCTTGCAATAAGTTCAAATAGGTGTTCTCTACTTTTCAAGTCACTTAATCATAAAGTGTGCTTATATCTGTGAATGCAATGATGCCACTTCCAGCAAATCTAAGGGCATGTTTTACATCATTAGAGTTATTATTTATCATTGTAAAGCTAAGAATTTTTTTACAAAATTGTTTTTGTTTAATTTCATATATTCTAAGTGAATCTTAAATTTTAATATTACATTTTTTTTTAAAATTATTAGAAACTTTTTAAAATTTAGTGTATTTTAACTTAATTGCTACATGTTTGATTGAATATTAAATTTTAATGTTATCTCTGTTAACTTAAATCAACAAAAAATTATACAAATATGATAATTTGGGATCGAAGGAAGGTTGACAACATAATTTAACCATACTCCATTTTATTATATTTCTAGTAATGTAATTATGCAGCATAGTGGTCAGATAATATTGAAGCTACCTATATGAAATGAAATGATATTTTAATGTCCACGACACTAGAAATAATCTGTGGGACCATATAAAACACATTGGATATGTACAAATATTTATATTCTTCATAGTAATAGTATATCCTTTGTCTGTATGCAAATCAATTTTCTTTAGCAAAAGGAAAAAGAAAATCAAGCTGTAGGCTATGAACTCTCCACACTAGGTAGAAATTGGTCTTGTTAACACTAGAAAGCTACAAATTAAATCCTTTGAAAGAAATCCATGATTTAAAGATGTAAACCTCATAATCGTGAAATGTGAAATACATATAAACTAGGCTTAGCTTTACAAGTCTGATCGCCAACAATTGTTTCTAAATGCAAGGAATCTTCAACTTTTAATCATCCTTCTTATTGTCTAGCTTGCTATAATCTCAAATGATAATTTGAAACCTTCTTCTACCTCAAATCATGAATCCCTTGGATATGTTGAGTCTTTTTGTACTGATTAAAAGTCCCACACATGGATACATCATGGATTTTCAGTTTCTAATAAACTTACATGTTGTTAATATGATGTAATCTCAAGCATAAATACATTCTCAATCCTCAGCTACCAATAAGCCATCATTTTCTTCTAGCATTTGATAGCCTAAAGCAAGAATAGATCTAGAAGCTCCTAGAGGTGTTGTATGCATTCATTTCAGTGGTAAAGTAGTGACGACCATGTTATAGATGGACAAATCCTCTGCGTAATATACAAACAACATGCATAAGATTTGACAAAGCAGGGATTTTATCTTAAATGTAACAGATTAAGGAGTCCATCTCCATATAAACTTGAAGAAGTCAGCATAAAATTGATGCTTGCAGGTGGAAGACATGCATAAGGGCCATGCGTGGCTAATTCTTCTTGCCTTTATAGCTTTCAAAATACATGTTGATGTAAATTATTAATTTTATTATTTTATTTAAATTACTTTTATTTGATCGATTAAAAATGTTTACATAATAACATTACAGCATCTCTTCCATACTAGAATGGAGAGTTCCTCTCAATGTAAACATGTCTTTTGAAAGCTATAAAGGCAAGAAGAATTAGCCACCATACATCTTTTACTCATGATGGAATTTTATTTAATTCACCAAATGTTTATGTACAAATTACCATAAGTATCTTAAAGATTTAAGTTGTTGTCTCTTGCAATTAAAGTTTTAAAAAACCACTTGATCTAATCATATCATGATTATAAAGTTTCATAAAAGATTTAATAGAATTATTGATTTATTTATTTATTTAAATTGGTATTATCTCAAAATATTGAAACATCAAAATACAATTGCCAGTTTTCCATGTTATTTTATGAGTTCACCATAGGTGGTATCAATATGCCATAAGGGAAACCAAATATATTAACTGCCTATGGAGGAAAAAATGATACCAAGACAAAACAATTGTTGTAAGTAAACCAGTATAATAGCTATAGAAGTATAAAGAGAAATGCCACTAAGGTATATGGTAAAAAATCAAGAGTTCGAGGAAGTCATTGAAGCGGGATATTTAGCACTATAAACTAGAGGAGCTGGAGGTTTTATATCACACTAGAGATGGCCCTCCAACTGACCTAGTCGAGCATCCAAACTCTCTAAGCATGATTGTTGGAACCTCTAGGCATGCTTGATATCATTTGAGGCATAAAATATGTGATATTTCTCCTCTTATTTCTCCTTCAGAACTTTGCATAAGAGGGTTTTTAACTACCAATGAAGGGTAATAGTGTTAAGGTACTATTTTCGTCTTCCCCTAATATGGCAAGGGTCACAAACCTAATGGGAAAGTACTTCAAGGATTTCATAGTCAAAGAAATTTTGATGGTCATCAACAAAAAGGGACCATATAATTCATTAAAATTTTTGAATTAGTCACAACAACAAAAAATCAATGTCAGCAATTAGTAAATGTAATATCCCAAATGGGATATTTTGCAGGTTTTGTAGAAAACTAATTCAGCCAATATTTCTCCATAAAATTACCATTCAATTTACAGAATATTTCCATGTAAAATAGAACAGTAGAATGCATGTAATTCAATCATACAATGAGCAAAAATAATCCCAACTTTTATTCTAATATATAAGCTAGGGTTTTACATGTTGAAATAACAAAATAGTTGATATAGCTGAGATAGGACTGGCCTCGAGGATCTACTCCAATGTTGCACGGGCCCTCCAACAAAATTGAACTGAACTGCCACTACTAAGCTCTCCTATGAATTCTGGATGAATTCACCAAGTGGATATGGGTACTTGTCCACGCTCACTAAATCACCCAAGGGTTTCCATCCTACGGCTACCAAGGAAGTAGAGAACTAGGAAGAAATATCAAATCCAAGATGTCATCTAATGGCCCCCTCCTCCTCTTTTATAAATTTGAGGGACCCCTCTAGAACCTCCGATTTTATTATTATTTTAACCATGGAGCACTTTTCCCTATTTTATTTCAATCAAAATATTCATTTTAATGTGGGAAAAGGGTAAATTGGCCACCATGCCTCCTTAGGTCACTGAAAATCACTTTTGACCATCTCATCCTGTAGATCTTCTCATTTTGGTTTCAATGAGTTATTACACTAAGGTGTTTTGCCAAGTATTGCTCCCAAAATTCCAACTTAAGTATAATTAATTGAGTCAAACCCATTAATAACCTTTTTTTTTAGAGTTGTCGGAATGCCACATAATGAAAGGAAAACTATGCGGATAATGGAATATACCAAGTGAATGCCATTAGACCTCATAAAAACTCCTCAAAACCTCTCCAAAAGCGTCCCGCTGAGGATGCCAACGTGCACCTGTGACCTGTTTGCCCCCAACTCTAAAAGTTCATCTTATCCATGCCATAAGGAATACCAAAAAAAGGAACATTACAAATCCTTTTGCCTCGAGATTGCTTGCCCTCAAGAAATATGAACATGTGGACCAGTCTAGTGGCCCAATGTAATTGAGACCCAATGCCCAGATCGCATACAAACCACTGGGTGATGGTATGCCTTTGTGTCAACCCGCCATGAATGGACCCCTCAATGCCCGGATCCCAAACCAATATCTGACTGAACCTATCATCAACCAATCCTCCTAGATCCCAATTGCACCAAGAACAAGTATCAATGCTCCATGGTCCCTGTTGTGCTATAAATCCAACCATGAGTGTTACTCCATCCGTTGCGTACCAACTCATCACCTCTCTCTAATCCAACCCTTGGCATAGACCAAGGTCAATCTCACCATGCTGATGTTGTGCTGAAATACTAATGAGTGGCCATCCTACATCCTCTAGTTAATTGGAGCTTGTAGTTTCCCTCAAATCTAAGGGCTCCTATAGTGCAAGGCTCCTAACTAAAAATGATACTTCATCAATAGGGTACTAGCTCATAATCTCTCACCAATCCAATGCACGAACATCTGTGTAAGAAAAAAGTCTACTAGGTTGATATGGGTCCCTTCTCAACAAGATATGTCTGAGGAAACCTGCCCCTCGCTCTATAATAGGAAAAAGTGGGCAAGATGTGCTACAAGCTCTGTCTATGTACCCCTGGCGAGGGCTACTTCTTGAAAGTACTGCAACTCTGCCAACTACCTGCGCAAGTACGCGCACCTCATCAGTGGGTCAACCCAAAGATGGATGCACCAACATCTCAAAAATATCCACCCTCATCTAGATGGAAACTCCATGCTTCTCCAGTCTACCAACCTCCTGCAAAAGTATCCTGTCGGACCCTTGCACCTATTAAAGACATGTGTCTGCAAATACTGCCACCCTGCTAGTTGTCTATATACCTTCCTTCTCCTCATCAATGGTTGACCCTAAGGGTGATTTCCCATCCTTCTCCATCACGAGCTCAATATGAACCTCCAACTGGATCTTCCCAATAGGATTATCATGCATACTGTGCGCATCATCCTACTCAACTGACTCATGCTCCACCATATGTTGCTCATGCTGACTCATCCCTGGTGATTTATCATCATGAATGTCCCCCATAGGGTCCAATGACTTCTAATAATATAAATTTGGCCTATTTTCAACAACTCTACATGACCCATGCTCCTCGAAGGTATCCACGTATGAACCCATGGACTCATCCAAAGAAGAATCCTCACCATGAAGGTCAGAGGAATCTCCAGCTGCTCTACCTTTTTCATCTCCTCAACGTCACTCAAGCATGAGTGGTCAAGTCCCCAAGGTCCCTTACAAATAAAGAAAAGTACCTTCCTCCTCAGCCCACTCTTGCTGCATGATCCACCAAACCTGAGCAACTCCTCCCTGGTCAACTGTCTTTTGAGTAGGTCAATGTTCTTCTCAACCATCATTTCAGCTAGTTCATAAGCAACACATGAAACTAGTTGTTATCTCCTCTAAATGCTCAACAATCTAGTTTGCAACTCCATGCAGATGGAATCACAATCTCCCATACATGAAGATAAAATGGACTGTATATGTGTTATGACCATGTCAGGATGATGTTTCCTAATGCTAAAGAAGCATTGGAACATCTAATGAATCAAGCCATCACACTCCAGATCAAATGTGATTTCATATGTTTTGACCATGGCCATGACTTCTAAAATATCAAGCTTCTTCCCAAAGGTAGAGCCCGCAATGTTGTCCAAGTCCTGCAAAGTTTCTACTATCAGTTTGAAAAATCTCCTCATAACATCATTATTATAGGGATTTATAGGGGCGGTTAGTCTCATGATGTTAATGAGACAAGATGCAACTAGAATTCTAACCCCTTCACAAGGTTCCTCCAATAACTCGTGATGTATGAGAGCAAGCATAGATGGTTTTAGAGCCCAAATTAGTTTCTTCCCTTCTAACTGGCTCACTTTGGAAAGGAGTGCATCCAATTCACCTAATTTGAAAATGACTTTCCATGTGACCTTCAAGTGTTTCAAATCTATTCCAAGTTTAAATATTTTGTGTCCTATTTCCTGCCCCTTTTTTCACATCTCTTGGTTGTTCTATCTGAAGAATGGCATAGATCCCCTTTGAGAAGGGTTTGATGATTTTTTCTACTAGTTTATTAAGGGAATTTATGAAGGTTTCATCCATCTTTAACTTAATGATGACAAGGACAACTGTGATCATGAGGCCACTATTTTTCTAAACTTAATGGATTTCTTAGTGAAGTGTTTTGGCAAACAATTGGATGAAAATTTGTTGTAGCTATACACTGTGGGTTATGGACAAAGATAGGGCTGCTAAAATTTCATTAAATAGGGAATACAAATTCAAATAAAGTTCATTCAAATAAAACAAATGTGGCAAAATAAATAGAGGAACCTAACATATATATAGTTAGCAAGATGTTCTTCCCTACATATGTCACAAGATGATCAGTAGTGCCCTTCCAGGTCTTTTCCGTGTCAAAACGTCCTCCATATTTCTCTAAATAGCCAACAATAATATTTTGTGAATTATTTCTCTGCTGATGTAATTTTGGCCTTCCAAATCTGAGCACTGTAGCATGACTTAGCCTTCTTTGGACAGTGAACTGGTACCCAAAATAAGGCAATAAATATAGCTCCTCCAAACAGTATTGATTTCCTGAATAAATCTCAACCCTCTTGCCTATGATCTAGTAGCAGGAATACTTTGTCCAACACTACAGCCATGCACAACAATCTGTGTACTTTCATTCAGTATGCCACCCATCACTCTACAGAACTATTTCACTCTCTGTTTCAAATGATTAGAGCACTTTATCTCTACAATGCACAACGATTAACAAACTATAGTTCATATGCTTTCATCACACATATCTATGTTGGGCTTGACATTTACCATCCTATCGCTCATTAGTTTCCAAAATGGCCCACCACAACACTTCAATCTGGGTAGGCGCAATTATAGTCTTCACAGTTCAATCAAGTAGCCTACCAATTTTGCCAGGTCTAGTTCACTTTCTAGAAATATGTTGTTCATGGGTCATTTAATTGGTCCACCCAAACTGATACAATTCAGCCTCAAAATCTGTCCCACAAACTGACATGTGATAGATTAATTAG
Organism: Pinus tabuliformis; assembly: GCA_031772625.1. Lineage (NCBI taxonomy): Eukaryota > Viridiplantae > Streptophyta > Pinopsida > Pinales > Pinaceae > Pinus > Pinus tabuliformis. The sequence continues at coordinate 755,498,560 of CM062815.1, read as the reverse complement.
CTCGACCATCCTGCACAACAATTTGACTTCTCTCCAACCCTGTGGGCCCTATGTTGCATTTAATAACTTCACTTGCGGTGACTTCAGGGCGGCGCGACTCTAAAAAAGTGAATCTAATAGAGTGCCACAACGATCTCGATAGAATCATGCGACCCCATCTCCCTTCATCGATTTGCATGCAATGAGTGGTGTTTGTGACATGTTCTATGTTTATTCGGCTCCCAAGAAAGCTCATTTGCAACGAGGCGAAGGAATTGCCTGGACGGCCAAAAGTGGCCGAAATTCGGGCAAAAAAATTTCAAAAAATCTTGTAGAGGCAATGTTTGAATTGTGTTTTTGATGGTGGAAATAGATTCAGCACCATCGAAAATGTCTAAGACGCCTAAAATTTTGAAGTTTAACAACTATAACTTGGATTTACAAAAATCCTTGCTGGATTTTCTCTAAATATGACCGGAATTCCCATAACTTGCCGGGAAACTCCTCCGCCTCGTTAGACTACGCGTTCGGGTTTTATCCTTTTTGAGTTCATTTGAGCAGAAACAAGGTATCTCTATGTGCTGGCCTCTTGATTTCCTTTGTTCAAATTTGAAACTTGAATCTGTCAATATAAGGAACCCAACCAATGAATAATCATCTCACCTTCGCCTGACATGGTGAATCTCGGTGGCATCAGTTGACGATGCTTACAACAACCATGATGTTGATCCCCTTCGGTGCACACCTGTCCTCGCTCCATAGGTCAACTTAACTTCCACGTCGTTTTTCATGTGCATGCCCATTCAATAGATAAGCATTAACATCCTGCATCAAATCGCACCAAAACATGTATGCAATTCCACGTGCAACAACCACACATGACGTCGCATATTATCTGTCATTAATCAAATAAGGGGAGTGGATTCAATGAATAAATTGATCACCAATTTTCTGATGGCAGCTCACCCGATCAGCTCTTTCTCCCTAGTTACGCCTTGTCCACATGATCTGCAATCCTGCGTTTGACGACAATGTAATTGGATTTCACTATGGAATTCGATGCAACCAAACTGACCAAATATACCACTAGTGCTGACTCATCCCTAGTAATGAATATTGATGTGGCCACCTCAACTTCAAAGAATTTTGTTTCATCTGCCACAACTATGCACTACCGCCTCGGTTGTGAAATTGATCAATCCTGATCCTGCATGAAGTCATTGCCTTCGTATTGGCTATGTAATGGTCCTTCTCTTTGAATCTAATTATATGACTATGTCCTGGTAATTAAATTGTATTCCTTAAGAATTTTTGGATCTGAGGATAAATTGATCCTCACACAATGACCCACATCTGAAAACTCTCCCAATGGAAACTTAGACTTAGCACACCATTTATTTTTTGGAACTTTGAAGGTTAATCCATAAATATTAGGTCTTCTGGTAGAGTCAAATTTTCCTAATATATAAACAAACCTTGACTCCCTTCATTGACTAATTAACATAAATATAATGATTTAGCTTCAAAAAATTTTAATAGAAGCGACTTTTGTGAGGCCCAAATTACTCCTAGCTCATGCACAAAAAAAACAAAGATTCAACTACCACAAACACTAGAGAAATTACCTATTAAACCCTCACGATGGGAGGAAAACCAAGTATGATACCACGGTAATATCCCAAATGGTATATTTTGCAGATTTTGTAGAAAACTAATTCAACCAAAATTTCTCCAGAAAATTACCATTCAATATACAAAAGATTTCCATTTAAAATATAACAATAGAATGCATCTAATTCAATCATACAATGAGCATAAATAATCTATGTTTTTATTATAATATATAAACTGTGGTTTTACATGCTGAAATAACATAATAATTGATATAGATGAGATAGAACTGGCCTCAAGGATCTGCACCAATGTTGCACAGGCCCTCCACCAAAACTGAACTGAACTGCCATTGATTAACTATGAATTCTAGATGAATTCACCAAAGGGAGATGGGTACTCAACCACCCTCACTAAATCACCTTAGGTTTTCTGTCTTGGGGCTACCAAGGAAGTAGAGAATCAGGTTCCCAACCTCTCATACAAGAAGAAATATGAAATCCAAGATGTCCTCTAATGGCCTCCTCCTCCTCTTTTATAAATCTGATGGACCCCTCTAGAATCTCTAATTTTATTATTATTTTAATCATGGAGCACTTTTCCCTTATTTATTTCAATTAAAATATTCTTTTTAATGTGGGAAAAGGGAAAATTCGCCACCAGGCCTCCTCAAGTCACTGAAAATCACTTTTGACCATCTCGTCTTGTAGATCTTCTTGTTCAAGTTCCAACGACCTACTACTCTAAGGCGTTCTATCAAGTATTCCTCCTAAAATGCCACCCTAAGCATAATTAATTGAGTCAGGCCCATTAATAACTCTGTTTTTTTTTTAAAGTTGTCGGAACGCCACGAAACGAAAGGAAAATTATGTGGATAATGGAATATACCAAGTGAATGCCATCAGACCTCATAAAAACTCCTAAAAACCCCTCCAAAATCTCCTAGGCCCACTGAGGATGCCATCCTGCACCTTTGACCTGTCTGCTCCCAACTCTGAAAGTCCACCCTATCCATGCCATAAGGAATATGAGAAAAGGGAACATTACAGTAAAATACTTCAACTTCCACCTTAATTTTACATGAACTTTATATAGAGACATAGTAATTGAAAGAAAAGAAATTACTTTTTAGTATAAGAAAAATACATACTTAATATGAAGTTGAAAGATGACTTGTTGAAATAATATTATTAATATTATATGATGTTTAATTCATTTTATGTTTAGTTGACAAGTAATATTGAAAACAAAATAAAATTCAATGGTCATAAATCAAATATTTCAATATGCATCTTTAGTAAAGATTTTAACATCATTCATATATCCTATTACATTAATAAGTTCTTTCTAATTTAAGGAAGATTTGTAATTCATTTAATGTTTAATATGGATTAACAAAAATGGTTCAATGTGTGTGTGTATATATAGAGATGTTTTCTACTTGAGAATATGATGGGGCATGTGTTAACATTTTAATGTGGAGAATGTGAATCATAATTAAAATATTTCAATGTGAACTATGTGTATATTATATAAAACAAATGAAAGTAAAAAGGTTCTTATAGTTAAAACATTGTATTATATAAAACTAATGAAAATAAGAAATTTCTTATAGCTAAAACATTTTATTAGTGTTTTGTTGAAAACTAGCATAGATTCATTTTAACTCTAGATCTACCAAGAGTTGAGAGGAATGAAATTTCTCTAGTTGCAAATATTTCTTCAAGTTTTGCACTCAAAAAAGTTTTGCATCTCAAGAGATTTGATATGCATAGGCCCTTGGTACAATAGGAGTTAAGCTGGATTTATATTGCTTGATAAAAAAATTGTCTATGTCCAAAATTGTTAAATTCAATTTGGTTTTATTTGTGGAATTGAACTCTTCTTTCTTATTGTTGTTTTATTGTATTTTCCTTACTACATGGGTTTTTAAATGTATATATATTTAACTCATATATATATATATATATATATATATATATATATATATATATATATATATATATATATATATATTAGTAATTAAAATAAATTTATAATGTTTGTTTTTTTTTAGTATTGATAAATGAACTATGAGGTAAGTGTCCTTATTTCTAATATGAAGTTATGTTAATTAGTGTGTATCAATAATTTAATTTAAACATATTTCATGGAGATTTAGTAGAGGTTAAATCCATATAATCCATATATTAATTATTGATAATTAAAATACTCTTTTTAAAGTTGTATGCAAAAATACTCATCATTACTATGATTGATTGATACTTATGTTAGTCAAAGATGTTATTACGGTGAAATATTTATTTCTTTGGTAAGGAGGGAATATTTCATGGGCCATTAGGTTATTGGTATTTAATTTGAAATATTTAGAAGTTATAATTTTTTGAAGCTATTTCAATGAACATGTATTAAATTTTTGTTAATTATATATATTTATATAAATATAAATTTTAAAATTTTTAGAAAATTATATATATATATATATATATATATATATATATATATATATATATATATATATATATATATATATATGTATGTTATTAGAATATTTTAGTGGAAAAATGAATTTTAAAAAGAAATATGGAAGGAATTAGTACTAAGTATATGATGTTGGTGGGTGTTGTTAGCACTCCGTAAGTTTCCCTAAGCTGAGGAGAGAAATTCCAAAGGTAACCACATACCACTTTTATGTTAGGGTCCAACCCTACTAGACTTGGGGAGGGCACTCTCACTGCTTTCTTGCTCTCAATCAACTAAATGACTAAACGTTTTCAGATCTTAGGCTGACTATGATGATCAAAGGGTAGTTTTAGGCTTGATTTGAAGGTAGGTGTAGGAAGGTTGATCTACTTCAAGTCAGACCACTGTTTTAGATCAAAGTAAATAAGGGATGTGATGGAGTTTGAACATGGGAAAGATATGCAGATTTATTGGTATCAAATCAAATTTTGTTGTAGTAAATGTTGGGTTGTGTTCTTTCCACGACTAGCCCACGTAGTTAATCGGGAAGTTACAGGGAGGGTGGAGCCCCCCCTTCGTTACGCTGATTGCGTAATGGGGGAGTCACAGGGGGTTTGAGGGGTTTTGTGCATGATTTTCGCACATGGTTTTGGACGTGATGGTTTTCGGTCCATGGTTTTGGACGCGATGGTTTTCAGTCCATGGTATTGGATGCTTCGACATGTATAAATATGTATTGTAACATTGAAAAGAACATAATGAAAAATCAAGCTGGTAGTCCCGGTTTTGGGATCCAGGGGAAAATCTCTGTGTATATGTGTTATGCTTTCGCATTGTTATTTTCTGTGTTTTAGAATTCGTATGCAGGTAATTTCTATACAGGGTTAAAACCTACATTTGGTATCAGAGCTGTTTTGGCTTCAAGGGGACGCTTTTGTTGCTAAGAGGTTTCGCTCGGGCCTGTGGTAGATCCTGTTCAGTGGGAGATCTGCGAGATCGATTCTAGTGGTGAAAGAAGATGGCGAGAAGTGGAAAGATAGAGATCGAGAAATTTAATGGTTAGAGTTTTGAGTTGTGGAAACTCAAGATGGAGGATCTGTTGGTGGATAAAGATAAGTGGATTGCAGTAGATTCAGGTACTAAACCAACGGGAGTGTCCAATGAAGAATGGAAGAAGTTGGATCGGAAGACAAAGAGCACAATATGATTGTGTGTCTTAGATTCAGTATTGTTGATGTATTAGGGGAAGCTACAACGAAGGCTTTGTGGGACAAGTTAGGGACTTTGTACCAATCTAAGTCTTTGGTTAATAAACTGTTCCTACGGAAAAAGCTGTGTAACCTGAGGATGAATGATGGAGACTCGGTGACAGATCATCTGAATGCGTTTAATACTATGGTAAGTCAGTTATCGTATGTTGATATCAAAATTTCAGATGAAGATAAGTGCATTAGTTTGTTGTGTTCTCTACCAGATTCATGGGATAGTCTAGTTATTCCAATAGGTAGCAATGCAATTGCCTTGCAGTTTGATGAAATAGTCTCATCCTTACTGACGAAGGAGATGAGATGGAAAAATATGGGGAGCCAGAGTAGTGATGCCTTGTCTGTACGAGGACGGTCCCAAAACAGAAACAAAAATAAGTCATCGAGTGGGAGATCTAAATCTAGAGGGAGATCTAAACCTCCAGGAAAACCTGTAAAGGTGGTGTGCTGGAAATGCGGAAAGGAAGGGCACTACAAAAGGGAATGTAAATCTAAAGCTCATGACAAAGGAAAGGGATCTGATGATGCTCCTTCTGTAGAGGCGAAAACCACCTTAGATGAAGGTGGGGATGTGTACTTGGCTTCTTCAAGTACACATGTAGATCATGAGGCATGGTTGATTGACTCAGGTGCATCCTTTCACTTCACTCCCCATAGAGAGTGGTTCTGCGAGTATGAGAAATATGATGGTGGTGATGTCTTCTTAGGGGATGATAGGAAGGCTAGAATCATTGGTCGCGGAAAAGTAAAGTTGAAGTTGCAAGGTGGAAGGGTTAGAACACTTTCGGGTGTTCTACATATTCCTGCATTGGCCAGAAATATGATTTCTATAAGCAAGTTGGATGATGCAGGTGTAAAAATAGTGTTCGAGAAGGATACCTGCAAGATGGTTTGGGGAGCACTAGTATTGATGCGGGGAGTTCGGACTGGAACTCTGTACAAGTTGCAAGGTAGCACTGTTGTTGATGGGTGCAACAGTTCTGTGGTTCCTGAAAGTGGAGTAGAAAATCTAGTGGTCTCTGGAGAGAAGACCATGTTGTGGCATCAAAGGCTTGGACATATTGGAGAGAAGGGCCTTCGAATACTTCATGGTAAAGGTATGGTAGAAAGTATGAGTAATAGCTCTTTGGATTTTGATTTCTGTGAAAATTGTGTATATGGGAAGCAGAATCGGGTGAGTTTCCCCTCTGGTGGTAAGAGGGCGAAACAGATATTAGAGCTTGTGCAGAGTGATGTGTTTGGACCTGTGAAGGTTCCATCACTGGGTAAGTCTGTGTACTATGTATCATTTATAGATGACTTCTCAAGGAATACATGGATATATTTCCTTAAGAAGAAATCTAAAGTCTTTGACAGGTTTAAAGAATTTAAGGCTCTGGTGGAAAACCAGACAGAGAAGAAGATAAAGGTGTTGAGGACAGATAATGGTCGAGATTTTTGCAGTAAGGAATTTGAAGAATTCTCTAAGAAGTGTGGTATACCATGACAGAAGACTACTCCATATACACCTCAGCAAAATGGAGTTGTAGAAAGAATGAACAAGACGATGGAAAGGGCAAGAAGCATGCTCAGTGGTGCCTGGTTAGGACATGAATTCTGGGCAAAGGCGGTGGAGACAACATGTTACTCGGTCAATAGATCACCTTCATCAGCATTGGAGGATAAGACTCCACAAGAGGTATGGATTGGTAAGAAACCCTCTCTTTCACATCTGAGGGTATTTGGATGTGATGCATATGTACATGTTCCAAAGGAGAAACGAACCAAGTTGGATAGTAAATCTAAAAAGTGCATCTTTATTGGGTATAAGGATGGTTTAAAGGGTTATAAGCTTTGGAACCCAGCAACAAGGAAGGTTGTGTACAACCGAGATGTGGTGTTCAGAGAGGTGAAAGATGTTATTAAACATGAAGTCCAACCAAAGGAACCTGAGAAGATAGAGTTTGAGCTAAAGGAGGAAGAATCATACTCTACAGCAGAGGAGGAATCAGAAGATGAAGAGCCACAAACTCCGGGTGTAAGAAGATCAGTTCAAGAAAGAAGGCAACCAGAAAGGTATAGTCCATCTGCTTTTTGTTCAAATTTTGCTTTATCTATTACTGATGATGATCCCAGAACTGTGAAGGAAGTAGTAGATTCAGAGGATGGAAAACTCTAGAAAGAGGCCATGGTTGATGAAATGGCATCTTTGCACAAAAATGAGGCTTGGGATCTGGTGGAGTTGTCGGTTGGAAGGAAACCCATTGGAAGCAAATGGGTGTTCAAGAAGAAGACAAATGAAAAAGGAAAGGTGGAGAAATACAAAGCTCGGTTGGTAGCAAAAGGTTATTCCCAGGTGTCGGGAATTGATTTTGGTGATATTTTTTCTCCTGTTGCAAAGGTGGCTTCTATTAGATTACTTTTATCTGTTGCTACTGCTTTTTATTTTGAGGTAGAACAGATGGATGTGAAGACAACATTTCTTCACGGGGATCTAGAAGAGGAGATCTACATGAAGCAACCTGAAGCCTTTGCAGTGAAGGGTAAGAAAGAATTGGTATGCAAGTTAAAGAAGTCTTTGTATGGGTTAAAATAGTCACCAAGGATGTGGTATCAGAAATTTGATACATTTATACGGGGACTTGGCTTTACCAGAAGCAAAGTAGATCACTATGTGTATTTTAAATTAATTGGTGACTGTGTTATTTATCTGGTCTTGTATGTGGATGATATGTTGCTGGTTGGAAATGACAAAGAAATTATCCAAGATTTGAAGACCCAATTTTCCTCCAAAATCGACATGAAATATCTTGGTGCTGCAAACTATATTTTGGGCATGGAAATTAAACAAGATCGGGCAGAGAGGAAGCTATGGTTAAACCAGAGGAAGTATGTCGAGACAATATTGCAGAGGTTTAATATGCAGGATAGTAAACCGGTGAAGGTTCCTATTCCTGTAGGGGTAAAATTATCTGCTAAACAGTGTCCCAAGACACAAGAAGAGGAAGAGGATATGTCCCGTGTTCCATATGCAAGTGCAGTTGGTAGCCTGATGTATGTGATGGTCTGTACTAGACCAGACATTGCATATGCAGTGGGAGTATTGAGCAGGTTTATGTCAAAACCAGGGAAGGAGCACTAGACAATAGTGAAGCAGGTTTTCAGGTATTTACGTGGCACTAGTGATTATGGTTTGTGCTACCAAGGAAGACCAGGATTGGATAGAGTGTTGGATATTCGTGGCTTTGTTGATGCAGACTGGGCTGTAGATCTTGATCAGAGAAGATCTACAAGTGAGTATGTTTTTAATCTATTTGGAGGTGCAGTGAGTTGGATGAGTAAGAAACAATTTGTAGTGGCACTATCAACTACAGAGGCAGAATACATGGCAGCCACTCATGCAAGCAAGGAAGCAGTTTGGTTGCAGAGATTGTGTTCAAATATGGGGTTAGTACAGGGAGCTATAAGGATAGACTGTGACAGCCAAAGTGCAATTTTCTTGGCAAAGAACCTTGCATATCATTCAAAGACAAAGCACATTGATGTTCAGTATCACTTTGTGAGGGATATGATAGAAGACAAAAAGGTGTTACTGGTAAAGGTGGAAACTTTGAAGAATAATGTAGATGCATTGACAAAATCTGTGAGCTTTGATAAGTTCTCTTGGTGTAGAGAAACAATGGGCATTGCGGGGCTGGATAAATGACTAAGCTCTCTTGTGGCCCCCTGTGGAAAGAAAACAACAAGTGGGAGAATGTTGGGTTGTGTTATATTCTTTCCACGACTAGCCCACGTAGTTAACCGAGGGGTTAGAAGGAGGGCGGAGCCCCCCCTTCGTTGCGTAGTGGGGGGAGTCACAGGGGGTTTGAGGGGTGCAGTTAACCCCACTCTATGGGGTCTGGGGTAGTGCCCCAGAAAATCTTGGTTTTGGACCCTATGTTAGGTTGGGCGGACCTACCTATGGTTTTGTGCATGATTTTCGCACATGGTTTTGGACGCGATGGTTTTCGGTCCATGGTTTTGGACGTGATGTTTTTCGGTCCATGGTATTGGATGCTTCAGCATGTATAAATATGTATTATAAGATTGAAAGGAACATAATGAAAAATCAAGCAGGTAGTCCCGATTTTGGGATCTAGGGGAAAATCTCTGTGTATATGTGTTTTATGTGTTATGCTCTCGCATTGTTTATTTTCTGTGTTTTAGAATTCGTATGTAGGTAATTTATATACGGGGTTAAAACCTACAGTAAATGGGTGAGTGTAGCATGAGAAAACATGAAAAATAGAGCATCAAAACATTGATGAGTTCATATTGCCATAGAGAAGAAAAGTAACACATATGATTAGTTGAATAAAATCAGAGCACTACTAACCAAAACTATCAAAGCTACATATGTTTTCTTCTATTCACTTGGGAGAAATGATACAAAAATTGCAGAAAATGTAGACTAGCTTCCTTCCACTACTAACCAAAACTATATCCATGTCTTTACATCATTATATACAATGAGGAATTTGAATTACCACTCTAGGTGGTCGAATTCACTCCATAGAAGTCAAATGGGCTAGATACAATACATCTTTACTTGCTATGCGGAAAAATAGGAACTGCTATATCAAGGCTAATACAATTTAGAAATATCAACCAAGTTAGAATATTTGTTTAATAACTCAAACTACGTGACTTTAAAATTATCGACATGTATCCAACAACCAAAATTACTTCTAGAAGTTCCAAAATTTGAAAATTTCCAAAATAAAATTGGCTGATATGTTTGCACAACAGAGGGCATAAGTCTTCAAACTCGACATGGTTGTAGATTGTTCTAGACAAAAATGAGCATGTAGATGTGCTTGAGATGACCCGGTGTTGATGTAGAACCCACTGAGTGCTTCCTTCCATGCTTACATGCCTTCAAAATGATTATTTTCAGTTTGTGCAACAAGTTTGCTACAAAACAAGGACATAATTTATGGAAAAATAGGGTTCAAAGACGAGCTCATATATCTTGAATCCTGATAGTTGTTACAAAAATGAGGGAGTTTTTTTTAGATGAGAGTGTCCTTGAGAGAAACCTCTCTTAGTTTCCAAAAATTACTCTCCAGATCCTCACAATCTGCATCCAAACATCATAACTAAAACAGGAAATACCAAAACCTGGAAAATATACTGTAAATATGCATTTGACTCTTCCAATATATGACGCTTGAAGAAAAAAATGGAGGTTTTTGTTCTTTGGTCCATCCTTGACAAAAACCTCTTTTGGTTTTCCAAAATTAGGCCCCATTTGGTCAGAAAATGCTTTTGACAATAATGACAAAAATAGTCAATTTTGCAGCATATTCATAGCAAGTCCAGGTAGCCCTCCATCCTCTATATGTTTTCACACCTCGTATGGAAAAATTGTTCAAATGGGTAGGCTTTAAATGTTTGTGTGATGGTGTATAAATATTGAATTAGTCTCTCCAATGCTTTCATACCTCCTATATGACTGATTCTCACTTGTGCAACAAATTCATAGCAAATGTCTATCTGAGCCTACAACTCACTTATTTGGCCTTCAAATTTGCTTCATAGTTAGTATCAACTTTGAATGGGGTAAGAATGATAGAGTTTACAATAAATTTGAAACTTTCGTACCACCCAAAGCCTCCTTTTGGAATGATAATAGGCCACTTGATGGTGTGAACGATGTGATGAGAGGGGCACTTTTTGCAATAATGAAAAGGACATGGCACATTTAACCAATAATTGATTCTTCAAACTAACTCTTATGATGGACATTACTTCAACAAACTGACCTATGATGATTAGCTCTCATGTCATGACCCCTAAACTCTAATAATGACCCATCATGGACTATTAAGCCTTTACAAATTCGAATTAGGGCTAAAAGACCCATTTATGTGAAATGATAATCACCCTATGAGTGACATCAGTTGATGATTTATTAAACAAAGGTATTACAAACTCATGTGCTAGTGTGTGTTATGTGTTTTTGAAGCAACAGATCGATCAGATTTCCAATACACAGACATATAAATGGAAAGACAACAGAGAAATACAGTAAGCAAACACAAAGACACAAGAAATTTTAATAAGAAGTTCACCCTATTCTCCAGGGCTACATCTCTGGTCCAGCTTTCAGTGGTGGCCTTGTTTTATTGTGTCTTTAAGCAGAGAATTACAATACAGGGACTCAATGTGAGTTCTCCTGAAGCAGATTTGCTTGGCAGGGTGGTTCTTGGATTCCCCAAGCCACTTGAGTACACAGACGACTTCTTCTTCTGCCAGCTCTATGACCTTTTGGTCTACAATGGCAAGAGCCCAATGTGGTGCTCAGCCCGGACAGATCCTCTATGGGATGGCTTGAATCTTCAAGCTCTCTGGTGCTCGATGTTGCCGCTGGTCAGCTCGGCCCTCTGTCTCTTTCTGCTTTTCTTTACTGCCTTCTTTCTCTGGTTTCTGTCTGTTGATGTTCAGTCCTCCTCTCGGGGTTCACTCTGACTAACTCTAACTCCGACTGTGTATTCTGTCTCTGTTCATGGCTTTCAGGCCATCCGTTCCAAGAATGTTTGGTTCCTCTTCCGCCTCTGTCGATTCACCTTCTGCAGCTGCGCTTGGAGTTCCCTGTTCGGTGTCATCATCAATGCTCAGGGAGTGGCCACATGTCCTCCTCTAAACGGCGCCAGCTTGCTTCATTGGTTCGTTTCTTCAGTTACATCGTGGATGAGTTCTTCCTCCACCATGGCAGTCAAACGGATTCCAAATCCCTTCTAAAACATGGCTCATTCCTTCGTCGGTTCCGCTTCCTCCATCGGGTGCAATCTCAGCCGTCCGATCTGGGTCCCCCAGATCCAACGTCATACGCACGTTTCACGCGGTTGACTTGCTCGACCGATAGCGTGCGATCAACGGCAGTTTTCTCTCACCTCCACTTGCCACGCATCGATCGATGAATGGAATTGCTCCGCTCTCCTCCAAAACAGTGGGCACCCCGATCAATACCGCCGGTTTCCAGAGCGCGTGTCCCGCCTTTGTACGTTTAGCGCCTTTCGCTTTTTCACCCGCGGTTCTCCGGCTCCCCATGCGTCCATGTGCTCGGGCTTCCTTCATTATAGCCTGTTTTGCCCAACGATGTGCGATTAGTGCTAATCACGCATCAAAAACCTCCTTATTTTCCCGATCCGAGGCTCCCAGGGGCTACTTTGACCTCCCGTGCAGTCTCCATGGTCCTCGGTCAGCGCGCTTTGACCGAGGTCCTCGTCGTTCCACGCTGGCTGCGATTACCACTGGTTTAGGGTGCTTTTGATCACTGTTTTGGAATTTTTTAGAGATTTGTCCCGACCTGATACAGTCATGATTATTTGACAGTCTTTTATGGATCCAATTCAGATCACGACCTTCCCACTGGAAAAGCTTTTGGACCACCAAAAGTTGGTTTTCAAGCATCGACTAAGTGAGGGTATTGTTTTCTCACTTGTCTAATCTCAATCCACTTTGCACTGCTCGGCTTTGAACCTTTGAACCCAATCCTGAGGTATTCAACATCTCCCCTGCGCATCGTCCTCACCTTCCTGTCTAGCACTATGTCTTCTTGCAACTCATTGAGATATTCAGGTAGCAGGTCATTAATAGAAGGCAATTGACTTTGCTCTTCAGGGTCCTCAATCATTGAAGGTTCAAACAATCTCAAGAAATCTGCATTTACGACTGAGTAGATGTGCATGTAAGCTGGTAGATCAAGGGGAAAAGCATTTTCACCAATCTTCTCAAGTATCCTAAAAGGTCCATACCTGATAGGCTTTAGCTTTTTACCTTCTCCTTGCATCCTGGCCTTGCTGATATACAGCCAAACTTGGTCTCCAACTTGAAAACTATGCTCCATCTGATGCTTATCAGGCCTAGCCTTGTCTTTGGCCTGGCCCTTTTCCAACTATTCCTGTACTGCCTGGTGGATCTCTTGGATCTGTTCAATGAACCTAGTTGCCTTGTCCACATCACTGTGTCCATCAACCATGGTATCTTTACCAAAGACAAAATCCAAAGGAGACCTTGGTGTGAAACCAATTGGTCTCAAAAGGAGATCTCTATGTAGAAGAGTGTTTTGCTCTGTTGTAAGCATGCTGCACATAACATAAATGTTCATCCCAAAGCTTAGGATGTTTGCTGCAATAACCCCTCAGTAACTGGATCATTGTCTTGTTTACTACTTCTGTCTAGCCATCTGTTTGTGGATGAAACGCTGTGCTTTTCTTCAGTTTGGTGTCCATCAGTTCCCACAGACTAGACCAAAACTTCCCCACAAATTGATTGTGTCGATCAGATACAATGGAAGTGGGTAACCCAAAATGAACCCATACATGTTCAAAGAACAATTTTGCAGTCTGTTCAGCTGTAATTTTTTTACTATAAGGTATCAAAATACACATTTTTCTGAACCTATCCACAACAACATATAAGTAATCATGACCTTTCCTAGATTTAGGCATTCCTCCAACAAAATCCATGGAAACACTTTCCCAAGGGTGAGAAGGAATTGGCAATGGAGTGTACAAGCCTAGTTTTCTGTTGTTGGGCTTGCTTTTAGCACACATGGCACACCCTCTTACATATCTAGAAACTGTCTCATTCATTTTCGGCCAATAGCAGAATATTTGCAGCTGTGCAACTGTTTTACTTACCCCAAAGTGACCTGATATCAGAGAAGTGTGTGCTTCCCTAATTATCTTTATCCTCTCAGTTTGTGGAATGCAGAGTTTCCCACAATGATATAAGAGTCGGTCCTTCACATGATAGTCTAATTCTTCTACTCTTTTGCCTTGACTCAAAGTTGCATATACATCTTTAAAGTCCATATCCTAAGCATATTGTTCTATGTAGCTTTCATGTAGCACAGAATTATGCTTAAGTATGGTAGATGCATTTATAATGGGTCTAGATAACATGTCTGCAACCTTGTTATGTATGCCCTTTTTATATCTGATGACTAAATGAAACTGTTGTAGAAAACTCATCCATCTGTAATGTCTTGATTGCTGCAACTTAGTTTGGGAGTGTAGATATTGAAGTGGTTGATGATTAGTATGTATTACTGTCTCTTTTCCCATTAAGTAATGTTTCCACTTTTTCACACTCTGAACTAATGCATACAATTCTTTATCATAGGTAGGATAGTTAACTACTGCAAGATTAAAAGTCTCAGAATGATAACATATGGGTTTACCGTGCTGTGTCAACATTGCTCCCATGGCATAGTCACTGGCATCAGTTTGGATCTCAAATGGTCTTTGTAGATCTGGCAGTGCTAGTATAGGTGTTGTACTAATCTTTTCTTTCAAGGTGTCTAAGGCTTTCTGATGTTTGCCTCCCCACTGAAACACCTTATTCAATCCTGTTAAAGCATGTAAGGGTGCTGCAATCAAGGAGAAGTTAGAAATGAACTTCCTCCAATACTGTGCTGCGCCTAATAAGCTTCTCACTTCTGTAGCAGACCTGGGTTTAGGCCAGTTCACAATGATTGCCACTTTAGAGGGATCTACTTTCAATTCACCTCCCCCTACTATATGACCCAAGTAGTTTAGAGATGTTTTGCCAAATTCACATTTTGAGAGTTTAACATAATTTTTTTCTCTTATCAAAACATCTAATGTTTGCTTAACATGCTTTAAATGTTCTTCCCATGTTTTACTAAAAATCAGAATGTCATCCAGATGCACAATAACAAAATCATCAAGAAAAGGTTTGAGTACATCATTCATTAATCTCATGAAAGTAGCAGGAGCATTAGTTAAGCCAAAAGGCATAACCAACCATTCATACAATCTCTGCTTTGTTTTGAAAGTAGTCTTCCATGCATCTTGCTCTACAACTCTGACCTGATGGTATCCACTATGAAAATCCAGCTTGGTGAAATAAACAACTTCCTTCAATTGATCTAAAAGATCATCTATGCGAAGAAGGGGATAACGATTTTTTATTGTTATCTTATTTAGTGCTCGGTAATCAATGCACATTCTCCACGAGCCATCTTTCTTTCTCACCAAAACGATTAGTGACCCACATGGTGATGTGCTAGGCTTGATGAAGCCCTTCTCGAGCAACTCCTGCACCTGCTTCTTGATTTCAGCATTCTCTAAAGCAGACAACCTGTACAATGTTAGGCAATGGAACATCTTGCTGCAAAATAATATCATGTACTATTCCCCTTTTGGGTGGCAGACCTTTAGGTTCTTGAAACAAGACATCATACTCTGAAACAACCTTTTCTATATCAGCTTGTTGTTCAGCATTACAGCCCTTAAATACATTGGTTTTATCAGGTTTCTTTTCCTTTACAACCATCAGTAAGAATTGTTTGCATGAATTTATCATTCTTTTCATTTGCCCTGAGTTTATGAGAGTATAATTATTCCTGAGCTTATGAGCTCTTACAAAGTATTCGATTCCATCTTTAACAGGTAGATACTTGTTCTCAGCTCTATAGAAAATAACCTTTCTATCATACAAGTAAGGACTTCCAAAAACAATTCCACATATATCCAAAGGAATTATGTCTAACTCAACCTCATCTACAAATGCTGACCGAAAGGAAAACTTGAGTTTGCACTGTCTAGTCACTTGTAGTTGTGCTTTATCATTCAACCATCCTAATGGGTATGGTTTCTTGTGAGGTGTAGTTGCTAATCCCAATTTCTTTACAATTGCTTCAGAAATTAGATTTACTTGTGAGCCACTATCAAACAAAGTATCAATCTTTTGATTTTTGGAAATAACTCGAATATGGAAAAGCTCATGTCTTTTTCTCTCATTTTCTTCATCAATAACAAATTGAGTAGAATTACTAGTAGATGCTTCAGAATTCTTACCTTTTATACTTGTGGCAGCTATAGTTGTTTCATCTCCCGATTCTGACCCCAAATCTTTCTGAATAGCTACAACAATCTTCTTCTTCTTGCCCTCGGACTTCATAGGTCTCAGCTCTAGATGCAGAATCCAACAATGCTCATCATCATTCCCATCCTTTTTACAATGAGTGCATGAAGCTTTGCTTTTTTGTGCAGTGTTAGCCTTCCTTGCCTTCCACTTTTGCTTTCTTTTCTCCTTGCTCTTGCTTACAGTGGGTTGGGATGGTCCCCCAACTTCTAGATTTCCATTCTTTCATCTAGCTTCTAGATGAGTAGCTTATACAGATACCTCATCTATACTAGTGGGATTAAACATGAGGATGGTATGCCTCATGTAGATGTGTAGACCACCAATGTACTTCAAAAGAGTCTCTAGTGAGTCTAATGAGATACCCAACATCAATGCTCTCTTTTTGAATTCTTGAGTATACCCTTGCACACTTTTCCCTTTCAGCTGTCGAAGAGTTTGCCAACTCATCATGGATTGTTGCATGTAGGCCAATGGATAGAACTACTTTTTGATTGCAGCAAAAAATTCACTCCAGATAGAGATGGTCTTACCATGTCTTTTCATATCAGCTTGGGTTTTGCCTTCCCACCAAACCAAGGCAGTGCCTCCTAGGCATAGGCTTGCTAGCTGAATCTTACTCTTGTCTGAGTCTATGTTCTGTACCTTGCAATACACATCAATTTGTCTAATCCAATTGTCCAACTTCTCAACATTTAGTTGTCCATCATATATAGGAAAATCAAATTTAACATCTAGCTTAATCAAAGATGCTTTCTTATTATGCACAGGGCTATTAGGAGGTGTGAGAAAGCTTTCCTCTTTCCCCTTTCCTTTGGAGTGGTCATGGAAGTGAGAATCATCTTCTTCTTTATCTTGTTTAGAACCTGATGAATCTTCGACCTTATGCTTTCTAAAGTCCCTATACATTTCTTCTACCATAGACTTTATGGCTAGGAAAATTTTTATGAATTGAGGGTCTAGCCCCACATAACCTTCCTTCGACATTGTCTTTCGAGGATAGACTCTCCCAATTTCAGGATTAGTTTCCACCAACTCTCCTTCTCCTAGTTTGAGCTTTGATCTAGTGAGCATTCACAACTAAACCAACACAAGCTTGTCTAACCTTACAGCCTAGAGCTCTGATACCACTTGATCTGATAATCACCCTATGAGTGACATAAGTTGAAGATTTATTAAACAAATGCATTACAGACTCATGTGTTGGTGTGTATTCTGTGTTGTTGAAGCAACAGATCGATCAGATTGCCAATACACAGACATATAAATGGAAAGACAACAAAGAAATACAGTAAGCAAACACAAAGACACAAGAAATTTTAATAAGGAGTTCACCCTATTCTCCAGGGCTACATCTCTGGTCCATCTTTCAGTGGTGGCCTTGTTTTATTGTGTCTTTAAGTAGAGAATTACAATATAGGGACTCAATGTGAGTTCTCCTGAAGTAGATTTGATTGGCACGGTGGTTCTTGGATTCCCCAAGCCACTTGAGTACATAGACTTCTTCTTCTTCTGCCAGCTTTGTGACCTTCTGGTCTACAATGGCAAGAGCCCAATGTGGTGCTTAGCCCTAACAAATCCTCTATGGGATGGCTTGAATCTTCAAGCTCTCTGGTGCTCGATGCTGCCGCTGGTCAGCTCGGCCCTCTGTCTCTTTCTGCTTTGCTTTACTGCCTTCTTTTTCTGGTTTCTGTCTCTCGATGTTCAGTCCTCCTCTCGGGGTTCACTCTGACTGACTCTAACTCCGACTTTGTATTCTGTCTCTGTTCATGCCTTTTATGCCATCCGTTTCAAGACTATTCGGTTCCTCTTCCGCCTTTGTCGATTCACCTTCTGCAGCTGTGCTTGGAGTTCCCTATTCGGCGTCATCATCAACGCTCAGGGAGTGGCCACATGTCCTCCTCTAAACGGCGCTAGCCTGCTTCGTTGGTTTGTTTCTTTAGCGTCGTGGATGAGTTCTTCCTCCACTGTGGTAGTCAAATGGATTCCAAATCCCTTCTAAAACGCAGCTCATTCCTTCGTCGGTTCTACTTCCTCCATCGGGCGCAATTTCAGCGGTTCGATCTGGGTCCCCCAAATCCAACGTCACATGCACATTTCGCACAGTTGACTTGCTCGACCGATAGCACGCGATCAGCGACGGTTTTCTATCACCTCCACTTGCCACGTGTCGATCGATGAATGGAATCGCTTCGCTCTCGTCCAAAACCTCTTACCATTTGTGGGCACCCCAATCAATACCGCCGGTTTCCAGAGCACGGGTCCCACCTTTGTACTTTTAGTGCTTTTCGCTTTTCCGCCCGCGGTTCTCCGGCTCCGCATGCGTCCGTGTGCTCAGGCTTCCTCCATTACGGCTTGTTTCACCCAGCGATGCACGATTAGCACTAAGTGCTAATCGCTAATCGCGCATCAAAAACCTCCTTATTTTCTCGATCTGGGGTTCCCAGGGGCTACTTTGACCTCTCGCGCAGTCTCCATGGGCCTCGGTTAGTGTGCTTTGACCGAGATCCTCATCATTCCACGCTGGCTGCCATTGCCACTAGTTCAGGGTGTTTTTGATCGCTATTTTGGAATTCTTTAGACATTTGTCCCGACCTGATACAGTCATGGTTCTTTGACAATCTTTTATGGATCCAATTTGGATCATTATGACATGAAAATTTATAATGACCTTAACTCATATGACTCTTTATAAAATGACCATCTATACTATAACATTTAGTGACTCATAGGCTAAAATTGACAAACATACCCTCATAATGAAATAGTAAGATAGGAGAACACACTTTGATTCGTAGACTATAGGACCCTAACAGGTGCAAGGGTGGTCATGGAAGGTGTTTAATTCATCTTTACCAAAGACACTCTCCACTAAATCCATTCAATGGAAGCATTTTTTTTCTTCATCATCTCTTGCTACCAATGTTGTGATATGTCTAGTTTGGATGTGGAAAACTCTTGGGTTTATGATACTTTCATAAGAATTCAAACTTTTTGTGCTCAATTCACGATTGGCCTCTTTTTTCTCCACCATATACGATGTCTAACATTATTATATTTCACGTGGTTTTTTATGTGAGTTATGGGTTGTAGTTCTTATGTTTTCTATCAAGGGTTTGGGTATTGGAAGTTGTCTTTCCATCCTGTTGAGTTGTGGATCTGTGTGCCTTATGCTATTTGGATAGCATGATTTAAGCTTCATTTTTTTTCCACTACCAACATTCTAAGGTGTTTGGTGTGGCTTTAATTTGGTGAGAATTCTAATAGGTTATATGGTGAGTTCTACATTTGTTCTTCTTGTTCCTTTTACTTAGGATTTTTTCCCTGAAACCTGATGAGCTCCAGTATTGTAGCAAGGATGCTGCAACTCCTAAGGCTACCAACTTTACTTCATCAACCCAGGGTTTGTACAAACTTGGACGTGATAGTGTTGTATACACAATAGATGAAATGGTCTACTCTTGTCACTTTTCAACTAGGGTGATAGACCACTAGGGTTTTTCAAACCAGTCTTCTATTGACTAGAAGGAGTTTGACTACTAACAACAAATGGAAAACTATCTTTAATGCAGAAAGGAAATGTTGCCTACTCTAGGAAATGAAAATGTTGAATTGGAAAGTGCTATGAAGTGACATGAAATTATCTAGCTAAGCATTTACACATATTACTTGCAAAAGAGACCTAATTTAACCTTGCATTCTAACATCTAGTTATTTAGACTAAGTAAGCATGGAAATTATCCTAAAACTACTATGACTGTTGTATGCATGTACTAACTAGAAATTGTAGAAAAGAGTCTTTTTTATTTTCAATTTTATAAATGTAAATGCTAAGTGAACCAATCTGATCTTTTGTAGGGGAGAAAGGCATGGGGAAACAGGTCCATAATGGTACTGAGGGTATGGAAGCCAAGTGGAGGCCTAACCTAAGCTCAGATGATCATTTTTGCTCAATTCAGGCTTAAAACAGGTTGTTACAGGGTTTCCTGTAGTACTACAGGATGTCCTGGTTTACTACAGGAAACACACTAAAAGTTATAGGAAGGTAGTAGAAGTGGAATAAAGTGTGGGGAAGGTTTCTGATGGTGGGATACGACATAGAGGAGGTGTACAATACCTAAGGCTCAACCCAACTCTTCAATATGGTTGGATTTTATCACGAGAGATGTCCACTTTGATACAAACAGAAATTCGAATTAGGGGTTGGTAGACTTTGGCAGCATGGGTGAAGAATACTTGGATGAGGCTAGTGAAATGAGTTCTCCCTGTAGATCAGAAACTCCTGCAACAACACACATTATTTCCTTCATTTATGCATAACTTCATTTAAATATGGAAAAGATGAGTTGAATTTAGGAAAAATAGAGTTATTGATGGCTAATGGCGAAATCTGTGAAATAAAATGCTTTCTAGACTACAACAACTTCAAGAAACCAAAATGAAAATTGCAGGTACTTCTAAGGAATTATAAACAATAATCTACTCAATCAAGAACCCTAGCCATGCAATGATCTAAAGAGACAAATATGTTTTTGGGGCTGTGAGAGTGGGGCCCTCAAACCATGATCCCATGAGGGAGATGAGGAAGAGGCCACTATCACAAGATTTTCTGAAGTATTCACTTTCACTATTGTACCACTGATCTACCTTTTCAACTAATGGAAGCAAAACTAAACAATCATTCAAGTACTTGTAAATGAAATAAAGCAGAAATAACTTCAACAACTAACTATGAATGTAATCTAAGCATACATATACAAAAAGAAGAGGAACCTCTGCTGCTAGGGTTGGGCCCTAACCCAAGAGCTTCAGCCCTCTGAGTCAACTTAGTGCTGGATCAAAGAAACCCTTTTCATTATCACCAAAATGTCAAAAATAACATGAGAATAACAGTCACAATATCTTAATCTTAAAATTGCATCTTGGCTACAATAAAAAGTCAAATCCTAATGAGGCCCCAAGCCTTCTTATTTATACCACTGAAGCTACCAACAACTTCCTTAAAATTAGAGAGGATTGGCTCGCAAACTCGAGATTAACTTGTCTTCAACTATCATTGACTTGCCTGTCAATGAACTTTGTGGGATTGGTTGCTTGTAACTCCGAGCTGATGCGATATGGTGGAGGAACCTCCGAGTGATTGAGGAGTTAAGGAGCGAGATCCAATCTCCTAAAATCCATCTTTCTTGTTTCAAGTTCGTGCACTTAAATTAGCCAAAAATGCTTCAAATCCTGCAATTAATGCACATTAGACCACATGACATAGCATCTCACCTTTACCATTCTCACTAAGCAGAATATAATAAAATATGTAAAGGAATGTGACAAAAGTTGATTTTAATAATCTAGAGAGTGGCATTAAGGCCCATATAATTTACCTATTAATGAGCCTCATCATCATTCCCCTACTGAAAGTGTTGCTCACCCTCTCAGCAACTTAGTTTATGTCCATGTCTTTCATAGCGCTTGTGGCCTCTCTAACATTCCAGGCCTCTGTTGATGGAGTTTCTTCTTGTGGATAAAATCTTGCATGCTTCTGTATTTCCTCCCACTACTTTCTTTCCTCTTCCTCCTTTCTTCCTTCTAGCATAGCTAATACCAAGGGTGGACTGAGTTTCAAACCAATCCAGTTGATTTTGAGTCTCTGTAGTGCCTTCTTATATAGTGGGGTCCTTTCTAGTGCATCTCTCATTATTTCAGGGGAATGATACTTCCTGATCCTTAGGTTGTATGGTAGGGTGCCCCATCTCCTTTGGCATGATTTCTAGCTTTCATCCCTTGTCAATCTCAAGGTGTCCTCAAAATGTGTGATTGCTTTCTCTTGTGTAGATAGGTATCTTGGTGCAAGCTGTGGATCATTGGCGATGATGTTGTGGGTGCTAATGACAGCCATAGAATTGATTTGTTCTGATGTTATGTAAATGGGCTATTTTTCTTCTCTTTCCAATACCCTCTTCACCTCCGTAGCCCTGACCTCCTCATGAATCATCCATGATGCAAGGGCCATTAGTTGTAAGTCCCCCAACATTGCATCGGGGTCCCACACATACAAGTCCGTTAAGGCCAAGTTGTGTAAGTAGAATTCAGATATCTTGGCCTTATCCTCTAGGGCGCTTTGTTCACATAGCTCAATGAACTACCTATAGTCTTGGAAATGCATAGTCCCACGTTGTGCTAGTGTCTTTATCTGAAATTGTAGCCATTGATCTTTGAGGTAAAAGGCATATGACTTTGGTGGAATCCTGCACTGGAGTGCCTCCATGGAGAGGCTTGCCATGGTGGCCAATTGGCTCTCTTTTTCCTATACCTGCCTCCTCAGCCATGTGTTTTTTTCCTCTAGTTGATATCTCATAATTCGTTCTCGGTCTCTTATCCTACTCAAATCTTTGACCATCTCTAGTAGCTTCTCTTCCATATGGCCCACATCCTCTACATTCTTTGATTTAGCAATTTGCATTTGGCGATGTGTCCTTCCTTTCTCGTTCTCAAGCTCAAAGAAGAGAGGGATGGAAAATTTCAGAGGTATTACTCTACCTCCCTCAATGAATATGCAATAAGAGCTTAGATTGGGCTATGGGATAGGTTCCTATAGCTCTTGGGATTCTCCCTTTGATGTCTTTGGAGTATTTTACTCCTCCTATACTTGTGTTGCTGCTTCCTTTCCTTTCCTCTGTCCTTGCTGCCCTTCCTGTTGCTTTTTCTGTGTTTCTGTGGTGCAGGTAAATTCTCGATGTGGACAAAGAAATTCCTCTAGCCCGAGAGAACAGGTCTAGCCACAAACAAACAATCTATGGAAAACTTCCTTCAGCTAGAATAAAATAAGAGGGCCTACCTCTTTGAACGTTATTCCGCTTGGTGGTGATCCTGCTTCCTTACTCCAACTATCTTTTGTTTCCTTCCTTCGAATACCTGAAACAAGAAAACAAACAACAACAACAAACGTGATAGCATACAAATTGCATTCAACCTACTTAAAAGGTCAAGGAATATTAAGCCATCAAATGTAAGATAACACTTAATGTAGGAAATCAATCAATAGTTGTATTCATATAAGTTTAGAAAGAGATTACAACCAATGCCTTGATGTTGTTGGTCTCCTTTGACGTATCCGGGTTCCCACACCTCCGCTAGCATCTCATGGATAGCCCCAACAATGGAAGTTTTAAGGCTTCTTCCCTTTAGTCTCAAACCAAACCAAACACACTATTCTCCCTCCACAAACATAAACTAGAAGGCTACAAGCTATGATATCTTGCTGGTTATTCAAGCTCCAAAAATACTAAGACTGAAACTAGTTTAGCTTGTAAAAGGAGGGGTTTA
This sequence comes from Pinus tabuliformis, assembly GCA_031772625.1. Lineage (NCBI taxonomy): Eukaryota > Viridiplantae > Streptophyta > Pinopsida > Pinales > Pinaceae > Pinus > Pinus tabuliformis. The sequence continues at coordinate 755,475,005 of CM062815.1, read as the reverse complement.
TATAGCTTGGATGGAGGGGAGATGGTTCCTCTTATCATGGGAGAGGCCTTATCTCTTGGGTTTGTTCCATCCTAATAGGGGAAAGGAGCCCAAATTGACTTCCTTGGCTCCATCCAGCCCAACCATTTACCAGACTTCCGTTACAAAGCTTCTAGACCTAGAAGCTTCGACTCCATATTTAAAAAACTTGCCAAAAGAGGATTGGCACGACTGAGAAAAGGCTCAGTTGCACCATACAACGCTAGTCCTAGTTTCAAACTCTACAAATTAGTGTGAGGAGGGAATGAGTCATTAGTGTCGGTCTTCTAAATTGGGGTAGAAGGAATATTCTTGGGAAATGATGCAAGAGGAAAATGTTATGCTCATGAAGAGGGACACAATGGGAGTTTCTTCATGATGGGAAAGCATGTAGGGTTCACTGTAGAGGTCCTCCAGGATCGTGGAACGGGGAGTACAGGGATAGTGACAAAATGTTGTGTAACAGATGCCCCCTAAAGTGTGAAGGCCAAACTAGAGTGAGGGGTGAAATGCTTTATAAGTAGAAGCAGGGAATCAGAGTCCATCGTCGGTAATCCTGCAAGCAAGCATAGATACATATACATCACTGAAAACTTTGAAAAATGATACATGAATTGTGGTATGGATGCAACGATCCAGAGATTGATCATGTAAAGGGATCCAAGGTATGGGTGCAACCATCCAGTAAGGAGGATCATATCGAAACCAAGGTATTGTCACAACCATCCATCTGAAAGATACATGTATATCAGCGTGATCATGTCACATCTCCTTGCAACCTGGACTTCTGTAATCTGAGCCTAGGGTCTTGCGCTCCAAGCTGACCCGATAAAAGTACAAATTCTAACATGTGAATAAATGTATTGAAGTCGAACATGCTATAAAGTTGCTTGATTACCAGTCAATGATGTGAACCATTAACAAGCGCGAGAGGAACCGCCAATAATGACAATGGATCTCAATGTACTAGCAGCACAATCCATGGAATGTGAATAAAGGAATTGAAGTCGAACACTTGTGAAATCACCCAATCAAAAGCCAATGATATGAACTTGTCGTCGACTGTGAAGAACTTGCCATTAGGGAATGCAAGCTCTAAGGTACTAGAAGGGAGTCTCTCGGCCAGCTTCCTGGATAATGAGCTGAAGTGGACAGGAAGTGACCGTGTCAAAGGAGGGGCATGATGTATCCCACATCATCGACACAAGACAAAGGGATGCAATGATTTCAGATGATACAAAGAATCAAGAATGAGTGTAACTGTAGAAGGACAACTCTTGAACATATCGATGACATGACTCTAGAGTTTGGTAGCTTTTGGATCCATAGGATTAGAGGTCATGATGATGTGGCAGAGATAAGATGGAAGGCAATAATGAACGACCCAACCTAGGAAGGTCAACGATGAAATGAGGATATCCCAGCCCGACATGAAGCAGAAATTGTCATGTTCAAGAGTGAGTTGCTGACATAACTGATAGAATTTCCCATTTTCCCCCACCATTTCTGGCAGGTACCCCAATTATTTTTAATCGCAAGCTTGAAGGGGATAGCATATTCTTGCACTGTAAGTCCATCCTTCGGATGAATCCGACCTAGTAAGATTAATGAGCCCTAGGAAGGAGAAGCTCATGTTCATTATGGCGATGAATCTGATGTCATTTAATGTTTTTAACGAGTCTGACAAAGGTCTAAATCGGTATCTTTTTCATGTTTAGAGAGTTTGAAAAAGACACGGAAAAGAAAACTCCACATGGTCCCTTTTCGCACATTTGTGTCTCTCGAGCTTGAAAAGGTAGAAAATGATACTTGAGAGAACCGCTTGACCATTTCAGTCAAGGAGTACTTTTTTCGTAAATAGTTTATCCTAGCCTGAAAAAGGGGTAAACATATACTAGGTAAACGACGTTTCGCAACCTTTAACGAGTTCAAAATGACAAGATCTCGACAGTCTTTTTCGTGTTTAAAGAGTCGAAAAAGAGCTTGAAAGCAGACCCCCATTTTTATTCTCTTTAACGAGTCAACAAGGGAAAAATACTCGGTGATCTTTTCATTTGAGTTTTACAAGTCGAGAAAAGAGCTTAAACATGACTCTAGTACCATCACCAACAATTTGTCACTTGTCGCTGCACAAAAGGTAAATGTATTATCCAATTCTTGAGGTAAAAATAGATTAAAAATGCCTTTAAAACCCTAATATTTCAGGAAAAATTAATAAAAGAGGGAAAAGGTAAATATTTTTTACCATTTTACCTTTTGTGGAGAAATTTTCACCCATTTGTGCCCTAGATTTTGAGGAGCAGATTGTGGCAGACCCGGTATGCCATTCGACGATCCGTCAGTGGCAGGTAAGAGTTGAGACCCTTAACTTCATTTTTATGATTGTTTTTCCTGTTTTTAACTATTTTTTTGGATTTTTGGAGGAGAACTTAGCAAAAAGAATTTGCCCTCAATCGACGCGATTTCCGGGCATGGAATCACACCGTTCGAGGGTTATTAACTCGGTCAAGCGCGCTGTCGGCGCTATCGTTTTTAAAACAGTCGCGCCGGCATCATGAACACAAAAAATTTGATTTTTTTCCCATTTTCTCTGCTTGGAATTCAAATTACTTTAGCCAAGGATGAATTTTGACTTGATTTTATGGTTTTTGTAGGGAAAACACAGCGAAAAATGGTTGATTGGAATGAACATGAGCATGATGAAATTGATACACAGGCATTGGTAGACCAAAACTGTTTAAATGCCCTGAGGAAATCTGGGCTTCTCAAATTCTTCCTCACACCAGGTCTTCGGGCTCAACCCGAGTTGTTGCAGTATTTGATCAGTGTTTGGGATGTCAATCAAGAAGTTTTTGTGATCCGGGACCAAGAACTGGAATTGGAAACTTTCGACATCTATTTCATCACTGGACTGTCCCGAAGAGGGGAACTAGTCAATTTGTATGGGTCCAGGCCTATTGGGGAAAGTGTGAACATGTTGCTCGCGGAACACTGCCCAGAAGCACTGAAATCAAAGAGTGGCAAGATAGAGATCATGATTGTTCGGGATCTTGTGCTGAAAGTGCTACTTTTGACCATAAACAGAGTGGCTAGGGCTCAGGCACAACATGAGTCCAACAAGTCCAAGTTTCAGTATGCTATAGACTGTACGGCACCGACTATCTTCAACTGGGCGGAAGCCATGAAGGTAAACATGAAGCGCCAGTTATCCAAAGCCAAGGCAGGAAACCTGAAGCAGTTTGGATATGGTTCCATTCTAGTGACCTTATTTTTCTGGTGGATCTCGCTATTTCACTACCAGCTTGCTGAGGTGAATCCGCCATTTCCACGAGACCCACGGATGGTCCGTTGGAGTGAACTGATGCCTAGAATCACCGAGGGATAACATATGTCATATAAGCCTGCCTTATTTTCATGGCTACGATGTCAACTGATTGTAGTAGAGGATTGTGCCTTATAGCAGTACCGACTTTCGCGGCGATCTAGATATGCCGCTCCTAGAGGGAGAAGATTATGATGATGGAGGTAAGAAAAACAATTTTAATTTTTAATTTTCTATTGTTTTTGAAATACATGCATTCATGACATTTCGATTTTGTAAATGCAGATGTGGGACCAGAGCGACCTGTCGGGATGTCCCCGATTGCCAGGCGCGTTGCTTGACAGTTTGATATCGCTCCTTATCAGGAAGGAGTTGATAATGAGGAAATCACACGGAACCTCGAGGGATTGACTAGAGGTATCCCATAGTATGCCTGGGTGGGTGACATCCCACGCCAGTATTAGCGACACACAGTGGGGATATCAAAGTGGATCCGTCCATTGCTGACTCGTGTAGTACGAGAAGTAATGTGCTATCATGAGCACCATGCCAAGTAGTCCATAGGTTTAGCATTTTACATTTTTGAGGCCTACGAGCCACTGATGTACTTGAACACACATATATTATTTTTTGGGGATTTGATGTATGACACTCAAACATTTTCAACATACATATACATACATATATATATATATATATATATATATATATATGCTATATTTTCTTGCTTACTATGATACAAATGTTTTGTTTTTCACATATTTCGCAAATGTCTATCCAACACATAATTAGCTAATGCATCTGTCAATGTATTCATATGTCTAGGAATATGATGATATGTAATGTAATCAAAATTTCTCTCCAGTAGATGAATACACAAATACATTCTCAATATCTAAGGGTTTCTGACAGAATAGTGCCTGTTGAGTTGAAGAACAACAAGTTGTGAATCAAGGTTGACAACCAATTCCCGAATGTCAAGAGAAATGGCTTCTGACAACAATTCGATAACTACGCTATACTCAACAATGTTATTAGTTGTTCGACCTAAAAAAATAAGTTGAAGATCAATCAGCTCACCATGGGGGCATAAATGGCCCATGCCGTGGATGATAGATTTCGGGTACTACAGCAAGCACCATCAGCGAAACCGATGTGAGGAGTCAAAAACATCGATAAAGCAAGCAAAAACATAATAAGCATAACAACTTATTGAAAAACAACACACCAAACCACACTGCACAAAAATGAATACACACTATTGTAAAAAAGTAGCCATGCAAGATGACTTAGGCATAGTACTTTTTGAGATAAATCCCATTATGGGGCTTGTCTAAGGGATTTCCCTCATAATCAATTAGCGCATAGGCCCCTTTCTATAACACACATTTAACAATGTAGGGCCCATTCCACATGGGTTCAAACTTACCTTCCCCTAGTTTATCATTAGCTTGATCATACAGTAAAACTAAATCACCCTTAAATAAGCCACGAGGAGAGACTCACTGGTCAAAATGGGACTTAACCCTCTTTTTCTGTGCTTCAATGACTAAAGTAGCAAGATGACGAGTCTCATCCAATTGCTCTAAATACAAGAGGTGCTCTTCTTGAGGCGAGGTCTCAAGGAGAAGTTCAACAACTAGCTTGAGTGAGGGAATTTCACACTCAATCGGTAAAGTTTCTTCCAGACCATAGACTAGCTGGAAAGGTGTGAATCTAGTTGTGTCTTTGGTTGAGGTTTGGTAAGCCCACAGAGCTGAAAAGAGCATGAGATGCCAATTTGACTTGTGCATCCCAATGGTGTGTTGAAGCATCGTAACCAAGACTTTGTTCACAACTTCAACTTGGCTGTTGGCCTGAGGGTAATACGGGGTTGAGCCATCGTGGCACAAGCCCAATGTAGAAGTCAGCTCAGCCATCATGTAATCTCAAAAATGGGAGCCATGGTCGGTAACAATGGCCTGAGGCACTCCAAACCTAGAAATAACATGATTGAATAGAAATTGAGCTGCCGTTTTACCGTCAGCAGAGTATGTAGGCATCACTTCGGCTAATTTGGTGAAGTAATCCACGACAATGATAATATAACCATGCCCCCCAGCGAAACGATGGTTACATGTCATATAGTCAATGCCCCATTTGAAAAAAGGACCAATGGTAATAACAAGGTGTAGGTGAGCGGGTGGGGTGCGCATTTTTCGCTGATAAATTTGGCACTCATGGCATTTGTGAACAGCAAGGATGCAATCCTTGAAGATGGAGGGCCATAAATAACTAGCATGGAGTATCTTTTGAGCAGTAGCATATCCAGACAGATGACCACCACATGTGCTAGAATGGCAGTCATTCAAGACTCTCTCAGCCTCCTCGAGAGTTAGACATCGGCGAAGAATTGAATCAACACCGACACAGTATAAAGTATCTCCAATGATACGGTAAGGTTGGGATTGATGTCGAATGCGTCGGCGATCATCCTTGGTCAACGCAGACCGGAAGGTGGATGTCTGGAGATACATGATGATATCACCGTACCAAGGGTCAAGAGTGCTAATCAGAAAAAGAGTCTCGTCCGGGAGCTTCTCATCAACACCAGTAGGAAGAGAGGCAAAGGGAAGACGGCAAATCAACTTAGTGAAGACAAGTGATTTCTTAGACTTGGAAGTAGTAAACACCAAATTGAATTCTTGGAGGATGACAATCCACTTAGAATAATTTCCCCCTAGCAACTGACGAGTCAGGATGTAGGTCATGGGGTTGCACTTAGAAATCATAGTTGTAGTGCGGAGGAGAATGTAATGACAAAAGTGCTGAACAGCCTGAACGATAGCCAAAGACAACTTCTTGACATGAGCATAACGCATCTCTATATCGAGGAGATTGCGGCTGAGGTAGTAAATAACATGTTCATTACCATCATCATCGTCTTATACCAACACCATAGCAATGGTACTAGAGGTTGCAGCTAGATACATGAAGTAATCGCGATGATAGTTCGGAGGGTGTAGCAAAGGAGCATTAATGACGATGACTTTTAAGTCATCGAAATATTTTTGGGCAGCCTTATCCCAAACAAATGGTGTTCCTTGCTTAACCAATCGGGTGAACCTTGAAGCTAGCTCAACATAGTTCAGTACAAAATGACGGAGGAAATTTGCTTTCCCTTGCAAACTCTATAGTTGATGCAATGAGGATGGAGGGGGTAAATTAACAATAGCCTCGACTTTAAGAGGATCAAGGTGAATGCCTTCTTTCGAAACAATAAAGCCAAGGAGTCGTCTAGATTCAACACAGAAGACACACTTATGCGGATTCAACCAAATGTTGTAGTGTCTACAGCGAAGGAAAATTTTCCGGAGATGATCAGGATGGTCATGGTGCTTACATGAATGAGCGGGAAGGTCATCCAAATAAGGTTGAACGATGTTTCGAATGTCATGGAATGCATAAGACATCGCTCTTTGAAATGTAGCCCCAACATTCTTAAGGCCAAAAGGGAGATTTTTATACGCGAAGGTCCCCCAAGGACAGATAAAGGCTGTCTTATCTTGATCAACCAACACAATGTTTATCTAGTTGTAACCTGGAAAACCGTCCATAAAGGAAAATATTTCACTCCCAGCACATTCATCAATGATCTGATCTATGAAAGGAGTGGTGAATAGTTCCTTGTTTTTTTGTCACTGGTATGATATTAGACACCCAATATGTAAGAGGGATTGGATAAATAAATCCATCTTTGAGAAGTTTTTCAACTTCACCCTTGATGGTGGCCGCTTTTCTAGGGTGCACTAGATGAAGCCGTTGGCGAACGGGCTTCGCATGAGGGTAAGTTGGAATTTCGTGCATGACTATACTTGGGTCAATGTTGGGCATTTCTTCATATGACCACGCAAAAACATCCCGGAACTCTTGAAACAGACGAGTATAAAGCTTGATCTCATCTGGAGAACAAGTTACCCCGATATGGACATTTTCAATGATACCAGGCTTGATAGAAATATCAATCAGCATCATTTGGGTAATGTTACCCATGTTCCCTTCTGACCAAACTTCATGAGTCATGATCGGCGTCTGAAGTGGTAGGGTCGAGAACTGAGAAGAGAACTTCTCAAGACAAGTAGACATGACCGCCGGGCCAAGCAAGAACGAGGAATGATGATGAGTGTCATTCCAAGGTACTTCCTCCAGAGACATAACTTCCATGATACTCTCATTAGAAAGAAAAGTCTCGGCTAAGGGATTGGGAGATTCCAAAGAACCAAGCCACGGGAATTCAGAATACGTGTCGAGAGATGCACTCGAAACAGAATGATCCACATAGTTAATTTCGGTAAGGCTTAGTGGCATAACCTCGCCCCATGTATCAATAAGATCTGGTGAGGGAATGACCCAAGGATCATACTTGAATGAAATCATGTTGATAGAGGAAACATGCGGAGGCGGGAGCAGAAAAATACCCATCAAGGCGGGATCTTTAAAAAGTCCTGCCCCCAAACTCTCATAAGGAACACCAGTGTGCTTGACACAAGGAACATTTCCATCCAAGGAGGAAGAGGCAAATAAGGATAGTTGGTCGACTGTGACTATCTTCCCTTGATGGGGAAAACGAATCACGCGGAAAAGGGAGGAGGCTACAACATGCATGGCATGGGTCCAACTTTGTCCGAGTAGAAGATTATAGTTCAGATTGGCATCAACAATCTCTACTTCGACGTGAACAGTCTTGCCCTCCAAAGTAATGGAAAGGTTAGGGAGAACACCGAATGGTCATGAATCGCGTCCGTCAAAAGCTTCCAAAGTGTTGGGGGACTGGTTCAGAGTAGGAGAACCAACTTCCTTCCAACAACCGATAGACATGATGCAGGTAGAAGCACCTTCATCGATGACAGTCCTATGAATAGTTTTCTCATTTATGATCACTTGAATGAGAAAGGAAATCTGATGAGGTAAACGCAGAATGTGGCTTTCCAGATCGAAACAAATGAGATTAGCGTCAGTTGGATCAATACCTCCAATAACCAATAATAATGATTTTTGTTGAGAAGGACAACTTTGAAGGACCTTGAGAGCAGACATAGCTGATGGCGCTTGGGCCAAATCCTCAACAATGTTATAATGCTGAGCGACTTGATCGTTTAGATTGTACAAGAACTTTCGCGGCACACCTCGAGAAGGTGGTCGAATGGCGAAATCAGGACTAAGTCGTTCTATATGGAGAGGACCAAAACTTGATGGGATGGAGGAAGAAGGGGTACCTTCTTTCTCTTTCCTTTCTGCCAGGGTAGGTGTTCGATAATCTTTTGATCTGGTAGCCACATTGATAGGCATATTCATCATGAACACTTGGGAACCTGAGGAAGCGGATGATTGAGGTTGGTCTACCATTTGGGTATACTGGGACAGAAAGGGCTCTTTTAGGATAGCTGGGGTCCCTTTGAGCAAACGACTAACTTTGGATCGTCTGGGACAATCTTACTATAGCGATCCTCCTCACAAATGAGGCATGGATACTTAGGATTCCGTTGAGAAGCATCACCAGCATACGACTTAGGCGGGCCCTGTTTCAGGGAATCGGCTTTACCCTTGGCTTTTCCTTTCTTCTTACCTTTAGAGGATTTGTTCACTGCGGTAGATTGGACAGCGTGAACCTCTGAGGTTTTACCAGGACTAGGTGAATTGCGAGAAGAATCATTGGAAGCAGTGTTGGAGATTGACTTTTGTTTGGAAGAAGATTTTGCGGGGGTCTGAGACACTGAACCAATTACTCCATCAATAGGAGGTGTAGCCAGAGACTTGGATGTCGCCAGATCAGATGATGGTCTGGGCGCATCGAGTAACATATCATATAATGTGCCAAATTGCAAATATATGAGGTCTAGATATTGGGCACACGCGATGGCTTGTTCCTCAGTGACACATCCACCCATAGCAATGTCCTCAACAATTTTTCTAACGAATGATTTGGTGAACCATTCGGTCAACAACTGATTAGCAATCTCAAACTTGATCAGGCGACACCAACATCTCCATTCATGGATGTGATCAGAGATGTGGGTCGCAGTGTCTTGCTTGAGTGACGTTAGCAGATGGGTGCCAGTTTCATAGTGAACCGACAACTGGAAATGTGTGAGAAAGGCCATGGTGAGAGTGTTAAATTCATGATAGGTACTTCAAGGGAATTCGATTTACCACTTAGCTGCAACACCTGTAAGAGTTCATTGGAAAAGCCAGAGACAAATGGAATCATCAACGTAGGAATTTGAGGAGCACCAAAGGTGATATGTCATCACGTGGGCTTGTGGATCCTCTTTCACTTTTCCTTCAAACTTCAGAAAATCACTCGGGATCTTGGACGGAACTGGAGGCCAGTATGGCAAATGAAGAATTGGATCATTCGTGAGTCTAGACACATCTGGCAATTCCAATGTGGCCAAGAATGACAATTGGGTATTGAAAGGAATTTGAGGCCTATAAGTGGGCCTAGCCTGTGGAACCCATCCTTGCTGGTAAGGATTTTGTCCCCATAGTGGAGGATTTTGTCCATATGGCATTTGATTTTTCCCCCACTGTAGGTTACCTTGCCCGTAGGGAGGATTCTAGTCGTGAAAGCCTTGAAACTATCCAACCATAGGCTGCTGATAAGCAACATATGGGTTAAAATGTTGTTGAGCTTGTTGACCTTCGACAAATGGATTTTGCACTTTCTGTCCCTGGGTGTAGGGGTTTTGAACCTGCTGCCCCTGGAAAAAAGGGTTTTGGACCTAATGCCCTTGGACATAGGTTTGATGCTGGCGCATATTCCACTATGAGCATCTATAAAGGTTTTATTATTGTAGTTTGTGTTGTTTTTCCTTCTAAGAAATCATGAGGTTGATTAGTTCTTCTCCACAAATAAGAATTCCTATAGTCATGGAATAATAAAAAACTTTAATAGAAAAAGAGGGCCTTTGGTAACCTCCTTTGGAAGAGGTCCTGATTTTTTGTGGCCTCGTTCAACATTTAAGCATCCATTATGTGGTCAATTTTTAGTCAATGTGATGCTCTAATTACCCTTGGGTCTAGAATACTCCTTCGATGCTCACCGTGCCATGTTAGAGAGCTCGAGTGTGTTGTGGAGAGGTCTACTATCAGGAGATGGGACACACTTGAGCTCAAGTGCAAGTTGAAAGCTTAGTGACTAGGTTCAAAGAGCTCATTGTTCAGCCAATTCAAGAGGAAATTACTTAGGAAAAGAGGGAGCTTGTTGATGAGAGATGTGCCCTCATGGATATTGAAATTTTAGCAGAAATAGAAAATTGGGTTCCAAATGCAAGGCATACTAGAGGTCATTATAATGAGTACATGTACATGGTGGACATTTATTGGCACCTAAAGTTCCTCATTGGCAAAGTTTTGTTTGACAAAAACAAGAATAAGGAGGAAATTATTGTAACTTTGAATTAGTTGCAAAGGCACATGATAGCTATGAATCAAAGGTTGGGTCATATATAGAAACACATGGGAGTCCCTCCTTATCTAGGTTACTTTATAGGAAGCAACAATGATCCCATTCCAATTGAAGCCACTGATTCAGATAAATCAATATAAATGTCTTTTAGTTTCTATGTTTTCAACATGGCCCAGGAAACCTAGAAAATAGCCTAGGGATTTTGGCTTCAGAATTTTTGGTTAGTACCTTATCTTTTGAATTTTAGAAATAGCTAAAGTTCTATATCTGGTTTGGTCATCCCATTGGCAGACTAGAACAAGCTTCAAACGAATAGATTATAAATCACTTATTTAAGCAAATGCATAATATTTCCTTTATAAAAACAATTAGCATAATTTTGTTCATGCTAACAATGATAATTCAACAGTCACACTTTCATAAGTGAAACTCCTCAGGATCCAGGCATCCTTATTGTACTCAGAAATTTGGCATTCAAGCCAGGAGGAATATAATCATAATATAACCGTTTCTGTCAAAAAAAAAACAATGATAATTCATTATTTATTTTAAGCTAAAATCTGATATGCTAAGTCTATTTGATTAAACCAATTTTAATGGTTTAATGCATGATAAAAACTATTGACTTGATAAAGATGGATGATGAAAATCACTCTCTAGTCTACAGTGGCTAGGGTTCACCCCTAGCCACTAGTGTTCACCCCTAGCCACTAGTGTGCCTCCTTCCTCATCATCTTGTCCACTGCAAAGCCTAGCCATGGAACTTAATCATGTGTCTCCCCATGATTTGTCAACTTCTGATCTAATCATTGGCTCTCCTAGAGTTGTCTCTTTCAATATTGTTGCACTTCAACAATCTTCTACCCATTCTTCCTCTATTCAAGTTTATGTAGTTCCTTCTATTTTAGTTCCCAATGGCTCAGAGGTTGATGGGGAAATGATTTTTCTTAGATCTAGTAGTCTAGATTTTCATTTCTGGGGTTTTGGCTGCAACTTATAGATCTTCAAGCTTATATAGCTAAAATTATGTTGTTGGTGATCAAGCAAGAAATTTTCATCTACCCTTATGAAATTACCTTTTTGTTATTGAATTTGACAGTATTGAAGACAAGAATATGATCTTTAGGGAAATGTTGGTTTGTGCTTGAAACCTTAATCTCCATCTTTTAATCCATTTACAAAAGTCTTATCCTCTACTCCTATTTAGGCACAACTTGGAAATTTTCCAGTACATCTATGGTATTTTCCCTCTGATCACGCCATTAGGTCCACTTTAGGAAAGTTCCATTTTATCTTACATGAATCTCAATGGAGAAGTGCTAATACTTATGCCAGAATATGTGTGGAAATGGGTCTCGACCTTGGGTCACACACTGAAATTAATTTGATTAGCAAAGATTTTTCTTGTACTCAAAAATTAGATTATTGGCGTGTCATTAGATTATGAGTGTGTCTCCTTGTGGTGAAGGACCTATTCTAATATAGGACATATAATTGTTCATTGTCCAATCCAGGAAAATAACTAAAAAAACCGAATAACGAAAATTAACATGGTGGGTAGGTTCCACTAAAGATCAAATCTCTTCCAATACCTCATTTGCCTTCATTAACTTCAATTTCAAAGCCATTTTTGCAACCGACATTCAAAAGCCATTTTTTCAAAATAAATTGGTCTCTCGATGTGAATTTATGAAAATGAAATTAAGATAATATACTCTATTTTAATTTAATTTCCTCTTTTATATATATATATAAATATTTACAAATAATTAATATTATTGTTTTTTTTCTAAATGTATATGGAGAGGCCCTATGTTTCCATGGCAACACTTGTTTTAGAAAGCATTGGATTGTTCATACCAACACAACCCTTATTCCACTTTCAATTTAAAGGTTAAATTAATAATAATAAGGCACATGTGGTAGGATTATGAGGAAGAAAGATATTAATAGTTATTAATGTTGGGCAGTTCATCCTATGTCTAAAACATTCATAGAGTTTGCACAATCCAAAAATAAAAGGACAAAGAACTATTTTTTTATAATTTATATTTTATAATTTTTTATTTTTTATGTTTGAAAATTATTATTTAAAATAAAATAAAATTGACTTTATCAAAAATATTAATCAATAAATACAACATTCATTTTCAAAAATAAAAATTAATTTTTAATATTTAAAATACTCAATTTAATATATAATTTTCATATTAACGTTAATAAACTTTGGAAAAACTTTATTAAAAGTTATAAACTAAAACTATTTTTACTTCAAAATAATTAGAATATACCTAAAATATACTTATCAACTGATTGAAAAGTGAAACTATTTTTGACTTTAAAGTAATTAAAGTATACTCTATATAAAGTAATTACTGTAATTATGTTGATGGGAATTTTCTCTACGGGGTTGGGGTGGGCAAACACTGTTCACCCCAACCAATCACAAATCGTTATTTTCATCTTTCTACCCAATTACAAATTGACACGTGGAACGAATTTGGGGCAAGTTTTCAGTGTTTTGGGCATGTTTTCACCTTAGTATAGCATAATTCTTGAACAGGGCATTGGGTATATTCCCCAGTTAGGGAATTATGCCACAAATCTAGCAAGCGCAAGTTGTACAAATGCCCCAAATCTGGCGAAACAGGCCCAAACAACCCATTACGACTCAGATTCAACATCCACAGAGAGCGATCTCCATTAGCTCCAACAGAATTTGCCTGCTAAAATCATTTCCAGATAAAGGCAACATGTGCAGATGCTTCAGCATGGTTATGGCAGGTGAATTCAGGGAACTGCTTAGCTAGCTGTTATGTAACAGAATTTTCTCCACATTGCCATCTCCATCCCAACTTACACCGGTCCAGCCACATGCAGATCCATAAGGGCTCCATGACTGCAAAACCTTTAATGGGTCTCTGTTAATACTGCTTTTGAAGTCTAATAGATCCTGTTTTTCTTCATACTGGGAAGCCTCAGAGTTGGCCACATTTGATAGAAACCAACAAGAAATGAACGAGAGAACTGACCAGGTTAGCTTATATTTTAAGCCACAGGGTTTCATGGTATTCATGGTTCATGGTTATGGCAGGTGAATTCAGGGAACTTCTTAGCTAGCTGTTATGTAACATAATTTTCTCCACATTGCCATCTCCATCCCAACTTACACCGGTCCAACCACATGCGGATCCATAAGGGCTCCATGACTGCAAAACCTTTAATGGGTCTCTGTTAATAATTCTTTTGAAGTCTAATAGAGTTTTTTTTTCTTCATACTGGGAAGCCTCAGAGCTAGCCACATTTGACAGAAACCAACAAGAAATGAATAGGAGAACTGACCAGGTTAGCTTATATTTTAAGCCACAGGGTTTTATGGTATTCATGGTTCTTGATGAAGATGAAAATGTGGAAGATAACAATGAAGAAGTTGGCGATTAGCCTGAGGAAAATCAATAGGGACCGACAACTAGACTGGATAAAGAGGTATGGATAATAATGCATTGGACACATGCTCTCCTCAGGGTGAGGTACCTGCACATGAGTGTGAAATTGGGAAAGGTATTGACAGTAATGGCTATGCCAACACTGGATCAGATGAAAGAGCAAAGAAATTAGCTGATAGAGTAGAAGAGTTGTTGGGTCATACCATGGATGCTATACCAAATCTGAAGAGTCCAAGGAAGTATATTATTGAAAGACAAAGATGCCAAATTGATGATGAAGATGCAATATTTAAGTGAACTCGAGCATGGTACTCTTTGGTTGATTTGTCACTTGATGACCTGGAGATATTTCTTCAAGAATCAGATGAAGATCATTATTTTCAAAATGTTGACAATGAGGAAGAATACAAGAATTCTTAGCCGTTGTGACGGGAAATTCAGAGAGAAATGATAAAGCGACACACAATAAGTAAGATGAGAATGATGACAAGGAGGATAATGATGTAGACTTTGAGATTGAAATTGAGGAGGCATTGGAAAGTGATGATGAAACAGGTTTGGGAAAGGGTAGGAAAAGAAAGCACTTGGAGACTTTTCACAAGCCAAAGATGAGAAAAAAGAGAACTCAAAGAACTTCCTTCCAAACTAAAGATAGGCTTCTCGGGTTTGCAAAGACACCACTTCATCCTTTTCTTCCTTTGACAACAAATTCACAGACACGATCTTGTTATGCAGAAGGAAAAATTAGCATGTCTGACCAAACATCCCATGATGGGTTTCACATTGAGAAAACAAATCTTATAAATGGATTTACGACCCATCAGGTTTGGAAACCACACTATTTGATCTATGAGCATGTTCAACTCATTATTCAAGTATTTTCTCTTTGTATTTTGGATCCTCCTCGGCAATAGATTCCTTAGGAGCTAGGATACCGGATTCGTCCAAAAGTCCTATCGAATCGCGAATCCAGCGAATCCAACACGATTCTCTGCGGATTCGTGTCCAAACTGCATGACACGTCGTGTCCCTTTATGACACGTCGTGTCCTATAACGTGTCCCGAATTTGCACAGCGTGTCGCGATTTTTGGGACGTGTCCTGTTTCTGGGACTCGTTTCCAGGACTCGTTTCCAGCGGCTAGGTTAAAGGGGCGTGTTTGCTCGTTGACAGGCTCATTTTGCAAGTCATTTGGCAGCTTCATGATCAAGTCTAGGCCCTAGTATTGATATGCTATTCATGGTAATGTTAAATTCTTAAAGTAAAAGTGACATTCTCCTTAATCTTCATTTTCATCCTTTTACTTAAATTTTTAACATTACCATGAAATGACTCAGGATGTTTGAGAGTGGTTTCGGCCTCATTGGATTTCATATGGAGAAAGTAGAATTTTAGATTTCATTCAAAATCCAGCAGACTTATCAGTTTTTCAGGATTTTAGGATTGGGGGATTGCAATGTTTCCATTGAATTTTGTCATGTATTAGGGTATGGAACTCGTATTTAATCAAGAGCACCAAACCAAGAGCTTCTGAATATGTCGCTCCCCCTCCCGTTTTCGCTCCCACTCCCCGCTTTCGCTCCCGCTCCCAAGTAACACTATTCCTGATGATATGGGTCTGGACACCACTATTGAGTTGGCATTGGCCAACATGGATCTCAATGATCCAGTGCTAGAGCCTGTTAGATTTGATGACTTAGAGGGGTCAACCTCCATACCAGCAGATGCAGAGGCGACTATGGATACAGGGGAGGAGGAGGATGCAGAGGAGAGCAGTGGGGACCATGATGATGGGGATAGTGATGCTGATTCTGATGCTGATTGATGCCTTGAGGCTTGTATACCTGTAGTTGTTTTATATTTTCTATTTCTATTTGCCATTGGCATTGCACCAACACTACCTATGTAACACATTTTGATTTGATGACTTAATGAGAAAACTACAGTTGTCAGTGTGTTTATCTTACCATCTTGTAGTTGTAAGTTGTCTTTCAGTTATGAATTATGAATCATGATTTAAATTTTTAATAGATTTATCATTTATGTGACCAGTACCATTGACATTTATTTGAATTTTGTATGTACTATGCATGCTAATAGCTATAGATGAAGATCTATGTTTGAAATCAATAAATTTGTATCATTAATTAAAATTTGTGTAAGAAATATGATAATATCTAATTTTTAATATATATATATATATATATATATATATATATATATATATAGATATATATAGATATATATTTAAATATATATTATATATATATATATATATATTTTTAATAAAATAATATAGAACGTGTCCTAACGTGTCCTGTTCCGGGGGGTCAGCGTGTCCCGAATCCGACACCACGAATCCCGAATCCTACGTGTCCCGAATCCCCGTGTCAGGTGACTTAGCTCAGGAGGCTTGAAAGATGTTGATTGAGTTTATTGATAAACGTGACAAAGTATTGTCATGGAAGAAAAATCCATTTCCAAATTTGTTTTTCGCCGTTCATATGTTCATCCCTCTATATCATAGAATGTCTAATTGCATCTGATGCCAATGTTGTCAGATCCTTTTATTAAGAAAATTCATCCTCTGGAAACTTATGAATTTCAAAATACATGTCAGAATACAAAATCCTCTCATCCAAGCAACATAGTAACTACTTCATCTCTTATTAATAATGACAACTTCCCATCTTCCTATAGAGGGATTACTCCTGGAAATTGCTCTAAAAATCATGGCATAGCTGGAGGAAATTGTGTTGCATATTCTATGGAGTTAGGATGGGTTTGTATGATTTTTGGGCCAATATGATCAGTATTGATGTTTCCTAACTGATGTTGCAACTGGTATTTGTGTCAAACTCAATCTCTTCTTTTGCAACTACTAGAAAAATACCATATAAATACAGTCCTTTGTTATGGATATTTATCCTACCATGGTTCTTTTTTTCTTAATCTGAACAGTGCCTTAAACTCTTTAGTGCTTTGGTCAGTTGTATAGAATTACAGGAAGCAGCATATGGAATTTGGAGAGTACCATAACCAATGTGAACATGAGCCACTCTTTTCTCTTCCAGTTGATCCAAGTTTACAAGCTCAGAAGTTACCTAGGGGTGTGGTTTAATCTGGAACAAGTGTGGTTTCATCCTCTCAATCACAACAAAAAAAAACAATAGTTGTTGCATTGGTGGAGAATACAAAAAAAAACAATTTGTGGCTCTTGTTCAGTCTTCTCACTGTCACCATACAATGGTAAACCACATGGTTCAAAATGACCCAACATATCCAATTTAATGTGTTTGAACTCAGTTTTAATATAAGTTACTAATGTATGTCAGTGAATGATCTCTAATGTAATTGTTAGCACTAGCCCACAATGTTCAGTTGCCTTTATTTAATTCTCTTTGGTATTCAATTTGTGGTTTGGTGAATCTTAAAAATCCTAGCACCATTGGAACTACAGGTAGCACAAAATGAACTTCCTACTTAATGCAGAAATGGGCTTATGAAAAAATCTCATTCTAAAAGGCACATATGACACCTGGCTGATGAACATGATAGAATAAAACAATTTATTCAAAATTTTGAAAGATTTTTCTTCCACTAGCCATGGCACTGGTTGACTTGTAGCTAAACAACTTAACAGTGAAATTCTTCCAACTTCCTACCAAAATTCATGTGTTCAAGCAATCTTCTTTGTCCAAACCTACATAAAAAGATAAGAAGCTTCAGGATTTACAAGACATGGCAAAGGGAAAATCACCATGGAAAATTATCATGTCTGACCAAACATCCCATGATGGGTTTCACATTGAGAAAATAGATCTTATAAATGAATTTACGACCCATCATATTTGGAAACTACGTTGTTTTATCTATGAGCATGTTAAACTCTTTATTCAAGTATTTTCTCTCTGTATTCTGGATCCTCCTCAGTAGCAGATTTCTCAGGAGGCTCGAAAGATGTTGATTTAGTTTGTTGATAAACATGACGAAGTATTGTCATGGAAGGAAACTCCATTTCCATATTTTTGTTTTTGTCGTCCATATGTTCATCCCTCTGTATTAGAGAATGTCCAATTGCATCCGATGCCAATTTTGTCAGATACTTTTATTAAGAAAATTCATCCTCTGGAAACTTCTGAAGCTCAAAATACATGTCAAAATACAAAATCCTCTCGTCCAAGCAACATAGTAGTTGCTTCATCTCTTGTGAATGATGTCAGCTTCCCATCTTCCTATATAGGGATTACTCCTAGAAATTGCTTTGAAATTCCTGGCACAGCTAGAGGAGATTCTATTGAAGCATTATGGAGTCCGGATGGGTTCCTATGATTTCTTGGCCAATATGGTCAGTACTAGATGCAGCTCCAGTTGGCCTTGTCAAAGATTTCTTAACCGATGTTGCAACTAGAATTCACCTCAAAACCAATCTCTTCGTTTGCAACTACTAGAAAAATACCATACAAATACAATCCTTTGTTATGGATATTTATCATACCATGAATTTTTTTCTTAATCTAAAATGTGCCTTAAACTCTTTAGTGCCTTGGTTGCATGTACATAATTAGAGGAAGCAACATGTGGAATTTGGAGAGTATCGTTAACCAATGTGAACAGGAGCCACTCTTTTCTCTTCTAGTTGATCCAGGTTTACAAGTTTAGAAGTTAACCAGGGATGTGGCTTCATATGGAACAAGTGTGGTTTCATCCTCTCAATCACAAAAAAAACAATGGCTGCTACATTGGTGGAGATTACAAAAAAACAATGTGTGGCTCTTGTTCAGTCTTCTCGTTGGCACCATACAATGGTAAACTAGATGGTTCAAAATGTCCCAACATATCCAATTTAATGTGTTTGGACTTTGAACTCAGTTTTAGCATAAGCTACTAATTTATTTCAGTGAATGATCTCTAATATAATTGTCAACACTAACCCACAATGTTCGGTTGCCTTCAATTTGTGGTTTGATGAATCTTACAAATCCTAGCACCATTGCAAGTATAGGTAGCACACAATTAAATTCTTACTTAACGTAGAAATGGGCTTCTGAAAAATTCTCATTCTGAAAGGCCCAGATGACAACTGGCTGATGAACATGACAAAATAAAGACAATTTATTCAAAATTTTGAAGGCTTTTTCTTCCATTGGCCATGGAATTGGTTGACTTGTAGCTAAATAGCTTAGCAGTCAAATTCTTCCAACTTCCTACCAAAATTCATGTGTCCAGGAAAACTTCTTTATCCAAATCTACATAAAAAGATAAGAAGCTTCAAGCTTTACAAGATATGGCAAAGGGAAAATCACCAAGCCTGGATTGGTTTCCTCATGAATTTTATTTGGCCCTTTGGCCAGTTCTGGATGTGCTAAGAGGCCTTAAAAAAATCCAAATAGGGGAGCTAATAAATGCAGATCTTATTAATTTTATCTCTAAAGGGACATGAAAGAAAATTGTAAGTGGTCAACAGTCTTATCACTTTGCTTAATGTGGCTACTTGCATCAAGCATACAATTTCCTGAAGTGTTTGACCTCTAAGCAAACAGGTTTTGTCAAAGGCCATTTCATCCTCGATGATCTTGTTACCTCCCAGGAGAGTCTTCATTGGGAAAAGGAAGAATAGGTAAAAGGTCCTTTTTGGACAAGGCATAAAAAAATTATAGTGGGATTGCATTCTTGATATGATATAATGATTGGAGAAGTCAGAACACATTCTTCAAATGCCTCTACTACTTTATGTGCTAATGGACAATTATCAGCAGTGGCTCTTCTTCACCAGTCCATTGGATAGGGTTTCCTTTTCCCTCTTATTTATATGTTGTTGCAGTCAATGCTCGAGGATATCTTCTTGCAGTTGTTGAGCTCAAGAAGAAATTTGAGGAACTCACTTCTCAGTTATGAGTAGTTACTAAGTGTTTGTTTTTTTGATGGTTCAGTTCTCACTCCCAACCTATTGTACCTCTATTAAAGGAAACATATCTTATGATTCTATTAAAGGTGCAAAGCTATGTTGTGACTTGACATTTTTGCAAAAGTTGCTAGAGATATTGTGAGAAAGGAAAAGATGGGCATTCATTAGAGAGAAAGAATCCTTTCTAGTGTGGCTTAACATCAAATGGAAACTCATCCAACTGTGACATATGGAAATCCCTATTGGAAAGAAAGCTTCAATGTTGGGCAGCCCAAGATGTTCCCTTTTAAAGATGAATCACTATCATGGTTAGAAACCTGCCTGAAGTCATGTTTTTACTCTTCATGTCTAATTCATAGTGCAGGATGCCAACAATGAAAGATGTTTATTTGACCCTTTCTTCGGGAGAAGTAGAAAGGTAGGAAAAGGGATGTATTGTTGGTTTTTTTGAACCTATACTTGCTGTCTAGAAAGGATGGAAGGAATGGACTGATAGATATTTGCATTCAGTGGATAATGGTAGTGGAAAAATAGGTTATCAGGGCCATGGGAAGAATTGTGACCTGAGAGACACTTGTACAAAATTGCATATGTAATCACACATGTAAAAGATATACAAGAGAAATATGAACGTTGCACAGTGAGCTCAAAGATTTTAAGATATCCAATTCATTTATTCTTAAGTCGATATGGCAAGCATGTCAGTTGGTTTCCCAACAATTGTGTTGTTAGGATGACTACCATCAATTCTAGAATATTTTAGTGTTTCTTTTTGGCCTAAACAACTACCTCATGGAGCAAGTCTTGGTGATCTCATGCCCATAGTTTATGGGCAGGCCATAAAATTAGTGACCAGTTTCTTATATTAATTTGTATATATAGGGGAGACTCTTCCCTTATTTGTGCATCGTTCAAAAAATTAAAACCATCTCTTGGGTACTAATTATCTACCTTATATCTGCATTGTGTTTTAACCATGGTATCAAAATGAGGGTTTGACTGCTCAACTGTATGAACATGCACATTGGTGTCTGTGGTAGTGAAGAATATTTCCTATAACTGAAAAGAAGCTCTTGCTTTTGCATGTGCTTTGTGCATGACATGTGACAGTTGGCCAATTCACTTTATACGATTATTTTACATATAAAGGCATTATCAAATAGAAAAGTGAAGATCATGAATACATTTTTAGCACCCATGTACATTTTCATTTTATCTGAGACTGCTGATGAGTAGCATGCGAAAATTTCTGAATCTGACAAGTCATAAATCCTACTGCAATAAACTGATATGCATTACCTACTTGTGTTCTTCATTTAACAAGCTATTTTTAGGAATATTTAGAAAATATTAATGTAAATACATTGCAGCCTACACCAATATACAGATCAAGTATTAAAAAATAAATGAGACAAACATACAAAGGACACACTTATTTTTGGACTAAACGTCCCCGGGAAAACCCAATGCGAGAAAACTGGTGCAACAACTCTGAGGGTTTTCTATTATTAAGAAGAAGTTATGAATACAAATGTTGGTTTCCTTTCCAGCAAAATAGTGACGAAGAAATACAATGGTGGAAAACCTGAGTGAGTTTTACCTCACTTCACTCAGGAGATTCCGGGTGATCTAGCAACAAACTTGGTTGGCCCTAGCTACAACTGTGCTGCCTCTTCACAGTAACTGCATGGGCCTGTGTGGATCTCTATGAGGCTCTGCGTCAACACTTCTTCCCATTGCATTAGCTTTCTCAGCTGTTCCAGTAGTTCCCTGGCTTTCTGTGTGGAAGGCAGCTCTTCCTTTGCATTGACCCTTATGAATTTGTGTCAAGGCTGCATGGGCCTAGACTGGCCCAACGTCAGCTCTCCTAGCTACTGCGCTACCTCCACAAGCTTCTCTCTGCCTCTCTATCTGTATTCCCAAACTATCACTGCCCCTCATCTGCAATATCTCCCCAATCAATTTCCCTCCTGAGAACTTCTCACCTCAGAAAATCGAATTCCTTAATCTCTCAGTGTGTCTTCTCCAACTGACCTCAAGCCTCCATTTATACTTTTCCTGTTGAGAAATCAACAACCATGATCTAATCTCTGATCAACGACTAAGATTAAATTAGATGTGATCCTCGTCCCTTAGAAGCTTCTCACCCATATTTTCATTAATACCCATTAATATTTTAATTTTCCTAAGTTTAGACTTAGGAACCCCATTAAAAATATTAATTATTTTATTAAAATACCATTCGGGTGGAATTTCTCCAAATTATTTCTGGGTCTTGCATATATCATGTGTTCAAGCCACTTCACAAAATGTCAGAGCTAGAGAAGATCTGATGCTACCCAAAAATAAACACTCCCTCTTAGCGAGGAATGTGCTCTAGTAATACTTCCCAGTAGAAGTATCACACTGATCCACGACATCGGTCCTCTGTGCTACAGATGCTCAACCTACTGCCCCTCATCCACTGCGCTACTACAACTTGTACTACTGGCCATGACACTGCCACATTCACTGCTACATCTGTATTGCAGCTCCCTCTCAATATGCTACATCATGCTGCCCATAACACTGCCACTGCTAATTGTTGCACTGCAACTCAGTTGTTGAGAAGTAAGAATTGAAAATGTCACCCAAAAGCTGACATGCTAGTCATTTTGGATGCCCCTAGATGTTGAGGCTACCTTTGCTTTTAATCTGTGCCGACCCTCTGATGCTACTGTGCTACTATTGTATTTGATCTGCGCCTTTTGCACTGCTACAACACTCCATTGTACTGGTTTAGACTTTGGCACTCTATCTTTTCCATTCTTACTTCATCATCCCTCACACCAACTGACTCCCGTGATTTTGCTACTATCATTAAGGGCTCCCGTAGCCGTATGTGATCTAAGAGTTTGGGCACCTCAAGGATCCTGCCCCAACATAGTCCTCCTGACTACAATTCAATATCACCCCACCTCTTCTCTAGAGGTGCATGAGAAGTCATGGCGCAATCCTCATCGTCCTCCTTGTCAGCCTGCGCTGGAGAAGCATTTGAGTCAGACTTGTCTTCTTTTCCCTTCTTCCAAGGACACTGTGTGGTGAAATGACCCATTTCTCCAAATCTGAAGCATCTGACTTTGGATATGTCCTTTTTCTTCCTCTTCTACTGCCCTTGCTATCCTGCTGATGCAAGATCTTCATCCTCCTCTTCCTCCTTCTTGACTCTAATCCCTTTGCTGCTGCTTCCTTCCTTGGTCAACCATTTGATCTCTTCCTGCCAAAGAGATGCCCATATCTCCTCTCAACTGGGAAGAGAAGCCTTGCCCAAGATGCTTTGGAAAAAGGTTTCCCAATCTTCAGTGACTGCATTTAGGGCAATCTTGACCATAAATTCAGGATCTAGTGTAGCCCCTACGGAAGTTAGCAAGTCACAAATCCCTTGTAACTTGAGAAGGAATGGGTCGATTTCTTCTCCCTTTTGCATCTGAAACTGTCTCAGCTGACTCTCGAACAACATCTTCCATTGAATTGAAGTTCCCTCGTAAAATGTGGTCAAGGCCTCCCACATTTCCCTTGTTGTGTTTTTCTCAACAATATGTGGTATCACATGATCTTTGACCCCGTCCAAGATCACACACCTTTCTTTAGCCTGCACCTCCTCGTACTTCTTGAGAAGATCAACATCAACCAGAATAACAATCATCTTCAAGGCATAATCCTTGATGCAATTTTTATCCAAAACTACCAGGATTCTGGCCTTCCAAATGACGAAGTTGGATGCTCCGTTCAACCTGTCCTGATCCCTTAGTCCGTTAACTACCATCTCTGCTCAAAAGAATGTCGAACTAGTTCTCTTCTCCCTTTTTCACTGCTGCCCCAACAAAACTCGTATCTAGATTTCTTTGCCACTAGAAATCCTCTAAAGAACAAGCTCCCTTTGAATTTTGATTTCCTTCACGGAAATCCTTCTGCCAGCTACTGTCGAACCACCTCTCTCTGATCTCTCTTTTCTGCTTCTCAGCAATGGATCTGGATTTCTTGGCAAGAAATATTCTGAGGAACTGATTCCCTCTACTTTTCTTCTACCCCACTAGGTATTTTTCTGCATCAACAGAATCAACACCCCACCAACAACTCTAGATGAAGTCTACGTTGCACCTCTAGCCTCGACAACCAGAAAATCGAGACTCAATAGTCTCTGCGTTGGTTCAATAATCATTGTACTTCCCTTTGCATCAACAACGTCACCCAATGAGGCTGACGTAGGCTCTACGTGAGCCTCTCTTGGTGACTGCGCTACCCCTCCCCTACTCTCAAGGCCAGAAACTATGTTGTCTCTCGGGACAGTTGTCTTCAACATAGATTTTCCTCTATCCTTTCATTGATGGCTTCAGTCCTCCTTGATCTGCAATTTCTCTGATACCATGTGAAAAATTTTGAATCCGACAAGTCAAAAATCCTACTGCAGTAAACTAATTTTCATTACCTACTTGTGTTCTTAATTTAACAAGTTATTTTCAGAAATATTAGAAAAATATTAATGTAAATACATCGCATCCTACACCAATAAATAGATGAAGTACTGAAAAATAAATGAGACAACCATACAAAGGACACACTTATTTTTAGACTAAACGTCCTCGAAAAAACCCAATGTGGGAAAACCAGTGCAACAACTTTGATGGTTTTCTATTATTAAGCAAAAGTTTTGAATATAAATGTTAGTTTCCCTCCTGGAAAACCAGTGATAGAGAAATACAATCGACGAAACCTTGAGTGCATTTTACCTCACTTCACCAGGCAGATTTCGGCTGTTCCGACAACAAAACTGGCTAGCCCTGGCTACAACTGTGTATGCCTACGTGGAGATCTCTGAGGCTCTGCGTTAGCTCTATGTCAGCACTTCTACCCACTACGTCAACGTTCCAGCTTTTTACGGCAGTTCCTCGACTTTCTACGTGGAAGGCAACTCTTCCTCTACACTGGATCTTCTAGCTCTGCGTCAAGGCTGCGTGGGCCCAGACTAGACCAACGTCAGCTCTCCTGGCTACTGCGCTACCTCCACAAGCTTCTCTCTGCCTCTCTGTCTATATTCATGAACTATCACTGCTCCTCAGCTACAAGATATCCCCAATCGATTTCCCTCCTTAGAACTTCTCACCTTAGAAAATCAATTTCCTCAATCTCTCTGTGTGTCTTCTCCAACTGACCCCAAGCCTTCATTTATAATTTTCCTGTTGAGAAATCAACAACCGTGATCTAACGGATAAGATTAAGTTGGAATTGATCCCCGTATCTTAGAAGCTCCTCACCCATATTTTCATTAATACCCATTAATATTTTAATTTTCCTAAGTTTAAATGTAGGAACCCCATTAAAAATATTAATTATTTTATTAAAATACAATCTAGGTGGAATTTCTCCAAACTATTTCTGGGTCTTGGATATCTCATGCGTTCTAGCCCCTCCACAAAATTTTGGAGCTAGAGCACATCCGATGCTACCCAAAAATCAACATAGCAGCAATGTGATGGTTGTGGGAGGCTAACCTAGGACACAATACCTATGAAGTGCATAAAGAAGATCTACGTAAAGATTGTCATTAAATGCAACAACCTTGTAGGCTATCACACTTGGGAGCTTATTTCGGCTCTATCACATCACAAAAATAATGGGTTGAAGATAGAACAAGGTCACCCCACCTCCTTATACCCATTAAGCTCATTTCCCTCTTTAATACAAAGTCCCTGTGTTGTGTAGAAAAGTATTGGCCAACCTAGAAAAAATTGTTGAACCAATAGGTACAACCATGTACAAATGAGGGAGGAATCCCCTAATATTTGTAAGAAACCACTCACTAAACCCAACGTTCACTCAATTACTGTGCATGCCAAACCACCTACACTCGACCCAAGAGGTAGTCATTTAAGCCCACAAGTAAACATTGAAATATTCTAACATTCCCATTGATGTTTATTTGGTGAAAAAATAGTGCATCAATACCTATGAAGTGCATAAAGAAGATCTACGTAAAGATTGTCATTAAATGCAACAACCTTGTGGGCTATCACACTTGGGAGCTTATTTCGGTTCTATCACATCACAAGACATAGAAGGTAGAATCACTTTGTACTTTCTCAACAAAATAGGGTGACTTGGGTTGAATCATATCATTGCAATGAAAACAATGCTTTCATAATCCAGAGGTCATTTCCAGTAAATGTGTTCATACTCAAGCATGATTGTTTGAGGAAGACCTTTCTGCAAACCAGTTCGATGTAAGTTTCACTAAGAGAATGAAATTATCTCTCTCTCATGAAATTGAAATAAACTGGCTAATAACATTTCCCATGGCTTTGAAATAATTTTGTACCCAAAAATGCAGGGACAAGTTTTATAGTTTTCCTAAGATTGGAATTGTTGGCAGCTCCAAAAATGTAAGATGAAAGCCTTCAAATCAGGGCTTTGTGATGTTGTGTGATGCATTTCCCCAAACAAAAATCTACCTTCAAGGATATTACCTCTTTAGGTTAAGACATCCACCCAAGGCATGTTGCCAATGGGGAGGCCATAGGTCGCAGGTTCAAATTTGATTGAGTCCCTGACCACTTAACTAGAATTAATGACCATGATGGCTTTCATTAAACAACAACCTCCTTGTGGGGGTTCACAGACCCACTTTCTTGGCAAATGTCCACATGATGTTCGAACCTTTATGGGTGTTGTAACTGTGCCTTACTTTCAATAACTCAACTCACCTCGTGTGGCCAAAATTATAATTTGTTATTAAAATAGTAGGTTGACTACATTTTGAAGAGTTGCACTTTTTCCTTTTCCATTGCCATTGTTTTAGGACATTTATGTTAGTCTAACTTTTTTCTTAAATTTAACCTCTTGCTACATTCTTTAAAAGATATATATATTTAGCTTCATTATTGCCTTCCACATTCCCTACTCCTCCTATCGGCGTTCCTTTGCACCTTTGGGTGCAATTGCTAGTTACTTTAAAGTAATAAAAGTATACTCTATGTAAATAACGAAAAGTGAGAAAGTGTTACCACCTGTAAACGAAGGTAGTGTTGAAGGATGAAACCATCCCATCGCTTTTCATCTGCACGGGTATCAAACACAGGGCCCATCCTTGCATAAAATGCATGCCATTCATGAGGATGAGGATAGACTGTGAGGGGATGAGTGAAGCACCTACCTCCAAAATCAAGTTGGCTCCATTGAAGCCGTCGAAGACAAAAGTGGCAAGAAAAAATGACACGACAAGGGGTAAGAAGACCATAACAGTGAGGTTGCTAACACAGGATTTTATACAACTAACATAGATCCATCTTAAATACGGATCTAACATGAGCCGAGAGGGATCCAATTTCTTCACTTGTAATTTTTTTTATGAGCATACATTATTTAAATGTTTTGTTTATTTTTTTTTTTAGATTTAAAAAAATTGGCGGACATGAGAAAAATATCAATTTTATGAATGTTACACATCATATTGGACTATAGAATGAGCCTCTTGGCTCAACCAGGAGAAACACAATTAATTCTACAAAAACCCATCTATTTTTTCCTATTTTCTTTGCATATTATGAAGACACCATTTATGAACAAAGGATCTAAGTATTTTTCTCGCTAGAGGTACCTAACAGGTACACCATGGCCACACCCTTAACACGTAATGATATAAAATACTACATGTATATTATAGACATGAACATATCATAGGGAACTCGCGTCAAAATCAGTAGATGGACAAGGTCAACACATAAGGGAGACACAATTTTCTCACGACACCGGGGATTAAATTTTACGCCCGTTTATCGATTTTTCTCTTTTTTAGGTGTAAGATACAGTTGATTTTAAATTAAACACGTCATTGTCAACTGGAAAATAATCGAGGAAAATGACAAAGGGCATACGAAAAAATCAGAAGTTTCAAGTTATATATATATATATATATATATATATATATATATATATATATATATATCACTCATTACTATTAGGTTTCAGTGGCACAACGCATGCATTTCATTTATGGTGCAACAGTGGTGTATGCTTCACATTCATGACGATGACAATGGATTAGACATAAATTTATTATAGTAAAAGGTGTCATGCAACTAAATGGATATGGAGACTGGAGTTACTTAAAAATAATTCAATCCAGGCTGTGAAATTTGTCTATAATTATTCATCTTCACCTTTTGGTTGGCAATGTTCCATCACCTATTCCATAAAACAGGTTAACAAGTTGGACTTTCCGGTTTCATTTGATAAACCCTAAGAATGATAAGGATGCTTTCACCACTCTTCACAAGTCTAGATGGCCCGTGAGATAATCAATGTTCACAGGTTCCAGGATCGATCCCCATCTTCCACTGGTCAGTGGTGATGGAAGAGTCCATGGAAACTGTGATAAAGCACCCTTTGGAGTCATCATCACAGCTTTTGCGTTGGAGGAGGAGGTGGAGGCAGAGGCCGATGTCGTTGGATCAGGAATGGAGGCGGAGGCCAATGGCATCCAATTCTGAAGTGACCATGTAGGAATAGAGACGACAATAATTTCGAGGAATTCCTCGCTGTGCTGAAACAAATCAAGGCAACGCATAGCCTTGACATCATCCTTTGAAATTGCAACAAAGAAGCAACATGCTCTTCACTAATTGTGATGGTGGGGAAATTGGGGATCTATTTTTTAGTTTTGCCTGTGCCTTTTGTAGCCTGTGATTCAGATTCTGTGAGGGAGCAAGAGCCACCTCCAGGCTCCACTCATTCACACTCAGAATAAAAGCAGTGACTACACCGCATAGGCAGAAGCCACCATTCAGGCGACCTAGCTGCAAACCTGCAACAACCCGAAGAAATCGAATTACTTCTAGTGTCAGATCAAAGCACTTTTGATGCCAACATATTAGGTGATAATATCTCTCTTGTTCTGTTTCACTCCAGCGAATCTTGGCCAACATATATGGAGGGGGTCAGTTGCTCAAATTCATAGACATGGATAGGCCACTTCATGCCTCAGGTCTACTTTTTGAGTTTTGGAAGCCGTATTTCTTGCTATGCGGATCCTCAAAATTCATGGTATGACTCTCAACAAATTGAAACTACTTTTCTTGAAATTTACAAAACATAAATTCTAAACGAGTATTATATCGAAATTGAAATTGAAATTGCTTCTTATGATCAGTGTTGAAACTTATCCCACAAATGAGAATTTATTACATATGCCAAGGGATATACATTTAAATTTAAATCGTTTCTTATTAAATATATAGGATTTCAATCCAAATTTCTCCAATATTGAAAACATTTAATAGAAAAAATTGCAACTCATTGTCATTTTATTTGAAAAACAAATTAAAGTCATATTTTTTTCTTGTTGGAAATTTATCTCAAATATTAAATATAAGAACTTTGAATCTTTCCCTTTTTATTTTTGTAAATGTGGACATCAATGTTTGATATATATATATATATATATATATATAAAAGTAAATAGAAATCAATGAGTTCTTTGAGTGATAGTAACCCCACTGTAGGTTTGAGTCCCGGGGTTAAATTTGATGGATTCTCCTCCTCATCAGGGAATTTATTTATAAGAGTAATTTGTTCGTTTAGGTTTGAGTCCCGGGGATTTTTGATGGGTTCTCCTCCTTATCAGGGAATTTCTTCAGTAATTTGTTTGTTTATTTATTTTATTTTCGTTTATTCCTCAGGTAACTCGAGTTCAATTCCTTTCAATATCTTAATTTTGATGGGTTCTCCTCCTCATTAGGGAATTTATTCACTAATTTGTTTGTTTATTTATTTTAGTTTCGTTTATTCTGAAGGTAACTCCAGTTCAATTCCTTTCAATATCCTCTTGCTTGTGTCGTTACCATTTGATAATAATATTTGGGAAATTTGTTTTGTAACTTTAAAAATGTGTAATTGAAAATATAAAATTTATTTTAAATTTCTTGCTGAGTGAATATAGAAATAGTGATGTTGATTGAGTATAAAAAGAACTCACATAAAATTTTTGGGAATGTCATATTTCCCAGCCGTGTGCTTTCTCTCTCTTTATCTTCAAATTTGTTTAATTTTTTGAATTTCTAAAATATTACTTTTAAACCTGAATTTCAAGGGAAAAAACTTTTATTAAATATTTTTTCGGGGGGAAGGGCATCCCCGCTGAAAAAGCAACATATACAATATATACATCATCTGTACATCAGAATTGATACCAATATCAGTTGCACGTAGGCAACACAGCATACCGAACCCTGGTGGGGAGGCGACAAGCCGACCGTCCTAACCGCGGGGTATAAGCCCAGGTGCAAAAAAAAAAAACTTTTATTAAATATTGTTTTGGTTAGACAACTTTGATGACAAAAGTAATAAGGAAAATTCTTTTTAATTTTTTCTTGAATTGTTTATATTTCTCTTTATGTTTAATTTAAAAGAAAAAAAGTTTTTCTTGTTTTTAATTTTTTTTTAAAGATTTATTTAAAATGATTGGAATATTCTAAATTTTGTAATATAGACAACCAATCAAAATAAAATGATGAAATTAACTTAAATTTCTAATTTTTGACAACTATTACTTAACAATCATGTCTTATAAATCTAATGCATTGAGCAAAAATAAAAATATATATTAAAAATCATATAAAAAATAATTTAAAAACAAAAACGTCATGCAAAATTTCTCTAGAAAGTAAGGGGACCCGTCAAATTTAACCCCTGCTGCACAGCACGCCCGGTAAGAGATCAAAGAGTCCACCAGACCTTTTGAAAAACAAGAAGGTTGAATAGTCGCATGACTTAAATGATGTGAGTGGATAGAAATAAAATGAATATAATATACATTTCAAAAGTTCCAGTTTGTCAAGGATCAAAGTTCCTTCCATTGTCGGCAACCTTCACTAAAATGTACTTTTAGCAAAATAATGGGCCACATACACAAACACAATTGAATTCGATTTTGGTCGAAGTTTAATCAAGATGAATGTAATTCTGGCCATTTTATTAGTCAAAATAATAAAATAAAAACAGGGTTGGTCTCCGCCTACCAAAAATGGACCCACGCTCCCCTTACTTATTCCCTCCACTCCCATCTATATATAATACTATGGTCTCGACTATGGGTCTAAAAGCTGAAAGTCACAGAACTACCCACCCTAAAGTGAGTATTATTATTATTATTATTTTTTTAATTTTTTTAATTTTATCCATTGAAAATGTTTATAAAATAAAATATTATAACATATTCTGATTAATTGATTTTTTTTTACAAAATAAAATATTATAACATTTTTTTCATATTAAATTAAAAAATACTACCTATTATAATAAAAAAAATATTTTTTTATAAATTTTCTCAAAATTTATATTCAAAATAATAATCCATATTAAAATTTTAAATTCTTTTATAATATAAATTTAATAGAAAAATCATAAATAAATTATATAATATAAATTTAATAAAAAAATCAAAATAATTAACATATTTTGAGAGCTCATAATTGAGATATTATCTAATAATTTCCAGAGTTAATAATTGAGATATTAATTAATAGTTAAGAACATGTGTTTTCTTTTAAAAAATCACAGGGAAAAACCAGAGAATATAGAATATGTATTCCTTTATAGATTAAAAAATCAAAATCCCTGTGATCTAGATAAGTCCCTTATAATATAAATAAAAAGATCTTATACACCAATTTGGTATCTCCAACTAAACTTAAACTTAGAAAATAATAATAATAATTTATTGTGGTTGGGATATGTTTTTTCTAAATCACGTGCTTGTAGATATCTATTCACACCCCGTGTCCTTGCTTCCCTGAACTTTCGTGGAGAATTCTGGCGTCGACTTTCTGCGCAGATCGTTGATGTCATGCGTTGATTTCCCCTTCATATATGGTTATTCAGAATATATGCAATGAACATCGCAAAAAATGGAATATTGGAGAAGAAAGTGCGTTTCTCCTGGTTTTCTAACACCATGTGTCGGCAGCCTCACTGTCCTGGCCTTCTTCTCCCTGGTCATGCCAGTTTTGCCTACCACTTTTGTCTTCGACGGCTTCAATGGAACCAACTTGATCTTGGAGGCTGCTGCTTCACTCACCCCCTCTCAGTCTGCGCTGGCCCTCACAAATCACACGCGTTTTATGCTCGGCCGGGCGCTGTATTCGATCCCTGTTCAAATGAAAAGCAATGAGACGCTTTCCTCCTTCAGCACTACCTTCGTTTTCAGCATGATCCCGCCCCAATCTAACGCAGGTGGGAATGGAATGGCCTTCATCATCACGCCCTACACATCTCCAATGGACGCTGTGCCGGCCCAGTATCTGGGCTTGCTTAACAACACCAGCAACGGGCAGCCATACAATCACTTGTTCGCAGTGGAGTTCGATACAACCAGGAATGTGGAATTCAATGACCCCGACGACAACCACGTGGGCGTGGACATCAACAACCTCATATCCGTGCAGACCGAGACTGCTGGATATTGGAAAGGTGAAGAGTTTAAGGAATTGAGCCTCAAGAGCGGACGCAACATACAGGCATGGATCGATTACGACCATCTCCAAAGCCGGCTCAACGTTAGCATAATGTTGGCCGGTTCGCCGAGACCGCAGAAGCCCCTCATATCTGCGAAAATCGATCTGCGCAGCGTTCTGATAGAGAAGATGTTTGTTGGCTTTTCAGCGGGTACAGGGGGCAATTTCTTCCAAGACCATTACGTTCTTGCGTGGAGCTTCACCACGGAAGGCACGGCGCCGCCCCTCAATATTCCGAGTCTTGCTTCGTTTGCTAACAAGCATCCCAAGCGTTCGAGAGGGGGATTGATAGCTGGCGTTACAGTGGCCGCTCTGGTTCTCCTCTTGCTGGCAGTTATGGCCGTGTTTTTCAAAAGAGCCAAATCCATAGGAAAGATCGAAGAATGGGAGAAAGAGTTCTGGCCCCATAGATTCACTTACAAAGATCTCAGCATCGCAACGAGAGGATTCAGCGACGAAAACGTTTTGGGGCAGGGGGGTTTCGGCAAGGTTTACAGGGGCGTTCTCCGGGAGAGTGGCCAAGAAGTCGCAGTGAAATGCATAACGACGGAGTTCACGGAGGGAATGAAGGGATTCGTGGCCGAGATCTCGACCATGGGGCGCATGCAACACCGGAACTTGGTACAGCTGCGGGGTTGGTGCAGGAGGCAGAAGCAGCTGTTCATCGTTTACGACTACATGCCCAATGGCAGCCTGGATAAACTCATATTCGGGAACCCAACAACAGTCCTGCCGTGGCCTCGGCGATACGCGATCCTGAAGGGCGTGGCCGCGGGGCTGCTGTATCTGCACGAACAATGGGAGAAGAGGGTCATCCACAGAGACATCAAGTCGAGCAACGTGCTGCTGGATTCGGAGCTCAACGGGCGGCTGGGAGACTTTGGCCTCGCTCGGCTGTATGACCACATCCAGAACCCGGGGACTACTCGCGTCATGGGAACTCTGGGGTACATAGCGCCGGAGCTCACACGGACGGGAAAGGCCACGCCGAGCTCGGACATGTTCAGCTTCGGGGCTCTGCTGTTGGAAGTGGCGTGCGGGAGGAAGCCCGTGGACTTATCCATGGACGCCGAGCGACTGTTTTTGGTGGACTGGGTTTCGGTGCTGTACGCACAGGGGCGGCTGCTCGATGCGGCGGATTCGAAGCTGGGGAATGAATACGACGCAGGCGAAATGGAGGTGGTGTTGAAACTCGGGTTGTTTTGCTCCCATCCCAAGGCGGAGAGGAGGCTGGGGATACGGCAAGTGTGTCAAATACTGGAAGGTGAAGCTCCTCTCCTTGACGTCCATATGGCTTCAATTAACGCGAAGGTTATCGATCTGATGTCTAGTGTGGGCGTTACTGGATGTGCCGCTGCCGTTGATCCGGCGGACAGACTTCTTCAGAAAATTCCGAGCAGCGGCCGGTCAGACGCATGGCTTCATTCAACATCGGTAGTGCGTGATGATGAGAATATGCAGTCAATATTTCGTTAATTGCCCTCATTGACGCGAGAGCACTTATTTTAAGCATATCATGATTTGAATTTTCGCTTTTTTTTTTTAACGTTTGACTCAAGTTTTTAATAAATATTAATAATTAAGATTTTACAATTCAATTATCAACCTGCCTGTCATATAATTCATTGACTTTGCTTTTGCATGTAATTACGCGGAAAGGCGTTTTCTTTGTTAGGTTTGCTGGACAAACACTGTATGGCACACCCAATCTGAATGCTTTATTTTCGCCCTCAATTATATTCTAACACGTTTGAGCAAGCTTTGGAAATGTTTTAACGAATTTTAGTTCTTAATCAATGAATCCATTGTCCTTCCCACTTATGGCGGACATTTATGAACCCATCGATCAACCCACTGATTCAGACATGGGCGCAGTGAAAAGCAGGCATTTGTTGTCGGAGGACTTTTTTCCGAGAAAAGGTTCTCGGAAGCTTTGGCTGTCCGAGGTTTTTTTAGAGTGTTTAATGACAGCCAAAAGTAGTTGAAATTTCTGTATTTTTTTTAAATTTTTGTAGAGGTAATGTTAGAATCTTGTTTTATGATGGAAATGGATTCAGCACCATAAAAAACATGTAAAACACTTAACGTTTTGAAGTTTAATAACTATAATTTGGATTTACAAAAATCTTACCAGTATTTTCTCATTATGATCAGAATTTCCATAACTTTCCGAGTAACTTCTCAACTTCCTTAAACTTTTTTTTTTTTGACCTAACTGACCAATGTAATCGCCCCTCTCAAAAGCAGGGGTGAGTATGGGCACTCTCAGAGGCAAGCGCCTTTTTTGATTGATGACACTCCTATGAAGGCAGGTGCGTGCTGCACTCACAAGAGACTGCCAGTGATATGCTGGAGGAAGGTGGGGCCTTTTTTTTTGGTTGTGTGTTAGGGCCTGCCTGTCAAATTATTTTCTTTTTAAATTCAATGCCAGGCCAGTGTTAGTTACGCTCTCTTCAATTGTGAGCTTTGCGATTCCTCGCATTCGAAGATTAACTAAATGCTAGATTTTGCAAACAAGAAATTGCTGTGAAAGAAAATGTTTCGACTTGAAGTTAGGTTTTACCTGTCAAATTATTTTCTTTGCATCAGCACTTATATAGCTGTTTTCAGGGGTTTTGGTTTCTATGGACTTTTTTCTTTCTTTTTTTTTTTTTGTTAGAGCTTGTTTAGGGGTGGAATTAGATGGGTAAATTGTTTTTTGTGAGGTGATTTATTTATTAAAAACAGTTTAGAAGTTTACAAAACTATTAAAATTTTAGTTTGAAACCATAAAAACAAGTCAAAACTTGTGAAAAATGTTAAATTTGACGGGCTAATCTCTTTTGAAATTCCAACCCAGGCCTGCCTGTTAAATTATTTCCTTTTCATCAGGCTTTGTATATCTCTTTAAAGGGCTTTTTTTTCAGAAGACTATTTCTGTGTCAAACCTGTAAATTTTGTAAGAATTCAAGAATTTGGAGTAGTGCATCTGAATATAACACTGGCTTTAGCCAACAAAGATATTAACACTTCTATCTCCAGTCATATTTAGCTAGCTGCCTGTAGGTCATATTGCTGCGGTCCTGTGACACCTCCACAAAACAAATATTTCGGTATACTTACAACTTGCGACTTGCTTAGACTTTTTTGTTGAAGTTTTCAACAATATGCTTACTATCAGTGCTAAGCATTTCCCATTAAGGAAATGTTACAATATTACGAACGAATCTAGCTTGGTTATCTATTCTGCCAAAATTGTCACGACTTGCACCAGTCCTCTGCCAAATTTTGCCAGGATTTGCACCGGTTCCGAGAGTCTCCGGGAATTTGAACTTTTGTGTACTTCAAACACGCGTAGTGATTGTTTTTCTCTGGAAATTATAGAAATTTTAGTCATATTTTGAAAAAATTTGGCAAGGATTTTTGTAAATCCAAATTAAAAACTGTTAAATTTCAATATTTTAGGTGTTTTGGATGTTTTTGATAGTGCTAATATATTTCCAATATCCAAGATAAAGTTTAAACATTATCTTTACAAGATTTTTATTTTTTTTTCCAGATTCCAACCTCTTTTATTTGTCCAAACAATTCCTGCACCTCCCTAGTTAACCAACGAAAATAAAACCGTTGACGCAACTCTCTTACCTTCAAAGTGCATCTCCCTTTTACTTGAGAAAACCTCTAAGGTACTTGTTCAAGATTTGTTTATGCATATTTAAAATCATGTGTCTTCTTATTGCTTTTGGTTGTATTTTCAGGGCTATGTAAACTTAAGTGAGCTTTCTGTACTTTTTCAGGGTTCAACAAGATCTAGCGGCTATACTGTAAACTCTCACCGGACCACTCACAGCGCCATTTAAATTGTTGATTAACTGTAGCATTGAGGCTTCTCCAGTAATTGAACGCATCAAAGTGCGATTTTATAATAGATTACATACTGAATGAAAAAATCTGTCATCTGTCTCTGAGAATAATTTACCAGCCTAATTTTTCCCTTTCACATTGCTATATGCATCACATTCATTGCTGTCGGAAACAGCAGTAAGAAGCAGGTCTGTGAATTATCTATTGCAAGGTCTGCGAACTGTAAGGCATTCAATATGATGGATTTTTATTACCATCCCCTTTCACTTGACTGCCAAAAGGTATGCTTGGTGATGGAAGAGAAAAATACGAAGTATAACCCCCACATTGTGGATCCTTTCAAAGCAAGGAATTTGGATGCAGAGTTTTTCAGGCAAAGTCCTAATGGTAGCATTCCTGTACTAATCACTGCGGATCAAGTTTTCTGTGACTCACTGACTATGATTCGGTAAGTTTCTTTCACCTACAGAATGTATAATATTTGAATTATTTTCAGAGGCCTTATTGATGTCTATTTAATGATTCGTATCCTATCAATTTTTATTGGTAAACAGGTATCTTGCCAAGATTGGCAAGCCTTTAGGCCATAAAAGGGTAGATCAGAGCAAGGTCCAGGAGTGGCTAGAGAAGATTGATTCATGGGACTCTACACTCTTTACAATAAATCATTGTCCAAGTGCTCATGCTCTTAATTTTTTTTAGCAAATTCAAAAGGCAAGTTGTCATTACTCGTCTTGTGGAAAATCCTGATTTGGCAGAAAAATATCACAACAAACTTCAAACCATGCATGCCATGGAGGAAATGTTGAAGGATCAGGAGGCTTTGGCTTCAAACACGAATGAACTTATAAGGCTACTCAATGAGGCTGAGAAACAGCTTACAAACACAGAGTTTTTGGCTGGAGCTGAGTTTTCTGTGGCAGATTGTGCATTTATCCCTGTGCTTGCCAGAATAGAGGTTTTGAAGTTGGACAAAGAGTATTTTCGGAAGCATCCTCGTCTTATATATTACTT
Source organism: Pinus tabuliformis (assembly GCA_031772625.1). NCBI lineage: Eukaryota > Viridiplantae > Streptophyta > Pinopsida > Pinales > Pinaceae > Pinus > Pinus tabuliformis. The sequence continues at coordinate 755,437,463 of CM062815.1, read as the reverse complement.
CGAGCAGATGAAGGAAAGACCAAGCTATCAGACTGTAATAGGCCCATATTCCACCTTTTTTGGAAAGATGAAAATTTTATTGCCTTCTATCTGTAATATGAGCATCAGGAGATTGCTACATAACTACTAGTATGCATGGTATTATTTTGTTGTCCTCTATCTGTAATATGATCATGAGGCTGTTGCATAAATATAGTATGCATAGGATTATTTTGTTCTGCATGATTACAGACTATATAGAACCCTCAACCCCTTAGATGACCAAGCAAGCAAGCAATACAATAGTATAGTCATGAAGCTTGTGAAGGGCCTATTGAGATTTTTATGCCTGCTATAGAAATTTGGCGAGCTCTGTTGTAAACAGATTCACAGGCAGGCTAGAATTTTGAAGTGGGCTTAGCTATTGGTTAAGCCACTGGAACTATTGATTCCTTTTTTTTCTATGGGAATGTTAATTGTCTTTGACAGCGAGCATACGGGCTAAGCTTTTATTTGTGACTCTGTTATATTTTCTCTGTAGTTAGCTTGATTAATGCAAACAGTGAAAGACTTGGCAATGGTACTTAAATCAGTCAGCTTTAGTGTTGAATATGTAATTTAAACTGCGCTGACGTACAACGCCCAAAAACCGCTCAGCAAAACCATAAACCATTTTATGCATATCGGACCGCTTTTGCGTAAAAGTGGTTTCCGTATTTTTGACTCCAATAAAATTTGGTGCAGACGCGTGGCTCTCCCCATACGTCATCATCTCTGACATATCGGGACGTAATGTTCAGTTAAGTAATGCCTCCCGATATTCTCCTCCACCGTCCGATTTACTTCATCAACCTCCACCGTCGATTGTCCGAAGATGCATACGAGCCAGCATTTAATATTTACGTGGATTTGAATATTGGTTGACGGCGGTAAAATAATTAATGAATTAAATGTGTCCGTAGAAGTATTGGTAGGTGATTTAAATTTTAATGTTTTTATATGTATCGGAGGTATGGTGCAAGCCTGTGTAAGTTTTTTTTACAGCGGTATGTGTAAAAATTAGTTTTACAGCAGTGATGTAAAATGGGATTTACAGCAGTAAACCCAGCTCAGTAAACTCTCATGTGGAGACAGAGTAAATGTTTTGTTGAATGTATTTTTGTGGTGAATCCCTCTCAGCAAAGAGGATGAATATGTATCAGGCATATATTTTAATGAATAGAAATCCTTTTATGGTGGTGTTTTACTTTGTTCCTCAGTAAAATTTTTTTAAAGCTTCCCTGTGCACAAAAGATCCTGGAAAAGTAGAAACAGAGCATTGCCTCTGTGTTGAGTTATTTTGTTTGTTTTTGGGATTTTCTCAGAAAAATCCCCAACATTTAGGAGCATCACAAGAACCAATCAATATGCTATATAATTTCGACTTGAAATTACCATTACAGATCTTCTCACAAGTTAAGCTAGCAGCATCTTCTAAGCACTGCTTGAAGCTTAAGATCTTCCAGCATATTTCCTTTAAAAGATGTGACTGACGCTGTTAGCCGGTATTGGTAATTTTCAGAGGAAGCAATCCTTTCAATAGACTAAAGCAAGAAAGAACATAGAAGATATATTTTGTTACTATTGGGGTATAAAATGGAAAATAAACTCGTGGCTTATGTATGATTACAGCATCGCAGAGTTGTTGCTTGAGTTCGAGTGCTGTGATTTGGTTGGCACCTTGAATGACATGAGCATTTCCAGAACAAAATTCAGTCTGGGCTTATATAACTCGGGAACATATTACGAGAATCTTATTCTGAGTTATAACTCAGAGCATATTGCAAGAATTTAGAAAAGGGTATATGAGATTTGAAGTGCTTATGTGTTTTAGGTATATGAGATTTTAAGTGATTATGTGTTTTAAGTGAACATGTTATCCATCATTAAATAAAATAACAGCGGGCCTAAAAGTCTCATACTCAGATTAAATAAAAACTTCTTAAAAATATGTTCAGATTAAAATCTTTGTCCTAAGATTTAGCATTTTCCTAATGCTCAGTCTCCTGAAATTTCTGCCGTTTATTTTGTTTTGGAATTGAGACACAAAGATCAACCATTGTTCTCCAAAATTGTGACCTGTACTGCAATTTTATTAGCCTGGATTTCATTTTATTTATGTTAGATAACACAGTATCAACAGAATCAAATTACAGCTAAAGATTTAAACTATCCAAGATCATTATAAGAAATATATATTTTTTAAAACTTCTGTCATCGTAATGAAATATTGATGCAGTTCCAGTTTTTTTCTTTTGTTTTTTTTTTTTTTAAAGATGGTTTATATATATTTAAATTTAAAAAATAGTTTATCATCAAACTCTTTAATCAATAATATTAAAATAAAAAAATAAAAAAATTATTACTTGACTAAAATATAAATATAATTTAAACTACTTTAACTATTAAATACATTATAAATATAATTTAAACTACTTTAACTATTAAATAAATTATAAATATAGGATTAGTTTATGGAAATAAATTATAGATGTAGGATTAGTTGATGAAGTGAAAAATAGTTGTCAATGAATTTATTATTAAGGTATTTTTTTATTGAATGGTTACTTTAGTTTTAATAAATAATGGTTATATTATATTTTATTTAGTTTTAATAAATAATGGTTATATTATATTTTATTTTTTTTATTGGAAAAAAACTGTTTTTCACCGAGTTTGAGAGTTAGAGTGATGTTGCCAAAACCAAGTCAAACTATAGGTATATTTACTTAAAAGTTAAGTTCACAAAGTTAGACGCTAATACAACAATATTAATTAAGCATGTCACTAGGAAACATTTGAATTTATGTCTGGAAAATAACATTAATTCTGTCTCAATAAATTTATATATTACAAAATAATCAATGGGATAAATTAATTGATAATATTTTAAAAATATATATCCTTTTTCTTCAAAGAAAAAAACTTATTTTTTATTTAAAAAATAAAAATTACGTTATGTATGTTCATATTACACTCATAACTTGCAAAATATTGCCAAAACCAGAATTATATTTGGCCCGAAAGGAAAACTGAGTTTCTCTTTTTTGCAACCCTCAGAATTTGAGTTGGCAGTTACCATTGCCATTTCTTCTTCATTGTCTGAATTGGAACTCTCAAATATGTGTTTCTGCTTTGTTCCACCAGCAATGTTGTATACTTGCTCATGCTTTTGTTTTGGTACATGGAACACTGCTTATTCAATGCCTTTCTCATTGTGATTTTTCGGTGTAGTTCTGCTTCTTTTCTCCCTCCTTCATTTGAGGTTTTTTTTGTTGATTTTGTTTCTCAGGATTTTTTTTTCCTTTTTCTAAAAAATTGAACCTTCCATCCCTTTGACTTTTGAGACCTTTTCTTTATTTTTTTCAACTTTCTTTTAACTTGTGGGCATGTATTTTGCAAATATATTATTTGAAGACAAATATAACACCTGTATATTGTATTTGAGTCCACCTAAAATCCTTATGAATCTAGTAGACCTTTGAGGAGAAGCTTCTTTTGGTAGAGGAGGATACCAAAAAATTAAAGGAGATATGGTGTGGTAAACACCACAGACAAAACGCCAATTGTTTCCTTCACCACCCTACATGGGTTGATAATTGCAAGCTCCCTACAGTTGGGTTGTTGAGGGCGCGCAATTTTGGTCGAGATCCAAAAATGCGGAAATGACTAACTTCAGGTTGCATGCCAGTCCAAGCCTCAAAAGGTGTTTTTCCAGTAACATATTTATGAGGAGATCTGTTTTCGATGTATGAGGCACAATTAATAGCTTCGGCCCACAATTTCGACGGAAGAGATCTTGCATGCAACATGCAATTAGCCATCTCTTTCAAAGATCGATTTTTCCTTTCAGCCACGCCATTTTGCTGTGGAGTGTAAGGAACTGTATGCCTGCTTCATCACAAAGATTCTTGATATCTTTGTTGACATATTCCGTCCCATTATCTGTGCGGAGTATTTTGATGCATTTTCCAGATTGATTTTCCGCATGCGCTTTGAAAATCTTTAGATGTTGAAAAACTTCAGACTTGAGTTTCAAGAAGTAAACCCAAGTGAATCTCGTGTAATCATCTATAAATGACAACACATATCTTGCTTTTCTCATTGAAAGCACCGAAAATGGACCCATGAGATCACTATGTACAAGTTCCAAAGGTGAAGAGGCTCTCCATGCATGCCCCTTCTCGAATTTTTCTTGTGGATGCTTTCCAAGAGCACATCCATTACAAACACCATCTGAAAATTCAATGGTTGGCAATCCTTTGACCATCCCTTGCTTACTAAGTTGTTGCATATATTTGAAATTCAAGTGCCCAAATCTCTCGTGCCAAATCCTACTTTCTTCATTTGCATGCGTAAGTAGCAAAATATAATCTGATTGAGGAACAAAATTAGAAAATGTATACAGACGAGATTGATCATTTACCTTGCCAGACGCAATCTTCAAATTGGTTTGCATGTCATAAATGCTCACGGAATCTTGGGTAATTTCCACTTTCCTTCCGCTGCCTGTGTGTGTCATCTGATACACTGAGAGAAGATTCACAGAAAGCCTTGGAATATGCAAGACATTTTCAAAATTCCATCTTCGAATTGCACTCTTCCTTGTCCAGTTGCTGCAACTGCAGAATTACCCCCCGTGAGAATGGGAGGACCTGAGTATGCATGTAGAGAAGAAAAGGATTCCTTTGAAGAAGCCATATGATGTGAAGCTCCTGAGTCGATGATCCATTCTTGTGGTGCAGAATGAAGAGCAATCAAAGCATGCCCGTTACCTCTTGGATCTGGTGCTTTTTCTCCAAACTTCTTCTTAGCATTCTCAGGAATGTGGTCTCCAAGATTGTGTTGCTGGAGTGTTTGCGCCATAAGATCTATAGTCTTCTTCATGCATGCAGATTCAGGATGAAAACCACGGTGGCAATAATTGCACATTGATTGCCCTTTCGTTCCTTTCCTTTCCTTTGAGCCAGATGATCCATCAGGGGGTTTGGGATGTCCTCCTTTTCTTGGATCAGGATCCTTCTTCCCTTTTCCTTTCTGATGGTCTTTGGAATTTGCCTTTCCTTTTGCATGCACAGTAAGTGCATGCGCTTTGGAATTTTTAAGTGTGCCCATTTTGATGAGCTTATCTTGCTCATGCATCAAAGACTGAATAAAAGAATCCAGTGAGGGCATCTTCCAAGCTGCACCAGTTGCAGATCTGACTGTGTGGAATGTAGAGACGAATACTGCATACTCTGGACCAAGTTTTGATAAAATGGAAAGAATCAACTGATTTTCTTGCTTGGATTTGTTGATCCCGCATCCTTTCAGCTGAACCAACAAGGCTTTATACCTTGTGAAAAAATCTTGAATGTTCTCAAAGTTTCTCGTATCTAATGAGTTTAACTCATTTTCGAGAATGTGACCTTGCATTTCATCCTGTTCTCCAAACAATCCTTCCAATTTTTTCCATACTTCATTTGGAGTTGAACATGATTCAACATGAAATAGCAGTTCCGGAGAAATAGATAAACATAGGATGCCGAAGGCCTCGTCCATGCGATTGAAATATCTTGTTTTCTCCATTGTCGATGTTGGTTCAACTTCCGTTTCCATGGTTATTCGAAATAAGCCTCTACTTCTGAGATGAAGTTGAATATTTGGCTTCCATTCGAAATAATTATATGGAGTGAGAATTGCCGATTGTGGAAACTCCAATTTAGACTCCATTCTTTGTTGTTGCTTCAATCTTCTGAACCTGCAAATAAAATTGCTTGTGCACTGATTACAAATCCTTGTGCTCTGATACCATGTAAGATTTTTGAGATGCACAGATCTAGATCTGCAAAACAATAAACAAGCTTGCAAGAGAAAGAAGGAAGCGAGCAAGAATTGAGAAAAGAATGAAAATTGATTCTACAATATTAGTTTTAGAATAAATACATAAAAGCAACTAAGTTAAGCTTAGTTGTACATGCAATAACTAAAGCTAACTAAAGCTAAGTATGCTTTATCTTATGTTAATGTGTACATGTGCCACATGCAAGCAATAAGTTAACTGGAGCTAATCTAGGTGCATGTACACCAACAACTCTCCACAAATCTATAAAACTAAAGCGGCGATCCAATCGCTCTCTATATGTTGTTGTGCGGCAGTAGTTGTATTTAGGGGTAAAAAAATCATGGCAATGACGGCTGCGGATATGTGGAGGGCGGGGAGTAGGCGTGGCAACGCTTCAGGAATATGGAGGGGAGGGGACGACGTGTTCTCCAGAACCTCCAGGGATAGAGATGATATGGATGACGAGGAGACCTTGAAGTGGGCGGCCTTAAATTGCCCCCTTACGACCGAATCCGCAAGGGGATTTTCTACAGCATTAAAGAAATGTGTTAATCAACCTGTTAAAGAAATGTGTTATATGAGAGAGTAGGTTACCGATTACGAATGGCAAAGCTAGTTGATTTCTTATACAATCAGAATTTATAGGTGAATTCTTTAATCAGGCTGTTAAAGAAATGTGTTACAAATTATGGTTTATGATGCTATGATGTATAGTAAAAACAATAAAATAGAGGTTAAATATATTTGGTCGGTAAGTAATAAATTTATAATCATTATATATATGTGTTTTATAATGTTTTTTTATTGGAAATTTAAATAATTATTTAATTATAATAAAATTTTGTATTTTGTATAAATAAATATTAAATGCCACTGTTAATTGTTATAATGTAGAATTTGGTTTGATTAGATTAATGAATTATTGGTATCCGAAAAGAATGTATATTTTGCTAACTATGATAAAGTAAAATTTTCACTACATAAATGTATGTTTAAAAGAATGTTTGCATATATTTCATATATGAATCCATTTAATGTGGAATCTATATAGTTCACTTTAATGCATAATTTGAATGAAAAATCAGTTTACATTACACATCATATAATACATGGTGTAATTGTGTATATGGATAGATGCATACAAAAATTCTCAGAATATGCTATTCTAATATAAAACCATGCATCTTATTTTGCTATATGATAACAATTTTTGAAAAGACTTTTGAGATTTTCAATATTATATTGTATATTTCAATTTTTAAAAATATTGAAAAATTAATATATATGTTTGCTCCCAAATTTTTTCCATACTCAATTTTAAGCAATCTATTTTTTCTGTATCTAATCGAATTCAAATTTGAATTCCAACTCGAACTTGGTAACTATGATTTGATTACATTCTAATTTTAAAAGTCAAATAATCTAAATAAGTTGGATTTTAATTTTAGTTCATTTGATTATTATTTATTGTAATTTATATAAATTTGGTCCCTTGGATTATATGTTGATAAAATAATAAACTAAAATTTTCTTCCAGTTTCACATATAGCCATGTGTTTTTATAGTGAAATTTTAATATATTAAAAATTACATTTGTAATGGTATTCTATTTGATTTCCTCACCTAATATTCTTTGTCTTTATTTTTTTGAGAATGCATATCACAATTTAGTTCCATAGGTAATATTTATAGTTTTCTTAATTTTATTTTTTATTTAACATATTTATAGATCAGGGAAATTTATGAAAAAATGTATGTGTATATTAAGTTTTTTTTAATCTATAGGGTTATAGGGTTTTATGTTAAAATTTGGTAGGCTCTCCTTATAATTTTATAAATATGTAGTGTAAATATTTTTTTCTTGTACCACAAAATAACAATGGTGTAAAAGTATTAATTATTAAATAAGTTTGACCATTTACTATATTTAAAATTTATAAATTGTATTAAAAAAGGTGAATGATTGAATATTTAGAGAAATTGAAACTATTAAATATTAATTAGGATTGATGATTAATTTTAAGTTTGAATTCCAAAAAAAATATAAATTATCAAATATTAAATATAAATAAAAATTGATATTTTATGTTATATGGTTGGAGAAAACAAAAACATGTGTACATGTTCGCTAGATATGTTGTCAATTTTCTCTAGGTTTTTAATATTTATAATATATGTTAAAAAAATATTTTAACATATATTAGGGTTCATAAAACTCTATAACAGGTCATTCCTCCTCTATTTAAAAAAATATTGTTTACACATTTAATAAATACAAACATTTTAAAGCTTTTATTCAAACATTTTATAACATATGAAACATGATAATTACCATCCATATATACATATATATTTTAAATTTTTATTTAATACTTACAATTTATTCAAACATTTTATATCTTATTGTTTAGGATTTGTTTAAATATATTAAATAAGATATTATAGATAGTCTAAAATATAGTTTTTATTTTATTTATAATTTAGATTTGAGCATACTAATTTAAGGAAATGGGGATCATATTTCTAAATTTTAACCAAGAAAAACATAAAAAAAATATACAAGTTCTTTCAAACTCTACAAGACCTTAAAACAATTATTCAAATTTCTCAATGATCATTTAGATTCATTGGTGGGCTTTGAGATTTATAAAATTCCATGCTCATGTGGATATTTTTATATTGGCCAAATTGGTAGATCCGTTAAACTTGAAAAACACATATTTCCCAATGACCACTTGGATTAGTTAGCGGGCCTTGGAGTCGATTAAATTACATGCTTTTGTGGATATTTTTATATTGGACAAATTGGTAGATCCATACATATCATTTTCAAAATCAGCCTTTGTTGAACATGCTTATAAGTCCAACCACTTCATATTATTTGGCAAAGATAACCCTCGCCCCCTGTTCCTTTCCATTCCACCTAGATCATCCCCTAAGCCCTCAAAATCTGGATAACTTTAATCATAAAGATGGATACAAGTTAAGCCATTCTTGGAAGTATCTCATTCAAATGCTTAATCTTTAATATTAAACAACAAACCCTCCCCCACATTAACTTCTCAAATTAATTTCCGCTTCCCTTGTTTCAAGAATTTATTTCATGCCTTTTTAAAAAAGACCAAATAAATTGAACTCCCATGCTATGTACCTTGTGCTTGCCAGGATTGCCATTGTTATGGAACATTTATGTTATTGTAACTTTCTTCTTACGCTTAATTTCCTCTTACATTTTTTAGAATGATATATAAAAACTCAAATCTTGATTGTATTTTATTGCCTTCCACATTCCCCTACTCCATCTATCGGCGTTCCTTTGCACCTCTCGGTTTAATTGCTAGTATATAATTCTTGTGTCATGATATAGATCTCTGAATTAAACCTTACACAAACCAACTAATCTACCACTCATGAATATTATGTCATGAATTTTATAAATTACACATCATTATCACAAATAGGCGATCCTTGTTCGTCATAATTTAGTGAAAATGTTATTATGGTGAAATATTTATTTGCTTGGCCAAAAAAGGAATATTGCATAGGCTCTTTGGCTATTGGTATTTAATGTTGATGATTTACAATATTTGTATGTTATAGTTTTTGAAGTTATTTGGTGAAATAATTATTTGTATGTTATAGTTTTTGAAGTTATTTGGTGAAATACTTATTTCCTTGGCTAAGAAGGCAATATCTATTGTATAGGCTTTTTGGTTATTAGTATTATGTAATATCCCTCCCCTTAATAATAAATAATAAATAATAAAAATGATAAATAATAAATAATAAATAACAATAAATAATAAAAATAATACAAAAATAATAATTAACAATAAAAATAATGAAAAATAATAAATAAATCATTTAATAATAAATAATAAAAATAATAAATCATAAGTGTTAAATAATAAATAATACTAAAAATTATATAAAAAGAAATAAATAATAAAAATAATAAAAAATAAAAATAGTAATAACCATATTAAATAAATAAAAATAAAACAAGAAAACTATCAAAAAGAAGGTAATAAAACAAGAAAGCTAAAAATCAAAAGAAAAGTAAAGAAATAAAACAAGAAAAAAAGTTGCATGCAGACACGGAGTGTGTGCATGTAGTTCCCCTTCCAATGTTTTGTTCTATTTAATAGCTGGTGAGGAAGATGAGAGGGATTCCGGCATTCCATCTTTCCGAGATTCTGTCTTTCATTCTCTTGGGAGAATGATATACTAAGACCTAGGAGTCACTGGCAGTAGAACGTTGATTGAGGGCTCGGGGGTGGCCAGTTGTAGCAAGACGTTGCACAATTGAGCCTACGGTTGGGTGGAGAGTTGTCCCCAAAACCTTGTTGTGGTAAGCCTACTTCGACCACAGGTAAACAGGTAAGCACTATTCATTCAATTTGCATTTAGTTTAAGTATAAGAAGGAATGCTGTTGGAAATTTTATAAGTAGACTGTGAGAAGTATTGTGTGCATACTGACAAGTGAGAGTCAACTAATAGAGGTTTTACTTTACTAATCTACACTCATTGTTTCATGAATAAGACTTCACATAGAGAAACTTATCAAGTTTTGTTCCCATAGCGTTAAAAGAGGTTGTTTCCATAGAACACCACACATTTAAATGTTTCATGGACAATGATGGTAGTAGTGTTTCCAACTGTTTCAAAATCTAAAATAAAGATACTATTTAATGAGCAAGAATCTCTTGTCGAACTTGAAGAAGGGTGAATTTTCGATAAAGCAATCAAATGGTATTGAGATAGTAACTTGACAAGATAAGAGAATTTTTTTTTTTTTTTGTGAATGAAAATGATAATTGTTAAGTGATGTATGTAGAAGTCAACATGGATCAACAAACCCTCATGCAAGTAAATTAAGCATGATATAAAATTAAATCATGATGACCTAGTGTTTATATGCAATTGCATATAGCGATATTGGAATCGGTAAAACAAAGGGTAAATGGATGTAAAACCAAGGGATTTTAATTTTGAGATAGATGATTTAAATAATGATTGTATAACTAGTAATATCTTAACAATGAATTTCACCAGAATTTCCTTGGGGAAGGAAGAAAATATGACGAGAGATTAAGACTCAAGATGATGAGGCTCATGTGAAATTTAACAATGTATTTAGATAATTATACCTAGGGTGTAAATGGTCAACTTCTTAGTTGAAAGAAGTGGAAATGATTATTGAAAAACTAATTGGTGTCTTGATGAAAACATCACACTAATAACATTGATGAGATAACATAAATCCTAGATGGATATTGAATAATCTTAGTTCATAGTTGAATGTTTGTAAAGTAAATGAAATTCATTTTTCTAATGAATCATGATAAGAATGCTTATAGAGTATTATTCTATATTTGATAAGTATTGAGATGTTTCTCATATTGATGATGTTTCATAATATGATGGTATGAGGGTGATCATGCCCACGTGGTTCATATTTATATAGTGGTTACAATAGTGATGATGTATACTTATGATGAAGCATTATGATGTTATGTCAAGGTATATTGACATATTCATTTACTACGCGATGATAGGTATTTAATGTTGAAAACTCATGATGGATATGATATGCATAATGTGGCATAGGAATTATGATGCTATAATATGAGGTTTATTGACATGTGGTTCATTTATTATGTGAAGTCATGATATATTTTTATTGCAAATATGTTGATGTTATAACTTATGACGGTATTTCATGAGGTGAAGCATGTGATAGTTCCGTAAAAATTTATGACATGCATGAGCATGTAGTTCGTTATTATTCTTAATGTTACGATTAACAATGATGAATGTTACATGATGACATGCAAGACTTGGCATGTGGATTATTTTCTATGATACTATGATGGTATAGCTAATGCATTGGTTGCATGTTGAGGTGTGATGTTTCACAGGACTCCACAAATGGGCCGAGAGGGTCGGTTTATTTGATGATCTTGTGCGAGCCCATACGCACGAGGGAGAATAAGTAACACCATATGGGCTGGGGACAAACTCAATCAACACTAAATATGCCAGTGGTTCCTTTGTCTTGTGTATAGCTCTTGATGGATAGCTCTAGAAGAGCTATGGGACCATCTTGAGGAGGCCAAGTGCCTGATGTTCTAGGCTTGGTGCCTGTTATTGGATTGGGATGCCGAAGTCTGGAAGGGATGTAAAGGACTTCGATGCCTGGGGCTGTGCGCCTTAGTAGTTGTGGAAGGAGTGGGCCAACCTTGCCAGATGCCCGGGGTCATTGAGTACCGGATCGGATGCCTGCCTTGGGGCAGATGAGGTCTGAGTCAGGCGCGAGCCTTGGGGCCAACCTTGGACTAGGATACAGACCGGGTTAGGCTTAGCCTGGTGCCGAAAGTGGGAAAAAGGACAGAGATTCCTTGAGATTTCCCGAGGTGTTGGGGACTTTCGATGCCTGCTGGTTATACTAGTTCAGCAGAGGGTGTTGGCAACATGAAGTTAATAAATAATAAATAATAAATAATAAATAATAAACATAATAAGTTATAAATAATTCAACTTAACTTCGGGACGAAGTTCCTTAAAGTGGGAGAGTATGTAATATCCCTCCCCTTAATAATAAATAATAAATAATAAAAATGATAAATAATAAATAATAAAAATAATACAAAAAAAATAATTAACAATAAAAATAATGAAAAATAATAAATAAATCACTTAATAATAAATAATAAAAATAATAAATCATAAGTGTTAAATAATAAATAATATTAAAAATTATATAAAAAGAAATAAAAAATAAAAATAATAAAAAATAAAAATAGTAATAACCATATTAAATAAATAGAAATAAAACAAGAAAACTATCAAAAAGAAGGAAATAAAACAAGAAAGCTAAAAATCAAAAGAAAAGTAAAGAAATAAAACAAGAAAAAAAGTTGCATGCAGACACATGGAGTGTGTGCATGTGGTTCCCCTTCCAATGTTTTGTTCTATTTAATAGATGGTGAGGAAGATGAGAGGGATTCCGGCATTCCATCTTTCCGAGATTCTGTCTTTAATTCTCTTGGGAGAATGGTATACTAAGACCTAGGAGTCACTGGCAATAGAACGTTGATTGAGGACTCGGGGGTGGCCAGTTGTAGCAAGACGTTGCACAATTGAGCCTACGGTTGGGTGGAGAGTTGTCCCCAAAACCTTGTTGCGGTAAGCCTACTTCGACCACAGGTAAATAGGTAAGCACTATTCATTCAACTTGCATTTAGTTAATTAAAATCATGGTTATTGGGCTAGGTAAGTGGCACTCTCATTTAAATTAATGTTAAATTAGATATTTATTTTTTGGATTGTTACATATTTAATGTGAATGATTTACACTATTTGTATCTTATAGTTTTTGAATTTTGAAGTTACTAGTTTTTGAATTTTGAAGTTGCTTTATCCGCGCGGGAGAATCATATATTAATTTTTATATTTATATATAAATAAAAAATAAAAAATATTTAGAAAATTATTTAAAAAATAGTTATTATTAGTTTTAATTAATTAATTTTTTAATTTTTTTTTAATTTATTAATTTTATAAAGTGGAAAAACATTTTTTTAAAAAATATGAAATTGACTAATACTATGTATGTGATGTTGGTGGGTGCAAGGGTGAGCTTGGAGGGTATTTAATTCACCTCTACTTAAGACATTTTCCATTGAATGTAAACATGTTTTCTCTTCATCATCTCATGCTCCTTATATTAGTGAGATGCCTAGTTTGGATGTGGCAAGCTCTTGGGTTAACGTTTCTTGTTATAAGTATTCAATTTTTTTGTAATCGAATTATTAATGGTGTCTTTGTTCTCCATCATATGCTATTCCTAGCAATTAGTTATCTCATTTGGTTTTGTTATGGTGTGATATAGGTTGTGGTTTTTATGTTTTCTATTAAGGGTTTGGGTGTTGGTACTTGTCTTTTCATCATGTTGAGTTGTAGTTTTGTGTGTCTCATGCTATCCAAATAGCATGATCTAAGTTTGGTTTGTTTCCCACTACTAACATTTTAAGGTATTTGGTTTTGCTTAACTTTGGTGAAAATTCAATTAGGTTATATGGTGAGCTCGATGGTTGCATTTTTTTGTGTTTTTGCTTAATATTTTGACTCTAAAACCATCATCAATGTCAACCTCCCTAATTATACCTTGCCTCTAACGTTATCAACACTGGTTGTTTTATTGTGGTGAGCCCTAGGTTTGTGTGTCTTGTGTTACCTCATTAGCATCTAGGTTTGGTACATATTGTTGGTGTGTTTTGATTAGTATGTTCATAAAAAAATTTAACAATTGAGAGTGTTTTTCCTTGTGCTATTGTGCTATTATTGAGAAAAAAATAGTGACAAGGAACCCTATTGAGGAAGATTTCTACCCATTTTAGGCTAAATAAGAGAATCCAATATTTAGATCGGCTGATCTTATCTCGAAGGCTTCACCTTATTGACTAATATTTTATCACATTCATTCATAAGGGGGGGTTTTTAATTATGAAAAAAAAGATCAATATATTGTAGATATTTGAGTTGGTGGGGGTGATGTTTGGTTGGGGGGATGTTGTTTATAGGTATTGGGGTATAAAAAGGGTTGTTTAGTAAAAGTACAAGATATCTAGAAAAAATAGATAGCTCGTTCTATTGAAAAATGTATTGGGAAGTACAATATCTAGTGAAACTAGAGACGTTCTTTAATATCCTATAAAGAAAGGCATTGTGTCACATGTTTGCTAAGTAAAGATCCCATGAACCTTCGATGATGGATTTTTTGATATAAAATTTCCTCAAGTAAATTGAAGAAATCGAAACATTCGAAGTGTAATACTTAAGTTAACATTAAAATAAAATAAAATAAATTCATACTTAGAAAATAATTAATTCAAACAAGCATTTTCATTTACAAAGGGTACCATATTCCTATCTAACAAACTTTACTAAAATTAAAAAAAGATAATTAAATAAAGGGAAACAATTACAACTTCCTAAATAAAATATATCCAAGTCACAATTGAGAGAAAATATGATTGGAAAACATGTTAGGTGGAATTAAATTTTTATAATTATGTCAAAAAATAAAAACATAAAATTCAAAAAACCTTTATACTTTATTTGTGGCATTGAATATAAATATTATTGAACATAAATTACAAATTCCATATGCTAATGTATTTAAAATCTTGAAAAATCTTGAAAAATTAAAAACTTAAATTTTAAGGTTAAATACCTAAAAATTATTTGAATGTAAAACCTAAATTCCTTTTTAATATAAGAAAACAAAATAGAAATGTTTATTTTTTTCAATGAAATTTTTTATAGGGAACTAGAAACTTCCCTAGATCCAGGAACTTATAGTTCATCCTAGGACTGAGGTTAGGAGACCATCGGTACTAGAGCCGGGATCCCAGACTCCAACGTGATGTTTATCCCTCCAGTCTTACCATGATGGGCCACGTTTCTGGAGACTTGAACCTAGGTGGATGGGATGACAAAACACCATCCCTACCACTCAACTAAGCACCCATTGCCAAAATAGAAATATTTACTAGAAATTGCATTAGATGTTGCAAAGGAAACACTATAAGGCATGAATTCGAGAAGAATAACACGAGCTTGAACACCTACTAGTTCTACACCTTAAATGCCCACTTTGTAGCAAAAATTAAACCTTGACGCACTTGTTCTAGTTTTGAAAATATGCTCATTTTAAGGTTTACCCCTCCTTGCTCTCATATAATATACCCTCAAAGAATTATGTATTGGGAGATTCTATCCTTTGGGCTATAGATTTTCACACAACACATTACTAGATTAGAATGGGTATCTTATATCTTTGGAACACAATAGAGATATGTGTATCAATTGGTTTTTAGCGTACTGTCGATGTACTTAACAAGCAGGGTCTCTCATTTTTGCACATTTGAGTTTGCATATCCAAGTGCAAATGTGGAGGGGGAGATGGAAATAATCTACCTACATGAGTTGATGGGCTTCTAGATAATACACAATGAAAAAGTGCCACCTCAAGGATATTCTCTTTCCCACTCTAATCACTCTCAACCTTCAAGAAATGGCGTTAACATAAAGCAAGTCAAGTTGTAAGAGAGTTTCAAGAGAAGAAAAGGCATTGACCCCCAACAAGAGCCCCAAATTGGTCTCTCACTCTGACAAATTTCCTATTATTACTCAGGCCATCATGATCAACCCACACATGACAATTATGGATAAATGATATTAAACCCACAACTGAAGGTTTGGGGCCTCCTCCCAAGGATGAAGACTCTCCTCCTTAAATGGGTTTAATTCTTGCAACATCATGGTCTATCCATTGAGTTTGACCATTTGCAGCAGTTGAGAATATATGGCTCTTATTCATTGGGACTGTTGTATTTTTGCTTATTAACCTAGTGAAAACTCTGCCAAGTGTTTCTAATCCAAGAGAAATAGGAGTCACATCCAGTAAAAGTAGTTCCTTTACATTACCCTGCAGAATTCCACTTTGGATGGCAGCACCCATTTCCATAGCCTTGTCTAGATTAATATATTTACTTGGTGTCCTTCCAAAAATATCAAAAACAATCTCTTGAACCCTTGGCACCCAGTACATTCCTCCCATAAGAATAACTTCATCCACTTTTGATGTTGTATCCTTGCTTTTTTTTGGACAATTATTACAAGCTATTCTTGTTCTGTCGATTAAGTGATTTGCTAACATTTCTAACTTTGAACAAGTTAATGGCACATTCAAATGCTTTGTAATGTATGCATCTTCCGTGATAAATGGTAGATTAATCTGTCTGAGAAGAACATGGCAACTCCACGATCGATTTCTCTGCAACCTCTTAAAGCCCTTGTAAGGCTAGATTATCCTAGGATAAGACATTTTTTGTCTTTTTGGACTCACTACCTAAATAATGGAGTAGAGCATCATCACAATCCTCACCACCTAAAAAAAATATCACCATTTGTGGCATTGACCTGCAATAAAATTCTAACAAAGTTACAATAATTTGTGCGACAAATTAGAGAATGAGAAGAAATAAACAATCAAAGTAAAATAACCTAACTTCTCAAGGGAAGTAACATACCTCAAATACACCATTGTATATTTCAAGCATTGGCATATCAAAAGTACACCCAGCAATATTAAACACGAAAATTAAGCCCTCCTTCTCATTCATGCCATAAGAAAGGGTTGCCACAGTAGGCTTATTGATGATTATTTTGACATCTAATCCGATAATTTTACTAACATCTTTTGTTATTTGGTGCTAAGCATCATTAAAATAAGCAAGGATAGTAATGACTGCATTTGAGACAATCTTTCCAAGGTAACCCTCAGTCATTTATTTCTTAGGTCAAGAAAACCTAGGTGTAGAGATGCATGTAGAGCAATGCTCAATGTAGAAGTGAAGATCTATGATGAAAACAAATGGAAAAAATAGAACACAAGTATTTTATGTGATGAGCAATCCTTTTCATAAATAGTTATTTAGTTATTTTACTATTGTGCACTTATTTCCTTCGTGTTGAAACTGTATGTTGCACTATATGATATCCATGCTGATCCATACTATTGTACTTATGCTTTCCCATATGAAATTTTTTCTTCCTCGCTTTCCTATCACAGGCCACTTGCGGCCATACTTAGAATTTTCAATGTTCATGGTTTCTACCTACATCAAAATGCTTGTTCAAAAGATTATTTGGTAACTTAATACCACATTTATATATATCTGATGCTACAAAATAAGCTATCTAGATTAGCATGTCTCCTGCTCATGTCTACTGCTAAATAGTACAAATGCCTTTGCTCAATAGGGAAAAAAATTATTTAATCATGATTATCACTCCATCTTAATATTGATCATCTATTACAATCCTTTACATGATATCTACAAATTCCCTTCTAGTCCAAAAAAATCCTACTACCTATCATCCATTAGAAACCAAATAGTCTCTGTTATTTACAGATTCCTTCGAATAGCACCAAAACAAATAGTAGCTTAACATTCACATGATACATGCAAATATTTGATTCCATACTCCATCTTAGTATCAATCATTATTTATGATCAAATATAGTTTGAACACTTTGTAAAGTTAAAAAAACAAATCCATTGTTTCCCTACCAGTAACTTATAGGTAGTTCAAACATTTTTGGGATGTACATATTGCATCCATGAGGTGTAAAGATGAACCAAATAGGGGAATTTAGCAGGCACATAATAACATATAATTAATGCTTTACTATGGCCCAATTCAGATACATACAAATTATTTTTCGTGTCCCATTTTGGTCATCTATCCCTAAAAGTTTGTTGAATGTTACAATGATTTTTGTTAGTCAATGACATGAACCAATTTCTTCACACTATCATGGGTAGCATACCTCAGAACAAAGATCGCATGTAGAACACAGAAAGCATCACTAAAGCATATTTTCTTATAGATGTAAGGGAAGGTCATAAAAACCGCAGGTTCCTAGAAAAGGCCACTATAGTCTTCTTAAATTGAAGAGAAAAATCCCAACAAAGGAACCAAATTAAAAAATAAAAGAAAGATTTTTGAAGCAACCACCCATTGAAGAAGCAAACTGTTACATCATTGATCATTAGTTCGAAAGCTAATGAAAGAATTTTCTATTCAATGATTCAACAATGGTCCATTACATTTGGCATCCCTACCAGAAACCGTACTCCCAGAATGAAAAAAGAAACGAAACCCAACAAGACATGACCTGTGATTCTTAACAATTAACAACACCTAGCCACCTAAGGTCTGTATGGTTTATGTAGGTGAAGGAAAAAATGGGAGAATGTATTTTCCATGAAATTTTAACAAAATAGGAGAATGTATCTTGACCTCAAAAATCAATTCATTCTTCGTGTGGAATATTTCAATTAATTACAAAGTCAGGCATCAATCAGTTGTAAAGCATCTCCAATACATCTCTGGCAATAGTCTCCATGTTCTTCTGATGTATACCACCCTCCTCAAAGGAATACATCAAATCAAAAGGAGAATGTTAGTTTAAAAAATTATGGATATGTAGAATGAAGACTTTGGAAGAAGGGTAGAGTCTTGAAGATTTACCATTCACATTAAGAAGCATAAATACTATAGTTAAATTCCACAAAGGAGGACTGTAAATAATGCATCAAGGGTGTGTATTAGTTATAAGTCAACAATAGGTTAAAAAAAACGGAGGATGAAAAGCAAGGTCAGACAAGGGAAATACTGTATACATAATTATTTCTGAGACCAAAGTTGTTGTGCACACAAAAAAAAGTTACTAACCCGATTCCAACCATGCTCTTCAAGTCATCATCCAAATATATCTTGATATATTTCTGAAATCAAACTTGTTATTTGGATCCAAGTGAACGTGTACATTTAAAAGAAATTATTATTTTAGAACAAATCAGATGCAGAGTAAAGCTTAATTAAAAAAAAAACTAGACTTGAATCATGAATGTTTACTGTGCTCTTAAATTTCATGGCCCTATTCTATATTTACTTGTTGAAATTCATGTTCATAGAAAGTGATTTCCTTGCCCCATTCTCCAGCTTGATCATTCTTATTTCCTCTTTCAATGGAAACCGTTATGTTATTAATTTTCCATGCCCAATGTTATTTTAATTCTTAAGATGTAATTTATGCCCTCATATTTTTAAAAAGTAGCCTCCAACTCATGAGAATAACGAACTAAATCTTCAACATAAATTTCTTCAGATCTTATTCAACTAAGATATTATCATTTCCAAGCACTCCAAAAACTTCCAACCATCGTTAATATTAATTATACTATTTATGTAATTGCTAATGTTCTAATAACCTTGACATATCAAAACAGAGAATGTTTCTTATAATTTGCCTAGTGAGTAAAACGTTTTGTTTGAAATTTAGCTCAAAGAAAAAAGGTCTATGTTATTTTAAGGTACCATTTTAAACTCTGGGTAAAGAGAATTATGGTTGTGCCCAGGGGTTGGCATATGCAAAGAAAGATCATGTCCTCTTAGCCAACAACCTATTTTGCAAAGTAGTGCATAAACAAGATTTAGGTCTCCAAAAACTAACTAGACTTCCCAATGCAACAAAGAAACAACACAGTGAGTTATAATCCCTCTACCTTCTTTTCTTACTTAGGGATGCATCCATACCCTTTTTAGCCTTTTATTATACAAAATAAAAGAAAAAAATAGACTTGAACCTTTCTTCAAAATATATGGGTTTTCAACTTTATCTTAAAATATTCTTCTACATTACTGTAAGAAAAGATAAAATGGCTTGAAACTTTGCAATACTAAGAATTCACTCTGAACCTTTATTTGTCGCAAATGTTTCCAAATGTCCATAGAGAGACAAAAAAATTTAGAAAAATCTGTAAGGTGACCAACTTCAAAACTCTGCGGTAGCTAAGAGGAGACACCTAAAATATAGCCATGTTAAAGGTTGACATCAATCAGGTCATGTGCAATCCCTGGGTGATTTAATAGCTTATATTCCCTTTGGTCATGGTTTCTTAAATAGTCTAATCCCACAAATCATAGATATGCTAACAGAGTGAAAAAATAAGAATACTTTTTATTTTTCTTTCTTTCCTTTTACTCCATGTTCTACCATTTAGTTTAGTACTCACGACAACAAAAAGTGTAGACATCAATATTTTTTAGTTGTCCATTCATGTCGTGAATATGAAAGGTATTGCCTACAACACTCACATGCATGCCAAGCAAAGTGATGTTAAAATTAAAATTCTAAAGAAACAAATGTGGTTTACCCAAATGTCTCCATTATTGAACGATGCAAATATTGTCGGGATACCAATTCAATTCTAACTAAACCACCACAATACCCCACTTCAATAGAACTGATAATTTAACACTCTGTCCCTAGCCGTGTCCAAGGTAGCTTTGAAAAATTTAACTTTGAAAGGCCACCCCTCGGGTCAATGGAAATCAACCATTGCATCTTTTTCTTGTCTTTGTCAACTACATTAGATTCAAAATTGGAAGAATATAACTTTCCATTTTAAAGTACTACCCTTCCTCATTCGATGAAATCACATATTCAAAGAACAAAAAGAAACCATATCGCTCAAATGTTATCTATCCATAAAGGGAAAACAAACTATGTGGTAGATAGACATAGTCAATAAGTCTTGGACAATAGATTAGTAAAAAATTGGAGCATACATATCTTGTTGAATTAAAAAGTGGAGCACCCTATAATAACATGAGGGGTGACACAGACAATCTGCCACACTATGGAAATCAGTAACTTGATCCAAAAGGGGTCTCAAGAATAGATTTTTCATACCTATCGATTATATTACCTAGCCTATTACTAGTTTTGAATCACCCAACTCATAAACTTGTGTAATACCATGTTCAACTACCAACCTTAACAGGATTGCTAAGGTCTTTCACTCTGCAATATTATTTAGAGAGGTAGATTACAACTCCTAGATTATCTCTCTTATGCAATTTAGAGAGGTAGATTAAGTGTTTCAAACTTTATGTAAACAAAAATATGTCAAGGGCTGAAAAATAAAATATCTGAAATATTGGGAAAATATCGCAAAATATCATTAAAATTAGAAAAATACATAAATATTAAAAAATAAAAAAATTATTTTAAAAATACAACAGGCAGGTGAGATTTTCAATTGTCTCACAATAATATCACCATATTTTCAAGTGACATTACTGTTGCCATGAAAAAATAAAAAAATCACAATAATATCATGATGTTTGCAACACTAGATTACACCTTCACCACCACATAATCCAGGGGTACCTTGGCAAGCACCAATAAAGAAAGGCCATGGATAAGTTTTATCAACCTCCAAATTGCAACCCACCTTGGAACTTTAACCATTGGAGTCTTTTTATGCCTTCATATAGGTATTTTATTTGATGATGTACCTGAAAAGGAGGGATCTCCTTGTCTACAAAATTGTTATTCCTTCTTTCTTGTCCAAATCATGGCCCTAGAGGCAATCAGGGGCAATGATATATGTTCTTTGATTGCTTTATCATCAAATAGTCCAACAATTAAGCCTCCTACCAAGTACACTATCCTCAAATAAAGGGATAATAGCACCCCATACCTCCTGAGCAAAAATACAAATGAACCAACATGTGGTCTATTGTTTCCCCTTCACATTTGCATAGAGTGAAAATTCCAGGACCCTACATTGCCCTATTTTGTAGAACCTCTCACGTCAAAACATTATTTGTTAGGGCCAACCACATAAAAATCTTGGATTTCATTGAATATTTAACTTTGCAAATCTTCCCCACCACCAAGCTACTACTACTGCTTCAACATCAAGGATAGCCTTCTACCACAAGCTAGTTGT
This sequence comes from Pinus tabuliformis, assembly GCA_031772625.1. NCBI lineage: Eukaryota > Viridiplantae > Streptophyta > Pinopsida > Pinales > Pinaceae > Pinus > Pinus tabuliformis. The sequence goes on along the minus strand of CM062815.1, from coordinate 755,415,241 downwards.
CAACATTCATATGGCAGGATTGTTGGACCATACTAAGGTATCACCCTCCACCTTCAATTTGATAGAAATCTGAGCTAACCTTTGAGTGTAATCCTTATGGGTCTGCATCTAAACCTTCCAATCTTAGAGACTAAGAATTCATCCATCCTTGTTGCCACTAGCCAGATACCTGTAATAGTTGGATTTGCAACACCAGCTAATACTAGTTTGTCTTTTTCATTCAATGTATTTAACATGTGCTACAGGAGATGATACTACCCCACACATCCCATCCAAGGATCTATCCCCAATATTACCTTCTCTTCATCCCACATTCTCCATGCAAGACAATTCCCAATAGAGAAGGATATGACTAGGCCTTCCCAGATAATCAAAGCATTAGATTTAATAACTGTTTGGGCTTTGAATTTAATATTCAAAAGCAAGTGGGTTAAGATATTTTTTCAATATAACATTATGCCAAATACCTTCACTGTTGATGATCCTCCACAGGATCTTAGCAGTTAATGCTTTGCCGAATCGATGTATAGTTTTTAAACCCCACCCACCAACAATCTTGATCTTGGTTATTTCTTCCAATTGACGAGAAATTCCATATTTTTCTCTCCTTCCTGTTCATGAAAATTAAAAACAACTTCTTATTATCTCTTCCAACATTCCAACAAGGATGCAGATTGAACCCATTTATGAAAACATTTACCAGTTTTCCCTCTATCAATATCACCCATGGAAATTGGAAGTTCAAAACTTTCATGCTGAGTGGAGTGAAAGAACAGAACAATATTAATTGCCCATTTTGTTGTTTCTACTCCATCAACAAAAGATTGTCTTGAAAATTTGAAACCATCCCTAGAATGACAAAAGAAACTAGCCCCAACAAGACATGACCTGTGATTCTTAACAATTAACAACACTGGCCACATAAGGTCGATATGGCATATGCAAGTGAAGGAAAAAATGGGAGAATTTATTTGCCATGAAATTTTAAGAAAACATGAGAGTGTATCTTGACCTCGAAAATAAATTCATTCTTTGTATGGAATATTTCAATCAATTACAAAGTCAAGCATCAATCAGCTGTAAAGCATCTCCAATACATCTTTGGCAGAAGTCTTCATGTTCTTCTCATATATACACACTTGCTTCACCATGTCTTTTCAAAGCCAGAAGTTGTTTTAAGAAGTTATTCTCACAAGTAAAGCGGGAGCATCTTGGCGGGGTAAGTGTCATTTTTTGTAGCAAAGGAAAACTTTTGAACAGGAAACCTATTAGAGCAATTTTCTTCTTATCAAAATTTGAAATTTTCATTAAAACCACTTTCAAACTATTGAGTGAAAGGGTTAAACTTAATGCCTCCAGGCTTATTGCATGGTTCTGCAATCAAAACTTAGTACGATAAATCTCCCTATATAATAAAATTATGTTGTTCAAAACACTATTAAAATGATGATATTAAGACAATGACTAACCTTAAAACATTTAATTTCTATTGAGAGCTCCTCAAGAGAGACCAAACTTTCCATAACTGCGAGAGAAGGTGCTTGTCTACCAAGGCCATGAAGGGAAACTTTCTTCAGCGAGTTTGTAACAGAAAATCCTTTAAATACATTAAGCTTCATTGTAGACAGATGCAAAGACCCATAAGACTTGATATCCAACATTGACATCCTAGGAAAATTATGCACTATGGCATTTACCAGCCTTGGGAATTTCACTCTCACTGAGATTTCACACTCAACCCTAGTGAAATCCATACACTAGAGATTGGCTGCAAAAATTTTCACAATGCTCATCTCTGTACAGTGTTGAATTGTCAAATTTTCAAGAAGAGGGAATTTTTCTACAAGGTTTTAAAGTGTATCATCATTTGTATAGATGAATGACAAAGAATAGGTTAAAGGCATCTAAAAACACTAAAGTAGAGAGCCACTCGTGTGAAGAAAAACCACTGGAGCTTCAATGATGTTAGGGATTTGCAAGAAAAAAGAGAACTTGGAACATCCACGAAACTACCAGTCAAAATATTGTTGAGAGAGATTTGTTTCACTCTTTTTGAAGATGAGGATTGAACCCATTTCTGATTTTTTTTTACCAATTTTCCCTCTATCAATATCACCCATGGAAGCTAAAAGTTCAAAACTTTCAAGATGAGTAGAGTGAAATAAAAGAGCAATATTAATTGTTCATTTTTTTGTTTCAGCTTCATAAGCAAAAGATTGGCTGGCAAATTAGAGATGGGGTGATAAAGTGCAGAGGTATCGACATCTCCTTGATAACACAGTACAACAAGTTGCATCTCTTAAAGAAAGTTTTGAGAGAATGTACGAAGGGAGTATGTTGTCTGGCTAAGCACTTAGTCTGTCACTTGCCATTGTTTCACTTCTTAGAGATGAGGTGGGTTGAAAATGTAGAGGGATTCCTAATGTGAGCAGAGTATGGACAAGTGTTTTACGTGAAGTTAATTGAACATTGTGTCATGCTAGTGCTGCCTCATGAATCGACTCGTTGTGTATGCCCATGTTGAGAAAAACCTCCAAAACTGAAAAATCTCCAAAAATATATGCTGCACTATATGATGTTTGTGATGATCCATACTATTGTACTTGTGTTTTTCCATCTGAACTATCCTCTACCTCGCTTCCCTATCACAGGTCACCCATGGCCACATCAAATAGTAGTGCTTCCCCTCCACAAATGCTCTGTCAGGGGGATTCACTCTGGTAGCTAGCCATCCTTCCGAATGAGTAACAAATAATCAAAAATTGCAAATTGCAAATCAGGGATATGGATGGATAGTCATTCGCATATTCCCAAAACAGGAGCTGGGGGTATGTCTATATGTTGAGTAGAAAGGTTGTGCAGACGCAAAACCGGAACAAGGTTTGGTTATTGGATGCATATATGTTGAGTAGAAATGTTGTGCATGGAAGATTTCATAACTAATTAATACATGTCAAATCAATCTGATGGCCCAAATTATTTCCATCATCTAACACCCAAATCAATGACACAGGAAGACATAGGTGGCATGGGGGGGGAGTTCTTTTCAGAAAGAACGCCTATGACGTAATGAGACAAAAAATAAATAAACATGAAAAGCTTAAAAAAGAAAAGAAAAAATTGAAATGACCACCCAAAGCAAGTTCTCTCTTCAATAAAAATTCAATCTCCATTCCCTCAATTGTTTTCCCTTTCATTGTTAAGTGTTCAACCATTTATTGTTCAAGTATATTTCCAAAAATAACATTGAGTGTGAAAGTGGAAACCAAGTTTTATAGAAAATTATTATCTTTCTTATGTTTGTGTATGAAATAGATGTGATATGTTCATCAACTATGCATTTTCTTGTTTTTTATAACTTTGGTGCTAACATAGATGCTTCTTGTGAGATCATTGCTTGCTTCCTAATTTAAAAAATTGATTCTATCTAAATATTTGCAATTCACCATTATTCTAGCCACAAGAGTCTAATTATGTAACAATTCATAAGATGTAAGTGTCTAGTTTTTGTTTTTTACACGTAATAATACTTAACCACATTAACTTCCACTCTTTTGAAACTATTAATATCCTTCAACTTTTCAGTACTAGTTTCTTTATATAAAGAATTATTATATTCTCAACACAAAAATACTATCATTTAAATCCGAGTCAAAAACTAATTTCTGAATTCTTGGACAAATGGCCTTACTACATTCCATGTGCTTTGAGTTCACATTTTTTTAACTTTGATACGAATGCATTAAACTTGGTTTCACAATGATTAAAGTCCTATCCTTGATGCTTAATGTTACTAATCCAACTCGGGTTCTATTATTTGATAACTTCATCAACTATCTGAATTTGCCTTTGCAAGTATTTCCATGCTTATGTACTCAAGCATCACTATTCTTTCAAGAGATTCTACTTTCATTCAAGTGACTTTTTAGTTTGGTAATCAATATGATTTGATCCAAAATCAAGTGCTTTGCTCCCATCGATTTGTTTTATATAATTATAAATTTTTGATTTTAATAATTCATTCAATTTCTAATCTACTCCAATAATGTTAGTGTTTTAGAACTAACCTTGTATGGCCATTATCTATTAATAAATTTATTTTATCAAAATTTTCTTTCACATCCATTAATTCAAAAAATTTCCAATGCGCATATTACCCTTTTTTTGGGCTGGTTATTTTCAATTAATATTTTAAATTCATCACTTACTTTGCTTCACATTCCTCTTCTATGATTTACACTTTAGGAATAGTGGGATTTATGCTTCTCATTCCTCTCTTATGATTTACACTTTAGGAATAGTGAGATTTAGAATTAAAGAAAATGATAAAGTTGAACTCTTAAATTCTTTATTGATTTTGTTAATTATTTTTTTAAAATATCAAATTTTGTTTTGTAAATTTTGCTACTGGATCACTAAGTTACTATTTTTCTTTATACGCTTAGCTAACCCTTTATCTTGAATATGTTTAGTGGAGAGTATTTTAATTTCTGGTCAAATTACTTTGATTTTTGTTTCTTTTGTTTATGACAAAAAAAATTGTCTAATATTTGGATATTTTTTTTATTATTTTTTTTTTAAATATTTTTTGAAATTTTAAAAAATCAAAGCATTAATTTTTTGATTGGTTACAAAGGTTGATTGAACTAATTACTTATGGTTGGATGTGACGTTTACTTAAAAAAATAATAAAATGAAATAAAAATTTGACACCTAAGGTGATTAGATTTCACAATAAGATTTTTTTGATTTTTTTTTTATTTAATTAGAGAAAAAAAATAACTAAAAATTTTCAAATATTCTTTCCAATCTGGACAAAAGTAAATGTAAATTTAAATATATAATGTCATGCCAAAAAATAAATAGAAGAATATAATAATATAAACATATTATACAAAAGTATGAGCTTATTATACCAATGCAAAGTCACATAGTTCATACAGTTGCAAATTATTAATTCCAATGTATCTCTTCCCTTGCTTTGTATTGTCATTGTTTAGTGTTTTTGGTGGATGTCATATACTATATCTGTCTCAAACCTACCACCTTTAATGTTGCCCTTTCTTAGATGTTGTATTTTCTTGATAAAACCCTAAAGTATTAGCTATCAATGGAAACTAGTTTCATCTTTTTGGACTTCAAAGCTTCTTTCACATCCTTGGGGATTCTAGGTAAGATATCTTCAGGTCTTAGTATTATTTTTTAAGCGATTTTATATTTTGAGGTCATACTAAAAACTAGAACAGAGAGACCATTAATCATGGTTGCACTTACAAAGGTAGATGCATTATTGTTCTAAAACCCTATGTAAATGTTATCCATTCTTTCATGTTACCTCAAGAATATTTTACTTGATGTGATTTTGTGTTTGTTGTCTAATATCTTCTTCTCCAGTGTTAGAAACTTCAAAGACTCTGGCAAAATTTAATGCAAGTAAGCAATTAACTTATGATTTCTCCATGTTTCAGGTAACAACCCATATATTTTATGCTTTCCAAATACTAATTTTACTAGGAGCCCAATACAAATATTATCCATTCTTTCATGTTACCTCAAGAATAATTTACTTGATTTGATTTTGTGTTTGTTGTCTAATAGCTTCTTCTCTAGTGTTAGAAACTTCAAAGACTCTGGAAAAAGCTAATGCAGGTAAGCAATTAACTTACGATTTTCTCTAATTTTCATGTAACAACGCCATATATTTTACGCTTTCCAACTATTATCTAATTATTTATTTTTATACTTTGATTTTTACAAGGAAGACGCATTACACCTATATGTTTGACGTCACTTATTCTATCTCTAAACTTTAAATCTTCCTAGAAGAAACACTGATTTCTTTAGTTTTCTTTTGAAATTTGAAGCATTTTATATTTTGATATTTTTTATAGAGATGTTGCCTCTAATTTCTTGCTAGAAAAGTGTCCCCGACTTAATTTAGTTTTCTTTTAGAGTACCAAATATTTTATGTTTACTTAATCTTATTGAGATAATACATAGTTTCTTTAAAAAAAAATTGGTTATTTTGCTTTTGGAATTAAAAATTTATTGGAAAATCTCCGGTTTATGTAAGTTTGCTTCTAAATTAGAAAATATTTGATGTTTTCTTAGTCTTACAGAGAGAATGCATAATTTTTTTCTGATTTATTTTTTGTTATTCAACCATTTAAAAGAAAAGAAAAAATCATCTCTCTAGTACAAATTTACTAGTGAAACAAACTATATATTATGAGCCAAATTTCATGTGTGTAGAAGAAATATTATGCTCTTTGCACAACACACATTCCCTCTACACACTTGTCTCCCGCACTTCCATGATCCACTCTTAGACATTTTTCTTAGTTTTTATTCCCTCTTTTTATGAAAGAGAAAAACTTAAATACATATACATACACAAAAATATAAATTATATAAAAATATTAAACAAGTAAAAATATAATAATTATTACTTGACAATATAAATTATAATAAATATATATAGATTTATTTTTATTACAAAAAAATTCTAATTATCATTCATATATTTATATATATTTGTTTAATTTTCCGTTCTATTGATTTTAATGTTTTATTTTGAATATCTACAAAATTGTATATCTACATAGAAAATAGATAAATTCTCACACATATATAATTGATATTAAAATAATATAATTTTATGATTGTAAATTCTTGTTTCATTCTTGTTTCCCTATTTTTTTTTAATTTTTCATTTCAAATTATTATTATTTTGGCATTCTATTTTTGGACTTTAAAGCTAGTCGGATGAGGCTAACTAATTTGTTAGTTTATTTTATAGGCCAGCAAATAGTTTATCTTTTCTTATTTTTATTCCATGACTTAGTTTAATTTTCTTTTAGAGTACCAAATCTTTTATGTTTGCTTAATCTTATTGAGATAATACATAGTTTCTTTCTTATTTGTTTTTAGTTATTTTATTGTTGGACTTTAAAGTCAACCTAAACATTGAAGAAAGTCCCTCATTTATCTAGTTTTTTTCTAAAGTAACAAATATTTGATGTAAGAAAGTCCCTAGTTTATCTAATTTTTTTTTCTAAAGTAGAAAATATTTGATGTAAGAAAGTCCCTAGTTTATTTAGTTTTTTTTTTTTTTTTCTAAAGTAGCCAATATTTGATGTTTTCTTAGTCTTATAGAGAGAATGCATAATTTATTTTCCAATTTATTTTTCGTTAATGAAACCCTTTAAAACAAAATAAAAATCTTCTTTCCCTTACAAATTTACTAGTGTGCGGTAGCCACAAGTAAGTTTATGTTCTTTGTTGGCAACATTCACATTTCCCTTCTTCACTTTTTAGACATTTTTCTTAGTTTTTATTCCCTCTATTAGAGTGAAAAACTTACATACATACACATGCATTAAAATATAAATTTATCTTTTGATGAAAAATATTATTATTATTTGGCCCACGGGATGTTGCTCAATTGGCGATGGGAGTCTTATGAAGTATTATGTAAAACTTTGAGATTCAAGGGTAGCAATATATATTATTTGAAAAAAAAATAATACAACTTAAAAATTTATCTCACCTTCAAGATATATATATATATATATATATATATATATATATATATATATATATATATATATATATATATATATATATATATATATATATATTGATTGTACAAAGATGGACCCATTAGAACTTGTTTATACCACTTTTTTTCCACAATTCTCACCAAGTATAACATGTCCCCTAACATTTGAACCTGCCACAACTAGGAACACAAACTTGTGCCCAACACTTAGTTAAACTCCTTCGACTGAAATATATTAAAATAAATAAAAATATAATAATATTTTTCTTTTGAACAAAAATGCTTATGGGACCACCCAGTAGAACTTGTTTATACCACCTTTTTCCACAATTTTCACTAAGTATAACATGTCCCTTGACATTTGAACCTGCCAAAACTAGGAAGTTACACAAACATGTACCCAACAATTGTGTTAAACTCCTTCAACAAAAATATAATAATTAGTAATTGGAAATATAAATTAAAATAAATGCATATAGATTTATTTTATTATAAAAAATTATAATTATCATTCTCATATACATACAACTATTATGTATTAATATTTTTTAATTTTTGTTGTTGTTGTTTTTTTTTTTTTAATGTTGTGCATTTATAAAGAATATAGATAAATTCTCACATATATATAATTGATACTAAAATAATATAATTTTATAGTTGTAAATTCTTCTTTTATTTTTCTTTCTCTAAAATTTCTAAATTTTCATTTCATATTATTATTATTTTGTTATTATATTTTTGGACTTTAAAGCCGGATCGAAATTCGAAGCAAGTCCCTGGTTTATCTATTTTTTTTAATTTTTTATTTTCTAATGTAGAAATATTTGATGTTTTCTTATTTAATTTTCGTCACCGAACTTTAAAAAATAAAAATAAAAGTCAACTTTCTTACTATAGAATTTTGTTGTAGATTCAAACTATAGATTGCAATATGCTAAAACAATTGACTTGAATCTACTCTACTCATCAACGGAAACAAAATTTGATCAGTGAAATCATGAAGCAGAAAAAGGAAGAATTTCAATCACAAATAACACAATAATTTTATGGGGAAAGCCACAACAAAAAATCCATGCTATCTGTATATTGTATTAATCAGAAGTTCTGAGAATAAAATATAATGCTTGTTCAACTTGAATAATCTCTGCACAAGTACAATCTATCTCATTGCTTCACAAACTAGTGACAAAGGAAATCCTTTCTCTTACTAAATATCACATCGTAGCCATGGTCCTCCAACATGGAAACAAAAACCAAGTTCTTCTTGAAACCTGGAACATACATGACATCTTTTAATGTGAGGGGAGAACCATACTCCCTCTGAAAGTTAAAAGTGCTGATGTCGGTCACGCTATACCTCCTATCATCTTCCATCTCGATGTGCATTTGGAGGTCCTTCTCCTCCAAGTCATTGAAGAACTCTCTATTGTCATTCATATGGAACGGGGCTCCACTATCCAGGTACCACACACTGCCCATCACCGATGTCACGATGCAAGCGATGAGGGTGAAATCCAGTTCGAATTATGAAGCAAGAGATTAACATACCGCTCCTCCTAAGGGCTTCTTACTGGCCTTCTTGTGCGGAGACTTTGTGGCATAGTGTGCTAGCTCATGACAGTGAAAACATTTAATTTTCGACATGTCCTTCTTCTTTCCACCCTGATTGGAATATGATTTTGAAAGGGATGATTTCCCCTTCCCTTTCGTCGTCTTTCCAGGTAAGGCACAATTATCCTCATCATCATGCTTAGATGAAGATACATCTTTGGTGTTCCACCGAATATATTCTTCTACAAAGTCGAACAATAATCACTCCCACTCTGGTAGCTTCTCCCTCCCATTAACTGAGTCCTGGTAGTTTGTCAGCTCTTGGGAAGTCCTAGAAGTGCTAGGCTCACACTAATACAAAATGACTAATTAATTACTAAAAAGATAACTAAAATTTGCATATAAATGACCATTTTTCAGTCGGTGACCAATAGTAGTTAATTTACAGTATCTTATAACATGACCAAATTTTAGTCATTTTTAGCTTAACCATTAATTGGTTTCCTCAATTTTACCATCTAGTAGTATATTTAGTCATTAGTTTTTCATTGGTTTAGTCATAAATTGTTGCAATTAATGACCAAATAAATATGAACAAAATGTTGGTCATGTTATAAGATACTATAAATTCGCTAATAATAGTCATATATATGCAAATTTTAGTCATAATTTGAAACCAATTAATGACCAAAGAAATATGACTAAATTTTAGTCTTGTTATAAGATACTGTAAATTACCTACTAATAGTCGTATATATGCAAAATTTAGTCATCATTTTAATTAATAAATTATCATTTGCAGTAGTCATTTATATTTTTTGGTATTTTCATATTCATTATATAAACGAATGATTTAGTAGTTTCTATTGATTTCATTTCATTTCATTCATAATCATTATAAACGACTAATTTAGTCATATATTCATTTTATTCGTGTCCATCATTAATTAATATAAACTACTAATTTAGTAGTTTTAGATTGATTTTATGCATTCATTATTAATCAACATAAATTAATTAGTATGCTTTTGCGACTAAATTTTAAAAAAAATGCCATACAATGTGCATGTTTATCTAATATGTAACACAAAGTTACACATGTTAATTACAAGACTAAATAATATCAAGTGAAAATAAAAATAATTTCAACCATAAAAATTTTATTATATAAAATATCAAGTATTACAATATGAGTTTCCAACTTAATATCGGTTCGACTATAACTTACATATGAAATATGTTTTCAACATTTCAAAACATTATCACTGTGTTGCCAAAGCATTGCAAGTGAATTCACCAACTCTGAAGGCTTAACCATCAGTCTCTATGAGTGTGTCTTATGCAAGATTTTGGATTTAAGTGTTTCACTAGACAGATTCTATTCTCTCTGTGATTTTACATTTGTCGCTCTAGTGTTATTGTTCTCCTCTTTCTTCAATTGATGCTTCTTACCATCAATATTGAGTTCCTCTCCTAAAGATGAAAGAAGATACAATGCAGAGTATAAGACATGAAAGACGATGAATACTTGAATATAAAATAAAATAGACTATAAAAGATTTATACGACATATACCTTAGCATTTGATAATGGCCACTATGCGCACAGATGATCTATATAAACAAAAAAAATAAAACTTCACCATAGAAAATAACAACTTAGGAACTTAGTATTCAACCTTCAACAAAACCTTAGGCACAATCATACTAACTAAATTAGATGTTAAAAATATCAGACAATTGATAGCTTATGAAAATAAATGGAAAAAAAAAAGATCATTGTCAAAAATAGCCTTATTGCTTGTTCTAAAAGAGTCATGTTCCTTAAATTTGGATATTCTTTTTCCCACAGTAAAATTTCCTCGCTATTATGACCTATGTTTTTAGGATCATGAGATTGATCCAACATCATATTGGATTGTGGAGACAAAATGATTCAACTTTCCAAGATGAGTACCTCGGTTGAATGAAGGTGCTAGCCTTGAGTAGTGTCAAAACCTTAGGGAAGAAGAACACTAAGGCCTAAGAAAATATATCATCATTTGTCCACTGAAAGAAAAAATTTCAATCCCATAATGGCCTCTGGGTGTACATTTCATTGGATGGATATCACACTCTGAGAGATGATTGTCTAATACAATGAGAAGTGTACATATATTGTCACAATGCCCCTCATAGTCAGACCCTCTAGTTGTGTCCTATAATATTAATCAGATTATACTATTTAATTATAAATTATGACTATTAGAAAATTATTAGTTTGAATAATTAATCTGAAATTGATTTTTTAGTATTTCTGTATACATGAAAATATTTGGAAAAAAGGTACTTTTTGTGACTAGTTAATTTTGAGTGAATCTAAATACACAAGAAATTATGGTGCCTCGGTGTTTCTCTAGCGATTATCTGCTCATTGTACCAATTTCTCCCATGTCCTCTACTGCTTTTGGTGAATTCCTCTTTGATGATGTCTAATGCCAATGCAATGGACATTTATCCTCGATGTTTTTCTGAGCCAAAGGGAAGCTCCACAAGTAACAGCCAAAAATTAGCCCCAAATATAGTATTGGGGGCCAAAATGCAGTTTTTATATGACAACCAAGAAACACTCCACGTTAATCATCTTCCCTTTAATATTGATTAATAATTTCTTTGCATGATCATGTAATAATAAAGTGTCAAGTAGGGAATTTTAAAGTTATTCATCCATCAATATCACCTTTGAGAGTGCTTAGTAGTTAATACTTCATATTACACAAACAGCAGGTCACCAACTTCAAGGATAGTAATATAAACACAACAAAAATGAAATTAAAAGAAATGATAGGAAGTCAAATGCGACTAATCTTGAGTCAAGAAAATAACAAGACCTTCACATTAGCAAGGAATTCTTAGGCATTAAAACAAAAAAATCCTTCCATTGCATCATTTCCACCTTTTCTTTAATTTCTTTAATTGAGAACATAACTTTAAAAAAAATAGAGAAAAAAAAATCATTGAAAAGGGTCTCAAAATCCTAACAAATGCTCAAGTGATTGTTGTATCAATTAAACTGAAAGGAAATTATTTGATATGCTTTTAACTAGAGGAATATATTGAAGAATATGAAGCTTTCTCATCCCTTGGTTCTGATCAGATTGTAATCCGTGGGTTCCAAACAAGTAATGATCAATTTCCCTCCAAGATAGTTAAGAGATCACTTTGGAGAAGGACTTCTAGAAGCGTTTGGATAGTAGAAATGAAATTAACTAGGAGGAAAATGAAGCACTTTAGTAGGTGCTCCAAAATATTTGAACGCAACTGAAAATGATTTTATGCTCCCTCCACACATTTTAAAATAGAGCCCATTTATGTGCATCTCTTTTATTTTCCACCTTTTTGTAACATGTAATTATTTGATCAAGAATAGAGCATTCATAAATATTGTCATGAAAGAGGACTCTTCATAATCCTATTAAGTTGGGCTCTAATAAATAAATAATTTCATGTAGTGAATAAATATTACATGGTATATTTTAGCGATTAAAATGACAACTTTATTCTTAATATCATCACAACAAAAATAAATTCAACCCTAACTAGTTGGGATCTAACAAATCAAGAATTTCATGTAGTAAATTAAACTTACATGGTAGATCCCAATTATTTGCAATGAAAACTTTATTCTTCATATTATAACAACATAGATAAATTCAAGAGTACATACATATTTCCTTATTTGAGACAAACATTGAACACATTTCGAGATTTCATAGAAATATAATGATACGATTCACCTGTAGGACATGAGAAATCTATCTACATCTAGCACCTGTCACTGGACAATAGTGTTATTGAGACACCATCTCATGGCATTAGAATCATGTAGATAGATAGTGTTATAGAGATTCCTTGCAACACCTATTCAACACTACCTTTAAGCTTCAAATTCATCAATTGATTTACTTTAGTAGCAAATTCCAGTGGGATTTCATTAAATACAACCTGACAAAATCCATTTGATAGTTTTCGTTGCCTTCTTTGGATTTATCCCCCTGTGGAAATAGAATAACTGTCATTACCCAATTTTTGACGTACTTTCTTCATGTTCAACATGGACTATTGGGTTCTTCACGTGGAAAAGGTTGCGAATATTAGATGTATAATGGAAACAAGCATGCAATTCAAGGTTGCTCCTAAAGTCTCTTGGGTGAATTATAAAACACTATCTATTTAAAACATGATATATGGTAGTAACAAAAACCTACCCAAGTTCCCACTTAAGAATTCAAAATGTTGCAAATAGGAGATGTCTTAAACAATATCAACTATTATATTGCATAATCACACTAAAATAGACAAAGCTTTAAAATGTTGAAAAGTGTGAAAAAAATGGACTTGGAATATTATAGTTATGTCACAATGGATATAGCTATGTAAAATGTAACTTATATCTAAAACACGTAAATGTAACTTCTATAACTACATGAAATGTAACTTCTATATAAAAAATGGAGTTGGAATATTATAGTTATTTCGGGGTAGATATAGCCATGTGAAATGTAACTTCTATATAACATTCTAAATATCCTTTTTTCAGACATTTAAAAGACTAACATTTTTTATCTTCGGTTAATAACTTAATATTCCACCAAAAATAGTATTGAATTGGTTCTTCACGAACCAAGGGAAAATTTTAAACCAGTGTGAAAATGTTTTCTCATTCCCCTGCCATATTTTTGATATTTTATTTGTGTGTGATTTAAGCTAGTGTAATGTAACTTCTACATATTTGACAATTTAAATGCAAAAAATTACCTAGATTGAAGTTATACAATTAACATATGCACAATGAGATGCAATATGCAAGAGTTATAAGTAATATGATGGTGTTTACATGAAGACAAATTTTTTCTCATATCGTTAACTCTTATCTTATAGTTATTTTATAGTTGGTGATGGATATAGCCTTTAAAATTATGACCCATCCTTGTCATATTTTATATTTAATGATGGATATAGCTTTTAAAAGCATCAACCTTGTTCGTTATTTTATGTACGTTAAATTTAAATGGAAGTGATCATAATTTTATTCAATATTATCTTGTACAATTGGAAATAGAATGATGTGGGGATGATGTTTATAGTGATTTTCAAACTTGTTTTAATTACCTAAATTTAGCCTATTTAAAATAAATAAGGGTGGTGTTTCTAGTGATTTTCAAACTTGTTTTAATTACCTAAATTTAACCTATTTAAAGTAAATAGCTGCATTGACCATGTTATCTTCAAGTCAGTAACTTTGCTTGAGGGAATCTTCATGACATCCACCATCTCTGAAAATTATGAAATATTAGTAGTACCTTGCACTAAATAGACAATGTTGGCATATAATCTTTTATTGTGTTTTTTACTCCGTGTCACAAATTTATTGATATTTTATGATTCTTGGTTTCAATTTCCATGCTAAGACTGGATTCATCATGCCTGCTAGGATTTTTAGTTGTACACACATCATATTGCTCACTTCTAATTGTATAAAAAATAGAGAGTATGCACAATGACATGTAGTGACATGTGGGTGTCTTTTTACTCAATGATATGCTTGATTTTTTAACCCATTCCAATCCTACCACAGTGAAATTAAGAGAGACAAGGACACAAGAAGGATGATCAATAACTGAAATTAGAGACTTTAGAATGTAACTCAAATTGTAGATGAATGTCACGATAAGTATTTGTAGCTGCCTAGTCACTGATGAGCATCGAATCACACTGTGAAAAATTCCTTGCATTATGATGTTAGGTCCCTATAATACTAGTGATTCCCCCATTACTATTGTCATTGTATCCCTTATTGTTATTGTTGTACCACTATTGTTCCCATATTATTATTATTGTGCCCCATAGAATCCCACTATTGTGCCTTTATATTATGATTGTTAGGTTGGCTTAGTTATATTATGTCTCCTTAGACTCCTATATATAGAAAGGAGGTTTTGTCATTTGAATCATCCAAGAATTGTTTATTTGTGTAATGTAAAGGAGGTTGCCCCTCGAAGAGGCTGAATTCTAAGGCGATGATCTATCTTTTTATCTTTTTGTGAGCTGGTTTCCTAACATTTGGTATCAGAGCTTTGGATTCTAATGTTTCGCTTTTCCAAATTTGTCATCGTGGCATTTTCACTATAACATTTCTTCTGTGACATTTCAGAAGTGAAAAATAAAACCTATTTGAGAAAAAATTGCGCTGAACCTTGGGTCCGCATTTCAGAGCTTGTCTCACTATATTTTCAGAGATATGATCTGAGGAAGTTAGGGTTTTGCAAGCTCCAAAATTTAAACTAAAACAGGTCATCGTGGGATTTTCGATATAATTCTTTCGCTACGAAGTTTCAGAAGCTAAAACAAAAACTCATTTGAGAAGAAATTAGTCTAAATCTCGGATCCGAATTTCAGATCCTTTCTTTCTATTTTTTTAGAGATATAGTTTGAGGAAGTTAGGGTTTTTGCAGACCCTTGAATTACATTCCAAACATGTCACCTTGGGAAAATCGTCATAACTGTCTCTCTGAGCATCGGATTGAAAGTTCGTAAGAAGTTACAAAAAGAGGATGGACTGTAGTTTCTTGTATATATTTTTCAGATCCTAAGGTAAAAACAGTGACACGTGGCATTTCATAAAAGTTTGTTCTTTTGAAAAGGTATATAATCAGGTCATCTTGTGAGATTGTGCATAAATATTTCATTGAGAATCCAATTTTTATCAGACTAGTGGCATTGGAAGGAGGACACAGAGGGCTACTGCAGGTTGCAATTTTAGAACTAGAAGAGCTGAAATTACAGAAATACATTAGATTCAATATCAGGCTCCTACAAAGTGAAGAAAAAGGTGTGTATTTTTTTTTCAATTTTCGCATAAGCTTGGTTTGAAAGATTAGTTTGAAGGAATTCAAAGGGCATAGTGAAGCATTATTATCAGTAATTGATGGCCCGAAGAAAGAAAATGGAAACACCTAGTAAGAAACCGGAAAGCTCTAGCATGACTCATGCAGAAGAGGAAGAAATGCAACATGATATATCAAAATTACAAGACCAAGTACAACAAATGTCACTTGCACAAAAATTAACAGAAGCTAAGATGAATGATTTAAAGAAAGACGTAGAATCTAAGATGGATGGTTGAAAGAAAGGTGTAGAAGCTAAGATGGATGGTTTAAAGAAAGGCCTAGAAGTTAAGATGAATGGCGTGGAAGCTAAGATGGATGACGTGGAAGCTAAGATGGATGGTGTGGAAACTAAGATGGACGATTTGAAGACAGATTTGAAGACAGGCATGGAAGATTTGAAGACAAATTTGACAAAGTTTCTACAAGAAATGCTTACTAATGATGAAAGGGTAGTAAAGGAAACTCATGATGAGAAAAAAATAAATGTTAATCATGATTTCATAGAATCTAACATTAGATCGAAGAACCACCATGTTCCAAAGATAGATATGAGGAAGTTTGATTGCAAGGATCCTGGAACATGGATACTACAGATGGAGTAATTTTTTGATCTCCATAATGTGAAAAACACACAAACGTTACACATTGCAACTTTATATTTGGAACCAAATCAGTTTGTATGGTATCAATGGCTTTGCTCTCGTAAAAAAATTGTCACTTGGGTTATTTTTACGGATGAAATGATAGCACATTATGAAGATACAAAAAGAAACATTTTTTTAGCCAATTGATAAATCTCAAACAAAAGGGTTCAATGATGGAGCACATTGGGGACTTCCAAAAATTGAATATAAGGGTAAGAGTTATTCCAGAGGAGCATAGGATTGATATGTTCATAGGGGCTTTAAAAGATAACATCCAACATGAGGTTCGCCTTTGGGAACCAGATTCATTGGAGAAGGCATTCAGGTTGGCAAGAAAAATGGAAAGCAAAATTATGGCAACAAGGAAACCTACCACTCACAATCATAAAGATGGAAGTGTTGCTACCCCTAGCAATCCACAACCTACAAGGTTGACACCACAACAATTGGAAGAAAAAAGAGCAAAAGGGCTTTGTTACAGTTGTGATAGCAAATACACTAAAGGTCATAAATGTGTTGAGAAGAAATTATTTTACATAGATTGTGAAGAGAAGAAAGGGAACAAGAAACATCAAAAGAAGAGGATAAACACCAGGAAAAAAACCCCAGAGAAAGAAGAAATGAATCCGACCATATCTTGTAATGCATTGGATGGAATTACCACTGCTCAAACTATCAAGATAGAAGGGCATATCAAGAAGAAAAAGGTAATAGTGTTGATTGATTCGGGAAGTACCCATAATTTTATTCATTATAAGATAGCCAAAGAATTGAATTGCTTCCTATATCCAGCACCAGAGTGTCAAGTGATGGTTGCAAGTGGAGGAACCATAAATTGCTCAGGAAAGTGCCATAATATCAAGCTATCTATGGGAGAATATGTATTAAATAACCCAATGCTTTCCATTCCAATGGTGGTGTTGATGTTGTATTAGGAGTCCAATGGCTACAATCCTTGGGTACAGTAGCTTTTAATTTTCAAGAACTTTTCATGAAATTCTCTTCAGAAGGAAAGGAAGTTGACTTAAGGGGTATTGCAGGGAAACCGGGAAAGATAATCAACTCTAATGGAATGACAAAGCTTCTAAAGAAAGAACAATGACGCATAATTGCACAATTATGTTCACTAGATGTTCCCACATCGAAATTATCCATTTCTACAGATCTCCAAAAATTCTTGGACAATCATTCCAAGGTATTTGAGACTCCCGAAGGCCTCCCACCTATTTGTGATCATGATCATGCTATCAATTTGATTCCAAGAAGTGTTCCTCGAAACATCAGGCCTTACATATATCCCTATGTCCAAAAGAGTGAAATTGAATGTATGGTTGCAGAAATGCTAGAGGTTGGTATAATTCAACCTAGTCAAAGTTCTTTCTCTGCTCCAGTAGTATTGGTTCACAAGAAGGATGAATCATGGTGCATGTGTCCAGATTATAGGGAGCTTAACAAGCTCACTATTAAAGATAAATTTCTCATTCCTATCATTGATGAATTATTTGATGAATTACACGGATAAATTTACTTCACCAAGTTGGATCTTCATTCAGGATATCATCAAATCAGAATGAAGACTTACGACATTCCAAAAACAACATTTAAAACTCATGAGGGTCATTATGAATTTTTGGTCATGCCTTTTGGCCTTACTAATGCACCTTCTACATTTCAAGGTTTGATGAATTACATTTCGAAACCCTTCCTTAGAAAATTTGTGTTAGTATTTTTTGATGATATACTAATCTACAACAAGTCTTGGAAGGATCATGTCCAACATGTTGACATGGTGCTCAAACTATTGGAGGAGAAACAATTATACGCAAAAAGTCCAAATGTTTCTTTGGAGTACAAGAGGTGGAATATCTGGGTCATATTGTATCTCATGAAGGTGTTATGGCAGACCCTAGAAAAATTAAAACCATTAAGGAATGGAAAATCCCCACCCATAAAGCATCTACGAGGATTTCTTGGGTTGACAGGGTAATACCGCAAGTTTGTTAACAATTATGGGAGAATAACAACACCTCTAACAACATTACTGAAGAAAGATGCTTTCTCATGGACTCCAGAAGCAACGAAGGCCTTTGAACATCTTAAAGAGGCAATGTGCAAAGCACCAGTATTAGCTACACCGGACTTCACAAAAACCTTTATTATGGAATGTGATGCCTCAGGAAATGGAATTGGTGTTGTTTTAATGAAAAAAAAAGACCCATTGCTTTCGAAAGTCATCCAATCAAAGGAAATTATTTACACAAAACTATTTATGAGAAGGAAATGCTGGCAATACTACATGCACTTAAGAAATGGTGACCCTACCTAATGGGAAGACACTTCAAGGTAAAAACAGATCATGATAGTCTTAAATACTTTTTGGAACAAAGATTATCTTCAGAAGAGCAGCAAAAATGGGTCACAAAGATGTTGGGCTATGACTTTGAAATCATCTACAAAAAAGGGAAGCAAAATGTTGTGGCAGATGCACTCTCAAGAAAGGATGAGGATGTGGAAGCATTTCTTTGCGCCATTTCTATTATCCAACCAGATTGGATAAACGAATCAAGGGATGAATGGAAGAATGACGAGGAAGTGTGGGCACTCATTCAAAAGATACGACAAGATCCCAGTACATCTGGTACATTTAGCTGGAAAAATGATTCGTTATGGTACAAGGATCGGTTATACCTATGTAAGAATTCCCAAATCAAACAAAAGATTCTTAGGGAATTTCACACCTCTCCCTTGGGAGGGCACTCAAGATTTCTAAAAATCTACCACAGGGTAAAGAAGGATTTTTTTTGGGATGGATATTCAAAAGTTTTTGGTAGGAATGTTTGGTTTGCCAACAAAATAAAGTTGAAACAATTAAGACCCCATGACTATTACAACCCTTATCCATTCCAAACCAACATTGGTAGTAGGTTTCAATGGATTTTATCACAGGTTTACCCAAGTCTGAAGGAAAGAGTGTTATCATGGTGGTAGTTGACAGACTTACCAAGTATGCACACTTTTGTGCATTATCTCATCCATTTAAAGGGAGTACAATTTCTACTACATTTATGGAAACAATTCAAAAGCTACATGGAAACCCAAAGATTATTGTAAGCGACAGAGATCCCATTTTCATTGGAAATTTTTGGACAGAATTATTTTCTTGCCTTGGGACTGAGTTATCTCATAGCTCATCTTATCACCCTCAATCTGATGGGAAAATTGAGATAGTAAAAAAATGTTTGGAAGGATATCTTCGTTGCTTTGTATATGATAAACAAACGCAATGGGTCAAATGGTTTCCTCTGACTGAATGGTGGTATAACACTTCCTTCCATACTGCAACAAAAATGACCCCATTTATGGCACTTTATGGATATCATCCACCATCCATCACATCATATTTAAGAGAAAATTCTAGGGTTCAAGCAATGGAAGATCACATCGAGAATCGGCAACAAGTTCTCCAACTCTTAAAGGATTACCTTACCTTGGCGCACAATAGAATGAAACAACAGGCAGATCAACATCGCAGTGAAAGAATTTTTAATGTAGGTGATTGGGTATTCTTATGGCTACAACCATATAAACAAAGTTCCCTCAAGCAAGCTAAGAAGGATAATAAATTATCACCAAAGTATTATGGTTCATACAAGGTGTTGCAAAATATAGGTACTATGGCATACAAATTGGAATTTACTGCAGCTTCTTGAGTGCACCCAGTTTTCCATGTTCCATGCTTAAAGAAGGTTATAGGTGACAAGATTCTAGTTCAAACAATATTGCCAGAACTTGATGAGGAAGGAAAAATCATATTGGAACCTGAAGCAATCAAAGAAACAAGAACTCGACAGCTATGAAATCAATCTATTTCAGAGTATCTCATCAAGTGGAAGAACTTACCCGTTGAAGACTCCACATGGGAGGATGAGAATTTTATACAGAAGCACCCAAAAATACACAAGCGTTAAGGACAACACTTTTTTGAAGGAGAGGGGCATGTTAGGTCCCTATAATACTAGTGATTCCCCCATTACTATTGTCATTGTATCCCATATTGTTATTTTTGTACCCCTATTGTCCCCATGTTGTTATTATTATGCCCCATAGAATTCCACTATTGTTATTTTTGTGCCTTTATATTATTATTGTTAGGTTGGTTTGGTTATATTGTGTCCCCTTAGACTCCTATATATAGAAAGGAGGTTTTTTCATTTGAATCATCCAAGAATTGTTCATTTGTGTAATGTAAAGGAGTTTGCCCCCTCAAAGAGGCTGAATTCTAAGGCATTGATCTATCTTTTTATCTTTTTGTGAGCTGGTTTCCTAACATATGGGAATTTGGTTGCACATGCACTAATCCTCTGTAGTAGTTCCTTGACTTTCCTATATATATAATTTTAGAAAGAATCCTACTCCTGTAATTCTTCCCTATATCGATCATCTTTGTCCCCCTATTGATATTTATTTTTCAAGGCAATGAAATAGAACTCTCCCATTGCATCATCGCCTTTCAAAACAATGCTTGAGTATTTCCAGGTGATTTTCAAACCAATGTCTACTAAGGTCCATGAAATCCTTGATTTGTCTCCATCGCACAAAACTCTTTTTGTAATAAAATTATAAATCCCACATTTGCATTCCTCATGCCTCAAATACCAATTATTTAGAGTGTAATACTTTATCGTTGCTCCCTCGGTGCAATACATATCCACTATTGTGGCATGGAGATGATTGATGTCATAAAATGGTGCAGTGCATCCTTTAATATATGTCCCAGAACTCCTCTCGCTTCACAAAACTCCTCTCGTCTACAACAATAAGAGTCCTCTCAAACCGCTTGGTCTCTATTTCATTCATCCTAAAATAAGTGGATATTTCCATGGGTGAGAAAGTGTGCTTTGGGATTTAATAGAATGAGCTATCACTAAAAAAAAATATACAGTGCAGCATAATAGTTATCAACAAGAGGAACAAACCTACCAAGTTATTTCCTAACTAGATTAAGATACTCCTGAATTACTTCTTGTAATGAGCAAAAGATAACCTCAACTTCCTATAAAGTCTACTTATGCATGGTAGCAATGAAAACACTATAAAAAAACATCTACAAAAACGTTGGTCAATCTCTTCTTCTAGTCAAGGGCATGCCTAGCTTTTGAAAAGTATCAATAAAGTTAGGGTCCACCTCATCTAGGTTGCTCTTCTTCTTCTACTCTCTCTCTTTAGGTTTATAATAATAGAAAAGGTCTTGGAAATTGATGGGTGGGTAAAATTTATCAGACCATTTGGGTTCTTCCATTTTTAATCATTGTCTGTAAGATTGGATCTAAATTGCAAAAGCCATTCAGGTTCCTTCTTTTTAGTTGAAATTAACCTAATATTTGGAGATTTGTAAGGTTTAATGGATCTAAGTATATTCTACTTAAAATATAGTAACATGGTTTAAAATTGTAGGCATTGAGATCAAAATCTAAGGATGAAACAAAAAATATTTTATGCTCATGATTACAAGAAATTTGAATTTTATGTAACAAAATTTGAGGAAGGTCTAGTATTTGCATCCTACTAGAAAATTTTCTTGCATCACTCGAGCCCTTTGAATTTAGGCATGGTAGAGTCCATTACAAAAACAATCAACCACTAAAAAAAAGGGGGAAAAGAAAAAATAAAATTTCATGCATTTTGACCCTAGAAAAGTTAGGGAGGAGCGAACTGATCTATACAATAAGGACATGAAAATTGATTACTTGTCCATTGTCTTTTGATGAATTGTTGGCTGCAATCAAGATCTGGATTATCATAATCGTTAAACCCTTTGTACAATAAGGACATGAAAAATTCTTACTTGTGCATTGTCTTTTGATGAATCATTGGCTGCAATCAAGATTTAGATTATCATGATCATTAAACCCACAACTTTAGATGAAGTTTATGCTTTGATCATCTAAACCCTCAAATTGTTTACCCATAAGAACAAAAATCATCTTCAATAAAAAAAAGAACTCTCTAGAGTCCAAATTCATACCCATGTACAAATGGCCAAAACATCCACGCCCAATGACCTTGCCCTTCCTCCATCTAATCGTTAATGCTCTCCTAAGGTGTTTCCCATGCAAAATCCATATGGGGTTCAAATCCCGTGAAATCCATAGATCACGTTGATGGTCTTCCTTCTTCTGGCATTTCCAAGCAAATATCAACAAGACAAAGAAAAATGTTGCGATGTGATATTGTAATATGTGAATATTTTATTTGAACCCAACACTAAACTGGAAATGAAAAATAAAAGAAATATTTATAATGAAAAAAATAAAAGAAATATTTATAATATAAAATAAAATATATAAATTTCAATTGGGTTAAATGATTTATTTTTAATAAGAATTTGTTATTTTTGCGTAATACACTAAATTAAAAAGAAGAAGAAGAAGTTAAAAATGATATTGGGATGAGTGTAAACATTTAAATATGGCCTCAATTAATAATAAAAAGTTAAATTAATAAAAATAATAAAATTCAATTTGTTATATTTTGATTTTGTTATTAACTTGTGAATATGCTTTGTTACAATACCATGGGCCAATACTATGGTTTATCAATACTACAAGTCCAAAAACCATAACTTATTTCACAACCAAAATATTTTATAACAATATCAGAAGATTCTTAACCGTGGATATTCACCCCCACATTACGGTAGATATTATTAACTTGTAAAAAATAATCTTTGTTACAATGCCATGGATTATCAATACCACATGCCCAAAAAGCATAAATTATTTCACAATCAAAATATTTTATAACAATATGACAAGATTGCTAACCATGGATATTCACGCTCACTTTACCATGGATATTAACTTGTAAGTCAGATTTGTTACAATACCATGGGCCAATACCATGGCTTATCTATACCACATGCCAAAAAACCATAACTTATTTCATAGTAAAAATATTTTATTTTACAACATTTTTTTAATTGAATCTAAAAGGGAGAATGTTACAATTTGAGATATATCTAAACCCTCTATCCTCATGACTAATTCCCATAGAAATTAAATTAAGGTTTTAATAAAATTAAGCTAAGATGGATCTATGCCAGTTCTTTATATATATATCTAAAGAACCAACATAGATCCATCTTAGCAAAGGATCCAAGGGATGAGGGCAAGAAAATTGACTAATTATAATAGATTGTTGGGTTGTGTTATATATTCTTTCCACGACTAGACCACGTAGTTAACTCGGGGGTTTAGAAGTGGGGTGGAGCCCCCCCTTCGTTGTGCCGATTGTGTAGCGGGGGGAGTCACAGGGGGTTTGAGGGGTGTAGGTAACCCCACTCTATGGGGTTTAGGGCAGCGCTCTAGAAAATTTTGGTTTTGGACCCTATGTTAGGTTGGGCAGACTGACCTATGGTTTTGTGCATGATTTTTGCACATGGTTTTGGATGCGATAGTTTTCGGTCCATGGTTTTGGACCCAATGGTTTTCGGTCATCGGTATTTGATGCTTCGGCATGTATAAATATGTATTGTAACATTGAAAGGAACATAATTAAAAATCAAGCTGGTAGTCCTGGTATTGGGATCCAGAGGAAAATCTCTATGTGTATGTGTTTTATGTGTTATGCTCTCGCATTGTTTATTTTCTGTGTTTTTAGAATTCGTTTGCAGGTAATTTCTGAAGAGGCATGGATTGGTAAGAAACCCTCTCTTTCACATCTAAGGGTATTTGGATGTAATGCATATGTACATGTTCCAAAGGAGAAACGAACCAAGTTGGATAGTAAATCTGAAAAGTGCATCTTTATTGGGTATAAGGATGGTTTAAAGGGTTATAAGCTTTGGAACCCAGTAATAAGGAAGGTTGTGTATAGCTGAGATGTGGTGTTCAGAGAGGTGAAAGATGTTATTAAACATGAATTCCAACCAAAGGAACCTGAGAAGATAAAGTTTGAGCTAAAGGAGGAAGAATCAGACTCTACAACAGAGGAGGAATCAGAAGATGAAGAGCCACAAACTTTGGGTGTGAGAAGATCAGTTCGAGAAAGAAGGCAGCCAAAAAGGTATAGTCCATCTACTTTCTATTCAAATTTTGCTTTACCTGTTACTGATGATGATCCCAAAACTGTGAAGGAAGCAGTAGATTTAGAGGACGGAAAACTCTGGAAAGAGGCCATGGTTGATGAAATGGCATCTTTGCACAAAAATGGGGCTTGGGATCTAGTGGAGTTGCCGGCTGGAAGGAAACCCATTGGCAGAAAATGGGTGTTCAAAAAGAAGACAAATGCAGAAGACAAGGTGGAGAAATACAAAGCTCGGTTGGTAGCAAAAGGTTATTCCTAGGTGTCGGGAATTGATTTTGGTGAAATTTTTCCTCCTGTTGCCAAGGTAACTTCTATTGGATTACTTTTATCTGTTGCTATTGCTTTTGATTTTGAGGTAGAACAGATGGATGTGAAGACAACATTTCTTCACGGGGATCTAGAAGAGGAGATCTACATGAAGCAACCTGAAAGGCTTTGCAGTGAAGGGTAAGAAAGAACTGGTATGCAAGTTAAATAAGTCTTTGTATGGGTTAAAATAGTCACCAAGGATGTGGTATCAGAAATTTGATACATTTATACAGGGACTTGGCTTCACCAGAATCAAAGCAGATCACTGTGTGTATTTTGAATTAATTGGTTACCGTGTTATTTATTTGGTCTTGTATGTGGATGATATGTTGCTGGTTGGAAATGACAAAGAAATTATCCAGGATTTGAAGACCCATTTGTCCTCCAAATTTGACATGAAAGATCTTGGTGCTGCAAACTATATTTTGGGCATGGAAATTAAAAGAAATCGGACAAAAAGGAAGCTCTGGTTAAACCAGAGGAAGTATGTCGAGACAATATTGTAGAGGTTTAATATGCAGGATAGTAAATCGGTGAAGGTTCCTATTCTTGTAGGTGTAAAGTTATCTGCTGAACAATGTCCCAAGACACAAGAAGAGGAAGAGGACATGTCTCGTGTTCCATATGTAAGTGCAGTCAGTAGCTTGATGTATGTGATGGTTTTTACTAGACTAGACATTGCACATGCAGTGGGAGTACTGAGCAACTTCATGTCAAAACCAGGGAAGGAGCACTGGACAATAATGAGGTGGGTTTTCAGGTATTTGCGTGGCACTAGTGATTAAGGTTTGTGCTACCAAGGAAGACCAGGATTGGACAGAGTGTTGGATATTCGTGGCTTTTTTGATGTAGGCTGGGCTGGAGATCTGGATTAGAGAAGATATACAACTGGGTATGTGTTTAACCTATTTGGAGGTGCAGTCTATTGGATGAGTAAGAAACAATCTATAGTGGCACTATCAACTACAGAGGAAGAATACATGGCAACCACTCATGCAATCATGGAAGAAATTTGGTTGCAAAGATTGTGTTTAAATATGGGGTTAGTACAGGGAGCTATAAGGATAGACTGTGACAACCAAAGTGCAATTTTCTTGGCAAAGAACCCTACATATCATTCAAAGACAAAGCACATTGATGTTCAGTATCACTTTGTGAGGGATATGATAGAAGAAAAAAAGGTGTTGCTGGTAAAGGTGGACACTTTGAAGAATACTACAAATGCATTGACAAAAGCTATGAGCTCTGAGAAGTTCTCTTGGTGTAGAGAAATAATGGGCATTGTAGGGCTGGATAAATGACTAAGCTCTCTTGTTTCCTCCTGTGGAAAGAAAACAACAAGTGGGAGAATGTTGGGTTGTGTTATATTCTTTCCACGACTAGCCCATGTAGTTAACCGGGGGGTTAGAAGTGGGGTGGAGCCCCCCCTTTGTTTCACTGATTGCATAGCGAGGGGAGTCACAGGGGGTTTGAGGGGTGCAGGTAACCCCACTCTATGGACCCTATGTTAGGTTGGGTGGACCGACCTATGGTTTTGTGTGTGATTTTCGCACATGGTTTTGCATGCGATGGTTTTTGGTCCATAGTTTTGGACGCGATGGTTTTCGGTTCATGGTATTGGATGCTTAGGCATGTATAAATATGTATTGTGACATTGAAAGGAACATAATGAAAAATCAAGCTGGTAGTCCCGGTTTTGGGATCTAGGGGAAAATCTCTATGTATATGTGTTTTATGTGTTATTCTCTCGCATTATTTATTTTCTGCGTTTTTAGAATTCGTATGCAGGTAATTTTTGTACGGGGTTAAAACCTACATAGATTAATATAGTTCATGAAATTTTAAAGTTTTACAACCAATTAAGTTTTTTTTTTTAATTTAGATAATTTCTTAAATACAATACAATGTGATCAAATTTAAGAGAGAGTTGGGGAGGGGGAAGAGAGAGAAAGGGAGATAGTGAAAAAGTTAGAGGGCAGAGAGAGAGAGAAATAGAGAGTGACGGGGGAGAGAGAGTGAGGTGGGAGAGAGGGAGCATTAGGAAGGAAGAGAGAAGAGAGAGAGAGAGAAAGAGATGGAGTTGGAGTGGGAGAGAGAGGGAGGAAAGAACAAAGACATAGAGAGATAGAGGTGGAGAGAGAGGGGTGCGAATGGAGATATGGAGAGAGAGTGAGGGAGAGAGGAGAGGGGGGAAGAGAAATAATAGGAGAGGATAGAGATAGGGAGAGAAGGGGAAGGGAGAGAGATGGAGACATAGAGATGGAGAAGGACAGGGAGGGGGGAGATAGTGATAGAGTTGGAGATAAGAGAGAGAGAGATAGGGAGAGTGATTTGGGGGGAGATAGAGGGAGGTGGGAGATAAGGGATAGAGAGGAAGGAATGTAGACATGAGGAGAGAGATATGGAATTGGAGGGGGTAGGAGAGGGAGGGAACAAGAAAAACATAGAGTGAGAAAGGTGGAGAGAGAGGGGGGGTGACAAGGGAGTCATGGAGAGAGAGTGAGGGAGATAGGGGAGCAGTATAGAATAGAGACAATGATATAGATACAAAGGGAGAGAAGGGGAAGAGAGAGATGGATAGACAATGGGAAGAGAGGGAGAGAGACTGAGTGTATGTTTGGGGGTTGACATAGAGAGAGGGAATAACGAAGAGACACAACTAAAAACATAGATATTATATAGTATTATATAACCAACCTAGATCCATATTAACCCTATAACCATCAAGTGCTGAGAGAGATCCAATCTCTCGAGGTGCAAAAATTTTCTCAAGTTTTGCACTAGACAAAAAAGTTTGCACCTCGAGAGATTGGATCACTCTCGGTGCTTGATAGATCCGGGGTTAAGATGGATATAGTTCATTTAATATGAAATTAAAGTAGTTTTTATTTGATATTATAGTCTTAAAAAATAAAATTTCTCTTCAAATTAATTTCAAATTGGAACTAGATCCAATTAGATTCAATGAATAGATTTTTTAAAAATACATAAAATAAACATTTTTATTAAAAAAAATATTTTTAAAATTACAAATTATTAGAGATAAATAATGCAAAGTTGGCTCACCTATACACCATGTGAGGATGAAGAAGTTTTTAAGGAAGGATAACCTTTCAACCAATCTTTAATAACCTTTCAATCCCCTGTCACTTGTAAGTTTAGATTGCTTGACAGAATTAAGATGACTAACATAAAAAACTGATTCATATTGTTGTAGTACTTGTTAGGTAGTTGTATTTTTTGTTCTTAGACTAAATTAGTCCTTTTGGTTGGCAATGCTTCATCACCGATTCCATAGAACAAGTTGTACTCGTTTACTTAACAAGTTGGAATTTTTGGTTTCATTTGATAAACCCTAAGAATGATAAGGATGCTTTCACCACTCTTCACAAGCCCGGATGGCCCATGAGATCATAACTGTTCACAGGATCCGAGATCGATCCCCATCTGCCACTGGTCAGTGGTGATGGAAGAGTCCATGG
The DNA here is from genome assembly GCA_031772625.1 of Pinus tabuliformis. Classification (NCBI taxonomy): domain Eukaryota; kingdom Viridiplantae; phylum Streptophyta; class Pinopsida; order Pinales; family Pinaceae; genus Pinus; species Pinus tabuliformis. Next base: position 755,386,681 of record CM062815.1, on the reverse strand, counting down.
AAACTGCGATGAAGCACCCTCTAAAGTCATCATCATAGTGTTGACGTTGGAGGAGGAAGTGGAGGTGGAGGCCGATGGCGTTGGATTAGGAATAGAGGCAGAGGCCGATGACATCCAATTATGAAGCGACCCTGCAGGCATATAAACAACAATAGTTTCAAGGAATTCCTCGTTGTGCGTGAAACAAATCAAGGTGACGCATAGCCTCGGCATCATCCTTTGAAATTACAACGGAGAAGCGACATGCTCTACACTACTTGTGATGGTGGGGATCTATTTTTTAGTTTTTCTTATGCCTTCTATAGCGCGTGATTCAGATTTCGTGAGGGAGCAAGAGCCACCTCCAGGCTCCACTCATTAACACTCATAATAAAAGCAGTGACCACACCGCACTGACGGAAGCCACCGATCGGGTGACCTAGCTGCAGACCCGCAACAACCCGAAGAAACCGAATTACTTCTAGTGTCAGATCAAAGCACTTTCGATGCCAACATATTAGGTGAGAATATCTCTCTTGTTCTATTTCGTTCCAGCCAATCTTAGTCAACAAATATGGAGGGGGCTAGCTGCTCAAATTCATAGACGTGGACAGGCCACTTCATGCCTTGAGTCTACTTTTTGGGTTTTGGAAGCCATATTTATTGTTACGTGGATCCTCAAAATTCATGGTATCACTGTCAACAAATTGAAACTACTTCTCTTAAAATTTACAGCACATAAATTCTAGACCAATATTATATCGAAATTGAAATGGAAATCGCTTCTTATGATCGTTGTTGAAACTTATAGTACACAAATGCCAATTTATTACATATGCCAATGAATATACATCAAATTCCTATGGTTGAAAATTTATAACATATATATCTAAATTTATTCTATTGAAGAAAAAAAACTAAACTAAAATTTAAATTTAAATAGTTTCTTATTAAACATATAGGATTTCAATCCGAATTTCTCCAACATTGAAAATATTTAATAGAAACATTGTGTTTTATCTTAAAAATTAAAGTCTTTTTTGGTTGGAAATTTATCTTAAAATTGAAAATATTAAATATAAAAAACTTCGAATCTTTGTTTTTTATTTTTGTAAATTTAGACATCAATAACTATGCTATCATAATATTAATTTATATATATGAGTAAATAAAAATCAATAAGTTCCCTTTTTATTTTTGTAAATTTAGACATCAATGAATGTGCTATCATAATATTAATTCATATATATATTTAAGTGAGTAAATAAAAATCAATGAGCGCTCCGAGTGATAATAACCCGACTGTAGGTTTGAGTCCCGCGGTTAAATTTGATGGATTTTCTTCCTCATCAGGGAATTTATTTATAATAGTGATTTATTCGTTTATTTATTTTAGCTTCGTTTATTGCTAAGGTAACTCATAGTGCAATTCTTTTCAAGTGCAATTCTTTTTGAGATCTTTTTTTGGTGTTGTTATAATTTGATAATAATATTTGAGAAATTTGTTTTGTAATTTTAAAAATATGTAAATAAAAATATAAAATTTATTTTGAATTTTTTTGTTAAGTGAATATAAAAATAGTGATGTTTTTGAGTATAAAAGGAACTCACAAAATTTTTGGAAATATCGTATTTCTTAGCAGTGTGCTTTCTGTTTTTTTTATTCTTAAATCCATTTAATTTTTTGAATTTCTGAAATATAACTTTTAAAAGGAAAAAAAAATTCTATTAAATATTGTTTTGGTTAGACAATTTTGATGACAAAAGTAATAAAGAAAGTTTTTTTTTACTTTTTTTAGAATTGTTTATTTTTTTTGACGTTTAATTCAAAAGAAAAAAAAAACTTTTTTGTTTTTGTTTTTATTTTTTAATTTAGTTAAAATGTTTCGAATATTCTAAATTTTGTAACATAAATTACCAGTAAAAATAATTTGGTGAGATTGACTTGAGTTTCTAACTTTTGACCACTATTATTTAACAATCATATCTTATGAATCTAGTGCATTGAGCACCCTAAAAATATATTAAAAATCACGTGAAAACAATATAAAAATAAAAACGTCATAAAAATTGCTCTGCCGTCATAAGAGATAAGGAGTCCACCAGACCTTTTGAAAAACAAAAGTTGAATAGTCGCGTAACTTAAATGATGTCAGTGCATAGAAATAAAATGAATATAATATACATTTCAAAAGTTCCAGTCTGTCAAGTATCAAAGTTCCTTCCGTCGTCGGCAACCTTGACTAAAATGTACATTTTAGCAAAATAATTAGAACCAAAATGCGCCACATAGTCGAAGTTTAATCACGATGAATGTAATTCTGATCACGCACTTGTTTATATTGCAATTTTTGGGAAACTTTTTAGGTGAGTTTTTCGGTTCAAAATCTGGCAGTAATTTATTGGAATAGCAAGTTTGATAGCTAGTTTCTGCACAATCAAAGCGTTCTAGGGTTTTTCAGGGTGCTGAATCCAAATATACAGTTAAAAAACCATTTTAAATAATACAAATCAAGATTTAACCTCAATTTTTTCCGCCAGATTCTGTCACCGGAATCTCCAAAAAATCACATTATAGACAACTCCTTTTATAAGTCAAAATAAGAATGGACCCACCTTCCCCTTGCTTATTCCCTCCACTCCCATTAATACTATGATCTCAAAAAACTATGGGTCTAAAAAGCTGAAAGTCACAAAACCACCCACCCTAAAATGGATATTTTTTCTAGTAAATCTAATAGTTAAGAGCATCTATTTTCTCTTAAAAAAAATTAGTAAATCAACACCTAAAATATAGAATATATATGCTTTTATAAATTTAATAGTCAAATCTTTGAAAAGGAAATGAGTCTCTTCATAAATTCAAGAGTCAAATCCCTGCAGAGAAATGGGCCAGTGTCATAGATACGTCCCTTAATAATCAAATCCCTACTAAGGTACCTTGTTGCACACGTAAAAAAAATCTCACACATCATTTGGTAAATCTCATACATCAATTTGGATAATAATAATATTATTGTTGGGATATGTTTTTTCAAATCATGTGCGTGTAGATATCCCATTCACACCGCGTGTCCTTGCTTCCATGAACTTTCGTGGAGAATTCTAATCGTCGACTTTCTGCTCAAGTCGTTGATGTCATGCGTTGATTTTCCCTTCATATATGGTTATTCAGAATATATGCCATGAACATCGCAAAAAAATGGAATCTTGGAGAAGAAATTGCGTTTCTCCTGGTTTTCTAACACCATGTGTCGGCAGCCTCACTGTCCTGGCCTTCTTCTCCCTGGTCATGCCAGTTTTGCCTACCACTTTTGTCTTCGACGGCTTCAATGGAACCAACTTGATCTTGGAGGCTGGTGCTTCACTCACCCCCTCTCAGTCTGCGCTGGCCCTTACAAATCACACGCGCTTTATGCTCGGCCGGGCGCTGTATTCGATCCCTGTTCAAATGAAAAACAATGGGACGCTTTCCTCCTTCAGCACTACCTTCGTTTTCAGCATGGTCCCGCCCCCATCTAACGCAGGCGGGAATGGAATGGCCTTCATCATCACGCCCTACACATCTCCAATGGACGCTGTACCGGCCCAGTATCTGGGCTTGCTTAACAACACCAGCAACGGGCAGCCATACAATCACTTGTTCGCAGTGGAGTTCGATACAACCAGGAATGTGGAATTCAATGACCCCGACGACAACCACGTGGGCGTGGACATCAACAACCTCATATCCATGCAGATCGAGACGGCCGGCTATTGGAAAGGTGAAGACTTTCAGGAATTGAGCCTCAAGAGCGGACGCAACATACAGGCCTGGATCGATTACGACCATCTCCAAAGCCGGCTCAACGTTAGCATAATGTTGGCCGGTTCGCCGAGACCGCAGAATCCCCTCATATCTGCGAAAATCGATCTGCGCAGCGTTCTGATAGAGAAGATGTTTGTTGGCTTTTCAGCGGGTACAGGGGGCAATTTCTTCCAAGACCATTACGTTCTTGCGTGGAGCTTCACCACGGAAGGTACAGCACCGCCCCTCAATATCTCGAGTCTTCCTTCATTTGCTAACAAGCATCCCAAGCGTTCGACAGGGGGATTGATAGCTGGCGTTACAGTGGCCGCTCTGGTTCTCCTCTTGCTGGCAGTTGTGGCCGTGTTTTTCAAAAGAGCCAAATCCATAGGAAAGATCGAGGAATGGGAGAAAGAGTTCTGGCCCCATAGATTCACTTACAAAGATCTCAGCATCGCAACGAGAGGATTCAGAGACGAAAACGTTTTGGGGCAGGGGGGTTTCGGTAAGGTTTACAGGGGCGTTCTCCGGGAGAGTGGCCAAGAAGTCGCAGTGAAATGCATAACGACGGAGTTCACTGAGGGAATGAAGGGATTCGTGGCCGAGATCTCGACCATGGGGCGCATGCAACACCGGAACTTGGTACAGCTGCGGGGGTGGTGCAAGAGGCAGAAGCAGCTGTTCATCGTTTACGACCACATGCCCAATGGCAGCCTGGATAAACTCATATTCGGAAACCCGACAACGGTCCTGCCGTGGCCCCGGAGATACGCGATCCTGAAGGGCGTAGCGGCGGGGCTGCTGTATCTACACGAACAGTGGGAGAAGAGGGTCATCCACAGAGACATCAAGTCGAGCAACGTGCTGCTGGATTCTGACCTCAACGGGCGGCTGGGAGACTTTGGCCTCGCTCGGCTGTATGACCACATCCAGAACCCGGGGACTACTCGCGTCATGGGAACTCTGGGGTACATAGCGCCGGAGCTCACACGGACGGGAAAGGCCACGCCGAGCTCGGACATGTTCAGCTTCGGGGCTCTGCTGTTGGAAGTGGCGTGCGGGAGGAAGCCCGTAGACTTATCCATGGACGCCGAGCGACTGTTTTTAATGGACTGGGTTTCGGTGCTGTACGCACAGGGTCGGCTGCTCGATGCGGCAGATTCGAAGCTGAGGAATGAATACGACGCAGGCGAAATGGAGGTGGTGTTGAAACTCGGGTTGTTTTGCTCCCATCCCAAGGCGGAGAGGAGGCTGGGGATACGGCAAGTGTGTCAAATACTGGAAGGTGAAGCTCCTCTCCCTGCCGTCCATATGGCTTCAATTAACGCGAAGGTTATCGATCTGATGTCTAGTGTGGGCGTTACTGGATGTGCCGCTGCCGTTGATCCGGCGGACAGACTTCTTCAGAAAATTCCGAGCGGCGGCCTGTCAGACGCATGGCTTCATTCAACATCGGTAGTGCGTGATGATGAGAATATGCAGTCAATATTTCGTTAATTGCCCTCATTGACGCGAGAGCACTTATTTTAAGCATATCATGATTTGAATTTTCACTTCTTCTTTTTTAATGTTTGATTAAAGTTTTTAATAAATATTAATAATTAAGATTTTACAATTCAATTATCCAACCTGCCTGTCATATAATTCATTGACTTTGCTTTTGCATGTAATTACGCCTGAAGGCGTTTTCTTTGTGAGGTTTGCTGGACAAACACTGTATGCCACACCCAATCTGAAAGCTTTATTTTCGCCCTCAATTATTTTAACACGTTTGAGCCATCTTTGGAAATGTTTTAACGAATTTTAGTTCTTAATCAATGAATCCATTGTCCTTCCCACTGATGGCGGACATTTATGAACCCATCGATCAACCCACTGATTCAGACATGGACGCAGTGAAAAGCAGGCCTTTGTTGTCGGAGGACTTTTCTCCGAGAAAGGATAGTTGTTCTCGGAAGCTTTTGCGGTCGGAGGACTTTTTTTTTGGAGTGTTTAATGAGGCTGAGGAATTGTCTTTAAGGCCAAAACTGGTTGGAATCTCGGTAAATTTTTTTTTTAATTTTGTAGAGGCAATGTTTGAATCTTGTTTTTGATGATGGAAATGGATTCAGCACCATAAAAAACATGTAGTACGCTTAAAATTTTGAAGTTTAACAACTATAACTTGGATTTACAAAAATCTTGACACGATTTTCTCTACACAGATCAGAATTTCCATAACTTTCCCAGCAACTTCTCAACTTCTTTAAACTACGCACTTTTTTTTTTGGGTGTTAGAGCTGCCTGTCAAATTATTTTCTTTTTAAATTCAATGCCAGGCCAGTGTCAATTACCCTCTCTTCAATTATGAGCTTTGCGATTCCTCGCATTCGAAGATTAACTAAATGCTAGATTTTGCAAACAAGAAATTGCTGTGAAAGAAAATATTTAGACTTGAAGTTAGGACCTACCTGTCAAATTATTTTCTTTGCATCAGGACTTATATAGCCGTTTTCAGGGGTTTTTGCTTTTATGGACTTTTTTTTTGTTAGGGCTTGCTCAGGGTGGAATTCAGGGGTGGAACTAGACGGGTAAATTGTTTTCCACGAGGCGATTTACCTATTAAATACAGTTTAAAAGTTTACAAAACCACCGAGATTCTAGTTTGAAACCATAAAAACAAGCCAAAACTAGTGAAAAATGTCAAATTCGACGGGCTAATCTCTTTTGAAATTCCAACCCAGGCCTGCCTGTCAAATTATTTCCTTTTCATCAGGCTTTGTATATCTCTTTAAAGGGCTTTTTTTTTCCGAAGACTATTTCTGTGTCAAACCTGTAAATTTTGTAAGAATTCAGGAATTTGGAGCAGTGCATCTGAAAGCCAACAAAGATATTAACACTTCTATCTCCAGTCATATTTAGCTAGCTGCCTGTAGGTCATATTGCTGCGGTCCTGTGACACCTCCACAAAACAAATATTTCGGTATACTTACAACTTGCGACTTGCTTAGACTTTTTTGTTGACGTTTTCAACAATATGCTTACTATCAGTGGTAAGCATTGCCCATTAAGGAAATGTTACACTATTACGATCGAATCTAGCTTGGTTATCTATTCTGCCAAAATTGTCACGACTTGCACCAGTCCCAAGCGTCTGCCAAATTTTGCCAGGATTTGCACCGGTTCCGAGAGTCTCCGGGAATTTGAACTTTTGTGTACTTCAAATACCCGTAGTGATTGTTTTTTTTCTGAAAATTATGGAAATTTTAGTCAATATTTTGAAAAAATTTGGCAAGGATTTTTGTAAATCCAAATTAAAAACTGTTAAATTTCAATATTTTAAGTGTTTTGGAAGTTTTTGATGGTGCCAATATATTTCCAACATCTAAAATATGATTTAAACACTATCTTTACAAGATTTTTATTTTCTTTTCTAGATTCCAACCTCTTTATTCGTCCAAACAATTCCTGCACTTCCATAAACGACTCCTCCAGTTAACCAACGAAAATAAAACCGTTGACGCAACTCGCTTACCTTCAAAGTGCATCTCCTTTTTACTTGAGAAAACCTCTAAGGTACTTGTTCAAGATTTGTTTATGCATATTTAAAATCATGTGTCTTCTTATTGCTTTTGGTTGTATTTTCAGGGCTCTGTAAACTTAAGTGAGCTTTCTGTACTTTTTCAGGGTTCAACAAGATCTAGCGGCTATATTGGAAACTCTCACCGGACCACTCACAGCGCCATTTAAATTGTTGATTAAATTTAGCATTGAGGCTTCCCCCGTAATTGAACGCATCAAAGAGCGAATTTATAATAGATTACATACTGAATGAAAAAATCTGTCATCTATCTCTGAGAATAATTTGCCAGCCTAATTTCCCCCCTTCACATTGCTAAATGCATCACATTCATTGCTCTCGGAAACAGCAGTAAGAGGCAGATCTGTGAATTATCAGTTGCAAGGTCTGCGAACTGTAAGGCATTCAACATGATGGATTTGTATTACCATCCCCTTCCACTTGACTGCCAAAAGGTATGCTTGGCGATGGAAGAAAAAAATACGAAGTATGATACCCACATTGTGGATCCTTTCAAAGCAAGGAATTCGGACGCAGAGTTTTTCAGGCAAAGTCCTAATGGTAGCATTCCTGTACTAGTCAGTGCGGATCAAGTTTTCTGTGACTCACTCACTATGATTCGGTAAGCTTTTTTCACCTACAGAGTGTATAATATTTGAATTATTTTCAGAGGCCTTATTGATGTCTATTTAATGATTCGTATCCTATCAATTTTTATTGGTAAACAGGTATCTTGCCAAGATTGGCAAGCCTTTAGGCCATAAAAGGGTAGATCAGAGCAAGGTCCAGGAGTGGCTAGAGAAGATTGATTCATGGGACTCGAAACTCTTCACACTAAATCACTGTCCAAGTGATCACGCTATTCATTTTTTTAGCAAATTCAAAAGGCAAGTTGTCATTACTCGTCTTGTGGAAAATCCTGATTTGGCAGAAAAATATCACAACAAACTTCAAACCATGCATGCCATGGAGGAAATGTTGAAGGATCAGGAGGCTTTGGCTTCAAACTCGAATGAACTTATAAGCCTACTCAATAATGCTGAGAAACAGCTTACAAACACACAGTTTTTGGCTGGAGCTGAGTTTTCTGTGGCAGATTGTGCATTTATCCCTGTGCTTGCCAGAATAGAGGTTTTGAAGTTGGACAAAGAGTATTTTCAGAAGCACCCTCGGCTTATGTATTATTCCGAGCAGATGAAGGAAAGACCAAGCTATCAGACCGTAATAGGCCCATATTCCACCTTTTTTGGAAAGATGAAAATTTTATTGCCTTCTATCTGTAATATGAGCATCAGGAGATTGCTACATAACTACTAGTATGCATGGTATTATTTTGTTGTCCTCTATCTGTAATATGATCATGAGGCTGTTGCATAAATATAGTATGCATAGGATTATTTTGTTATGTATGATTACAGACTATCTAGAACCCTCAACCGTTTTCATGACCAAGCAAGCAAGGAATACAATAGTATAGTCATGAAGCTTGTGAAGGGCCTATTGAGATTTTTATGCCTACTATAGAGATTTGGCGAGCTCTGTTGTAAACAGATTCACAGGCAGGCTAGAATTTTGAAGTGGGCTTAGCTATTGGTTAAGCCACTGGAACTGTTGATTCCTTTATTTTCTATGGAAATGTTAATTGTCTTTGACAGCGAGCATACGGGCTAAGCTTTTATTTGTGACTGTTATATTTTCTCTGTAGTTAGCTTGATTAATGCAAACAGTGAAAGACTTGGCAATGGTACTTAAATCAGTCAGCTTTAGGAGCATCACAAGAACCAATCAGTATGCTATATAATTTCGACTTGAAATTACCATTACAGATCTTCTGACAAGTTAAGCTAGCAACATCTTCTAAGCACTGCTTGAAGCATAATATCTTCCAGCATATTTCCTTTAAAAGATGTGACTGAAGCTGTTATCCGGTATTGGTAATTTTCAGAGGAAGTAATCCTTTCAATAGACTAAAGCAAGAAAGAACATAGAAGATATATTTTGTTACTATTGGGGTATAAAATGGAAAATAAACTCTCATCATTAAACAAAATAACAGCCGGCCTAAAAATCTCATACTCAGATAAAATAGAAACTTCTTAAAAATATGTTCAGATTAAAATCTTTGTCCTAAGATTTAGCATTTTCCGAATGCTCAGTCTCCTGAAATTTCTGCCGTTTATTTTGTTTTGGAATTGAGACACAAAGATCAACCATTGTTCTCCAAAATTGTGACCTGTACTGCAATTTTATTAACCTAGATTTCATTTTATTTATATTAGATAACACAGTATCAACAGAATCAAGTTACGGCTAAAGATTTAAACTATCCAAGATCATTATAAGAAATATATATTTTTTAAAACCTCTGTCATCATAATGAAATATTGATGCAGTTTCAGTTTTTATTTTCATGAAAAGGTTTTTTTTTTTTCTTTTTCTTGCATATTTATTTATTTATTTTGTTTTAAAAGATGGTTTTTCTATTTTATATATATATATATATATTTAAATTTAAATTTAGAAAAGAGTTTATCATCAAACCTTTTAATCAATAATATTAAAATAAATAAATAAATAAATTATTACTTGACTAAAATATAAATATAATTTAAACTACCTTAATTATTAAATACATTATAAATATAATTTAAACTACTTTAACTATTAAATAAATTATAGATATATGATTAGTTTATGGAAATAAATTATAGATGTAGGATTAGTTGATGGAGTGAAAAATAGTTGTTAATGAATTTATTATTAAGGTATTTTTTTTTATTGAATGGTTACTTTAGTTTTAATAAATAATGGTTATATTTTATTTTATTTTTTTTTATGGGAAAAAAAACTGTCTTTTACTGAGTTTGAGAGTTAGAGTGATGTTGCCAATACCAAGTCAAACTACAAGTATATTTACTTAAAAGTTAAGTTCACAAAACTAGACGCTAATACAACAATATTAATTAAAGTATTATAGCTTATAACTTAGCATGTCACTAGGAAACATTTGAATTTAGGTCTGGAAAATAACATTAATTCTGCCTCAATAAATTTATATATTACAAAATAATCAATAGGATAAATTAATTGATAATATTTTAAAAATATATATTTTTTAGAAGAAAAAAACTTATTTTTTATTAAAAAAATAAAAATTACATGATGTATGTTCATATTACACTCATAGCTTGCAAAATATTGCCAAAACCAGGATTATATTTGCCCCGAAAGGAAAACTGAGTTTCTCTTTTTTGCAACCCTCAGAATTTGAGTTGCCAGTTACCATTGCCATTTCTTCTTCATTGTCTGAATTGGGACTCTCAAATATGTGTTTCTGCTTTGTTCCACTGGCTGTTGAATGTTGTAAACTTTCTCATGCTTTTGTTCTGGAACATGGATCACTGCTAATTCAATGCCTTTTTCATTGTGATTTTTCAGTGTAATTCTGCTTCTTTTCTCCCTCTTCCATTTGAGGTTTCTGTTGATTTTGTTTCTTCTGATTCCTTTTTTTCTTCTTCTAAAGGATGATGTTGATCTAGAACCTTCCATCCTTTAACTTTTGAGACCTTTTTCTAATCTTTTTGCAACTTTATTTTAGCTTGTGAGCATGTATTTTGAAAATATATTGTTTGAATATAAATATAACACCTAAATATTGTGTTTTCAAAATCTAATATTTTAATCCACCTAAAATCCTTATGAATCCAGTAGACCTTTGAGGAGAAGCTTCTTTTGGTATAGCCAGTAGACCTTTGAGGAGAAGCTTCTTTTGGTATAGGAGGATACCAAAAAATTAAAGGAGATATGGTGTGGTAAACACCACAGACAAAACGCCAATTGTTTCCTTCACCACCATACATGGGTTGCTAAGTGCAAGCTCCCTACAGTTGGGTTGTTGAGGGCGCGCAGTTTGGTCGCGTGTCCTGCACAAATCTATAAAACTAAGGCGGCGATCGAATTGCTCTATATATGTTGTTGTGTGGCAGTAGTTGTATTTAGGGGTAGAAAAATCATGGCAATGTCGGCTGCGGATATGTGGAGGGCGGGGAGCAGGCGCGGCAACGCTTCAGGAATATGGAGGGGAGGGGACGACGTGTTCTCCAGAACCTCCAGGGATAGAGCTGATATGGACGACGAGGAGTCCTTGCAGTGGGGCGGCCTTAAATTGACCACTTACGACCGAATCCGCAAGGGGATTTTCCACAGCATTAAAGAAATGTGTTAGTCAACCTGTTAAAGGAATGTGTTACAAATTATGGTCAACGATGCTATGATGTATAGTAAAAACAATAAAATGGAGGTTAAATATATTGGGTAGGTAAGTAATAAATTTATAATCATTATATATGTGTTTTATAATGTTTTTTTATTGGAAATTTAAATAAATATTTAATTATAATAAAATTTTGTATTTTGTATAAATAAATATTGAATGCCACTGTTAATTGTTATAATGTAGAATTTGGTTTGATTACATTAATGAATTATTGGTATTTAAAAAGAATGTATATTTTGTTAACTATGATAAAGTAAAATTTTTGCTATATAAATGTATATATAAAAGAATGTTTGGCATATATTTTATATATAAATCTATTTAATGTGGAATCTATCTAGTTCACTTTAATGCATAATTTGAATGAAAATTAGTTTACATTGCACATCATATAATACATGGTGTAATTGTGTATATGGATGGATGGATACAAAAATTTTCACAATATACTATTCTAATATAAAACTATGCATCTTATTTTGCTATATGATAACAATTTTTGAGAAGACTTTTGAGATTTTCAATATTATATTGTATATTTCAATTTTTAAAAATATTGAAAAATTAATATATTTAAGTCTTTACAATATGTTTGCGCCTGAATTTTTTCCATACTCAATTTTAAGCAATCTATTTTTTCCTTATCTAATCGAATTCAAATTTGAATTCCAATTCGAACTTGGTAACTATGATTTGATTACATTCTAATTTTAAAAATCAAATAATCTAAATAAGTTGGATTTTAATTTTAGTTCATTTGATTATTATTTATTGTAATTTATATAAATTTGGTCCCTTGGATTATATGTTGATAAACTAATAAACTAAATTTTTCTTCCACTTTGACCTATAGCCATGTGTTTTTATAGTGAAATTTTAATATATTAAAAATTACATTTGTAATGGTATTCGATTTGATTTCCTCAGCTAATATTGTTTGTCTTTATTTTTTTTAGAATGCATATCACAATTTAGTTCCATAGCTAATATTTATAGTTTTCTTAATTTTATTTTTTATTTAACATATTTATAAATAAGAGAAATTTATGAAAAGATGTATGTGTATATTAAGTTTTTTTTAATCTATAGGGTTATAGGGTTTTATGTTAAAATTTGGTAGGTATGCTTATAATTTTATAAATATGTAGTGTAAATATATTTTCTTGTACCACAAAATAACAATGGTGGAAAAGTATTAATTATTAAATAAGTTTGATCATTTATTATATTTATTATTTATAACTTATATTAAATAAGGTGACAGATTGAATATCTATAGAAATTGAAACTATTAAATATTAATTAGGATTGATGATTAATTTTAAAATTGAATTCCAAAAAAAAATATAAATTATCAAATATTAAATATAAATTATAGTTGATATTTTATCTTATATGGTTGGAGAAAACAAAAACATGTGTGCATGTTCGTTAGATATGTTGTCAGTTTTCTCTAGGTTTTTAATATTTATAATATATGTTAAAAAAATATTTGTTTACACATTTAATAAATACAAACATTTTAAAACTTTTATTCAATCCATATATAAACCAAAATAATTTAATATTTAAATTGTATTCAAACATTTTATAACATATGAAACATGATAATTACCATCCATATATAAATATATATTTTAAATTTTTATTTAATATTTACAATTTATTCAAACATTTTATATCTTATTGTTTAGGATTTATTTAAATATATTAAATAAGATATTATAGATAGTCTAAAATATAGTTTTTATTTTATTTATAATTTAGATTTGAGCATAATAGTTTAAGGAAATAGGGATCATATTTCTAAATTTTAACCAAGAAAAACATAAAAAACATACAAGTTCGTTTCAAACTCTACAAGACCTTAAAACAATTATTCAAATTTCCCAATGATAATTTAGATTCATTGGCGGGCTTTGAGATTTATAAAATTCCATGCTCTTGTGGATATTTTTATATTGGCCAAATTGGTAGATCCGTTAAACTCGAAAAACACATATTTCCCAATGATCACTTGCATTCATTAGCGGGCCTTGGAGTCCATTAAATTACATGCTTTTGTGGATATTTTTATATTGGCCAAATTGGTAGATCCCTACATATCATTTTCAAAATCAGCCTTTGTTGAGCATGCTTATAAGTCCAACCACTTCATATTATTTGGCAAAGCTAACCCTCGCCCCCTGTTCCTTTCCATTCCACCTAGATCATCCAATAAGTCCTCAAAATTTGAATAACTTTAATCACACATATGGATACAAGTTAAGCCATTCTTGGAAGTCTCTCATTCAAATGCTTAATCTTTAATCTTTAATAGCAAACCCTCCCCCTCATTAACTTCTCAAATTAATTTCCTCTTCCGCTTCTTTCAAGAATTTATTTCATGCCTTTTTAAAAAAGACCAAATAAATTGAACTCCCATGCTATGTACCTTGTGCTTGCCAAGATTGCCATTGTTATGGGACATTTATGTTATTGTAACTTTCTTCTTACGCTTAATCTCCTCTTACATTTTTTAGAATGATATATAAAAACTCAAATTTTGATTGTATTTTATTGCCTTCCACATTCCCCTCCTCTGTCTATTGGCATTCCTTTGCACCTCTTGGTACAATTGCTAGTATATAATTCTTGTGTCATGATATAGATATAGGAATTAAACCTTACACAAACCAATTAATCTACACCTCATGGATATTATGTCATGAATTTTATAAATTACACATCATTATCACAAATAGGTGATACTTGTTCATCATAATTTAGCGAAAATGTTATTATGGTGAAATATTTATTTGCTTGGCCAAAAAGGAATATTGCATAGGCTCTTCAGCTATTGGTATTTAATGTTGATGATTTACAATATTTGTATGTTATAGTTTTTGAAGTTATTTGGTGAAATAATTATTTGTATGTTATAGTTTTTGAAGTTATTGGGTGAAATACTTATTTCCTTGGCAAAGAAGGCAATATTTATTGTATAGGCTTTTTGGTTACTAGTATTTAATGTGAATGATTTGCAATATTTGTATCTTATAGTTTTTGAATTTTGAAGTTACTTTATCTGCGTCGGAAAATCATATATTAATTTTTTATATTTATATATAAATATAAAAAAAATATTTAAAAATTAGTTATTATTAGGTTTTTTTTATGTTTTTTAAATTTGTTAATTTTATAAAGTGGAAAAACAATTTTTTAAAATATGAAATTGACTAATACTATGTATGTGATGTTGGTGGGTGGGGTGAGCTTGGAGGGTGTTTAATTCACCTCTACTTAAGACATTTTCCATTGAATGTAAACATGTTTTCTCTTCATCATCTCACGCTACTTATATTAGTGAGATGCCTAGTTTGGATGTGGCAAGCTGTTGGGTTAATGTTTCTTGTTATAAGCATTCAAACTTTTTGTAATCGACTTACGAATGGTGTCTTTGTTCTCCATCATATGCTATTCCTAGCATTTAGTTATCTCATTTGGTTTTGTTATGGTGAGATATAGGTTGTGGTTCTTATGTTTTCTATTAAGGGTTTGGGTGTTGGTACTTGTCTTTTAATCATGTTGAGTTGTAGTTTTGTGTGTCTCATGCTATCCAAATAGCATGATCTAAGTTTGGTTTGTTTCCCATTACCAACATTTTAAGGTATTTGGTTTTGCTTACTTTTGGTGAAAATTCAATTAGGTTATATGGTGAGCTCTATGGTTGCGTTTTTTGTGTTTTTTGCTCAATATTTTGACCCTAAAACCATCATCAATGTCAACCTCCCTAATTATAACTTGCCTCCAACATTATCAACACTGGTTTTTTTTATTGTGGTGAGCCCTAGGTTTGTGTGTCTTGTGTTACCTTGTTAGCATCTAGGTTTGGTACCTATTGTTGGTGTGTTTTGATTAGTATGTTCATAAAAAAATTTAACAATTGAGAGTGTTTTTCCTTGTGCTATTGTGCTATTGTTGAGAAAAAAATAGTGACAAGGAACCTTATGGAGGAAGATTTCCACCCATTTTAGGCTAAATAAGAGAATCCAATATTCAGATGGGCTAATCGTATCTCGAGGGCTTACCTTATTGACTAATATTTTATCACATTCATTCATAAAGGGGGGTTTTAATTATGAAAAAAAGATCAATATACTGTAGGTATTTGAGTTGGTGGGGGTGATGTTTGGTTGGGGGGATGTTGTTTATATGTATTGATGTATAAAAAGGGTTGTTTAGTAAAAGTACAAGATATCTAGAAAAAATAGATAGCTCTTTCTATTGAAAAAAATGTATTGGGAAGTACAATATCTAGTGAGACTAGAGACATTCTTTAATATCCTATAAAGAAAGGCATTGTGTCACATGTTTGCTAAGTAAAGATCCCATGAACCTTCTATGATGTATTTTTTGATATAAAATTTCCTCAAGTAAATTGAAGAAATTGAAACATTAGAAATATAATACTTAAATTAACATTAAAATAAAACAAAATAAATTCATACTTAGAAAATAATTAATTCAAACAAGCATTTTCATTTACAAAGGGTACCATATTCCTATCTAACAAACTTTTAGTAAAATTAAAAAAAGATAATTAAATAAAGAGAAAAAAATACAAATTCCTAAATAAAATATATCCAAGTCACAATTGAGAGAAAATATTATGATTGGAAAACATGTTAGGTGGAATTAAATTTTTATAATTAAGTCAAAAAATAAAAACATAAAATTCAAAAAAACTTTATACTTTATTTGTGACATTGAATATAAATATTATTGAACATAAATTATAAATTCCATAACTGCAAAAGTCATACTAATGTATTTAAAATCTTGAAAAATTAGAAACTTAAATTTTAAGATTAAATATCTAAAAATTATTTGAATGTAAAACCTAAATTCCTTTTTAATATAAGAAAACAAAATAGAAATGTTTATTGGTTTCAATGAAATTTTCTATAGGGAACTAGCAACTTCCCTAGATCCAGGAACTTATAGTTCATCCTAGGACTGAGGTTAGGAGACCATTGGTACTAGAGCCGGGATCCCAGACTCCAACGTGATGTTTATCCCTCCAATCTTACCATGATGGGCCACGTTTTTGGAGACTTGAACCTAGGTGGATGGGATGAAAAAACACCATCCCTACCACTCAACTAAGCACCCATTGCCAAAATAGAAATATTTACTAGAAATTTCATTAGATGTTGCAAAGGAAACACCATAAAGCATAAATTCGAGAAGAATAACATGAGCTTGAACACCTACTAATTCTACACCTTAAATGCCCACTTTGTAGCAAAAATTAAACCTTGACGCACTTGTTCTAGTTTTGAAAATATGCTCATTTTAAGGTTTACCCCTCCTTGCTCTCATATAATATTCCCTCAAAGAATTCTGTATTGGGAGATTCTATCCTTTGGGCTATAGATTTTCACACAACACAATACTAGATTAGAATGGGTATCTTATATCTTTGGAACACAATAGAGATATGTGTATCAATTGGTTTTTAGCGTACTGTCGATGTACTTAATAAGTGGGTCTCTCATTTGTGCACATTTGAGTCTGCATATCCAAGTGCAAATGTGGAGGGGGAGATGGAAATAATCCACCTACATGAGTTAATGGGCTACTAGATAATACACAATGAACAAAGTGCCACCTCAAGGATATTCTCTTCCCCACTCTACGCACTCTCAACCTTCAAGAAATGACATTAACATAAAGCAAGTCAAGTTGTAAGAGAGTTTCAAGAGAAGAAAAGGCATTGACCCCCAACAAGAGCCCCAAAGTGGTCTCTCACTTTGACAAATTTCCTACTATTCCTCAGGCCATCATGATGAACCCACACATGAAAATTATGGATAGTTGATACTAAGCCCACAACTAAAGGTTTGGGGCCTCCTCCCAAGGATGAAGACTCTCCTCCTTGAATGGGTTTAATTCTTGCAACATCATGGTCTATCCACTGAGTTTGACCATCTGCATCAGTTGAGAATATATGACTCTTATTCATTGGGATTGTTGTATTTCTGCTTATTAACCTTGCGAAAACCCCGCCAAGTGTTTCTAATCCAAGAGAAAGAGGAGTCACATCTAGTAAAAGAAGTTCCTTTACATTACCTTGCAGAATTCCACTTTGGATGGCAGCACCCATTTCCATAGCCTCGTCTAGATTAACATGTTTACTTGGCGTCTTTCCAAAAATATCAACAACAATCTCTTGAACCCTTGGCACCCAGTACATTCCTCCCATAAGAATAACTTCATCCACTTTTGATGTTGTATCCTTGCTTCTTTTTGGACAATTCTTGCAAGCTAATCTTCTTCTGTCGATTAAGTGATTTGCTAACATTTCAAACTTTGAACAAGTTAATGTCACATTCAAATGCTTTGTACTAGATGCATCTTCCGTGATAAATGGTAGATTAATATGTCTGAGGAGAAGATGACAACTCCACCTTCGGTTTCTCTACAACCTCTTGAAGCCTTTGTAAGGCTAGCTTATCCTAGGATAAGTCATTTTTTGTCTTTTTGAACTCACCAACTAAATACTGGAGCAGAGCATCATCAAAATCCTCACCACCTAAAAAAAATATCACCATTTGTGGCATTGCCCTACAATAAAATGCTAACAAAGTTACAATCATTTGTGTGACAAATTAGAGAATGAGAAGAAATAAACAATGAAAGTAAAATAACCTAACTTCTCAAGGGAAGGAACATGCCTCAAATACACCATTGTATATTTCAAGCATTGACACATCAAAAGTATCCCCACCAAGATTAAACACGACAACTAAGCCCTCCTTCTCATTGATTCCATAAGAAAGGGTTGTCGTAGTAGGTTTATTAATGCTTCTTTTGACATCTAATCCTATAATTTTACTAACATCTTTTGTTATTTGGTTCTAGGCATCATTAAAATAAGCAAGCATAGTAATGACTGCATTTGAGACAATCTTTCCAAGGTAACCCTCGATAGTTTCTTTCCTAGGTCAAGAAAACCTAGGTGTAGAGATGCATGTAGACCAATGCACAATGTAAAAGTGAAGAGCTACGGTGAAAACAAATGGAAAAAATAGAGCACACATGTCTTCTATGTGATGAACAATCCTTTTCATAAAATAGTTATTTAGTTATTTGACTATTGTGCACTTATTTCCTTTGTGTTGAAACTGTATGTTGCACTATATGATGTCCATGTTGATCCATACTATTGTACGTATGCTTTCCCATATGAAATTTTTTCTACCACGCTTTCCTATCACAAGCCACCTGCGGCCATACTTAGAATTTTCAATGTTCAAGGCTGCTACCTACATCAAAATGCCTGTTCAAAAGATTATTAGGTAAATTAATACCACATTTATATATATCTGATGCTACAAAATAAGTTATCTAGATTAGCATGTCTCCTGCTCATGTCTACTGCTAAATAGTACAAATGCCTTTGCTCAAAAGGGAAAAAAATGGTTTAATCATGATTATTACTCCATATAAATATTGATCATCTATTACAATCCTTCACATGATATCTACAAATGCCCTTCTAGTCCAAAAAAAATCCTACTGTCCATCATCCATTAGAAACCAAATAGCCTTTTTTATTTACAGATTCCTTAGACTAGCACCAAAACAAATAGTAGTTTAACATTCACATGATACATGCAAATATTTGATTCCATACTCCATTTTAGTTTTAATCATTATTTATGATCAAATATAGTTTGAACACTTTGTAAAGTTAAAAAAACAAATCCATTATTTCCCTATCATGTGTCGACCCTTACAAAAATTAGGGTTCTTGGTTTATTTATATCCAGGTCGCAAGGCTCCCTTCTCTCAATAATCTTTCATTCATTTTCTATCTGATTTGTCCTGATGATGGACCCCCTTTGGGGTTTGAAACATCGGCAGAATGAACTAGAAACTATGGGTAATCCGGATCATGACTCTACAAAAAACTTCCACAGTAGCTTGAAATCTAACATGGCTTATAGGTAGTTGAAACATTTTTGGGATGTACCTATTGCATCCATGAGGTGTAAAGATGAACCAAAAAGGGGAAGTTAGCAGGCACATAATAACATATAATTAATTCTTTACTATGGCCCAATTCAGATACAAACAAATTATTTTTCGTGTCCCATTTTGGTCATCTATCCCTAAAAGTTTGTTGAATGTTACAATGATCTTTGTGAGTCAATGACATGAACCAATTTCATTACAATATCATGGGTAGCATACCTCAGAACCAAAATCGCATGTAGAACACAGAAAGCATCACTAAAACATATGTTCTTGTGGATGTAAGGGAAGGGCATAAAACCCACAGGTTCCTAGAAAAGGCCACTATAGTCTTCTTAAATTGAAGAGAAAAACCCCAACAAAGGAACCAAATTGAAAAATCAAAGCAAGATTTTTGAAGCAACCACCCATTGAAGAAGCAGAGTGTTACATCATTGATCTTTAGTTTGAAAGCTAATGAAAGAATTTTCTATTCAATGATTCAACAATGGTCCATTAAATTTGGCATCCCTACCAGAAACCTTACTCCCAAAATGAAAAAAGAAACGAAACCCAACAAGACATGACCTGTGATTCTTAACAATTAACAATACCTGACCACCTAAGGTCGGTATGGTTTATGCAAGTGAAGGATAAAATGGGAGAATGTATTTTCCATGAAATTTTAACAAAATAGGAGAATGTATCTTGACCTCAAAAATCAATTCATTCTTCGTATGGCATATTTCAATCAATTACAAAGTCAAGAATCAATCAGTTATAAAGCATCTCCAATACATCTCTGGCAATAGTCTCCATGTTCTTTTGATGTATACCATCCTGCTCAAAGGAATACATCTAATCAGAAGGAGAATGTTAGTTTAAACAATTGTGGATATGTAGAATGAAGACTTTGGAAGCAGGGTAGAGTACTGAAGATTTACCATTCACATTAAGAAGCATAAATACTATAGTAAAATCCACAAAGGAGGACTACAAATAATGCATCAAGGGTGTGTGTTAGTTAAAAGTCAAGAATAGGTTTAAAAAAAAAATGGAGGATGAAAAAGCAAGGTCAGACAAGGGAAATATTGTATACATAATTCTTTTTGAGACCAAAGTTGTTGTGCACACAAAAAGCATTACTAACCTGATTCCAACCACGCTCTTCAAGTCATCATCCAAATATCTCTTGATATATTTATGAAAATCAAACTTGCTATTTGGAACCAAGTGAACGTGTACATTTCAAAGAAATTAATATTTTAGAACAAATCAGATGCAAAATAAAGCTTAATTAAAAAAAAAAACAGGCTTGAATCATGAATGTTTAATGCGCTCTTAAATTACATGGCCCTATTCTATATTTACTTGTTGAAATTCATGTTCATAGAAAGTGATTTCCTTGCCCCATTCTCCAACTTGATCATTCTTATTTCCTCTTTCAATGGAAACCTTTATGCTATTAATTTTCCATGCCCAATGTAATTTTAATTCTTAAGACTTAATTTATGCCCTATGTATTTTTCAAAAGTAGCCTCCAACTCATGAGAATAACGAACTAAATCTTCAACATAAATTTCTTCAGATCTTATTCAACTAAGATATTATCATTTCCAAGCACTCCAAAAAATTCCAACCATCATTAATATTACTTATACTATTTTCGTCATTGTTAATGTTCTAATAACCTTGACATATCACAACAAAGAATTTTTCTTATAATTTGCCCAGTGAGTAAAAGGTTATGTTTGAACTTTAGCTCAAAGAAAAAAGTTCTATGCTATTTTATGGTACCATTTTAAACTCTGGGTACTTGTAGAGAATTATGGTTGTGCCCAAGAGTTGGTATCTGCAAAGAAAGATCATGTCCTCTTAGCCAACAACCTATCTTGCAAAGTAGTGCATAAACAAGCTTTAGGGCTCCGAAAACTAACTAGACTTCCCAGTGCAACAAAGAAACAATACAGTGACCTATAATCCCTCTACCTTCTTTTCTTCTTACTTAGGGATGCATTCATACCCTTTTTAGCCTTTTATTATACAAAATAAAAGCAATGTACTAACTAGAATTGAACCTTTCTTCAAAATATATGGGCTTTCAACTTTATCTTAAAATATTCTTCTACATTACTGTAAGAAAAGATAAAATGGCCAGAAACTTTGCAATACTAAGAATTCGCTCTAAACCTTTTTTTGTCGCAAATGTTGCCAAATGTCCATAGGGAGACAAAAAAATTTAGAAAAATCTATAAGGTGACCAAATTCAAAACTCTGTGGTAGATAACAGGAGACACCTAAAATATAGCTATGTTAAAGGTTGACATCAATCAGGTCATGTGCAATCCCTAGGTGATTTTGATAGCTTATATTCCCTTGGGTCATGGTTTCTTAAATAGGCTAATCCCACAAATCATAGATATGCTAACAGAGTGAAAAAATAAGAGTAATTTTTATTTTTCTTCCTTTCCTTTTACTCCATGTTCCACCATTTAATTTAGTACTCATGACAACAAAAAGTGTAGACATCAATATATTTTTAGTTGTCCATTCATGTCGTGAATATGCAAGGTATTTCCTACAACACTCACATGCATGCCAAACAAAGTGATGTTAAAATTCGAATTCTAAAGAAACAAATGTGGTTTACTCAGCTGTCTCCATTATTGCAAGATGAAAATATTGTTGGGATACCAATTCAATTCTAACTAAATCACCACAATACCTCACTTCAATAGAACTGATAATTTAACACTGTAGCCCTAGCCGTGTCCAAGGTAGCTTTGAAAAATTTAACTTTGAAAGACCACCCCTCGGGTCAATGGAAATCAACCATTGCATCTTTTTCTTGTCTTTGTCAACTACATTAGATTCAAAATTGGAAGAATATAACTTTCCATTTTAAAGTACTACCCTTCCTCATTCGATGAAATCACATATTCAAAAAACAAAAAGAAACCATATCGCTCAAATGTTATCTATCCATAAAGGGAAAACAAACTATGTGGTAGTCACACATAGTCAAAAGTCCTGGACAATAGGTCAGTAAAAAATTGGAGCATACATATCTTGTTGAATTAAAAAATGGAGCACCCTGTAATAACATGAGGGGCAACACAGACAATCTGCCACACTATGGAAATCAGTAACTGACAACTCTGAAATTTTCCTATCTAACATTTAAGTAACTAAAATCCTCCCCTTTTCAAAAATAACAAAAGAAGCATATCTTAAACGTAATATATTTAGACACTTGATACTATAAATCATATCAGCATAAACATATAGGTAAATAACAACACGAGTATCCTTGCGATGGTTGTCAGATTACCAGTGTAGTTTGAAAACATATTTCACAATCTATTTTATGGCTCCCTCTTCAAGTTTCTCAGTGATTAATTCTTTCTTCAAGTTTGTGTTCAAGAGGAGCTTGGATTTCATAGACATATGGAATAAATCTGAGTAGTGCAAATTTCATGTTTGTAGGTCAAGGCTTTAGAAACCATCTATCTCATATAAACTTCTTATTTTCTACAGTAAAGTAGTAATAGGGTTCTTTCATTCCATATATTCTTTTACTGCAAGAATATTATCTCTGATGTAACCTTATGTGTCAACTATCCTCTCATATTGGATCAAATTATGCCTTGTTATTGGGAACCAAATACCTTGTCATAGGCATTTATCAAAATGTATTATTTAATTTGAATATGGATCTACCACCGACGACTAGCTAGGACACTTCTAAAAGAAATCAAACTCTTTTTATTTGAAGCATATGAAAAGTTTGTGAAAAGTTATTTGATTTGTCAGGACCATGTTATAGTTTAGTTGAACACAGTATTTCATATCTAGTTGACATTTAAATTGGCATATGTGTGCCTCATGCAAATCAAGGCGTGGAAAATAAATAATATGTACCGTTTATTCTCATGCTAGTTCATAAGCAAAGAGAAGATTAATAATGAACTCTAATTGGGAAATATGTAGATATTTGTATCCTTTAGAGACTCATTTGTGCCATACTTGATCTACTCTAAAAAGGTAACTATACTAGAGCTATGCCAAATCCAGTAGTTGAAAAATATACCTTGGATTTATTTATTGTTGTAGTAAATAATGCCTTGGAAGTTGTTTCATTATATATATCTTTGATGAGGGTGTCAATGAAAGTATAGTTCTCTTCATTACCTATTATAACTGCTTTCTTTATATATGCTAAGGATGCTATCAAGGCCAGAGTTGGTGGCTATGGAGTTTAAGTGGTTGAACAAATTCATTCCAAAGCCATTGGTCATGGAGTTTGAGGGGTTGAATAGATTCATTATAGAATCCAAGGTTTTCCATTGAAAGCGACATTTCTAAAGTTTCAACTACGTTGGCACTACATGGAAGGAGTAATAGAACAAAACTCAATGAACTCAGACCAAAGGAATAGTGGACTTACTACACCTCCTCTAGATATATATGTATGTTCGTACATATATTCCTAGGAAAAAAATGTAACTTCTATTTCAAGCAGAAAAACTGCCACATTCCCTATGTGTAGTAAGCACCCTTAAATTCTACTCTACTTAGGTAATCAAAGAAAATTTGAAGCATAGTGGCTTCTAATATCTAAGCTAAAATAACAATCCTGAACTCACGATATGAGGAATACATCCAAAAAATGAAATCAAAGAAGGTGAAGACCCTCTGAACATTTCACATATCATGCTTTACATTGGGCTATAAAAACTCAAAGAAAAGTCAAAAGAATGTTTGAAATATTATAACAACACACAAATTTAGATAACATGTAAAAATCTCATTGTTATTGTCAGAGAGATGTCAAACTCTTGTTCCAAATTTCCAATATCTCCCAAGATCCTCCATCTAATTCTGACGCCCTTTTGGACAGATCATCAACTTTCATGTTAAACTCTCGGTAGATGTGTACATAGGAGTTTTCAGAGAAAATTGGTTCTACAACTTGACTTGATCCAAAAGGGGTCTCAAGAATATATTTTTCATACCTATCGATTATATTACCTAGCCTATTACTAGTTTTGAATCACCCAACTCGTAAACCTGTGTAATACCGTGTTCAACTACCAACCTTGATAGGATTGCTAAGGTCTTTCACTCTGAAATATTATTTAGAGAGGTAGATTACAACTCCTAGACTATCTCTCTTATGCAATTTAGAGAGGTAGATTCAGTGTTTCAAACTTTATGTCAACAAAAATATGTCAAGGTCTGAAAAATAAAATATCCACAATATTGGGAAAATATCGCAAAATATCATTAAAATTAGAAAAATACATAAATATTAAAAAATACAAAAATTATTTTAAAAATACAACAGGCAGGTGATATTTTCAATTGTCTCACAATAATATCGCTATATTTTCAAGTGACATTACTGTTTCCATGAAAAAATAAAAAAATCACAATAATATCACGATGTTTGCAACATTAGATTACACCTCCACCACCACATAATCCAGGGGTACCTTGGCAAGCACCAATAAAGAAAGGCCATGGATAAGTTTTATCGACCTCCAAATTGCAACCCACCTTGGAACTTTAACCGTTGGAGTCATTTTTATGCCTTCATATAGGTATTTTATTTGATGACATATTTGAAAAGGAGGGATCTCATTGTCTACAAAATTGTTATTCCTTCTTTCTTGTCCAAATCATGGCCCTAGAGGCAATCAGGGGCAATGATCTGCGTTCTTTGATTGCTTTATCATCAAATAGTCCAACAATTAAGCCTCCTACCAAGTACCCTATCCTCAAATAAGGGGATAATAGCACCCCATACCTCCCGAGCAAAAATACAAATGAACCAACATGTGGTCTATTGTTTCCCCTTCACATTTGCATAGAGTGCAAATTCTAGGACCCTACATTGCCCTATTTTGTAGAACCTCTCACGTCAAAAAATTATTCGTTAGGGACAACCACATAAAAATCTTGGATTTCATTGAAAATTTAACTTTGCAAATCTTCCCTACCACCAAGCTACTACTGTTGCTTCAACATCAAAGATAGCCTTGTACCACAAGCTAGTTGTCAACATTCATATGGTAGGATTGTTGGACCATACTAAGGTATCACCCTCCACCTTCAATTTGATAGAACTCTGAGCCAACCTCTGAGTGTAATCCTTATGGGTTTGCATCTAAACCTTCCAATATTAGAGACTAAGAATTCATCCATCCTTGTTGCCACTAGCCAGATACTAGTAACAGTTTGATTTGCAACATCAGATAATACTAGTTTGTATTTTTCATTCAATGTATTTAACATGTGCTACAGGAGATGATGCTACCCCACACATGCCATCCAAGGATCTATCCCCAATCTTACCTTCTCTTCATCCCACATTCTCCATGCAAGCCAATTCCAAATAGAGAAGGATATGACTAGGCCTTTCCAGATAATCAAAGCATTAGATTTAATAAGTGTTTGGGCTTCGAATTTGAAATTCAAAAGTCAGTGGGTCAAGATATTTTTGCAATATAACATTATGCCAAATACCTTCACTGTTGATGATCCCCCAGAGGCTCTTAGCAGTTAATGCTTTGCCAAAGCATTGTATATTTTTTAAACCCCACCCACTAACAACCTTGATCTTGGTTATTTTTTCCAATTGATGAGAAATCCCATATTTTTATCTCCTTCCTATTCATGAAAACTGAAAACAACTTCTTATTAGCTCTTCCAACATTCCAACAAGGATGCAGATTGAACCCATTTATGAAAACATTTACCAATTTTCCCTCTATCAATATCACCCATGGAAACTAGAAGTTCAAAACTTTCACGCTGAGTGGAGTGAAAGAACAGAACAATATTAATTGCCCATTTTGTTGTTTCTACTCCATCAACAAAAGATTGTCTTGAAAATTTGAAACCATCCCTAGAATGACAAAAGAAACCAACCCCAACAAGACATGACTTGTGATTCTTAACAATTAACAACACTGGCCACATAAGGTCGATATGGTATATGTAGGTGAAGAAAAAAATAGGAGAATTTATTTTCCATGAAATTTTAAGAAAACAAGAGAATGTATCTTGACCTCAAAAATAAATTCATTCTTTGTATGGAATATTTCAATCAATTACAAAGTCAAGCATCAATAAACTGTAAATCATCTCCAATACATCTTTGGCAGAAGTCTTCATGTTCTTCTCATATATACATGCTTGCTTCACTAGGTCTTTTCAAACCCAGAAGTTGTTTTAAGAAGCTCTTCTCATGAGTAAATAGAGAGCATCTTGGCAGGGTAAGTGTCATTGTTTGTAGCAAAGGAAAACTTTTGAACAGGAAACCTATCAGAGCAATTTTCTTCTTATCAAATTTTGAAACTTTCATGCAAACCACTTTCAAACTATTGAGTGAAAGGGTTAAACTTAATGCCTCCAGGCTTACTGCGTGGTTCTGCAATCCAAACTTGGTATGATAAATCTCCCTATATAATAAAATTATGGTGTTCAAAACACTATTAACATGATGCTAAAAGTAAGACAATTACTAACCTTAAAACATTTACTTTCTATTGAGAGTTCTTCAAGAGAGACCAAACTTTCCAGAACTGTGAGAGAAGGTGCTTGTCTACCAAGCCCATGAAGGGAAACTTTCTTTAGTGAGTTTGTAGCATAAAATCCTTTAAATACATTAAGCTTCATCGTGGACAGATGCAGAGACCCACAAGACTTGAGCTCCAACGTTGACATCCTAGGAAAATTATGCACTATGACATTTACCAGCTTTGGGAAGTTCATTGTCACTGAGATTTCACACTCAACCCCAGTGAAATCCATACACTAGAGATTGGCCGCACAAATTTTCACATTGCTCAGCCCTGTACAGTGTTGAACTGTCAAATTTTCAAGAAGAGGGAATTTTTCTACAAGGTGCTAAAGTATATCATCATTTGTATAGATGAATGACAAAGAATAGGTTACAAGGCATCTAAAACCACTGAAGTAGAGAGGCATTCGTGTGAAGAAAAACCACTGGAGCTTCAATGATGTTAGGGATTTGCAAGAAAAAAGAGAAGTTGGAACATCCATGAAACTGCTAGTCAAAATATTGCTGAGAGAGATTTGTTTCACTCTTTTTGAAGATGCGGATTGAACCCATTTCTGATTTACCAATTTTCCCTCTGTCAATATCACCCATGGAAACTGAAAGTTCAAAACTTTCAAGCTGAGCTGAGTGAAAGAAAAGAACAATATTAATTGTTCATTTTTTTGTTTCAGCTTCATAAGCAAAAGATTGGTTGGAAAATTAGAGATGGGGTGATAAAGTGCAGAGGTATCGACATCTCCTTGATAACACATGAGAGAATGTACGAAGGGAGTATGTTGTCTGGCTAAGCACTTAATCTGTCACTTGCCATTGTTTCAGTTCTTAGAGATGAGATGGGTTGAAAATGTAGAGGGATTCCTAATGTGAGCAGAGTATGGGACAATTGTTGTGCGTCAAGTTAATTGAACATTGTGTCATGCTAGTGCTACCTCACGAATCGACTCGTTATGTATGCCCATGTTGAGAAAAACCTCCAAAACTGAAAAATATCCAAAAAATATATGCTGCACTATATGACGTTTGTGATGATCAATACTATTGTACTTGTGTTTTTCCATCTGAACTATCGTCTACCTCGCTTTCCTGTCACAGGTCACCCATGGCCACATCAAATAGTAGTGCTTCCCCTCCACAAATTCTTTGTTAGGGGGATTCACCCTGGTAGTCGGCCATCCTTCCGAATGAGTAACAAATAATCAAAAACTGCAAAATGCAAATCAGGGAGATGGATGTATAGTCATGTGCATATTCCCAAAATAGGAGCCTGGGGTATGTCTGTATGTGGAGTAGAAAGGTTGTGCAGACCCAAAACCGGACCAAGGTTTGGTTATTGGATGCATATATGTAGAGTAGAAAGGTTGTGCATGGAAGATTTCATAACTAATTAATACATGTCAAATTAATCTAATGGCCCAAATTATTTCTATCATCTAACACCAAAATCAACGACACATGAAGACACAGGTGGCATGGGGGGGAGTTCTTCTCAGAAAGGATGCCTATGATGTAATGAGACAAAAAATAAATAAACATGAAAAGCCTAAAAAAGAAAAGAAAAATTTGAAATGACTACCCAAAGCAAGTTCTCTCTTCAATTAAAATTCAATCTCCATTCCCTCAATTGTTTTCCCTTTCATTGTTAAATGTTCAACCATTTATTGTTCAAGTATATTTCCAAAAATAACATTGAGTGGGAAAGTGGAAGCCAAGTTTTATAGAAAATTGTTATCTATCTTATGTTTGTGTATGAAATAGATGTGATATGTTCATCAACTATGCATTTTCTTGTTTTTTATGACTTTGGTGCTAACATAGATGCTTCTTGTGAGATCATTGCTTGCTTCCTAATTTAAAAAATTGATACCATCATTCTATCTAAATATTTGCAATTCACCATTATTCTAGCCACAATAATCTAATTATGCAACAAGTCATAAGATGTAAGTGTCTAGTTTTTGTTTTTTATACGTAATAATGCTTAACCACATTAACTTCCACTCTGTTGAAACTATTAACATCCTTAAACTTTTCAGTACTGGTTTCTTTATATAAAGAATTATTATATTCTCAACACAAAAATACTATCATTTAAATCCAAGTTAAAAACTAATTTCTGAATTCTTGAACAAATGGCCTTACTACATTCCATGTGCTTTGAGTTCACCATTTTTAACTTTGATACGAATGCATTAAACTTGGTTTCACAATGATTAAAGTCCTATCCTTGATGCCTAAAGTTACTAATCCAACTCGGGTTCTATTATTTGATAACTTCATCAACTATCTGAATTTGCCTTTGCAAGTATTTCCATGCTTATGTACTCAAGCACCGCTATTCTTTCAAGAGATTCTGCTTTCATTCAAGTGACTTTTTAGTTTGGTAATCAATATGATTTAATCCAAAATCAAGTGCTTTGCTCCCATCGATTTGTTATATATATATATATATATATAATAATTCATTCAATTTCTAATCTATTCCAATAATGTTTAGTTTTTTAGAACTAACCTTGCATGGCCATTATCTATTAATAAATTTATTTTATCACAATTTTCTTTCACATCCATTAATTCAAAAAATTTCCAATGCGCATATTACCCTTTTGTTTTTTGCTAGTTATTTTCAATTAATATTTTAAATTCATCACTTACTTTGCTTCACATTCCTCTTCTATGATTTACACTTTAGGAATAGTGGGATTTATGCTTCTCATTCCTCTCTTGTGATTTACACTTTAGGAATAGTGAGATTTAGAATTAAAGAAAATGATAAAGATGAACTTTTATTTTCTTCATTGATTTTGTTAATTATTTTTTTTTAAATATCAAATTTTGTTTTGTAAATTTTGCTACTGGATCGCTAAGTTACTATTTTTCTTTGTACAACTTAGCTAGCCCTTTATCTTGAATAAGTTTAGTGGAGAGTATTTTAATTTTTGGTCAAATTACTTTGATTTTTGTTAATGTTTTTGGATATGTTTTTATTATTATTATTTTTTAAATATTTTTTGAAATTTTCAAAAAAGCATTAATTTTTTGATTGGTTACAAAGGTTGATTGAACTAATTACTTGGATGTGACATTACTTAAAAAAATAATAAAATGAAATAAAAATTTAACACCTAAGGTGATTAGATTTCACAATAAGATTATTATTATTATTATTTTTTTTAATTAGAGAAAAAAAATAACTAAAAATTTTCAAATAGTCTTTCCAATATGGACAAAAGTAAATGTAAATTTAAATATATCATGTCATGTCAAAAAATAAAGACAAGAATATAATAATATAAACATATTATACAAAAGTATGAGCTTATTATACCAATGCAAAGTCACATAGTTCATACAGTTGCAAATTATTAATTCCAATGTATCTCTTCCCTTGCTTTGTATTGTCATTGTTTAGTGTTTTTGGTGGATGTCATATACTATATCTGTCTCAAACCAATCACCTTTAATGTTGCCCTTTCTTAGATGTTGTATTTTCTTGATAAAACCCTAAAGTATTAGCTATCAATGGAAACTAGTTTCATCTTTTTGGACTTCAAAACCCCTTTCACATCCTTGGGGATTCTAGGTAAGATATCTTCAGTTCTTAGTATTATTTTTCTAAAGATTTTATATTTTGAGGTCATACTAAAAACTAGAACAGAGAGACCATTAATCATGGTTGCACTTACAAAGGTAGATGCATTATTGTACTAAAACCCTATGCAAATGTTATCCATTCTTTCATGTTACCTCAAGAATAATTTACTTGATTTGATTTTGTGTTTGTTGTCTAATAGCTTCTTCTCCAGTGTTAGAACTTCAAAGACTCTGGCAAAAGTTAATGCATGTAAGCAATTAACTTATGATTTCTCCAATTTTCAGGTAACAACCCCATATATTTTAAGCTTTCCAACTATTAATTTTACTAGGAACCCAATACAAATATTATCCATTCTTTCATGTTACCTCAAGAATAATTTACTTGATTTGATTTTGTGTTTGTTGTCTAATAGCTTCTTCTCCAGTGTTAGAAACTTCAAAGACTCTGGAAAAAGCTAATGCAGGTAAGCAATTAACTTACGATTTTCTCTAATTTTCATATAACAATGCCATATATTTTACACTTTCCAACTATTATCTAATTATTTATTTTTATACTTTGATTTTTACAAGGAAGATGCATTACACCTATATGTTTGACGTCACTTATTCTATCTCTAAACTTTAAATCTTCCTAGAAGAAAGACTAATTTCTTTAGTTTTCTTTTGAAATTTGAAGCATTTTATATTTTGATAATTTTTATAGAGATGTTGCCTCTAATTTCTTGCTAGAAAAGTGTCCCCAACTTAATTTAGTTTTCTTTTAGAGTACCAAATATTTTATGTTTACTTAATCTTATTGAGATAATACATAGTTTCTTTCAAAAAAAAATTGGTTATTTTGCTTTTGGAATTAAAAATTTATTGGAAAGTCTCCGGTTTATGTAAGTTTTCTTCCAAATTAGAAAATATTTGATGTTTTCTTAGTCTTACAAAGAGAATGCATAATTTCTTTCTGATTTATTTTTTGTTATTTAAGCATTTAAAAGAAAAGAAAAAATCATCTCTCTAGTACAAATTTACTAGTGAAACAAACTATATATTATGAGCCAAAATTCATGTGTGCAGAAGAAATATTATGTTCTTTGCACAACACACATTCCCTCTACACACTTGTCTCCCGCACTTCCATGATCCACTCTTAGACATTTTTCTTAGTTTTTATTCCCTCTTTTTATGAAAGAGAAAAACTTAAATACATATACATACACAGAAATATAAATTATATAAAAATATTAAACAAATAAAAATATAATAATTATTACTTGACAATATAAATTAGAATAAATGTCTATAGATTTATTTTTATTACAAAAAAAATTCTAATTATCATTCATTTATTTATATATATTTGTTTAATTTTCCATTCTATTGATTTTAATGTTTTATTTTGAATATCTACAAAATTATATATCTACATAGAAAATAGATAAATTCTCACACATATAAAATTGATATTAAAATAATATAATTTTATGATTGTAAATTCTTGTTTCATTCTTGTTTCCCTAATTTTTTTAAATTTTCATTTCAAATTATTATTATTTTGGCATTCTATTTTTGGACTTTAAAGCTAGTCGGATGAGGCTAACTAATTTGTTAGTTTATTTTATAGGCCAGCAAATAGTTTATCTTTTCTTATTTTTATTCCATGACTTAGTTTAATTTTCTTTTAGAGTACCAAATCTTTTATGTTTGCTTAATCTTATTGAGATAATACATAGTTTCTTTCTTATTTGTTTTTAGTTATTTTATTGTTGGACTTTAAAGTCAACCTAAACATTGAAGAAAGTCCCTCGTTTATCTAGTTTTTTTCTAAAGTAACAAATATTTGAAGTAAGAAAGTCCCTAGTTTATCTAATTTTTTTCTAAGGTAGCAAATATTTGATGTAAGAAAGTCCATAGTTTATTTAGTTTTTTTTTTCTAAAGTAGCCAATATTTGATGTTTTCTTAGTCTTATAGAGAGAATGCATAATTTATTTTCCAATTTATTTTTCGTTAATGAAACTCTTTAAAACAAAATAAAAATCTTCTCTCCCTTACAAATTTAACAGTGTGCGGAAGCCGCAGGTAAGTTTATGTTCTTTGTTGGCAACACTCACATTTCCCTTCTTCAATTTTTAGACATTTTTCTTAGTTTTTATTCCTTTTATTAGAGTGAAAAACTTACATACATACACATGCATTGAAATATAAATTTATCTTTTGATGAAAAATATTATTATTATTTGGCCCACGGGATGTTGCTCAATTGGCGATGGGAGTCTTATGAAGTATTATGTAAAACTTTGAGATTCAAGGGTAGCAATATATATTATTTGAAAAAAAAAATAATACAACTTAAAAATTTATCTCACCTTCCATATATATATATATATATATATATATATATATATATATATATATATATATATTGATTGTACAAAGATGGTTATGGGACTACCCATTAGAACTTGTTTATACCACTTTTTTTCCACAATTTTCACCAAGTATAACATGTCCCCTGACATTTGAACCTGCCACAACTAGGAACACAAACTTGTTCCCAACACTTAGTTAAACTCCTTCGACTGAAATATATTAAAATAAATAAACATATAATAATATTTTTCTTTTGAACAAAAATGCTTATGGGACTACCTAGTAGAACTTGTTTATACCACCTTTTTCCACAATTTTCACTAAGTATAACATGTCCCTTGACATTTGAACCTGCCACAACTAGGAAGTTACACAAACGTGTACCCAACAATTGAGTTAAATTACTTCAACAAAAATATAATAATTAGTAATTGGAAATATAAATTAAAATAAATGTATATAGATTTATTTTATTATAAAAAATTATAATTATCATTCTCATATACATACAATTATTATGTATATATATATATATATATATATATATATATATATATATATATATATATATATATATATATATATATATATATATATATATATATATATATATATATATATATATATATATATATATATATATATATATATTTTTTTTGTTGTTGTTGTTTTTTTTTAATGTTGTACATTTATAAAGAATATAGATAAATTCTCACATATATATAATTGATACTAAAATAATATAATTTTATAGTCGCAAATTCTTCTTTTATTTTTCTTTCTCTAAAATTTCTAAATTTTCATTTCATATTATTATTATTTTTTATTATATTTTTGGACTTTAAAGCCGGATCGAAATTCGAAGCAAGTCCCTGGTTTATCTATTTTTTATTAATTTTCTAATGTAGAAAATATTTGATGTTTTCTTATTTATTTTTCGTCACTGAACTTTTTAAAATAAAATAAAAATCAACTCTTTTACTATAGAATTTTGTTGTAGATTCAAACTATAGATTGAAATATGCTAAAACAATTGACTTGAATCTACTCGACTTATCAGCGGAAACAAAATTTGATCAGTGAAATCACGAAGCAAAAAAAGGAAGAATTTCAATCACAAATAACACAATAATTTTATGGGGAAAGCCACAACAAAAAATCCATGCTATCTGTATATTATATTAATCAGAAGTTCTGAGAACAAAATACAATTCTTGTTCAACCTGAACAATTTCTGCACAAGTACAATCTATCTCACTGCTTCACAAACTAGTGACAAAGGAAATCCTTTCTCTTACTAAATATCACATCGTAGCCATGGTCCTCTAACATGGAAACAAAGACCAAGTTCTTCTTGAAACCTGGAACATACATGGCATCTTTTAATGTGAGGGGAGAACCAGACTCCCTCTGAAAGTTAAAAGTGCTGACGTCGATCACGCTATACTTCCCATCATCTTCCATCTTGATGTGCATTTGGAGGTCCTTCTCCTCCAAGTCATTGAAGAACTCTTTATTGTCATTCATATGGAACGGGGCTCCACTATCCAGGTACCACACACTACCCATCACCGATGTCATGATGCAAGTGATAATGGTGAAATCTAGTTCGAATTGTGAAGCAAGAGATTAACCTACCGCTCCTCTTGAGGGATTCTTACTAGCTTTCTTGTGTGAAGACTTTGTGGCATAGTGTCCTAGCTCATGACAGTGAAAACATTTAATTTTCGACATGTCCTTCTTCTTTCCACCCTGACTGGAATATGATTTTGAAAGGGATGACTTCCCCTTCCTTTTCGTCGTCTTTCCAGGTAAGGTACAATTATCCTCATCATCATGCTTGGATGAGGATACATCTTTGGTGTTCCACCGAATCTGTCCTTCTACAAAGTCAAACAATAATCACTCCCACTCTGGTAGCTTCTCCCTCCCATTAACTGAGTCCTGGTAGTTTTTCAGCTCTTGGGAAGTCCTAGAAGTGCTAGGCTCACACTAGTACAAAATGACTAATTAATTACTAAAAAGACAACTAAAATTTGCATATAAACAACCATTTTTCAGTCGGTGACCAATAGTAGTTAATTTACAGTATCTTATAACATGACCAACGTTTAGTCATTTTTAGCTTACCCATTAATTGGTTTCCTCAATTTTACCATCTAGTAGTATATTTAGTCATTAATTTTTCATTGGTTTAGTCATAAATTGTCGCAATTAAAGACCAAAATGTTGGTCATGTTATAAGATACTATAAATTCGCTAATAATAGTCATATATATGCAAATTTTAGTCATCATTTGAAACCAATTAATGACCAAATAAATATGACTAAATTTTAGTCGTGTTATAAGATACTGTAAATTAGCTATTAATAGTCGTATATATGCAAAATTTAGTCATAATTTTAATTAAAAAATTATCATTTGCAGTAGTCATTTATATTTTTTGGTATTTTCATATTCATTATATAAACAAATGATTTAGTAGTTTCTATTGATTTCATTTTATTTCATTCATAATCATTATAAACGACTAATTTAGTCATATATTCATTAAATTTGTGTCCATCATTAATTAATATAAACTAATAATTTAGTAGTTTTAGATTGATTTTATGCGTTCATTATTAATCAACATAAATTAATTAGTACGCTTTTGCAACTAAATTTTAAAAAAATGCCATACAATGTGTATGTTTATCTAATATGATAACACAAAGTTACACATGTTAATTACAAGACTAAATAATATCAAGTGCAAATAAAAATAATTTCAACCATAAAATTTTTGTTATATAAAATATCAAGTATTACAATATGAGTTTCCAACTTAATGTTGGTTCGACTATAATTTACATATGAAATATGTTTTCAACATTTCAAAACATTATCACTGTGTTGCCAAAGCATTGCAAGTGAATTCACCAACTCTGAAGGCTTAACCATCAGTCTCTATGAGTGTGTCTTATGCAAGATATTGGATTTAAGTGTATCACTAGACAGATTCTATTCTCTCTGTGATTTTGCATTTGTCGCTCTAGTGTTATTGTTCTCCTCTTTCTTCAATTGATTCTTCTTACCATCAATATTGAGTTCCTCTCCTGAAGATGAAAGAAAATACAATGCAGAGTATAAGACATGAAAGACGATGAATACTTGAATATAAAATAAAATAGACTATAAAAGATTTATACGACATATACCTTAGCATTCGATAATGGCCACTATGTGGATAGATGATCTATGTATACAAAAAAAAAAAAAACTTCACCATAGAAAATAACAAATTAGGAACTTAGTATTCAACCTTCAACAAAACCTTAGGCACAATCATACTAACTAAGTTAGATGTTAAAAATATCAGACAATTGATAGCTTATGAAAATAAATGGAAAAAAAAATATCATTGTAAAAAATATCCTTATTGCTTGTTCTAAAAGAGTCATGTTCCTTAAATTTGGATATTCTTTTTCCCACAGTAAAATTTCCTCGCTATTATGACCTATGTTTTTAGGATCATGAGATTGATCCAACATCATATTGGATTGTGGAGACAAAATGATTCAACTTTCCAAGATGAGTACCTCAGTTGGTTGAATGAAGGTGCTAGCTGTGAGTAGTGTCAAAACCTTAGGGAAGAAGAACACTAAGGCCTAAGAAAATATATCACCACTTGTCCACTGAAAGAAAAAATTTCAATCCCACAATGGCCTCTGGGAGTACATTTCATTAGATGGATATCACACTCTGAGAGATGATTGTCTAATACAATGAGAAGTGTACATATATTGTCACAATGCCCCTCACAGTCAGACCCTATAGTTGTGTCCTATAATATTAATCATATTATACTATTTAATTATAAATTATGACTATTAGATAATTATTAGTTTGAATAATTAATCTGAAATTGCATTTTAGTATTTCTGTATACATGAAAATATTTGGAAAAAAGGTACTTTTTGTGACTAGTTAATTTTGAGTGAATCTAAATACACAAGAAATTATGGTGCCTCAGTGTTTCTCTAGCGATTATCTGCTCATTGTACCAATTTCTCCCATGTCCTCTACTGCTTTTGGTGAATTCCTCTTTGATGATGTCTAATGCCAATGCAATGGACATTTATCCTCGATGTTTTTCTGAGCCAAAGGGAAGCTCCACAAGTAACAACCAAAAAGTAGCCTCAAATATATTATTGGGGGCCAAAATGCAGTTTTTATATGACAAACCAAGAAACACTCCATGTTAATCATCTTCCCTTTAATATTGATTAATAATTTCTTTGCACGATCATGTAATAATAAAGTGTCAAGTAGGGACATTTAAAGTTATTCATTCATCAATATAACCTTTGAGAGTGCTTAGTAGTTAATACTTCATATTACACAAACAACGGGTCACCAACTTCAAGGATGGTAATATAAACACAACAAAAATGAAATTAAAAGAAATGCTAGGAAGTCAAATGCGACTAATCTTGAGTCAAGAAAATAACAAGACCTTCACATTAGCAAGGCATTCTTAGGCATTAAAACAAAAAATCCTTCCATTGCATCATTTTCACCTTTTCTTTAATTTCTTTAATTGAGAACACAACTTAAAAAAAAAAATAGAGAAAAAAAAATCATTGAAAAGGGTCTCAAAATTGTTAGAAAATTATATATTACGGAGCAATGGAACACATA
This sequence comes from Pinus tabuliformis, assembly GCA_031772625.1. Taxonomy (NCBI): domain Eukaryota; kingdom Viridiplantae; phylum Streptophyta; class Pinopsida; order Pinales; family Pinaceae; genus Pinus; species Pinus tabuliformis. The sequence goes on along the minus strand of CM062815.1, from coordinate 755,348,850 downwards.
AAATATTGCAGAAATATAAACACAGAAAACACACAAAACAAGAGAGACACAGATATACGTGGTTCACCCAGTTTGGGCTACGTCCACCCTGAACAACCAGTCCTTCCTTTCTATTATCCAGCAAAATGAAGAGACACAACCTACAGCAAATCCGCTGTAATATCCTCTGTTTTCTCTCACAGTCTCACCTCTCAGTTTCTCGCTCACAGAATACACCTCTATATCTCAGCCTCCAATACAATGCCCTCATACAAAGAGAGGGGTTGCCTTCTAGGGTAAAAAACCCTAAACTAAACATAAGTTCTACCGTCAGATCATCTGCCTAATGAACAGCCCAGATTGACTAGAAATTACTATACTTTTACAAGGCAATTTTACATTTGTTTTTAGCTTCGGGGGCGCTGCCCTCGAGCCCCCGCCGGGGGACCGCTGGCCCTCGGACCCCCCAGCTGGGGGGGATCGGCCCCCCCGGACCCCCGCGGGGGGGACAAGTCCCCCCCGCACCCCCTCCGCGTGGAGGGGTGTACAAACTTCCTGGGGTATACATCTGGCTGAAACAAAGACCTCTGAACAATCATGCTCCACACACAACAATCTCCCACTTGGAGAATGATTGTAGAAACTCCATCGCTGCTTCATTTGCTGGACAATGACTCCTCTTTGGACCTGGCTGTTTCTCATCTTCATCGTCATCCTTGAAGACCAATTGAAACTGAGCATATTCTCAGTTTCTTCCTGGTTACAACTTTTGTTAGCATATCTGCAGGATTCTGGCTAGTGTGTATCTTTTCCAGCTTCAACTCTCCATCTTCCAACACTGATCGTATGAAATGGTACTTGAGCTGTATGTGTTTAGTCCTGGAATGAAATGCTGAGTTCTTTGCAAGATGAATGGCACTTTGGCTATCACTGTATAACGTGCCCTTATCATGCTCCTTACCCAATTCACCCATAAAACTTTGTAACCAAATCATTTCTTTACTAGCCTCTGTAGCAGCAACATACTCTGCTTCTGTTGTTGAGAGTGCAACAACACTTTGGATTTTTGAAACCCAACTGACAGCTGTTCCTCCAACAATAAATACATATCATGTAGTGCTCCTCCTGTTATCTCTGTCACCTGCCATATCTGCATCAACGTATCCCTGTAGAGAAATGTTTGCACCACCAAATCATAATGCTTGATTTGTGGTACCTTTCAAATATCTGAGAATCCATTTCACTGTCATCCAATGTTCTTTTCCTGGATTGTTCATGTACCTGCTTACAACTCCCACTGCATGTGCAATATCAGGCCTTGTGCAGACCATTGCATACATTAAGCTTCCAACTGCTGATGCATATGGAACTTTAGACATATAATCCATGTCTTCTTGCGTCTTTGGGCACATTTCCTTGCTAAGTTTGAAATGGCTAGCAAAAGGTGTACTAACTAGTTTTGCATTGTGCATATTAAATCTTTTCAACACCTTTTGTATGTACTCATTCTGAGACAATGTTAATTTGCGATTTTTCCTGTCTCTAGTGATTCTCATACCAAGGATTTGTTTTGCAGCTCCCAAATCCTTCATTGCAAATGAATTTGCCAATTTTCTTTTGAGTACATTTATTTCCTGCATGTTAGATCCTGCAACAAGCATGTCATCCACATACAATAACAATATAATATAGCTACCATCATTTTTCTTTTTCAGATAAACACAATGATCAGAGTGACATCTCGTATAACCTTGTTCAGACATAAACTTGTCAAATTTTTGATACCACTGCCTTGGAGCCTGTTTTAAGCCATACAAGCTCTTCTTCAACCTGCACACTAGTTTCTCCTTCCCTTTCACCTCATATCCTTGTGGCTGCTGCATATATATCTCTTCCTCCAAATCCCCATGGAGAAAGGCTGTCTTTACATCTAACTGCTCAAGATACAAATCTTCAGCTGCTAGAAGACTTAAAATAGTTTTGATTGAAGTCATTTTAACAACAGGAGAAAATATTTCATCAAAATCAATACCTTTCTTCTGTGCAAACCCCTTCACCACAAGTCTAGCTTTGTACCTCTGTTTTCCTCCATCTTCTTCCTTCAGCCTGTAAACCCATTTATTCTTCAACGTATTTTTTCCTGCAGGCAACCTGACTAAATCCCAAGTCTGGTTATGCATTAAGGAGTCCATCTCTTCTTCCATGGCTACCTCCCACTTCTTCCTGCTTTCAACCTGCATTGCTTCTTCATAACATTCGGGTTCACCAGAATCAGTCAACAATAAATAATATAATTAAGGAGAGTATCGTTCAGGGGGTCTACTTATCCTGGTAGATCTTCTAACACCACTTTCAGGTGTTTGGGGTGCCTGTTGCTGTTGTGGTGGTTGTTGTTGTTGATTATTATTAGTTTCAGGCACCTTTACCTTTTCAGTGATTTCATCAAGAACTGCGTATTCCTTGTTTTCTTTTTCCTGTTTCTTTTCCTGCAACTGATTCTTATACAAGACCTTTTCATTGAATATTACATCTCTGCTCCTAATGATTTTGTGATTTTCGTAATCATATAAGCGATAACCAAAATTATTAACACCATATCCAATAAAGGTACATTTCTTTAACTTTGCCTCAAGCTTTGTTCTATTTTCTTTATCAATATGGACAAAGGCCTCACAACCAAAAGGCTTTAAAAAGGAGTAGTTTACCTTTTTACCCGTCCATGCTTCCTCCGGAACACCACCATCCAAGGAACTTGAAGGCCCTCTGTTTATTAGATAAACAACAGTATCTACAGCATCTGCCCAAAACTGTAAAGGCAATCCTGCATGCAATCTCATGCACCTTGCACGCTCCATGATTGTTCTGTTCATCCTTTCTGACACACCATTTTCTTGTGGTGTTCTTGGAACTGTCTTCTCTCTGCGAATTCCATGCTCTGAACAGTACCTATCAAACTCTTTGCTGCAATATTCACCTCCATTGTCTGATCTAAGACACTTCAATTTCTTTCCTGTCTCAATCTCAACCAAAGCTTTCCATTTCTTGAAAGTATCAAATACATCAGATTTATTCTTAATACAATAAATCCAAGTTTTTCTAGTTGCATCATCAATAAAAGTAACATAATAACGAGAGCCACCGAGAGATGATACCTGAGCAGGTCCCCATACATCTGTATGCACAAGCTCTAATTTTTCATTCTTCTTTTCTTTCCCAACTCTGAGAAATCTGACTCTCTTCTGTTTTCCATAAATGCAATTCTCACAGAAGTCCAAATCAACATTCTTCAAACCTGGCAACAAATTCCTTGAGTGAAGAATCTTCATCCCCTTTTCACTCATGTGTCCGAGCCTATGATGCCATAATGCTGCATCTGCTCCTTTGGAAGTTAAAGCATTAACAGAGTTAGAAATACCATTGCATAAATACAATGTACCAACCTTTCGCCTTTTGCTATTACCAGGGCTCCTTTGGTGACCTTCCAAGCTTTATCTGTGAAAGTTGTCACACAACCTTCACCGCCTAACTGCCCTGTTGAAATCATATTTTTCTTTAGATCTGGAACATGCCTTACCTCCTTTAATATCCATTGGTTTCCATTCTGCTGTTTTACAAGAACCTTACCCATTCCAACGATTTTACAGGGTTTATCATCACCCAGACGAACTTGTCCAAAATCTCCTTGAACATAGTCATGAAAGTATTTCTTATCAGGTGTGGCATGGAATGAAGCCCCTAAATCTACCACCCAGGAATCAGTAATATTTTCGAAAGAAAGAATCAAAGCATCTTGTAACACCTCACCCGTCACATTTGCTTCATGATTGTTTTCTTGCTGTGCTTCTCCTTCTTTTCCCTTCCGAGATCTACAGTATTTCTTTAGGTGTCCTTTCTTTCCACATTTCCAGCACACTATCCCCGATCTGGACTTGGATCTGCCTTTCCTTGATTTACTACGATATCTTGAGCTCTTTCCTCTTTCCATTTTTCTTCCTCTAGACTCTGCACTCAAAGCATTTCCCGATGTCTCACCGGAGCTTTTCCGTCGCATTTCCTCGCTAAGGATAGCACCGACAACATCATCAAACTTTAAAGTACTAGATCCAGAAACGGAGTTACTAATGGCCATTACCAAACCATTCCAACTTTCTGGTAATGAGCACAAGAATAACAAAGCTCTAACTTCATCATCAAAGTTTACCACTACAGAACTTCACTGACTTGTAACTGTATTAAAATCATTTAAATGGTTTGCAACAGATCCACCTTCCGACATATTCATATTAAATAACCGTTTCATAAGAAATACCTTGTTTGAGGCAGAGGGTTTTTCATATAGTTTCGACAAAGTCTGCATCAAACCCTCTGTCGTGGTTTCCTTCGAAATGTTGAAGGCGACTGATGCAGCAAGGCACAACCGTATTGTTCCGAGTGCCTTTCTATCGAGAAGGTTCCATTCTTCGTCTTTCATACCCGTCGGCATCTTTGTTTTTCCACCCAATGGTAGGTATATATCTTTCTGATACAGATAATCTTCCATCTACATCTTCCACAACGAGAAGTTTTGGCTGTTAAATTTCTCGACCCTAAACTTACCATCTTCCGCCATTGCTCCCACTCGAACCAGGAACCCTTCTTTCCTGCGAGTTTATCAGCCAAATAGACCTTCGGCTCTGATACCAGTTGTTAGAAAATTATATATTACGGAGCAATGGAACACATAAAATATTGCAGAAATATAAACACAGAAAACGCACAAAACAAGAGAGACACAGATATACGTGGTTCACCCAGTTTGGGCTATGTCCACCCCGAACAACCAGTCCTTCCTTTCTATTATCCAGCAAAATGAAGAGACACAACCTACAGCAAATCCGCTGTAATATCCTCTGTTTTCTCTCACAGTCTCACCTCTCAGTTTCTCGCTCACAGAATACACCTCTATATCTCAGCCTCCAATACAATGCCCTCATACAAAGAGAGGGGTTGCCTTCTAGGACAAAAAACCCTAAACTAAACATAAGTTCTACCGTCAAATCATCTGCCTAATGAACGGCCCAGATTGACTAGAAATTACTATACTTTTACAAGGCAATTTTACATTTGTTTTTAGCTTCGGGGGCGCTGCCCCCGAGCCCCCGCCGGGGGACCGCTGGCCCCCAGACCCCCCAGCCAGGGGGAATCGGCCCCCCCCGCGTGGAGGGGTGTACAAACTTCCTGGGGTATACATCTGACTGAAACAAAGACCTCTGAACAATCATGCTCCACACACAACAAAAATCCTAACAAATGCTCAAGTGATTGTCGTATCAATTAAATTGAAAGGAAATTATTTGATACGCTTTTAACTTGAGGAATATATTGAAGAATATGAAGCTTTCTCATCCCTTGGTTCTGATCAAATTGTAATCCGTGGGTTCCAATCAAGTAATGATCAATTTCCCTCCAAGATAGTTAAGAGATCACTTTGGAGAAGGACTTCTAGAAGCGTTTGGATAGTAGAAATGGAATTAACTAGGAGGAAAATGAAGCACTTTAGTATGTGCTCCAAAATATTTGAACGCAACTGAAAATGATTTTATACTCCCTCCACACATTTTAAAATAGAGCCCGTTTATGTGCATCTCATTTATTTTCCACCTTTTTGTAACATGTAATTATTTGAGCAAGAATATAGCATTCATAAATATTGTCATGAAAGAGGACTCTTCATAATCCTAATAAGTTGGGCTATAAAAAATAAATAATTTCATGTAGTGAATAAATATTACATGCTATATTTTAGCGATTAAAATGACAACTTTAATATCATCACAACAAAAATAAATTCAACCCTAACTAGTTGGGATCTAACAAATCAAGAATTTCATGTAGTAAATTAAACTTACATGGTAGATCCCAATTATTTGCAATGACAACTTTATTCTTCATATTATTACAACATAGATAAATTCAAGAGTACATACATATTTCCTTATCTGAGACAAACTTTGAACATATTCCGAGATTTCATAGAAATATAATGATATGATTTACCTGTAGGACATGAGAAATCTATCTACATCTAGCACCCGTCACTGGACAATAGTGTTATTGAGACACCATCTCATGGCATTAGAATCATGTAGATAGATAGTGTTATAGAGATACCTTGCAACACCTATTCAACACTACCTTCAAGCTTCAAATTCATCAATTGATTTACTTTAGTAGCAAATTCTAGTGGGATTTCATTAAATACAACCTAACAAAAGCCATTTGATAGTTTTCGTTGCCTTCTCTGGATCTATCCCCCTCTAGAAATAGAATAACTGATATTCCCCAATTTTTGAGGTACTTTCTTCATGTTCAACATGGGTTATTGGGTTCTTCACGTGGAAAAGGTTGCAAATATTAGATGTATAATGGAAACAAGCATGCAATTCAAGGTTGCTCCTAAAGTCTCTTGGGTGAATTATAAAACACTATCTATTTAAAACATGATATATGGTAGTAACAAAAACCTACCCAAGTTCCCACTTAAGAATTCAAAATGTTGCAAATAGGAGATGCATTAAACAATATCAACTATTTAATTGCATAATCACACTAAAATAGGCAAAGCTTTAAAATGTTGAAAAGTGTGAAAAAATGGAGTTGGAATATTATAGTTATGTCACGATGGATATAGCTATGTAAAATGTAACTTCTATCTAAAACACGTAAATGTAACTTCTATAACTACATGAAATATAACTTCTATGTAAAAAATGGAGTTGGAATATTATAGTTACGTCGCGGTAGATATAGCTATGTGAAATGTAACTTCTATATAACATTCTAAATATCCTTTTTTCAGACATTTAAAAGACTAACATTTTTTTTTATCTTCGGTTAATAACTTAATATTCCACCAAAAATGGCATTGAATTGGTCCTTCACCAACCAAGGGAAAATTTTAAACCAGTGTGAAAATGTTTACTCATTCCCCTGCCATATTTTTGATATTTTATTTGTGTGCGGATTTAAGCTAGTGTAATGTAACTTCTACATATTTGACAATTTAAATGCAAAAAATAACCCAGATTGAAGTTATACAGTTAACACATGTACAATAAGATACAATATGCAAGAGTTATAAGTAATATGATGGTGTTTACATGAAGACAAATTTTTTCTCGTCTCATTAACTCTTATCTTATAGTTATTTTATGGTTGGTGATGGATATAGCCTTTAAAATTATGACCCATCCTTGTCATATCTTATATTTAATGATGGATATAGCTTTTAAAAGCATCAAATTTGTTTGTTATTTTATGTACGTTAAATTTAAATGGAAGTGATCATAAGTTTATTCAATATTATCTTGTACAACTGGAAATAGAATGATGTGGGGGTGATGTTTCTAGTGATTTTCAAACTTGTTTTAATTACCTAAATTTAGCCTATTTAAAATAAACAAGGGTAGTGTTTCTAGTGATTTTCAAACTTGTTTTAATTACCTAAATTTAACCTATTTAAAATAAATCCCTGCATTGACCATGTTATCTTCAAGTCAGTAACTTTTCTTGAGGGCATCTTCATGACATCCACCATCTCTGAAAATTATGAAATATTAGTAGTATCTTGCACTAAATAGACAATGTTGGCATATAATATTTTATTGTGTTTTTTACTCCGTGTCACAAATTTATTGATATTTTATGATTCTTGGTTTCGATTTCCATGCTAAGACTGGATTCATCATGCCTGCTAGGATTTTTAGTTGTGCACACATCATATTGCTCACTTCTAATTGTATAAAAAACAGAGAGTATGCACAATGACATGTAGTGACATGTGGGTGTCTATTTTACTCAATGATATGCTTGATTTTTTAACCCATTCCAATCCTACCACAATGAAATTAAGAGAGACAAGGACACAAGAAGGACTATCAATAAATGAAATTAGAGACTTTAGAATGCAACTCAAATTGTACCTGAATGTAACGATAAGTATTTGTAGCTGTCTAGTCACTGATGAGCATCAAATCACACTGTGAAAATTTCCTTGCATTATGATGTTAGGTCCCTATAATACTAGTGATTCCCCCATTACTATTGTCATTGTATCCCTTATTGTTATTGTTGTAGCCCTATTGTCCCCATATTATTATTATTTTGCCCCATAGAATCCCACTATTGTGCCTTTATATTATTATTGTTAGGTCGGCTTGGTTATATTATGTCCCCTTAGACTCTTATATATAGAAAGGAGGTTTTTTCATTTGAATCATCCAAGAATTGTTTATTTGTGTAATGTAAAGGAGGTTGCCCCCTCGAAGAGGTTGAATTCTAAGGCGTTGATCTATCTTTTTATCTTTTTGTGAGTTGGTTTCCTAACATTTGGTATTAGAGCTTTGGATTCTAATGTTTCGCTGCTCCAAATAGGTCATCGTGGCATTTTCACTATAACATTTTTTCTGTGACATTTCAGAAGCGAAAAACAAAACCCATTTGAGACAAAATTGCGCTGAACCTTGGGTCTGCATTTCAGAGCTTGTCTCGCTATATTTTCAGAGATATGATCTGAGGAATTTAGGGTTTTTGCAAGCTCCAAAATTTAAACTAAAACAGGTCATCGTGGGATTTTCGATATAACTCTTTCGCTACGAAGTTTCGGAAGATAAAACAAAAACCCATTTGAGAAGAAATTAGTCTAAATCTCGGATCTGAATTTCAGATCCTTTCTCACTATATTTTCAGAGATATAGTTTGAGGAAGTTAGGTTTTTGCAGACCCCCGAATTACATTCCAAACATGTCACCTTGGGAAAATCGTCATAACTGTCTCTCTGAGAATCAGATTGAAAGTTCGTAAGAAGTTACAAAAAGAGGACGGACTGTAGTTTCTTGTATATATTTTCAGATCCAAAGGTAAAAACAGTGACACATGGCACTTCATAAAAGTTTGCTCTTCTGAAAAGGTATATAATCAGGTCATCTTGTGAGATTGTGCATAAATCTTTCTTAGAGAATCCAATTTTGATTAGACTAGTGGCATTGGAAGGAGGACATAGAGGTCTACTGTAGGTCGCAATTTTAGAACTAGAAGAGTTGAAATTACAGAAATACATCAGATTCAACATCAGGCTCCTACAAAGTGAAAAAAAAAGGTGTGTAGTTTTTTTTCAATTTTCGCATAAGCTTGGATTGAAAAATTAGTTTGAAGGAATTCAAAGGGCACAATGAAGCATTATTATCGGTAATTGATGGACCGAAGAAAGAAAATGGAAACACCTAGTAAGCAACCGAAAAGCTCTAGCATGACTCATGAAAAAGAGGAAGAAATGCAACATGATATATCAAAATTACAATACCAAGTACAACAAATGTCACTTGCACAAAAAGTAACAGAAGTTAAGATGAATGATTTAAAGAAAGATGTAGAATTTAAGATGGATGGTTTAAAGAAAGGCGTAGAAGCTAAGATGAATGGCGTGGAAGCTAAGATGGATGGTTTAAAGAAAGGCCTAGAAGTTAAGATGAATGGCGTGGAAGCTAAGATGGACGACGTGGAAGCTAAGATGGATGGTGTGGAAACTAAGATGGATGATTTGAAGACAGATTTGAAGATAGGCATGGAAGATTTGAAGATAGATTTGACAAACTTTCTACAAGAAATGCTTACTAATGGTGAAAGGGTAGTAAAGGAAACTCATGATGAGAACAAAATAAATGTTAATCGTGATTTCATAGAATCTAACGTTGGATCGAAGAACCACCATGTTCCAAAGATCGATATGAGGAAGTTTGATGGCAAGGATCCCGGAACATGGATACTACAGATGGAGCAATTTTTCAATCTCCATAATGTGCAAAACACACAAAAGGTACGCATTGCAACTTTATATTTGGAACCAAATCAGTTTGTATGGTATCGATGGCTTTGCTCTCGTAGACAAATTGTCACTTGGGCTATTTTTACGGATGAAATGATAGCACATTATGAAGATACAAAAAGAAATACTTTTTTTAGCCAATTGATAAATCTCAAACAAAAGGGTTCAATGATGGAGCACGTTGGGGACTTCCAAAAATTGAATATAAGGATAAAAGTTATTCCAGAGGAGCATATGATTGATATGTTCATAGGGACTTTAAAAGATAACATCCAACATGAGGTTCACCTTTGGGAACCAGATTCATTGGAGAAGGCATTCAGGTTGGCAAGAAAAATGGAAAGCAAAATTATGGCAACAAGGAAGCCTACCACTCACAATCATAAAGATGGAAGTGTTGCTACCCCTAGCCATCCACAACCTACAAGGTTGACACCACAACAATTGGAAGAAAAAAGAGCAAAAGGGCTTTGTTACAGTTGTGATAGCAAATACACTAAAGGTCATAAGTGTGCCAAGAAGAAATTATTTTACATAGATTGTGAAGAGGAGGAAGAAAAGGAACAAGAAACATCAAAATAAGAGGATATACACCAGGAAAAAAAACCCTAGAAAAAGAAGAAATGAATCTAACCATATCTTGTAATGCATTGGCTGGAATTACCACTCCTCAAACTATCAAGATAGAAGGGCATATCAAGAAGAAAAAGGTAATAGTGTTGATTGATTCGGGAAGTACCCATAATTTTATTCATTATAAGATAGCCAAAGAATTGAATTGCTTCCAATATCCAGCACCAGAGTGTCAAGTGATGGTTGCAAGTGGAGGAACCATAAATTGCTTAGGAAAGTGCCATAATATCAAGCTATCTATGGGAGAATATGTATTGAATAGCCCAATGCTTTCCATTCCAATGGTGGTGTTGATGTTGTATTAGGAGTCCAATGGCTACAATCCTTGGGTACAATAGCTTTTAATTTTCAAGAACTTTTCATGAAATTCTCTTCAGAAGGAAAGGAAGTTGAATTAAGGGGTATCGCAGGGAAACTGGGAAAGATAATCAGCTCTAATGGAATGAAAAAGCTTCTAAAGAAAGAACAACGAGGCATAATTGCACAATTATGTTCACTAGAGGTTCCCACATCGAAATCATCCATTTCTATAGATCTCCAAAAAGTCTTAGACAATCCTTCCAAGGCATTTGAGACTCCCAAAGGCCTCCCACCTATTCGTCATCATGATCATGCTATCAATTTGATTCCAGGAAGTGTTCCTCAAAACATCAGGCTTTACATATATCCCTATGTCCAAAAGAGTGAAATTGAATGTATGGTTGCAGAAATGCTAGAGGCTGGTATAATTCAACCTAGTCAAAGTTCTTTCTCTGCTCCAGTAGTATTGGTTCACAAGAAGGATGGATCATGGTGCATGTGTCCAGATTATAGGGAGCTCAACAAGCTCACTATTAAAGGTAAATTTTCCATTCCTGTCATTGATGAATTATTTGATGAATTACACGGATCAATTTACTTCACCAAGTTGGATCTGCATTCAGGATATCACCAAATCAGAATGAAGACTGATGACATTCCAAAAATAACATTTAGAACTCATGAGGGTCATTATGAATTTTTGGTCATGCCTTTTGGCCTTACTAATGAACCTTCTACATTTCAAGGTTTGATGAATTCCATTTTCAAACCCTTCCTTAGAAAATTTGTGTTAGTATTTTTTGATGATATACTAATCTACAACAAGTCTTGGAAGGATCCTATCCAACATGCTGACATGGTGCTCAAACTATTGGAGGAGAAACAATTATATGCAAAAATGTCCAAATGTTTCTTTGGAGTACAAGAGGTGGAATATCTAGGTCATATTGCATCTCATGAAGGTGTTATGGTAGACCCTAGAAAAATTAAAACCATCAAGGAATGGAAAATCCCCACCCATAAAGCATCTACGAGGATTTCTCAGGTTGACAGGGTAATATCGCAAGTTTGTTAAGAATTATGGGAGAATAGTAGCACCTCTAACAACATTATTGAAGAAAGATGCATTCTAATGGACTCCAGAAGCAACAAAGGCCTTTGAACATCTTAAAGAGGCAATGTGCCAAGCACCAGTCTTAGCTACACCGGACTTCACAAAAACCTTTATTATGGAATGTGATGCCTTAGGAAATGGAATTGGTGTTGTTTTAATTAATGCAAGAAGAAAGACCCATTACTTTCGAAATTCATCCAATCAAAGGAAATTATTTACACAAAGCTATTTATGAGAAGGAAATGCTCACAATACTACATGCACTTAAGAAATGGTGACCCTACCTAATGGGAAGACACTTCAAGGTAAAAACAGATCATGATAGTCTTAAATACTTTTTGGAACAAAGATTATCTTCAGAAGAGTAGAAAAAATGGGTCACAAAGATGTTGGGCTATGACTTTGAAATCATCTACAGAAAAGGGAAGTAAAATTTTGTGGCAGATGCACTCTCAAGAAAGGATGAGGATGTGGAAGCATTTCTTTGCACCATTTCTATTATCCAACCAGATTGGATAAACGAATCAAGGGATGAATGGAAGAATGACGAGGAAGTGTGGGCACTCATTCAAAAGATACAACAAGATCCCAGTACATCTGATACATTTAACTGGAAAAATGATTCGTTATGGTACAAGGATCAGTTATACCTATGTAAGAATTCCCAAATCAAACAAAAGATTCTTAGGGAATTTCACACCTCTCCCTTAGGAGGGCACTCAGGATTTCTAAAAATCTACCACAAAGTTAAGAAGGATTTTTTTTTGGGATGGATATTCAAAAGTTTGTGGCGGGAATGTTTGGTTTTCCAACAAAATAAAGTTGAGACAATTAAGACCCCATGACTATTACAACCCTTATCCATTCCAAACCAACATTGGGAGGAGGTTTCAATGGATTTTATCACAGGTTTACCCAAGTCCGAAGGAAAGAGTGTTATCATGGTGGTAGTTGATAGACTTACTAAGTAGCACACTTTTGTGCATTATCTCATCCATTTAAAGCGAGTACAATTTCTACTACATTTATGGAAACAATTCAAAAGCTACATGGAAACCCAAAGATTATTGTAAGCGATAGAGATCCCATTTTCACTGGAAATTTTTGGATAGAATTATTTCTTACCTTGGGAATCAGTTAGCACATAGCTCATCTTATCATCCTCAATCTGATGGGAAAACTGAGATAGTAAAAAAATGTTTGGAATGATATCTTCGTTGCTTTGTATATGATAAACACACGTAATGGGTCAAATGGTTGCCTCTGACTGAATGGTGGTATAACACTTCCTTCCATACTGCAACAAAAATGACCCCATTTATGGCACTTTATGGATATCATCCACCATCCATCACATCATATTTAAGAGAAAATTCTAGGGTTCAAGCAATGGAAGATCACATCGAGCATCAACAACAAGTTCTCCAACTCTTAAAGGATAACCTTACCATGGCGCAGAATAGAATGAAATAACAGGCAGATCAACATCGCAGCGAAAGAAGTTTTAATGTAGGTGATTGGGTATTCTTATGGCTACAACCATATAAACAAAGTTCCCTAAAGCAAGCTAAGAAGGATAATAAATTATCACCAAAGTATTATGGTCCGTACAAGGTGTTGCAAAAGATAGGTACTATGGCATACAAATTGGAACTTACTACAGCTTCCTGAGTGCACCCAGTTTTCCATGTTTCATGTTTAAAGAAGGTTATAGGTGACAAGATTCCAGTTCAAACAATATTGCCAAAAATTGATGAGGAAGGAAAAATCATATTGGAACCTGAAGCAATCAAAGAAACAAGAACTCGACAGCTACGAAATCGGTCAATTTCAGAGTATCTCATCAAGTGGAAGAACTTACTCGTTGAAGACTCCACATGGGAGGATGAGAATTTTATACAGAAGCACCCAAAAATACTCAAGCGTTGAGGACAACACTTTTTTGAAGGAGAGGGGCATGTTAGGTCCCTATAATACTAGTGATTCCCCCATTACTATTGTCATTGTATCCCATATTGTTATTGTTGTACCCCTATTGTCCCCATATTTTTATTATTGTGCCCCATAGAATTCCACTATTGTTATTTTTGTGCCTTCATATTATTATTGTTAGGTCGGCTTGGTTATATTTTGTCCCCTTAGACTCCTATATATAGAAAGGAGGTTTTGTCATTTTAATCATCCAAGAATTGTTCATTTGTGTAATGTAAAGGAGTTTGCCCCCTCAAAGAGGCTGAATTCTAAGGCATTGATCTATCTTTTTATCTTTTTGTGAGTTGGTTTCCTAACATATGGGAATTTGGTTGCATGTGCACTAATCCTTTGTAGTAGTTCCTTGACTTTCCTATAGATATAATTTTAGAAAGAATCCTACTCCTGTAATTCTTCCCTATATGGATCATCTTTGTCCCCCTATTGATATTTATTTTTCAAGGCAACGAAATAGAACTCTCCCATTGCATCATCGCCTTTCAAAACAATGCTTGAGTATTTCCAGGTGATTGTCAAACCAATATCTACTAAGGTCCATGAAATCCTTGATTTGTCTCCATCGCACAAAGCTCTTTTCATAATAAAATTATCAATCCCACATCTGCATTCCTCGTGCCCGAAATACCAATTATTTAGAGTGTAATACTTTATCGTTGCTCCCTCGGTGCAATACATATCCACTATTGTGGCATGGAGATGATTGATGTCATAAAATGGTGCAGTGCATCCTTTAATATATGTCCCACAACTCCTCTTGCTTCACAAAACTCCTCTCATCTACAACAATAAGAGTCCTCTCAAACTGCTTGGTCTCCATTTCATTCATCCTAAAATAAGTGGATATTTCCATGGGTGAGAAAGTGTGCTTTGGGATTTAATAGAACGAGCTATCACTAAAAAAAATTTATACAATGCAGCATAATAGTTATCAACAAGAGGAACAAACCTACCAAGTTATTTCCTAACTAGATCTAGATACTCCCGAATTACCTCTTATAACGAACAAAAGATAACCTCAACTTCCTATAGAGTCTACTTATGCATGGTAGCAATGAAAACACTGTAAAAAAACATCTACAATAACGTTGGTCAATCTCTTCTTCTAGGGCATGCCCAACTTTTGAAAAGTATCAATAAAGTGAGGGTCCACCTCATCTAGGTTGCTCTTCTTCTTCTACTCTCTCTCTTTAGGTTTATAATAATAGAAAAGGTATTGGAAATTGATGGGTGGGTAAAATTTATCAGACCATTTGGGTTCTTCCATTTTTAATCATTGTCTGTAAGAATTGGGTCTAAATTACAAAAGCCATTCAGGTTCCTTATTTTTAGTTGAAATTAACCTAATATTTGGAGATTTGTAAGGTTTAATGGATCTAAGTATATTCTACTTAAAATATAGTAACATGGTTTAAAATTGTAGGCATTGAGATCAAAATCTAAGGATGAAACAAAAAATATTTTATGCTCATGATTACAAGAAATTTGAATTTCATGTAACAAAGTTTGAGGAAGGTCTAGTATTTTCATCCTACTAGAAAATTTTCTTGCATCACTCGAGCCCTTTGAATTTAGGCATGGTAGAGTCCATTACACAAACAATCAACCACTAAAAAAAAGGGGGGAAAGAAAAAATAAAATTTCATGCATTTTGACCCTAGAAAAGCTAGGGAGGAGCGAACTGATCTATACAATAAGGACATGAAAATTGATTACTTGTCCATTGTCTTTTGATGAATTGTTGGCCGCAATCAAGATCTGTATTATCATAATCATTAAACCCTTTGTACAATAAGGACATGAAAAATTCTTATTTGTGCATTGTCTTTTGATGAATCGTTGGCTGCAATCAAGATCTACATTATCACGATCATTAAACCCACAACTTTAGATGAAGTTTATGCTTTGATCATATAAACCCTCAAGTTGTTTACCCATCAGAACAAAAATCATCTTCACTAAAAAAAATAACTCTCTAGAGTCCAAATTCATACCCATGTACAAATGGCCAAAACATCCATGCCCAATGACCTTGCCCTTCCTCCATCTAATCGTTGATGCTCTCCTAAGGTGTTTCCCATGCATAATCCATATGGGGTTCAAATCCTGTGAAATCCATAGATCACATTGATGGTCTTCCTTCTTCTGGCATTTCCATGCGAATATCAACAAGACAGAGAAAAATGTTGCGATGTGATATTGTAATATGTGAATATTTTATTTGAACCCAACACTAAAGTGGAAATGAAAAATAAAAGAAATATTTATAATGGAAAAAATAAAAGAAATATTTATAATATAAAATAAAATATATAAATTTCAATTGGGTTAAATGATTTATTTTTAATAAGAATTTGTTATTTTTGCATAATACACTAAATTAAAAAGAAGAAGAAGAAGTTAAAAATGATATTGGGATGAGTGTAAACATTTAAATATGGCCTCAATTAATAGTAAAATGTTAAATTAATAAAAATAATAAAATTTAATTTGTTATATTTTGATTTTGTTATTAACTTGTGAATATGCTTTGTTACAATACCATGGGCCAATACTATGGCTTATCAATACTACAAGTCCAAAAACCATAACTTATTTCACAACCAAAATATTTTATAACAATATGAGAAGGTTCTTAACCGTGGATATTCACCCCCAATTACGGTAGATATTATTAACTTGTAAAAAATAATCTTTGTTACAATGCCATGGATTATCAATACCACATGCCCAAAAAGCATAAATTATTTCACAATCAAAATATTCTATAACAATATGACAAGATTGTTAACCATGGATATTCAAGCTCACTTTACCATGGATATTAACTTGTAAATCAGATTTGTTACAATACCATGGGCCAATACCATGGCTTATCAATACCACATGCCAAAAAACCATAACTTATTTCATAGTAAAAATATTTTATTTTAATTTTATTTTACAACATTTTTTTAATTGAATCTAAAAGGGAAAATGTTACAATTTGAGATATATCTAAACCCTCTATCCTCATGACTAATTCCCATAGAAATTAAATTAAGGTTTTAATAAAATTAAGCTAATATGGATCTATGTCAGTTCTTTCTATATATATATATATAAAGAATCGACATAGATCCATCTTAGCAAAGGATCCAAGGGATGAGGGCAAGCAAATTGACTAGTTATAATAGATTGTTGGGTTGTGTTATATTCTTTCCATGACTAGCCCAAGTAGTTAATCGGGGGGTTAGAAGTGGGGTGGAGCCCCCCCTTCGTTGCATCGATTGCGTAGCGGGGGGAGTCACAGGGGGTTTGAGGGGTGCAGGTAACCCCACTCTATGGAGTCCGGGGCAGCGCTCTGGAAAATTTTGGTTGTGGACCCTATATTAGGTTGGGCGGACTGACCTATGGTTTTGTGCATGATTTTTTGCACATGGTTTTGGACACGATGGTTTTCGGTCCATGGTTTTGGATGCAATGGTTTTCGATCTGTTGGAAATAATACTGAGAGGGGGGGTGAATCAGTATTATCAAATTCTTTTCAATATACCTTCCAGATTTATACTTTAATTTATTCTTCAGATATTGATCATTAACTTGTATATCAGTACCATATAATAATGAACAAGAACAAGGAAAAAACAGATAGTCACACCAAAGAACACCAGATATAAGGTGGAAACCCAATGTGGGTGAAAACCACCTGCTGCAATATGTCTCTATCTTCTTTCAATTAGAAACTTCTTTTTACAATGATTTTGTACTGGTGCAGTCCTTTACCAGTACGCAGGCTGCAACCTGCAGAGAGCTACAACTCTCTCTCGTTTTCCAGTCTCTCCTGGAAGGGAGCTACAACCCCCTTTGCTCTTCTACTTCTTTAAGGACCACGTTTCATTAATTTTCAGACTAGATCCAAGAACATCAAATAATCATCAAGTACATGTGAATCAACCAATCTCCTTATACAATCAAACCAATGAACCACCCAACTTCTCAGAATGTTGTAAACAGAAAACCAATACCAGTAATCTAAACCCAGAACTCTGCAGCAATAGATAAAAGGCAGCCAACAAATATTTCAAGAAAAGTCTGCAACTTCACCAATATAAACCTGCGGATATCCGTAGCTCTTTTGTGGCTGAACAGCGCAGATCCGCACCTGTCCTTCTTCTATTCTGCATACCTCCGCACCGACTCCTTCCGCTGCACTGCGTACCTCAGCTCAGATCCGCAGCTGCACTGCCTGTCTGATAGTGTACCCCCGCACTAGTCCTTATGTTCCTCTGTGTACCTTCGCACTATGCCTTTCTGCTGCTCTGTGTACCTCGCACTAGCGCCTTCTGCTTCCCTGCGTACCCCTGCAACTGCGCCTTCTGCTGCGCTGCGTACCTCCGCACCTGCGCCGTGGATCGCCTGCGGACCTCTGAATAGAGCCAAATTAACAGTCCTCCAATGTACCACCGACTGTCAGATCCACAGATCTGATCACGTGCCCAAGAGATCACGACCTATCAACAGATCCACCTTACACTTTACAGATTTCACCTTGATTTAGATCTAGCTTTTAAACCAATTACTCAAAATTTCAGATCTTAAGATATTCAAATTTCACAAGTGTCTTAGCCAAGAGATCTCCTTTCCTTTTTATAGGCAAGCCCTTATTCAAACCATGGGTCAAAACCATCGAAAACCAATACAGGGGATCCAAACCAGGGTTCAATAATTTAGATCCTATACCATGGGCCAAAACCATAGGATCATGAACGACGGGCTAAATACCAAGGGCCAAACATAAGAAACCCCACGTGAGTGCGCTTCTCTGCATTGGAGTGAGTGAACTGAGGGACCGCACCTTCTGAACGGAGAACCTGCGGGTATGACCGCACTTCTTGGTCGGCGTACCTGCGGGTCCGCACCTTATGAACGGGGCACCTGCGAACCCCTTATTTTCCATCATTTTGAGAGCCTGAACAGAGTTTTGTCACTTGAGTGAGTTTCCATCAAGTACAACACCTGTGCCATAGCGCCAAACCTGAATCATAATGCCAACAATCTCCCCCTTTGGACTTGATGGCAACCTCAAGATCCTCAATGTCATTCTCCGCCTTTGATATCAAGGGCAAAGGGTTTTGCTCCCCCTGAGAACATGCTTAAGTCTTTGCTCTGTTGATCAAGCTCCCCCTGACTATAAACCAGATCTGCAAAAAAAAAATTCTTCAAGAAGAACCATAATCCACCATACACCATAAATGACCGTGAAAGAGATAGAGACATATTGCAGCCATATTTAGATCAGCGTCCATGTTCTCCTTCTGTTCTACCATAATGCCAACAATGCATTATATACGCTCCCCCTGAACCTGTGCCATTCGAACTTCGACCAATCCATAACCCAGCAAATGTACGCGTATACCCCATATGAACTCGCGTACAACCAACAATCTCTGAAACAGATGAGATTCAACAACAAGATGATGCATCAACTACCCCCAGCTTTTGCCTAAGGTATTCAAAGGTCTCCCAGGGTAATGGTTTGGTGAGTATATCAGCAACCTGTTCCTTAGAAGGAACATACTCCAACTTGACCTTTTGTTCAAGCACTTGTTCCCTGAGAAAGTGATACTTGATCGGTATATGCTTGGTCTTTGAATCCATGATTGGGTTCTTTGAAGTGTTGGTTACACTTGTATTATCACATAAGATGGAGATAGGTGGTGTACAAGTGATTTGAAAATCCTGCAAGGTCTGCATCATCCAAAGAAGTTGAGTGCAGCAAGATGCAGTAGCCACATATTCCGCTTCGGCTGTAGATAAAGCAATAGAAATTTATTTCTTGCTGAACCAAGATACTAATCTGGAACCCATAAAGAATGCACCACCACTTGTGCTCTTCCTGTCATCCACGCTTCTAGCCCATTCTGCATCTGTATAAGCATGAAGTGTGAGATCTGTATCTCTAGGATACCATAAGCCATAGTTTTGAGTTCCTTGAAGATACTTGAAAATTCTCTTCACTGCTTGAAGATGAGTTTCCTTTGGATTTGCTTGAAATCTTCCAACTATTCCCACTGCATGCATGATGTTTAGTCGGGTACCTGTCAAATAAAGTAGACTTCCAATCATAGATATATAGGTTGGCTAATGTACTGCTGCTGATTCATCATTTGCACTGAGGCTGCATCCTGTAACCATGGGGGTACATACTGGTTTTGCATCTTCCATGCCATACTTCTTCAAAATCTGCTTGAGGTACTTGGATTGAGACAAAAAGATGCTGCCTTCATTTTGTTGGATTTGTAGACCAAGAAAATATGTCAGCTCTCCAAGCAAAGACATTTCGAATTCTTTCTGCATCACCAAGGCAAAGCTTTGACTCATGGCTTCTTCATTGCTACCAAAGATAATATCATCTACATACACAACAAGTATTAGCAATTTGTCATTTTCAATTTTTATATAAAGATTGCTATCTGCTGATCCTTTTGAAAAACCTTGTTGATGAAGATATTTGTCCAAACGGTAGAACCAAGCCCTTGGAGCCTGTTTAAGACCATAGAGAGCCTTTTTTAGTCTGCATACAAGATTTGGATCATTCCCAAGAATGAAACCATCTGGCTACTCAATATATACTTCTTCTTCTAAGTCTCCATTCAGAAAGGCTGATTTCACATCCATTTGAAATACTTTTAATTTTTGAAAGCTTGAGAGAGCAAGGAACATTCGGGTGGCCTCAAGTCTTGCAACTGGAGCAAAAGTTTCTTCAAAGTCTATTCCTTCTTGTTGAGCATACCCTTTACAAACAAGTCTGGCCTTGTTTCTAATTACTTCCCCATTTTCATTCGACTTATTTTTGAAACCCAACATTCATCTTTGCATGCCTCTCTTACATTTTGTGGTTCAGTGGAGGAGAGTAATGTAAAATAGCTTGAAGTTTTTGCAATTGTTATACTTGTTTGTACGCCTGCCTCCTTTTGCCCCAAGATTTGAGATTCTGGATGATTCTTTTGAACATACCTGGATGGAGTCTTCTCTTCTATCCTTATCTATTCCTCTGGCGCTTCTTGAGGTTCTTCTTCATCTTCAGTCTGATTTGGAGGGTAGTCTTCATCCTCTTCGATATTTTCATAATTTACTTGCCTACGAATGTATCCTTTCTCATCAACCACTACATCAATGCTATCAAAAATTCTTCCAAGTCTTTTATTGTAACACTTATATGCTTTGCTGTGGGGAGAATAACCAAGGAGAATGCCTTCATCTGCTCTAGGTTCAAGTTTTCCAAGTTGTTCATCATTATTCTTAATATAGCATTTGCTTCCAAAAATTTTGAAATGCTTTACTGAAGGAGTCTCACCATACCAGAGCTCATGAGGAGTTCGAGTGCTGTTCACTCGGACATTTGTTTTGTTGAGAACAACAACCGCAGCAAATGCAGCTTCACCCCAGAAGGTTGCGGGAGTTCCAGACTCATCAAGCATAGCACGAGCCATTTTTTGGACCGTTCTGTTCATCCTTTCCACTACTCCATTTTGCTGAGGAGTCCTAGCTGTAGAGAATTCCCTCCTTATTCCATGTTCTTCACAGAAATCGAAAAATTCATTTGAGGTAAACTACCCACCTCTATCAGACCTGAGGCACTTAATTTTGTGATCTGATTCGTTTTCAGCCAAGGATTTGAAGGATTTGAATTTTTCGAATGCTTCGTCTTTGTGCTTCATAAGTCCTAACCAAACCATCATGGAGAAGTCGTCAATGAATAATATAAAGTATTCTTCTCCTTGAGGTGACCTTGTCCTAAATGGACCACATACATCTGTATGGACTAGCTCAAGAGGCCTGCTAGCTGATCCTTCCTTCTCATGGAAGTTAGTTCTGGTTTGCTTACCAAACTGACATGATTTTCATATTGTGTTGTCTGGAATTTTGATATCTAGAAGACCACGAACTGCCTGGTATTTGCATGCTTTCCTTATTTTTGAAAAGCTTAGATGCCCCAACCTCCGGTGCCATAACCAGTGTTCATCATCCTTGCTCAAATAGCATTGTTGTTGTCCTTCTTCAAATATGTATAAATTATTTGGAGTTCTTATGCCTTTGATCATTGTTTTCCCTGTATCAAGATCACGAACACTACATCCATTTGATCAAAATATTACCTCAGTTCCTTGATCACACATCTGACTGACACTTCGTAGATTATGCTTCAAGACATCAACATACAAAACATTTCCAGCTTTGACCTTTTCTTTCAACTGAGCAGTGTCTTTTCCTTTTATGGCAACAGGGGTATCATTTCCAAAAGAAACTTTCTTTCCCTTTTCTAAAGAAGTATATGATTCAAGTTTTTCTTTATCACCTGTCATATGCTTCGAACATTCGCTGTCGATGTACCATTGATTTTCCTATCTTTCTGCATAAAAAGCTATCCCACATCTTTCTGGTTGTGGTTCCTTTATTCTCCATGTTCTGGTACTTGAAGCTTGTTCCTTTGTCTGCCAAAACCTGCTCCTACATTCAGAATCTTCATGACCAAAGTTATTACAAATAGAACATTCAATTTCATTTTCAAGTGCAGAAAAGTTATTATAGGTCCTTTTCGTGATCCCAGTCATATTTCTTTGTTTTTGAGCTTCTCTAGTCATGATTGTTTTATAGGCAACACATTGAGCTACTTTGTGGCCAAAGTTATGGCAAGAGAAACATTGGCCATTGAAGAAACTTCTGCGATTATCAACTCTATCTGCCAAATGATTGTAGTTTCTATTGTCATCCATGCTTGAGGCAAATTGAGAAGATTTTACCTGTGGCTGGTTGTAGCTTTTGTTCATCCTTAAGGCGGATTGCCCCTGATTTACCTGGTAGTCTTTGTTTATTATTGATGTAATTCGTCCCTGTTTTACCTGGTGATCTCCATGGGCTTTTGATCATTCCTTCTTGCTACATTGAGATAACTCTTTGAGGTGGATGCTTGAGATGTTTCTTCATTATACCCCAGACCTGTCTTGATTAGTGGAGAACGCTGTACATTGATAATCTCATCCAGAGTTTCAGATCCTTTAACAAATTTAAGATTAAGAGCCTTTGTTTTCTCAATTTCTTTTCTAATGCCAACAATTTCACATTCTAACTTCTCAAGAAATTTTTCTTTTTCATCAAGTTGGAATTGCAGAGTATCAATGATCACATTCTTTTCTTCTAAACATGTTTTGAGTCTAGAAATCTCTTCATAAAAGCCATCCACATCTATAGCATCCATGTAATCATCATCTTCAAAAGCCATTAAAAGTTTATAGTCATTACCTCGTTCATCTTCATCACTATTTGAAAGTCCATCACTGTCTTCATGAGTGTAATAGCTTTTCTTATTTGCATTCTATTTCTTGTTCCATCTAACAGGTTCCTTCCCCTTGTCAATCTTATCCTTATGAGGACATTTTGTAGCATAGTGACCTACTCTTCCACAAGCAAAACATTTGAAAGGTAACTTACCTCTGAATCTTCCAGTACCCCGTTGAAGATTTCTGACAAAATTTGATTCTTCTTCTTCTCCTGACTCATAGTACTCTCCTTTGCCTGAAGCCTTGAAGGCAACTTCTCTTCTATCTGATGGACCTCCTTCCCTCATTTCATAAGCAGTTAGAATTCCGTGCAGCTGTGACATTTTAAGGCTTTGTAGATTCTCTTTTTCTTCTATTGCAGAAACTTTAGATTCAAACCTAGGGGACAAAGATCTTAGAACTTTTTCAACCACAACAGCCTCTTTTATTTCTTCACCCAAATTTTTCATACAATTAACAATCTCATCTACACGAAGAAAATAGTTAGCCACACATTCATCATTGTACATTCTGAGATTTTCATACTGAATTCTGAGGGTTTGAAGTTTTGCTCGTTTTACCTGATCATCTCCTTCATAGCTCAAAACAATCTTGTCCCATATTTCTTTTGCAGATTTATACTGCATAACCTTGACAAATTCTGATTGAGATAAACATCCTAGAAGAGTATTGACCGCCTTTGCATTTGTTTCATATTTCTTCTTCTCCGCCGGATCTGTAGGAGTTGCTGATGGAAAAGCATACCCTGTGTCTATGATATCCCAGACTTCTGTACCCAGAGATTGAAGATAGGCAGTAACTCTTACCTTCCAATATACGAAGTTTGTCCCATCAAAAATTGGTGGCTTGATTGATGCTTCCCTCTCATAGTTCCTCATGATGAAAGATCTTCCTTCAAGCAATCAAGCTTCTTCTGAAGAACCTAGCTCCGATACCAATTGTTGGAAATAATACTGAGAGGGGGGGTGAATCAGTATTATCAAATTTTTTTCAATATACCTTCCAGATTTATACTTTAATTTATTCTTCAAATATTGATCATTAACTTGTATATCAGTACCATATAATAATGAACAAGAACAAGGAAAAACCAGATAGTCACACCAAAGAACACCAGATATAAGGTGGAAACCCAATGTGGGTGAAAACCACCTGCTGCAATATGTCTCTATCTTCTTTCAATTAGAAACTTCTTTTTACAATGATTTTGTACTGGTTCAGTCCTTTACCAGTACGCAAGCTGCAACCTGCAGAGAGCTACAACTCTCTTTCGTTTTCCAGTCTCTCCTGGAAGGGAGCTACAACCCCCTTTGCTCTTCTACTTCTTTAAGGACCATGTTTCATTAATTTTCAGACTGGATCCAAGAACATCAAATAATCATCAAGTACATGTGAATCAACCAATCTCCTTATACAATCAAACCAATGAACCACCCAACTTCTCAGAATGCTGTAAACAGAAAACCAATACCAGTAATCTAAACCCAGAACTCTGCAGGGATAGATAAAAGGCAGCCAACAAATATTTCAAGAAAAGTCCGCAACTTCACCAATATAAACCTGTGGATATCCGCAGCTCTTCTGTGGATGAATAGCACAGATCCGCACCTGTCCTTCTTCTGTTCTGCGTACCTCTGCACCTACTCCTTCCACTGCACTACGTACCTCAGCTCAGATCCGCACCTGCACTGCCTGTCTGACAGCGTACCCCGCACTGGTCCTTCTATTCCTCTGTATACCTTCGCACTGTGCCTTTCTGCTGCTCTGCATACCTCGCACTAGCGCCTTCTGCTTCCCTGTGTACCCCCGCAACTGCGCCTTCTGCTGCGCTGCGTACCTCCGCACCTGCGCCGTGGATCACCTGCGGACCTCTGAATAGAGCCAAATTAACAGTCCTCCAATGTACCACCGACTGTCAGATCCACAGACCTGATCATGTGCCCAAGAGATCACGACCTATCAACAGATCCACCTTACACTTTACAGATTTCACCTTGATTTAAATCTAGCTTTTAAACCGATTACTCAAAATTTCAGATCTTAATATATTCAAATTTCACAAGTGTCTTAGCCAAGAGATCTCCTTTCCTTTTTATAGGCAAGCGCTTATTCAAACCAAGGGTCAAAACCATCGAAAACCAATACAGGGGATCCAAACCGGGGTTCAATAATTTAGATCCTATACCACGGGCCAAAACCATAGGATCATGAACAATGGGCTAAATACTAAGGGCCAAACATAAGAGACCCCACGTGAGCACGGTTCTCTGCATTGGAGTGAATGAACTGAGGGACCGCACCTTTTGAACAGAGAACCTGTAGGTATGACCGCACTTCTTGGTCGGCGTACCTGCGGGTCCGCACCTTATGAACGGGGCACCTTCGAACCCCTTATTTTCGATCACTTTGAGAGCATGAACAGAGTTTTGTCACTTGAGTGAGTTGCCATCAAGTACAACACCTGTGCCATAGCGCCGAACCTGAATCATAATGCCAACACGATCAATGGTATTGGATGCTTCGGCATGTATAAATATGTATTGTAACATTGAAAGCAACATAATTAAAAATCAAGCTAGTAGTCCTGGTTTTGGGATCCAGGGGAAAATCTCTATGTGCATGTGTTTTATGTGTTATGCTCTCGCATTGTTTATTTTTTGTGTTTTTAGAATTCATATGCAGGTAATTTCTGAAGAGGTATGGACTGGTAAGAAACCCTCACTTTCACATCTGAGGGTATTTGAATGTGATGCATATGTACATGTTCCAAACGAGAAACGAACCAAGTTGGATAGTAAATCTAGAAAGTGCATCTTTATTGGGAAGGATGGTTTAAAGGGTTATAAGCTTTGGAACCCAGTAACAAGGAAGGTTGTGTATAGCTTAGATGTGGTGTTCAGAGAGGTGAAAGATGTTATTAAGCATGAATTCCAACCAAAGGAACTTGAGAAGATAGAGTTTGAGCTAAAGGAGGAAGAATCAGACTCTACAATAGAGGAGGAATCAGAAGATAAAGAGCCACAAACTCTCGGTGTGAGAAGATCAGTTCGAGAAAGAAGGTAGCTAGAAAGGTGTAGTCCATCTACTTTCTGTTCAAATTTTGCTTTACCTATTGCTGATGATGATCACAAAACTGTGAAGGAAGTAGTAGATTCAG
Source organism: Pinus tabuliformis (assembly GCA_031772625.1). NCBI lineage: Eukaryota > Viridiplantae > Streptophyta > Pinopsida > Pinales > Pinaceae > Pinus > Pinus tabuliformis. The sequence goes on along the minus strand of CM062815.1, from coordinate 755,322,493 downwards.
AGGATGGAAAACTCTGGAAAGAGGCCATGGTTGATGAAATGGCATCTTTGCACAAAAATGAGGCTTGGGATCTAGTGGAGTTGCTGGCTGGAAGGAAACCCATTGCCAGCAAATGGGTGTTCAAGAAGAAGACAAATGCAGAAGGAAAGGTGGAGAAATACAAAGCTCGGTTGGTAGCAAAAGGTTATTCCCAGGTGCCGGGAATTGATTTTGGTGATATTTTTCCTCCTGTTGCCAAGGTAACTTCTATTAGATTACTTTTATCTGTTGCTATTGCTTTTGATTTTGAGGTAGAACAGATGGATGTGAAGACAACATTTCTTCACGAGGATCTGGAAGAGGAGATCTGGATGAAGCAACCTGAAAGGCTTTGCAGTGAATGGTAAGAAAGAACTGGTATGCAAGTTAAATAAGTCTTTGTATGGGTTAAAACAGTCACCAAGCATGTGGTATCAGAAATTTGATACATTTATACAAGGACTTGGCTTCACCAGAATCAAAGCAGATCACTGTGTGTATTTTAAATTAATTGGTTACTATGTTATTTATTTGGTTTTGTATGTGGATGATATGTTGCTAGTTGGAAATGACAAAGAAATTATCCAGGATTTGAAGACCCATTTGTCCTCCAAATTTGACATGAAAGATCTTGGTGCTGCAAACTATATTTTGGGCATGGAAATTAAAAGAGATCGGACAAAGAGGAAGCTCTGGTTAAACCAGAGGAAGTATGTCGAGAAAATATTGCAGAGGTTTAATATGCAAGATAGTAAATCGGTGAAGGTTCCTATTCTTGTAGGTGTAAAGTTATCTGCTAAACAATGTCCCAAGACACAAGAAGAGGAAGAGGACATGTCCCGTGTTCTATATGCAAGTGCAGTTGGTAGCCTGATGTATGTGATGGTCTGTACTAGACCAGACATTACACATGCAGTGGGAGTATTGAGCAAGTTCATGTCAAAACCAGGGAAGGAGCACTGGACAGCAATTAGGCGGGTTTTTAGGTATTTGCGTGGCACTAGTAATTATGGTTTGTGCTACTAAGGAAGACCAGGGTTGGACAGAGTGTTGGATACTTGTGGCTTTGTTGATGCAGACTGGGCTGGAGATCTGGATTACAGAAGATCTACAAGTGGGTATGTGTTTAACCTATTTGGAGGTGCAGTCTATTGGATGAGTAAGAAACAATCTATAGTGGCACTATCAACTACAGAGGTAGAATACATGGCAACCACTCATGCAAGCATGGAAGCAGTTTGGTTGCAGAGATTGTGTTTAAATATGGGGTTAGTACAGGGAGGTATAGGGATAGACTATGACAGCGAAAGTGCAATTTTCTTGGCAAAGAACCCTGCATATCATTCAAAGACAAAGCACATTGATGTTCAGTATCACTTTTTGAGGGATATGATAGAAGACAAAAAGGTGTTGCTGGTAAAGGTGGACACTTTGAAGAATACTGCAAATGCATTGACAAAATCTGTGAGCTCTGAGAAGTTCTCTTGGTGTAGAGAAATAATGGGCGTTGTAGGGCTAGATAAATGACTAAGCTCTCTTGTTGCCTCCTGTGGAAAGAAAACAACAAGTGGGATAATTTTGGGTTGTGTTATATTCTTTCCACGACTAGCCCACGTAGTTAACCAGGGGGTTAGAAGTGGGGTGGAGCCCCCCCTTCGTTGTGCCGATTGCATAGTGGGGGGAGTCACAGGGGGTTTGAGGAGTGTAGGTAACCCCATTCTATGGACCCTATGTTAGGTTGGGTGGACTGACCTATGGTTTTGTGCATGATTTTCGCACATGGTTTCGCATGCGATGGTTTTCGGTCCATGGTTTTGGACGCGATGGTTTTCATTCATGGTATTGGATGCTTTGGCATGTATAAATATGTATTGTAACATTGAAAGGAACATAATGAAAAATCAAGCTGGTAGTCCCAGTTTTGGGATCCAGGGGAAAATCTCTATGTGTATGTGTTTTATGTGTTATTCTCTTGCATTGTTTATTTTCTGTGTTTTTAGAATTCGTATGCAGGTAATTTCTGTACGGGGTTAAAACCTACATAGATTAAATATAGTTCATGAAATTTTAAAGTTTTACAACCAATTAAGTTTTTTTAATTTAGATAATTTCTTAAATACAATACAATGTGATCAAATTTAAGAGAGAGTTGGGGAGGGGGAAGAGAGAGGGAGGGAGATAGTGAAAAAGTTGGAGGGCGGAGAGATAGAGAAATAGAGAGTGACGGGGGGGGAGAGGGAGCATTAGGAAGGAAGAGAGAAGAGAGAGAGAGAGAAAGAGATGGAGTTGGAGTGGGAGAGAGAGGGAGGAAAGAACAAAGACATGGAGAGATAGAGGTGGAGAGAGAGGGGTGTGAATAGAGATATGGAAAGAGAGTGAGGGAGAGAGGAGATGAGGGAAGAGAAATAATAGGAGAGGACAGAGATAGGGAGAGAAGGGGAAGGGAGAGAGATGGAGAAGGACAGGGAGGGGAGAGATAGTGATAGAGTTGGAGAGAAGAGAGAGAGAAAGAGGGAGAGTGATTTGGGGGAAGATAGAGGGAGGTGGGAGATAAGGGATAGAGAGGAAGGAATATAGACATGAGGAGAGAGATATGGAATTGGAGGGGGTAGGAGAGGGAGGGAACAAGAAAAACATAGAGGGAGAAAGGTGGAGAGAGAGGGGGGGTGACAAGGGAGTCATGGAGAGAGAGTGAGGGAGACAAGAGAGCGGTATAGAATAGAGACAAGGATATAGATACAAAGGGAGAGAAGGGGAAGAGAGAGATAGATAGACAATGGGAAGAGAGGGAGAGAAAGTGTGTATGTTTGGGGGTTGAGATAGAGAGAGGGAATAACAAAGAGACACAAATAAAAACATAGGTATTATATGGTATTATATAACCAACCTAGATCCATATTAACCCTATAACCATCAAGTGCTGAGAGGGATCCAATCTCTCGAGGTGAAAACATTTTCTCAACTTTTGCACTAGACAAAAAAATTTGCACCTCGAGACATTGGATCCCTCTCAGTGCTTGATAGATCCGGGGTTAAGATGGATATAGGTCATTTAATATGAGATTAAAGTAGTTTTTATTTGATATTATAGTCTTAAAAAATAAAATTTCTTTTCAAATTAATTTCAAATTGGAACTAGATCCAATTAGATTCAATGAATAGATTTTTTAAAAATACATAAAATAAACATTTTTATTAAAAAAAATATTTTTAAAATTACAAATTATTAGAGATAAATAATGCAAAGTTGGCTCACCTATACACCATGTGAGGATGAAGAAGTGTTTAAGGAAGGATAACCTTTCAACCAATCTTTAATAACCTTTCAATCCCCTATCACTTGTAAGTTTAGATTGCTTGACAAAATTAAGATGACTAACATAAAAAACTGATTCATATTGTTGTAGTACTTGTTAGGTAGTTGTATTTTTGTTCTTAGACTAAATTAGGCATTCATGTTAGTCATTTTTAGTTGTATTACTTATTAGCTAGTCACATATTTTAACCCATGACTAAATTAGTTATTTATGTTAGTCGTTTTTAGTGCGGTCACTTAAGATTTCTCATTTTTGGTAGTATTTCACTTGGAAAAGCTATGGTGACTAACCATTTTAGTCTCCTAGTCACTAATTTCTCATTTTATACTAGTATCACTAGATCTTCTTCAGCAATGGTAACACCGACTCTTCCAAGCTCATCTCGACATTGGGTGATGTTGGTCATGTACTTCAGTATTGAGTCGCCCTTCTCCATCTTGATATTTCTAAGATTTTCCTTCAATGCCAGCTTCCTATGGTTACTATTGTTTTGAAACTAGTCTATCAATCCCTTTGACATTGCAAATGGAGTTTCCTTACTGTGGAATTTCGAGACAATATGATCTCGAACTCCTTCTAGGATAATCCTCCTTGCCTTTGCCACACACTTTCTCCACTCTGCCAAATCTTTGGCATCAAATGTTGGACACTTTGGGATATCACGATATATGAATTCTTTCAACTTGTTTTCTTCAAATATTACCTCCATCCTGTCCTTCCAAGCAATATAGTTCGAACTACCATCAAGGGCATATTCGAGTCTTGATCCATAGAATGACATCTTGTTGGCTCTGAAATATGATACTGCAAATTTGATTTCTCCTACAAAACAAAATCGTATTCTCCTCTTCTATAGTGAATTCAACTTCGATACCATGTTTTCTTTTAGATTCAAACTAAAAATTGTAATATGCTAAAACAATTAACTTGGATCTACTCTACTCATCGGCAGAATCAAAAATTGATCGATGAAATCACGAAGCAGAAAAAGGAAGAATTTCAATCACACATAACATAATAATTTTATGAGGAAAGCCACAACTAAAAAGACATGAGAAGAAAACACAATGTTTGTTCAACCCAAACAGTCTCTACACAAAGTACAATCTATCACACTGCTTCACAAACCAGCTCAAGCTAATAGTTAGCCAAATATGTTGTCTATCAAGCTCTTATTTACTTACGCAGTTTGCTAGTGAATTAGCCCATATTTAATTGGGAAATTCATCATCCATAACTACGAAATCCATCCATAGGCCTTCCTCTGATTGCCTGCATCACCTATTTAATTTAGATGATTTTACAACTTATAGTACACCGTCCCTAAACTCCATTATCAATTGGGTATTTCTTAGAACTGACATGCATGAGTTATTTATGAGTGAATTATCAATTATCTGATTGATCAATACATATGAATTAAATCCAAATTAGTCCACTTGACCTCTCAATAGTTCCTCCATCAGTTAAAACTAGTTTAGCTGAATTTAACTCAGTTAAATTGAATTAAATAATTATAACTCAATAATAACTCAACCCGGGACCCTAAAATTTAGGCATAACTCTACATGACTCTAGATAGACTCCCAAATCGAATTGACTGAGCCAATTAAGCCAACTTAACTTAGTTAATTGTTACAAGTTGTTAAGAGAATTAGAATTACAATTTAGTTCCTAATTTAATTCAAGGACAAATTAAATTAGGATTTTACTTGTTGCATATTTTCAACACTTACAAAATTATCAGTGAAACAATGAGCCCCATCTTCTAAGTCATCTAAGAAGATGTGGAGGGAGCAGAGCCTGAAGGCTCTCCCTCACTAATCAGCTCAATCCACCTATCTAGATCTTCCACCTCCATCCTCTATAGATATGCATCCTGATTCTCCACCTGGACATTCGGCCTCATATAGTCCTCATCGTCACCCTCAACTTCCTCTAGCCTCCTAGACAAATCCAAGATGCTATCAGACAATGTTTTGATAACCTTTTACTGTTTCGCAAGCTTTAACTCAACAGTAGACAACCGCTTATAGACCTCATCCATACGCTTCTCATCCTCCATCTGCATCACTGCCAATTTACACTTGGGTCTCGTCACTCCAATGGTTGGAACACCAATAGGTAAATCTTCCCTTCCATCGTAAATGTACAGCGTCTTCAAATGTGGAACTATCATTTCATCATAGTGTTTTAGAAACTTCATTCCCAGTACAGCTTCACAGTCGTCAATCCACACTATAGTGAAGTCGACTTTCCCGATCCACTCACCAAGTGTTGTGTCCACCTTTTCAACCACACCAATCACAGAATTAGGAGGAGAATTCACTGTCTTAATATGTGCCTGCACCAGTACAAATTTCAGCCCAATCCTTCTCGCAACATCTTCACTCATGAAGTTGTGAGTTGCCCCACTATCCACCATAGTGAGTACATCTACACTCCCAACCTTCATCCGAACATATTCCAAACTGTTCCTCCAGGATCCCTTCGTGAGACCGCTTCTGTAGTAGCTACAACTCTAGGAATCTGCATCACTCCCACAAAAGTTTCTTCTTTCTTCGCATTAGATTGTGCCAACGCAGCAAATTTTGGTCTTGAAGGACAATTCTTCACTGTATGTGGTTCCACACATATCCAACACTTCAATGGCTTCTTGGTCTTTGACTTTTCATTCGATTTCAAAGCATCATCTTTCGTACTTTTCTCCTTCGGCTTATCGAACTTCTTCTTTTTCTCATCAAAAGCTTCGTCGTAATGCTCCACCAAATGATCTATAGCCGCAAAAGCTTCTTCAAGTGTCTTTATCTTCTACCTCTTCACTTCATTGCGTGCCCAAGGTTTCAGCCCTATAACAAAGTTGAACACCTTGTCTCTCTCTGCCATGTCCGGAAGTTCCAGAACCGCACTTGCAAACTCTCGCTGATATGCCTGCAGACTTCCCATTTGCTTCATATATTTTATCTTCATCCTTGCTTCCCAAGTTTCATCCTGAGGACTGAAGTGGGCCTGCAAAGCTTTCTTCATGTCTTCCCATGAAGTTATGTCGTCAGCACTGCCATTGGCAATTTGATCCATCCTTCTTCGCCACCACATCTTAGCATCTTTTGTCAAGAACTGAGCAACCACTTTCACCTTAGTCTCCTCATCAGGCAATCCCAAGCGTTCCAAGTATTGCTCCATGTCTCATAGAAAGTTACCAAGAGTCTTCGCATTCCCTGTACCATCATAAGATTCCGGTTTCGTGACTTTCACATGAGACACTCCTACATTTGAGTTATGTTTCACGGCCTTCTTCAACACCGCGATCTCGTCCTTCGCTTCGCTTCATCAATAGATTGCTGCAATTCCAAGATTTTTGCCAAACATTGGTCTCTTGCTTTCCCAATATCTTTGACTTCTTCTTCTAGTTGTGTATACTTCCATTCAATATACTCGTATCAGTCTCGGAGTTCATCGAATTCCTCTCTCATATTTGCATTGCCTTCTTGATCCTTCGTGATCTCGGCTATCTTCGAAGTCTAGAAAGAAGCCAATTCTTCCATTCTTTCCAATACCATGTTCATGAAAGCTTCACCTGCACCATGGCTAGACTCACCTGTCACAACCTGAGGTTCACTTGCCATTTTTGCCATCAACTTCTTTCTTTTTGATCTAGTATAGACCATTCACCATTCAACAGGTTCCCCTGCAAAACCTGAATCAGATCTGATACCAATTGTCACGCCCCTACACTGGCGATACTCTTCCAACCACACTAGAGCGAGGTGCGGCACCAGCAACCACTTTCTTTTCACCAATACTTATGACCGTGGACTACGCCTAACATTCATACTTAGTTTATTTCTTTGTTACCAAGTATTAAGTTTCCTTTATACACAGTGAAAACCATAAACATTCACCATAATAAAATTAACATGTATAAATGCACAACAATATAAAGGGAGGGGAAACTCCCCGATGTGAGTCTGCCCGTATATCAATATATAAAATTCACAATCTTTCATGTACAAGTTAAATCTTGGAGGAAACCCCAAATTTACACTTAGCCAATTTTTACAACATCGACAAGCTCAGTTTCCCAGCTCGTTGGCACGCCCGAACGGTCATCGCACACTCTGCCCAACTCTTCGTTTACCCTTGAACGCATTCATTCAGCTCATTGAATGAACAATGTCGTTTTCCCAACTTGGCCGCACTTCTCGTGTTCGTGTCGCCTAACTCGGGCGCCCTCCGCACACCTTGTCGCACCTTACGTTCACCAAACCCAACACTTCGTTGTTCGGTTCACCCGGCGCACCCAACCGCAGGTTGCCTCACCTGAGTTACCTACTCGCCATTCGGCGGGCACACCTCCTTGTCGCCCTGCACGAACTATCATTCACTAGAACCAGGCGTGTCCTCCGCAAGTCGCCTGTTCACCCAGTCATTCAACGTCTACCTTGTGCACCCAACCGTAGGTCACCCTACATGCACGCTTCACCACCCGGTTCACCCGTTGTGCGGGTGCATCCACCGTGCCCTACCTTAACCGCATAACTCATCACACTCGCACATCGACCTACACCTTTTTCATATGACTTGGTCGCTTGTTTGAATGTGTCTCCACCTCAACTCTCCGCTGCCTATGTATATGCTCGCCTGCTCATTGTATGGTCGTTCGGCCAACCTTCCACCACATCGCACAACCGTCGGCTTGTTTCATGTTTTAACACCGTCGACCCACATGTTATAATGTGTGGCTGCCCCACCAACACGTCGGCCTGTCCATTGGACCGCCCAACCGCCACGACTGTTTGCCCATTGCTCAAGTCGGCTTGTGGGCTCAAGCGTTCACTCGCCCACTATAAGTCCGCAACCTTGGAATTTCTCCATGCTCGCCCACTCACCCATTCTCACCGCAGCTCACCTCGTCGTGCCTTTTCCAACCACAGCTCTTCGTTCGGCTCGCCTGGCGGGTCACCCGTGCCGCTCGTCCATTGCAAAAAACGCAGGGCGTTAGACATTCCCTCCTGACACTTATTCTCTTGCACTTCTTTAGTTTTTATTCCTTCTTTTTATGAGAGCGAAAAACTTGAATACATATACATTCATAGAAATATATAAATTTATTTTGCAATTAAAATATTATTATTATTATTTGAGAAGATTAATCCAAATTAAATTTATCTCAAACTAAACCCTTTAAAAGAAAATTAAAAATTAAATATTTTTTACAAGTTCACTAGTGAAACAATCTATATATTCTGAGCCAAATTTCATGTGTGCAGAAGAAAGTTTGTGTACTTTGCTCAACATACTCACTTCAAGTTTGTGTACCTTTCTCAACACACTTATCTCTTGCACTTCTTTCCTTCACTTTTTAGGCACTTTTCTTAATTTGTATTCCTTTTTTTTTTATGGCAGTGTAAAGGGGAGTGAAAAGCTTGAATCAATATCGATACAAACAAATATAAATTTATTTTTTAATAAAACAATAATTATTATTTGAAAAAAATATTCCAACTTAAAAAAAATCATCTTCAAATTTAATAAATATAAAAAATATTAAAACAAATAAAAATATAATAATTATTAGTTGAAAATATAAATTAAAAATGTATTTAATTGAAGAAAGTCCCTACTTTATCTAGATTTTCTTGTGAAATAGCAAATATTTGATGTCTTCTTAACCTTATAGAGAGAATCCCTAATTTCTTTGTAATTTATTTTATGTTTCTTAATTTCAAGAGATCAAAGCTTGTCTAGGGAAAGTCCCTTAATCAGGCTACTATCCCAGAAGTTTGATCAGATGATGTTTAAATGGGAAAGAGATTTTTTGCAATCTCAGTTGCATTCTTAAGATGATTCAAGACAGTTGCCCCTAATTATAGTTAGTGATTTCATATTTGTGTACATTTCATGTAATAGTTGTTATCAACTTTTTCTGGATTAAAATCCACGTGAATTCAAAGGTCATGTGAATTTGTACAAATGAAGACAAAGTAGATTGTGAAGTTGTTCAATGGGAAAAATAAAATATTACCTAGTTTGCAATTAAATAGCTTTAAGATGTTATGCCATTTTCAATATAGTATCAAATCCCTAGCTTCATGATAAAGTAACATGTAATTTTGGTCAGTATTGTAACCAATGGAGTATATATAGCCCAAGAAGATCCCAAATTTCAAATTTGAAAACAAAATTGAACATATATAAACACACAACAACTTATAAATAAATATATCCCCTCTTAGAAATTTACCAGTGAAACAATCATAAGCAAATGTGTTTTGAAGAAAGTTTGAGTTCCTTGCTGTCCATAGGCATTTTCTCTACACAGTCGTTCTCTCGCACTTCCCTTCTCCACTTTTTAGACTCTTTTCTTAGTTTGTCTTCCTTATTTTTATGAGAGTGAAAAGCTTGAATACATATACATACATAGAAATATAAATTTAAATTTTCAATAAAAATATTATTATTATTATTTGTAAAAATGAATCTAACTCAAATTTATCTCACCTTCAAATTTAATATATATATATATATATATATATATATATATATATATATATATATATATATATATAAACAAAAAAAAAAAAAATTATTATTATTGAAAATATAATTTATAATAAATGTATATAGATTTATTTTATTATAAAAATTTATAATTATCATTCTCGTATATATTATTATTATTATTATTAATGTTTTTTAATTTTCAATTTTATTGTTTCTTTATTTTGAACATCTACAAAGGATATAAATAAATTCTCATGATTATTTATGAAAAAATCATCCATGTGAATAAGAATGAGATTGGACTCATAAAATGCATTGTTCTCATGATTCTCAAGTAACCATTGGCATAAGTTAAAATTCGAAGACACATTTCATATTATATATGAGTAGTAATAATCTATGTGTTATGAAAATATAATAAAAAATTACAGTTTAAAAATCAAACCTAATATTAACACATATCAATCCATTCCATTTTTGTTATGTAGTGATTTTTATTAAGATAAGCCATGTGAAACTAATATTATTACAAAAACTTCTCTTATTTACTAATAAAACATACAAAACCACCTGACCAATACTTAAAAGTAGACATTTGTTTTTACTTACATGTGTTTTTAAAGTGAAAATATAAGACACACGAAATTGGAAACCAAATCAAATGTATATTAATTGATCTCTAAGAATTATGTACATGTTGTACATATAAATACATATAGGAAACAATTGAATTAGTTCCCAAGTCTTCTTGGACTCCAATAACTACCCAAACTAACCCTATCATTAACCATGAGGATTAGTTGTCCAACATTCCCCCCTTAATTTGAAGAGATGTACCAAAGTCCAAGAAGGAGAGCTCAAAATGTAGAAATACATCTCAACCAAGAGCTAAATGTCTCTTAAAAATGGTTTTTAAGAATGACCACAAACCAATATGGGAGAACTCAAGGTCTCAACACACCAACTCTGGAACCTTCATTTTAGTTCTCAGAACAACAAAAAAAATGGTTTTAAGGTGAACACAAACTCTGAAACTATCACAACAGTTCCTTGGACAATTCCAAAAATGGAAGTGCTCAATCAACTCAAATTTGACTCAGCCTTGCTTGACATCTCGCACTCGAACCTGTAGAAGACCATCAACTATTTCCCCCTTGTTCGATACAAGGTGAAAAGTACTCTTCACCACTACAAGGCTAGTCATCACTCTCAAAGATATCCTTCGATATGACTTGTAAATCTTCTTGATTGTTTTCATCCAATCCCAAGAAGTAATCCATCCGAAATTTAGTCGCTCACTTGCACTAGTCTTCTTTATGGAACATCTATTTGTATGATGATTTCAATTTCCACAATTCTCACATGGGTGAATATCAAAACACATGTTTCACATGTCCAACTCTGTTACACTATTAACATCTATCAACTTGTTCTATAACAACACCGACTAGAAATCAAACACTTCAAAATTGCTTACATTTAGTAAAATCTGGAATGTGAACATATACATATAGGATATTATATCCCAAACCAGTTCTATGTTTATTATGAGTAATCTCTTCCCACGATCTTATAAATTTTTTGGTAATGACCAGCTTCACATCTGTATGCAAATGACTCTCGCATACACTTGCCTGAACATGACTTTCCCTACACTTAAATTTTCCCTTAAAATCACTTCATTACTCTAATCATTCTCTAATCGATGACCATGCTCAAATAAACTATTGTTCTAAACAAGAGCATATTCATAATTCTTCTTTTGTAACTCATGCAGTTCATCTCGCTGAAAATAGAACTCTAGCTCCAAGAATTCAATTTTATTTTTCACATTTTGCAAACATGACTGGATGTCACAGAGCATGCCCTTGCTGACTTGGACAATGTTATGAATAGTAGACGACATTAAATTGTTCAATAACTATGTCAAATCATCTAGTTTGGTCATGTTCTCGAGCAATAAATTTGAAAAAAGGGGTGTCGGCTACCACTGAAAATTCACCCAATACAAACAAATTTACGATGATTTAACTAGTTCTTGGGTTCAAATGATCATTCACCCTCATTTACAATGCAAAATTCAATAAGTGAAAAATGGATAGTCACCAATATAATTCTAATGGAAAATAAAAAGATATGAAGGACAAACCTTCAAGTACACAAAAAAAACTAGTGATACTGTTATCAACCCAAGAAACTCTCCTAGATTGTATATCAGAGGTCCTCGGGAACATTACAAACTCAACAAAATTTTTGGATAAATGGTGAATGAATGAAAGAAATGCTGCATATTCAAGCCAGATAATCACTTCTACTATGCTTAACCCCAAACATGGGTGAACACCCCAAGACTACAAGGCTTTAGACCACCAATTACTCACAGTTTTAAATAAAATGTGATGATGGAGAAGACTGACCACACCAGCAGATGCACAGGACCTTGTAATGGCCGACTGCAACCAGTTAAAAAGTCTGTAAATCTATTTCATAATGCACAGACAGGATGACAGCTCTCTGGCATTAAAATAATAGAAACCTGCATACAAATTCAATGATACTTGCTAGATTCAAACACAGAGGTGGGATGACAACCCCTCTAATGCTAAACATCTACAGCACATGAATAAATGCATAACAGGCATAGCCTGGAACAAAGAAGAAGAAATGGACAGTGAGCAATTAACAGCAAAAGAAGCTTGCATTAGCGCGGGTTCATGTTTTAAACGCCTGAGCTAAATAAACATGGGTTTACGTGGGTTTTACAGTGTTAAAGCAAAAAACGCCTGGGAGCCGGAAAAAGGGCTTAAGCGGGGTTTAAAGGAGAATGAGGAAGATTAAGAGGAAGGAGGAAATGGAGGTGGTGGGAGTTATAAGGGCATAATGAAAATGAAGAGGAAGGATCCAATAGACTGTTGCGAGCTCCTTTGCAACCAAAATCAGCACTACCCAACCTGTTTTATCCATCAAATATCAAAGAACATAGCAGAGCTAACACTGGCTCCTTTTGGGGATGAGATCCTCCCTGTGAGGTTTCAAGAACCTGCAGACCAATGCCTTCATGCAAAACTAGCTTTAAAAACTATGCCTAGTATCCATTGGGCATGGAGTCAAACCAAGTCTATGCTAAAAGAACACAATTACAACATTAAGGCTGAAAACTTAAAATTTCAAAAACTGCCCATCTGTTGGGCCAGCGAAATTGTTTCTCTTGCTCTCGGCCCCTTCATCATAGAGCTACAAAATAGGATTTATTTGATCATCCACCTCAAACAATTTAGGACATTTGAGCTTAATAGGTAGAAAGGGATCAAATTTCATTCCCCTTCTGTGTGCTCTCCTCCTTGGATGTTCTTCATGTGAGCTTCTGTACACCTGCTGAATAACCACTGTTGTTGTGTACTTATCTTTGTCACCTGTGGCCTGCACAATAAATATGAATGGTGTACCAGTGTGTTCATGTGTGAAGGACACAGAGACATTATCTGCTCTTGAATCTTTGTTTGAACAATCCTCATCCAAGGAGGAATTCCAAGACTGCACATCCTCTTCCTCTATTATCTGATAAGTTGCCTTTTCAATCTGTGTGGAGGCCATCTGAGCAGGTTTCAAAATATCAAGACTGAGATGATCAGTTTCAGCCTTGAGCATTAAATTTTGTTATGCCTTAGTGTTCAAGGGGCAACTGTGAGGGATTTTCTTTTGAGCAGACAGAGAAACAAAAGATGATGGAGAGCTTTCCTCTCCCTTTTTGATCACTGGATAGGGGACAAAAGCAGGCTGGAAAATTTGCAGATTTTCATAATCATGGGAAGATGAGTTGGTTTCAAGCTCAGCGTCTTCGAGGGTGAAAGGATATGTTGCTGATTGTTGCTGCTGATCAGCTTGTTGTTCTGCAGCTACAACAAACTCATAAGCAGTACCTCTTGATAATGCTTCTTCATATGCAGCTCTGGTTAGGAAAGGTGCACCTCCCAAACCATGGACCTTCTCCTCTTCTTCAGGCTGCTCTTCTTCCATGACTATATTCTGTAAAATGGGCCTTACCCCTTCATATTCATTTGTAACTTTATTTCTTTGCAAAATTTGCAACTACTCATGTGTTTCTTTACATGGATATGGAGTTGGAAAAGAAAAGGAACAATGAGCTCTTGCTTCATCAAAATGTTGCTCGAACTTTAGCTTGGAAACTTCAGAGGCCAAACCTCAATCATCCTAGCTAATTCATCTATTTCAGAATCATATGATGATGAGGATTCACCTCCTTGCCTTTTTCTTTCATCATCACCTTCGAGTCTTTCTGTAGCTATAATATTTGCTTCTACTTCAAACGCTGCAGTTTGCATATCAGCCAAAGAAATGCATCTTATTTCTCTTAACAGCAGGCAGAATTGAGAATCGAAAGCATTAGCATAAGTGAGCATAGCAGAAGCAGGGGTAGGTCTTACTTTCGCCAGCATTCTGCTGTACATATAATTGAATCTGGTATTGAAATCAGACAACAGCTCACCATCTTCTCTCTACAAATTCCAAAATTCATCATGATAAAAAAGCAGATCTTTATTATTCCCCCAGTGCTTTAAGAACACATCATCTAGGGCCTCAATGTCTGCAATGGACCTAGGGGGTAAATTTCTGAACCATTTTCTAGCCTCCCCATTTAGGCTTTGGACAAAACCCCTCATCCACACATCCTCTTCATTGATTTCTAGATTATCAGCATAGCTATAAAAGGATTCGAGGTGCTCTTCTGCTGATACTCCTTCTGTACCAGTAAACTTAGGCATAAATTCTTGATAATCTCTTACAGGCATGGCATTCAAAGGTGTAGGCAAGACTAAAGGTCCATACCTAGCAACAACAATTCTTTCTATCTTTGTAAGGGCTTGCTGACTTGCCATGGCTAGGGTGTATGAAAGGATACTGGTGGGCTGATTGGTATGAATCAATGAAGAGTATGACAGAAATAGAGGAATATAACGGACAACATGGATGTTTCTTTCAACTGAGGTTCGAAAGGGAAATGAATGGCTAAAGAGCTATATGAATCTCTGAAGGTATTTCTACACTTGCAGAGATACATAAAAATTCCAAGGCTTTCCTGATCCTGATGCTCCTTACTACGATATTTTCTTCTGCTTAACGATCTTCTCAGGATCAAGCACTGGTCAGCTGCTAATTTCTAAGGATTTCTCCGAGCATGCCTCACCAACTGCACCAGAACTACAATGTAGAGTGGCCAAAGGATAGTCTTCCACCAGTGGAGTCGCCAGATAGATGATGACAACCAAATTATGTGCCCAAACCTTGTCTATCATTAAAATCTGGAACTGTGTCGTTCTCCCAAGGAAGCCGAGCTTCAATTCTCCTATCCCCGGCAATGGCGCCAATTAATGTTATAACTCCAAGAAACTCTCTTAGGTTGTATATCAGAGATGCTCGGGAACATTATAAACTCAACAAAAATGTTGGATAAATGGTGGATGAATGAAAGAAATGCTGCATATTCAAGCCAGATAACCAATTCTACTATGCTTAACCCTAGACATGGGTGAACACCCCCAGACTACAAGGCTTTAGACCACCAATTACTTACAGTTTTAAATAAAATGTGATGATAGAGAAGACTGACCACACCAGCAGATGCACAGGACCCTGTGATGGCCGGTTGCAACCAGTTAAAAGGTCTGTAAATCTATTTCCTAATGCACAGACAGAATGACAGCTCTCTGGCATTAAAATAACATAAACCTGCATACAAATTCAATGATACTTGCTAGATTCAAACACAGAGGTGGGATGACAGCCCCTCTAATGCTAAACATCTACAACACATAAATAAATGCGTAACAGGCACAGCCTGAAACAAAGAAGAAGAAGTAGACAGTGAGAAATTAACAGCAAAAGAAGCTTGCATTAGCTGAAAATGAAGATCAGACGCTGCAGGTATCACATTAGTTATAGTTTCCAGAAGTTAAAGCTTACAACAAAATAACATTCATCAACCCTATTACATTTTGTCTTCTAGATATATATAGAAGTTGATTACAAAAACACTCTGTTGTGTTATATGAGGAAGGCTAATAATGGGCCAACAACCATATTAATGCTTCGGAATGGTCCTCTGCCATGATCTGCTACTTTAATGGACAAAATCGGCCCTTTTTGATATTTTGATGTCCTTCTCGGGCAGCTGGAGTAAATTATGGATGAAATTCCATCACTGATAAATGGTTGCACTGCTCGAGGGTGTCCTTTTTGTCCTTTGGTCATTCTGTTGATTAATTGCAGTTGTTGAGATATTAACTGTGCAGGTACAGGGTGGCTGATTGTTTCGTTCTTCAGGAGCTCAAAACAGTCAAAGGAGTGAAGACAGTATGGCGGAGGCGGGCACGGGAGGAGAACAATTAATGGCCATCGGATCCACGGATGAACGACGGAGATCACATCGGGAGGAGCTATCGGGAGGTGACGTAGACGGAACAACGAGGGTCGTCGGATCTGGACGCGGCAGATCCGACGGTGATCAGGAGCAGAAGTCGCGCACATGTTAACGGCCGGGGGACAGGTGGTTTTTGGGCAGGCGGTATTCCCCGCACCGCCTATCGGGGGTAGGCGGTATCCGTAAATCACCGCGCGATCCAATCAAAACACGATGCGTGGCAGCCAAAACCACCACCCCCGCGGGTTAACGGGTGCGCAAGTGGCGCGATCGGGGGAAGCGTCCACCGTTGATCGTGCGATAGATGGTCAAATGACAAGGAAAGTGCATGAGTTTTAACGTGCGGGCGGAGAACGTGGAGACCGTTAGATCAGGATGATCAACGATTGAGATTTCAAAGCGACAGAGCGTTAAAATGGCACGGGTTTATGTTTTAAACGCCCGAGCTAAATAAACATGGGTTTACGCGGGTTTTACAGTGTTAAAGCAAAAATGCTCGGGAGCTGGAAAAATGGCTTAAGCGAGGTTTAAAGGAGAATGAGGAAGATTAAAAGGAAGGAGGAAATGAGGTGGCGGGAGTTATAAGGGCATAATGAAAATGAAGGAGGAAGGATCCAATAGACTGTTGCGAGCTCCTTTGCAACCAAAATCAGCACTGCCCAACCCATTTTATCCATCAAATATCAAAGAACATAGCAGAGTTAACATATACAACACTAATTTCTTCCTCATAAAAAATTTCTAAAAAATATCACCAATATTTTCACGAACGCCTTTCCAATGAAGTTAGTAATCTAAAATAACCCTGCAAACCTCAACATCCAATTAACTCTGATAAACATTTTCCTTAATTTTTCTCTCCATAAAATATTTATGTCTCCTTTATAAAATTATCTCTCCAATAAACCTATCTCAATCATCTTTCCAATAATGTTTGATAATGTCAAAATTGTTCCATAGGTTTCAAAATATTTGTCATAAATAATTAAATTTTATGAATAAAAATTAATTAATTTACCTTCAAACTCCCAAAACTGCCGCGCATTTTAAAGGTAAACTAACCATCAAATTTTTTTATTTTTTATTTTTTAATTTCACGGCACCCACTACAACCCCACATACCTAACCAACAACGCAATAGTATATTTTCACTGGCAGTTATGCTTCCGCTAATATCATCATGGTTCTTCGACAGTGACACCAACACATCTTGAACAACCTTCAATTTCTACCCGAGCTTTTAATTATGGCATTCGAGAGAAATAGTCAATCTCTAATAGTCGACAGAACTCACATTTTGTTTCAAGAGAGATTGTACAGGAAGACGGAACTGATGGAAACAATTCTTGTAACGAATAAAATTTCTCCAGAATGTTTCTGAAACGCAGTAGCACACTCTCTGCATCACAAATAAAATTCACTACAACATGTACCTTTAATATTTATGAAACACCAATCTCCATTCACAAATCAATGCTTGCTTTATCATAAATCTAGCCCACACCACTTACAAAATCAATGACATTATTGGATGCTAGCAATCATACACCATACGTTGACTATTTGTATTTGGAATTTGATAAAAAAGGATTACATCTATGTTCAAAATATTGATGCTCGATGAGAGGTTGTCCTTCTCCATTAATTTTTATTTTTATTTTTATATATCACAATCAGAACTTTATATTGGAGTTAAACAGATTTACTATACATTGTAAGGAACACGAAACTAGAATCCAAATCAAATGTATATTAATTGATCTCTGAGAATTATGTACATGTTGTACATATAAACCCTTTAAAAGAAAATAAAAACTATCTCTCTCTTTCAAATTTACCAGTGAACAATCTATATATTTTATGCCAAATTTAATATGCGGGGAAGAAAATTTTGTGCCTTGCTCCAAACAAGCATTCCCTCTGCACACTTTCTCAAACTTCCCTGCTTTATTTTTTAGACACTTTTCTAATTTTTAATCTTATTTTTATGAGAGTGAAAAACTTGAATACATATATATACACAGCAATTTATTTTGGAATAAAATTATTATTATTATTATATGAACAAAATTAACAGTTTCGGAAGACATTGTTGTAACAACCACGATAACTCACAATAGAATTAATAAATTGTCCATGGAGATGTTTAGGCGTGGTCTCTTGGCTCTTGATTATTATATAAATTCAACACCGAGAGAACCGCCAGATGAATTCGGTTTAAAAGTCGTGCACATCCTTGCGTTTCACAACAAATATGAAGCAAAACCTACCAAGGATAATCATCAAAGATGGGTAAAACAGAGCCCTGCGTTCTTTTTGCTCAGTCGTTTGTTCATTCTCAGCTGGATGAACATGTTGACGAAGGAACTAAATCAAAGTGCAGATGGTCTTTCCAAAGAGGCCCTTCATCTAGCTCAGGATTGTTGGGGGATCTCTGAGCTTCGCGAGGGCACTTGGACTACATCTTCCTTCAATCGGTTTCCTATTCATATACACAACCAACATTTTTTTAGATGATCGCAAGGATTTGTGATCAACTTTGTATTTTTTTTTTCCCTTTGTTTCTCTTTATATTTTATAGAGCCTTGCTCATCGGGTTGTCTAATTAAAATCATTTTATGTATAATTTCCAGATATTATATGTGTTCATGTTTGTTTATATACTTGATATTTTTGTATTTTGGAAATAGAAGTTAGTATATGAATCTTGTTTGATATATTTATGTTAATGCTATGATGATCAATAATATTAGTGTGTCAACAAAATGTAGTTTTTATTATCTATTAATAAAAATTACTAGTTTTTTTTTCCTGGAAAATAAAAATAGGTATAGTGTAATGAAATAAAAATTATTTAGGGTATTTTTTCAAGTTAATTTTAATCAAAATTCTAAGGAAATTTTTAAAAACTTGAGTTTAAGTTGTTTAATATATATAATTTGAGTACCCTAGAGGATTTTAAGGATGTTGAATTCATTTATGCATTCAAAGAATTATTTGAAACAACAAAAAATTACAATATTACTTGAAAATATATAACCGGATTCTAGTGAAAAAGTCTATTTAATCTCTAATTTAGACCACAAACACACAAATATATTATTTGGAAACAATAATCCAACTTAAATTTATCTCACTTTTGAATTTAATAAATATAAAAAATATTTAAAGAAATAAAAATATAATAATTATTTCTTGAAAATATAAATAAACGTATATGGATTTATTTTATTATACAAATTTATAATTATCATTTTCCTATATATTAATAGTTTTCAAAACTTATAAATTCATTCCATTTTTGTTATGTAGTAATTTCTATTAAGATATGACACACGACACTAATATTATTATAACAAAATTCTCTTATTTACTAATAAAAAATACAGCACAATGTTATGCAATACTTAAAAGTATACATTTGTTTTTAAAGTGAAAAAAAATACAACTTTGAATTTACATTTAAAACCAATATGCATGTCAAGTGAAAAAATGATACAACTTTGAATTCACATTCAGAATCAATATGCATGTCAAGTGAAAAAATGATACAACTTTGAATTAACATTCAAAATCAATATGCATGTCAAGTAATAAAGATTTCTCTTCTTCTCCTTCTTTGGGCTTTCTTTTTAAACATATAATATTCTTTACCAACATTGAAAATGAAATTCATTTGTTTTTCATTGCTTCTAAGTTTGTCAAAGTCATCTACATGTTGTGACATATGCAAATATTCATCCCTTCAACATTTATGAATTTGCACAAATGAAGGCAAAGTAGAATGTGAATTTGTTCATTGGAAAAAAAAAAAATATTACTCATTTTACAATTACTTAGGTAAGATGTTATGTCATTTGCAATATACTATGAAATCTATGTCTTTAGGATAAAGCGATATGTAATTTTGGCCAGTATTGTAACTAAAAGGCATAATTTTTTCAATTATATCCTCATTACTATATATTCATTATTTAACTTTCATAAAATGAAAAAAATAAATTATAATCAAAATATTGAGATGTTTGGTAGTCTATCTCTCTAACATGACTATTGTTAAGAATAAAATGAGCGTGGCCAAGATTAGAACTAATTCTCATGAGTTTCATAGTGAAATTATGTGTCGATCAATTCTGAAAAAACTATATGATGAAAGAGTTTGTCACATGTCAGCTCCTAACAGGGTTGAAAATGAAAGAATATTTCTCTTAGATTGTCCATCTTATACTCACATTGGATCTAATTTTTAAAATATTTGTCACACTACCATCCTTCTTGACCTTTTAACTCAGCAAACTATTGTGATTCGGGAATGCTATCTCACTTCTTTTTTAACATAAAAATAGAATGTTAAATAATTCTCATTAATCTGTTACATTTTTAAGGTTTCGTAAACCATGCAAGTCTTAGTGGATGTTAATCACCACCACCACCATCATTATTTGTTTAAATGAAGAAATAGATATCTCGCAATAACATAAATTTTAAATGCCCAAAAGAATTAGATTTATGGTGAAAAGAAAAGATTATATTTTTTTGTACATGCTTCTTAGCATTATCACTGAATCAATGTATTACATACTAATTAGATATAGGCTTGTGATATTCTACCAAAAGGAGAGAACATAAGAGCCAAAGAGAGGCATAAATTCTCTATCAGTAGAGTGGCATATAGTTGAACTGTTGATCAACAATGCAACAAAGATAGGCTTAGAAATACCTAAAACCAAAACCATCCAAAATTATACAAATTAAGCATACTATAATGCCGAAATAACCCATTCCACACTTATAAACATGGCTAAGACTATATATAACATCATAAAAGAAGAGAAAGATGTCAACCAAAGGAGTTGGACACCTCTATGTGAAGAATGTTATTGGTTGGGGATGTTGAACTGTGAGGCTTCTTACAATTGAGGTGTGGTTCCATGTGGGCTAGACGAGAGCTCATGGAAAGGATGTGAGTGTGCAGGTGTTGAACTCTTGATGAATATTTTCTAGCAACAAAGCTAGTTGAGAGCTTTCCTCACCTTTGTCTTGTAGTACTTTGCTAATGAATGTCTTGGTGTGTCACTAAAGTTGTATAGTTGGAAGGTATTCATTCCTTCTTCCTCTTGTTTAACCCACATCTAGGATCCAACCCATAAAAGATACATTAACTTCTAAATTAGAGAGTGTGGTGCTCATGAAAAGTTTCTTCTTCATCCAAGTGAAATCCCACCCTGATATAGAAGAGAGTGGAAGAAGAAAAAACCATTGTTTCTTGTATTGCCTAAACTGCAGCTAGGAGAAAACCTCCTTGGAGTTGGAGAGCCCCACAACCCCAAGGTGACTATGTAACCACCCCTCCCACATTTACAAAATTTCACTAGCCTGCTAGGGTAAACATGAGATGGAGAGCTACTCTGACATGACCTAACCTCCTAGATCCAATTAAGGAAGTGGGGCTGACAACTAGAACATACCAACCATAAATTGTCATTCTATTGGGCTTACAAGACACTTAAAGGTAGAACAACCACTCCAAGTGCCCAAACCTTGAGTTAGATTGTTGTTTTAGTGATATGGGCCCACAACATCATGCATGAAAAGGCATCCATGTATTTATTGGAATCCAACCACATGCATAGGCCTATAAGGGTGCGATTATGACCCAGTTTCTAGTTCAAAGGGTGTGGTCCCAAATTTTGAGCCACCATTTCAGGCTAGCCTCCATACCACTACCCAGAACTCAATGAGAATTTCTAGAATGATAAATAACATCAGGATATGTCATTTATACAAAACTTGATCAAGTACTTGACCTAACCAGGCCTGACCAAGAAATTCATTTCGTCAAACATATTGCAAACATGTAAGCCACTGGTCATGAATGCATATTTGATGATACTAGTTTGATATTAACCTTAGAAACACCAAGAAGGCCCTATGAACTCTCCACATAACTGAAAAAACACTTATTAGTGCATGCATTCATCAACCATTCATATATTTGTCAAACATGTCAAGAGCCATATATAATATACATCATATAACCAACATATAACCAACGTATAACCAACAAATAACCAACCTGTAAACCATGGAAACTTAGCCATAATATCATCAACATAATCAATACATATGCTTATATATCACAATAGAAAATACCTCATATTAACATATGAAAATTCCAACCAAGTTAGGGACTTCCATGTATCACTCGACCGTAGATTGTGTTGAACCAAATATTTCTTACAGGAAATCACTCTAGCACCATATTCCAAGCATGAACGTGGGATCTCATGGAATAAATCCAAAACAAAACCAAACCAGGGATTCAAGAGGCCAAACCACCTCAACCCTCAACAAGTGATTCCACCTCATGGTCAGACATTACTAACACCAACTAGATTGGTTTCTACCCAAGTTGTCCAGGGCTCCAGAGCATTTGTTCCAACCATGGTTGCAGGAGCTAACAACTCAACCCACAACCTTTTAAGGATCTAGAGTCGTTTTCCAACCGGATCTAGATACTAGTAACTCAACCCACCAAGGTCTCCATAGAATTTGTCTCAACCTATCCTCTAGGACTAGTAACTCAACCCAAGTTGTTCCAGGGCTTCCAGAGCATTTGTTCCAACCAGTGGCTCCAGGAACTAGTAACTCAACCCATAACCATAAGGAACCTGAGCACAACCATAAAACAACAAGTGGAAAAACCCACAACACCATATCTATCCAGGAAATGGCAAGGGAAGGTTAAAACCATTGTCCATCTAGTCAAATCTCCATGCTAATGGCAACACATAACCAAGAAACCGCATGCATGTACCATGCATGCCAAAACTAGCAATGAAATCATACATGCAACTTGATACCTACAAAGCAATCCAATTGTAGCCACTCATCCACTTGTTCCCTTGCACTTTTCTGCTTTCCTTCACCTTCTTTCTCCAAATCCAATGTATGCCAATGTGCTCAAAGAAAACTCTAAGTGTGCAAGGGTATGAGAGAGTGAGAGAATAGAAGGGAGCTCCAAGCTAAAACTGAAAAAAGTTTGTGAACTGATCCACATAATACTTTTTTTCATTGAGGTTTATATTTTCTTCATTTCCCTTCATTTTTCCTTCAATTTCCCTCTCATGCAAATCTGTGACCTTTCATCTCCCTTTTCTCATATTTCCATTATTTTGATAAATAAATGCCAATTAATGCCTCTTTTCCTTTGCCAATGTCTTTTCCAATTTCCTTAGCCATAAATAAACCAAAAGTGACACCCACAAGGATGTTTTTCCCACCATTCAACTTGGAATATGTGTCCCATGACCTTGGTCTTATATTTTTTACATGGAAAAATGACCAGGGGTTGTTACAAACCCCTCTCCCTTGGGGGAAAAACATCCTTGGTGTTCTACGATAGGTATATGACCAGAAAAGTGTTGAAAACCAAAACATACTACCCATGGAGCTTTATAACCTAGCTTGTTGCAGTATTTACAATGACATGTTACTGAAAACATGACAATCACATCATTTACTGGAGCTTTATAACACATCTCATTATGATATTTACAATAACAACTACATATATACTCATGCACATTTGCTTCAACCAAAAAATAATCATATCGTCTATGGAGGTTTATACCCACAACTTGATACATTGTTTACAATAATATACACATATACATATGTGCATTTTCTCTTACCAACAAATAAAAGGATACAATATTGCATCAGTAACAAGGGAGTCTAGAGGCTCACACCTCCACCCTCAAAGTAGTACTAGGATACGATGCCTGCACTAGCAACAAGGGAGTCCAAAGGCTCACACCTCTAGCCTCAAAGTAGTACTAGGATTCACTTACTTCCCAAGAAGTACAGAATCCACTGCAAAAATCAAAGTCTGCATCCAATGTCCAACACTACAAACCTTGCGCTACTTGTTCTCTCAGTGAACAGTTATCGATTCATTGTTTCAGGGCACACTCCCAATGTGCTTCTAATTCCATCTAGAAATGCTAATGACCAAAACAAATAAATTTCCCCAACCTTCCCTTGTCCGCTACATAGTCCCTCGGGCAATTTGGTTATCCCCTTCCATGAAATCACACACCTTCCAAGTTTTTTGGCATACCCTTTTCTACTACAAAGTCCCTCGGGAAATCTGGATGCCCCCTTCCATGAAATCACAAACCTTCCAAGTTTTGTTGGCATCTCCTTCTTTTCTACATAGACCCTTTGGAAATCCATCCCTTGGCAAGGTTTCCTCGCATCGGAAGGTCCAAAAATCAAGGAATATCCTCGTCTTAAAATAATCATATGAATCATAGCATGCCCATGGAAATCAACTGACACTATTTGGTACCAATGTCCGACAATGGCCCTACTCCTAAAGTGCTTTACCAACACATTGTTTCCTCTTCCAATTCACTTCACTGATACTGCTAATTCTTGCAGCCATTTCCAGCCACCCAAACTGGGCATTTTCCATGCTTTCCTGCACCAAGCACATAATTGCCATTAGATTCAAAACTAATTGAATAAATTCAAATCATACCTCATTGGTAGCCCGTCAATAATGTACACTTGAAATTGTGTTTACTTCATGTCACAACAAGTCAAACTAAATCTTTGATCAAATCATCATGTATTGATCCATTAATGAAAAAGGTATTATAGACTATGTGTGAAGTTGCATATGTTACTTAGTGTAATGGATTGAAAAGATTGCAAATAACATAAACACATAAACACATAAACAACTTGAAAAACACATTCAAACATATCAACACAACCAAGTTTAATAAAGGAGTTCACCATACTTCCTAGCTACGTCTCCTGGTCCTTTCTCTCCAGTGCTGACCTCTTTATTATGTCTTCAAATTGCTGCTACAGGTATGAGCTCAAAACCAGTGTCTCAAATATGGAAATGGAACTCACCACTGTGTTCAACTCGAGTTTTTGAGTCAAAACGAGTATAAACTCGATTATATTTGGCCACTGTGACCTTCAGACCCCCTGAAATGGTTCAAAACCATCTTAGTCATCTTTTTTGGTGATATGGTATTAATATACCATGTATAGTTACAAAATGCGGTGAACGTGGAATAATATGATAATATTAAAAACAAAGGATAAACTAAAGGACTGGCGGGAGTGGGGTTGACCCCGACCGTCTGGCCTTTTCCCGGCACAGATCCTGATACAAAGCGATCCAACGGATATCGCGTTCCCCGCATGTTCCAATGGCTTGACTAATCTCCAGCACCAATTCATCCTATTCGATCCTACGGCTATCGTGCAATATCATGCTCCCACTAGCCCGATGGTTAAGACTCTGAAAGCACACAAGAAAAGTTTTTTTGGTGTGCTACATGTCTACTGCTAAGTGGAATCGTGTGAATTTTCGAAAAACCATTTCTAGCCTTTAATGCGTGCGATATACCACTTATTGCTTTCCTGCCAAAACTCAAAGAAGTTTAACTTCTTTTGAATAACCATATCGCGTCTGTTGAGCATGTTATCCTTCTTGCATATCTTGATGCAATATGCATCAATCTCCTCTGATGGGACGATCTCCGCTCTGGTTCGTTGATCGAACTGATCCAATCACTTGTTTTATGAAGCAATCACAAATTTCCACATTACCTTCTATGCTAACATCATCCAGAACCTGTGACTCATTCTTGGGTTGCCACATGTCCTGCTGACGTAGGCATCAACCATTGACCTAAATCTTTGATTGGCTCTAATTTCTTCATCCAGACTCAGATTTACACACTATTTGCACTGTTGGATTCGTATTAACGAGCACTTCAATGTGAGCCCACTTTCACCTGTATTTGAAGACTTTGATTTGGAGGAAAAACTGAATCCATTTTGGATCACTCCTCCCCACTGGAAGATTTTGGTCCACCAAAAGTTAGCTTTAGTTGTCAAGTAAGTGAGGATAAAGTTCCCTCACTTTTCCAATCTCTATCCATCGTGCTTTACATGTATTTGTACCTTGGAGTCCAACTCGAAGATACTCAACATTTCCTCGTCGCGAAGTCCTTATCCTCCTGTCAAGAACTGTGTCCTCCCGTAGCTCATTGAGATACTTGGGCAAAAGATCTTCAATGGAAGGTAGCTGACCTTTCTCTTCAGGATCTTCAATCAATGAAGGTTCATACAATCGCAATTTCTCAACATTTACGACAGAATAGATTTTCATATAAGCTGGTAGATCTAGGCAGAAATCATTTTCACCAATTTTGTCAAGTATTTTGAAAGGACGATATCTAATTGGTTTCAACTTTTTACCTTCCCCTTGCAGTATTTCTTTGTTGATGTACAACCAGACTTGATCACCAACTTGAAAACTATGCTTAACTCAATTCTTGTCATGTCGTGCCTTATACCTTGCTTGGCTTCTTTCTAGCTATTCCTGTACTACCTAGTGAATTTCCTGAATTTTTTCAATAAATTTGGTTGCTTTTTCCACATCATTGTGTCCATCAACTGTTATGTCTTTACCAAAGACAAAATCCAAGGGAGACTTTGGTATAAAACTAAAACAAGTCTCAAAAGGAGATCTTTGAGTAGAAGAATGTTTTTCATGGTTGTAAGCATGTTGCACATAACACAAATGCTCATCCCAAAGTTTGGGATGCTTGCTGTAATATCCTCGAAGCAACTGTATCACTGTCCTGTTGACCACTTCTGCCTGACCATCTGTGTGGATGAAATGTCGTGCTCTTCTTTAAATTTGTGCCCATTAACTCCCATAGACTTGACCAAAATTTCCCAGCAAATTGAGAATCTCGATCGCTTACAATAGAAATGGGTAGCCCAAAATGAACCCATACATTTTGAAAGAACAACTTTGCAGTTTTTTCAGCTATGACTTGTTTATTACATGGTGTCAAAATAAACATCTTACTAAACCTATCCACAACTACATACAAATAATCATGACCCTTTCTAGACTTTGGCAATCCCCCAACAAAATCCATGGAAAAACTTTCCCAAGGACAAGAAGGAATTGGAAGTGGAGTATACAAGCCTAATTTTCTATTACTTGGCTTGCTTGTAGCACACATAATACATCCTTTAATATATCTATAAACTGTCTCATTCATTCATGGCCAATTGCAGAATCTTTGTAATTGTGCAACTATTTTACTTACACCAAAATGACCTGATATGAGAGAAGTATGTGCTTCTCAAATTATATTAACTCTTTCAGTTTGTGGAATGCATAACTTTCCCAAATGATATAAGAGTTTGTACTTTATGTAATAATCCAATTCTTCTACCTACTTGCCATGACTTAAAGTTTCATATACATCCTTAAAATCTGTGTCTTGAGCATATTGTTCAATGTAACTTTCATGAATTACTGAATTATTCTTAAGTATTATGGATGCATTTATAATTGGTCTTGATAACATGTCTGCAACCTTATTATGTATGCCCTTCTTATTTCTGATAACAAGATGAAATTGCTGTAGAAAACCCATCCACCTGTAATGTCTTGATTGTTGCAATTTATTTTGTGAGTGTAAATATTGAAGTGGTTGATGATATATATGTATGATGGTTTCTTTACCCATTATATAATGTTTCCACTTTGTAACACTCTGAACTAATGCATACAATTCTTTATCATATGTAGGATAGTTAACTACTACTAATGTGAATGTCTCAGAATGAAAAAGTATAGGCTTTCTGTGCTGCATCAACACTGCCCCATGGCATATTCACTTGCATCTGTCTCGATCTCAAATGGATGCTGAAGATCTGGCAGTGCTAGTACTGGCGTTGTACTGATTCTTTCTTTCAATGTGGCAAAGGCTTTCTGTTGTTTTACCTCCCCACTGAAACACCTGTTTCGCACTTGTCAAAGCATGTAAAGGAGTTGCAATCAAATAAAAGTTAACAATAAACTTTCTCCAATATTGCGCTGCCCTTAAGAAACTTCTGACTTTTGTAGCAGTATTAGGCTTGGGCCAATTTACAATGACTTCAACCTTAGAGGGATCTATCTTCAATTCACCACCCCCTACAATATAACCCAAATAATTCAAAGATGTTCTGCCAAATTCACATTTTGATATTTTTACATAGAGATTTTCTCTTTTCAAAACATCTAAAATCTGCTTTACATGCTTTACATGTCCATCCCATGTTCTACTAAAAACAAGGATATCATCTAAATAGACTATTACAAAATCATCAATGAATGGTCTAAATCCATCATTCATGACTCGCATGAATGTAGTTGGAGCATTAGTTAAGCCAAAAGGCATAACCATCCATTCATAGAGTCCTTGCTTTGTTTAGAAAGTAGTCTTCCATACATCCTGTTCTGCAACTCTGATCTGATGATAGCTGCTTCGCAAGTCCAATTTAGAGAAGTAAACTGCATCTTTTAACTGATCTAACAAATCATCAATATGAGGAAGAGGATATCGATTCTTTATTGTGATTTTATTTAATTCTCTAAAATCAATCCACATCCTCCACGAATTGTCTTTCTTTCGCACTAACACAATAGGTGATCCACACGGTGATGTGCTTGGTTGAATAAACCCTTGATCGAGCAATTCCTGTACTCGCTTCTTTATCTCTACATTCTATAGAGCTGATAACCTATACATTCCACTTTTAGGTAGTGGAGCATCTTGCTGCAAATAAATCTCATGTTCTATCTCTCGCTTGGGTGGAAGCCCTTTATGCTCTTGAAACAAAATATCATAATCGGAAATAACTTTAATTAGATCTGCTCTCTATTTAGGATTATAGCCTTGGAATGCATCATATTTATCAATATCCTTTGATTTTACAGTCATAAGTAAAAATTGCTTACTTGAATTTACAATTCTTTTCATCTGTCTTGAATTTATGAGAGAGAAATTATCTTTGAGTTTATGAGCCCTTACAATATATTCAGTTCCATTCTTAGTGAGTTTATACTTATTTTTAGTTCGATAGAAGATAGCATTTCTATCGTACAAGTATGGACTTCCTAACACAATTCCACATATGTCCAATGGGACTATGTCTAACTCAACCTCATCTATAAACTTTGATCCAATAAAAAAACGAAGTTTACATTGTTTCGTAACTTGTAGTTTAGTTTTATCACACACCCAACCTAATGGATATCGATTTTTATGAGGTTTTGTTTCTAGACCCAACTTCTTTACAATTGCTTTAGAAATCAAATTAACTTGTGACCCACTATCAAATAAAGTATCAATTTTAGTATGCTTGGAAATTACTCTAATATGAAATAGCTCATTTTTTTCCTCTCATCATTATCATTATCAACTGAATGCAAAGAAGTACTTGTAGATGCTTTAGAATCTTTACCTTTTATACCTATAGCTGTAACTTTTGTCTCGTCAATTGAATCTGATCCAAAGTCCTTTTGAATAGAAGCAGCATTCTTTCGCTCTTTACTCCTGAACTTCTTAGGCTTCAATTCTAGATGCAAAGACCAGTAGTGGGCCTCATCATGTCCTTCCTTCTTACAATGAGTGCATGAAGGTTTATCCTTCTTCACAGTATTTGTTTTCCTCTCCTTCCATTTCAATTTCTTCTTGCCTTTACTCTTGCTTTCAATAGGTTTGGATGATTTCCCAACATCTTGGGTTACATTTTTACCTGTAGCTTCTATATGAGTTTCTTGAACTGATACATCATCTAAGATAGTTGGATTAAACATAATTATGGTATGCCTCAAATAACTATGAAGGCCACCTATGTATTTCAACAGTGTCTCTAGTGAGTCCAATGATATGCCTAATGTTAAAGCTCTCTTACGGAATTCCTAAGTATAACTCTGAACACTTTGACCTTTTAATTGACGTAGTGTTTTCCAACTCATCATTGTGTTGCATATAATCCAAAGGATAAAATTTATTTTTAAGGGTAGAAACAAATTCATTCCAAGTTGAAATGATTTTACCATGTTTTTGGAGATCTGCTTGTGTCTTGCCTTCCCACCATACAAGTGTCGTTCCTCCAAGTCGAAGGCTAGCAAGCTAGATCTTTTTCCTTTCCCAATCAACTTTCTGCACCCTACAATATACATCAATTTGTCTTATCCAATTATTAAGCTTTTCAGAGTTAAGTTCTCCATCAAAAATTGGAAAATCAAATTTTACGTCTAATTTGATCAAAGAGGATTTCTTCTTTTTCTTTCTAGAAGAACTAGTCTTATGAGAAGAAGATGATGATGATGACAATTATGGTGATGATGGAGGAGATGGTGGAGGAAGCATTCCTCCTTTTCCTTTATCTTCTTTATCTGGAGGAACAAAAAGAAAAGGTTCCTCTGCTCCTTTGTCTGTTTTAGGTGATGAAGTACCTTCACCTTTACCCTTTTTAAACTCATTATACATCTCTTCCACCATTGCACATATCGTCATGAAACTATCCAAGAATTGGGATTCTGACCCAAGTGGAGTTACATCTGCCATCCTTCTTTGTGAAAAGACACTTCCAATTTTTGGATTTGCCTCAACAAGTTCACCTTCACCTTGTCCAAGCCTCAACCTAGTAAGCATTCAAATCTCCACACAAACTTGTCAACCTTAAAAACCTTAAGCTCTAATACCACTTGATCCGTTAATGAAAAAGGTATTATAGACTATGTGTGAAGTTGCCTATGTTACTTAGTGCAATGGATCGAAAAGATTGCAAATAACATAAACACATAAACAACTTGGAAAACACATTCAAACATATCAACACAGCCAAATTTAATAAAGGAGTTCAACAGAATTCCTGGCTACGTCTCCTGGTCGTTTCTTTCCAGTGATGACCTCTTTATTATGTATTCAAATTGTTGTTATAGGTGTGAGCTCAAGGACAGAGTCTTAAATACGAGAATGGAACTCACCACTGTGTTCATCTTGAGTTTTCGAGTCAAAACAAGTATAAACTCGACTGTATTTGGCCACTATGACCTCCAGACCCCCTGGAATGGTTCAAAACCATCTTAGTAATCTTTTTTGGTGATATGGTTTTAATATACCATGTATAGTTACAAATTGCGGTGAACAAGGAATAATACGATAATACTAAAAAGAAAGGATAAACCAAAGGACCGGCTGGAGTGGGGTTGACCCCGACCGTCCGGCCTTTTCCTGGCACAGATCCCGATACCAAGTGATCCAACGGTTATCGTGTTCCCCGCGCGTTCCAATGGCTTGACTGATCTCCACCATCGATTCATCGTGCTCAATCCTACAGCTATCACACAATATTGTGCTCCCATTAGCCTGATGGTTAAGACTCCAAAAGCACGCGAGAAAAGTTGATTTAGTGTGCTACGTGTTGACCACTAAGTGGAATCGCGTGAATTTTTGAAAAACCATCTCCAGCCTTTAAGGCACACGATATACCACTTACCGCTTTCTTGTCGGAACTCAAAGAAGTTTAACTTCTTTTGAATAACCATATCATGCCCATTTAACATGTTATCTAGCTTGCATATCTTGATGCAACATACGTCAATCTCCTCTGATGGGACGATCTCCGCTCTCGTTCATTGATCAGACTAATCCAATCACCTTTGTATGAACCAATCACAAATTTCCATTTTACCTTCTGTGCTGACATCATCTAGAACCTGTGACTCATTCCTGGGTTGCCATGTGTCTTGCTGATGTAGGCATTGACTGTTGACCTAAATCTTTGATTAGCTCTAATTTCTTCATCCAAACTTGGATTTACACTCTATTTGCACTGTTGGATTCCTATTAATGAGCACTTCAACGCGAGCCCACTTTCACCTGTATTTGAAGACTTTGATCTAGAGGCAAAACTGAATCCATTTTGGATCATGTATAAACATATCACATCCGGTTAGCTTAAAACAGAACCATCATAAATTATAATCATAGATCACATGCATAATAAAGACTGAAATAAAATATTGATACTTATCCTTCAACCAGTCCTTTATTATTGTTCTTTTTGTACACACACTAAGTCAGTTTCCACATTCAGAAAGCACCTCATGCCTTCTCTTTCTTTTTGATCATGTACATGTACACACAGTGTACATTGCAACACATACACCCACACAATACATACACCTACACCCAACATAAAACACAACACATAAACTTACACCCAGTGTAGAACACAACACCTACACCTGCTCCCAGTGTACAACACAACACATAGACCTACACTAGTGTACAACACAACACATATATGTACACACCATACAATACACCGAATACAAATATCATGATTCAACAATTACATAATGCATGTAACACAATACCACATGTACACAACACACCATGTACGACATGTACATAATACCACATGTACAACATGTGCACAACACCACATGTACACATCAGCACCTGCACAACGTGTACATAGAACCACATGTACACAACACCACCTGCACAATGTGTACACAATGTTGGGGTCTTAATATGGGTTTATAAATTCTGCTCCTCTTACATTTATTTTCAATCTAGGGTCCATCTGGTTATTTCAGGGTTATTGTGCAAGGTCTATGCAGGCCACGGGTTCCCTACCCAGTATTGAGAAATTACAAATTCCAAGGCCCAAAGAGTTCTAAATCAATCCAACAGAAATCAACAAACCAAATAACATCAATCTTAAATAACATCAACTCTGAGTAACAATAATCAGGAGTAACAACAATCTGAAATAACAACAAGATTATAAATCAACAAGAAATGAAATGACAATCATAAAGCATAATGATATAAATAAAAAGCATTCCTATTCACACAAACCGTATCCAACAACACCTAATCGAAAGAGTGGGCCCAACATTCTGATCAGGGGCTTGGCTGAGAGTTACAGACTACACGGAATTACAATATGCTGAAATTCTCATTACTTCATAAAAGGAATTACAAAATGAATTTTTGTTGTTACATGCCAAAATAAAATCTTCAATATTCGATTTGCTTTATCTGTGTTATCTCCCTTTTCTCTCTGGTTTGTGTCTTTTAAATACACAAACAACAAAGGGAAATTTACAACAAATTGATTACAAGTTGATTTCCCATACCATTTAGATAAATTAGAAAAACTCAATAACCAATATGAGTTCTGAGAGATCTTTCCATCATGATTCAATTGGAACATGTCGAATCTGGTATTGCAATTGGAGAAATTTGGAAAACTGCCACAACAGAAAATCTACGAAAATGTCCTTCGAAGAACCTTGTTTTTCTCTCAATAAAGACTGAATTTTGGACAAATTCCCATTGGAAACTTGATGTGGTCCATTTTTCACAAAACCCATGTCTTGGATTTTCAAGATTCTTCTTTGTTTGCCTGAAACATCCAACACAAAACTATCACTTTTTATTCTAGAAATTTTCTAAGTTGGAATATTTGATTATGAGTTGAAGATCAAATTTTCAATCTGTAAGAGATCTTGGAGGCTAAAATCATGAGTAATGTTATAACAAATTCACTAATAAACCATCATCGGTAAAATCATGCATAATGATCATCAATTTATTAAAAATAAAGGAGAACAATAGAAATGGATGAAATGGATGTTAATAAGTGGTAATAATAATGATAAATTAGTATCCCAACATCTCTCCCAAACTAAACATGTTGCATGTCCTCATGTAACCTAACGCCTCAAGATTAACCAAGTTGTAATACAATAATCAAAATGCTCACCCCAGCCCATGATATTAATGAAACGACAGGTTTCTTCCCCAAATGCTTCTTTAAAACAATAATTATTCAGTTTTAAGAAAGTTAGTGAAGTTGTAAAAATTTTCACATTGACTTTCAACATATGTATATGAAGTTGTAGCAAAATATGATACAAGTAACAATAAACTTCATTAACCTTTTTCTCAAAAAATTACAAATCAAATATTGCTGAAATTTTGCAGGAAGATTTCTACCATATTAATGCCTCTTCACTCCAAAAATCAGAGCTATATGATCCACAAATCTCAAGATATAAGTAGAATGGATGTAGGTGACAGTGCATGATTTTCAGAGTCTTACAAACTAGTTTAGATTTAAATTTTCTGGGTTTGTTCATTTTAATGATACCTTCTTATTTTCCAAAAATCACAAGAATCTAGTTGATAGTTTTAAAGATATACACAAATCAATTTATTTATTGTATAAAAGTCAAATTATATGCCTTAAATGATGAAGAAATGTTAAAACATCCATCATGCATAGAAACTCCTCCCCCAAATTGAACATGTTGCATATCCTCATGCAATACACTAGAAAAAAAATTGAGGTGGTTGCTACAATCGCTGTTGAAATTATTGCTTGGTGTACAACAACGTTGAATAAAGGATATTTTGAGATTGGATATGAAGATCGATGGATGATAAAGAATATTAATGGCATGGTCATGATAAATAAATTAATTAAAGTAACACTCCCCCAAACTGAAAGCTTTTGTCTCTAAAAAAATGAGTAGTAAAGAAGGGAAAATAATGGTTGAAAAATATGAGTGAATAATTCTTAGTGGCTTTTCATGACATTGTTGGGTTGTGTTATATTCTTTCCACAACTAACCTATGTAGTGAATAGGGGGGTTAGAGGGGAGGCGGAGCCCCCCCTTCATTGTGCTGTCCGGGGGGTTTGAGGGGGGTGGGTAGCCCCCCTCTATGGGGTCTAGGGCAGCACCCCGGGAAAATTTTTTTTGGACCCTATATTAGGTTGGGCGAACCTACCTATGGTTTTCAGTCCATGGTTTTGGACATGATGGTTTTCGTTCCATGGTATTGGATGCTTCAGCATATATAAATATGTATTGTAACATTGAAAGGAACATAATGAAAAATCAAGCTGGTAGTCCCGGTTTTGGGATCCAGGGGAAAATCTCTATGTATATGTGTTTTATGTGTTATGCTCTTGCATTGTTTATTTTCTGTGTTTAAGAATTTGCATGTAGGTAATTTTTGTACGGGGTTAAAACCCACATTTGGTATCAGAGCAATTTTGGCTTCAAGGGGACGCCTTTATTGCTGAGGGGTTTCGCTCGGGCCTGTGGTAGACCCTATTCAGTGGGAGATCTACGAGATCGATTCTGGTGGTGAAAGAAGATGGCGAGCAGTGGAAAGATAGAGATCGAGAAATTTAATGGTTAGAGTTTTGAGTTGTGGAAACTCAATATGGAGGATCTATTGGTAGATAAAGATCAGTGGATCGCGATAGATCTGAGTACTAAACCAACAGGAGTGTCCAATGAAGAATGGAAGAAGTTGGATCCAAAGGCAAAGAGCACAATACGATTGTGTGTCTTAGATTCAGAACTGCTAAATGTATTAAGGGAAGCTACAACGAAGGCTTTGTGGGACAAGTTAGGGACTTTGTACCAATCTAAGTCTTTGGTGAATAAATTGTTCCTGCGGAAAAAGCTGTATAATCTGAGGATGAAAGGTGGAGACTTGGTGACAGAGCATCTGAATGCATTTAATACTGTGGTAAGTTAGTTAGCATATGTTGATATTAAAATTTCAAATGAAGATAAGTGCATCAGTTTGTTGTGTTCTCTACTAGATTCATGGGATAGTCTGGTTATTGCAATAGGTAGTAATGCAACTGCCTTGCAGTTTGATGAAATAGTCTCATCCTTGCTGACGAAGGAGATGAGACGGAAAAATATGGAGAGCCAGAATGGTGATGCCTTGTCTGTACGAGGACGATCCCAGAACAGAAACAAAAATAAGTCATCGAGTGGGAGATCTAAATATAGAAGGAGATCTAAATCTCCAGGAAATCCTATAAAGTTGGTGTGCTGGAAATGCAGAAAGGAAGGGCACTACAAAAGGGACTATAAATCTAAAGCTCCTGATAAAGGAAAGGGATCTGATGATGCTCCTTCTGCAGAGGCAAAAACCACCTCAGATGAAGGTGGGGATGTGTACTTGGCTTCTTCAAGTACACATGTAGATCATGAGGCATGGTTGATTGACTTAGGTGCATCCTTTCACTTCACTCCCCATAGAGAGTGGTTCTGCGAGTATGAGAAATACGATGGTGGTGATGTCTTCTTAGGGGATGATAGGAAGGCTAGAATTGTTGGTCGTGGAAAAGTAAAGTTGAAGTTGCAAGGTGGAAGGGTTAGAACACTTCCGGGTGTTCTGCATATTCCTGCATTAGCCAAAAATCTGATTTCTGTAAGCAAGCTGGATGATGCAGGTGTAAAAACAGTGTTCGAGAAGGATACCTGCAAGATGGTTCGGGGAGCATTGGTATTGATGTGGGGAGTTCAGACTGGAACTTTGTACAAGCTGCAAGGTAGCACTGTTGTTGATGGGTGCAACAGTTCTGTGGTTCCTAAAAGTGGAGCAGAAAATCTAGTGGTCTCTGGAGAGAAGACCATGTTGTGGCATCAAAGGTTTGGACATACTGGAGAGAAAGACCTTCGAATACTTCATGGTAAAGGTACGGTAGAAGGTATGAGTAATAGCTCTATGGATTTTGATTTCTGTGAAAATTGTGTATATGGGAAGCAGAATTGGGTGAGTTTCCCTCTAGTGGTAAGAGGGTGAAACAGATATTAGAGCTTGTGCACAGTGATGTGTTTGGACCTGTGAAGGTTCCATCACTTGGTAAGTCTGTGTACTATGTATCATTTATAGATGACTTCTCAAGAAATACATGGATATATTTCCTTAAGAAGAAATCTGAAGTCTTTGACAGGTTTAAAGAATTTAAGGCTCTGGTGGAAAACCAGACAGAGAAGAAGATAAAGGTGTTGAGGACAGATAACGATGGAGAGTTTTGTAGTAAGGAATTTTAAGAATTCTATAAGAAGTGTGGTATAGCATGACAGAAGACTACTCCATATACACCTCATAAAAATGGAGTTGCAGAAAGAATGAACAAGACGTTGATGGAAAGGGCAAGAAGCATGCTCAGTGGTGCCAGGTTAGGACAGGAATTCTGGGCAGAGGCGGTGGAGACAACATGTTACCTGGTCAACATATCACCTTCATCAGCGTTGGAGGATAAGACTCCACAAGAGGTATGGACTGGTAAGAAACCCTCTCTTTCACATCTGAGGGTATTTGGATGTGATGCATATGTACATGTTCCAAAGGAGAAATGAACCAAGCTAGATAGTAAATCTGAAAAGTGCATCTTTATTGGGTATAAGGATGGTTTAAGGGTTATAAGCTTTGGAACCCAACAACAAGGAAGGTTGTGTATAGTTGAGATGTGGTGTTCAGAGAGGTGAAAAATGTTATTAAACATGAAGTCCAACCAGAGGAACCTGAGAAGATAGAGTTTGAGCTAAAGGAGGAAGAATCAAACTCTACAGCAGAGGAGGAATCAGAAGATGAAGAGCCACAAACTCCGGGTGTAAGAAGATCAGTTCGAGAAAGAAGACAGCCAGACGTCCATAGCCTTGACAAGGATGCCTTTGTAACCCATTGAGATGCTAGTGTCCCATATATTAGAAATAAGTACATAGTTACAAAAGCAATTTACTTAGATGTCTATTGAAGATCATTATTCTGGCTTGGTAATGAGTTAATAACAATGTCATTCACAGGAGCTAGCAAAAGTGAACAAGTCATCTCGTGACCAGACCTCTTGTCCTTCATTTTTACGACCGAAGAACATTACCCTGGCTTGGTGAACAGTAGTGGTAATGTCACATTATTAGGACTTATGATCATGGTAGGTTGGCTCATGGTGAGACCTCCTATCCTCCAATTGACTATTTATGTTTAAAATTCAACTATGGTTATTATTAATCAACAAAAGATTTCTTAATAGATGGGGTGGCATGTCATATACCTAAGAGCTAGGGAGACTTAAAAAGTTTTGTAGTAACTATTTTCAACTTGGGTAATTTTGCTTCTCAAAAACTAATGACCTTAAAATGACTATTGATAAATATATTTTATGTTTTCAAGATTGGGGTTGAGGAATAGTTCATTAGATAGTGACAGAAAGATTTAAGTACAACTTTGTGGTCATCATCATAAATTTTACAAGATGATGGACTTGAAAAATTAGGAAAGTTGAAAGTTGGCATGATTAAATCATCATTACATAATTATTCCTTAAAAATAAGAATATTTTTATAGATAAACAAAGATAAATTGACTACCCACTCATTATGTCAAAGAGGACCTAGAACATTAAAAGTATTTCTCATTCACCAAGGAGAAAAAAAAAACAGAAACACCTACATGTGTTGAATCAAACATGAAAATTGGCCAATAGCAATAGTTGTGACTGAGGTAACAACAATCATGACTTAGGTAATAAAAGTTGTGATCGAGGTAATAACAGTTGTGACTGAGGAAACAACTGGGAAAGAGAAAATAAAAGGGCATTACGACTAGAATAATAGCAAGGAAAGGGAAAAAGGGTGTTGTGATTCAGGTAGTAGCAGGGAAGAGGAAAAAGGGTAATATGACTAGAGTAGAAGCAAGGAAAGGAGAAAGGGTGTTGTGACTGAAGTAGTAGCAGGAAAAGGGAAAAAGGAAACAGTAGTTGTGACTCAGGGAACAAAAACTGTAACTAAGGTAGCAAAAATTATGATTCGAGATTTATTTATCCAATAGTACCATTGTTGCATGTTACAACCTCGAAACTACCCACATCATTTTAAGCTTGTAGACATGAAGTATCAATTATGGCTATGGTAATCCTTCCCAAAAACTAACTCAATGGGTGATCCTAGCAAGGTGACATGGAGGAGGATTAGTCATCCAACATTCATAGTCACTTTACAAAATAATGAGGAATTAAGAGTGAATCATTCCTCACAAGACTTACCATAAGAGTTTTTGAT
This sequence comes from Pinus tabuliformis, assembly GCA_031772625.1. NCBI lineage: Eukaryota > Viridiplantae > Streptophyta > Pinopsida > Pinales > Pinaceae > Pinus > Pinus tabuliformis. Next base: position 755,283,429 of record CM062815.1, on the reverse strand, counting down.
ATTAGATCTGAGGAAACCATATACTTGATAAGACTGGGGAACAAAAGTATAGATGTGGAGCAACATCATGAAACTTGAGAACTTCTTTCTTTTATTTTGAGAACAAATGGTATGAATTTGAAGTAAACAACACTTGAAACATAAAAACATAAGAGAAAGCAAAAAAGAAACAACATTTTATTGAAAAACAATAAATAAATAAATAACTTAAGTTACAACGAAAATGATTTTGGTTGCAAAATTTTGTTTCCTAAGGGAACATCAATTTGTTCCAGGAACAACAATCTGTCAATGGTGAATGATTGGAGAAATTCTTTGGTGGAAATTACTTGGATCTTCAAATGGAAATCAATTCCCCATTTCTCCTATTATAAATATATTAAGTGATGAAAAGTCTTCATGTTGTTTTCTCTGTGTTGGTGAACAATAGCAGGAACAATTTTGCAACAAGCTCTGATGATCCAATATTTTTAGATCATGGCACCTAGAAAGAAAAAAATCATATAATATTAAATTTCTTAATACATGCTTGGATTAAATTCTCTTATTTCATTATCATTGTCTTCAAGAATCACTCGTTCAAAAATTGACCTCTTTATTCTCGTTGGACTTGCAAAAACAGAGCATCTACCTGCAATAAAATATGAAATAATGGAAGAAGAGAGCTGATAAAACTCTCCTAATCCAAGAAATATCCAAAAAATAACAGGTATTTACTCTATAAAATGATCCACAGAAGGATAAAGAAAAAATTATTTGTCACCTGCGGGAGAGCAGTGGTCGACATACTAACCGGTAGTGTTTTAATCATGACTCCTTTGTTTTTTGTCTGATTTGAATGATTCCAAAGCCTTAATTCAAATATATATCACCAATAGAAGCAAGTTTTAGAAATTTCATGATATGATATGTCAAATTTACTTAGGACAACCTACATAATAGAGCCATTTTCGATTTCCCAACTTCGACCAACAATTGATATTTTAAGCATAAATTTTTCTTTTGATGAAAGATTGAACTGATTCAAATTGGAGATTAAATTAAATTCATGTAAATATATCCAATAGAAAAAAAAAAATTTAAGGCACAAAGAATTGATGGGTCAAATGGGCTAAGGAACAACCAAAAAACAAAGTTTTAAGGGTGCTGATTTACGATAGATAGTCGGTACTTTGGTCATAACTTTCTCATATGATATCAAAATAGAGTGATTCAATTTTTTTTTGTTAACTATATTAATAGAGGAATATACCATAGAAACAAGTTTCCAAAATCTAGTCATTTACGCCTCCAAAAATTGACTGTCCCAACTCTATTCCTGAGTTGCCTACTAGACATCTTGTTAATGTTTTGGTCATAAGTTTTTCATTTAAAATCCAAATTGAGTGATTCAAATTAGATTAGAAATTATACATAAAGGTATACTTAGGGTAGAAATAGGTTTTAAAAATATACCCATTTGGTCTCTCAAAACATGTCTGTCCCGACTGTGTTTTCAACAATTTTATCAAGCCCACAAGCCATAAGATATGATAATCAAACAATTTTTCCAAATTTTTAATCAAAATGAATATGAGTGGTTTTAGAAATGTTATTTTCAATATAATATATCTACATACATAAATAAATTCAAATATTTATCATCGATGTTAATTTTCACAACAAAAACAACTATTTTTACATATACATAAATTTATTTATTTAGCTTCTTATTTATTCTATTTTCTACACTAATCTAATCTACCTTCAAAAATAAAATATACTATGTATAAGATTACTTCCAATGGACTCATTTTTTAAATAAGGCCTCAAGTATGCACATACCCAAATTTGAAAAATTCATGTTAATAAATACTAGGATATGAGAGATCAACTTCCCCGTTAAGGATGGTGCCAAGAATTGTTGAAGTAGGGAGTGATGTTGCAAGAAAATGACAGAGTGAAACCAATCTTCAATATAGTCTTGATTTCCCATAGTTTTCATATTGTGAATTTCTTCGAATGGGTTCCAGATTGTGTTGATCTTTCCTTCCTTGACCTCGACCTGTGAGTTTTTGGGGTCTTCCTATGCGCCTTGGCTTTGTTTCCCTATTCATACAATATAGAAGTGGAGAATTATATTTAAAACATTCAAAAAGAAAATCTAAAGCACGGGTCCTAGAAAATGGTTGGTACAAACCTCGCTTGACTAGGATGTTAGAGTGGTTCCAATAAGTAATCAAAAAGTAGGAACAATGAAAGCGATTTAATGCTCGTGTCCTAGAAGAGGTTTAGTACAAACATCACCTAACCAAGATGAGAGAGTGTTCCTACAATAAATAAATAAAGGTAGAGAATAAAGCAATCAAAATTGTTTAATGCTCATGTCCTGGAAGAGGTTTAGTAAAAACTTCGCCTAACCAGGATGAGAGAGTGTTCCTACAATCAACAAAAAAGCAGAAAAATAAAGTAATAAAGAAAAATTCTAATGCTTGGGCCCTGGAAGAGTTTTAGTACAAGCTTCATCTAACCAGGACAAGAGAGTGTTCCTATGGTCAATATTGGTGGTACTTTTTCACCTTTGATAGCCTCCCTGGCAACAATGCCAAAATATTGGGGTCTTAATATGGGGTTTATAAATTCAACCCCTCTTACATTTAATTTCAATCTGGGGTCCGTCTGGTTATTTCAAGGTTATCGTGCAAGGTCTATTCAGGCCACAGGTTCCCTACCCGGTATTAACAAACCAAATAATAATAGTCTTAAATAATATCAACTCTAAGTAACAACGATCAGGAGTAACAACAATTCATAGTAACAACAATCTGAAATAACAGCAAGATAATAAAGCAACAAGAAATAAAACAACAATCATAAAGAATTAACGATATAAATAAAAAGAATACCTATTCACATGAACCATGTCCAACAACACCTGATCGAAAGAGTGGGCCCAACTCTCCGATTAGGGTTGTGGCTGAGAATTACAGACTACCCAGAATTACAATATACTGAAATTCTCATTAGTTCATAAGAGGAATTACAGAATTAAGTTCTATTGTTACACGCCAAAGGAAAACCTTGAATATTTGATCTTCTTCATATGTGTTATCTCCCTTTTCTCTCTTATTTGTGTCTTTAAATACACAAACAAAAAAACAAAATTTACAACAAACTAATTACAAAATGATTCCCCATACCATTTAGAATAATTATAAAATATCAATAATAAAGATGAGATCTGAGAGATCTTTCCATCATTATTCAGCTGGAAGAAGTCGAATCTGGTATTGCAATTGGAGTAATTTGGAAAACTGCCACAACAGAAAATCTATGAAAATGGTCTTCGAAGAAGCTTGCTTTTCTCTCAATAAAGACTGAATTTTGGAAAAATACTCAATAGAAACTTGATGTGGTCCGTTTTGCACAAAACCCTTGTCTTGGATTTTCAATATTCTTCTTCGTTTGCCTGAAACGTCCAACACAAAATTGTCACTTTTTATCCCAACGAATTTCTGAGTTGGAATATTTGATTATGAGTTGAAGATCAAATTTTCAATCTAGAAGAGATATTGGAGGCTAAAATCATGAGTGATGTTATAAAAAATTCACTAATAATCCATCATCAGTGAAATCATGAATAATAATCATCAATTTATTAAAAATAGAGGAGAACAAGTATTATTTATCCACAAGAGCATAAATAATTATGACATAGAATCATATGATGAATTATGATAAGTAGAATAATATAAATGGACGAAATGGATGTTAAGAAGTGATAATAATGATGATAAATCAGTGGCCCAACACACAGCACCACCTGCACAATGTGTACACAACACCACATGTACATAGCACCACCTGCACAACGTGCACACAACACCACATGTACGCAACACCATGTGCACAATGTGTACACATCATCACGTGCACACATCACCACATGTACAACACATACACCGCACCACACACACAAAGCACCACATGTACATCATGTACATAGCATCACATGTACATAGCACCACATGTAAAACATGTACACAACACCATATATACACAAAATCATATGTACAATGTGTACACAACACTGCATATACAACATATACACAACACCATATTTACACAACACTACATAAATGACATGTACACATATACACAACAGTAGTATTGCATATCCAGAGACCATAGTGTCTCTATCAGAAAAATTTACCTCTAGTGTCTTTCCATTATCCATGCTTGTCCCAACATGCCATCGATCACACTGCTTGCATTACATTGAAGTAGCGTTTAGTGTTACTTGCTATAGCATAGAAATAGGCATAACATAAACACAAAATAAATTCATATCCACTTTATGTTGACCTCATAGATATGTGAGGGCTACTCTGCTCACTTGGTTCCTCATAAACCAAGAACCTCTTCATGCCATTCACTTGCATAATAAATCATTCCTCCACAGGTATGATCCCTGTCGACCCTGTCAAACAACAAAATACATACATACATACACATATACATATACACATGTACACATTAGCATAAAACAACCATGATCCTTGATGACCCTGTCAGGAAAATACATACATACATACATGTATACATATATATACATCGACATAATCATGTTCACAACACAATTACCAGATATCCTAAGGTCAAGGTTAAGAGAACTCTCTTTATCTATGCAACACATGCATAACATTGGGAACCAATAGTTCCCAACATAGCCAAGGCATATGATGCCTCAAATCCATTTACTTTACCTTTCTTGTTACCTTTCTTATGATTTTCTTGCCACCATCCATTTACCCTAATGGACCCCATCTGTCAGGCCATGAGGTAAATCCTCAAATGAGATTATGTTTATTCATTTAGGTTGTTCATAGTTATATACATGAGGGAGTGACTGTTGAGTTTCATCTCCCGATGACTCTCCATTTTCTCTTATTATTTATTTACACTATTTACAGTTGTTCACCGAATCCATATGATTAGGTGTCAAAATTCCCCCCTTTAATCTGATGGGATTTTGGTGAGTCCAAGCATTGTTTTGAATCTTTCAAGCTTTTCTCTTCCAAGAACTTTGGTGAAGATGTCTGCAATCTTATCATTAGTGGAACAATGGCGAAGATGGATTATTTTGAACTCAACATGATGTCGAATTAGATGATATTTTGTATTGACGTGCTTCATTTGATCATGGAACTTTGGGTTCTTGGCCAACTTTATTGCCAAGGTATTATCAATCATGAGTGGAGTCGAATGTACTTGTTTTACTTGCAAATCTTCCATAATTTTCCTAGGCCACACAATTTCTTTTGTTGCCTCAGTTGTTGCCACATATTCTATCTCTGTTGTGGAATCTACTAGAACTGATTGTTTGCTTGATCTCTAGGAGACAACTCCTGATCCAAGACTCAGAGCATAACCAGAAGTAGATACCCCAGTTTCTTTGTCTCCATCAAAGTCTGAATCAGAGTATCCAATCAAGCTAAAGTCACCCACCTGTGTATACTTGAGTCCAAAGTCTTGAGTTCCCTTCAAGTACTTTAGAACTTTTTTTGCAGCATACCAATGTCCCTCACAAGGCTTTTGCATAAACCTGGAGAGGATTCCAACAACAAACGAAATATATGGTTTGGTAGTAGTGAGGTAGTTGACACTTCCTACAAGCTATCTATATTTTGTTGCATCCTCAATTTTTTTTCCTTCAATGGATGTGAGCTTTAAGTTTTGTTCCATTGGAGTAGTCAGAGGATTGCATTCAGCCATGCCAAACCTGTTCAACAGATCTCCAATGTACTTATTTTGAGAAAGGAATATGGACTTCGGATGCTGATTTACTTCAATACTAAGATAGTAATGAACATTGCCCAAATCAGTCATTTCAAGACCTTTCCTCAATTCCTTCTTTATGGATGCAATGTAGCTCTCATTGTTCCCTATCATTAAAAGGTCATCTACATATACCACAAGATATACAATTATTTTTCCAACTTTCTTGAAAAACAAATTTGCATCATCAAGATCATAATGTTTGAAATTTAGTTTCTGAAGATTCTCAGTTAGTTTTTCATACCAGGCTCGTGGTGCTTGTTTGAGGCCATAGAAGGATTTCACAAGTTTGCATACTTTATGTTCATGTCCTTTCACAGCAAATCCTTCAGGTTGGACATAAAAACATTCTCTTTTACATATCGATTTAAGAAAGTAGTTTTTACATCCATTTGATGGACTTTCCAACCATTCTGATCTACTAGGGCAAAGAGTGTCTGGATGGTAGCCCATTTTGCTGTGGGTGCAAAAGTCTCCTCATAATCGACCCCTTCCTTCTGTGCAAAACCTTTTGCCACAAGCCTGACTTTTTTCTTGTCAAGTGAGCCATCAAATTTATAAATGTTCTTGTAGACCCACTTGCAGCCAATTGGTTTGGTTCCCAATGGAGGATCAACTAGCTTCCAAGTGCCATTATTTATCAAGGAATCATACTCCTTTTGCATCGCTTCTTTCCATTCATCATGAGAAGCAAGTTATTTGAAGGAAGTTGGTTCAAAATATGTAGACAAATTCAATTCACAATCATAATAAATATCCATATCAACAAGTGAATCAGAGTCATCTACATCACCTCCATTTTTCCGAGTTGAATTTCTAGTTCCTATCTTTCCAACCTCATCAGGATGAACACTTTCAAGTGTATTTGTCAGCCACATTGGGGGACCTTTCTGAGATGCTCCAGACTTCTCAGTTGATTGAGTTGGGACTAAATCACGATTGAGTCTCCCAATTCTGTCAATCACATCACTCAAAGTATAATTCGTTGTTGGAGTTTCATGCGGGGGAGAGAGTGCTTCAGAAGAAGATTCCACAGGTTGATCTAATATTGGAACCCCCCTTCAAGATGTGGAATTTGATTATCAAATTCTTGAAATGATTTTTCATTTGTGAATCTATCCAAGATATCAAGTTGTTGCTCAACAACATTGTTAGCTTTGGATGATTCAAGAAATATTAGATATCTAGATACAACAAACTTTTTATTGACTTCATCACAGAGACGATATGCTTTGGAGGTGTTTGAATACCGCAGGAAGATACACTTACGACCCCTTGCACCAATTTTGTTTCTATGTACCTTTGGTATCAAGGCATAACATGTGGAACCAAAGACCCTTAGATGCTTTACCGAAGGAATGTGCCCATACCACATTTCATAAGGATTCTTGTTTCTAATGGCATTATATGGACATCTATTCTTTACATATACAACACATAGAACTGCATCAACCCAAAACATCAATTTTACATTCTTGAAAAACATCATGGAGTGCACCATATTTAATATTGTCCTATTCATTCTTTCAGCGACTCTGTTCTGTTGGGGATTACAAGGCACAATTGTTTGATGTTTGATCCCATGTTGGCGAAGATAGTTTTCAAATTCATTTGAAGTGTATTCTTTTCCATTATCAGTGCAAATAGAGCCAATATGAGATTGTGCATCATTTTCAATCCATGTATGAAAGTTCTTGAATGTTTGAAAAACATTAGATTTGTTCCTCAATAAATAAACCCAACACATTCTGGTGTAGTCATCAATAAATGTCATCATATATTTATTTCCATTTGCAGAAGGAAAAGGCATTGGACCACATAAATATGAATGAATGAGTTCAAGTTTTCTATGTGCTATGGAATGTGAATCATGAAAATACTGCCTGCTATGCTTTCCTAGAATGCAAGCATCACATTTCTTAAGTTTCCTGGGAATTATAAGCAAACCAGTAACACCATTTTTCTTCAACAATTGGAGGTTGTCATAGTTCAAGTGTCCAAATCTAGCATGCCATAATAAAATTGATGGAAATGTACCTTCATCATAATGAGAATTGTATGAGAAATTTTATTCATGAGCCGAGGTACCTTGCAGCTTGAGGAGCCTTTCTTCTTCTATCCCCGTCATGAAAAGTGAGTGATATGATGCTTTTCTCACCTCAACCTTTCCATCAAACATATGAATGGAGTTTCCCCTCAGTTGTGGGAGATATAAAACATGATGTCGAAGAAAGTCTGGAAGACCAGGCAATTTGAGCCTGATTGTGCCAAGCCTTGATGGCTTGAGTTTTGATTTGTCTGCAAAGTATACTGCTCCATCAGCATTGTCAGTAAATTCTTCAAAAAAATATCTTCTAAAAGACATGTGGCAAGTTGCTCCTGAATCGAGAAACCAATCATTTTTCCAAGAAGCAAGTGAAGCATTAAACAAGTCTTCATTTACTCCAATATTACAATGTGCCACAACATAGTGAGCGGATTCAGGTGATTTACCTTTCTCTTTGTCATTAGTTTTACCTTTAGGTTGATTCCTTTCCTACTCAATTCTATCCCAAGGCAACTTGCATGTGGATGCACCATGTGATCCATCTCTATTGCAACGTATGCAATGCAAATCTGACTTTTCTCCTTGAGATTGTATGCCCCCCCTGCCTCTAAAATTTCTTCTTTCTCTTCATTTTCGACCACCTCTTCCTATGAAAGAATATTGAGCAAGATTATTATCTCTATTTGTAAGACACATAGCCTCTTCAGAAGACTAAGGAGTTGTCTTCTTCCTAAAAGCTTTCTCTCTTTGAGAAAATTTATTCACAAGGGAGTCAAAGGTAATTTCTTTGAGGTTTCCATTTTCTTGCAATGACTCAAGGTAATTTGAGTAAGTGGGATAAAGTGACTTGACAAAAGCTACCAGATGAATGTCCAGTTCAACATTAGTGACTTTGATATCATGCATAATAGATTTTACTTCTAATGCAAGAGCAAGAGCATTATCATTTTGTAATTCAAGGCTGAACAATTTAATCATGAGTTGAACAACTTCCAGTGCAGAGTGTGAGTCATAGAGTTCCTTCAGTTTTTGTAAGGCTTTGAAAGCATTTGAAAATGGAAAAATATGGAAACTCACCTCTTCATTTAATGATGCTGCAATCAAGGCATAAGCCTTGATGTTCTTATTTTCCCAAATGGCGAATTCCTTGTCTGAGGTAGGTTTTCCTGGTTTTTTGTCTCCTTCTCCAACACACACTCCTTTCGACAGCTCATTAAAAATGAGAGTGTGTTTGATTTCTTGAGACCACTCAGGATAATTTTCCTTCCCATTGAGGACCACTCCCATAATAGATATTAATGAGTTCATTTTAAAAAATGTATTATGCTGTCAATATATAAAAAAATGTAGTAAGGGAAGGTGGTATATGGGAGAGGTGGTATACGGAAAAATGTTATACCATGATTCCAAGATACTAAAAAACAATGAAATGAGCATTGTATATGTATATGTATATGTATATGTATATGTATATGTATATGTATATGTATATGTATATGTATATGTATATGTATATGTATATGTATATGTATATATATATATATATATATATATATATATGAAACCTGAACAACGTTTTTATGTATATGAGCGAGTGGATTCATGTGAAGGTAGAGTTACCGAGTATGGAAACTGGTGGGGAGAGAGCAGAAAAAAAAAGGTCGAGCGTTTGTGTATGCATTGAATTATATGATTGTACAAATACCAAATGCCAAACATTGTGTTTAGGAAATTTGAACACCGTGTTCCTGTCTTTGAAGGAGGCAACGATCGTTCAACGCACAGTCTCCTCATCGTTGCTCTCTTAATGCTGATACCAGTCTCCCCATTGCTGCTCTATCATTTAATGCATAGTCTCTCCATCACTACTCTCTCAATGTTGATACCAATCTCCCCATCACTGCTCTCTCATTCAACACACAGTCTCTGATTTGCAGAGTTTCCGGTCGATTTTGAAACCATGGGTATCTCGCGGGGTTCACTTCACAATAAACGTGCGGCTGGAGGGAAGAAGAAGTGAAAGTATGAGTTGGGAAGACAACCTTCAATGACGAAACTGTAGAGTAACAAGACTGTGAGAAGGGTGCTTGTGAGAGGAGGTGAAGATTTTGGAGGTCTCTCCAAATAGGTGGGCATGCATGTACAAAGGGAAGGCATAGGGCCAAGCCAAGTGGATCGACGCCAACATATAGCCAGCGGAATGGTATGCGCAGTGAGAGGAGGCAGACCGTAGTGATAGAGCAGGAATGTTAGAGTGCACTAACCATAATAATACAACATCCAATTAATTTAAATCAGAGAAGTAACCTGGCGAGAGGATAGATAGAATAATGGTAGATATGACATACTGGGAGTTACAAGGCATTGATAGAAGCCAAAGAATGGCAATGGATCTGATACCATGTCAAGCCAAGAGGTAACTCCTCAAACGAGATTATGTTTATTCATTGAGGTTGTTCATATTTATATACATGAGGGAGTGAATGTTGAGTTTCATCTCCCGATGAATCTCCATTTTCTCTTATTATTTATTTACACTATTTACAGTTGTTCACCCAATCCCTATGATTAGGTGTCAACACCATCAATCTAACTAGTTGTCATATTCTTGCCTTGAGCCAACCTTTACTCATGTGCTGGTATTTATCTGGGTCTTACATTACCTGATGGGTTTCGTTCAACTCTCCTCGTGCTCTATTAAATTCTTCTTTCCCAAACCAATTCCCAAGACCCTCAAAACGTAGAAGGCAAGAACAAGAAACAAACAAGAAAAAAACCATGAAAAACTAATAATAATATAACACCACAAACAAAGTGGCATGGATATGCACTAGAGATAAACATAACTATAAATCAAGTGCACACAAATCACAAAGCACCAAAAGCACAAAACTAGCAAGAAACACCATGATTCAACCACATGGTTCTCAGTGCTTCTGAGGGAAAGCTCAACCCGAGCCTTCTTCAAGATTTCATGGAATTCTCTTTTCCCATGCAATCCTCTGCATCATATTACCATAAACACATAATTGTCAGTGCATAAATAAATATACAAACTAGTAGAAAATGGTGAAATTAGTGACTAAAAAAGTTAGTCACCACAACTTTTCCAAGTGAAATACTACCCAAAATTAGCAATATTAAGAGATCCAACTAAAAACGACTAACATAAATGACTATTTTAGTCAACAGTTAAAATATAAGACTAGATAATAAGTAATACTACTAAAAATGACTAACATAAACGACTAATTTAGTCTAGGAAAAAAATATGACTACCTAACAAAAACTACAATAATATGAATTAGTCATTTATGTTAGTCATTTTAATTGCATCACTTCAACAATCTAAAATTACAAGTCATAGGGGATTCAAAGGTTGTTTTAGATTGGGAGAAAGATTATAATTCCTTGTACACTTCTTTATTGGATCAAAGGATGATTAACATTATGGAGCTTATTAGAGTCTTTAGGGTCATATCATTTGATCACATTCACGGGGAATCAAATTCAAAGGTTGACAAATTATCAAAAAGGGGAGTGGGCCAACACCTCCTTTTGCAACCTGACATGACCACCTATATATGTTGCAACAACCTTTCCATCTTATTTAGTTGGCTGCACATATATTTCACATTTCTTCTTCGTCTTGCAAAGTGGTAGTTCTAAGGAGAGGGTATGAACTTTGATCAAAGAATGTTCACTTAGTACCACTACCAAATTTCCTTCATGCAACTTGCATGATGATAAGTGGATGACATTTGAATTTTACAAACGAGTATGTAGTTCACATTCAACTTTGTTTTCTTCATTGTCCTTAGTAACAATGACAAGTTTGAATATTTCCTTTATTTATCATCGCAAACACATAACTCTTTGTTGTCCCAAACATAGTTAATATTGTTGGTGTATGAACTCTTAATTGTGGAATGGTCCCTTGATGATGATAACGAACTCTCAATCTCCAATGCTTATGAATACAATGAATGAATGATCTAATGCCTTACTTGTATAGATAATTTATGATTCATTTTCTATTTTTATTGTGCCATTGTATATATGCTTCACTAGCATCTCATTCTATATGGTTAATTGAGCAAGCTTTATCTTTCATTTTTCAAGTATAATTTGGTTGCATAAATAAGCATAGTTGTGTAATTAAAATCATTCAAAATTTGTTAATAATTCATGGTTTGTTTGACTATTCACACACTTATCCCTGACCTTATACTTTGAGAGTGAGTAGTGTAAAATTACTAGTCTTTGTTAAGGAACTTCCTTTCATTACTCAATGACTTAGCTTAGCTCGATATTTAAGGATTCCCCCCTAAATAAGGATATCCTTCTTGTAGTCTAAAGAGTGAGAGAAGACCACCAAGGTAACATTGGGTGGCTTGCTTGATGGGTGGGGTCAAGACATTTTTTTTCTATGAGATTGTTTGAGTGGAGATACAATTTAGAAAATGCTTACAAGAAAATTAGTTTCCTTTATTTCCATCACCTAAACTACTTCCAATAAAATCATGTGTTTTTAATAAAATCTAATTTTGATAAATAATTAACTCAAAAAAATTAGAAAAATAAGATTATTATTATTATTGTTATTTTTTTGTATATGAGAGAATAGACAACTATAGCATGTTTGTACTTAAGGATTGATTCTATCCACTACCACAATCACCTCCAAGTGTACCCACATTGCCTCACATGTGGCACACTGAGCTAATCGAAGTTTAAACTAATAACATCATAAGAAATGCCTTAACAACCCATTCTATCATCAATCTTAACATTTAATTTGAGGAAACTCCATAAAATAAAGTTTAATGTGAAAAATGTTAAGCAAAATAAAGTTGGGGTAAATTATAAAAAATAAATAAGTAAAGTGAAATATAAAATCAATAATTCAATCATATTACTCCTAATTTACCAAGTGTCAGAGGCATAAAATCTCTTCATCCACGAACCCTTTTTAAAGTGAAAAGAGATTTGATCCCCTCTGCCCTTGGTAAATCCAAAATTAAGATCTAAAATTAAGATAGATCCAAGCTAGTTTTATATCAATTTATGTAATTGAAAGTAAAGAACTATTATTAATGAAAAGTTACTTTCAAAAATATTTGTAATTTCGTCAATTTTAAAATAAAGACAGCCTAGTTCCATCTTAACTCCAGATCTATCAAGCGACAAGAGGGATCACATCTCTTGAGGTGAAAACCTCTTTTCTTAGCGCAAAACTTGAGGAAAGGTTTGTACCTCAAGAGATTTGATCCCTCTTGGTGCTTGATAGATCCAGAGCTAAGATGGATCTAGGTTGGTTTCAGTCATGTGCGGCCAAAGAAAATCTAACGAACATATGATTAATTTTATCAATAATACGTAAATTCATCTAATATTAATATAATCATTTTAAATATGCTAATATGTCTCAGATTAATCTGTATATTTTAATTTTAAATTTTCTTAGTTGCCCTAGTTTGTTGTGATGATAATAACTTTAATGATGAAAAATGATGAAATATAAATTTTGAATGTAAAGGGACAATGTAATAGTGTTGAATGATAGAAAATGTGAATAATAAGAATATAGTCAATTACAAATGGTCTTCATTGTGGTGAATCTAAAACTATTTTCTCCTATTATTCTTATTGTCACCCTTTTTACTTTTGTCATCTTTTCATATTGATTGTCATATTTTCATATCGATTATATGAAAAGGACAGGTTAAACCATAAACCATTTAAATCTTTAGCTTAATCTATTGTAGTAAACATATTCCTTGTCTCTCCTTCTCTCCAATATTAATAGGTTGAATTCTTATAACACCAAAATCAATGTACATTGTCAATAATTTTTTGTGCTTACACTGAAATCAATGCACAATGTTAATCCAATCACTTTAAAATTAATGTACCATCATAGATCCAATTACATCAAAACAAAAATCAACATTTACACTCAAATTAATGAATCTAATTCAAGCAATTAAATAAGATTAGGAAACAACATTTACACTAAAATCACTGCATCTAGTGCAAGTAAGCAAATAGGATTATAAAGCAACATCTACACTGAATTCAATGCATCTAGTGCAAGCAATCAAATAGGATTAGAAATCACCATCTACATTAAAATCAATGCATTTAGTGCAAGCAATCAAATAAGATTAGAAATCACCATCTACATTGAAATCAGTGCATCTAGTGCAAGCAATCAAACATTATTAGAAATCAACATCTACATTGAAATCAATGCATCTAGTGAAAGCAATCAAATAGGAATAGAAATCACCATCTACATTGAAATCAATGCATTTACTGCCAGCAATCAATAAGATTAGAAATCATCTACATTGAAATTAATGCATCTAGTGAAAGCAATCAAATATCATTAAAAATCAACATATACACTAAAATTAATGCATCTAGTGCAAGAAATCAAATTGGATTAGAAATCACCGTCTACATTGAAATCAATGTATCTAGTGCAAGAAATATTCTTCTCTCCCCTCCCATATATATATATATATATATATATATATATATATATATATATATATATATATATATATATATATATATATATATATATCCCTCCACCTCTCCTTATTTTCCACTCTATCTCAACCCCCCAAACACACATGCTATTTCACTTCATATCTATCAAACTCTTTGCCCCTCCCTCCCTCTCTCCATCTGTCTCTTCTTTCCTCTCTTCACTTTCCATCTATATCTCTATCTCCATTTTCCTCTCTATATCACTGCCAAAACATACACTCTATTTCTTCAATCTATCTACCTATCCCTCTCTCCTCCTCTCTCTCTCTCTCTCTCTCTTCCCCTTCTCTCCCTCTCCCCCGCTTCTATCTCTCTTCCCTACTTCTTTCCTCTCTCACTCTCTCTCCATCCTCTTTATCACTCCCTCTCTCTCTCCACCTTGCTCTCTATATTTCTTTCTTCTTACCTCTCTCTCTCCCCCTCCAACTCCATCTCTCTTTCCCTCCCTCACTCCACTCTCTCACATCCTCTCTCTCTTCCTCCGTCTCTCTCTATCTATCTCATACTCTTTAGCGTCCAACTCTGTTACTATATCCCTCCCTCTCTCCTTATCTCGCCCATTCTCTCCATCTCTCCTTCTTTGTCTTTATCTCAACCCCAAACATACACACTCTCTCTCCATCTATCCATTGTTACTCCCTCTCTCTCTCCACTTCTCACACTTTATGTATTTCTTCTTCCCTCCCTCTCTCCCCCTCCAACTCCATCTCCCTATCCATCTGTCTCTCCTCCTCTCTCCATACCTCTCTTCTCCTCTCTCTCAAATCTTCTCTCTTGTACTTCCTCTTTCTCCCTTTCTCTCCTACCTCCCTCTTTCTTACCCCATCTCTTCCTCCTCTCTCTCTCTCTCTCTCTCTCTCTCTCTCTCTCTCTAATCCTCTCTCTTACCCCATCACTCTCCTTCTCTCTCTCAAGTATTATCTATCATTTTTCCTCTCTCTCTCTACCTATGTTACTATATCCCTCCCTCTCTCCTTCTATCTCCTTTTGTCTCCCCTTTTCTCTATCTCTCATTATTTATCTCTTTATCTCATCCCTAAACATACACTCTTTCTCTCCATCTCTCCCTTGTCAGTCCCTCTATCTCTCCTCTTATCACTCTCTATGTCTTTCTTCTTCCCTTCCTCTCTCCCCCTCCAACTCCATATCACTATCCCTCCCTCTCTCCTCCTCTCTCTCTCATCCTTCCTCTCTCGCCCTTTCTATCCTATGTTTATCTCTCTTCCCCCGTCTCTCTCTCTCTCTCTCTCTCTCTCTCTCTCTCTGCCCTCCAATCCTCTCACTATCTCCCTCCCACTCTCCTCTCTCTTCCCCCTCCATCTTTGTGTCTCCCTCTCCCTCTTTTACCCTTCTCTACCTCTCTCTCTTTTTATTCCTCCTCTCCCCTCTCCTTCAGTTTATCTCCATCTCTCCCTTGTCACTCCCCCTATCTCTCCACCTCTATAACTTTATGTCTTTGTTCTTACCTCCCATATATATAGAGTTAATATATATCATGATATATTAATATATATTATAATATAACAAATTTAATACTGGATTAAAAAAAAGTTATTATATTTAATAATATCAATATTATGATATATTAGTATGAATATTAGATTTAATGATAATAATAATAATAGTCTTTTAATATTAATATTATGGTTAATAGTAGTTTTTGCATGGTATTAATAATAGTTTGGCCCATGGTATTTTTGCCCATAGGCTTCACCTAAAGAGAATCTATTTTTTGAGTGTTAGTAAGTGTAAAGAGGTTTATGGAGAAAATATAAAAATAGGTTTTATTTATTTACCATACCTCTTGTTTATTTATATTTTTATTTGTTTGTCATATTTCTTTTATTTACAATGGTATTTGGACCATAGGTTTGGTATATAATTAGATGTTGATTTCTAATCTTATTTGATATGTTTTATTTATTTAACATACATCTTTATACCTATTTTATATTTATTTATTTATCATACCTCTTTTATAAATATGGTAATTGGCCCATGGTATTAATAATTATGTGTCCTGCAGATCCACCTAAATAAAACCTATTTTTTGAGTTTTCATAAATATAAAGAGGTTAATGGAGTAAAGATAAAAAGAAGTTTTATTTATTTGCCATACCTCTAGTTTATTTAATTTTTAATTTTTTTTATTTACCATACATTTGGAGTAAATATAAAGAAAGTCTTATTTATTTACCATACTTCTAGTTTATTTATATTTTTATTTATTTACCATAGCTCCTTTTTTTTACTATTCGTAAACCTATTTATAGTTTAAATTTATGTTGTGTTTATACATAATAATAATTAGATTGATTTTTTAAATAAGGCCGACATTAGATTAACAATGTTAAATGTTAAATATTACATTTACATTTAAGTTTACATGTTTACATTTACATTTGATTTTACATGTTTACGTTTTTAGGCAAGATCTACCCCATGGACACAATAATTATTTTATTTTTAATCTGAAATTACAAATAACTTGAAAAATACATATAAATAACCAAAAACAATTTTATATTAATTAAAATAAAATAAATTTCAATTAATTGAAAGTTAAAATAATATTATTTGAATGAAAAGTTTCTTTCTATTTTCAAAGAGAGTAAATAAATTAGTATTAATTATTTTATTTAAACTATGAATTACAAATAATTTAAACTACCGTAAATTTGGGGTTTTGGGTGATTTTGCCCTAAACCTTAGGGGTTATAGATCATCTTGCCTTGATAATTGGCAATATAAAGGCATTGTTTTACATCTATCACTATTTATCTATGGGAAGAACCACATCGTGCAGCTGGATTTTCAGTGGATCCATGTGTTTGGTGCCCCTAAAAACCGACATCTGGGCATTGAACTAGCAACAACTAGTTCGGAACTAGAGAAAGAGAGACGCAGTGAGCTGCTGATACTTGGAAAAGAACTAATAGGTTTTTAGATTCGAAGTTACTTGTAATGGAGACATGGTGGGTACTTCAAATGTTGGTTACATGTCTTGCAGTTCGTACCGTTGTCGACGGATCAATGGATGTTGAGGTTTCTTTGAGAGTCAGTCTTTGACAATGTTGAGGAAACCTTCGGATCTAATGCTCGATTACTCTCACATTGTTGTTGAGCTAAATCAAATATTCAGCTTAAGAATGATTGATCCAATCGTTACAAACTATGGCAAAGGTCAACTATTGAGTAACTCTTAACAAAGTGTGAAAAAGCATTTCGTAATATTACGTTTTTCATCTATATCTGGAAGATGACACTGGATGGTTCCAAAGTTAGATTTGACATTTTTTAATTATTTAAATCATATTTATTTGATTTTTTAGAGCTTCTCTATATTATTTATTTCTCTTGGGAGATCAGATCTTCCATATATGTCTTCAAAACTTCGACCCAAAAAACCATTATCCTTTTTCTCTTAAATGTGCTATTTTTTTTGGTTGAATTCAAATTGCAGATATCCGCAGACATGGTTGCCAATGCAGCTTTAGCAACCATTGCCAAACATGCATGAAAGCATGGCTTAAAGGTTTATCATGTTTCTTCTTCAGTGGTAAATCCCATAACAATTCAAGAATTTTTAAAAATAATATTTGAACATTTTAAATGTAATCCCTACATTGATCACAAAGGAAACCGAATAATCCCATAACAATTCAAGAATTTTTAAAAATAATATTTGAACATTTTAAATGTAATCCCTACATTGATCACAAAGGAAACCGAATAAAATTGTTGAAGTAATTGACCTATGTTAATACAGTGGATAATTATGGGAAGGCTCTTGACACAACGGTTAGTTCACCAAACAACGTAAGTTGCAACGATACTTGTTTCTTACTCGAAATTTTGATGAATATAAGTGGAATTTGAAAAGTTAAAAATTTACTCATGTAAATTTTACTTTTACTTTGCATATAATTTTTGCATATAATCTTTTTTCAAAGAGTAGATTTGTTATTTAATCTAAAGAATTATTGATTTACCATAATTATAAATAAAAAATACATAAAATGAATCATTGCAAAGTGATAGTCATATTGCAGATAGTGGGGTTATCAAGATCATATATATGTTACAGCAATTGAAGCACCTAAAAAACATCTACGAGCCATATGCATTCTACAAAGGAAGGTGAATCATGTGCAATGGAGATGAAATACAAATTTACCGGTGTTGTATTGTTTTAAACATTTTGATTGGTAATCAAGCAACATACATTAATAATTTTTTTAATATATTTGTGCAAATTCGATACAATTCTAAAAAATTGTTTCAAGATCTCTCTGAAGATGAACAAGACAATTTCGGATTTGATGTGAAGATGAACGACATAGTTTGGGATTTGATGTTAAGATTATCGAGTGGAAAAATTACATCAAAAATATTCATATTCCCTGACTTGGTGAATATATCTTAAATGGGTGAATATGTATCAGTGGATCGCAATGGTTGCAATGGCTATGAAGACATCAATTTTCACTTCACTGAGTTCACTATTTTTGGGAGAGTGATGGGGGTTATTGGAGCAGAAAGATGTCCAAATATAAATGGAGGTCATGCCAATGTGAACATTGAACTCATTTCCACCAACAATGATCTCATTAATGATGTGTTTACGTCGTAGGGAGGAAGTTACACATTTACAAATATTACTCCAAGGAAATAGGAAGTTACACATTTACAAATATTACTCCAAGGAAATATAGGTTGATTTCTTCCCATCATGAATACATCAAATTCATCAATCCTTGAAGAGTATAGAAATATCAGGTCATATCAAATCTCACTACTTCTTTTTTTCAAAAAGGAAAGGCCATGATATTTTTCTCTCTTTTCCTTCATTTGATACACAGAATAAGTTTGGATATTCCTTAAGGATGAGGGTCTAGAGGACATAGTAGCCCTCCATGAAATCAAATGTGAAGAAGTGTAAAGAGCAGGCTCTATGAGCCAATTGTTAAACAGAGGAAGAAGATACAAGGTGATACCTAATGTTGATCCTAGCTAGGATGGTGCTAAGCATGAGGTGCAATGATTGAGGTTTATAGAGTATATTTTCTATAATATTCTCTTTCAAATACATGATTCTCATGTTCTCTTAGAAATTGTACAAAGAGGCTCTCGAGAGATGGAGTTTGGCTTTGGAAATATGATAGTAGATGACATATTTTATGTCCCAAGTTATGATATGGATGGCTTATTTGTTTCTCAGGGTAACCCTATTTTAGGTGTTCATGTATACCTTTATTTAGATGATGTCCATGAGGTGAAGTGCCCTCAAAGAAGCTCCTTGGCCAAATCAAGCACTTTGTCATGCAATATCTGATGCATATGGGTAATTTTCTTTTAATTTTATTCCATGTGGAAAATAAAGGTTGTTTCCATTCTACAAGCATGAGAATACAATATTTGATGTTTCACTTCCATATATAGAGGTTCTTGTTGAGCACAGTCATGTTAATATATCTCAGCCATTTCACGTCACAAGTTTCTTAGTTGGAGGACTTGTGGTGACTTCTAAAGGAGTTTGTTTTGAAGGTGTTAAGATATTAGTTGATGGATGAGAAAGAACTACAACAGTTGTCTAGGGATATTACAAACTTGATCATGCAACATCAACATGCTACACAATCAAGGCTGAGAAGGATCACTTTGAGTTTAGCAGTTTGGAGAATTTCATGGTTGTGCCAAACATGGCTTCAATCCCAAAGATAGAAGCAACACATTATAATATTTGTGGTTCCCTCAAACTAGTGACAAATGTCTATTATGGCAAGCGTCAAGTTGGCTTGACACATGGGCCAGACAATGTTAAGCCTCAACTAAAGAGGATTGATGATATTGGAAACTTATGCTTCGAGGCTCAACCATGTTAATATCGAATATCCCCATTGACCACAACAACAGAACATGATTCTGGTCTTCAATTTTCACCATCACATATTGATGTGATAGTAACTAGACCAATGTTTGGCATTGAATTTATAAAGGCCCTTGTTGATATCTGTGGATTGGTGATATGCAAGGAAGGATGCGATTCCTCAGTTTCTATATCACTTACTTCTCTCGTTGTTGAACTCTAGGTTCAGAGAAGCTTAAATCTTTAAGTTTGACAAATGAGAGAAGTGACTTCATATTTGAGAAAGTTCTACCTAGTGCATTGCGTCTTGAGGTAAAACATGTACCTTCATCTGATTTGTTAGATTGGGATGATGACTGGTGTTGGGAGAGAAAGGTTGTTGATGTCAATGTTGGTATTTCTGATCATTCAGAGATAGTGTTTATCCAAAAAGGTTATTGGTTGCATATTATGTCTACTCATCCTATGGCTTCTTACATCGTACAACCAAACAAAGAACCAATGAATTTGTTGATTGAGAAAGGATGGTAGAAAATATTCTTAGAAGCTTCTCATGTGCACATGCTTCATTTCTTGAACTCGTGAATTTTCTTTGGAATGTCTTCATTAGAATTCAATTTATTGAATCATAAGCCTATATATTTGACTAGTGAAAAATATCTATTGAGTGGTGAAATACATGTTGATTCAAGTTCTTATCCCAAAGAAAATGAGTTGTCTCGAAGCATTATCATAGACATATGGAAAAAGGAGGGTGCATTTATAGATATGATCAATAATGTCAAACTTGTTTCAAGTGCTAATGGACCAAGAAACATTGTTGTATATAAGTACACTCACTGGGCCAATCTTGAATATGAAATGGTCTTTGTTTTGAGAGATAAAAGGAATGATAGTGAGAAAAATAGTTTTGAAAAGGTCTTGTTTTATCCAAGAAGTTGGCACGTTGTTGTTAAAACTGATGGGTGCCAACCTGATATTCCTTCTTTTGTGGGGTGCCTAGGAAAGTACATTCAGGGTCAGTGCTGCCAGCAATCCCAAGTTTTGACATTAAAATAATTGCTCAAAATGATAGTAGCAATGGACTTCTGAAAAAGGGTGACTTGGTTCTTCAAACTTTGACAGGATCAGATGGTCTGTTTTTGGGTGGTCCTTTATATGATGATACTGAGTACTATGTTGAAGCTTCCAAGGGATATCATTTAAAATCACTTTCATAGGACCCCTTTTGAAGCTTAGTTGTATGCTCATCCAATTTGATCAGACCCCCCACTCGAATAGCCAAACCATAAAGAATATTTGATTGTCATTATTCAACCTTCTGTGCACTCCCTGTGTTTGTGGTCCTTAGTAGAGGAATCACTGAATTTGCATCAAATATTCATTAGATATGGAAGAAACCTCTTCAATCGCATTGCTTGAAACTACAACCATGTAAACCTAGATTTTACTATTACTTTCAACGCTTTACAATGAAACCAGTGTAAATGCAGGTTGTATGTGGATAAAATATAAACCACTTTAAACATCGGTTGCCTTATATGTGTATGTAGGGGCATACATGATAAAATATTTGAGAGTGAATGGGATACTGTTTCAATATATTTCATGCTCTATCTTGAGACTCAATATGCAACGTGGAAGTAATTTAACCGTACTGGAAATGGACTCATATCCCAATAATGAATACAATTTCTTTATGGACATATTGATTAAGATTATGGGGAGATTTAAATCATTAAAGGAGCCATCCATATGTGTTGTGCCTTTGCTTAGAGAAATATGTGTCTTCTCAATTTGTTGGTTGAGAGGCTTTCTAATCTCCAATGTTTGTTAATGGGTGACAACTTTATCTTGGTAAAAATAGAATTTCTGCTTTTCTTTTACATGTGCAATGAACAAAATGTTTGAATGTTTAAGAATGTTTACATTTTCTACTTAGTTGTCAGGTATAGCATACAAAAAGAATTATATAAAGCATATATTGATGTAGCTTAGGTTGACTATTATGTTTTGGTTCATTATTATGTCTTGTTTCCAGATTCAGTATATCCAATAGATATGAAACAAAACTAAGTAATGAATTTGTTTCATATCTATTCCTTAATGAAAATCTACACTACCTAAATTAAAAAAGTTCACCTACTATACGATGTGAAAAGACCATAAAATTCTTCCATGGTTTTTTTCCATGATGTTCATAATGAATATTTATGTCTTTTACCTCGTAAATGAGTGCAGAGTTTGCTTATTCGGGTTTTGAAATGAAATGCAGGAACTTTCAAAATATCCCATACCTCGACGTCTCATACCCCCACTCTTTCATCTCTGTATATACAGGTTTATGTAGACATAATTGAATTTCATGATAGGGAAATTAGTGTATGATGTAGGAGCATTCGGACTTAGCCAGCAATGTGATTGTATGTTCACATGTTGTGGCTAACAAGAGATGAATTTATTGACCTAAGTGGTCAAAATCAATTTTAGTAGAGAGGGTTGAACCTCTCGAATTGATCTTTATTTCAATTATTGTAACAATTAAATCATTGTATTATTTTTGGAACAGGAGACAAGTGTTAGGATAGGTGTGTATCAGAGCTTGAGAATAGGGATTTAATAGTTGAGCTGATAAAAATAGAGATTGAGTTGTCAATATTGTTAGGCTAGGATTCGATCCATAAAATAAAGGAAAAAAATGTAATGATAGATTTGGAATGGAATAGGAGAGTGAGTAAGCGAGAAATTGAGAGAGAAAGATAGGGTTTACGAGTGAAACAGAGGTTAGACAAATTGTTGTAATCAAGCCGAGAAGGCCAAGATTGTAATTTCTATGTTATTGAATAATTGATTAAGTGTGGTGTTGTGTGTTATTCCTGGTGCATAATTTCTTTGAATCTGTGTATCGTAATTTTGTACCCTAATCAGGTATTATTTCCCATTTATGTGTTTCATTTAGAATTAAAGCCAAATAGCGTTAAGGTTTAATACTGAGATTAGGCACTAAATCTTATTAAGCACATTTATTAAGGGCTCCGTATTAAGCACGTGGGTAGTATTTGGAAAATAGTAAGTGGTACATCACGTGGAAAATAAATGGTAAATCATATTTTTCCAAATTGAGCAATTAACCTAAGCTGGTGACACATAGCACGGGAAAACCACTTTTCTCGCGCGTTATTGACCCGATATTGATCGTGATAGACAACATGCGATATTGTGAGGTAGCCATTGGATTGGATGGGATATATCGACAGCGGAGATCATCCAGGCTAGTTGGCGCACGATACGTCGCGATATTCGTAGGATTAGGTAAACAAATCAATGGTGTAGATTGAAGCATCCGGGAGTGGAAAAGTCAAGTGGTACCAGCAGTGATTGGTCAGCTTAATGAGACCCTCGGGAAGAAATACACGTACATAATCTTATTAACGCGTAGCTGATTTGTTTTTAAGTGAACCATTAGTCTAATTGAAGACGACCAAATCAATTTTGGTAACCATCCACATCATTTGGTATTAGAGCAAAGGATTAAGTCTGTTATAGTAAACATGCCACCTAGTAGAGGAGCTAGCATAGGTTGGGGGAGACCTATAGCGAATGCAGTTCTGCTAGAAGAGATTCGAAATCTGTGTACAAGGATGTAGATAATGGAAACTGCTCAAAGGAGAGCACCCGATGAAGGAGATGTCAGTGTGTTGTGGTAAAAACACAACACCCCCCATTATTGATGCATCCGCTTCAAATAATGGGGACCCTTTCTATAAAAATTTTGGCTAAGCACCTTTTTGATTTTTATTTTAATTGATTACCCTACGCTTTCATTAATTATTAGTTTTCTTTGGATTCTTGTTTTGATTGCTTTGTTAGAATCGATTTTTTATAAGCTTCACATCGACGCTTGTTTCGCCTCATTTGGTCAAATGGTTTGAAAATGACACTCCTTTGAAATCTCATCATTTATCTAGCCTGGGTTAAAAATGCATAAAATGTACATATTGCATTTTGTAAATAAATTAGTCCAATAACGCATTCAGTTTAAATATTAACTCGTAGAGGGTTTTACTAACATTTTTCATTATGCAGCCAAATAATTAAGCATCGGGACTTAAGAAATTCACTCCAATTTTCCAATCAAATCTTAATCTCGAAAAACCAAACATTCAAGTGGCTGTAGTTTATTTTTATTATTTTTCATTTATTTTCTAAGTAGCTGTAGTTTTATTTTTTTAGCTATAGTTTAAAAACTTATGTTCATAACAACAAAACAAAAAAAATGAAAATTTAAGTTTTAAAATTAAATTTTAAATTAATTAAATTAATTAATATATTATATAATTAATTTAATTAAATTAAAATTTAAAACAAACAAAAAAAAAGAAATATGAAAAATCAAAAATTATATCGCATCGGAGCTTTTTCATTAGCACATTTTTATGAACCCTTCCATTCTCCCGATTGCCGAAATTTTGAAAACCCCCGATGCGATATGGGTTGGAAGTCTTGTTCGCAATGCATTCTTTCAAGCCCCCGACACACACCATAACACTCATAACCCCCGATGCACACCATAACACTCATAACCCCCGATGCGATATCGCATCGGGGAAGTTCACTTGACATATGTTAATAAGCCCCTCCATCCTCCGATTCCCCGATGCGATGGAGCATGATGATTTAACCCTAAGTCTCATCAAAAGGGTTGATATTTGTTTTTATCATACGTTTTATTTGTTTTTGAAATCACTCACGTATGAGTGAAGTGAGGAAGGGTAATATAGTTATGTTTTAAAGTTCTTATATATTATGAGTAGGTTAGCTATTTAACATTATCGTGATATGTTACTTTTAATATATGTATTAGGAGTAGAGTAGAATAATGTAATATACATTAGTTTAAATAATATGTAATATTATATTATAGTAATTAAATTAATAATATGTAATATTATATTATATTAATTAAATTAATTAATATGTAATATATTATAATCTGTAATATATTATATTAATTAAATTAATTAATTATATGTAATATTTAATTAATTTAAATATCAGTTAGATTAATATTAATTAGTTTTTAATTAGATTAATATTGATTAGTTTTTAATTAAGAATGGATTTGTTTATAAATCATTAGTTAGTTAAATTAATAAATAGTTTAGTTTTTAATTAGGAATTAAATTAGAATTAATTAGGGACTAATTTAGGATTTAATTTTTAATTTAAATTCTCATTTTTTTAGCCCAGCAACAGAATTTCCAGATTTACATCAGATTTGACCCATCAACTTTGGAAGCTCATAAATTGAGTTCTACTTGGCCAAATGAGGCCCAGGACGGCTCATTGGAAAGAGAAAATCAAGGAGAACATTTTGAAGGAGGTTTCACCAACAGATTTGATCATTTATTGGGCCGAAAATCAGGCAGAAGATCAGGCTCCGAATTTTGAAAACAAAATCAATTTTCTGAGTTATTGTTTTGAATTTCATTTGTCCAAAGCCTCTTCTAATTGCAGATCCATTGGTCAATGATATCATTTACCAATCGAACCATTCCAAGCATCAATACAGAGCTTATATTTTGTTTTTAATTATTTATTTAAATAGAATTTGATTGGATTGGATTTAATTGCCAGAAATGATATTTTGATTGCATTTTAATTTATTTTGATTTCTTTTGCAGGAAAACAGTGGAAAAGATATGGAGAAAAAGATTTCAAGCAATGAGAATGCTCCAGCAATTGAAGATCAGAATTAGGAGCAATTAAAATTATATTTGGCAGATTTCTCTTCAACAAACTCTCTTCTCCAACAATTCCTTGGGCAACATTATAAATAACAAATTGCAAAATGGAAGAGGGGCTGCTCTCCTCTGCAATTTTAGAGCTTCTAAAATCACTATTGTAATTGGAATTTAGAGTTGTAGGAGGGAGGAGTGAAAAATCTCAGATCTGGAGATTATTGAGGATTTTCCCTTTGTATATTGAATTATGCATGAGGAACAAAGCTTGCACTATTGTGGCTCTAGTTTTTAAAGCAGAAGTTCAAGCAATGTAAAGGGCTGTTGGAGACCAAGGACAGAGAAATGGATGCAATAAATTGGTATTTTTAATACTACTGTTTTAAATATCAGTTTCATTTTTATGGTAACAGGAATGTGTAATTTTATTCATGTTTGTGCACTATTGTCAATATGGGTAGTTTGTCTCAATGTTGTTATCATGTATCTCTGTTCTTATGGATTAATTTCTGATTCTTGAGTAACTATTTACTCAAAAATCTGCCTTGTTAAAACTAATTTATTGAATGGTAATATGTTGTGAACTATTTCCACATATTATTGTTTAGTTATTAGATTTGCTGATTTGATAATCAATATCATTTATGTGAACTACTTCCTGAGTGTTGTTGGTTTATTATTTCAGTTAAAAGGTCTCAATAGGATGTGTTTTGATGTCCATAATATCAGTTAATTGAACTACTTCATTAACTTGATATTCATTATAAACAAGACATATCTAAATCCCAATATTTTAATTATCTTGCTCTTAGTTGGGTTAGATCTATATCTGCCTAATTAAGATAGGATTTAGATTAGTTTCTTTTGCTTGCATCATAGAATAAACTTGCATTTAGAGTAAATTCTACATTCTTTTAAGTCCTCTCCTCAAAGAGGCAAAATTTTAGTTGTGGCTTGGCTGAACCCAAATCAGCTTAAGGGTCATTCTCTTG
Source organism: Pinus tabuliformis (assembly GCA_031772625.1). Lineage (NCBI taxonomy): Eukaryota > Viridiplantae > Streptophyta > Pinopsida > Pinales > Pinaceae > Pinus > Pinus tabuliformis. Next base: position 755,256,405 of record CM062815.1, on the reverse strand, counting down.
CCTGATCAGCAAGGAGAAGTGATCTGATGTCCCTGTCTATTGGTAGTTAAAAATACATTATAAACCAATAGCAATAGGGAGAAGGTAACTGGACCTAGATGAACAGTCGGAGCCACCACACCAAACGGAAAAGGAGCTGCTTTTAAGGTCCGGACCGGGTGGTTATCCCCCAATGTTGTTGCAGCGATTTTCGAGGCATCAACACAGTGCTGAACAGAAATCTTCTGAGGAAGAAGAAGAGGATGAAAGTGAAGCTACCAAAGTACTCAAAATGTTGGCCAAAGTAAGTGGAAGATCAAAGGTTGAAATACCTTTGTATGATGGGAATCTCGATGTAGAAGAGTTGATGGACTAGATTAGTTCATTGGACAAGTATTTCGACTTTGAGGAGGTTGATAACAAAAAGAAGGTGAAATTTGCAGTTACCAGATTGAAGGGTCATGAAGCTATCTGGTGGGATGAACTACAAGCATCCAAAGCAAGAAAGGGGAAACCCAAGATCAAACAATGTGATAAAATGGTGAGTAGGTTGAAAGGTAAATTCATGCCAAAATATTATCAGTTAAATCTTTTCAGACAGTTACATAATTTGAGACAAAAGGGGATGACTGTCAAAGAATTTACAGAAGAATTTTATAAGCTGAGCATTATAGCAGGACATGCAGAGGATGACGTAGAAAAGGTAGCCAGATACATCAATGGCTTGAGATATGACATACATGATGAATCAGTTTGCTGAGTCTGAAGACAATTGAAGATGCATATCAATAAGCTTTGAAAGCAAAGGAGAAGATGTTGAGGAAACAAAATCAGAGGAACAGAGGAAAAAGTTCAGCAAGAGGTAGAGGAATTACCAAACCAATATTTGAGCACCCTCAGGGTGAAGCAAGTGGTTCAAGTAGTAGACCACCACAGAGAGGAGACTTTAGTAGAGAAAGATTTGCACCCAGTGGAAGAAACCCGAGGAAGAGAAATTTGGTGTTATACATGTGGAGAATGGGGACATGGATCATGGGACTGTCCTCATAATAAAGCAACAAATCAGCGAATGTGAATGTGGCTGAAGCAAAGGTTCAAATTGCAAATAACGAAGAATCATCCGAAGTAAGAGAATATTTGTTATTGAAAAGGGTATTGCTTAAAGCCGAGAAAGAGAGAGGAGAACCAGCTCAGAGAAAGAGTTTATTTAGGACTACATGCAAGTCTAAAGGAATATGTTGTAAAGTGATAATTGACAGTGGAAGCACTAATAACCTAGTTTCTATAGAAATTGTGGACAAGTTAGGATTAGTGAGACAATACACCCTACTCCTTACAAAGTATCATAGCTGCAAAAATGACATCAGCTTACTGTGACAGAAAAATGCAAAGTAGAAATCCAGATTAGTACATATAAGGATGTGGTATTATGTGATGTAATGCCAATGGATGTATGCCATGTATTGCTGGGAAGAGCTTGATAGTTTGGTCAGAAAGCTATACATGATGGGAGGAGAAACAATTATACTCTAGAGAAGGATGGGAATAAACATACACTGTTGCCATTGAAGAATGAAGCAGACAAAGAAGCACCTAGAAATAGTTTTATGTTGACAAGTGGGAAAGAATTGCTTCAAGAAGTCAAGAAGGATGAAAAGATACATTTTGCTGTCATAAGGAGACCTAAGGTAATCTTGACTTCCACAAACTTAGATGATTTATCTGAAGAAATCAAAACTTCGTTCAATGATTTTGTTGATATTATTGTGGATGAACTACCAAATGCATTACCACTAATTAGGAGTATTAGTCATCACATTGATCTAATACCTGGAGCAAGTTTTCCAAATAAAGTAGCATACAGGTTAACTCCTCAGGAGAATGCAGAAGTTGGGAGGCAAGTGCAGGAGTTGTTGGACAAGAGGTTGATCAGAGAGAGTCTTAGTCCATGTGTTCTGCCAACAATGATGAGCCCAAAGAAAGGTGGTGAGTGGCGCATGTGTACAGACTCCAGAACCATCAACCAAATCACAATCAGGTATCATTTTCCTTTACCACGCATGGTTGATTTTATGGATTGTTTAAGTGGGTCAAAGTATTTTACTAAGATAGACTTGAAGAGTGGATATCATCAAATAAGGATTAGAGAAGGAGATGAATGGAAAACTGCATTCAAAGCAAATAGTGGTTTGTATGAATGGTTAGTGATGCCTTTTGGACTCACTAATGCAACCAGAACATTCATGAGGTTGATGTATGAAGTCTTGAAGGACTATGCAGGCAAGCTTGTCATTGTTTACCTAGATGATATTCTAGTTTTCACTAGATTCAACAAAGAAGAACATATGGAGCATCTTAAGTTGGTTCTAAGAACTCTGTAGAAAGAGAAACTGCTGATAAATCTGAAGAAATGTAGTTTCATGAAAGAAGAATTAATCTATTTGGGGTTTCTAGTTTCTAAAGAAGGTCTGAAAATGGATCCAAAGAAATTCCAAGCGATTTGGAACTGGCCTATTCCAAGAAAAATATTTGAGGTAAGAAGCTTTCATGGTCTTGCAAGTTTTTATAGAAAATTTATCCGAAGTTTTATTCAGATTTGTGCACCAATTATTGAAACAATCAAAAAGACTAATCAGCCTTCAAGTGGATAGAAGTAGTAGACCGAAATTTTAAGTTGCCGAAGAGGAAAATTATAGAAAAACCAGTTTTAGCTATGCCTGATTTTGGAAAAGTTTTTCAAGTTGAAACTGATGCTAGTGGAGTTGCAATTGGAGCAGTTTTAAGTCTGGAATAGAGATTAATAGCATAATTTAGTGAGAAACTAAATGAATTTAAGAAGAAATATTTTTCTTATGACAACGAATTTTATGCTATTGTGTAAGCTTTAAAAAAATGGAGACATTATTTGTTGCCAAAGGAGTTTGTATTGTACTCTGGCAATGATGCATTGCATTTTATAAACAATAAAAAAAAAATTGAATCAAAAGCATGCCAAGTGGGTAGAGTTTTTACAGAGTTTTACTTTTGTGATCAAACATACAAGTGGTAAGTTGAACAAAGTTGTTGATGCTTTAAGCAGGGTAAATTTCATTGTGCAAGAATTAAGAGTTGGTGTTGTAGGATTTGAAGAAATGGTTGATATGTATAAAGATGATACATAATTTAAATATATTTATGCAGTTGTACAAAATCCGACAGTTCATAATAGAAGCCAGTGGTTAGATTATCTTATCCAAGGAGTTTTACTATTTAAAGGTAACAAACTGTGCATTCCCAAATGTTCTATGAGGGAAAAAATAATCAAGGAGAAACATAGTGGATAGCTATTTGGGCACTTTGGACAAGACAAAACCTTTGCTCAGGTAAATGCTTTTTACTACTGGCCAAAGATGCAAACTGATGTTAAGAGATTTGTTGAAAAGTGCAGGATATGTTAGCATGCTAAGGGGAGAAGCCAAAATACAGGATTGTACCAGCCATTACCAATACCAGACCAACCATGGGATGCAGTTAGTATGGATTTTGTTTTAGGATTACCTAGAACTCAAAGAGGAAATGATTCCATTTATGTTGTGGTAGATAGATTTTCTAAAATGGCACATTTCATTGCATGTAAAAAGACTAGTGATGCAACACATATTGCTAATCTGTTTTTTCAGAAGTTGTAAGGTTACATGGATTGCCTATAAGTATTGTGTTTGATATGGATACAAAGTTTGTTAGGCATTTCTGGAGAACTCTTTGGAAGAAACTAGGTGCCAACCTTAGTTTCAATTCAACATATCACCCTCAAACAGATGGACAGACCGAAGTGGTAAACAAAAGCTTGGGAAACATATTGAGAAGTTTAGTGTATCAAAATCCTAAACAGTGGGATTTAGCACTTGCTCAAGTTGAGTTTTCTTAGAATGAAAATCCAAATCGAAGTACTGGGATGAGTCCATTTAAGATTGCTTTTGGATTGAATCCAAGAGGTGTGTATGAGCTCAAAAATTTGGGCAAATAGGAGACAAGAAGTGCAAAGGCCGAAGAGTTTGCAGAGCAGATGCAGAGACAACAAGAAGATGGCAAAGACAGATTGCAGGAAAGCAGTGGCAAATACAAGAAGAGAGCTAATATGAAGAGGAGAGAAAAATAGTTCCAAGTGGGAGATCTAGTGATGGTGTACTTGAGGAAAGAAAGATTTCCTATTGGGACTTAGAATAAACTAAAGATGAAAAAGATAGGGCCATGCAAAATTCTGAGAAAGTTTTCAACCAATGCTTATGAAATTGAATTACCAGAAGGGATTAGAATATCACCTATCTTCAATATTGCAGATTTATATCCATACAAGGAGACAGAGGTAGAGTTACAGAAGGAGCCTACAGAAGATGAAGTTCAGGCTTTAAATTGGGAAGAACAAATGCCAAAGACAGTCAAGAAAGAGGTGGAAGCTATTTTGGATAAAATAGTATCCAAAAGAACTGGAGGACAAGATTATTTTCAGTATCTAGTCAAATGGAAGGGAAAATCAATGGAGGATGCCAATTGGTTAACAAAAACATAATTAGAGAAATATAGAGTCAATCCTGACAGTTTGATGAATGATTCTTTTCTTCCCCGGGAGTCTGATGCAGGAGCATCGGGACTTAGCCAGCAATGTGATTGTATGTTCACATGTTGTGGCTAACAAGAGATGAATGTATTGACCCGAGTGGTCAAAATCAATTTTAGTAGAGAGGGTTGAACCTCTTGAATTGATATTTATTTCAATTATTGTAACAATTAAATCATTGTATTATTTATAGAACGGGAGATAAGTGTTAGGATAGGTGTGTATTAAAGCTTGAGAATAGGGATTTAATATTTGAGCTGATAAAAATAGAGATTGAGTTGTCAATATTGTTAGGATAGGATTCGATCCATAAAAGAAAGGGAAAAAATGTAATGATAGATTTGGAATGGAATAGGAGAGTGAGTAAGTGAGAAATTGAGAGAGAAAGATAGAGTTTGCAAGTGAAACAGAGGTCGGAAAATTTGTTATAATCGAGCTGAGAGGGCCAAAACTCTGTAATTTCTATGTTATTGAATAATTGATTAAGTGTGGTGTTGCATGTTATTCCTGGTGTAGAATTTCTCTTGAATCTGTGTATCGGCGTTCTGTACCCTAATCGGCTATTATTTCCCATTTATGTGTTTCATTTAGAATTATAGCCAAATAGCATTAAGGGTTAATACCGAGATTAGGCGCTAAATCTTATTAAGCACATTTATTAAGGGTTTTGTATTAAGCATGTGGGTAGTATTTGGGAAAACCACTTTTCTCACACATTCTCAACCTAATATCGATCATGCTAGACAGCACGCGATATTATGCAGTAGTTGTTGGATTAGACAAGATAGATTGACGACGGAGATCGTCCAAGCTAGTTGGCGCATGATACGTTGCGATATCCATAGGATTGGGTAAACAAATCAATGGTGCATACTGAAATGTTCAGGAGTGGAAAAGTCAAGTGGGATCAGTAGTGATTGGTCAGCTTAGCGGGACCCTCGGGAGGAAACACACATACATAATCTTATTAACCTGCAGCTAATTGGTTTTTAAGTGAACCATTAGTCTGATTGTATATGACCACATCAATTTTGGTAACCATCCACATGAGTGTATTAGGTTTCTTTCTTTAGAGAACCCCTACTCTAGAGAGGATAAGACTTCGTTTAATTGATGACATGAATTATGACGATCCACGATATGTAAAGTTTTTGGAGGAAGTTATATATCTGAATAGAGTTTCAAAGCAAGCAAGGATATTAGTATGAGAATCTTCTTTTTAAATACACGATTCAAAATCTTTAAACTGTTGACAAGTAAAAAGGCTTTTGCGCTTCATTTTATTTTATTTTTTTCTTTATGGAAGGGTATGATAAATGAAAGTTGTATGTGGAAACGAGGATGAATTCTACTGTGGATACGAGGATGTGGAAACCAGTGGAATGACCTGCTTTTTCTTGGGCAACATCAAGTATGGAAGCAAATGGCAGTCTCATGGAGTGGGTATGTGACATTTTTCCCCATTTTCATTTTGTTTATCATTCGTTGTTTGTGCTGGTTCTAATAGTCAGTTTTAATTATTTATATTTTTGTCATTTATATCATTAACATTCCATGTTTCCTAGGCAAGGTAACATCTTCGGTTTCTTTAGATGAGCAACCTGTAGGATTAGGATGTTCCTAATGAGTTTTGAACATTTTTCCAATATGTCTTGTCGATTTTGGATTGTCATTGTGGGTTATCACATCAATTGTTATCCAGTTTGACATTTGATTGACAACAAAATTCCATGCTTTTATAAATTATTTATATCTTAATTTTTAAAAGTTTTTAACAAGATTGTTTTCAGTAGCCACACTTCAAACAATGGATTTCACACTACTAGGTTTAAGGTTTGGGTTATGTATTTGGTTAAAATTTCCCAAGATTTATATCATATCTCAAGTGTCAGGTTTGGGTTATTTATTTGGTCAAAATTCCCCATGATTTATATCATATCTTAGAGTTTTGAAATTCATGTATTCATGCCATTTGAATGTAACACATCACGACGAGGATGACCCCTATTAAGCTCACTAACTCTATTACTATGCTTCATGAATCATAATTCAAATGGACTCTGAATTTGGTTCTTTTCCTTGACTAAACAGTATTAAGAAAAATCCTCTCATTCAAACTCAACCCCAAGTCATACTCAAAATTTTGACCTATGAATAACATTGGCTTGGCAGCAAGTTTGACACCCAAGTCCTTGCAAGTGAGACGAGACTGTCCTTTTTTTTTTTAAATTGATCATATCCTTGAATTGTTAGCCCTTGGACTCCTTCATTAAAGAAAAGATCATTCTATGATATTGATAATTGGTCTATCAAAACATGGATGGGGTGAAATATGAGTTGAGTAGAGAAATAATTTTTCCTTAACATTGCCTAGAAAATTTTAAACTTTTGGGGGCACATCACGTGACACTACCATCACGACACCAACATTTTTTGGTAAAGTTCCACTACAAGAGGCATGCACTAATTCACGTTCCACAACCCGTGACCGTAAAGATGATTGTTACTGAACATTCTTCCTAGATGATGATAATGATATATAGTCCTTATCATCATAAAGTATGGATTTTCTTTCTTCACCTGTGCTCCACCTTCCCCCTCTCAATTGTATATAAGCATCAGTTTCTCTTGCATGCTTCCCTCCGATTGCAAAGTTATACCCATACCTAAAATCCTCGTCTTGATCTTGGTTCTTATGATTCTCTTCTTATTCTAAGCTAAGCAATCGAAAAAACATTACCTCCCTACCACAACAAATAGATAAATCATTTTTCCTACACTATCTTTCAAGCTCCACAAGATGAATACTAAACAATTCTCAAGCTGTTGCTACCTCTCCAATCACCATAGCAACATATTGATTTGGACCAGATCCATCTTTTATGTCTATAAGATTGGATTAAGAACTATCAAGGTCCTTTAATGGTGGAGCATCTCCACATATTGAATGAAAGGGAGGGACACCTAAATTTCCAAATCAAAGAAAGGTAGCTCTCCGTCCATTCACATAAGCATATGAAAGGAGAAACTAGTCTGACCAAACCTGGAGAACTTTCATCACTCTCTCCTACAAGGACGCCATAATATAAATGTAAAAAAATTCACAAAAATATCCACATAGTCATTACACTAATTATGATATTTTTTTACGAGTAAAAATTACTAGTCGCCTTGCTAATTCATGACCAATAAGGGGCTTGATATTAATACATGATCTATTTTCATCATTACTATCCTCAACATGTTCTATTATTTAGAGTGAGATTTCATGAATTGGCAGGCGTGTTTTTCCACATTTCTGTTTTTATATCCCACACAATTGGAATCCTACTACATTTGGCCTCCTCTACTTCCCTAGGCTACATGTGTTAAAGAGGGTACAAAACACTAATGATATGTTCTTTTGCCATAAGTTCTTCTCATGTTTTGGATAAATTCTGTGGAAATTTTATTCATGCCAATTATGCGGCAGGAAATAATGTTCCATTATTCTTTTTTATCATCTCTTGTTTACGAGTTAGCATGCATCTATTGTACTAGTTCATTACGACTATGTCATGTAAAGATCAAGTTGAGTGGGTTTTACATTTGTTTTCCACTGTAGTCAACAACTGAATATATAATTTTTCTTTTAGGTTGAATGATGGGACAACACACTTTGATTTCCACTAGTGCTATCTTTTTCATATACTATCACAAGTGCACAAATACAAACTCACTTTTCTTTTTACCTGGATAAGAAAATGATGACAACTTTGTATTTTGTAGTGACAAGGATAACTATGTATTGGAGTTAGATCTTGAGCCCTTCAATTCATCCTCTTTTTAACCAACACGACCATCTCCTATTGGTAACGGAGTTCAATTTCTGAACCAACATTTGTCTTCAATATTATTTCATGATAAAGAAAGAACACAACCATTGTTGGATTTCCTTCGAGCACACAAATACCAAAGCCATGTCATTTTTCTTTCTTTGGTTAATATATTGCATCATTGTGTTTGATAGTTAATTCATTATTATTCTATGCCAATAAATCTCTATCAAATAGCAGAGAAGGATGACCTGGCTATTTTAGAGATATATAATATGAATTAATTAAAAATTCACAGGGTTATTTCGATTCTCATCTTTCGATTTCACTTCTTTATAGAAAACCATATATTCAAATACCAACTCAAATCAAACCTAACTAAAATAGAGAATCCTAGCTATGAAGATGTTTCTCTCTCCATACCTTATAATGACATTATTTTTTTGAATTATACTTGAAGTTCACTGATAATAACCTAGATTTATATATTTCTTTTAGCACCAAACTGAAATCATGGTAAAAATATGAATATACCATTAAATATGACCTAAAGATGATTAAAAGAATATCACCTTTAGTCTGAGCACGTGGCAGAGTAATTTCTGAGGTGTGAAGTTTTATTAGAGGCATTGTTTGTTTTTTTTGTTTGTTTAGAAAATGCTTTTCTCTTTCTTTTATGTGACTTTCAATTTATCATATCTAGCATGTTAAGAAATGGGAAAGAATAATGTGTGGCATTTATCTTGCATAAATTGATGTTGAATGAAAGGATAATGAGTTTAACCAAGCTACAATCCGCTTTGGTAAAGGTAGAGGGACATATTAAAAAGTTACCTAAGAATACACCATATACATAGTTTGAACATAAGTAATATATGGCTTTTTCATTTGCAGATATGTTCTTTTTTCTATCCAAGATATCACAGCAAGACAAATATTGATATTGTAGAAATTGTTAGAGGACCTCATTGAGGTCAATTTTTCTGATGTTCTACTTGATTGATACATTCTCATGATAGGATGGATTTAAATACGAATTAATACGTTGCCAAAATGAATTATATTCAAAGTTTATACATATAAAAGATAAAAATAAATGCCAATTCCTTCGTTTGATTGTTACTTGACTCTGGTGTGGGAAGGTTACATGAAATGTGATTGGAAAAAGGATGGGGAGACAATATAGAGAGCATGTCTTCGATATGATTCATTTGTGTTGGAGATCATTGAGGCACTTTAGCCATCAACTTTGGAAATGTTTCTAGTAAGTATTCCTATGGTTTTTAATGTTGTGATTCTTTCACCTCATGGGTATTTTGGGAAAGAAAATGTTTTAGGAATGCGTGATAAGATATCGATGGACAGGTAAAGAATTCTTTTATAATTGCAATGTCCATTCCATGATATCCTCTCTTTATTGTTTGATTGTATTTTGAACGTTTATTTCGATTTTTTTATTTTTTTTTAACTATGAAATTGAAAGTACTTGGTATTATGTCTGTTTAAACAACAACCAAAGCTCGAAGATGAAATGAATATTACACGATATTGATTGAAATCCTTTTAACTATTTTTTATTGAAATATTTTGATGATTATTAGAAAAGTTTACTTTCATGTTGTTATTTGAGAACATGTTGTTTATATACTTTACAAATTTCATGCATTAGACAACAAATTTTTGTTGCAAATAAAATGACAAGGATTAGACATCACACCTAAGGTTATTTGTTTTAACAAGTTATTTACAGCTTGAGCTTCTTAGCATGTAACTTAGTTGGCATGATTGTGCCTAAGCTTTCCCTGAAGGATGAATACTAAGTTACTAATGTGTTATTTTCTATGGTGACTTTAATTTGTTTATATAGGTCATCTGGCCACATAGTGGCCACTATTGCTCAAATGAAGAAAACTTGTTCGAGTTTCTTGCTCTTATGGGGAGGAATGGATTTAACATTGTTGATGTTGAGATATATGTAATATAAATCCTTTATAGTCTACTTTCATTTCTATTCTATTTTTCATCGTCTTTCATGTCTTACACTTTACATTCCAGGTTCTTTTGTTTTCAAAAAAGGAACTCAGTATTGATGGTAAGTAGCAGGATTTGAAGAAAGAGGAGAACACTAACACTGGAGCGAAAAATGCAAAAAGAGAGAGAAGAGAACCAGTCTAGTGGTACCCTTAAAGCCAATATCCCACATAAGACACACACATAGAGACTGATGTTCAAGTCTTCATAGTTGGTGAATTCACCTACAATGACTTGACAGCACAATGATAATGTTTTATAGTGATGAAACAACATTTCATGTGTCAATTGTAGTCCATCTAATGTTAAGTTGGAAACTCATATTGTAATACTCGACATTTCATATAATATAATTTCTATGGTTGAAATTATTTATAGTTGCACTTGATATTGTTTAGTATTTTAACTAACATATGTAATTTTGAATTTTCATATTAGATGAACCAATTCAGATTCTATGATGTTTTTTAATTTAGTCGCAAAATCATACTAATTAATCTATGTTGATTAATCATGAATACATAAAATCAATCTAAAACTACTAAATTAGTAGTTTATATTGATTAATGATGAACACAAATAGAAAGTCGTTTATAATGATTATTAATGAAAATAAATGAAATGAATATAAACTACTAAATTAGTTGTTTATATAATGATTATGAAACTACCAAAAAAAATATAAATGACTACTGCAAATGATTAGTTTTTCATTACAAATGATAACTAAATCTTGCATATATATGACTATTAGTAGCTAATTTACAGTATCTTATAACACGACCAACATTTTGGTCATATTTCTTTGGTCATTAATTGGTTTTCTCGGACGATCATATAGTAATATATTTTGTTGTATATTTGGTCATTAATTGTGGTAATTAATGACTAAATCAATAACTAAATTAATGACAAAATTTATGACTAATTATACTGCTAGATGATAAAATTGAGACAATCAATTAATGACTAAGCTAAAAACGACTAAAAGTTGGTCGCATTATAAGATACTGTAAATTAGCTATTACTGGTCACTGACTGAAAAATAGTCATTTATATGCAAATTTTAGTCGTTGTTTTAGTAACTAATTAGCCATTTTGTACTAGTGAAAATATACCAAATACCTTATCTTGTTGTGTTAAGCATGTTGCCTTGTAACTAAACACGTACATATATCATGTCTCAAGAGACTCTGATTCTTTGAAGAATCCAGCCATAACTAAAACCAATTGTTATACCTGTTAAATGTAAGTTCATGAATATAACACATATCCACATAATGTCAGACAAAGTCAAGGTTAAGAAGACTTCCTATATTCATGCAAAGAACCCATTCATTTGGAATTGCAGCTTCCAAACATAGCCAAAAGAATTCTCACCCAATTCCTTTGTTTTAACTTGCTAAGTCTTATTACATTTTATTACATCACCCAGTTGTTAGTGATATAAACAAATCAATTGTTGCCTTGTCATGCTAATACCAAGCATGCACAATAGTAACAATATGGGCACTACATGGGTACATCAATATAATAAGTAGGTTGTACTAATAACAATAAGGGGTTACACTAGTAGTATAGGGGCCTAACATGCCCCTCTCCTTCAAAAAGTGTTGTCCTCAACGCTTGAGTAGTTCTTGATGCTTCTGTATAAAATTCTTGTCCTCCCATGTGGAATCTTCAGCAGGTAAGTTCTTCCACTTGATGAGATACTCTGAAATTGATTGATTTTGTAGTTGTCGGGTTCTTGTTTCTGTGACTGCTCTAGGTTCCAATATGATTTTTCCTTCCTCTTCAATTTCTAGCAATATTGTTTGAATTGGGATCTTTTGCAACTTTTGAATAAGTGGCCATACTTCTTCATCCTTCTTCCATTCATCCCTTGCTTTGTTTATCCAATCTGGTTGGATAATAGAAATAGCACAAAACAATGCTTCCACATCCTCATCCTTGAAGAGTCTTCCCATTCGGTAAGGTCACCATTTTTTAAGTGCATGTAGTATTGCCGGCATTTCCTTCTCATAAATAGCTTGCTTGAGATGTAGCAGTAAAAATACCTAATCACCTACATCAAAACATTTTTCACTATGATGTTGATCTACCTGTTGTTTCGTTTGATTTTGCACCGAAGTGGCATTATCCTTTAAAAGTTGGAGAACTTGTTGTGGATGCTCGATGTGATCTTTCACTGCTTGAACCTTTTTCTTCTTGATATGTCCTTCTATCTATAGAAGTTGAGGAGTGGTAATTTCTTCCAATCCTTTACAAGATATGGTCGGATTCATTTCTTGATGCTCAATGTGATCTTTCACTTCTTGAACATTTTTCTTCTTGATATGTCCTTCTATCTTGATAGTTTGAGGAGTGGTAATTTCAACCAATGAATTACAAGATATGGTTGGATTCATTTCTTCTTTTTCGATGTGATCTTTCACTTCTTCCACCTTTTTCTTCTTGATATGTCCTTCTATCTTGAGAGTTTAAGGAGTGGTAATTCTTACCAATGCTTTACAAGATATGGTCTGATTCATTTCTTCTTTCTCTGGGGTGGGGTCCTGGCGTATATCTTCTTCTTTTGATGTTTCTTGATCCTTTATTCCTCCTCTTCATATTCTATGTAAAATAATTTCTTCTCAGAACACTTATGACCTTTAGTGCATTTGCTATCAAAATTGTAACAAATCCCTTTTTCTCTTTTTTCTTCCAATTGTTGTAGTGTAACCCTTGTAGGTTATGGAAGGCTAGGAGAAACAACACTTCCATCTTTATAGTTGTGAGGGCTCTGCTTCCTGGTTTCCATAATTTTTCTTTCTACTATGTCACAAAGCCCTTTTACTCTTTCCAATTGTTGTGGTGTTGCTCTAAAGAAGGTGTTTCTCTTTGTATCCTCATAATGTGCTATCATTTCCTCCGTGAAAATTGACCACGTAACAAGTTGTTTATGAGAACAAAGCTCTTCATACCATAGAAATTGATCCGGTTGTAAATATGAAGATGCAATACATACCTTTTGTAAGAGTGGTACACCATGTAGATCAAAATATTGCTCCATCTGAAGTATCCAATTTACCGGATCCTTGCCATCAAACTTCCTCATCTTGCTTTTTCTTGATTTTAGGAGCTCAATCTTGAAACGACTGTAACTCTGTACTTTCGGATCTTTAAGTTCTAAAATTGCAACTTGTAGTAGCCCTCTGTGTCCTCTTTCCAATGCCACTAGTCTGATCCAAATTGGATTCTCCAAGAAAGAGTTATGCACAATCTCCCAAGATGACCTGATTATATACCTTTCTAGAAGAGCGAACTTGTATGAAGTGCCACATGTCATTGTTTCGAGTTTTGGCTCTGAAAAATATCTACAAGAAACTACAGTCTATCCTCTTTCTATAAATTCTTACGAAATTTCAATCCGATGCTCAGAGAGAAAGTTATGATTATTTTCCCCCGGTCACCTGTTTGGAATGTAATTCAGGATCTGCAAAAAGATCAACTTCCTCAGATCATATCTCTGCAAAATATATCATGAAAATATCTGAAATTCTGACCCGAGGTTCAGCGCGATGTCTTCTCAAATGGGTTTTTTATTTTAGCTTCTGAAACCACGCAAAACAAAAGTTATAGCGAAAATTCCACGATGACCTATTTGGAGCAGCGAAACCCTAGAATCCAAAGCTCTGATACCAAATGTTATGAAACCAGATCAATAAAAGATAGAAAAGATAGATCAATGCCTTAGAATTTAGCCTCTTCGATGGGGCAACCTCCTTTACATTACATAAATGAACAATTCTTGGATGATACAAATGAAAAGACCTCCTTTCTATTTATAAGAGTCTAAGGGGTCATAACATAATCATAGTCGACATAACAATAATAATGTAAGGGCACAATAATAACAATAATGAGCTTCTATGGGCACAATAGTAACAATATGGCCACTACATGGGTACATCAATATAATAAGTAGTTTGTACTAATAACAATAAGGGGTTACACTAGTGGTATAGGGGCCTAACACTGCGATTGTTCACACATGTCGGTCACATGTTCCAAAGATCAAGAAATAATGTATATTAATTTGAAATCAACCTTTACCAAGACTGATAGCCATGCCATAATCAACTCATAGTCATTAATCATAATACTACAACTAGCACCGACTTACACTCAAGTGCATATTAGTTGTCCCAACACATATTGTGATAGTAAAATAATCTTAAAACAAGATAATTCCTTCATGCAATATTATAGACACATACACATATAATGCAATTAATCAAACATTGAGACAAACTGTAAACATATCATGTTAGATAAACCAAACATATGACATAATCACACTCATACCTCAATGTATCTCAGGGGAGGCTATCACATTTGCACAAGTCAGTCCATATTAGTATGACACAATATCACAATTATATCAACTCATACATGAATATCATAACCATAATCATCTACACATAGAAATCCATAGTAGCACGATACATATAACATCAAGATCTTAACTGCAATGACTATAATCATCATGAATATTACCACAATGCATATAACAACAAATTAACTACCATGCATGATTATCCGATGCATGTGCATATGACTGCATTGATCAACTAGCATCTATCATGCATGTAATCATAAAAACAATAGAATGACATTCATGTAGATAAGCATAATGCTTATAGCAACCATTAACCCACATACCTACATCCCCAACATACAAACCTATATGACAATATGCTCTTACCCCAAGGTCTAGCGCTGCAACCTCGCTCTGATGATCTGCATCTTCTGCTCCATCTCGGCTAACATATCAGCATCATGATGACACAAACTACATAATGACCACCACGATGCATGGCTAACTTACTATGCATGCATAACCATAACCAAAACGATGCATGCATAACAACATGCATCTAGCCCATCTAGTCCAAGAGTTTGAACGTGGAAGCTCTAATACCACCCAATGGTATTAGATATCACCCAAAGAGAACAGAACCCACTCTGATACCACCCTATAACCAGCCCTCCCACATTTACCCAATTTAACTGGCCTCCCAGAGTAAACATGAGACAGAGAGGTACTATTACATGACTCGACCTCCTAGATCCAATTAAGGAAGTGGGTTTGACAACTGGAACTTACCAACCACAAACTGACATCCTACACGGCCTACTGGACTCTCAGAGGTAGAACAACCACACCAAGTGCGCAAACCTTGAGCTAGATTATTGTTTTAGTGACTTGGGCCCATAACCGCTTGCATGACAAGGCCTTCGTGCAGTTATAGGCCTACAACCGCATACATAAGCCTGTAAGGGTGTGGTTATGGTCAAAAACTTATAGTTTAGAAGGTGCGGTCCCGGATTCTGAGCCACCATTTTAGGCTAGCTTCCAGACCACTACCAAAACTCGGTGAGACATTCCAGAATGATAAATAACATCACGACAAACCATTCATACAAAACTTGATCAAGGAATTGACCTAACCAAGCCTAACCATGACAGTAATTTTGTCAAACATATGACAAACATGTAAGCTACAGATCATGAATGAATATTTGATCATAATAGTCTGAGATTCATCTAAGAATCATGAAGAAAGACTTATTCCCTCTCCACATAACTACAACAATACTTATTAGTCCACGCATTAATTAACCATTCATATATTCATCAAACATGTCAAGATCCATACAATATACATCATATAACCAACATATAACCGGCATATAACCAGCAAATAACCAACATATAAACCCTGGAAATTCAACCATAATATCATCAACATAATCAATACATATGCTCATAGATCACAATAGAAAATACCTCATATTAACATATGAAAATTCCAAACAAGTCAGAGACTTTCATGTACAACGCAACCATAGATTAGGCTAAACTAAATATTTCTTTCAGTTAATCACCCTCACGCCATATTCCAAGCATGAATGTGGGACGTCATGGAATAACCAAAACAAAACCAAACCAGGGCTTCCAGAGGCTAAACCACCTTAAGCCTCAACTAGTGACTCCACCTCATGGTCGAACATCACTAACACCAACTAGATCAATCTCTACCCAAGTTTTCCAGGGCTTAAGAGTGTTTATTCCAACCATGGCTCCAAGAACTAATAACTCAACCCATAACCTTCCAAGGCTCAAGAGCGTTTGTCTAACCCGACTCCAGGGACTAGTAACTCAACCCACCAAGGGCTCCAGAGCTTTTGTCCCAACCTAGGATCCAAGACTAGTAGCTCAACCTAAGTTGTTCTAAGGCTTCCAGAGCAATTGTTCCAACTAACGGCTCCAGGAACTAGTAACTCAATCCACAGCCATAAGGAACCTAAGCACCAACCAGAAAACAACAAGTGGAAAAACCCACAACAACATAGATATTTAGGAAATGGCAAGGAAAAGCTAAAACCATTGTCCATCCAGGTAAATCTCCATGCCAATGACAACAAACAACAAAGAAACCACATGCATATACCATGCATGCCAAAACTAGCAAGGAAATCATACATGCAACTCGATACATGCAAATAAATCCAACTATAGTCATTGATTCACCTATTCCCTTGCATTTTCTTGCTTTCCTTCGCATTTTTTCTCAAAATCCAATGTATGCCAAAGTGCTCCAAGGGTACTCTAAGTGTGCAAGAGTATGAGAGAGTGAGATAATAGAAAACAACTCCAAGCTAAAACTAACAAAAGTTTGTGAATTGATCCTCAGGAGTCTTTTTATCATTGAGGCTTCTATTTCTTCATTTTCCTTCATTTCTCCTTCAATTCCCCTCTCATGCAAATTTGTGACATTTCATCTCTTTTTTCTCCTATTTTCCATTATTTCCATAAATAGATGCCAATTATTGTCTCTTTGCCTTTGCCAATGTCTTTTCCAATTTCCTTAGCCATAAAGAAACTGAAAGTGACACCCACTTGGATGTTTTTCCAACCATTTAGGTTGGAATACATGTCCCATGACCTTGGTCTTATATTTTTTTACATGGAAAATCAACCAGGGCTTTTGAAAAACTAGCACTGTGAAACAACCTCATTCTATGTTTGGGCATGATAGCGTTGAAAATCCAGAAACTGAAAAGAAATACCAACAACTCCAATGTGACCATGAATCAAAATCCATTATTGCATAAACTCATAACCAAACAACTAAATTGACATCATTTTTTATTTTGTTTTGCTAGTTTATGTGAGTCCTCATATGACTAGCACGACTAACATGTGGCTTGAGCAACTGTGACCTATGGACATCCAAGCTGTCAAAATTGCTTGGCAATCACATCTAGCTTGGCGCACAACAACCCTTAGCATTGTTGGGTTTTTTCCCATGAAGTTTTGAACCAATAACCTTTACACCACAAAGTGTCTTAATAAAACACCTTATCACTACTCTACACCCCATAAGCCAATAACATTATATTTTTAAAAATATATATTAAATATATTAATTAACTGAACTAGCTTAATATTTTATTTATATTAAAAAAAATTGGGAAAAATGTTTTTTAGGATTTTAATTAATAAATTAAAAAATAAATCACATTACATATACTGTGCAATAAAATATAATGTAACAGAAACTTAATAATATTTAAAATAAATGCGTGAAATTACATTTCTAAAACTTAATATATTTAAATAAAATAAATAAATAACTAAAACATATCAATATTAAAAAGTCAAATTAATATAATTTAACAGAAACTTAATAGAATTTAAATTAAATGCGTTTAGATTACATTTCTAATAAAACTTAATATATTTAAATAAGATAAATAAAATACTAAAACATATCAATACTTAAAAGTCAAATTAGATTAAAATAATAATAATTGCGTGATAATAATACGAAAATAAAATATATTAAAATAAAATACTAAAACATATCAATATTTAAAAGTCAAATTAGATTAAAATAATAATAATTGCGTGATAATAATACGAAAATAAAAAATCATATTGAAATTAAAAAGCATGATGAGATATGAATGACGTCACTGTGAATCAAATATTTAAGATTCAAATTTGATGGGGAAAGTTGAGGGTGGTAGTTATTTGTGGTGATAATATATTAAAGGTATTTAGGATTAATTTTAGGGTTACAATATTTTATAGTAGAGTATATGGTTTTTTTGGTTAGACACAAATTTAATACTAAGATGAATTTAAATTAGGGGTATTTTAAAATATAAATTCTATATGAGCGTGTTGAGAGTGGGAATTAATTGTGGAGTTATATTAGTTTAAAAATATTTAAAATTAACTAAATTATTCATCATTATAGTTATAATATATTTTTATCTAATGTTGCAAGTCGATATTAACATACATTTTCAAAGTAAGTATATATATATATTATGATGAT
This sequence comes from Pinus tabuliformis, assembly GCA_031772625.1. Classification (NCBI taxonomy): domain Eukaryota; kingdom Viridiplantae; phylum Streptophyta; class Pinopsida; order Pinales; family Pinaceae; genus Pinus; species Pinus tabuliformis. The sequence goes on along the minus strand of CM062815.1, from coordinate 755,237,590 downwards.
GATGATGATGATGATGATGATGGTGGTGGTGGTGGTGGTTAACGTCCACTGAAACCAGAAACAAATTATTTAGTTTGATTTAAGATTTTATTCCTATGCTCAAAAAGCTTGGAAGGTCAGTATTGCGATAGAGATTATGAAACTAAGATCTAATGTGGTTGTACGCGAGGCACTCTACGAGGAAATAGTTTTCATCCTCGATGTTCCTATTCTCACAGAGAAGGTAGATCCTTTCCATCCATGGTATTTTAGGGACTGCCCAACGACCTCTTTCACTATGGAGCTCATGAGAGTTCGTTCTAATCTTCGCTATATTAATTTTCTTCTTTGAGCTAGTTAAAACAAAGAGATACTTTTGATCTTCTATGGTGGGGTTGATGGCCTTCTTATAATAGCCTAATTTTCTCTTAGTTGCTAAATATTTCTCACATCACATTTTTTCTTTGAACTTAGAAGTAACAATATTTTTAATGTTATTAATGTTTTGCAATGCATCATTCTCGTTGATCTCCCAATGGTTTAACCAGACCCTCGTGTCTTTATACCACCCCTGCTCGAGCCTTAGGTGGTTTTGGTTGGAAGTTAAAGCTAGCTTAGGAAGTCTATGATCTCCTATGTTATTGAGTTTGTGCTTGTACACTAGAAGCCTAGTCATAGCTAGGCTCTCGATAGGGGAAAGACCTACTTCTATAAGGAGAATAGGATAGGGTGTATTGATTTTAATTTCCAGGTTATACGTTATAAAACGCTTCTGGATTTGGTCAATCTTTCTCCAGGATTCTCTAGAGATGTTGCAACCCCAGACCTCACATCCATATAAGATAATAGAAGCAACTAAAGTTTCAAAGAAGAACTTCTTTTTATCCCACATTACAAGGTTTGTCGTTTTACAATTATTTTCAAGACCAAAATAAGCTTTCCACCCTCCATTAATCATTTTCTCAATGCTATAGTTCGAGTTGAGCTTGTGATGAATATCAATTCCTAGGTACTTGTAAGAATACACTTCCTCCTAGTTATTATTGTCATACATAAAATTAGCGTTAGTGTCCTTCTTGGATTTGATAATCATAACTTTTGTTTTGTCAGTGTTAACATGCATACCCATGGTAGAGCAGAAATCCTTAAGAAGCCTAAGTTGCTTATCAAAATCAGATGGGCACCTTGCGAGAAGAACAATATCGTCAGTGTAGAGAAGAAGGATGATGACTATCCTAGCTAAGATCGTGCCAGCAGATCCTGCTTCCTCTAAATAACCTTCAAGCTTGTCGATGTAAATGCTAAATAGGGTAGGGGAGAGGGGGCAACCTTGTTTAACTCTGATATTACATTTAATATCTTTCGACCAACCCTCATTGCTTTTTAGCTTGGCAATTACATTCTCGTATAACCTTATAGCGGCAACTCTCAACTCGAAATGAACCTTTAGCTCTTCTAATCTATTCCAAAAGTTGTTTCTAGGAACCGTATCGAAAGCCTTTCTAAAGTCCACAAAGCAACAAAAAAGATTGGATTTAAATAAAATGAGATTAATCATAAAAACTATATATTTTTATCCACTGTTGCAAATTGATACTAACATACATCTTCAAAATATATATATATATAAAATAAAAAATCAATTTATAATAAATGAGATTAATCATAAAAGGGATATACTTTTATCCACCGTTGCAAGTTGATACTAACATACATCTTCAAAAAAAAAAAAAAAAAAAAAAAAATCAGCATGGGAATTCAGAAGCCTCTCCTTGGCAGGCAAAGTCATCCTCTCGCAAGCCGTTCTAATGCAGATGGCAGTCTTTTGGGCTCATCTCTTCTTCCTTCCAGTAAGTATTATCAATATGATGACTTCAACAACAGCAAATTTTATATGGGGAGGCAGTCCGGAACAGTCGAAGTATCATCTCTCCAGAATGGATAGGATTTCTCTACCAAAGAATATGGGCGGATGGGGCCTAAAGGATCTAAGGAATTTTGGTAAGGCCCTCCTGTGCAAATCTCTATGGCGCGGGATATTCGGGGATGGTCCATGGTCCAAGACAATCAGGCAGAAATACTTGAAAGGTAAAAGTCTAGAATTCTGGTATAGGAATGAGGCAATTAGCATCAAAACAGGATCTGCTATTTGGCATAGTTTTAGGAAAATTGAAAGTTTTTTTCTGTCAAAATTCAGATGGAGCATGCATATTGGAAACAGGATCTTCATTGGCTTGGATCATATCGCTTGTTCTGGTAACTTTTTATTCCCAGAAGATCTGATATTTATTCTTCATCGTATTGGCGTCTTCACGTGGGACAAGCTCATTTTAGACTAGAACGGCCTCTCTCCTGTATGGAAGGATGCTCATGTTATTGGCCTTCCTGCTTCTCTCCATTCTTCATGGAATCAGATCAAAGCTTCTCTACAGGTTTGTGGAATTGTTCATGCAGGAACCTCTGACCATTTAACCTGGTCTTTCTCCAATTGTTCGACAGCTCCCAGAGTAAAAGATATCTACTTTGCTTTGATCCACTTAAAGGCTTTGCCTCCTCCTCCCATATTCCCGGTTGTTCTATGGAAAATAGGTTGTCCCCCTAGAATGACTTTTTTTGCCTGGCTGGTTTTCTATAACCGAAATTTGGCTTGGGACAATCTAAGGAAGAGGAATTGGCATGGCCCCAGCAGATGCTCGATGCGCGAGTTAGAAGAAGAGACCAATCTACACATGTTTTTCCAGTGCAACTCCTCTCAGAAAATCTGGTATGATCTCGCATTTATTTTGATTTCCCTCACAACATTTTTGATTCTGTTCATGCAGCCTTTCTTTGGTGGAGCTCACAAAGTGTGTCAAGGCGTCCCCTCCTTGTCATCACGATTTGGTATGCTTGGAAGTGGCGGAACCATAAAATTTTCGAGATTCAAAGTCTCCTCTCTCAGACATTTTGCATTGTATCCGCTCAAGTTATGATGCTTTATCAGGGAATCAGGCCTAATCTTCGTCCACAAAATGCTCCTCCTATGTTTATCTGACCAATGTTTTTGTATATGTTTAATCAGTCCATCCTAGGTTTTTTTGAGTCGTGTAAATTTTTTTGTATATGTTTAATCAGTCCATCCTAGGTTTTTTTGAGTCGTGTAAATTTTTGAGTCATGTGTAAAGTTTGAAAATCTTCTGTTTTTTATTTATCTATCCCAATTGTAGTTTTTATATTGAGTTAATATAAATCTATTCCGCTTTTTCTTCTGGAAAAAAAAACATACATCTTCAAAGTGTATATATATAAAATAAAAAGTCAATTTAAAATAAATGAGATTAATCATAAAAGATATATTTTTATCCACCGTTGCAAGTTGATAGTAAAATTTTGAAAAGAATGTCCGTGCGAAAAAGAATTTACCTGTTCGCCTACAAAAATTGAAAATCGTTGCTGAAGAGGGGTTGGAATCGTGGAAAGTGGACACTGAGCGACACCCTTACGTTTGGTGGCTGCGGCAGAGAAATGAAATAGAGCACGATTAAATACAAGGCTTCAGTGATGTCGTCGACAAATGAAAGGTGGCCGTTAGGCTCTGTCCTTGCTCCTTCAGTTCCCTCACAGGGAGAGCCGACGCCCACACCAACAGCAGGTCATTTTAAGTTGTCATCTCCGTATCCAAAATCAAAATCAGGAGTCCAGTCTGGAGATTTAAGTCCATCGATGAATTTTTTACAACCACGAATCTATCCCGTTACATTTACCGGCAGTCTAATTACTCTGATAGCCTTCGCTTCCCTTGTCATGCTACCTTTTCATGCACAGGCCGATGACGATCATCAACACACCAGTTTCCTGTTCGACGGATTCAATGGAACCAACTTGATCTTGGAGGCAGGTGCTTCACTCACTCACTCCCAATCCGTGCTCACCCTCACAAATCACACATCTTTTATTCTCGGCCGGGCGCTGTATTCGATTCCCGTGACATTGAAAAGCAACGAGACGCTTTCCTCCTTCAGCACTACCTTCGTTTTCTGCATGGTGCCTCCCCACACTGGCGTAGGTGGTGAGGGAATGGCCTTCATCCTTACGCCCTACACATCTCCCATGAGCGCTGTGTCGGCCGGGTATCTGGGATTGCTTAATAACACCAGCAACGGGCAGACATACAATCACTTGTTCGCAGTGGAGTTCGATACGATCAAGAGTGTGGAGTTCAATGACCCCGACGACAACCACGTGGGCGTGAACATCAATAACCTCAATTCAGTGTGGACAGAGACCGCCGGGTATTGGGATGGGGACGATTTCCATGAATTGAGCCTCAAGAGCGGAAACAACATACAGGCCTGGATCGATTACGACGGTCTGCAAAGCCAGGTCAACGTTACCATAACATTGGCTGGCTTGCCGAGACCGAATAAGCCGCTGATATCTCAGAAAATCGATCTGCAGAGCGTTCTGCAAGACGAGATGTTCGTTGGCTTTTCAGCGGCTACGGGGAATTTCATCGAAGACCATCATGTTCTGGCGTGGAGCTTCACCACAGAAGGTACGGCTCCCCCACTCGATATGTCGCATCTGCCTAAGTTTGTTAAATTGAATTCCAAGCCTCTGTCCAGGGTATTAATAGGCAGCCTTATAGTTGCGAACCTGGTTGTAGTCGGGTTGGGGATTTTAGTTCTATTCGTGCTTTTAAAAAAAGGCAGGTATATAGAAATAAACGAAGAATGGGAGAATGAGTTCTGGCCCCATAGATTCACTTACAAGGATCTCAGCATAGCCACGAACGGATTCCGGGATGAAAACGTTCTGGGGGAGGGGGGTTTCGGCAAGGTTTACAGGGGTGTTCTCCCGAGCAGCGGCCAGGAAGTCGCGGTGAAATCTCTAACGAAGGAGTTCACGGAGGGAATGAAGGGGTTCGTGGCAGAGATCTCGACCATGGGCCGCATGCAGCACCGGAACCTGGTTCAGCTCCGGGGGTGGTGCAGGATGCAGAAGCAGCTGTTCATCGTTTACGACTACATGCCCAACGGCAGCCTGGATAGACTCATATTCGGGAACCCAATGACCATCCTGCCATGGCCTCGGCGATACGCGATCTTGAAGGGCGTGGCGGCAGGGCTACTTTATCTGCACGAAGAATGGGAGAAGAGGGTCATCCACAGAGACATCAAGTCGAGCAACGTGCTGCTGGATTCTGAGCTCAACGGGCGGCTGGGGGACTTCGGCCTCGCTCGGCTGTATGAACACAGCGAGAATCCTGGAACGACTCATGTGGTGGGAACGGTGGGATACATAGCGCCGGAGCTGACAAAGACGGGAAAGGCCACGCCGATGTCGGACACGTTCAGCTTTGGCGTTCTGCTGCTGGAAGTGGCGTGCGGGAGGAGGCCCGTGGATATGTCGAAGGAGGAAGAGAGGATAATTTTGGTGGACTGGGTATGGCATCTGTACAGAGAGGGGAGGGTGCTTGATGCGGCGGATCCGAAGCTGGGGCGGGAATATGATGTGGGCGAGATGGAAAAGGTCCTGAAATTGGGGGTGTTGTGCTCCCAATCAGAGCCGATATTGAGGTTGCGCATGCGCCATGTTTGCCAAATTCTGGAAGATGAAGCCCCCCTTCCACGCGACGCCCACGGGTTTGATTAAACATAACTAGTATGGATCGTTCTTCTATAGACCTTCTAAGGCTTACTATTAATTTTTCCGTGCATAAATATTTAAATTTTGACTTGATTGTAAATTCTGAAAATATTTTAGAACTTGAATAAAAACGAAATCAAATAATTAAACTGGCACTAGTAGTAAACTGGCTCTTCTTCATCCCATCCTGAATATTCTAAAATCTTAAAGATAAAAATAGGAATACTAGCTATACCTCTACATTCCTGGATCGCGCTTCTGCTACTATTTTGACTGTTAATCAGTTGTAAATAGGAATACTAGCTATACCTCTACATTCCTGGATCGCGCTTCTGCTACTATTTTGACTGATAATCAGTTGTACACCGTGTTTGATTAGGATTTTGTGCTTTGCTGGCACCTACAATGTGACGTTGTGAATTTAGTACTGGCGCAGACATGGTTTTCTGGGCAGGCTGTGGACATCACCTTATTTTCAAATATCAATTTTCGTTGTTCTAAAATATTATCTAATTAGAAGTGCAGGGTACTCCGCACAGGTTCGACCTTTGAGGAGTCCCGAGTTTATCTCGATTGCTGATTTGTTGAATATTCGATAATCAGATGGACATGACACAATTAAATAATTGATTGTGTGATTGTGATTATATTATTCTGATGATTGGGAATCAGCTATCTATTAAGTAGAGTGATCATAGATTTAGAAGTTTTAAGGTTTTATTATGATTATTTGATTAGAAGTGCAGGGTTCAATTAGAAAGTTCAACCTCTTGAGAGGATCTGAGATTATCTAGATTGTTGATTCGTTGAATATTTAACAATGCGATCAAATAAGTGATCGATTACGACCATATTCCTCTGATTACTCCTGATTACCCAATATTCCGTGAATCAGCAATCAAGATCGTCTCGAGTAATTTAAAATTATAAACAGCAATCAAGATCGTCTCGAGTAATTTAAAATTATAAATTTGAATTGTGAATTTTTATCTTTTTACATTGGAAACCTAATTTAAACACCAAAATGTAACGAGAAACCTAATTTAAGCCGCAAATGCAAACTTTGGCCAAAAGGTTCTGAACGATGTCTTCCTGCGGATGCAAACTTTGGCCAAAAGGTTCTGAACGATGTCTTCCTGCGGTTCTTGGATGATTTTGTGGTGTATCTGGCGTTAAGTCAAACTTCGGAAGAGCATCCAATACACCTGGCAGAATTGTCTAGAAACTGAGAGAACATAAACATAACATAGTCTGACCAAAAAATCTAATAATTAGACAACACCATTTTATTGCATTATGTAACTACGTACGGATCCAATTAAGAGATCGTATGGCGGGTTTTGTATATACAAATTTATCCATGTATATATTACCAACCTGGTGACCCTTCACGGGATGTGATTCCGGATGACATGAGTATCGAATAGAGGCAGTTAATTTACCCATATACAATATCGACATGAAAAACGTGAACGTAAATAGTTACCACGCACAATGTCTAAATATAGTAATTTTTTACAAAAATTTAAAAAGGTTGTATAGGTATATATATATATATTTTTATAAATATGTAATAAAAATTTTAATTATGGATATCTATTTTTATTTTATTTTATTGTGAAAGATATGTAATAAGATTTTTAATTATGGATATTTACTTCTATTTTATTATGGAAATTTTTAATTTGTAAATATGCTTTGTTACAATATTATGTGAGAGTGTTATGGTTTACTAATAACATGTCAAAATAATCATAACTTGCTCTGTGAGCTAGTGTTCAAGTTCCAACAACAAACATGTCCCATATAGGCCTCAAAAGACTAGAATTCTGTAGAGAGATGTACATTGTGTTGACATGGTGAAGGGAGCTGGAAGATCGAGAACCTGACATAGATTCCCAGGTATGTTTGGTGTGATTTATGGGGTGAAGCTCCCAGGTATGTTTGGTGTGATTTATGGGGTGAAGCTTTCTGCATGCTGTTTTGATTGTATTATCCAGTAAATTGTATGTTCTTTCACTAGTTATTTTGGGATTTTTGCATATGGAAGGTGATGTAGGAGCATTCAGCGCAAAATTATCATTATACTTTAGTAGACATAGGGGGTTTTGTATTTTAAGGAAGTTGGTTTCCTAAGTGTTAAATTAATGTAATTATTTAGGATTTTGAGTGATTTTAATGAAAATAGGAATTAATTAAGTATTGTGAGGCATATTGTAAATGTTCTCGAATGAAGGGGAACATGAGAGAATCACGACGATTAAGAGTTCATATGGATTGATATCTTTGGAAATTAATTGTAGATCTTGAATTAGGAATTAGTTCATGATTTATAGGATTGAAAGGTTTTAGTTGAAATTATTAAGGATCTGAACCAAAAATTGGTTATAGACTCCTTTTATATAAATGTAAGCCTAAAAGGCATAAAAAGAGTTAGTCAAGTTAGATAGTTAGCTGGTTAGCTAGTTAGAGGTTGTGAGTTAAAGGTTTCACTATAAGCCTACAGGCGGGTAGGAAAACAGAGGCCACTGATTAGAATATTAGGCCAGAGAGAGAAAGATACTCTTATGTAAATATTTATTTATCAATATAGAGAATTCCATTCTGAATTGTGTGGTGTGTATTGATTAATGGAGTTATGAATTGTGTGTGAATTAGAAGTTTCTGCATAGTATATATATGTAGGTGAAGTTACAACAGAACACAAAGAAGAAGGGAAGTATGTAGGATCGGGGTTTGATCGATGAATCCAATCAAAAGATCCAAGTGAAGTTCAGGGATGACAGTTATTAAGAGTACATAAAGTTAAAATTAAGAGCAAAGTTGTGTTATAACACAAATCCCATCATAAGCGAACAAGCGCAGAGGGAGCCGTCAGATCATTTAGATCGACGAATATTAATGGTAGAAGAAGAATGACGGAGGAATAGATCTGGATCGTCAAATCGACAAATCTGTTAGATCGACGGTGATCCGCAACTGCGGGGGTAGGAGAATATGGATTTTCTTGATCGTGGTTGAAGTCCCGCACTCGCTCCTAGTCTTCTTTCTCATATTCAACTTCTTAGATCACAGTCAACTGCGGGGGTTAAGCTTGTTTTAATCAGTGTGCTAATCGAAGTCCCGCAAACTGTAGATTTGATGGCCTCTTATATCCAATGGATATCGGGTCATAAAGTGATCGAACTCTAATTTCAAAATTGGACTCGAACATTTATAGATTAAGGATTTGTATTCCTTATCGGCCCTGTAAGGGCGGTTAAACGTCGCGCATGACCCCCATCTGATATCGTTGTTGACTGTTGGATCAAGTATGCCTTGATTAAACGGTGGAGGATCACCGATTAGGTTTGTTGATCGGGTGTATCATCAACTGTCGAAATGAAGGATGAGATCAATGACGGAGGTTGAAGCCGATAAAGGCTTAGGAAAGAGTGGACCCGAGAAGTTTATCAACGTGGGTTAAGTTTGTTTGAGTTCTGGAGAGTGAATGAGATATGACACGACAGTCGTTGATCTGATGGAGTGAAATCAATGGTGGAGGCTGAATGTGATAAAGGTGAGCCTCGGAAAATGTTCCAAGGTCGTGGATTGGCGAAAAGGTAAGGTTTACGTGTGCTTTGTGGAGTATTACTATTATATAAGAATTATGATAGAAATAAAGCGGATAAAGGTTTTATGGGTTAAGTTCGAATATAACTAAAGTTAAAGAGTGGGGTTTGGTTAATATGCGCAGGGTATAGATTAACTAAAGTTTATGAGTTTGAATAAAGTTTCACTAGAAAGGTTAATGAGGGGTCAGACTATTGAATAGTCAAATATAACGTTCCACATAAAACTTAATTAAGAACATTAAACCTTGATTTAAGAAGGTTTTCACCATGGATTAGGTGATTAAGGCTTGGGACCATTTACATGCAATTTTATTTGCATAATGTGGGTATTGTCGGCTTTGGCTGGCATCATTTGGTATGAGAGAAGAACAAGGAAATTCTGTGTAAAAGGTCTTTGAGAAATTTAGAACAGAGTTATGTTTTGAAGGTGTGTATACAAGTGAATGGTGATGAAAGCAGGCAAGAGGAGATCATATTTTATTTTGACAAGCAGTAGGCACATAGGGATAAAGTGCAGCAGAATTTACAGATGCAAGAAACCGAGAACAATCCATTCAAAGTGCAGGAGAATGGTAGAACAAGATCATGCAGAGATCTTGAAGGTAGCAACATAAGAAGGTGAGAAGATTGCAGCAACCTAGAGTAAGGAGTGCTCAATCGGTTCCAGAGGAAAGAACCAGAGAAATGCTAAAATGCTGAGCTCAGAGGAAAGAAGCTTAGTGAGGCATATGTAGCAAGAAGGAGACTTGTTATTGCAGAGGTATTGTTGCAGCTCACAAAGGCAATTCCACAGAGGATGTGGGTAGAATTGCTAAGGGATAAAAGAAGCTGGTAAAAGTTTCTGAATGAAAGCATAATGTGGCAGAACCTTGAGGAATTCCAACAGAGGTTGGATAAAGAGGAGAGTTGTGTTATTAGAAGGTGCAGATGAGTTGAAGCCTAGAAGGAGCAGAGAGAAGTGCTCAAAGAGGTTCCAGAAACAGAGAACCAAGTGCTTGCAAAAACAAACCAAGTACAGAGGAAATCTTGGTGATGTAAGTGGAAACAGGGAGAACCTGCTGTTGCAGAGGCTTTAATGCAGCTCATGGTGAGTAAGTGAAGAACTCATAGAGATGGAGAAGAAGATGACTATTGATAGTCATAGCAGAGGTTCTGAGGAAGACCAAGGATAATTTTAGGGGCGAATGTTCGCCCTTTGGCGAAATTAAGGGGTTTTAAATTTTTAGTGGGCGAATATTTTGTATCATAGTACATTTTTACAAATCACCTCAAATAGCCCACCTTATTTTAAGGGAGAGGGTAAAAAAGGTAAATTTAGCCCTTGAAATTAGGACTTACAACCTTCCATTCGCCCATTTTTAAGAATAGGTTTTATTTAAGTGAATCCATTCGCCCATTTTCAAGAATAGGTTTTATTTAAGTGAATCCTATGGGCCAAATACCATATTTATAAAAGAGGTATGGTAAATTAATAAAAATATAAATAAATGAGAGGTATGGTAAATAAATAAAACATTTTTTATATTTACTCCATAAGTCACCTTATATACATGTAAGGGTGTAAACAAATAAAAATATAAGTAAAGTGGAGGTATGGTAAATAAATAAAACGTCTTTTTATACTTACTCGAAAGGTATGGTAAATAAATAAAAATATAAATAAACTAGACGTATCGTAAATAAATAAAACCTCTTTTTATATTTAGTCCATAACCCTCGTTCTATTTATGAAGGCTCAAGAAAGAGGTTTTATTTAAGTGAATCCTATGGGCCAAATACCATATTTGTAAAGGAGGTATGGTAAATTAATAAAAATATAAATAAACGAGAGGTATGGTAAACAAATAAAACATTTTTTTATATTTACTCAATAAGTCATCTTATATTTACGAACACTCGAAAAATGGGTTATATTTAGGTGAAACCTATGGCCAAAATACTATGGGACAAATACCATGGACTAGATTGTTATTAATACCATGCAAAAAAACATTATTAACCCTAATACTAGAATTAATAAAAATAAAAATGGCACATGGTATTGACCCATGATATTCACCAAAATGGCACATAGTATTGACCCATGGTATTCACCCGGAATGTAGCCTATTTAAATGGGGGAATTAAACCAGCATGTAGCCTATGCTAAGATTCACTAGGACTTTACAAAGTTTTATTATTTAGTGAAAGACTCACCAAGATCTTACAAGATTTTATAATTGAGTAAAATATTCGCCATGCCTGGTGAGAGATTCGCCAAAAAATTATATATACATATTATATTATTGATAAAATCGCCTTCCATTTTTCCTATATGCCATGGAGATTCGCCCATTTATTATATTTATAAATTTAGGGGGGGTTCTTAAAATTTTCCCTGAGGAAGACCATAGCAGAAGAAAAGTGAAGAAAGAGAATGCCAAGGTAAATGGCAAGAGAATGAGTCAAGAGGAAATTGACAAAGAGATTGTTGAGATGAAAGAACAACTCAATGTATTGAGTATGATACTTGAAGAAAACCAAAGACTAGGGTGGGTCTTGAAGAAAAAGCCAGTGAAGTAGCCTAAGTTACAAAGAAGGCTACAACAGAGGCAAGTGAAGAGCCTGGTGAAGAAATCAGAGAAGCTGAGTTGGAAATGGAAGTTTCCATTTGTGAAGCAGAACAGGGAGAAATGAAGGCTTGAAGACTGAAACTTCAAGTGAGACCAAAGGGTCACATGATTTTAAATCTGATAATCTGTGTATGTTTGCAGGTGAAACATGTGAATAAGGACAATTTGTTGATATTGAAATAATGGAGGAAGAAGGCAGGCAGAATCTAAATTCTGTTCTGAAAGAAGATGAGATAGATAGGTCTCATGTAAATACCTGTACACAGTTGGGAAAAGGTTTTACTTTTTATCATATTGCAAGGACTGAAAGCAGAGGAAGTTGGACTCATGAGGATGGCCAAAAGCAAGAAGAAGTAGAGAAGGATATCAAGTAATCAAGTGAAGGACTTGATGAGATTGAAGAGAAGACTATTGAAATATTTCTGAGTCATGTAAAGAACTTGGAACAACAGGAGGACTTGATGATTGAATCATCAAATGAGATCATGAGGTCTTGTGGTTTTACAACTGACAAGTTGTGTGTGAATGCAGGTTTTGCAGAAGACAAACCATCTTATGGAACTGTCTTGAATGAAGTTGAAAGTTGCCAAGTAAAGTATGATGATGATTGTCTTTCAAATGAAGATCAAGTTGAGTTATTACAGCAGAAGGAGTTCATAAATTCCTTGCTTAGTGGAGGAAATATCTTCAGTAGAGATGAGACAATTATGTCTTATGATAAGGAATTTTCTATTGGTAAGAACAACGAGGAATTTATTTTCTTAAATGGCCAAAGGGAGAGTGATGGACAGACATCTAAAACTATCACAAAGATAGAGGATCAAAATGAAGTAGTGTTAACAAGAAGTTATACTTGTGACAAAGAAGAAGATAGTGAGGATTGTACAGAGATTTTAGGAGAAATTCCAAGTGGGATGGCAAATTTATGGCATGAGTTAAGTCTTTTGGAGAAAAGGCTAGAAAACCAAAAAGTAAGGGTTCAAATTGTAAAATCAGAACTGAATGAGAACGAAGAAGTTCACTACAGTGGACAAGGACAGGAAGACATCATTGAAACAGATGGTGTGGAGGAGAGACTAGCTGACAGTCTCATGAATTCTTTTGAGAATTCAAATTAGCATACTGATGTGCTGACAGAGGAGGAAGAATTAGAGTAGCAAGCTGAATTGTTGCCAAAGGAAGAAAAGGCACAAAAGCCTTATGATTTTTATTTTAACAATTGTTTTATGATTACAGGTTTTGTTGCAAACAAGGAGCAGAAATTAGATGTTGCAGAGGAAGATATATTCAAGGATATTCAGGAATTTTGGGTGGAAGCAATATCTACAGCAGCACCTGGAGCAATATCAAGAGTAATAGCAGAAGCTGAAGTAGAAAAGGCTAAGTAAAGTAATCAACAGTTTAAATATGAATGTACAATGTGCAGTGAGATGTAGAATGTGAAGGTGTCGAAGTTAGTGGACATGAACAACGACCTGAAGCATAGAGGAAGAGATAGCAGTAATTGGCAGAGTATGGACCAACCCAAGGATGTGTTGGGAATGGAGATTGAAGAACTATGGCAGTTGATGATGAAATAATCTAGGATGAGGAAAATGACGGCAGGAAGGATGATCAATCAGAACTTGAACCTGATTGACAAGGAGAGGAAGATGAAACAGAAGAGAGCACACCTACAGCAACAACAAAGGTGCAAGGCATTTGGGCAATTACATATTAAGTTTGGGACCTTGGAGGTTTCTATCAACATATGAAGACACATGGTCAGGAGATCATGAATATTTTCTACCTTGGAAGTCTGATGCAGGAACATTCAGCTCGGAATTATCATTATACTTTAGTAGACATAGGGGGTCTTGTATTTTAAGGAAGTTGGTTTCCTAAGTCTTAAATTAATGTAATTATCTAGGATTTTGAGTGATTTTATTGAAAATAGGAATTAATTAAGTATTTTTTTTGGGCATGGAATCCCCCCCAAGGCATTGTTTTGGGCTTAAAGCCCAAGTTTTGACCGAATTTTGTTGTAAAGCTTCGCGAGTTGCGGGCATGAGGCACGAAAGTATGATAGAGTCATAGGGTTGTCTACCCTAGTTTTGTAATGTAATGTCGGCCTATCCATGGTCCGTGGACCATGGGATTGTATAAATAGAGCGAGGCTCTAAGTGTAAACGATAAGGAATAAGTGGAGAAGAATAACAAGTCTAAGGGATTGAGTCACAAGTGTAAAGTGTGTCTTTGAGTCATAGAGTAGGAGAAGGCTCTGCAGCTGAGTACGCAGATGCCTAGTAGTTCGCAACTGAGTGCGCGGACCCCTGCAGCTGAGTGCGCAGGGCGGAGTCGAGTATGTAACTGAGGAAGGAATTAATAAAGAGAAGTTTTATCATAATTCTGTGTATCTGTTCTTGGGTTAATGCATGTTTGATATAATTTGGGAATATGATGTTTATTTACTACGTGCACCTGTATGAATGGTTTATATTGTTAAGTATAAATTAAACCATGCAAGTAGGCTAAGATAATCAACTAACATTGGAATATTAGTAAAGTCTTGGGTAATAACGCAGAAGCATAATGTTCAACCCTTGAGTAGGGTTCCACAAAGGCAGTATCGCAGGCCATGAGGTATGGGAAAGTGCGCGAAGCAACTTGCACACAGGGTCAAACCGCAGACCACTTGAACTCATCAGACATCTCCAGGGTGCAGAAAACTGGTTCTAGCACCCTCCCATACTACTTCAGGTGTGACCTCAGTCCGCGCTTTGTGAACTATTTCCGAAAGGGCTGTAGTACTGGGATTTGTTTGTCTAAATCAAGTCTAAACCTGGGTCAGTCCCTAACAAGCCAACAAATGGTTCTGTGCCGGGACCGAGATCTGAAGAGTGGTTGGACATGAAGATTCATGAGTTCACGGCACAGGAAAATAGGAACCTGTGATTATCAAAGGAAGAGTGGTTAGGTTGTTACTTATATATGGAAATCACGAAATTTTCTTTGCATCCTTCCCCTCTGAGTTGTACGAGTGGATTGCGAAGCTAGTAGACAGTCACGGAAGGTGTAAGCTCGACAAACCTATTGTGTGGACTCCAGAGTTGGTGCGCAGACTGGAAGCATTGGAAGATAAGATCGCGCGCACCGTGGACCATTGGCTCGATCGAATTATAGGAGGGTTTATCACTGAGTTCGCGGTAGATACTTCAGTCAGCTATAGTGAGGCAGAACGACGCTTCATCAAAGGACCGCGAGGTAAGTACGTTAAATCTTTGAACACTTGGATTAAGATGATATTGTTTGAAAAACGAGTTATGCGAATAAATTGATGTTTGGGGCTACACGAAGTGGGAGGATCTACAGAAACAAAGGTAGTGCAGAACTAGAAACTAGCCCCTTGATTTCACCTCCGCGAGAAAGCGAGGAAGAGATCATGAAGGTTTCACCAAAAAGTGCGATCAGTTTGATAAGGTAGCAAATTCCGCACATACCACTTCCACCTACACCACGCCAGTTTCATCATCTTCACCCTCGTCTTTTCCCACACCACCTCCGCCACCACCACAGTTAAATATGGCAAGTGTAATAAAATTGTCAGTGTTCAAAGGAGTAGGGAATGAAGATCCGGACTAGTTTTGGTTCGTGGAAAAGGTTGTATGGGAAGAGCAGGGAGTCACAAATGACAATATAAAGAAAGCAACATTGGTTAGTGCTTTGCAGGATTGTGCACTGATGTGGTATATTAAGCATTCCAAGGACAATCCAAACGCAGGGATCGCGGATATCCAAGCTGTGCTAAATAGGGAATTTAGCAGGCCAAAATCAGAGACATAGTTGATTATTGGATTTAAGGAAATCATGATGCTTCCAGACGAGACCCCCTGGGAGCTGGATCAGAGATTGAAGGGTGTGATTCGTGAAGCCAACATGACCTTGATGGATGGGCAACACCGCGCATGGTTTGTAGCATCACTGACACCTCATCTAAGGAACACACTGTCACAACATAAGCTATCCACTCAAGCTGAGGCCTTGGAGATCGCAATGAGACTGCACGAGACCTCAATACAAGATCCTAACCTAGGAGTCCAACAGATCCACGCGTAGTTGAAAAACTTGTGTCTTGAGATGTAGAGTTTGAAACAAGACATGAGAGCTCACCCAGAAGCATGTGAGGAGGTATGGTACGTAAAGTGAAAAGACCAGGGACATGACAAGGACCATTGTCCAGTATTCACAAACTAGCTAGAGGGAGGAGTACCAATGCCCTTAAGACCAGAGGCACAAGCAGGATCGAGCACGGCGCCTACATTATGGTGCATAATTTGTCTTATTGGAGGGAAGCATGCTACAGATAACTGCCATATATTACAGAAGTATACACAGACTTCCCAGCAGTTGTTCTGTAATTTTCGCAGGTTAATAGGCCACGATGAGTGCACCGGTAGAAGTTATGAAATGATGATGGATCAGACTCCTACCTACAGAGTTCAGATCGAAACATGAGCCCTCGATCAAAATGTAGGGATGGCACACACTAAATTTTAAAGGCGCGGATGAGGTCAAGGTGGAATGGGACTAGGAAGAGGTTGCGTCCAGCTGATTTGTTACAATTGCGAAGGGCCAGGGCATTATGCCTGCGATTGTACAAATCCGATGAGAGCATCATGTTTATATTGTACCAAGTTTGATCACGAGATGGAGGACTACTCCATGCTGATAGGAAGGTTGCGCAATAAAGGAACACTCCAACCTCCACTGACTCAAAACTTGCAAATGATGAGGTCTGAGCCGCGCGAGGAAGACCCGAATGTAAACATCGTGCTCCGAAGTGGTATCACGATAGGAGATGACAAAGGAAAGTAGCCTGAAGAGAGTGCTTGGGTTCGCAAGGCTCCAATAAAGGAACCTGAATTTGATTTGGAGCACGCTAAGGAGACATTCATGGAAGCTAAGAAGAGCTTCGCGGAGGCCTCCACTTCAGGTAGTAAAGACAAACTAGAACCAGAAATGGACCCATCAATGCACACTACCTTTCTGGAGAGATGCATGAAGTTGTTGTGCGATAGCAAGGCTATGAAGGGGTTGCAAGAACTCATAACTAAATGCGCTGGGACCACACCAAGAGAACTGTGTGTAGTTTGAAAGCTCGGGAAGCACACAACGCGAATAGGAAGAGAGATGAGATTGACCACACAGATCGGGGAATATGAAATGGATCAAGTGATTTTGGATCTAGGATCAGACGCGAACGTCCTGCCAAAGCAGACATGGGAGCGCATGGGCAGGCCTGCATTGCAATGGTCTCCTATTTAATTGTGGATGGTGAACCAGCAAAAGATCCTACCTATGGGAAGATTGTAGGGAATAATGGTAGATATCGATTGTGCGAGCATGCTTGCAGATTTTGAAGTGATAGAGATTGTTGATGCCAACAATCCCTATCCCGTGCTACTGGGAATAGATTGGGCCACTGGCATGAATGGAGTGATAAATCTAAAGAAGCGTAAGATGATTTTTGAGAAAACTTCACTGAGCGTAGTGGTACCTTTAGACCCTGCGGAAGGATCGCGATACACAGAGTCAGTGCACGACTACGATAGCGATGACGATCTAGACTGTATTTACAAGATAACCGCGTGGGAGTAGGACTGGGTGAACCCAACAACTGATGGCAAGATTTAGTGGGAGCGTGAAACCTCCTGCACCTTAGATTCGAATGAAGAGATAGAACAATGGCAGAATTGGTTACAAAACGTAACCATGTTTAACTGCAACATGATGACAAGATCACTGCGCTGCATGACAACAGAGGTAAGAGACCTGCCTATGTATGACGGGTTGAGCGAGGTGGATGATTTCCTGAATAAATTTGAAAAAGAAGTGTTGGAATAGATGCGGTTCAACTCTCTAAGATGGGTACTACGCTCTACGCCCGCAAGGTGGTAGGGTACGCACCAACAGAATTTTGAGGACTAGCAGGAATGCAAAAGGATGATGCGCCTATGATTTGGGAAGCCTCAAATGTGGATAAAGTCTGAGCATGATGGATGAAACAACCCGCACACCCACCTTTCCAGATGGGTACAAACGTATGGTGCGAAACCTGCACGAGCGCACACCATCCTCGCAATAGGAAACACGACCCACAAGCAGGAATGGGCATGACGAGGGCATGAACGATGAGCAGGAAGTATGATAAGACTGAGCACGCAGAAAGTTATCCGTGTGGAAGCATTTGAAAAAGTATGCGAAGCACTGAACGCAGTCCACCATGTGAAGCGAAATGACTGGGACCTACGCATACCAGTGGTTCTATGGGCTTATAGGACCATGTGCAAAACCCTGACTACATGGGCACTTCCGAATCTGAAATATGAAGCAAATTTTGTAATCCCTATGGAGCATGCGAAGCCTAGTCCGCGCATAGTAACACCCATATATACAATGGTTCCCGAAGCTCGGAAGGGAGGGATCACACAGCTGCAAGAAACAGAACACATGAGACTTGAGGAAGAAATCCAACAGGGAAACCTTAGACTCCACGAACTTGAAGAAGAAAGGGTATGATTAAGGAAGAAAAACGCTTTGATGGATGCGGAAGTCAAAAAGTTGGAGGATGAGATCGAGGAATATTTCTCGCCGAAAAAACTAGGATGGTAAGGCAAGGTGCATACGATCATGCTGATAAGTTTGAGAACTATCGTCATGAATTGATTAGTCTGATGCCTTGGCTTAGATCACATATTGCTAAGCATAGTGACCAGAGTATTACATTTCAAATGATGAAGAGCACGATGTCGACCATAACAATAAAAGGTGGGGATTCTCCAGGAACCATGACGGAGGACAGGACAGAACTCTACACGGGTGGTGCGACCACTTGACTAGCCAAGGGAAGGATAGTCTTAGTGCTCCAGGAAGTTGGAAGAGAGTGCAGGACTATAAACTATTTTTCCCAAGGACTGCGTGATGTTGAAGATGCGTGCAAAAGCAGAGAGTCACAAGGTCCGCAATCGCGCACGAGGGGCTGCGCTGCCACGCGGGTTGGCTAGAAAGTGACCGTTGAAGTCACTATTCACAATTCAATGCTCGACTTGAGGCCAAATGGAGCGGGCGACAGGCATTTAAGATGCGAGTTATGGGCAATATTTGGGAAAATCTGCCGCCAAGAAATCATTTATGAACCAAAATTGGGGGGAACGGTTGAATTTGAATTCAAAAAGTGCTATAAAATACAAAAGGCTACCCAAAAAACAACACTTGGTCATTTACGAATTGAGCGATTGAGCGGGGCCCTAAGTATTGTGAGCCGAGTGTTAATTAAGAATTTGCGAGTAATAAATTGTTGCACAACTACAATGACAACAACTAAGGATGGTATGTGGATTTTAGAGGCGACCGTCGAGGAGGCCACGCATGCCCTAACTATGGCGGATATTCCAGAAGGCACCAGGATTGTGGCAGAAATCCCGAAATCACCATGCACACCAAGACCCAAGAAGGATAAACAAGCAATGGCTCCCGTACGCATGTCCCTGTGGAACCCGTTGCGCAACAAACTGTCGATGGAGGAGAAAGGGAAAGCTGTCACCATAGAAACAGATGAAGAAGGAGAAGATTTGCAGGATCTTACCATCATAGAAGAAGAAGCTGAAGGCATCGAGGTGGATGCTTAGCCTAGGCACTCGGCGACAAAACTACTCGCCTATGTCCCCCCATGGAAAGGGAAGGTCAAAGTGCCCAAGGACCTGGACGAGACCAAGAGTTCGCTCTAGACCTCGCTCCTCTCGGATGGCATTATGTTTGAAGGCATGCACCTGGGCCATGTGCTAACCATGAAATTTGAAGATTGGGACCTCGTTGACCGCGAGAATTTCCCCCACCTTGAGATTAAAAACCTCATGAAGCAGAACACCGTGGGGGTGGTAACAACATTGGAGCCACGGAAGTGGTTGCGCGGTATGGAAAAGGGTGGGCTGTTGAACCTGTTATGGGTGCCGCATTTCCACCGTGCCCCAATTACCATTTTCGTCATCAGGCAGCTGCTTTGCCCAGTGCATGATGGGTATTTATGGCTGGAGGAGCCCATCCCCATCACGGCATACCTGATTCATCATGTTTCTCAGCTTACATACGAAGGAAAGGACCCCACGACCATATTGGAAGGAAAGGGCAGTGATTTGGCCCTCGCAGAAGCCATATAAAAAAAAAGAAGAGGGGTTACACCATCTCCAGCATCAAGGACAAAGCAGTACGCATTGAAACCCAAATCGCAGGAAAATTATGTGCAAATACCGCGCAGACGAGGTACTTTCCCTGGTGGTTGCACTGGCCGAGTAGTGCGTGGAGGGGGTCCAGTTTAACTGGTCCAAATTCCTCTGAATAGAATTCTTAGAAAATTATCACAAAGCCCAGGAGCAGGGTAAAACCTTCCATTATGAATGGTTGTTGCTGGAAATAGTGCTCGTAGCTGGGGAATTACAGGAAGACAGTCAATTTCCCACCATTGACAGAGATTTACAGAAGGCCAGAAAGTACGCTTCACTCTAGACCACAGAGGATGCTACAAGGATACGCGACAGCAAGATCTTCTGGGTGCTCATGGAGATGACAATCCAAATGTGGATCAACCGTAAACCATGCTTGTCACCCATGGTGTACAACAATCTGCAAAGTTTCACAGAATTTAAGGTAGACATGCACAACATATATATTAGGGCGCACAAGGATCTAACAAAGTAGTGGACGAAGCTACGTTTTGTAGCCCTTGACAACGACATTTTCACTGTCTTAGAGGCATGGCCTATAGAATGGCGTGCTCCAAATATTGCAGAACTCGAGAGGTTGGCTGCACAAAAGAAGAAAGACGATTCCAAGTTGCGCATCGCACAGTTAGCCGAAAAATGACGGAAGGAAACAGCAGCAGCAAAAGTGTGGGCATTGTGGGAAGAGAAACAGAAAGAAGCCAAGTAGGAAAAGGCTGCAGTAGCAACGTAGGAAGCAACCGCAAAGACGGGAGAGGGTCAAGCAACGCCTTCGCAAGGGTAGGCAAAAAAGGAAGCAGAAACAGAATAATGAGGCACGGACCCATGGACCGCGTCCACATAGTTGAAGCACCAACACCCGACAGAGAGAGCATGATCGAGGAAGAAGGTCAAGGCCTTGAAATTGTCCATTTACCCGATCACCCTAACCGAAGGTGATCTACATGACATCGGTGAGATGGTGCACGATGTCACAAATGAGGCTCTTCAGTATTTCATGCAGGAGCACTAGACTGTGTTGGGTCCCTAAGAGCGCAATTGCAGGACTTACAAGTGGGCTCCCCTTAGGTTGGTACCCTTTCAACCAACCTCGCAGTCAGATCCACGGCAGTAGAGCAGATGTTGTGCGTGGGGACGATGAACACAATAGTGTTGCTAGAAGGGGCTCTAGTAACATCAAATGAGGCCGACATGTTTTCGGTTAGCGTGATGAAAGGTCTCGGTGTTAATCTAGCTGCCCTTCCTCGTGAGACATTATATCTATTGCAGGATGGGATAAAGGTAGAGTTGCACGCTAGGGAGAGCCACGTGCTCCAAGTCCTCAGGGAGCAGAAGATAAACATGGAACAAATCAGCGTGCACTGCGACAAATTAGTGTCACAAAATCAACAACTGGTGTAGGTGATAGGCAACGCTTGCTGAAGCGTCCCAGAGTGGCCATCCTAGCTGATCTACTAGCGGAGGTGTAGATCCACAGGTTAGAGTCCACGAGGCCAGGGAAGAAACGACAAAAGTTCTGTTGGAGATGAATATTCAAATCATCGAGCTACGGTTACAGGCACAACCATCCACTCCCTCGGAAATCAGAGAGTAGCACGGTAGCACTATCATAGCTGGATTGGAAGAGAATAGAGGTGTGGTGCGAGACTACACCAGCATGTTGGAAGAAACATTTGCTGTCCTCACAACTCTGCAGGAGGACCCCAACATCCAGCGCTTAGATACAAAGGCATGAAAACTCCAACAACAGTATGACAATGTTCAAGGAACTACACAGACAGTGGTCCTCACCCAATGGATAGGCTAAAACATTGAAGGAGCAAGTGGATGCGGCACGACATAAGGAGGCAGTTCTAAAAGCTCGCGTCTAGCCTTGGATCGAAAAGGCCTTCACCATCATGGAAAACATTGAAGCCAAGCTCGCGAACATATAGGGGATGCACACATTGATGCAGAGAAGCATCTAGACACAGAGGTCTCGGAACAGCCTATGCAACAGATCTAGCAAGAAGCAGCTCAGTGCACTGTTGACCTTCGCGTGGTTCGAGAACAGTTGGAAGGACTCTACACAAAGATCATCGTGCCAACAGAGTGACTTGAGGGCTAGTCATGATGTTTGTGTTAGGGGGCTGTTGGGCATGGAATCCCCTCCCAAGGCATGTTTTTGGGCTCAAAACTCAAGTATGATAGTCACAAGGTTGTCAGCCCTAGTTTTGTAATGTAATGTCGACCTACCTATGGTCTGCAGACCATGGGATTGTATAAATAGAGCGAGGCTCTAAGTGTAAAAGATAAGGAATAAGTGGAGAAGAATAACAAGTCTAAGGAATTGAGTCACAAGTGTAAAGTGTGTCTTTGAGTTGTAGAGTAGGAGAAGGCTCTGCAACTAAGTGCGCAGAGGCCTAGTAGTTCGCAGTTGAGTGTGCAGACCCCTGCAGCTGAGTTTGCAGGGCGGCGTTGAGTCTGTAACCGAGGAAGGAATTAATAAAGAGAATTTTTATCATAATTTTGTGTATCTCTTCTTGGTTTAATGTGTGTTTGATATAATTTGCGAATATACTATTTATTTACTATGTGCACCTGTATGAATGGTTTATATTGTTAAGCATAACTTAAAGCATGCAAGTAGGCTAAGATAATCAAGTAACATTGGAATATCATTAAAGTCTTGGGTAATTAAGTAGAAGCGCAACGTTCAGCCCTTGAGTAGGGTTGCACGAAGGTAGTATCTTAGGTCGCGAGATACGTGAAAGTGCGCGAAGCAACTTGTGAGTAGGGTCGAACCGCGGACCACTTGAATTCATTAGACAGATCCAGGGTGCGGAAACCTAGTTCTAGCACCCTCCCATACTACTTTGGGTGAGACCTTAGTCCGCGCTTCGTGGATTGTTGCTGAAAGGGCCGGTAGTACTAGGATTTGTTTGGCTAAATCAACTCTAAACTTGGGTCAGGCCCCAACAAGCCAACAATTGTGAGGCATATTGTAAATTTTCTCAAATGAAGGGGAACATGAGAGAAGCAGGATAGTTAAGAGTTCATAGGGATTGATATCTTTAAAAATTAATTGTAGATCTTGAATTAGGAATTAGTTCATGATTTATAGGATTGAGAGGATTCTTAGGTTTTAGTTGAAATTATTAAGGATATAAACCAAAAATTGGTTATATACTCCTTTTGTATAAATGTAAGCCTAAAAGGCATAAAAAGAATTAGTCAAGTTAGATAGTTAGCTGGTTAGAAAGTTAGAGGTTTGACTGTAAGCCTATGGGCAGGTAGGAAAATAGAGGCCACTGATTAGTATATCAGTACAGAGAGAGAAATATACTCTTATGTAATATTTATTTATCAATACAGAGAATTCAATTCTGAATTGTTCGGTGTGTATTGATTAATGGAGTTATGAATTGTGTGTGAATTAGAAGTTTTTGCATAGTATATATATGCAGGTGAAGTTACAGCAAAATACAAAGAAGAAGGGAAGTATGTAGGATTGGGATTTGATCGATGAATCTGATCAAAGGATCCAAGTGAAGTTCAGGGATGATATTGATTAAGAGTAAATGGAGTTAAATTAATAGCGGAGCTGTGTTATAACGCAAATCCCATCATAAGCGAACAAGCGCAGAGGGAGACGTCGGATCGTTTAGATTGACGGATATTAATGGTAGAAGAAGAATAGCGGAGGAATAGATCTGGATCATCAGATCGACGGTGTTCAACAACTGCGGGGGTAGGAGAGTATGAATTTTCTTGATTGTGGCTAAAGTCTCGCACTCGCTCCTAGCCGTCGATCTCATATTCAACTTCTTAGATCATAATCAACTGCGGGGGTTAAGCCTGTTTTAATCAGTGTGCTAATTGAAGTCCCGCATACTATAGATTTGATGGCCTCTTATATCCAATGGATATCGGGTCATAAAGTGATTGAACTCTAATTTTGAAATCAAACCCGAACATTTATAGATCGAGGATTTATATTCCCTATCGGCTCTGTAAGGGCGGTTTAATGTCGTGCATGATCCTCGTCCGATATCGATACTGACTATTGGATCAACTATGCCTTGATCAAACGGTGGAGGATCACCGATTAGGTTTGTTGATTGGGTGTATCATCAACAGTCATATTGAAGGATGAGATCAACGACGGAGGTTGAAGTCGATAAAGGCTTGGGAAAGAGTGGACCCAAGAAGTTTATCAACGTGGGTTAAGTTTGTTTGAGTTCGAGAGGGTGAATGAGATACGACACGACAACCATCGATCTGATGGAATGAAATCGACAGTGGAGGCTGAACGCGATAAAGGTGAGCCTCGGAAAATGTGCCAAGGTCATGGATTGGCGAAAAGGTAAGGTTTACGTGTGCTTTGTGGAGTATTTCTATTATATAAGAATTATAATAGAAATAAAGTGGATAAAGGTTTTATGGGTTAAGTTCGAATATAACCAAAGTTAAAGAGTGGGGTTTGGTTAATATGCACTGGGTATAGATTAACTAAAGTTTATGAGTTTGAATAAAGTTCCAATGGAAAGGTTAATGAGGGGTCAGAGTATTGAATAGTCAAATATAATGTTCTGCATAAAACTTAATTAAGAACATTAAAACTTGATTTAAGAATGTTTTCACCATGGATCAAGTGATTAAGGCTTGGGACCATTGACATGCAATTTTATTTGCATAATGTGGGTATTGTTAGCTTTGGCTGGCATCAGAAGGCTTGTGTGGGTGAATCTCGTCATTTTTTTCACTTGTTTGTCTCAGTTTTACCCTATATTTTCTCTACCATGGTCATATAGGGGGGTCTATAGCATGATCATTTACAATTTCTTATTGTCAGAACTCTGTCATATATTGCTAATATTTGCCCTTGCGATTTATATCCTTTACTACATTTTCGTTATATACTTTCATCCACTGATATATCATCCATATGTCATCCGAGTCTGAATCAATTTGGGATGTTTGGTCTTTTATATCTTCTGGGTAGGGTTCTTGTATGAATGCAAACGTTTTCGTTTTTCTTTGGAACCAATGGACCAGTTATTTCTATATTACTAGACCCTGAAAGCAATTTGAGTTTTGTATTTGCAATCACTGGATGACCTGCATGGGATGTTATTGTTGCTTTTGTTGTGAGGGGTTATAGTATTCCCATTCTACCTGTATTTCAAGTTGATTTCCTTTCTTTTTTCCACTGACTTACTGGACTCGGCTGGCATTCAGCTTTGGTTTTCTTTCTGGTTATTTTCTAGTGCCAGAATCCTGGATTTTCTGGCAGATTTCAGATCTCTAGGGTTGGTGGGTGGCATTTACTACCTGCATCCCTCTCCATTTATGCCCAGATGTCATCCCAACACTTCCCCATGTGATCTGGGGACCTTGTCCACTGCACCTCACCTGGCTATTTATTACTTGTGTTAGTACACTATCTATTTTTCTCGTTTTGGATGTCCTTCTGGTGATGACTTCTCCCTTGGTGGGATGTGGGATTTATTCTCTACATGCTCCT
This sequence comes from Pinus tabuliformis, assembly GCA_031772625.1. Taxonomy (NCBI): domain Eukaryota; kingdom Viridiplantae; phylum Streptophyta; class Pinopsida; order Pinales; family Pinaceae; genus Pinus; species Pinus tabuliformis. Next base: position 755,211,996 of record CM062815.1, on the reverse strand, counting down.
CTCCCTCGTGAACGTTGCTTCTCCTGATCCCAAGGTCTGGGGTGGTAATTCTGGGACATTTTTCCATTACTTTCTCAACTACTTTCTGTACTTTTCATTAATTCTGTCTGGGCGACCCTACGGGTTTTATTCTTTTTGTATTTCTTACCAAATTGGGGGTATGGAGGTTCTTAACTCTGACACATCTTCCAACGAGACTCTCATCTGGGCCACCATGTAGCTGAGTCACATCAAATACATTCATCTCAGGTTTATCGTTGAAGTGGCTCATGATCCCTCGATGCTTGGCACACTATCCTAGGTGACACTCAAGTGCCAGATGGAGGTCATGTGTCCCCTAATCTGCAGGGTGGCGAGCATGCAATTTATGGACGTCGATCCAAGCATTGGTATCGCTCCATCAAGACCAACACCCAGTCAACTGCATTGGATTTGGATAATGTCATTTTGATTTATCATATTTCCAGCTTACAGAAGCGTGCCCTCATCGGCTAGTGGTATTTCTCCGAATTAAGTGATTCTGAGATGAGAATTTGGGTGGAGAGGAAATGGAAAACTATGTTGGTATACATGCCCACTGTCGTGCATCTGTTGAGGGGCTGGTATAGTTTTCACTTTCTTAGTCAAGAAGATTTGTAAAAAATCAAAGTCGTTCCATGGATAAATGGCAAGAGTTTCCTAGCGCTCCATTCCTGGTATATTGGGTACAATCCACTCAATAACACGCCACAGAACAAGCTGATCTGGGTGAAATTGCCTGAATTATCAATTGAGCTTTGGACAAAGGAGTTTCTTATGCATATTGGTAATGCCATTGGCAAGTTCATTTATGTTGATGCACGTTGTTTGGGGGCACGTGACAAACACGTCACTTGGATCCTAATTGAGAAGGAGTATTGAGGAGGCTTTCATACCATATTGAACTTCACTGGTGAGAGACTCAATTATCTCAGAGACTGGATTACTGGGGTGTACCCTTCAAATGCTCATACTACCACCATATTGGGCATCTATTGGGCCATTGCCCACCTCGGACAGGTGGTCGTATGCAAGGATGGAATTGTTTTGATGCTTCATCGAAGTCACAATCTGGGAGGGATCGTCCTGGGATGAGCAACCAACATGGTGTTACAACTCGGCATCATTCAAGTATTCTTCACGGCTCTCATTCTTTTAGACTCCATGCTTTTGGATCCTCGATAAATGGCTCCTCGCCCATCACTGTACCGTCATCTCTGATATCCTCTACTAAGTCTGATATCTCGGTCCCTATAAGCCCTATCAAACATATCCAAAAACCCTCACCAAGATATTTCCCTCCCGACTCCTTTTTTGGCACCTCTTCTGTCACACAACGTTCCCTCCACTTCCCATATTATGTACGTACCATCTCTGTCACCCTCTCGTTTTCCTAATCAGGCTAAGGGACCTATAAATAACATCACTCTACCTAATTCGCCACTGGACTCTCCCACAAACTCTATTGGCAGTGACCTGGAATTTCTATTACAAAGGAAAACACTGGACTTGCGTACACTCACTATCCATAAGCCATTTGGCTCCTCATCTCCTCACATTAGTCCAACCTCTGTTGGGAACATTACTGTCCGGCGAAACAAAACCGTGGAAGCTGACATTTTCGGGGACGACCCAGGCCTATCCCACTTACCTCTCCTATGGATCACTTTCTGGTTGATGTACCTATTGCTGACATCCCCCCCTCACGGGCCCTTGGAGAACGAATGCCTGAGCAGGAGTTTTCATGACTTTTATTATCTCCCTCAATATCTGGGGTCTGGGGGTTGCCCCAAAATATCTGGCTCTCAAGCGTATTTTCTCCACTCTACATCCTTATATCATTCTCCTTCAAGAAACCATGCATTTTGTTCCTCATGTTGTACAATACTTCTGGAAAATGTTTCCAGATTGGCATATTGCTGCTACTGCCACTGCAAGTCTCTCTAGTGGTATTATGGCCTTATGGGACCCTCCGCAGGTCAATATCAAAGTTTACAAATGTTTTGCAGGAATTCTCCTTGAAGGGAATATCCGTGGACTAGGTGGCCGTGTCCATATCTTGAATATATATGCTCCATATAGGGATAAGTATTGTTGTGGAGGTAAATCCCCTTTGCGGACAGAGACAATCCCTACTAGCCCAGACCGGGTCTAGCAACAATCAAACAATGCTATCATGCAAGTTCCTAATTGCAAATTAAAGGTGGATGATGAGAACCTACTTGGATTCCAACGCTAATATTCGTAGAAGAGACGTCGATCTCGTTTCTTTGCTTCGGCCGGTCACGATCCCCACGATCTCCGTGATTGGACACCTGCACATGCAAAGAACAACACAAATACAAGCATAAAATCCAATAGATGCAATTATATATCAGTCAGAAAATATATAACTCAACATCAATCATTACAAAGGACAATGAGAGTGGAACCATAATGATAGTCATCTATTATTGATAAATAACAAAGAAGAATACAACCATAGTTCTGACATCAAATCCTCCTTTGGTTGGGTGATCAGCTACACAAGTCTTGCAAAGCTTGTTGGGATGGGAAACAAGCCTCTCTCTCCTTGGTGACAAGAATATCCTCACTTAGATTTGGCCTTATGGATGCAAAGAAGGCTCTTGCAACTTCAATCTCTTGAACTCTTGGAATTCTTACTATCACTTGCACTATGCTGGAACTAGCTTGCTCAAGGAAAAAGAACAAGCTTTTAGAGATAGAGGGGAAGGAGATAGGATCAACCACAATATCCATGGGATTGGCTTTATCACTAAGAAGCTTCCATGAAAGGTGGCAAACCACTTCCCTTCTGTGGAGATTCAAAGAAAAACCATCCTAGCTCAACATAGATTCAGTTGATGAATGGGTTAGGGAGAACCTTCGGAAGTTTGTTCGTTAAAAACTTTACCCAACTGGGTTTGCGCGAGTGTGACTCTAAGACAGAGTGCCAACTAGCGCGCCCTCTTTACAGGATTTCCCCCATTGGCGTGGGAAGTACACTGCGGACCCGCACTAATGAAAAAAGGGTTGTTTTTATGGGTATACTGCGGGAGATGTCTTCAGGGCATATGAAGCTCACACTTAGAGGAATATAATGCAAGTGGTTTCAGGTCATGCCACTTCTCACAGGTCCCAGAATGAGTCCTCCAACACGCGGGAGAGGGGTAACAGGGACGGTGACAAATGGTGACAAATTACTATGTATCAGATGCCCCCTAAAGCATGAGGCCCGAGAGAGAGAGAGGGGTGAAATGCTTTACAAGAACATGTGTAACTGAAACACCACCACCGAAGAACCTGCGTAAAGAAGTGTTGTGGGGAAAAGTATCCGACTCGGATGACCCTATCCCTACTCTAAAGGTGACAGTCTTTAGCAACAACTGAAAGTAAAGCTTTAATGTTTTCCTTTATGAAAGTACAGAGAGAAGGAAGAAAAGATTAACCAACCGGTGTCTTTCGCTTTTGTCGATCCTCATCCTCTCTCTTTGTCTCTTGTTCCCAGCTCCTTGCTCCCTTTGCCGGTCCAGCTACACACAGATCCTGCACAACAGAGAGAAGAAAACTACAAGATACATGTACTCATAACTGATGCATGGATTAGAGTGAATCAAATATACAAGTAAATACAATACATCAATGCAATACAAGTATATAGGAGAACATTCAAAGCTTTATTGATAAAAGTAACAGGGTTCTGAGAAGGTTACAACCATCAATGGCTCCAATCCAGCAGCACCTCCCCAGCAGCAAGAAGTCTCCTCTTCACCTCTAGAAAAACAATCACCCAATAGCTCTAACTGTAAACCAACAGCACCTCCTTGCTTTACACAAAATTCCAGCCCCCCTAGACCTCATAGAAGAGCTCTATATATAGGAGAGAAGAAGAGAGGATGAGTCAGCTTGAGACTGACATGAAGCTGCCTTGTGTCCTCTCCCTCTTCAGTTAATCTTCAGTTCTTGAGTCCACTTGGAGATCCTTGCTTACACATGGTGATCAAGTACCTCTTACTCATCACAGGGCGAATCTCATGAACCAAGTGTCAGTTTGGAAGCTTCCTGGGCAGTTGACACCTTGCAGAATGACTGTGCCACTTGGCCAATCTCGCCCAGCGCAGGTAGCCTTCATTAGATTTGACTTCCAGCGCAGGTACAAGGAGGAGCAGTTGCATTCCAGCGCAGATGCTCAGTGGAGCAGCTGACATGATCCAAAAATAGCCTGTTTTGAAGTGTTTTCAGGTGGAGAACTGATTGGAAGTGCTGTGATTTGATGACCTTGTTCTTTTAGGGGTAAGAACAACATGTTTAGGGACTGAGGATCCCTGTAATTATTGACATTTCATGCTCCATGTTGCGAGGCACAAAAATGTCTATAACAGTTGCCCCCTAAAGTATGAGGCCGTTTATCGGGTGAAATGCTTTATCTAGAGGGTCCGAAGTTCATTCCAGTGCTGAGGAGGCGCCCTGTAATACAATACAATACATTATTTTTCATTCTGTTTTCCTGATCTAGCTGAGGCGGGCATTCCCATGCTCAGCTTTTATAAATACATTTTGGTACATATGACAGACGATCGTCTGAAGGTAGACTGATAATTCTCTACTGAAATTATCATCCTTTGAATAGGATGATCATCTGCTGCAATGATGTACATGGCAAATGCTTTTATATTTCCTGAATATATATCGCAGCCCGGATGGATGAAACTGGATCCGGGGTCTTCAAACTCGTTCGATCTTCACTCTAAGTACAAGTCGATCCATGTGAGAATTTCGCTGAAGTCGAACATGGAAAGACATCGCTTGATTACCGGTCAATAATGAAAACCGTTAACAAGCGCGAGAGGAATCACCAATAATGACGATGACCCTCAAGGTACTGCAGTACAATTCACGTGGCGTGAATAGAGGACTTGGCGTCGAACGCCACGCAAAATCTTCTGGTCGAAGGTCATTGATGTATACCTGTCGCCGGAAGTGAGAAACTTGCCATTGAGGCATGCAAGTTTCAAAGTACTGATGGGGGTGTTCCTAGATCAACTTCTTGGATAATGAGTTGAAGTCGACAAGAAGCGATCCGTCAAAGGAGGGCTTTAATGAATCCCACATCAATGACACGGAACGGAGCTAATGATTTTAGTGGAGGTGAAAACAAACTGTGATATATGATTCAGGGTGGCGATCGTGAATGGATGAAGGATAATGTATGGCAGTGGATGGGACACGGTTGACACTTTCAGAATGACCCCTCTTGAACATATAACGACACTGATGCGATGGATCGGTAGCATTACCCCAAATGTGGATGGTTTGGCGAAGACCATGGTGATGAGACCGGTGAATGAAACAACCCAACCCGATGTGGAACGGAGGAAAAGTGTCATGTTCAAGAGCGACTTGCTACCATTAAACTTTGATGTTCTCCCAATTTTTCCCCAGTCATTTCTGACCAGTACCTCTTTATTTTTGTCAAGCTTGAGGAGGATAACATATGCTTGTTCTATAACCTGCCCTTCGGGCAAGCCCATCGCTATGATTTAACGAGCTTAGCGATAGGGAAACTCGTTCTCGTCTAAAGACAAGTTTGTCGCTATTTAATGAATTTTAACGAGTCTAACGACAAGGATAACTCGGTCCTTTTCATTTTTAGAGAGTCTAAAAAGGTACAGAAAGTTAACTCCATAATTTCTTTTTCGTCAGCTAATCCCTTAAGTCCGAAAAAGTATAAAACAATACAGAAGGGATGGCTGTTCGGTACTTTTAACGAGCCGAACAAGACAAGCGCTCGATCCTTTTGTGCAATAATCCCTCAGGTCCAAAAAGATTAAAATTTAGAGGAGGGATAGCGTTCCGGTCATTTAACGAGCTGGAAGGCCAAAACTCGGCAAACTTTTCATATTTTACAAGTCAGTGAAAAGAGCTCAAAGAAGACTCGTCTTTTGAGGAACGAGTGATAAACAGGGATAGCAGCAGATTCCAGGTACAGGTTGGAATTTTCCAATCACGGCAGTGTCACAAGGATGGCTAGGTGAAATCACTCTTCGCAGCTGTTTCTCAAAAGAGGTAAACACACAAATGGAAGTGAATGATCGGCCAAATGAACAGTGGAGGTGATGGATGAAAACACGATCAAGGTTCTTATGGCTGATGAATTTACAATCTCAAAAGGTTATTTACCGGGATAGGTTCATTTTTTCCATGAGCTTGAACTCTGGGGGAAACTTTTGCTCACACTTTTCTATTTTTTAACGAGCATAAATTCAGTCATAAAACTGCTCGAATTTTGCGTTTATTTTTTAAAGAGCATGAACTATATGCTAAAACTGCTCGATATACCAGTCATAAAAAGAACGCCTCCTATGAGATAACTATTTTTTAAGGAGCTTTATCTCACAAAGCTATGCTCCAAGTTTGGCAAATTTTACCTTTGCCCCACAGGCTTTCTTCATGCAAGGTCGGAAACGGCTAATCCTACGAGTTTAAAGGGTTAGACCTACAGGTTTAAAGGGAGGACCTAAAAAATTAAAAAATAAATAGTCGTCCCTTGCTTGCATTCCAAAAGTTTGCATGCCCCCAGGTATAGGATAGAATTTCGAGGCTGCCCCTCCTCTCCCTTACCTCTGCTTTTCTTTGGGTGTTCACAGTTATTTGTCATCTTGCTAATCTAATGTTAACGATACTTGTCTTCTCGTTATTTTAAGGGGTCTTACGCAGTACTCAGGCTTCCCGTCGGCCCACTTTTAACAAACAGCTATTTGTGACAATAGAAGAACACTACTCAAAGACAAAACATTGGTATTATTGAGGGAGGCTTGCCTCTTTCTTATTATCCGAAGAGGGTTCTATTCGCTGCCGCAAATCAATCTCTTTCTTCGGCGGTGTCTATCATTGGGTTGTCCAAAGATGGTTACCCTCTGTCACAACAATATAGTCCCCTTCTTTGCAGGCTGCCCCTGCTTATCCTTCAAAACATATGTTTTAATGGGCGAGGCTTGAATTCAAAGATGGTTACTACTTGTCGCAATAAAGGGAATTCCTACTTGGGCAGTGCCCACCTATTTAGACAAAGGTGAATGACTCTTTCGTCAAACACATAACTTTAACAAAAGAATACTATTCCAGAACAACCCCTCTTCCATCCACGGACGGGGTACGGACTAGTCATATTCTTCTGCGGAAATTCTACTTTATACCCAGGGTTTCTTCTGCCCGAAGCAGACCAGGGTGCATGCCCCCTGGGTTCCAGTTTTTCTTTCCGAATCACTCGCACTCATCGGGAAGGAGGACTGGGGGTGGAGGCGAATCTTGAGTGAACAGACCATTTAGGAATGGTATTTGACTATTTGCGATGCGAGATCCCGGAAACGAAAGTTGGTCTACGAGCTTGACCATCCTTCCTTCGTGTGGAAAACACATTACTCTAAAGAGTGAGGAGACTATCGCTCCCATGCAATAAATATAGTCCCGCCCAAGGAGTAGGTTATAATCCAAGGGTCCTTGGACGACCATCACGTTCAAATTAACGGTCTTCCCTTTCAATGTAACAGGCACATTGGGGAGGATTCCTAATGGTCGACTGGTTCCTTTATCAAAACCTGAGAGATTTCTTAACTCAGGTAAAAGCGCCGGGGAACCCAGTGCTTTCCAAGCAACAGAGGAAAGGATACTCACAGACGCCCCTTCATCAATGATAGTACCAGCCATGATCATTCTATAGATCTGGACAATGATTCTGAATGGTACACTGGCTGGTAACCGGGGTCTGCCTAGTTGATTCCAATCAAAGGATACAACCAGGTTGCTTGGTGGTGGGACCGAATATACGGCCGGATATGACCCTGATGATGTTCCTTCCTGCGATAAAGGAATGGGCGCATTGCCCTGACGCTCATCGGAGTCGGTGCTGATGAAAAGAACCTGGATGGTGTCATCCTTATTCTTTTCAGTGAGGGTGTCGCATGAAGATGACTCTTCGGCGACGGTGTCATTCGAAGATGAAACTTCTGAAGGTAGAACCGGGTCAACTGCCGTATCGACCTTTGGACTTTCGTCCGGTCTGGATTCAGTAGGTTCATTTTCAGTGACTGACGCTTCAGCTGACCACTTGAGCGGGCCAGCTGGATTTTCAACTATCGAGGGATTAGGCACGAGTTTTTGGTATCCAGGAGGAAGTCGTAACGGTGATACCGGACGATCTTCCAAAACTCTCTTCGCCTCATCTAAGAATGGACATCGGTGAATGGCATGATCGCCTTCACACAACATACAGGGTGATCTTGGTCTCCCTTTTCGTCCTTCACTCTCGCTAGTTGATGGACTGCAATCAACATGACTACCAGAGGTTGATGCTACCGGATTGTGCAACCTGGGGGACCAGTCCCTTAGTATCCGGGGAATACAAGGACAATCACGATGGAAGTGGGTCCCTTTGCAAATGACACATGGCGATTTAGGCCCGGTCGGTGCAGTGTGTGGGTTTTTGTCAGCTGTCTTTTGCTTGCCCCCAGTCGCCTTCGCCAGAGGCTCCTTCTGCTTCTTTTCTCTCTTCTTCTTTTCCTTCTTCTCCTTGGGAGGCTGACTTTTGCCAGCTCTACCTTGCGAAGATGAAGGATCAGAGGAAGTATCATAAGAAGTGGAGGGCTGGTGGGTAGTTCTAGATTGTTCTGACTGTTGATTCGACTGCTCAGGATTAGTGGCGATCTGGACTACATTAGTTGAAAAGAGCCATACAGGGAGGCCGATTGTCAACCCTGGAAGTGACAATGTTGCCATATGAGGCGCACCAACATCTCCCCAAGAGGAGAAGGGATTTGGACTTCCGCCAAGGTTACCTCCTTGGTTGGTGGGCTCCATACTTTTCGACTGAAAGATCAACGTGGGAATAACAGGTGATTATGTTCCGCTTAAAATAAATTTTATTAACGACGCTTTTAGACACAAACTTGCTTTTTCATGTTTTAAGAGTCGAGAAAAAGCTAAAGATGACTCTAGTCGCCTTCGATGTATTAACGAGCCCGAAGTGACAAATGCTCGGTTGGACTTTTTCAGTTATAGAGTTTGAAAAAGGCCAAAAGAAACTGCTCTGGAGATCTAGGTAGAGGGTGTGCCAAACCTTTCGCGAAACCACAGAATACGTTTTACTGTACGGGTGGTCGATCTTCGTGAATGCTGTGTTCACTGCATCACGATCAGTAGGGCGGCCGACACGGCTTCCTAAGGATAAAGGATAAATGCCTATAGGGGTCTCCCAATATACGCGACGGTACGCGGGAGCACAAGTCCGTATTAGTGCCACCGACTCTCAGGAGGAATCACCCACCTTCGTAGAGATCGACAGTCACTATGTTTAACGACGCCGGAACACGTCTCTACCTAGACCTCTAGATGTTTGCATTATGTTACAAAGCGTTGTTATGTAAATTGGGTTTATTTTAATGTTGATCTTGCTTAGCAGTTTGCCTTTAAGGATCACCACGAGATGTATATATACAACTTCCTACATGCAATCTAAGATGAGAAGCAAAACTTTTCAATCTTTCAACTTTGAAAACCTTAATCTACTGAGGGAAAAGAAAGACACAACTTTTCTCACAGATCATAGAACACACACTAAAATGCACATTTCCTAAATCGTCAAGCACACAGTCAAATGCAAAATGCACAATGCATGTATTTCTTTTCGTTATCCTTAATGTTGATGTAAGACAGAAAGGAAACTGTCGTATAATTTTGAATCTAATTTCAAGTAGAAATAAACAAGCTTGTCCAATAATCAAAAAGACACCTTATGATCGACTTGTTTAAACACAGGAAATGTATAGATCCAAACCATAAAATGAAAAACAAACAAACTCAAACAGCCATGAACAGTAATAAAACTAGCTCTTAAGATCACAAAGACACTTTTACAGTTCAGGATCTAAGAGGCCACAGCTATACTGGTTCGCTTTTCACAATGGGAAACTGTAACTGAAACAAGAAATACTAAAAGAACATTCACAGTTTCATCACACAACTGAGGCGGAATAATGTCAAGGAGAATGGTTTACAGCAAGTACAATGACCAGCAAGCAATCAGCAAAAAATCAGTGAAAACAGGGCTCAGACACAAAGGGAAACCTCAGCAAGACACTGGCTAACTGGACCAGCGCAGGCTCTGGTCTGTCAAATTGACTTCCAGCGCAGTTCCCGAAGGGAGTACCTGCGCTGTATTGCAGACTGCCTGTGGACAGCCTGCACTGAGACACGAGAGTTGCGTTTACAAGGAATTCCGGGTCATAAAAAGCTCAAAAATGCACTGTTTTTGCTGAAATAAAAAGCTATAGGTCAAGTACAGGCTAAGGGGTGATCAAGAGGATGAAAAGCTATCACAAAGAGTAAAGAGTCTTTTGTAGATCAGCTCTTCAAATCTTGAATTTGCTCAGCAAATGAGCAAGAGTAGCAGTCCCTCTACTTCGCTTTTGATATAGTCAAAAGCTTTTCGATTTGGTACTCTTTTCTTCAAGAAATGAATAGCAAAGATACTACAAACACCAACAAGATACTAGGATCCCCAGCAGAGTCGCCAGTTTGTTGTGGGGAAAAGTATCCGACTCGGATGACCCTATCCCTACTCTAAAGGTGACAGTCTTTAGCAACAACTGAAAGTAAAGCTTTAATGTTTTCCTTTATGAAAGTACAGAGAGAAGGAAGAAAAGATTAACCAACCGGTGTCTTTCGCTTTTGTCGATCCTTATCCTCTCTCTTTGTCTCTTGTTCCCAGCTCCTTGCTCCCTTTGCCGGTCCAGCTACACACAGATCCTGCACAACAGAGAGAAGAAAACTACAAGATACATGTACTCATAACTGATGCATGGATTAGAGTGAATCAAATATACAAGTAAATACAATACATCAATGCAATACAAGTATATAGGAGAAAATTCAAAGCTTTATTGATAAAAGTAACAGGGTTCTGAGAAGGTTACAACCATCAATGGCTCCAATCCAGCAGCACCTCCCCAGCAGCAAGAAGTCTCCTCTTCACCTCTAGAAAAACAATCACCCAATAGCTCTAACTGTAAACCAACAGCACCTCCTTGCTTTACACAAAATTCCAGCCCCCCTAGACCTCATAGAAGAGCTCTATATATAGGAGAGAAGAAGAGAGGATGAGTCAGCTTGAGACTGACATGAAGCTGCCTTGTGTCCTCTCCCTCTTCAGTTAATCTTCAGTTCTTGAGTCCACTTGGAGATCCTTGCTTACACATGGTGATCAAGTACCTCTTACTCATCACAGGGCGAATCTCATGAACCAAGTGTCAGTTTGGAAGCTTCCTGGGCAGTTGACACCTTGCAGAATGACTGTGCCACTTGGCCAATCTCGCCCAGCGCAAGTAGCCTTCATTAGATTTGACTTCCAGCGCAGGTACAAGGAGGAGCAGTTGCATTCCAGCGCAGATGCTCAGTGGAGCAGCTGACATGATCCAAAAATAGCCTGTTTTGAAGTGTTTTCAGGTGGAGAACTGATTGGAAGTGCTGTGATTTGATGACCTTGTTCTTTTAGGGGTAAGAACAACATGTTTAGGGACTGAGGATTCCTGTAATTATTGACATTTCATGCTCCATGTTGCGAGGCACAAAAATGTCTATAACAAGAAGTACAACTGATATCTCAAGTACATGATATATGTGGTATGGGCGCAGCCATCCATAACAGAGCACACAAGAATCTAGATCCAAGGTATGGGCACAGCCATCCAGTGAGGATCGATAAATAGACTCAGGCATGGTCGCAGCCATCCAGTGAATGAGTCATGTAATGATCATAATAAGCCACAAATCGCAGCTTGGATTCCAACAAACAAAATCCAGGGTCTTGCGCTCCATCTTGACCTGAACAGAGTACAAGTTCAGGCATGCGAATACATGAGTTGGAGTCGAACATGCATGAACATCGTCTGATTACGAGCCAATAGTGAAAACTGTTAACAGATGCGAGAGGTACCACCAATAATGACAATGGCCCTCAAGGTACTACAGGTACAATCTACGGCGTGCGAATGAGTGAGCTGGCGTCAAACACTCGTAGAATCATTCGATCGGAGGCCAATGATGAAAACCTCTCGTCGAACACGAAGAACCTGCCATTGAGGCATGCAGGCTCCAAGGCACTGGAAGGGAGTCTCTAGATCAGCTTCCTGGATAATGAGCTGAAGTCGACAGGAAGTGACCTTGATCAAAGGTGGGCCATAGTTTTTCCCACATCATTGACACGAGACAGAGGAAGAATGTTGTGGTGAATCAGAATTATGTGAGGTATCAGAGGGAGGTTGTAATACTGCAGAGGTCAAATTCTCTTGAACATATCGGCGGCATGACAGTGAACTTGGCAGTATTTGACATCAAATGACCAGAGGTCATGGTGACAAGGCAATGAGCAGATGAGAGGTCAAATAGGATCACCCAAACCCACGGAAGCAAGTGTAAAAACAAGATGATATGTCCCCACCCAAACATGAATGCAAACAAGTGCCATGTTCAAGAGCGACATACTGTCGACACGACAATAATTGTGGATCCATTTTCCCCACCATTGCTGGTGAGTACCCCAGTTATTTTTATCAACAAGCTTGACGGGGATAGCATATGCTTGTGAGCGTCATTTCGACGGAATCTGATGTCATCAGGTTTTAGCGAGCCTGACAAAGGAAGAACTCAGCGTCTTTTCATGTTTAGAGAGTTTGAAAAGACAGCAGAAAAGGAAACTCCAGGGGGATCCTTTTTCGTAAAGTTGTGTCTCGCGAACCCGAAAAAGTATAAAACAATGCTCGAAAGAACCGCCCAATCATTATGATTGAGGAGTACTTTTCATGAGTAGTGATTTCGACCTGAAAAAGTAAAAAGGCGATCCAAACCACGTCGCTTCGTAACCGTTAACGAACCTGAAACGACAAGGGTCCGACGATATTTTCGTTTTTACACGGTCGGAAAAGGGTTTAAAGACGACCGCCTCTCATTTACATTTAACGAGTCAAGAGGAATAACTCGGCAATCTTTTCATCTTTAAACGGTCGGAAAAGAGCTGAAAGTAGACCTCCATTTTTATTCTCTTTAACGAGTCAAAAAGGGAAAAATACTCGGAAATCTTTTCATATTTTACGAGTCAGAAAAGAGCTTAAAGGAGACTCGTCCTAGAGGAATGAGTGGTATAACGGGTAGCAACTGGTTCCGATAATGGTGGAACTAGTCAAAACATGTAATGGTTAAGAGGCTGGCTAATAAAACCACTCATCGTTGTGGTTCCTTAGGAAAGGATAAACAACCAAGTGAAAGCATATGATCAGCCAAAGAGATGGTGGCGATGGAATGAAAACAACCAAGGCTCATCTAGCAAAATTCAATGGATAAAAATGGCAATCACGAGATGTAAATCGGGTATGGGTTCATTTTTACACAAGCTTGAACCATGGAGAACTTTTCTTGGATTCGGTTTCATGTTTACATAAGCTTGAAACGAAAAACTATGCTTGTTATGAGTTTTCATGCCCCCAGGCATAATGACGCAAAACGAGGTACATGCCCCCCAAGCTTCATTGCATTCAACAAAGTGGATGGAATGAAGGTTCACTCTCGAGATCTATGAAAGACTCGACTTATATTTTACGAGATCTTAATCAAAGACTCGATTTGGAAAGGGAGTTGTTTCAATTTTTAATGAGGTTGACTTAGGAAAAGAACTATCCTCATAACCCTTATTTCATTTTTTAATGAGCTTGACACAAGATCAGGAACTATGCTCGGCCAGACCTAGTTTCATTTTTTAAGGAGCTTGACATAGGAAAACGAACTATGCTCCGACACCTAGTTTCATTTTTTAAGGAGCTTGACACCGAAAAGGAACTATGCTCCACCCGAACTTCATCATAATGAATAGAAAGTTGGGGCTTCAAAGATTGCCACTCCCGGTGGAAGGGAAACATCTTGGAAGTCAGGGCCCAATGCCCCCAGGACACTATGCACAATGGCGGCATCACTGGATCCAGGCACGGGACAGGTGGCCACGTAGTTGATCTGTGATGGGGCAGATGCAACTGGTGGATAAAAACCAGGAGGGGATGACAACTGCGCAGGAGGCACCCCGGGACGGATGAACGATAATTGATCTATCGTCACTATTCTTCCATCGTGTGGAAAGCAAACCACCCGGAAAAGTGAAGAGACCAGGGCTCCCATGGCATAAACATAGTCACGGCCAAGGAGAAGACTGAAGTCTAAAGCTACTTGGGTAACTGATACGTCTATATAGACAGTCTTGCCTCCCAAAGTAACAGGGAACTATGGAAGGATCCCTGATGGTTGACTGGTTCCTCCGTCAAAAGTCGTCAGATCCGGTGCGACTGGCACAAGTTGTGGGGAACCCAAGGCTTGCCAAGTAGTGGCAGGCATAAGACTAACCGATGCTCCCTCATCCAACACAGTGCCAGGTAGCGCCTTATTATAGGCATGTACCGTGACCCAGAAATGCACATGGGATGGAAGGGGGGAGATAGTCAAACGACTCCAGTCGAAGGAAACGGCTGAACCACGGTGGGGGAATCATATGATTGCCCCCCTGCTCTAAAGGAACTGAAGCAAGACTCTCGGGAGCAGCTGGGATAGGAGAGTCATTTCCAGACTCAGGAGAATCTGAGGAGACGAGAAGAACATGGGAGTGATGCTCTTCCGAAACAAAGTGATCGACGGGTGGTGAAATCGAGTTGACACTCTTTCCGACCAATGGTTGGTCAGGAACAGGCTGGGCAAAGCCAGGTTCGGGAAGAGGAGGCTGGACAAGAGAAGAATATGAATCAATCTCTTTGTCAGCAGGTGAACGATCTGCGGCTACAGAGAGACGTTGATAACCAACGGGAAGTTTGGGTGAAGGAGTTGTAAGACTTTCCAAGACAACGGACGCCTTATCCATGAGTGGACAAAGGTGAAGGGGATGATTGCCTTCACAAAGTCTACAGGGGATTCGAATCTTCCCTTTTCCCTTACCATTCCCAACTGATAAGGTAGCATCGTCATGAGCTTCAGAGGACGATGAGGGGTGGGCCAGATCGCGAGACCATACTTCTAGTACCCTGGGAATGCCAGGACAATCGCGAAGAAGATGGTCCTCCTTGCATAATCGACAAGGAAACTTGACCTTCCGCGGAGGAGCAGAAGGGGGCCCGACTTCAGTTGTACGTAAGGGGATAGCTGCACTTGTAACCTCTCCCTTAGGAGCCTTCTTCTTCTTTGTCTTCTTCTTCTTCTTCTTCTTAGCCACTCGGTTACTCAAATATGAACTTTCACCAGGTGAAGTAGAAGATGAGGACGTAGAAGTGGGCGTAGAAGGGGAGAGATCCACCTTAGAATCAACATGATGTTGTTCAGGTGGAGGGACGGATTGACTAGACAGTGAGACGGCAGGGACCAAAGAGGTTGAAAACAACCAAACCGGCAACCCAACAGTTAACCCTAGGAGGGACAACGTCGCCATATAAGGAGCACCAACATTTCCAAAAGGAGCGAAATGACTAGGGTTCCCGTCAGAGGGGATCCCTGGGTTGGTGAACCCCGGAAAAGTTGCCATCGAGAACGAAAAGAAGCCTACTCAAGCTAACGCAAACAAGATCTAACCGAGTAAATGTGAACGCGGCCGAATAAATTTTAAGACGCAAGGACACAACTTGACCTTTTCATGTTTTAAGAGTCGAGAAAAGGATAAAAAGATGACTCTAGTCTCCTTCGAATGTTTAGTGAGCCCGAAGTGACAAATGCTCAGATGAGCCTATTCATTTAAGGAGTCTGAAAAGGATCAAAAGTGACTACTCTGGAGAACTAGGAAAAAAGGTTTACCAAAAAAATCCGTAAAACTGCATATACACCTTGGCAGTCATATGAAAACCAAGGACTTCCCGTACAGCAGTCAATCTTCCCGAATGCTGTGTTCGGTGCGTTACCGCTTGTAAGGCGGCAGACAAGGCTTCCTGTGGATAAATGATGATAACCTAGTGGGGTCTCCCCATATACTCAATGGTACGTGGGAGCTCAAGTCCGTGCTAGACCACTTGTTGCGTCACGGAAGGAGGAACCACCCAACCTTAAGTGAAACAAAAGTGACTAGGTTTAACGACGCCGGAGCACGTCTCTAGCCTAGACCTCTAAACAGTGAGCGTTATGTTCCAATGCATTTTTAAGTTCATTCAGTTCATTTTACGGTTGATCTTGAATTAAGTTTCAGTTTTCAGGTCCTACCGTATGTAATCTCTCACAATTCCCTGAATGAAAGCTATATGCCAAAAAGTATCATTTCGTTCGATGAACACTAACTACGAGAGAGTTGAGAACTTTTCAATCAAACAAAATGACCATAAAACAATCAAGAACCACTCTAATGCAGCTGATGGCAATAAACGAAACTTTTCTTTAAAGTCACTAATCAATGAAAAGCTCTAGTTTCCATTAACTAATTCAAAGCAAAAGAGATTGTTTGTTTTCTTTTCAATGGCAAAGTGCACTAAACAGATTTTGAGAGATAATAACGATGAGTAAAAGAGACAAACTTCACTCAATGAGAACACAATCAAGTCCCCGAAATACCAAGGCAGTCCTTCAAAACGAAGAAAAACACCAAAGACTTCAATGAGCCATGTGATCTAGGCCCAAAACGAAGCCGAGCAGAATCCAAGTGAAAAAGAAGTAAATCACTCGAATAACGCAATAAAATACTTAACAACCACTGAACAAGTGCAAGAGAGTAACCAAAAAGTCGACTGGAATGATAGACGACCAAAAATTCGACACGCAAAGCCACTAGATGTCCTAGGGCTAAAACGTGAACTTGATAGAAAATGGCAAACACCCAAAGTATGCAAATGTAATCTATGCACACTTTTCATTCATATCCTGAAAATGAGAATTCTAATTGTGCAAGTGTGATCTATGCAAGAGAATTCTCAAACACAAGATGATTGTAATCTAAGAATCAATCAAGTGCAAATCAAGAAAAACGGGTGAGAGTTCCAAAGATCATAAAATAAAAACACTCAAAGGCGGTTAACACTCATACACAATTTAGCCCCCCCAAACAGAAACAAAAAGATGCAAAATTGTGAAAAGACTAAGACAAACCTCCAAGTAATGATCAAAGGAAATCAAATTAAGAATTTCTCAAAAAAGAGACTCAAAACTAGTCAAACAAGACTCTGACACACTCCAGTAATTGAAAAAGATGTGACAAGATACAAATCCAAGCTTAGAAGGCTTGCAAACAAGCAAACTAGAAAAGTTGACAGGCCTGGCATGACTGTCAGGCTGTAACTCGCGCTTTTAAGGGATTGGCCCGGGTTTTCTTTGAGCAACTTGCGCCAACTGGCGTGACTGTCAAGAAAAAAGGCGCGCTAATCAAGCTTGCTAGGTCAAAAATAAAAACAAGCAGTCCAAGGCTTGGGTAACAGTATCCAGGCAGACCAGGAAGCAAGAGATAGCAATAAATCCAACCCAGAAAGCTATCTAAGCAATCCAAACAAGAGAAAACCAAAGAGACAAGACAAACTCCAAGTTGTTTAGTCTGCAAACCAAACCGGAGATTGACTGAAGTGGCTTTGATCTACTTCGCTAATGCAAAGCAATAGCATTTCGAAGGCTATCTGGACGTAATTCAGGCTCCGACTAAAGTTTACAAATCAAACAACAAGCTAACTCCCCAGCGGAGTCGCCAAATTGTTGTGGAGGTAAATCCCCTTTGCGGACAAAGACAATCCCTACTAGCCCAGATTGGGTCTAGCAACAATCAAACGATGCTATCACGCAAGTTCCTAATTGAAAATTAAAGGTGGATGATGAGAACCTACTTGGATTCCAACGCTAATATTCGTAGAAGAGACGTCGCTCTCGTTCCTTTGCTTCGACCGGTCATGATCCCCACGATCTCTGTGACTGGACACCTTCACATGCAAAGAACAACACAAATACAAGCATAAAATCCAATAGATGCAATTATATATCAGTCAGAAAAGATATAACTCAACATCAATCATTACAAAGGACAATGAGAGTGGAACCATAATGATAGTCATCTATTATTAATAAATAACAAAGAAGAATACAACCATAGTTCTGACGTCAAATCCTCCTTTGGCTGGGTGATCAGCTACACAAGTCTTTCAAAGCTTGTTGGGATGGGAAACAAGCCTCTCTCTCCTTAGTGACAAGAATATCCTCACTTAGATTTGGCCTTATGGATGCAAAGAAGGCTCTTGCAACTTCAATCTCTTGAACTCTTGGAATTCTTACTATCACTTGCACTATGTTGGAACTAGCTTGCTCAAGGAAAAAGAAAAAGCTTTTATAGATAGAGGGGAAGGAGATAGGATCAACCACAATATCCATGGGATTGGATTTATCACTAAGAAGCTTCAATGAAAGGTGGCAAACCACTTCCCTTCTATGGAGATTCGAAGCAAAACCATCCTAGCTCAACATAGATTTAGTTGATGAATGGGTTAGGGAGAACCTTCGGAAGTTTGTTCGTTAAAAACTTTACCCAACTGGGTTGGCGCGAGTGTGACTCTAAGACAGAGTGCCAACTGGAACGCCCTCTTTAGAGGATTTCCCCCATTGGCGTGGGAAGTACACTACGGACCCGCGCTAATACAAAAAGGGTTGTTTTTATGGGTATACTACAGGAGATGTCTTCAGGGCGTATGAAGCTCACACTTAGAGGAATATAATGCAAGTGGTTTCAGGTCATGCCACTTCTCACAGGTCCCGGAATGAGTCCTCCAGCGCGCGGGAGAGGGGTAACAGGGACGGTGACAAACGGTGACAAATTACTGTGTAACAAGTCTATATTATGGGACAGGCAGATATCATCTAGGATTATGGAGCTGGCCTCCCTCATCATTGTTGGGGATTTAAACTGCACCATTGGATTGGATGAAGTATGGGGAAGATCTAGGAAGATTGATCCCCTGGCCGGGATGATTCGTGACGCGATTCTGGTGCATAACTTTGTGGATATTTTCCCTGCTAAAATGGCTCCCACATGGGACAATGGTTGCTCTGGTGTGGCATATGTTGCAAAGCGACTAGATCATTTTTTAATGCACGAGTAGTTGCTGGCTCGTCTTGGTGATGTCCATGTGGAGATTATCAATAACTTTTTGTCTGATCATAGACCTATTACATTACAATGGAGGAGGGCGATATTCACCTGGGCATGCCTTTTAAATTCAATAGGACCTGGTTAGATGATCCAGACTTTAACTTATTGGTGAAGGATACATGGAGTCGTGAATGTGTTAAGGGACCTTCCCCTATGGTTCACATACTAGACAAGTTGGATATCCTCTGTGGGGAGGTCAAATCTTGGCAGAAGCAGAAGTTTAAGACCTTGCAAAAGGATATTATCGATATTCAATGTGAACTGGATGCTTTACACCCTTTGATGGCCACCAACAGTCTACCAGAATCAACTCGATCATGCATTCAGGCCCTTGAGTTAAAGAAGAAACAACTCCTTTCTATGGAGGAAGCCACTTGGCGCTTGAAGAGCTGGGCTCTTTGGATCAAGGAAGGGGACCAAAACACAAAATTCTTCCATCGATTTTCTAATCACAGACACAACATAAATTCTATATGGGAGATAAAAGACGTTGATGGACAATATATTCAGTTGCAGGAGGAGATTAGTAAAGTCATTGTCTCCCATTTCAGCTGGCTTATGGCCGTAATGAGGGTATTGTTGTAGAAGATCTCATATGGGGGATTGATCCATATCTGTCTATGTATGATGAGGATTCAAATGTTGCACTGTACAAGGAAGTCATTGAAGAGGAATTACATGGGGTTCTTAAATCCTTCAAGGGTGATAAAAGTTCGGGGGGATGGTGGAACTATTCACACACTTCTTCGATCTATTCAAAAATGACTTGTTGTACATGGTGGAGGAGGTGTGGAGGAGTCGAGGATCACTGGGAATATTCACCACCTCATTAACTCCACATATATTTCTCTTATCCTGAAGCGCTGCCCATCAACATGCTTCACGGATTTCAGGCCCATATCGCTGTGTAACCTCATCTACAAAGTCATTTCTAAAACCATTGTTGGTCATATGTGGAGTACATTATTGCGCCATATATCTCCAGAACAATATGGGTTCCTACAGGATATACAAATACATGATGTTGTCGCTAATGCCCAAGAATGTATGCATTCAATACATACAAAACAACTCAATGTTTCCATTATGCAAGTGGATTTATAGAAGGCATACAATTGTCTGGATTGGGGATATCTCAGACTGGTACTTTTCAAAATTGGCTTACAACCCAGATGTATTGATTGGATAATGGCATGTGTTATTAATTTCAATTATGTTGTGATTATAAATGGATACCCAACTCAATTCTTTTGGGTTGGCCGGGGACTTCGTCAGGGATGTTCCCTTTCTCCACTTTTATTCATTTTGGCAATGGATGGGCTGAGCTTGGATATAAAAAATGCGGTGGCACATGAACAATTCCAGGCTCTACAGATGGGGAACAACATCAAAATATCACATGGCTTCTTTGTCGATGATGTACTCATCATGGGTATGTTAAATCGATTTGCATGGTTGTCTTTTTCATATTTTTAGGAAATTTGCTAATGCCACTAGCCTGCATATGAATGTTCAAAAATCTATTATTTTTCATGGATGTTGTGACATGGATATAATTGCATATATTAAAAACTTGTTTGGTATAGAGGTGGAGATGATGAAAAATGGTATGAAGTACCTTGGGTACCATATCAAACCATGTAGTTATAGGATTGCTGATTGGCAATGGCTTGTGGATCAATTTTTTAAAGGATATCTAGGTGGGAATTTAGATGTTTGTCTTTGGGGGGTCGGGTCATCCTTACCCAAGCTGTCCTCACTCAATTGGGGGTTTACTGGGCACATCTTTTTCATATACCTGTCACCATCATTAACAATCTTAATCATATCATGGCTAATTTCATATGGGGGGAGTCATGGGCAAAAGAAATATCATTTGGTTAAGCTGTCCAACATTACTTTTCCAAAGGTCATGGGTGGTTGGGGGGTTATGGATCTACGTCATTTTGGATGGTCATTACTGATCAAATCTCTATGGAGGGGTATTTTTGGGTCTAGTACTTGGAGTAGGGTTATCAGACATAAATACCTTAAGGATCATGATTTTTTTTCTAGTACCATAAAGGCACTATTGGATCCCTCCATGGATCAAAAATCTGGCTTAGCTTTCATAAGATTGCTAAAATATTTCTTCAACATCTTGCGTGGAACATGGGATCGGGCCACAGGATCCTTATCAGTGTTGATCAGATTTTGGGTGCTGGCATTGACTGTAATATCTCTGTGGGGCTCATACACTTCTTAAATGGATGTGGCATATACTCTGGAATCAAGCCATTGCACATTGGTGGGGTCCCTGCCCTGTATGGAAAAGTGCACAGGAGATGGGTCTGTTTGGGTAGATGGACCAGGAGTGGAACCAGATTGTCGCTGGCATGAAACATCTTGGTATTTGTCGTGCGGGGATTCATGAAAACCTTATGTGGATAGGGAAGATGAAGTCTGGAAACATCATTGTTGCTGATACATATTTTTCTCTTTGTATCGGGGATTCTCGGCAGGGGGAGCATCACGTCTTATATGCCTTTTGGAGGACCAAAATTCCAAACAAAATCATCCTTTTCTCATGGCTAGTCTTCCATAACAAAAATCTCACATGGGAGAATTTGCAGAAGAGGCAGTGGCATGGTCCTAGTATTTGTTCTATATGTAAAATGGATGCAAAAAGCAACAATCACATGTTTCTCAAGTGTCATCATACGGTTCAGGTATGGAAAAAATTATCATCTCTTATCAGTTTTCCTTATATACAACATGATTGCATTATGGAATGTATGAAGTGGTGGAGCACTCAGAAGACTATATGGAGAACCATTCCACTTTTACTTTTTTGGGCTATATGGAAATGGAGAAATAAGTGAATCTTTCAAAATTTTACAAAAGATTTCTATATGTTATTTGAAAGAACTACAAAAAAAATTCCATGCTCACCCCTCGTGACACATGCTCCAAAAACTCTCAACTCAAGCGGACTGGACTACAGATGGAATATCCACTGGGCTTTTTTGATGGTGTTGTGCAAAGGAATTCTTGTGGTTGTGGATTTTGGATTGCCATTTCAAATGATTTGGCATGCAAGATTCAGTGGAATGGGGGAAGTGACACTAATACCAGGGTAGAAGCAATGGCCTTATGGGGCCTTTTATGGTTCAACAATTTCCTTGGTATCCCTGATATTCATATCTATGGGGATTCCAAGATTATCATAGATCAGGTTAAGGGCAGTGCAAACATCAACAATCCTTTGCTACTTGGATGGCTAGGGAGAATTGGTTTTCTATGGAATCAACTCAACAATTCTACAATTATGCACATTGGCAGAGAACAGAACAAGGAAGCTGATGAACTTTCAAAGAGGGGACTGCTAGGTAATTTTGGTAATATGCACATGGAAATAACTTTGGGTCACAATGTTTTAGATGTTGGAGAATTTCCATTTCTCGTGTAACTTCTATATCCCCTCCTTTTTTGTATATATTTTGCATGTCTACTAGTGTAATATCTGTCAGTTTCTCACATGGATGGATGGACAAGTTGCTTGCTCACTTGCTCGGATAGATGGAATGGAGGAGTATCTGATAATCCATGTACATACTTTTTTTGGTCATGCTTTGTTGTTATCATCTATGTCTATTTTTTAATTTAGAACAACACTGGGCCTATGGACTGTTCTTTTTGTATTATGCATGCTGTGATATTTTTGGATGGGAAGCATGATATGCTCACCCAGATGGACTGAATGATGTAATGGATTTGGCAGATGATGTTTATATCCTGTATATTGATCATACGGTATAATATATTATGATTTCTTTGTACTGGAAAAAATAAAAAATAAAAAATAAAAATAAAAACAAAAATAAAAAAATAAAAATCCATATGATGAAGTTTTAATTAATCAATTTAATTAAAAAACAAAAAATACATAACTACTTGTGAAATAAATCCAATTTATTTATTTATTGCTACTATTAAGAATATTCTAGCATAAAATTTATGGAAGCCCTATTCCAAAATAATCATGGTTATTAATATAAATATATAACATAATATTTTATGAAAAGAAGAAGCTTTTTTGGACAAGTGGTTTGTTGAATTTTAAAAGTTAAGTGTATATTTCTTTAATTTAAATGATTTAGATGATTTTTAAAATTTTTTAAATAAAATTTATAGTATAAATACTTTATTATTTTTTTAATTCTATAATAAACATTAATAAAACATATATTTTTAAAAAAATATATATTTGTTATTAAATTTGATGATGATGATGTCGTCATCGACCGCCTTGCCACCCTCTCGAGCATTAAAGAAGGGGGTAGCATGGATAACCATCCCCATGCAATCAAACATGTTTACAAGTTATGATGATGCAAAGTATTAAACTGGAAACTTACATGACCACCGCATCTTCCTCGTATTGCTAGAGTCACCTCGTTGTTTTTTGGATACTTGGTTACAACATCAAGCTACTTGTGGGATATTTTCTACATTCCACCCAAAACTATGGTATGCCTATTGAGGAAGGCCCAACCCTTCTGGTCTAGCCTTCCAACTTTCATTCCTTATAGTTGGTTGGATACTTTGCAAAACTCAAGCACCGCGAGGGGTGCATGTAGTTGGTCTAAGCATCAACTAATGGGAGGGTCAATATTAGGATTCCATTGAAGTCTTTTAGAATGCATTTACACCAGACCTGCTGGTAAAATTGTTTACTTTCGACTCCTATTCCTGGTATTGTAATTATAGTGTTATGGTTTTGGTTTTTTGGACCAAGAAATTGGTCTCATCCCCTTGGGCAGATACATCAACCTATTGTTTCTTGTGGGGAGATTGTATGGCTCTTCTCCAATGGAAGGAGGATCCTCTAATGCCTAATTTGGTTCTGTACTCATCTAGGTAGTCTCCCGGGCTCTTATTAAACATAACGTCCTTAACCCTGAAGATTTTCTTCTTGCATGTGTCGTGTAGGCCCCCCTAGTCTTCGTTCCCCTTCCCTTATCCTATCTCCTAGGTAACCTCTAACTAGGAACTAACCTTTCGCTAGTGGCATGCTACAACAACGCATGCACCGAGGTCATGTCTCTTGTGGTTGTGGTCCTACTAGCAAGACTCGAGCATAGTCTTAGGCCCAATTTGCAATGGAAGTTTTCCATTAAAACACACGAACAAAAATTCGGGATGAGATTTGTTTACTAAAAGCTCAATTTGTTCGTGGTTGGAATTCCCATTCTAACTTAGAGGTTCAGGCCAAAATGTTTTGTTAGGTTTGAGGTCTTGGCCATACTAAGGTTTGCAGAAACCAATATGTCCACTCCATCACTTTCTATTGGTGGATGAAAACAACATTAGGTCATGTCATCAAGGAAAAATAGGAGGCTTGTAATTAAATCGTTGTTCATCTCAACTATATCCAATACGTCCAAGAGCATATACGCTCTTGTATCATTAGCTTGGAAGCTTAGTTGGTAGATAGCGGGAGACAATACCCATCAAGACCAAGCACACAAGATCTTGCCCCTAGTAATTCTTTTGAGGAATGATGAACTTCCAGGTTCATTTTAATTTTATGTTTATGGTTTATGAATTTATTTGACTGTTTTTTTATGTTTTACAACTATGGTCCATCTATTAGATCGAACTAATATTTTGTAACCTCCAGGAGAACTCTGCCAAACAACTCTCATGGCCTAGTGATAGTCATGTCATAGTTTTGACTTTGTTTATTTTGATAGAAGGAAGAACGTTTCAATATATTCACTATCATTGTTATGGTTTCTCTTGTGACAGGCCACGATAGTAATACTTTTATTTTTGTATGACATAGTTATGATTTAATGAATGCGAAAAAATTAACAAAAATAAATAAAAAATTGAAAACAATTTTAACAAATAAATTGAAACTTCCAAAGTATTATCTCATGACTTTTTGATGGTAAACCCCTGAAATAATGGTCCTAACTAGAAATCCTAATTCAAGGGAATCTAGAGAGTAGAACCCATGACCTTTCCAACTTTGGGGGAGAGATAAGAGGTCTTACATCTAGCTCATCATCACTTGAGTTAACCCTCAAGAATATATTAACCATAAATCCAATCTCTTTTTCTTTTTCTTATTTTATAATTGAAAACAAAAAGCCATTTTATAAAATTTCATATAAGAAAAA
This sequence comes from Pinus tabuliformis, assembly GCA_031772625.1. NCBI lineage: Eukaryota > Viridiplantae > Streptophyta > Pinopsida > Pinales > Pinaceae > Pinus > Pinus tabuliformis. Next base: position 755,186,634 of record CM062815.1, on the reverse strand, counting down.
GTAGTCATTGGTTTCATTTATGATCCCAAAGGAAAATTTGTAGCTACCTATGAATAGGGTCTCGAACAAGCCATTCATAATTGAAGGGAAGTGTATGCTCTTTAGTAAAGCACACTCATAGCTAACAAAACAAAGATCAAAGAATTGATGGTTAGTATAGTCTCTCCATCATATAGAAATCTTTTAGTCTAAATAGCCCATATTATAAAGGAGATAAGCTTCATCTCTAACATTTATTTGTACAATGTGAAAAGAAGCTTGAACATGGTTGCGGATAAATAGGCCAATAGAGCCTCAAAACTCAATCATGAGGCCATTATTAAAAATGGGGGATACCATATTAGCTTTTAATACTTTAAGTGGAATATAAGGTCAGTACAATTATTGGTAGAAATAAACCCTCACATGAATATGCAGACATCACATCAGTCCATTAGCATTTTCAATGACAATATGGGATCAACATTTGGTGCCAATGCCATGTACACAATAAGTGTCACACCAAGTGATGAAGATTAAGATTTCAAGTCTAAGAGTTATTGTGGGATAATGTGAAATCTAGTTAAGAGAATTCAATACACAAGGAACTTGGTCTTGGTAATGGCCAATTCCTTGGTAAGTGCACCCTCTATCTTTGGATTTCTTATTGACTCAATTTTAAATTTAATGGTTAACATTCACCATTGGGAAAGTAATTTCATGGTTAAACCTAGAGACTAAGGACAATGGTTTATCATTGTTTTTCTTCTCATGAGGAATTTTGTTTCATCTTCCTTTGGCTTGATTCTCAATATGTATAAGATCATTTATCGGTTTGGTCCATTGGGAATCTATGGTTCTATCAATCTGAGCTTTGGGTTTTCTTTCAGAACGTCAATTTGTTTCCAAAGTAATTTGGCTAGTTAGAGTTTTAATTGTGAGGATGTGGGCTCAACTCTTGATTGGGAATTTTATGTGGGCAAATATCCTCCTTGGCTCAAGAATCTTTTATTTAATTCCTATGTTATCTCACTTTTTATTTGATGATCTAACACCTAGGTTAGTTTTCCATGGCTTGGTATTCATTGAAGTCCACAACCCACATTTTGGGTTTCCTTTAGTCTTTGAGATTCTTAGATACTAGAAGGCATTCTAGTCACGTAGAGGTTTATTTTTTTAATAAACTTCATTCTTGGTCTAGTCAAGCTTGCAAAGAGTGAAAAAATGAATGGCATAGACATCTAGAAACACAAGAGAGTCCTGCAAAGGAGTGAAGAAATCATTCATGCCAATAAAAGTACATTGCTCTTTGTTACAATGAAGCCACGATAAATTGAACATCATTATGTCTCCCAACATGCTAACATTACGAGTCTTTTGGCCCATTAGAATCAACACACTTAAGGTTGATTGCAATACATTACACAATTTGGCTATGTCTAACCTTCAAATGGAATCCTTGCTAGCAACATCTAATAATAGGACATCAAATATCTATGTTCAAGCTAAAGGTAAGAGGGTGAAATAGTTCTATAGTTAAAGGAGTCAATAGAAATATAACAACAAAATTCACCACCTTCAGATGTCATCTAGGAGGAATCCAACAACAATCAAGATTATCATTAATTTATTTGTCCCTTATGTTTTCTAGAGCCATTAGGTTATTAGGAGTTTTGTCCAATCATATAACAAGAAAGAACATATATGTCATGTTGTCTATTGTAAAATAATTCATGCAAGAGTAGTGAACTATTTATTTTCTCTTTTTAAAAAACTTACAAATCCATATACATGCTGCTAAGGGAGGCAAGTATTCTCCAGGAATTACACACTTTATGGCAAAGAAAGTTTATTTTCATCACAATCATGAATTAGAAATCATGCATGTTCTATAATCAATATAACGCAACAAGATTCAAAGGTTTCAAAGCAAGGGTATATTCATTAAATCATGACGAATTAAATGTATTTACGTTTGAATTATATTCTATATTATCAAACTTATGCTTGTTATTTAACTAGATCTAACAACTTTCATATTTAAGTTACTAAATTTGCTGAGCTCATATTGTTATTGTTGTTGAACATGCAGCATAATGGATTTAGTAATGCAGATGTTGAAAAGCTTGAACATGAAACTCTTCTACATCATTTGACATGTACCTTGTGGGTAGAAGCAAGGGTAGTAAATGGAACACTTGAACTATTCAAAACATTTGTCATTGGCTTAGATCAAAACCTCCTCAACTCCTAATGCATACCGTTGTTTCTTTTGATAATTTTACATTGGTGCAACATGGGACATGAAAAATCTTCAACCTATAACTCATAATGCATACCATTATTTCTTTTGGTAATTTTACATTGGTGCAACAAGGGACATGAAAAATCCAAGTGTTGTACGAGTAACACTTATTGTCGGAGGAAATCATAAACAAATCCCATTGTGTATGGCTGGGGCTTAATCATGAGGTTTGGTATTAGAAAGAACAACAACTAATATTATGTGTATGGCTGGGGCTTTCACTATACATCAATCATGAGGTTTGATATTAGAAAGAACAGCAACTAATATTAGTACTACACAGAGAAAAGGTTTAACACACTCACAAAAGTCAAGGGTTAAATTAATAAATGGTTTAAGGATGTCGTCAACATATACATTTGAAAGTTATACAAAAATGAACCAAAGTGCATATGCTACAATTATGAAGAAAGAAGAATAACCATTAAAATCCATCACTTTGTAATTGTCACAGTTATTATACAATCAAGTCAATTAACTATTGTTTTGTATTAGTATCATTTATTTCTGTCATTCCTTCTTATTGCAATCATATCATCAATATATCCTTATTATAATTATATGACACTGAAATATTTATTATGCAATGCAATGTCACAGCTCTTGCAACATTCTGGTAATAATTATGTGGTAATAGGTATTCTGGTTGGGAATTAATACCATAACAACCAGAAATAAAGAAACCTCAGCCAATACTGGGATTTGCATAACTTGCAAAGGTGTATGGTGAACAATTAAACTATATTTATTATCCCTCACATATATTTAACTGTCAATCGCACAGGTGGTTTTGGATAGATTGAGCAGGCATCTCGATGTTTCCCGGCTTTGTGAATCACGTGGTTTTGGTGTCAATCTCACAGTGGTTTTGGATAGATTGAGCAGGCATCTCGATGTTTCCCTGCTTTGTGAATCACGTGGTTTTGGTGTCAATCTCACAGGTGGTTTTGGATAGATTGAGCAGGCATCTCGATGTTTCCCTGCTTTGTGAATCACGTGGTTTTGGGTGGATAGGGCAGACATGTCGATGTTTCCGTGCTTCATAAATCCCATGGTTTTGAGTTGATAGGGGTTCCAAATTCATTAGTTTGCAGGATATGGAAATTTTGAATGACTATCATTGGGTAGCTCATTGTGAAACAAAATCAACCATAAGTATTATTATTGGGTAGCTAATACTCGTTCTTCTACAGACCCTCTCAGGCTCACTGTTAATTTTTTTTAAATACCGTGTATAATTTTTTAAACATTTTACTAATTTATTTTGATTGTAAATTTTGTGAATATTTAGAATTTGAATAGAAACGAAATCAAATAATTATACTTAGCAACGAATATTAAACTGGCCCATCTTCTTCACATCCTGAATATTCCTGAAATCTAGGATAAAAATAAGAATACCACTCAAAACATAGGCTCAATTGTGCTACGATAATCCTTCATCCCTGGATCTGGCTTCTGCTCCTCTTTTGCTTGATAAATCAAGATTTTGATTAAGATTTTGTGAGCTGCTGACACAGACCTTGTGACAACGTAAATTTAGTGCTGGAGCAGACATGATTTTGGGGCAGGCTGAGGACTGCAGTTTATTTTCAAAAAGCATGTTTCGATGTTCTGAAATATTTGTTTAGTGGTCGAATTCAGTCTAAGCAATTTAAGTAGTATGGTTTACTAACCAATTGGCTTGTTGAGATCGTACCACCAATTAGAAATGCAGGGTTCTCCGCGCAGGCTCCACCCCTTGAGGAAAGCATTACATTGTTTTTGTTTATATTTTGTAATTATGTATGGATCCTGAGCTGTATATCAATTGGGTATTGTTTTGTTTATAATTTGTAATTATGTATGGATCCTGAGTTGTATATCAATTGGATTGGGTTGGGTAGCGTAGGGTAGTGTTTAATTTTTATTAGTTTATTGGTAGAGGATTGATTATGGAGTTATTTTTAAGGGAATTAAATTATCAATTGGGTAGCGTAGGGTAGCGTAGGGTAGTGTTTACTTTTTATTAGTTTATTGGTGGAGGATTGATTATAGAGTCATTTTTAAGGGAATTAAATTATCCGAAGAGGTATTCAAATTCATTTAGTCATAATCACAATTCTGGTAACAGCTTCTCAGCAGATCATTCTTTTATGCAAGATTGAAATTGATCCCCTAAACTCAACTTAGTTCAAAAAAACACATCCATATATAATTAAAATATTCTATAATATTTTTATTTTTTTTATATATATACAAATTTAATCATCTCTATATTAACAATATGGTGAAAAAAAAATACATACATATCCAATTAAGAAATCATATAATAATAATATTTTTATATACAAATTTTTTCATCTATATATTTCCAACATGGTGAGCTCTAATTACAAATGGTTAACAGAAGTGGAGAGGTGGTTTCACGTATCCAAGAAATCCTGTAATAGCTTTTTATATACAAATTTATTCATTTATATACTAGTAATTAATTGTATTTAAAAGTGAAAAAGAGAAATTTTAAGGGCAATTAGTAGAGTGATTTGTAATTACTTGATAACTTTTTGTGATGTCTTTTTATTTATTAGTTTTATTATTTGTTATTATGTTTGTATATCATGAAACAGTTACCAAAATAAGGAGAACAAGAACACAAAATATAAGTTGTAAGCCAGGGCCAAAACTTCTCCACTTGAGACGAAAACACGCAAATCTCATCTTCCTTATAGATTCTTCAATTGACGAATTCCAAGACCTTTAGACTCAAACCAATACCCTCCAAGACCAAGACCAACCTCTCCAGATGATGTGTTATCCTATCCAGTCAAAACCACTCAAATCTCTTCTAGTAGCACAATTTCGACTTTCTGCAGTAGAATTTCGGCTTCTACTGCTGACCTGAAATTTTTGACTCTAAAACTACCACACATGCGAGCTTCAATTTTCCTTCAAAGGTTTCCTTATACCTTCACTTTCCTTTCTCTCACTTTTGGAGCTTGAGGATGACCTCTAGTGACCTTCGCTTGGTCTCTTTTCTCCAAGATCAAACTTGTAGATGAAAACCCTAGATTTGTTGCAAAAACCCTAGTGCTCCTTTGCATTTGTAAGAGAGAAATAGCCCAAACAAAAGTCTTCTTTGTCCGCTTTCTTCTTCACTACCTTCTTCTTCCTCCTTCGCTAGAATGAGTGATGGATGAATGTCCTTCAAGGAGGTCGAGTATCCTCCTTTATATAGGTTATTCAAGGTGGATGTGGCTCTTCCTTTTACACTGACTTTCTAGCTGCTAAGCCAACTTGGTCTTCGAGGGTATTTTGACACTTTTAAAGACAAAAATAATTTTCTTGATAAGTTACCTTGTGCCCGATGGGGTCTTCAACTTATGACAATGACTCTTTTGACTTCTTGACCTAATAAAAGCCCTAGAAGCACTCAATGGGTGCTTGACCTATAAAATAAAAGGCCTTGGGCATGAAATCCATGTTCCAAAAACAATAATAATAATTTTTTTTCATTTTATAATTTATAAGAATCAAAAGAACATTTCATATTTATGAAGACCAAACCTAGTTACACATTTTTCAACACTTCCTCTTAACTAGGGAGGTATTCATAAATGGTACATGGACATTCTAAATCTGAAGATATCTCATAAGAGGAGTCGGATTAGTAATCCATCTATTTAGCATCATATCATACAACTTTGTCATATATCAAGGCCTTGACTAACAACTCTATCTCTCAACAAGATCAGAGCACAATGTTGGCAAGACCAATGATTTATAGACACCATCATCATTATCTCACTCAAGGTACATACTCCACCCAGGTGTTCACATAATATGACCTTCCTTGGACTATTCTTATCTTAGATAGTTAGTCTTCAAAGAATATTGGTCCACGAATACTCTTATCTTGGATTCCCTACCACATCCTCAAAGAGTATCATATGTGAGATGTTTACCCAATTCTCCATTATGTCTTCCTAAGATAATACAAGAATGATGTGTGTCTCTCTCTCTCTTGTTGGAAATAATGAGAGGAGGGGGGGGGGGGTGGTGAATCAATATTTCTTTTTCTGACTATTGTTTTATCAGTTAAAACATTTCTATTTAGAACATAAGATGAACAACAAGAATAAATATTTTTATTAATATATTCTTTGTAGTAAAATAGATACAGTATATAAGTGGTTGTAATCAGTTGCAAAGCACCAACTTGGGCTTTTGTGAGGCTCCAACCTCTAGAGCTCCAACTCTGTTTTGCCAAGGCAACAATCTTGGACTTAGTAGCATCAACCCTCAAGGACTTCAATCCTTTCCTGTTCCTGAGACACCAATCCCAAAGACACCTATCCTTCCTACTTTTGAGGCATCAACCCCAAGGACTCCAATCCTTCTTACATCTAACGCACCAACCTAAAGGACTCCAATCCTTCTTGCTTCTGAGGCACCAACCCCAATGGTTTTGACCTAATCTTGTCAAGGCACGTTTGATAGTAATGTTATGTTCTCATAACTCTTCATTACTGAGTTCTGTCTGTTTACAGCTTCACTGTAGTCTCCATACTACAACATCAATGACAACTAATCTTCTCATGAAGGAGTCTTTACAACTCTTCATATTGCCCACACAGAGTCTCCAATAGCTTTCATGACCTCTGATAATGTCTCCACACAACTTTAGTGAGTCCACTGTTAGTTGCACTAAGATCTACATAAGACCCAGCTTTCTATTCGAGCATATGTTCTTATTGCCACAGTGAATGCTTCAGCATGACTGTTTCTCTGTTGGCTACTTCTGCCCTTTAACTATCTCCTGTCCTGTTGGTCCTTCGGCCCTTTTTCTGTTCTTTTGGACCCTCTCACTGCCTCTATTTCCTCCAACTGTATCAACAATGTTCAACACCTCTATTGTTCTCTATTTTTTTCTATTGTATACATTCCTGATACCTCTTCTTGTCAGTTTCCTCCAGTTTGCTAGCCTCTTTGGCTTCCTCCTCGGTCTCTGTAGTTTCCTCTGCATTGCTTAATCCTTTGGCTTCCCTCCTTGGGTGTTGTAGTTTCCTCTGCCTATTCAAATTCGCCACTACTTCACAGACACGTTAATACAAAAGAGTCAGGTATATTATAGGGGAAATGATGCTTATTAATAGATATTAGAGAGAGCCCCTTTTTCAATGATAATAGGCATACATAAAGACAATTTTGTTTAACGGTCATGCCACGTCCCAATCACAATTGAAATTGGCTTTAGTTCAACCTCTTGAACTATCGGGAGCATTCCTTAGTGTATTTTTGCCTCCAAACCCCGTGCAGGGAAAATATTCAAATACACAGTGAATATGAGAAAAACAGGTGAAAACATTACAGGGCGGACTTCAAGAATTACTACACCCATATCTATACTATATTGGGTCCGTAGTGTAATCGCAATCGGTGCTTGTAGGAGGATAGGCCTTTGTGTATCATTTCAATGGGTAGATGCAATACATTATTAACCCATAGCACAATGTTGCAGCGGGTCCGCGTATATATGTATCGCAATTGGGGGTTGCCCTTGGCGGACGTCCGATGCAATATGGCTAATCACTATCGGCGATTGCAATGGGCTGCTTAACACTTTATAATTCTTGCTCCCAAAGTGTTGATGCGATATATGTAGGCAATCGCAAATCGCAAAGGTTATAGCTATGTGATAATATGTGTCGAACCCGATAAGACTCAACACCCCGTGCATAAAGTTTCAAGTCTGCTTTCTCGAATTTGCTAAGTGTTTAGCGTGATTTCTCTGTGTAAATGGCATTCAGCAATAAACAAGTAAAAACACAGGGGTGATGTTATACAGGTTCTACGGACCCGATAGTGTTAAAAATTTCGCCTATAATAATTTCCAATAGACCTATGATTTCCGCCTCCGATATATATATATATATATATATATATATATATATATATATATATATATATATATATGAGTTTTGGCCTCTGATAATGTATGTAGCTTATATATATGTGTTTTCACCTCCAGTAGTGTATTGCATGCATATAAATAAGTTTTTGTTGCCAATAGTGTATATAGCCTACATACATGATTTCTGCCTCTTTTAGTGTAAATGTATATATATCAGTATTCTGCCTCCGATAGTATATCTGCATACATATATGTTATATGCCCCCGATAGCTCCCGATAGTGTATTCTTTGGCATTCTTTGCCATACTTTGCTCCTTTCAACTCTTCTGTATATATGTATTCTGCTCTTCTTTGGTTGGCATACATTATTCCTGATAATACTCCTCTTGAGCTCTGATAGCTCTATTTTCTCCTCCAATGGCTTTGTTTGCTCTTTGCTCCTCCGATATGCTCTCTGATAGCTCTGTTTTTCTCTCTGCTTCCTCCGATAGCTCTATCTACTCCTTTTGCTCCTCTGTTTTCTCTGTTTGATCCTCTTGCTCCAATGTGGCTTGGCAATGTCTTTTAAAGACCTCCTCTGATGCCTTCATACATTGATGAATTATGCCTTTTCCGATATGCCTCTCTTGCTCTGATATTCTACAATAGCTTTGATATTCCTCCTTTGTTAACTCCTCTGTTAACAAACTCTTGCTTATGGCTTGGCTATCTTGATGGCCTTGCTCCAGTCTCTTCATGGATCTGCTTTGCTTCCCCTTGGCTTCATATCATCATCTAGTATCTAGAATATTGCCATATTGACATCAATGACAACCTAGGTCAACAATCTCCTCCTTTGTTATTGATGGAAATATTCTTCTTCTCTCCCCCTTTGACATCAATGGCAAAAGAGTGCCCTGGGACTCCCCTATCAAACTGCTTATGTTCTTCATGAATGGTAGATTTTCATGGGTCTGTGACTCCCCCTGTCATAGTGCTCTTCTTGTTTTTACTCAAGATAGAAGGATTGATGCTTTATCATCAATTGGCACATTATTCCCTCTTCATGTCTCAGAACTACTTTATCATGGCTTCAACAATGCTTAAAGATGCTCTAGTTCAATGCTTTCAATCAGATTGCAAATAGCCATACACCAAGTGTCCAAGTCCAGGTTTTTATGCTTCAATCCATATTGTTGTCTCCACAGGCAAAATTGAGAGGCCTTCATAGTCCAAATATAAAAAAAATGCCACTGAGATTGTCTTTCTTCCTATCTTTCTTCAGATCTGAGTTCCTTTGTGTCTCTGTGCTTCTCCTTAAGTCACTGCCATCTAGTATTGAATCATCATTGCATTTGGATGAAATGGTGAGGGGTTGTGCCTTACTGTTGCTATGTTTTCTAAGTGATCTGTATCAGCTTACGTTATATTTGACTGCCCAACATTCTTCTTTCTGTGAACCATATTTTCCTTGTGTTCTTGTACATATCTCTGCAAGTTATTTCTACTAGCAGATTTGGATATCCAATATGTGGCTATCTTTTAAAATCATTCTGTTGATTTGTATCTTTTTGCAATGCTTCAGTTTTGTTATATGTTTCCAGCTGCTCTTACTTCAAACTCCATTCCAGATGTATCTATTTTTTTTTAATATTTCCTCTATTAGTTTCCAGAATTTATCTGTTCTCACATTAAATCCCTGAGTCAAGACATAAACTTCTGTGATAACAACACCATAGTTGTTTGCCCTATTTCTTTAGTATTAGATGACATTCTCTGTTGTTCCAAATACTACTTAGAGATTAAGTGGAAAGCATCTTTAACAACAGTCCAAAGAATGGTTACAGAATCATGTTCTTCAATGGAGTATTCCTGAGAAATGATCTTCATCAAAGAATGATTGTTAATATAGCTCAACAAGGATTTCATCAGGACCCTTTTCACTAATAGCTTCTGCAATAATGATCAAGAATCACAGGCTCCCCCTAACTGTATGCATCATCTCTTTTGGCAGAGTCTTCCCATCTAATGCTTAGATTGTCAAAATTCAGGCCAATGACATATGCTGTTGGCTGGAGAGCTCAAGGGAATTTCGGATTGTATTTGCTTTCTTCTCCATACTTGTGTAACTTTCTTCTTTTGCATGGTTCTAGCTTGTGTAAGAGCCCAAGTTAAGTTACAATCATGTGCCATATGACCAATGTTATGACACTTGAAGCATTCTACATTGTTCATGAATAAGAATTCATGATTTCTTCCTGCAAAATTGTTTCTTGGAGATTGTTGGGCACTATAATATCTATCTCTATGAGATGGTTTGGGACCATAACATCTATCTTTATGATATGCTTTACAGTCTTTTTCCATGTGACCAAAGCTTGTATAAGAATAACAATAACCAAAAAATGAACTTTGGTACTTAGGAGATGGAGATTTCCTTGATTACTTCTGAAGCCTTTTTGCCTTGAGACCCTCTGATGATAACCATTGCCTCTCGCATCCTTGAAAACATCTACATTTCTTCTTGGAGTAGGATTTCTTCTTGTAGCAGGGTTTCTTCTTGGAGCAGTATTTCTTCTATTGTAGCCTTGATTTTTCTCCTTGCCTCTGCTGGAACTTGGAGCATCACCATTTCTTTTTGGCTTCTTCACATCCCTTTTGTTTGAAGCATTATCATTCTTGTTTGAGGATTCACCTACATACCCGAGACCTAATTTATCAAATGGACATATGTGATAGCTAAGCATGTCATCTAAGGCTTGAGAGCTCTTCAAGATTTTGTTCATCCCTTCAACCTTTGTTCTAAGGAAGACAATCTCTTCTTCAAATTTTTCACACTCATTATTCTTCTTACCAAGTTGTTTCTCAGTTTCTTCCTTGATACTAGTAGCTTCATCTACTTCTATTTTAAGGGAGATGATATTTGACTTCATTTTGAAGATTTCTTCATTCTTTTCTTTCAGTTGACAAATTATGGTGTTTCTTTCCTTTCCTGCTTCATCAACCTATCCTTCTATGACTTCCAATGCTTCCATGGTCTTTTCAACTCCTTGTGCTTGTTTCCTTGCTTCTTGTAGTTGAGACTTGAGAGAGGAGACCTCTACCTTGTATTGACTAGTCTCTTCTTCAAGTTTGTTCAAACTCTTGTGCCTCTATTCAAGCTGACTTGAAAAGGTATCTTCCTGATTCTTTGCTTTATTCAATTGATTTTTCATGGATATGACTTCTTCATGATGCTTTCTTTTGCTTTGATGAAATTCCTTCTTAAGCTTGGCAAGCTCTTCATCCCTTTCTTGTACTTGAAGCTTGATGAGGTTAAATTTCTTCCTTGTTTGATCCTGGTCACCAACTAGTGCTATCTTCTTAAGTTCCTCATTAAATCCCTTTTTCAAATTGTTAATCTCTTCCATGGCAGTCATAAGTTGAGCGAGGAGTTCTTCTACAAAATATTTTTCATTCTCTTCATCTTCTAGGTCTACTTTAGCCTTGATGTCATCATTCTCATGTTCAGCTTCTATGATGGGTTCTGGATTTCCTTCTAGATTTCCATCATCTTCTTCACTAATGGTCATGGTCAATGATCCTTTTGATTGAAGGTCATGAATTTTGTCCCATATACCCTTTGTTGACGAATATTTTCCTAGATTGTTCTTTATAGAATCAGGTAGCCCATTCAAGATTGCCTTCATTGCTTTTGCATTGTAATCCTTGGATTGATCTCCATCCATCCTGCTATCACCAATCATTGATTTCTAGATTTCAGTGCCTTGAGTCTGTAAGAAATTCCTCATTCCCGCTTCCCATATATTAAAGTTCCCATTGAGTCTTGGAGCCTCCTCAAATTGATTGTCTTCTATTTTAGTAGTAGAGGGAGTCACATCCTTAGGAGGATTGGAGAATTTCTTCCTTGACTTCACCATTTGTGTTCTAAAGATCAACCTTCAAGTAGTTAGGCCTTGAATGCAGGTACTGGCTCTGATACCAATTGTTGGAAATACTGAGAGGGAGGGTGAATCAATATTTCTTTTTCCGACTATTGTTTTAACAGTTAAAACATTTCTATTCAGAACACAAGATGAACAACAAGAATAAATTCTTTTATTAATATATTCTTTGCAGTAAAATAGATATAATATATAAGTGGTTTCAATCAATTTCCAAGCACCAAATTGGGCTTTTGTGAGGCTCCAACCTCCAGAGCTCCAACATTGTTTTGCCAAGGCAACAATCTTAGACTTAGTAGCACCAACCCCCAAGGACTTCAATCCTTTCTAGTTCCTAAGACCCCAGTCCCAAAGACACCTATCCTTCCTACTTCTGAGGCATCAACCCCAAGGACTCCAATCCTTCTTAATTCTGAGGTACCGGCCCCAAGGACTCTAATCCTTCTTGCTTCTAAGGCACCAGACCCAAGGGTTCTGACCCAATCTTGTCAAGGCACTTTTGATAGTAATGTTTTGTTCGCAGAACTCTTCATTACTGAGTTCTGTCTATTTACAGCTTCACTGTAGTCTCCATACTACAACATCAATGACAACTAGTGTTCTCATGAAGGAGTCTTTACAACTCTTCATACTGCCCACACAGAGTCTCCAATAGCCTTCATGACCTCTCATAATGTCTCCACACAGATTTAGTGTGTCCACTATTAGCTGCACTAAGCTATGCATAAGAGCCAGCTTTCTGTTCGAGCATATGTTCTTATTGTCACAGTGAATGCTTCAGCATGACTGTTTCTCTGCTGGCTACTTTTTTCCTTCGACTATCTCCTGTCCTGTTGGTCCTTCAGCCCTTTTTTTGTTCTGCTAGACCATCTCGTTGCCTCTGTTTCCTCCAATAGTATCAACAGCGTTCAACACCTCTATTGTTTTATGTTTTTTTCTATTGTATAGATTTCTGATACTTCTTCTTGTCAGTTTCCTCTTTTTCGCTAGCTCTTTGGCTTCCTCCTCGATCTCTATAGTTTCCTCTGCATCGCTTAATCCTTTGGCTTCCCTCCTTAGGTGTTGTAGTTTCCTCTGCCTATTCAGATTAGCCACTGCTTCAAGGACACGTTAATACAGAAGAACCAGGTGTATTACATAGGAAATGATACTTATTAACAGATATCAGAGAGAGCCCCTTTTTACAATGATAATAGGCATACACAAAGACAGTTTTGTTTAACGGCCATGCCATGTCCCAATCGCAATCGCAATTGGCTTTAGTTCAGCCTCCTGAACTATCGGGAGCATTCCTTAGTGTATTCTTGCCTCCAAACCCTATGAAGGACAAATATTCAAATACACAGGAAATATGAGAAAAATAGGTGAAAACGTTACAGGGTTGACTTCAAGAATTATTACACCCGCATCTATAATGTATCAATTCCGCATTGTAATCACAATCGGCGCTTGTAGGAGGACAGCCCCTTGTGTATCATTGCGATGGGTGGATGCGATAAATTATTAACCCATGGCACAATATTACAGCGGGTCCGCATATATATGTATCACAATCGGGGGTTGCCCTTGGAAAAGGTCCGATGCGATATTGCTAATCACTATCGGCGATTGCAATGGGCCACTTAACACTTTATAACTCCTACTCCCAAAGTGCCGATGTGATATATGTCAGCAATCGCAAATCGCAAAGGTTATAGCGATGCGATAATATGTGCTGGACCTGATAAGACTCAACACTCCCGTGCATAAAGTTTCAAGTCCGCTTTCTCGAATCCACTAAGTGTTTAGCGTTATTTCTATGTGTAAATGGCATTCGACGATAAAGAAGTAAATACATAGGGGTGATGCTATATGGGTTCTATGGACCCGATAGCGTTAAAACTTCTGCCTATAATAATTTCCAATAGATCTATGATTTCCACCTCCGATAGTGTAAATGCATATATATATATATATATATATATATATATATATATATATATATATATATATCCCCAGATGCGGGTGACATTTGAGACGGGACAGGAGTGGGCGGCTGGCCACATGCCGCCCCTCAGCCATCACGTGGCACCCACAGTGAATATCTGGAAAGGACGGGGGACGTTTAAGGCGAGGAGACCTGGAACAGTTATTGCCCGGAGAGCGTATTCGACCCAGCGTAAGGCAGCAGTAATGGCGGATAGGATCCCGAGCAGGGTAGGTGAGGAAGCTGAGAATAAAACAGGGAATGAGCAGGGAATGTTGGCAATTATGCAGTTGGCGGGCCTTTCGATCGCTGTTGAGATCCCTTCTCAGGTGAACGGGTTCATCACACGGTCGGCTCTGGTTTCAGAAAGCCTGGTTCATCTTGTGGTTTGCAGGATTTCTCATCCCTCAATGGTGAGACCTCGACAGCGTATGCTTAGCCGTCGAGGCTCTTCCAGAGGAGGGGGCTCACGCAGGCCTGAAGGGGACCGTGCTGGTCATTGTTGCCACTGCAATCTTGCCAGATCCACTGGAGCCACCCCCTTACATTCCAGTCAATTCATGGATGCAGGGGCTTCAGGCTCGACCACCCTGCCAGCCTTTGGCTCCACTATCTTCAATTTCACCAGCTCGACAAACAACCCAAGGATTAGCGTGCATGTTTCTGTTCTGTTTATTGAGAATGATCCAGATGATGACGACCCCATGAATGTTCAGGGGCAAAGGATGCAAGTCAACCCAGTGGAAGCAGAGCAGGCTCCTGAAGCGGATGTGGAGCGGGAAGCAAAGATTCCAGCCACCGACCCGAAAATTTCCAAGCATGCTCAGAGTGTTCCAAAAGCGGGCATCGGGGAAGAGGTAGCGACCTCTCTACCTGACGCTGAGCCGGACTACTATGGGTGGTGCCCAATTGTGGAAGAGCAACCGGACGAATGATGGCGCCCGCGCTCAAGGTTTGCCTGGTCGCTCAAATTGCAGTTTTAGTCTTTGGCGTTTTCTGTTTTGTTATCTATGTCATGCAATTTTTGTTAGTGATTTGGGCAAGAGCAGACTCCCCTGCGTGGGAGGTAATGGTTGGAACCCCTTTTTTGTGTCCGTTGCCCCTGCGAGGGCCTAAGTCTATGGTCAGCGACAGTC
Source organism: Pinus tabuliformis (assembly GCA_031772625.1). NCBI lineage: Eukaryota > Viridiplantae > Streptophyta > Pinopsida > Pinales > Pinaceae > Pinus > Pinus tabuliformis. The sequence continues at coordinate 755,171,431 of CM062815.1, read as the reverse complement.
AGTCTCAGTCTCGGTCTCAGTCGGGTGCCCCTGCGAGGGCGAAAGTATGTTTTGGTGTCTGATGCATTATCGGCTCTTGGGTGTAATGCCCAGAGCCTGTCTCATACTGGTATTGCCTTGATGTATTTCTGAACTTTGTATATATTTTAATAGATTAGTTTTTTCACCGAGATATATAATATATATATATATATATATATATATATATATATATATATATATATATATATATGAGTTTTGGCCTTCGATAATGTATATAGCTTTTATATATGTGTTTGTGCCTCCAGTAGTGTATTGCATGCATAGAAATAAGTTTTTGTCACCGAAGTGTATATAGCCTACATACATGATTTTTGCCTCTTTTAGTGTAAATGTGTGTGTGTGTGTGTATATATATATATATATATATATATATATATATATATATAGATATGAGTCTTCTGCCTCCGATAGTATATCTGCATACATATATGTTATATGCTCCCGATAGCTCCCGATAGTGTATTCTTTGGCATTCTTTGCCATACTTTGCTCCTTTCAACTCTTCTAAATATATGTATTCCGCTCTTCTTTGGCTGGCATACATTATTCCTGATAATACTCCTCCTGATAAGACTCTTGAGCCCCAACAGCTCTGTTTTCTCCTCTGATGGCTCTGTCTGCTCTTTGCTCCTCCGATATGCTCTCTGATAGCTCTGTTTTTCTCTCTGCTTCCTCCGATAGCTCTGTTTGCTCCATTTTCTCCTCTATTTTCTTTGTTTGCTCCTCTTGCTCCAATGTGGCTTGGCAATGTCATTCAAAGACCTCCTCTAATGCCTTAATACCTTGATGACTTCTTCCTTTTCCAATATTCCTCTCTTGCTCTCATATTATGTAATAGCTTTGATATGCCTCCTTTGTTAACTCCTCTATTAACAGACTCTTTCTTATGGCTTGGATCTCTTGATGGCCTTGCTCCAATCTCTTCATGGATCTGCTCCGCTTCCCCTTGGCTTCATATCATCATCTAGTATCTATAATATTTCCATATTGACATCAATGACAACCTAGGTCAACATCTCTCTCAACCAGGTAGGATACATCAACCAAACCAAGCTTGTCTCTCAAATATACAAGCTTCTTGTTAAGAAGATATTTTTTCAATATGTCAGCTACCTTTTAATTGATGGAGATATATTGTAGTTGCAACACACCATCTTGTACTAGCTTCCTAATATAGTGATATTTCTTGTTGATATGCTTTGCCTTTCCATGAAATACTGGGTCTCCAGACAATCGTATACAACTGGTGTTATCACAATGTATCACTGTAGGGTCCATCGATCCTTCGAACAGGTCAGATAGACTTTGACCAATTAGGCCTTTTTCTATATTTGGGGATAGCCATAGGTTGTATAGGTTCACTAGGACTTTCATATTCATGCTTTGATTCCTCGTCCCCCCTAGTAATTTCTTCTTCAAATACAAGAAGTTCTTCATTATCAAAGTCCATAGGGAGATCTTTTGTTTTCTTGAATGCAATGCTTTCATCAAATATCACATCTCAGTTGACTTCTATTTGGTTTCCTTCCTTTATGTAGATCATATAGACCTTAGAAGAGTTATTCTAGCCAACAAATGTTCCTTTCATGCCTGAAAGATCCAACTCCTTTCTTTTGTCCTTTGGTATGTGAATATATACAAGGCAACCAAAGATTCAGAGATGATCCAGAGTTGATTTCTTCCGAGTGAATACTTCTTCAAGAGTTCTGTTATTTGGTACCTGTGGGGACTTGGATTTTGAATATAGTTGTCTTCGTAGCTTCTCCCCACAGATATTTTGGTAGATCTTGATCATGTAACATTGGTATTACACTTCCATCAATGGATTAGTTCTTTCTTTCTGCAGCTCCATTTTGTTAGGGATTATATGGAACTATCAACTCCCTCTTAATCCCAGACTCCTACATAAAGTGATGATTTCCTTATATGTATATTCTTCTCCATTATCTGATCTTAATACGTTGATTTTTCTTTTTGTAAGGTTCTCCACTTCAACTTTGAATTCTTGAAAATCCATGGATTTCATCAAGTAAACCCAAGTTTTTATTGAATGATCATCTATGAATGTGACATAATATAGATGACCTCCAAGTGATTTAGTCATAGCACCATAGAAATATGGATGAATAAGATCCAATATTTATTTTCACTGTGAAACACTACTTCCAAATGGTCTCTTTGTGTTCTTAACCAATGCACATCCTTTTCATACCCCTTCATTATCCTCTTTTACTTCGGGGATTACATCTGTGATAGAACTTGGAGTTGGAAGGATTTTGAAATGAAGATGACTAAATCCTCTATGTTAGATTTTGCATGGGATAATTTCAATTTGAACCAAGACTTGAGAAAGAGGAGATATCAACCTGTAAAGTCTTCCTTCACATATACAAATGCTTGAGTAGTCTTCTTCGTCCTCTTCCTTCTGCTTTTCCTTCTTCGATAGAATGAGTAATGGATGAATGTCCTTCAACGAGGTCGAGTTTCCTCCTTTATTTAGGCTCTTCAAGGTGGACGTGGCTCTTCCTTTTAGGTTGACTTTCCAACTGTTAGACCAACTTGGTATTGGAGGATATTTTGACACTTTTAAAGACAAAAATGACTTTCTTTATAAGTTACAATGTGCTGGATGGGGTATTTAACTTATGACAGTGACTCTTTTGAATTCTTGACCTAGGACAAACTCTAGAAGCACTCAATGGGTGCTTGAACTATAAAATAAAATACCTTGGGCATAGAACCCATGCTATCAGGTAAACTTGACTCGGGATAGAGTCAAAGTTGACCAGGTTAAATAGTGATGGTTTTGGGGCACATGGTATTGTGCACCCATAGTATTTTGCCCATGGTATTATATGTAATGGAGCTTATAAAAGGATGGAAGGACTTCATTGTAATGTAGGCCTAGAGGTGAGCAGTGAAGGCTCACTTGGTCGGAATGGCTAGGGTTTTGGCCAATGCTAATGTGATATCATTAGGTTGGGTTTTTCCCCGGATTTGGGGTTTTCCCGAATAAACATGTGTGTTTATGTGTTTATGGTTGTTGCTGGTTATTTTTATATTTATTCCTTTCGGTAATTATTTATGTTGTACAGTCAATTTCTTAACAATTGGTATCAGAGCCAGATATTGGCTTCAAAGGGATTCTTTGATTCCAGGGGTTTATAGGACCTGATGAGATCAATGCAGCCTTTTATAGATCTGGGTCTGGAAAATAATGGTACAAGATTTGTGTATCAAAGTATTGTATAAATATATATATCTGAAGAAGGCGGATTTGGTCAGATGTGATCCAGAAAAGGGTTGCTGGTGCCGTGGCTATGTTTTTGGTTTTTCCTATATCTTCACGTCTCCTCACGCACTCAAGATTTAGGTAAATTACTCCGGTTGTCAGATGTCATTACAGCCCCTGTCGATGGTGGATGTCTTGGAGGAGGAGATGAAGGTGAGGAAGCCTTCTATGGGGTTTATTAGGGATGCCAGGGTTGTTGTGCAACAGATTCTCAAGGAGGCTAAGAGATCGAACCCTTCGTGCCCATTTGGTCTCGCCCCGGTTCAATTCTGGAGCTCTGTGCTGTGGAGTCGGATGTTTGAATTGCAGTTTCGTTGCTCTGGGAGGCGCAGAGGCTGTTGATCATTGTGGGTAAGGGTGCTGCCTATGCTCGGGTAAAAGGGGCTTTGTCGGACCTGGTTCGTCTTGGCGGGAGTGAAATTCTTTGGGAGGAGCAGTCCTGGTCCCGAGGTTGCGGGTTCGAATTCTTTTCCCTTTTGTCACAATGGTAGATTCCTCAGTGTAGAGTGAGAGCATGTACATGTCAAAGATGGCAGAACAGGCCAAGCGGTACGACGAGATGGTGGAGTACATAGGGAAGGTGGTGAAGGCCATGGACGTCGAAGAGCTGGCGATGGAGGAGAGAAATCTGTTGTCCGTGGCGTACAAGAATGTCATTGGGTCACGTAGGGCCTCCTGGAGGATCATCTCTTCCATTGAACAGAAGGAGGAGAGCCGAGGGAACAAGGATCGCCTGCCCCTCATCAGGCAATATAGGCTCAAGGTGGAGGCCGAGCTGAGTGGCATTTGTGACAGCATCCTGGGGTTATTGGATGGCTATCTCATTCCCTCTGCTTCTTGCGGGAAGGCCAAGGTGTTTTATCTCAAGATGAAGGGAGATTACAATCGTTATCTTGCGGAGTTTAAGATCGGGGATGAGAGGAAAGAGGCAGCGGATGGCACACTGGAGGCCTATAAGAATGCACAGGGTATTTCTCTAGTTGAGCTGGCCTCAACACATCCTATAAGGTTGGGACTTTCACTCAACTTTTCTGTGTTCTACTATGAGATCATGAATATGCTAGAGAAAGCATGTGCCCTTGCTAAACAGAAAATCGGCCTATTGCAGACAAAGGTAGAAAGGCTACAAGTGGTTTATGATACCCTGAGTTTGAAGATGCGCAGAGTTATATCTCTCCTCAAAGGAGGAATTAGTAGTTTGATAGAAGTTTTTGAGCAAATAAAATTGAGAGAGGATGGGTCAGAATAGCAGCAGAATAAAAAATAAAAATAAAAAATTAATGAAGTCAAAATTATTGCATGTAAATGGGCATACTACTGTAAGACCTGGTAAGGCATGTGTACCCTTGGGTAATCACTAGTAAAGTTTGGGCTAGAACTAGGTGATAGGGGGATGTCAGGTTAATAATACCCCAGGTAAAAACTTTGAGGGGGGTAAGGGCTAGAGTGAGAGGGGTTGTCTCACATAGCAAGTTTTCCTGGAGTTAGTCGAGGAACCCCAAGTCAAGTTTAAGGGGGGAATTGTTAGGTAAACTTGACTCGGGATAGAGTCAAAGTTGACCAGGTTAAACAATGATGGTTTTGGGGCACATGGTATTGTGCACCCATAGTATTCTTCCCATGGTATTATATGTAATGGAGCTTATAAAAGGCTGGAAGGACTTCATTGTAATGTAGGGTTGGAGGTGAGCGGTGAAGGCTCACTTGGTCGGATTGGTCAGGGTTTTGGCCAATGCTAATGAGATATCATTAGGTTGGGTTTTTCCCCAGATCTAGGGTTTTCCCGGATAAACATGTGTGTTAATGTGTTTATGGTTGTTGCTGGTTATTTTTATATTTATTCTTTTCGGTAATTATTTATGTTATACAATCAATTTCTTAACACATGCTCCAAAAACAATAATAATATTTTTTTCCATTTTATAATTTACAAGAATCAAAAGTACACTTCATATTTATGAAGACCAAACCTAGTTACACATTTTTCAACAAGATACACCGAAGGAATAGAAGATTTAGGAAGATTATCTTCGAAAAATAAATCAATATTAAAACTCTTATTTCTAACAGAATGAATATTAGATAAAGATAAATTGAAAAGAAACTGACAAAAAACTCAAACAACCTTCTACTTCAGTGGTTGCTTATTGTTGATGGAAATTTGTTGTTGCAACATTTGGTTAGACAAGGAGTAAGATGATAAATAAAATATAATTTTACATCACATTTTTTTTTGTCAAGCTTCGTAGATCCTCCTTTTTCATTATAAAATAAGCAAGCAAGTTACAACCACATAGACCCTGGTTAGGTGGTCTCAACTTGCCCATCGGGAAACCTATTCTGTCGACCATCTAACCACATTATAAGCCATCCAATAGAAAAAAATTATTAGTCTATCTATCCAAGCTATATAAACTTGATTGTCATGTCCACAACCATATTCTAGTTGTGTATATATATATGACTGCAAACTGTAAATTAAAAGCTATATGTATGAAAACTAATCAAAAAAAGACTAAGAGCCAGCATTCTAGTCCTCCTTCTTGGCAGATGCTGATGTAACCAGGGTTGAATCCTTCGTGTTGGAGCCTGGAAGCTTAGTTGGCAAGAACAGACATAGGAAATATTTCTCAATATGGTCCAGGAGGCCATCCTATTTTAGAAATTAAAATTGCAGTTTTTGAAAGTCCTATTTGTAATTTGGAAAGTCCTGGAGAGCAATCATCCAAATTTGTTCCATGGCCTTCCCCAAGAAGCATTTCAGAAGCCAATATAGATATAAGGCTTCTTGTATTACGTCTCTCGGCCTCTGTTGTGTCCCAGATTTGGGACCAGGAGTTTCCAATCCTCCATGTCAACTACCTCCACGCTCACTTGGTGATTTATATCTTCCTCACATTCTATTATCAGTCGTTTGATTTCCTCTTTGGTGTCATCCACATAGGCAGTAGCCACTTCATAGATCAGGTTGGCCACGAGCTTTATGCCTCGTTGTTTACCCACAGTGCTCAGCTTGGCCTCGGCCTCTCTTCCCTTGACCCTTGCCTTTCACTACTCAACCCATTGCCTCTATGTCCCTGTACCTTCCAACCAACTTTTGTCATTGACTAGAAACTAGCCTCTGTGCTCTTATCGTCCAAGGAAATTTACCTCTCGGTGGACTTATTATGGGAACAAGAAACCATAATTTACAAAAAAATATCTCCTGTATTGTCATCATCCAAAGGTTCTGCCAATGCATCAAATCCACCACCCATGATTTATGTGCATAACCCCCGAGCATAAGGAGCCTCCACCCATGACTCCCAAGATGCCCTTGCATGACCCTTGCCATACTCACGCTTTGATCGCGGTCTTGGAGGTGAGGTGCATGGCCACCTACAGAGCCTGTAACCCGAAGGCTAAGCCTATAGAAACCATGCCCCTTATCTCCTTTTCTCCTTGCATACTGCCCCTGCCCCCATTCCTCCTGGATTAGCCTCAGCTTGGCTTGACTCTGGTCCTCCTAGCATCCTGACATCTGAACCCTGACCTCCATGAGGCATCCAACCCACATCTTGCTAGCCACCCCCCTTTACTTCAGTCGGCCGAGGCTGGCCTGGACAACGCTCCAAGCATGCCAATTCCCCAATTTCAGAAGACCCCGTCCCACGAACACCTCCCCCCTACTAGCTCCCCTTAGGGGTTCCCAAATTTCCCCCACTTCTCAGAGCATTCCAGGAACGAGATTGGCCTTAACACAGGTATAATTGCAGCTTCCCTGCTCTTGATCCCTAGGTTTTCTAGGCAGACAAGAGACTAGAATTCACTCGGGCAGAATCCCTGTCAACCCAACCTAATAATCCCCATGCGAGAGAGAAGAATGTCAAAACAGTGTGACACCCATGTAGAACCCATGGAATTGAGATTCTTCCCACAAACCTCCACCACCAGGGTAATCACAGTGCCCCAATTTCTCTCCCCCACAAACCACGTGCCCCCATGCAAACCCCAATTAATAGACCAAACGTAGGGAAGCATAATGGATTGTAGGTAGAACCAGTTAACATACCCAATAACCCATGTTTGGAGTCGTCGGATCACCTTTCCTGCTTGAAGCCATTTCTCCACTTTCACCATCATCACCTATCTTCTTACAACCTCTAAATTATTATCCTTCTTCATGAATAGTAAACTCAATTGCATACAATTTCCATCTTCCCTCATCTTGCTTGACTTAAACATGTTGACGGCCACCACGCCTTGAATTTCAAGCGTGTGGGAGGTGGTGGCACCATTCCTTGATGTCCTTTTCATTATGACAGCATTAATGGCTCTATCCGCTAGCTCACACCCCGATTGGGGGTTTGTATGCCTTGAGCGCTCTTTCTCTGGTCATGCTCTAGGATCTTCTTCAAGGATCAGAACCTATCATCTTTTGGTTGATTCGACCATACTTGCTAAAGAGGTGCATTTTGATGACTGCATCCCCAATTTGCAAGGAAGTCTAACACTTTATTACCATCCCTCCTGATGTGATTAGTCATTATATAGTTGAAGTTGATGATAAGGCTTCCTATCTCTTGGATTAGGCCTATTGTTCTCCAATTGTGGCTGAGATTTTCCCATTTGGTTCCTTGATTTAATTTTTTCACCATGTTGATTACTAGCCTCGAATCACCTTCCACTACAATATTCCTTTATCCCATTTTGGTTTCTATTTGAAGGCCCTGCCTTATAGTTGCAAATTTTGCTTCATTGTTGCTACCAAACCCACAACGATCTGCATATATAAGAGTGATGTTGCTTCTAGGGTCTTGAAAACATCCTCCTAGGCCTGCTAGGCTCAGATTTCCTTTCAAAGCGCCATCGAAACTTAACTTCATAAATCCCTCCAGTGGGTCAATGTAATAGTAAGGGAGGCTGATCCCCTCAAGGTTACCTTCCAGGAGGATTGAGCTATCATTTTTAGAGCTATGTTCAATCTCTACATATTTCTAGCCTCATGGGGTGGAACCTATCAGTCTTCTGGGTACCACTTCTTTTCTAGAATTGTTTCATTGATGTTTTGTATGATCCCTTCGCATACTGCCTCCTAAGGAAGAAGTTGATCCTTGAAGATTCGGAAATTCCACTCTTTCCAAATGGCCTAGAGTGTTAATCCAAGTGCGAGTCCCCAAATTCCTTGTTTATGACTGGGCTGAAGAAAATACATGTTCTCCAAAGGAGGATGGTTTCTTGAATTATTTGTTTGTCCTGATCCATTCTTCCGAAGAGGTCCTCCATCTATCTACATTATTTTCAGCATATGGGTATGTGTTAAGTATATGTTTGAGGTCCCTGCTATGCGTATTGCATAGTGGCAACCCATAGAAACCCCTTCTTTGGAGCTGGTCCCAAGTAAGAATGAAGCCTTTGTAAACGAGCCAAAGGAAGTAGGCCACCTTTGGCCATTATCCCCCTCCCCTTATCTTCTTCTAAATCTGGTTTTATTCTCCCAAATCTTAGCCTGTCCTTAGATCATATGCTTCTTTGATAGTGAATGTCCCTTTGGCAGTATACCCCCATCTGAGGATATCTAGTCCATTTAGGATAGATATTTTCCTTGAGACTAACTCCTTATCTAGTTGATTCCATTGATTTTAATCCAAGGCCTGTGGCCAGTTCGATTTCTCCTTCCATCTCCACCAACCTTCCTGCACTTGGTTTATTTTCCAAAATTGTTCTACCGTATCAAAATTCCTCCCAGTTGTGTATAGAAAGAGGTCTCCAAGGTCTTGTCTCTCAAAATTATATCCCATTGTTGGCATGAGTCTTGCCAAAATAATTTCCTTTTCCCATTCCTATTTTCCCAGAAGATGTGTTGTTGAGTAAGGTCTCTATTTTGGGCTACCAAATTCCATATAGTTGATCCTTTGGGGGGTCCCGGCATCTTAAGATATATTCCATTCTTACAAGCATATTATATTTGTGAATCCATATTTGTTTCCAAAGATCACTCTGGCGTCCCATCCAACACCACCATAGTTTAGGCCCCATTAGTTGGTTTAGGATATAAAGGTCTCGTAGGCCCATTCCTCCATCCCATCTTATGCTTTTTTAAGTTTGGTCAGGATACCAGTGCCCATTTTTTTATTTGCCGAACTCCTTCCCATAGAAACTTCTTAAATGTTTCCATCATTTTTGTGTAGGAGGATTTTGGTGTTGCCATCCCTGAGAGCTGATAGATTGGGATAGATTGGAGAACTGCTTTGAGAAGGATTGTCCAGCCTGCCAAATTTAACCATCGAAAAGCCCAACCACTAAGTTTGCCTGTAATTTTTTGGAGTAGGGAATGCCAAAAGGAGGTATTTAGGGATTTTACCATCAGGGGCATTCCCAGATACTTGGAAGGTAAAGTTCCAATACTGAACCCCAAGACCCGAGCTAGATAAGATTGTGTGTTTCTGGGACTATTGAAAAAGAAAATGCATGATTTATCATTGTTGATCATTGTCCTTGATGCCTCCATGAAGATCTGGAGTAACTCTTTGATGTGGTGAGCTTCGCGAAGCGCATGACAAAAGAGCATGATATTTTCTATGAACTGCGAATGTGTAACGGGGAGATCATTTCCTCATAGCCTCAGGCCTTTTATCTGGGAATTTCTGGCTTCGGTCTTAAGGTGGCAGCCCAAACCTTCAACAATAATAATGAAGAGAAATGGGGATAGGCGGTCACCTTGGTGCAGGCCACACGGCGGGTTAAAATTTTGAGAGGGGGGGCCATTGAGAAGAATGGAGAACACAGGGGATGACACCAAAGCATGGACGTAGTTAATCCATTTTGATCAAACCCAAAAGCGCTGAGGACATTACTGAGGTACTCCCAGCTTACGCGATCACAGGCCTTGGAAATTTCTAGCTTGATCATCATGCCTGGGAGATTTTGAGATTTGAGAGAATGCATTATTTCTTAGGAGGTGACAAATCCATCAAGGATCTGTCGGTCTTCAACGAAACCTGTTTTCTCAAGTGAGATGAGATTAGGAAACAAAGGCTTCATGCATTTAAAAATCATCATGGTTATGATTTTGTATATGACATTACAGAGGGAAATGGGTCTAAAACCTTGGGGGTCTTTAGATTTAGAGGATTTCATAATTAAAGCAATGAATGTCACATTTAAGCTAGGACATACCTTTTGATTCCAGCGTGATTCCTCCACCAAATTCAGTATATTTGGCCCTATAAAGTTCCAAGAAACCTGATAGAATTCGGCTGTGAAGTTGTTCGGTCTGTTGGCCTTATTCTTCATCATTCCCTTCACCACCTCCTCGACCTCTTCTAGCATCACTACATGCATGAGGGCTAGATTTTATTCTCTAGAGATAATTTGTGGAATGTTCCTCATGATCCGTTGAGTAACCTCTGTGTGGTCTTGAGGCGGTTCCATTAGGATTGATTTGAAGTGTTGAACCAATAGATCCTCCCTCTTCTCGTGTTGGACTACTCAATTTTCATCTTCGTTCTTCGAGGAATATATCTTGTTTTATTGTCAGTGCTGAATCATTTCTTTATGAAAGAAGTTGGTGTTATGTTCTCCTTCCCTCAGCTAGTTGACCCTGGATTTATGTTTCCATAAAATCTCCTATTTCTTTCTCCTTTCCTCTGGCTAATTGATTAACTTCCCTTCTTCCACCGCGAGGCTATCTATTCGACTGTGTTTGATGATCTGTTGTTGTAAATCCTGGATATTTTTATTCAGCTAGTGTTGGTCTTTCATGATATTGCCGAACTCTTCATGATTCCATTTCTTGATCTTGTGTTTTATCTCCTTTAAATTCAATTGTAAGGTATGCATGGAATTTATTCATTTCTTCTCATTGGTAATCCACCATTTCTCTATTTTCTTTATTAGGTTGGGGTCTCATAACCAGAAGGCTTTGAATCTGAATGGGTGATTCTTCGATCCAATTTTCAAATCTATTTCCAATTGGTTGGGATGGTGATTCGAGCCCAAGCATGGGAGGATCAAGGATTTGAAGAAAATTCTTTTCCTAATGACGTGCTCTGAGGCCAAAAACCTGTCCAACCATGAGGAAATCTGATGGGTTCCTCCTCAACGATTGTTCCATGTGTAAACTCCATTATTTGTTTATAGGTCCACTAAGTGTAGGTCTTCCATGAGATCCCAAAATTCTTCCATATTTGTCTCAGTACGATGAATACCTCCTCTCTTTTCTTCCAATGATGTTATCATATTAAAATCTTCATCGACTATCTAGAGGTCTTTAGGATATACCTCCCTCAGTTTGGTGAGGTTCTCTAAGAAGACCCTTTTTCTCCTGGAATGTGAGGCCCATAAACCCCCATCAGGAAGACTCAATATCTAGATCCCACATGTCTAAACTTATCTGATAATATCCTCCATAGACTAACCCAATCCTCAAATGTTACCTCTGTTGGGTTCCAAAGGATAGTCGGGTCACTAGCACTCCCTCTAGTGTCTTGGGAAATTACCTCATAATAGGGGCTATAACTCTTTAGGATATCTTTGAGCTTGACTAGCGAAATATTTGTCTCTTGAAGTATCATGATACTCAACTTATATTTTCTCATTCTCTCCTTTAGGCATTGTTATTTGCCTCTGTTGTTGAGGCCTCAGACATTCTAGGATGTGATTATCATTTCATAGGTTTATTGAGTTGGTGGAACACCGATGACAATGACACCACCCTTCCATAATTTACTATCATTTCCCCCACCATTTGAATGGACTCGCTCAAGTTATTCCTACCTCATTTATTTCCTCCTTTCCCTTGAGGTCCTTGCTCCATCACTTGGCTTGCTTGGGATCCCAAGTGCTCTGATTGATCTACTCCTAGCATGCCTTGCTTGGCCTAATATTGCTTAAAATTATCTTTGTACAACTATTTCTGATCTTTTGGGATAAATCTCTCATCAAGGTGCCACCATTCTCTCAATAGGTGTTTCATCACTTATTCTTCCATGCTAAGGTCTTCCTTCTGGTTGTCGATCTCCATATTGGCTTGGTCCACTATTTGCATGGTTACTTCTTTTTCCTATGGCTCCTCTTCCGCATTTCGTTTGGTATTTCTCCCTCCACTTTCCGGGTTTGGTTGGGTTTATGGGCCCATATTTGACAGAGAGGTTTTGACACTTTCCTCGCCCTCCTATAGAATCTCATAGCAATTGTGATCGCGAAGGCCCTTTCCACTTGGTCCCTGATTTCTTTTTCTTCTCTGGACTTCTTGGAATCCCTCTGCATCTTCTTTTTATCTGTTTTCCCCACTAGCATTAGAGGTTTTTGGCAGTCCTTTCTTGTTCAAAGGGAATGCACGAAACATATGTCCATACTCTTGGAACCTGTAGCATCTAAAGGGTATGTGCTCATAGTCTAGAAGCTGCTATTACACCTCATCGTGGTATTCCAAGTCTATGAATTCTGGCAATGCCTATGTTATGTTCGTATAAACAAAAATCTGAGTGTATGACATGTATCTTTTGTTTCTGGTGGAGTCTGCAACCTTGATGAAGTTCCCAATGGAGTTTCCAATGCCTTCAAGGATCTATGGGTCCCAAAAGTCGTCTAGCAGAGAAAATAATCGAACCCAAACTGGTGCTGCTGGGATTTTTTCCCGATCTGGGTTGTAGCATTCCTCTTAGTGCCTCATAAAGATACCTTTGTTGTTGAAAAAGTAGGGGCCTCCTTCAAAGACTCGTTCCTTATCTTCCAAATTGGATAATTTTACTGTGAAGAAGCCTTTGGCTCCTAGATTTAGCTCTATATGACCTTTTGCCTACCATTTATAATGGATCCATTTGACCAAATCCCTTTCTTCCTGCCAAAACCCAATAAACTTTCATATTAGGGCATGATATTTCATGTATTTCCTATAAACTTTCATTTTGTTATTGGGTATGATGAATCTTTCCTTTTTCGTGGCCCTAGGAAAACACCAATCCCTCATTTTTGCTTGCAATTAGGCACCCAGAACTAGAGGGCCTTTTCTTCCACCTCCTTAGTGACTAGTCACTGTGGTTTTGTGATTTCTTGTTTCTCCCACTGCTACATTCTTGTAGGAGGGGATCTCTCCCCCCCTGTTACTGCACTCATTTCTCTGTGAGTCAACCTGCTCGTGGTAGGTATGGTCGATTGCTTTGTTCGTTTGCGATATTGAGCTACAAAGACTTCAAGGTTTACAGTCTACAACCCTAGCCATGACAGTCATTCCCGTGAGCTCCCCACCGATTCACAACTACATTTTACATCACATTTTTAAATACAATAATCAAGAACATTTTATCTCAATATTATTTTAACAATTTTTATCTCATAGTTAAATGAGAATTTTTTTTTCTAATTTTTAATACAAAAATATAATCTATATAAAATAAAGTAAGTTTAAAAAATGTAAAATTTATTTTTTTACTAAAATTTAAAAATTCGAACCTAACCACGATATATCTGAAGCTATCCAGTGACTTATGAGACATATCCCTCATTTGGTGACTAGGGACCAAAACTTGGCACTCATGCGGGTTATCACAATGGAAGAAGTAGAAGCGGCCAAGGGGATGGCTAAGAACAAAGCACCTGGACCAGATGGCTTCATAGCGGATTTCTTTTAACCAACGTGGGATTTCATGGGCCATGATATCCTAGAGGTAGTGGAGGAATCTCAATGTTCCCGACAAGTAAATCTAGCTCTTAACTCTACCTTTATTGCTTTAATCCCAAAATCCGCTCAATTTGAGGAACCTCGAGGCTTTAGGATGATTTCATTATGTAATCTCATCTATAAAATCATCTCCATGATCATTTTCAAGAGACTGAAACCTCTTTTTCCTTCTCTAATCTTCCCGGAGCAAACTAGATTTTTTCAAGGTCGCCAAATCTTAGATGGCATCATCACATCTTAGGAAGTGGTTCATTCTCTTAAACACCTCAAAGCTAAAGGCATGCTTATCAAACTGGATCTCTCAAAAGATTATGACCATCTTAGTTGGCCCTTCCTTTTAAACATTTTGAAATCCTTTGGTTTTGAGTTTCAGTGGATAGAAAAGGTTTCCTCCCTCATCTCCTCCCCTATGTTTTCGATCTTAATCAATTGGTTCCCTGTTGTGAACCTTTAACCCCTCTAGAGGTTTGCAGTAAGGTGATCCTCTCTCTCCCTTCCTCTTAATTCTTGTTGCAAAAGGTATAGGTCATTATATTAAATGTGATGTCCAATTGGGTTCTCTTCACGATATTCATCTTTGGGTAATGATCTTCCTTTAATTCATCAACAATTTTTTGATGATATTATGCTTTTCTGCAAGGTAGCTCTTCGCGAAGCCATTGTAATCAAAGCCATTCTTCATGAATTCATGTAGGCCTCAAGTACCTTGATTAACAATGAAAAATCTAATATCTTCTTCTTTAATACCTCAGCCCCTACTTAGTCCTTTCTAGCCCAGATCTTGGGGTTTAGTATAAGATCCTTACCCTCCAAATACTTAGGGATCCCCCTAGTGTTAAACTCACTCAGAACTTCATGCTGGAAACTGCTTCTGGATCATATCCAATCTAGACTTCAATCCTAGTCATTTCAGGCTCTCATATCATTGGTCGGGTGGTTCTTAATAAGGCAGTGCTTCAATCAATGCCTATCTATCACTTTTTAGGTTTGCCTGCCCCAAAATCCTCATGCGCTGTCACAGTGGATATCTTTAAGAAGTTTTTTGTGTGAGGGGCCCAGGAGGCAAAAAAATAGGCTCTCATCTCCTAGGAAAACATCATCATACCTAATACTATAGGGGGTCTTGATTCGAGAGAAACATATATTCCGAATCAATTTATGGGGTCAAAAATCTGGTGGAGATGAATACAGGGTGGGTAGGATACGTGGAAAACCATATGGACAAGAAAATATCAAATGCCCACCTCAGCTTAATAATTATTAAGAATCCAAAATACCCCGAGAGGGTCCTCGATATGGAACTTAGCATTGGCCAATAAAGATCTTATACGCTCTCATACCTTTTTGGAAATTCAAGATGGAAGATGAGCTCTTTTTTGGAAGGACTCCTGGCAGCAAAGAGAAAAACTATTTAGCCGACAGGATTTGGAAAATTTATTTCTTTACACAAATAGCCAAAATTGCATAAGAGTGGAGAAACACTAGAAACCCTCCTTGAACACTACCTAGAGGAAATGGAAAGAGAAACAGGATTGGCCTAACTCCCCAAATTCTGATCAATGGATTTTGTTGGACAGAAAACTCCAATCCAAAAAGTTGGCCACCCTTAAAGGCCCTAATATTAGCAGGTGAGTTTACACAACCAAAGGAATGTTTTCTATTAAGGAACCCTAAATATTAGCCACCGAAGAGCCTCAAGATCATGGAAACCCCATATGGAGGAAAATTTGGATGGGACAATTCTGGCTGAAAGTATCATACTTCCTCTAGTTGGTGTGTCAGCGAAGAATTCTCACTTGGTATAACTCCAAAAAATATGTGTTCAGGGAACTTCATTATTCATTGTGTGTGAATCTAATAATAAGGATATGGAACACCTTCTCAACTTATTCCCCTTTGTTGACCAAATTTGGCGATATATGGAACAATTATTTGGGTATGTGGATCGTGAAATTACTAGTATTAAATCCTCTCTAGAAATATGGAGAAATGGCATCTTTTCTACCCTTTCTTGAATAGAGCCTGGAACATTGGACAAGGTTTCCTCCTTTGGTCACTCTAGAAAGAAAGGAATCAGAGGGATTTTAAAAACCATCGCCTCTCTCAATTAGAAGAATGGGCCATAGTTATCCAAACATAAGAGAAACAATTCTAGTTGATAAATGACATCCAGACGATTGACAAGTCGCGCCTCACGAAGCTCGGATCATAACATATTTGAATCTTGCACCTAAGATTCTTTCTCCAT
Organism: Pinus tabuliformis; assembly: GCA_031772625.1. Classification (NCBI taxonomy): domain Eukaryota; kingdom Viridiplantae; phylum Streptophyta; class Pinopsida; order Pinales; family Pinaceae; genus Pinus; species Pinus tabuliformis. The sequence goes on along the minus strand of CM062815.1, from coordinate 755,155,186 downwards.
CTTCCTGGAAGCTCTTAATCTCCCCCAAATCCTCTCCATCAAAATTTTCAGCCCCTCCTACTGGTTTCCTCAAGCTTAATTTTGATGGGTCCCCCAAAGGCAACCTTGGAGATGTAACTTTTCGTGGCCTTTTCTGAGACTCCAAGGTTCGGGTTGTCCACGTCTATCCTGCTGATTTTGGATTTACAAGTAATAATGAAGCCGAATTCAATATAGTCAAACATGGGCTTCTCATTGCAAGACGAGAAGGATTCAAAAAATTGGTAGTGGAAGGAGACTCTAACCTGGTAATTAAGATTATTAAAAATCTAAACCATGGCACCAGTTGGGAAAAGCTTAGTAAGAGTTGGAGGATGGACCATTTGGTTTAGGATATAAGTTCTCTCCTCCCCTTCTTTGATTATATTATTCCCTGGCATGTGCTTAGCTAGGGTAATAAGGTTGCTAACTTTTTGGCTAACTGGGGATGTCTCCAATGGAAACAACCCTTGATGTCCCTTGGATGGACAACCATCCTGGAGACTTGGATTCGTTGCTCTCAATTATGTCTCAAGATGGCCCTCATAACGAGGAAAATGATGAAGAAAATAATCAATATCCCTGGTCGAGGTGTGTGACAGCTCATAGTCCCCCTTGGGACTCTCATTAAAAGGTGATATGATGGGAGGCAGAGCAGAAGGGTAGCTCCTGCCAATACATTGTATGTGTAAACATGATGGAGAGGAGGTAGATCACATGGGAGAGTTTAAGGTGGGATTAATTCTTCGTCACGTGCTTAACCTCTAGGTGGCGAAGGCACGCAACCCATCTCATGCAGTCGCTCTGTGGTGCAGTTTGGTTTCAAGCATAAAGTGGAGGTGTCTAGGTCTCTATTTTCTAGTGGTAAGCTCGAAAGGGAGGTTCCACCTACGTGAAAAAATTAGCTTCAGGTTCATCGCATTGGTATATAAGTATGCTCTATCTTCTTTCTCCCCTCTCCACCCATGAAAAACTATAATTATGACAGTTGCGTGCAAGGTAGTCGACCCCTCCTGTAATTGGATGATTGTGCGACTTGGAAATGCTTGCTCAATAGGCGAGCACGTTTGTGTGGCTAAATTTTATATTGCTTTTGTTGTTTCTATGTCGATGTCCGTCTTATATGGTATTTTATTGCTTCAAATGGGAATGTATGAAACAATTTGGGTTACTTGTCTTTTATGGAAAGAATGTTTGCCTAATGGAAATGGTTAATTCTATGTTTGAACAGACTGTCTTCTGAAAGTATCTTTTACCTCATCGTTTCTGGTTTTATATCGTTTAGGTGTGTTGTTGACAGTGTTCGAAATTCGTCAACCAAGGGGGTCTCCTTGATATGAAGTCCCATTAGCCTCACATTGTTTGGTGTAGGATTCCCATTTGGTATAAAGGATCGGTTTCCAAATCCTCAAAGATCTACCTTGGCTCTAGATGTGAGCTCAAGAGAGTCATGTAATGGTATCTTCAAACAGTAAGGTGAGTGTGCTTGTGAGTGTACAACATAATTGTTTCAAGGTTCTCTTGTTGAAAAAGGGGGAGAATGGTGAGCCTCTAAGTGATAGGTAATAGTACCACCTAGGAAGAAACACACGTGGACCAGAAAGGCATGTCCAACATTGAGTGGAATATTCCATAGCGGATGCGACAATCATTACAACTAATGAACAAGGAAAGGTTTGTCTACCATCCAGTGGAGTAGTCCACATCGGATGTGACAGTTATTACAATCGATGAGTAAGGATATGTATGTCTAGTATCCTGCGGAATAGTCCACAAGGATGAGACAGTAGTAACAACCATTACAACACATTCCCAACAAGATAAGCAATAAAACAATTGAAATAGTTCAACTATATTAGTACATGTGAAAATGAACATTAAATACAAATTCTCACAAAATAGTCTTGCAAACATCCAAAAGTTATGCATGGAAAAGTGTTGGCCTGAAAAGGATTCTGTAATTAATAAAAAGTTCCAAGACACATATTCACATTATACATCACTAGCCCCAGTAGTGGGACAATGGAGCCACTCCTTTCTCCTCAAAGAAGTGATTGAAACTCTCTATACTTTGTGGGAGGAGACAAGGTGAAAAGTCCCTTTGCTCATATAATGAAGGGGTATAAATAACCAAGGGATGATGCTTGACCCTTATGACTCTTTGACTACCCTCATGACTGTTCAACTTCCTATGACTTTTCAACTGACACAACTCTTCATATTCATGTGTTTCCATTGGACTTCCACTTTACATTACATTCAATTTACAATAGACATGGATCATAATAGTGATGTGGCCTTTGAAAACTCATGACATGACTTTCCATGAAACTGCTAACATGGGCTATATACCTGAGGTGGCAATGTCAAGCTATTGTGTTGCTGAGCGATAGATGTGTTCTTGGATGTGCTTCTCTTCTCTTCCACATAGCTTTATGATATGGGGTCTTCAATGATCTTCGGTCTTAAGAGATGGTTGCTTTCATGTGTTCCATTTTCTTGTTCTTGATAAGATTCTTTGTTCGTCCAACTGTAAGTGCCTCTTCTAGCATGTTTGCTTCTTCTTCTCCTTCTTCATTGTCTCGCCATGATCTAACCGTGTACCTATTCCTTCAATTCACTCATGATGGGACGACATCAATAAAAAAATCCCTAGTCTAAGATGATGCATTTTTATCCATGGACTGGGCCTAGGATAGGTGACAGGTTGGGAAAGAGGACCCAGTTGTGCATTGCACAATTTCAGGTGGCAAGGAGGGAGGTTCATCACTGATACTATGCAGAACACAGCGCAGGCTTAGCTGAATAAATTCTGAGCACAGTCCTCACTACGGGGAAAAAATGCGTAGGGAAAATAGGAGACATGATTGCACAATTAAGATAGTCAGTGGTTGATGCAGGGTGGGACTCTGGGAGGCAGGTCTGCATAGTTTTCAGAGGTAAGGCAGGACTGGGCAACAAAGGGGCCTAGAGGACAAATCTGCATAGTTCTTGAGATCAATGAGTATCGACTGAGTGAGGACACTGGGGGAGACTTTTGCATAGTTTTGAGAGGCAAGGCAGGCTTGGTTCTCTATGTATTTTGCGGTTCTAGTAGGAAAGGGAGAACACTTGAGGATTGATCTTGAAAAATGCGTAGTTCAGGTCGGGCTGGGAGGAGTTACTGTTCAATTTTGGGGATGAAGGAAGGTTGCTCAGCTCTGGAATTGTGCACTGTAACTACCCTAGGGGATAGTGTCTTTGCACTGTGAATTTCTAGTCAAAAGCGTTGCATCCCTGAGGGTTGAGACTGCACATTGTGTAGTTCAATCGGGATCTGGTGAAAGTGAGTTGCCCATCGGAAGGATTTTCGAAGAAACGACTAAGTGGGGGAAGAAAGTGAACTTGTGAGGAACTTGAAATTGTGATCACACACTTAGCATACTTTGATGACACACAACATGGACCAATGGAACAACAAGATAAATCATTACCCTCTGTGTGACTGTCTTAACACAAACAAGCGACAAGTGTGACACTTGAGATAGACTTTAGGACAACTATGACGACACTTGTGTGACAATGCTTAAAAATTTGTGTATGATTTTGATGGATGTATACATAGCTAGGAAAAATCGAATAATCAAAGGCAAACCTTAGAAATCATTAGAAAAGGATCACAAGCATGGTAAAACAATCAAATGTGCAAAAAGATGACAATTGATCAAACAAAAAAAAGTGGTGAAAAGACACTAAAAAATCTTATGAAATGAGCTCAAGTGTTTGCAAAAATAGAGGGAAAGACCATGGAAGGCTCTGAAAGTTAAGTGCAAGCCAGAATTTTGGAGGGTGTTGTAGCCCCTACAACACTTCCCAACACACTAGTTGAATACCATCTTCTCTGTCTTGGTTCATTTTCTAGTTCAAGGCCTTGGTCCTTCAGGGAGTATTGATTCATCGTAAAAATTACTTTGGCTTCCCCATTTACCCCATGGGAAGACATGGTTCCCTTTGTACCTTTTCAGTTGAAAACAACATAAGATTCAGCCATATCACAATGTTTAAAATTGGGAAGGGTAGTTTAGCTCACGAGCTTAATATTTCCATAGTATAGTTTTTCATCTCTGGTGTTGCTCCACTACCAGCAGACCTAGACAACACCTCAGTGGAGTCATGTAGGAACATAATAATTGCTCCACTGCCAATGAGCCTGGAAAATACCCTAGTGGAGTTGCCTATTTCACCTCTATACACAGGAAGCCTTTCTCTTCTTTCACCTTTATTTATTTATTTAAAGAGAGTTGTGCATCGACACTTATTTATTTTGGGGCAGAAGAGGGATTCCAACTTATTGAGAGCAGGAGAGGTTGTTCCTTTAGAGAAGCATATAAATACCTCTTATTTAGGTTTTATCATTTAGATTTTAACCTTCTCCATTTCTACTAGTTGGATAAGCTTGAAAACACCAAAGCAGAAAATTGAGTATAGGCATGAGGTTTCTAGACTGGACATAGGTTCATGGTTGGACCAAAAATCTCCTTACGGATGGATCGTATTTTCCGTCAAAACTTCATCGGAGAAAATTTATAACCAATACAAAGAAGACGGACATAGGACTAGCCAAGTGTCGCAATGTCACAAGACTCTTTGACCTTCAGCCACACACACAATTGGAAGTTGAAACGAAGTAAGGCACAACACTTATTTACATGTAGAAAGCAAAAAATAAAACCCAACAAAAAAGGAAAACAAGACAAGAAGAAAGAAACACACAATAAGGAAACAAAAGTACAAGATAAGAAAATAAAATGGCGAAAGAAAACATGATGTAGAATCAGAATAAGGAATTGAGGACAGACTATGGAAAACGAGTGTAGAATGAGTGAAAGAAAGGGAAAGCTAATAATGCAACTAATCCTACTAGTAAGCTAACAGCTAGAAGGTCGAGGTCACGTGTAATGAAATTTCCAATGAAGCCATCATAGTTGTTCCCAACCTACATTCACAAAGATACAATCGATTAAAACAAATATAAAGTGATGTGCCACAAAAGATATAGAAACTTGAAAAACATGCACAGGAAAAGGAAGGTTTTTCATGTGGGCGAAAAGGAGTCCCACAACCACTACTTTCATCCAATTCATGTGCTTAGCTTTTTGATGAATACCATTTTTAAACAAACCTCAGAAGCTTCTTGTGGATATGTCTTCATCTACATTGATCTCCTTAGCACGTGTGAGGAACGATCGAAACTTGTTGCTTATTTTTTTTTGCTAGGTAAGATTGTTCTATCCATTTTGCAATTGGATCATAAAATTTGTGATGGCCCTCCTAAAAACCCTGTAATCTTGGAACAGATGAATTTTTTATTCAAGAAGTGATATCACGATGGGAATCTTGTAAGGTAAAATAGATCGGATCATTCTCGGAAGTCATGACAAGACAGTGATGACCTGCCATAACCATCAACGAAGGCTGAAGTGCCCCACCTTCTTGACATAATTATGAATAGAGATATGTTGAACAACGAATACCAAATGGTGTGAAACAACTAACATTTGATGTGATGATGGGAAAATGATAAGCTGAATGACAGTCACCAAAGATAGAGAATTGATCAAATGAGTTGTTTGAAGCATCAAATTCCTAGTTTGCAATAAACAAAGAAAAATCAATTTGAACAATCTTGCGAATGCTCTGAAAAATCAAACCAAGTTCCTTGCAAGCCAGATATGACAGACCACCTTCCTACAACTGGTGACCAATTATACAAGCATCATAGTCATCAAAATAGTTTAAAAAGGATGTTAGCACCACGAATGCATGAGACCAGTTGAGGCATGGTGAATGGAGAAGAACTTGATTTGTGTGACAACTTGTGCATTCATTATCACTCAAGGAGATTTCTGGTGTGATGAGAGGACAAATTTTCAATATAAGATTCGCAAGAAGACCGAGGAGCTGACCATTAAGGGATAAATTTGATAAGTATGATTCTTGCGAGCAAAGATAGTCCTTGAGATGATCAACTTCACAACTTCGTGACTTTATGAGAGATGACAATTCTCAATCTGATTTTGATGTGATATATTTGCGTGAAGACGAATGAACTGTAACAGATTATTGAATTCGGTCAGAAGTAAAATCTTGAAAATTTGAAAGATCTCACCCAGAATACAAAACACTTTTCACGCAGAAATCCAGATCGAGTGAAACCATGCTGATAGACAGATTGTGTGAGAAAAGCCTGATCCAATTTTGTTCGGGTGGCTTACTAGAGTAGTAAGATCCTGACATAACCATCAACAAAAGTTGAAGTGCCTCCACTCCCTGGTAGGTTCCAAAACTTTCTAGGATCATAGAATCACATTTTGAAGCTTGAACCATATCATGCATGGTTTGAGGATAGTTGTTGTTACTCATTTCAAAACTACTCACCAGATTGAAACAATCTTTTTCACAGGTCTCACTGGACTTTTCAAATTCAACAATCAGATTACTCAATTAGAGAAGCTCTTCTGATATCATATTCAAAGATAAATTAATTGGTGATATCTCATGATGAAGTTGATTTGAAGAGTTATTTTCATGCAAAAGAAATAGATGATCAGGGGTGGGAAGAGTTCTTTGTGCTTTGACTGTTTTCAATTTCATCATGGACAACCTCATCGCCTTGGGTCAATCGAGGTGATAATTCATCGGATGAATAAACTGAAGAGCATGGAGTATCTTCATCACACATAGGAGTGTTGTGAATGGTAGGACACAAGGGAAAGTGAGGTGAAGAGGAACTTTCGATATGAACATCTTCTTTAACCGAACCAAATTCTAGATCTAAATTAAAATCTTCATGAGGAACTGAAGATCATACAATGTGCTTGGGCATTCGTCATGGCATACAAGAATATTAAAATTACTTCCCAAGGCTGGGGGTTGATTGAAAGAATTGATTGCATTGGATTTTCCACTGAGATTAGCAAATCGAGAATCGTTCAAAAATGGAAACTCATTGTTTTAACATGGAAGGTTTCGAAATAGAGAGGAAAAATTGAAAGTGTCCCCGCCTTTCTTCTCCTTTACCCGCGTAATATGACTGCCCCTTACCTAATATCAATTTGAGCTAGCACCTTGAGAATCAAGAGAATGTGAAGAACTAGTTGGTGAAGGAAAGTGATCAAGCGGGTCATGGTCAAAGAGTCAGGATGTGAAGAAGATAGAGGATAACATAGATATGGATCAACCTTACAATTAAATTTGTGAACAATGTAATCCTCTTGCGTAATAGAGGAGTGATTCTTCATCGTAGGCTTCATGAGCCATTCTGTAATTTCCTCCATTGAAGAGGGATAAGAATGAGAAGATGGAATGGAGATTTGATTCGCAGAGTTCCCAGTTTTATAATCACTGCAAGGAGGCACCCACATTGGGACTAATAAAGGAGGAGGACAAGGAACAAAAGGGGTAGTAAGCTCCTCCTCTAAAATTTAAAGTGCCTCATGATTCACAAGGTTTGTGAAGAAGGGAAAATAGGAGGTTAAATCTCACCTTATAAGGAGACATGAACCAAGCGCTCAAACTCTCATTTCAAGAAATACAAGTTCAATTTTTTTTAGGAATTTCGTAATAGAGGTGAAGGAACCGATCATAAAAATCCTCAATTGATTCATCAAGCTTCATTCTTAAAAGACGAATTCTTTCACAAACATATTGGTGATTATATTTATTGAAATCTTTAAGCAAGATCTTGGCAAGATGATCAAATGAATAGATAGAATCAATGGGTAATGTATGAAACTATTGACTAACATGACCTTCAAATGTGAGGGTGAGTAATCTAGGCATGACATATTTGGAACATATTCTATGAAAAAAACAAAGTTGGACAACTTGAACAAATGTTCACGAAAATTTGTTTCACCCTCACCATCAAACTTAAATTTGGATAGGTCATGAATAGCTTCCTTAGGGATGGTACAATTAATATCTTTAGAAAAACATCACGGGATGATGATTTGGGGAATATCCATTTTAAATAAGAGATTCAAACCAGACTCTATAGGCATAGCCTATTATCTAGCGCCATTTTGTTGACGGTGTTGGAAATCCGTCAACCAAGGGGAACTCCCCGATATGAAGTCCCAATTAGATTTCACACTATTTGGTGTAAGAGTCCCATCTGGCATAAAGTCTCGGTTTCCAAATCTTCAAATATATGCCTTGGCTCTAGCTATCAACACAGGAGAGTGATGCAATGGTATCTTCCAACAATAAGGTGAGTGTGCCTAATGAATGTGCAACTTAACTATTTCAAGGTTATCTTACTGCAAAAAGGGGGAGAAAGGTGAGCCTCTAATTGAGAGGTAATATTACCACCCAGGAAGAGACACACGTGAACCAAAAAGGCCTGTCCAACATCCAACGGAATAGTCCACAACAGATGCAACAATCATTACAACCAATTAACAGGGAAATATTTGTCTACCATCCAGCGGATTAGTCCACAGCGGATGTGACGGTCATTACAATCCATGATTAAGGATATGTTTGTCTAGTATCATGTGGAATAGTCCACAAGGATGAGACAATAATAACAACCATTACAACACATTCCAAACAAGATAAGCACTAAAACAACCGAAACAATTCAACTATCTTAGTACATGGGAAAATGAAAATGAAATACAAATGCTCACAGAATAGTCTTACAAACACCCATAAGTCGTCCATGGAAAATGCTGGCCTGAAAAGGCTTCTATAATTAAGAAAAAGTTCGAAGACACATATTCACATTATAAATCACTAGCCCCGGTAGTAGGACATTGGAGCCACTCCTTGCTCCTAAAAGAAATGACTATAACTCTCTATGCTTTGCAGGAGGATCCAAGGTGAAAATTCCCTTTGCTCATACAATGAGTGGGTATAAATAACCAAGGGATGACGCTTGACCCTTGTGACCCTTTGACTACCCTCATGACTGTTCAATTTCCTATGACTTTTTAACTGACATGACTCTTCATATTCATGTGTATCCATTGGACTTCCACTTTACTTTACATTACATTCAATTTGCAATAGACATGGCTCATAATAATGATGTGGCCTTTGAAAACTCATGACATGACATGATACTATTGACATGGACTAGCTGGATGAGGTGGCAATGTCAAGTCGTTGTGTTGCTGAGTGATAAAGATGTTCTTGGATGCATGTGTTCCCTTTGCTTGTTATTGATAATCTTCTTTGTTCATCTAGCTGTAAGTGATTCTTATAGCATGTTTTCTCCTTCTTCTCCTTCTTCATCATCTCACCATGATCTAATCATGTACCTGTTCCTGCAATTCACTCACGATGGGACGACATCAATCGAAAAAATCTCCCTAGTATAAGATGATGCATTATTATCCATGGACTGGGCCTGGGATAGGTGAGAGGTTGGGAAAGAGGGCTCAATAACTGTGCATTGCACAGTTCCAGGTGGTAGGGAGGGAGGTTGGTCACTGAGACTATGCAAAGTGCAGATCAAGATTGGTTCAGGAACTTCTAAGCACAACCCTCACTACAAGGAAATATTGCACAGGGGTCACTCAAAGACAAAATTGCGTAGTTAAGATAGTCAATGGTTGATGTGAGATGGGACCCTGGGAGGCAAGTCTCTACATTTTTAAAAGGAAAGGTAGGACTGGGAAGCTGAGGGGCCTAGAGGATAGATTTGCATAGTTTTTGAGTTCAGTGAGTCCTAGTTGAGGGAGGACGTTGAGGGACACTTATTCGAAGTTCTGAGAGGAAAGGAAGGACTAGTTATCTACCTATTTTGGGGTTCTAGTAGGTAAGGAAGGATACTTTAGGATTGATCTTGCGAAATGTGTAGTTCAGGTCAGGCTAGGAGGAGTTACTGCGCAATTATAGGGATGAAGGAAGGTTGCTCATCTCTGGAATTATGCAGTGAAACTATCCTGGGGGACAATGACTGCGCACTACATAGTTTTAGGAAGCAAGGTTACATCATTGAGAGTTGAGATTGCGCAGTGCGCAGTTCAGTGGAAATCTTGTGAAAGTGAGTTACTCGGTTAGAAGCATTTTCAGAGAAATAGCTAAGTGCGGGAAGAAAGTGAACTTATGAGGAACTTGAAATTGTGATCACACACTTAGCATACATCGACGACATGGCAACATGGACCATCAACACAAAAAGACAAAGCATTACCCTTTGTGTGATAGTCTTAACACAAAGGAACAAGTGTGACACTTGAGATAGACTTTAGGATAACTGTGACGACACTTGTGCAACAATGTTGAAAACTTTATGTATGAGTGTGATGGATATTTACATATCTAGGTTAAATCGAATACAGAAAGACCAACCTTCAAAATCACCAGAAAAGGACTGCAAGCATAGTAAAACAATCAAACATGCCAAAAGATGACAAATGATCAAACAACCAAAAGGGGTGAAAAGACTCTAAGAAAGCTCATGAAATGAGCTCAAGTGTTTGCGGAAATAGAGGGAAAGACCAAGGAAGGCTCCGAAATTTAAGTGCAAGCCAAAATTTTGGAAGGTGTTTTAGTTATTACAACGTGTGTTTATATATGGGAATTGGCTTGAGGAGCTGGTCTATACCTCCTTCCCTTTGTGGAGACAAACCATCCCTGATTTCTTTCTGTCACGAGATATGCCTGAGCACAAGGTGTTAGGGATTGGAAACAAGCGACGTCGGTGGCTGGCCCTCTTGACCTATTATATTCTTGTATGGCTCAGGCCTAATGTCATTTGCTTCCTGTTCTTTTCATCAATATATGTATCAGGTCTAATTAGTTTGGGATCCCGCTTAGCCTGCACACCGCTGGTATTTTCCTAGTTGGTGGTTTGGTTGGGTGGACAAGTACACGATGGTGAAGTGGTGGTGAATAGATATGGCTCAGCCATCTTCGGGTGCTAGTCCATCAGGAAATGGGGGTCAGGATCACAGTCGAATGGGTGGGCACTGGGGTGGATGAGGATCCTCCTCATCGTAGCCGCTGAGATGGAGTGGTAGAAAAAATGACACCCAACATATGAATGCAGTGACTCAAGTGTATAATGCAGGTACTCCTGCTCAGGTGAAGCAGTTTATTATGGCATGGGAGACATACCTTAACCATAGAGTAAGAATGAAGTGCAGATGGAGGATTGGCAGTTACTAGTTCCTAATTTAGGCCATACCCGAGTGAGGCTCACTAAATGTAAACAGACAGTGCATATATAATGGATGATGAATTGTATAATAGCCCAAGCTATTATGGATTTTACAGGTTCCATTAAATCTCACCCCTGTTTCCATGAAATTCAGATATATTTTTAACTTGTCCAATTTCAAATTCTGCACCAAAATGTTTGCCTTGGTCATATTGAGAAGCACATTCAGTGCCTTCCTCTATCAGAATTACCAGGTTCCAACGCTAAGGACCCAACTCCGGTAGATTCCTCTGATGAGTAGTAGCAAGCCGCTCAACTTTCTTTTTGTTTATTTTGATGATGTATATGTCGGCTAGTAGTACTTATGCTAACATGTTAAGGGTGAACTCGTTTATATATATTATGTCCTATAAGGCTTTGTGTGACAGACTTAAGATCCTCATATTTTGGATGTCTTATAATGCATTCTGATGGCCAACAGACTTAGTTTCCCACTGGCCAGGTTGAGGCCACGGAATACATTTCATGTATGTAACCTACTTTTTTCAAATGAAAGGCCCTACTAAGCTTACAAAAAAACTCAAAATTTTATTTAAAATATATATATATATATATATATATATATTTAATATGTAAATATTTTGATTGAAAATATTTAATATTTAATATGAATATTTTATTTAAATTTTCAATCAAAATTTAGCATCGAGATTGTAATTAGAAATGGTCAAGCACAATTTTCATAAGAGTACACTTAATTAAAAAAAAATGAATAACGTTAAATACCACATAGGCTCTTTCATCTCCAATATTATCATTATTCCATTTACACCTCATCCACATTCATACTCTCAATAGTGTATTCCCTTGTCATAACTTGTTACCACCTTCTAGCTTAGTGTCATGTTCAAGAGGTATTTAGGTTACAAATTCTTGCTCTATATTCATTGTTAACGAGTTATTTTCCTCATATGTGAATTACATCACCTCCCCTGCTCATGGCTTAGGAACAACCGATATGGTTAAAGATTATTCTTACGAGAATGTAGTCACTCAGTAGTAAGGTTGGTCACTTCTCATTTTCGCGATTCACCCTGCATTCAAAGATTGATTCATCTGGAATGCTTACAATTTTGCATTAAGGATGAGGATCCTCTGCTACTCATCATGGCATCAAATGGCCATCAATTCTACAATTATTTTTAATCTTTTCCTGTGAAGCCCGCTTTAGGTAAGTATCCTTACAACTTTTTTATTTTTTTCATTGTTTCCATCCTTTATTTTACTTATCTATGAAGCTTTGTCCCCTCCACAAAATCCTCTATTCTTTTCGTACAAACTGCTTGGGTTTCGCTCCTGCTTCCTCTCCCCACTTCACTACCTCTTCTTCACACATGCTTCCTCTCCCCACTTCAATACATCTTCTTCACATTTGCTTCCTCTGCCCACTTCACTACCTCTTCTTCACACATGCTTCCTCTCCCCACTTCACTACATCTTCTTCACACCTTCTTCCTCTCCCCACTTCACTACCTGTTCTTCAATTTATGACAAGTGACTTTCCGCTATACCTTGTTTCTGTTAGCTCTTTGTTTCCACATAATGGTCGTTGGGTTCCATTTTCTATTTTTCCAAACTGTTAGTCGTTATATCTCTTTCCTATCCTACTCCCTACAACTTATAACACCTCAACAAGGACATTCTCACTTATAACACCTCACCAAGGACATTCTCACTTCGACCAAGGTCATAACAGGATTTACATCCCTCTCCTTGAACTCGAGCTGAAACCAATGCAGTGGCCTCTGCAATTTGCTATTAGGAGTTTACCTCTCAAACTACTTGTGAAGAGATAGATGTGGAAAACAAGAGACACAGGTTCAACATAAATTCTTATCAAATGTTGAAGTGGCGGAGAATATTTGGTAATGGGTTCCTGAGATCACTCCAAACATTCTCAAACATTTTCAATAAATACATGTAGATGATGGATTTATATTGTGAGATAAAAAACATAATAGATAAAGTATTGGTTGAAAAGAATTGAGCTTAAGATAAAAAAAATATGCGTATTAATGTCTTGCAGCAATAGGTCAACAAAATGAAAAAAAAAAAATCAATGCAACCAAGAAGTGTCAACTTGAACTTCCATAGCAATGAAGAAAACGATGATCCAATCTCTCTTGTGATCCAGTCTCATCTCCCATCCAAGTGGACATTCTCATAGTTAATTTTGATATTTTTATATTAATTGTGATATCTTTATATTATGTTTTCTCTTTAAAAAGTTCACGGGTTTCATAATCTAAGAGACAAATATTACTATAGTTTTTATTTTACTTATAAGATAGCTAGAAACCTAAATACTTAGTCAAGCATTTTAAAGTTCTTAGTGTGCTATTCAATTAAAGAGCTATTAGACATAATTATTTCCCCATATTCATCACTAAGGACCTATTAAACCTACATAATTCTTCCCCCAGTAAAAACAAAAAAAAAAACCCTCATTCTTATTCCCTATAAATTTTGATTTCACATTCCTATAAATTTTGATTTAAAATTGTGAAAGTAACACACTTCTCTATTGATATTCTTGTTACCTCATTTATCTTGTTGTATATTCGTAAATTTAAATTTATAAATATCAAAACAACAAATTTCGTTACAAATTTCCTTTTCACTCAACATGATAGTCTCAAAACTACATATGAATTTCAATTTCAAAATAAATCAAATGAAAACTTCTAAATTTGCATTGTTACAAAGATAAAAAATTAAAAATTAAAGGTGAATGTATTCATCATTCTCCATCAGGATTACATAGTGAAATTCAACATTCAAAATTATTCATAATTTAACATCACTATTCCACTAAAAAAATCAATATTCAAAATAAAAATAGAAATTTATGAGAACTAAATTCAAATGAAATACAATAATATATCCTATAATTGTTGTTGCATCATCATCATCACGAAAACCTACAATTCTACAAACCTCATTTGAGGTATTTTCTTCATGATTATAATATTTGCCTTGTAGTTACTGGTAACATTCTATATCTAGCTTGGATGCATTGTTCACATCAACATCTGTTGTGTGACTTGTTTCATTCAATTTGAGCCCACAAACACATGCTAACTATAAAATTTTTTGGTAAAAAGGTTTTATCCTATAATTTTTGTTGCATCATCATCATCATCATCACGAAGACCTACAATTCTACAAACCTCATTTGAGGTATTTTTCTTCATGATTGTAATATTTGCCTTGTAGTTACTCATAACATTCTATTTATAGCTTGGATGCATTGTTCATATCAATGTCTATTGTGTGACTTTTTCATTCAATTTGAGCCCACAAACACATGCTAACTATAAATGTTTTTGGTAAAAAAAAATTGGGAGAAATAGGAACAAATGCCAAGGAAGAAAAGAAATCATTTTGACCTTCAATCCAAGGTATCCAGGACATAAATATTAGAAGCTCTAATGGATACAAGCAAACAAAACCAAGAACCAACGAATGATGCTCACTAGGTTGAGGAAGATGACATGATCCATGGTATTTACAATGCCCATTGATGATCCATACATCAATGAAAGATCGATACACACTGAAAAACGATACGCACTGAAATAGTTTTTCAATTTTCCATTGCAGTTTGTCATGGATGACTACACATTGACTCTTGTTATTGTTTATATTGGAGTTGGTTGATGATATGAGTCTCTCTCTTCACAATGGCATCCCTTGTTGAGAGTTTTGTCCTCTCTATACTAAATGATTATTCCCGTGGATATTATGGATATTTAAGTCCAGATATTATAGTTGTATGCATGGATCATTCCTTAATTTGACAACTTAATGCTTTCAATATATATTGTACATAGGTGTTTTATCATCTCAGCAAGGGAATGATAAATTACTTTTTCCATCTTAAGTAATTGTCTTAATTTTTTGGTTTCACTACCTACAAGATTTCCTTTGATGAGGAATGAAAACCAAAAAATTCAAAACAATATGTCCAGTGTGGAAATCTCCATTTCAATATCTTCAGCAATTTCAAGTTTCACAAGGGAAGGTTGAATCCTTCTTTCAAGTCAATTTGATAGCAACAATGAATATAAGGGGCCAAGTTATTTAACTTTGCATTTCCCTAAACTTGTGTGTCATAAACCTACTTTTTAAGCTTGCATTGCATTTACTCTGCTTGACAGGGACAGTGCCTCATTGAACAGTCTATGCAAGTCCACTCCAATAGTGATCTAGTGGGAGTTTACCACAATAACCAGGTTTGGTTTTCAATGCACCCAGTCCAAGTTCTACTCAAGAATTCCTGATGTGGCACCCCAAGATTTTAACCTCATCTTGCCAAGAAAAAATGTGGAGTTACAAATAAAAATAAATATATAAAAGACATCTATATCTCACAAATCTTTTGTTAGGTCAATATTTCCATATTCTGTAAAACATGGCCCAGTTTTGGGTTACAAATCCTACTCCTTCATAGAAACATGACCCAAAAAATTTATAAATAAATAGATAAAATCATTTCAATGTGTGCTTAAACCCACAATAATATGTACAGATAGAAATATGTCTTCTGCATTGGATTAGTTCATAAAGATGAATGAAGTATCTACAAATGCACAGGAAATACAATCCAAAGTCTTATGACTATGCTTTCCTTTAGATATTTCCTACATTTTTCATTACAAGGACCTTGGTAACCAACATATCTTCCATGGCATATCTCACTCCCTCCCTCCCTATTCCAGAATCCTTCACACCTCTATAAGGTTGGATGACAACCCTCTTTCTAGAAGAATCATCCAAACACGCACCTCCTACCTATAATATAATTCAGTACCAACAAATACGACTATTAATTATGATTCAAAACATCAAGAAAATTTCAAAGCTTGAATAAGAAGGGTGAAAACTCCAAATACACATGGCTACTATAACCATAACCATCTCCTTCATTGAAGATATAATTCATGACCGTATCTCAGTTGCGGGAACACACAATTCCTACAAATGTTGTGTTACACAATCAAATGAAATAAATTAATCTAAAGCTAAGAATCTCCTCCAAAAAAATATAGGTACCATTTCAGGCGATACGGCTCCACCACCTTAGTCAAACAAAATAAACCCCATACCCTCATGAGAATCCTTCTCTTCGGGAGCCTTCTCTTCTTTCTTGACCTCTGGCTTCGTTGTTGCAATAGGATTGTCGCCATTGTTGGAAAGGTGGAGGAGACAAAGCATGAATTCACACATAAAACATGAGTTTTGGCTCTTCTATTAATCACACAAAACATGATGCTTACAATAACCCAGTGAAGGGCATTTATCCTTTTCCAACTAACAACTTGCCTAAAATAACTTGACATGCAACCACACACTAAAATTCATCTATCACTTAAACTCGACTTGACTCAACACTCAAACACTCAATCACTCAGTTAACCGACTCTCTATGTTTAGCCAACTCCTCATGTAGGAGTAATTATCTTATTTTAACGCTCCCCCTTAATTACGATTGCTAAACTAAAACATAACTTATGACAACTCAAACATGTCTGTTGATCTATGTCTCAGCTAGGCTTACAACACCCAAGTTTATTATATGAAACTCAAGCACATCTTGTGCTAATGACTTAGTAAATATATTAGCCAATTGATCGCTAGATTTACAAGGCTTGAAGTGAACTTCTCCATTGCTCACAAGTTCTCTAATAAAGTGATATCTAGTATCAATATGCTTTCTCTTTTTATGAAACACACTATTCATAGATAGTGCAATCGCCGAGGTGTTGTCACAATATATTGTTGTTGATGCTTGTTGTTTCTGCTCAAGTCCATCAAATACTCTTCTTAACCACGCTACTTGACATGTTGTTGATGTTGCTGCTACATATTTTCCTTCTGTTGACGAAAGTGTCACAATGGGCTGCTTCTTAGATGCCCATGAAATCACACCTGAACCAAGGTGGAACACATAACTAAAAGTGCTCTTCCTATCATCCAAACATCCTGCAAAATCGCTATCTATGTATCCAATCAAATCCTTGTTTTATGTGCTTACATACATTATGCCACAATCTCTAGTTCCTACTATGTATTTCAGAATTCTTTTTCCTGCACTCCAATGTGTGTCTTTTGGAGTCTCCATAAATTTGGAAATCAAACTCACTCCTTGCATGATATCTAGTCTTGTATCTGTGAGATACATGAGGTTGCGATCAAATATTTCGAATAGAGTTGGATTGACATTTGATCCTTCATCATCCTTGCTTAGCTTTGTACCTATTGCAACTGGTGTAGGGATAGATTTGCAATTTTCCATACTAAATCTTTTCGACAAATCTTTGCCATATTTTTTTTGACAAATAAAAATTCCTTTATCAGACTGCTCAACTTCTATGCCAAGAAAATATTTCATGAAACCAAGATCTGTCATCTCAAATTATTTCATCATGGCTTCTTTAAATTCATCTATCTCAAAATCACCAGAAAAAATCATGTCATCAGCATATAATAAAACAATTAAAATATGTCCAAGCTCATTTACCTTTGTGTATAAGGTAGGTTCAATGTTGCTTCTGCAAAATCCATTCTTAATCTTGTAGTTGTTGATTCTATTATACCGAGTTCTAAGTGCTTGCTTTAGTCCATAGAGCGCTTTCTTCAACATGTAAACTTTATCTTCATTACCTTCAACTTCATAACCTAGAGGTTGTTGCACATAAATTTCTTCTTCTAGAATTCCATTCAAGAAGGTTGATTTCACATCAATCTGATATACTTTCCACTTTTTCAGAGCTGTTGTGGCTAGAACTGCTCTTACAGTATCCAATCTAGCTACCAGAGCAAACGTTTCTCCAAATTCTATTCCTGGTTGCCGCGAGAATCCTTTTGCTACAAGTCTACCTTTGAATCTGTCAATTTTACCTTTCTCATTCAGCTTCACCTTGTACACCCACTTTACATCAATGAGATTTTTTTCCTTTGGTAAATCAATCAAATCCCATGTATCATTCTTTTCAATAGCTTCAATTTCTTCATCCATGGCTTGAACCCAATTTTCATCTCTGATTGCTTCTTCAAGCTAAGAAGGTTGGAATGACAATAATGCAAAATTTGAACTAACATCCAAATCATCATAAATATATTTAAAACTTCTCATCTTTCTCTTACCATTGCTTGATTCATCACCTGATTGATTGTTGGGAGAATCTTGATCTGTTGATCTACTTGAAGATCCATGCTACTCTGAAAATCTTGGGGTCCTTGTTGGTGTGTCTATGTTTGGTGTCTTCACCGGTGATTCTTGCTGCCCCATTTCTGCTACATCATTTTCTTCCATCAGTGGCACTTGTGCATCAACTATTTTATCTACAGTTCCATTCTATGACTCTTGTTCTTTGAACACAACATCTCTACTAATTATGGTCTTCTTTGTGACAGGGTTATACAATTTGTAAGCTTTTGATTGCTCACAATAACCTGTGAATATGCAGTTTTCACTGTTATCATCCAATTTGCCTCTTCGCTCCTTAGGCACATGTGCATAAGCTACACATCTAAATACTCTGAGATGAGATATGTTACAATACATGCCTGACCGTGCTTGTTCTGGTACTCTGTTCATCACACTCTTTGTAGGAGATCTGTTGATCACATAAATAGCACATGCAACTACTTTTGCCCAATACTCATTAGACAAGTTTCTGACTTTCAACATGCTTCTTACCATGTTCATAATTGTTCTGTTCTTTCTCTCTGCTACACCATTCTGTTGTGGTGTGTGCCTGGTTGTAAATTGTCTTTTGATTCCATGTTGTTCCATGTTATTTGCAGTAATCATGGAATGCCTTTGAGTCATATTCTCCACCATGATCTGACCTCAATACCTTGATCTGTTGATCACTTTCGTTCTCTACTAAGGCTTTGAATTCTCTGCACTTTGTAAAAGTTTCAGACTTCTACTTCAAGAAGTAAACCCAAGTTTTTCTACTATAATCGTTAATGAAAGTAAGGAAGTAACAACTTCCACCAATCGACTATGTCCTCATAGGTCCACACAAGTCTGTATGCACTAGCTCAAGAGGTTTTTTTGCTCTGTATGCAAATCCCTTTGGAAAAATTTCATGTTATTTCTTTCCCAAGATGCAACACTGACAAGTACTAGTAGATTCTTTGATGGGAGGTAATCCTCTAACCATATGTTTCTGTTGCAACAATCTTAAACCAGAAAGGTGCAAGTGTCCAAATCGAAAGTGCCATAACCAATAATCATCAGAACATGCAACTGTAAAAGAACTCACCTGACCATTGTAATTCATAATTAGAGGAAAGAGTTTTTTCCTTGTCATCTGCACCTTTTCTATCAGCTGCTTGCTTGGGGGCTTAGCATATATAACACATTGTTAACCTTGAAAGATAACTCTGTATAATTTCTGTGTCAATTAACCAACACTTGTCAAATTAAGTTTGAGACTATGAACATAATATACCTCTGAGATTGTCTTTGGCTCCGCCTTCTTGGTCAGAATGTTGACCACTCCTTTGTCATCTACTTCCACAGTCTTGTCAATTCCCAACTTTACCTCTATTTTCATAGATTGATTGAAATTTGCAACCAAATCCTTGTTTCCTGTCATGTGGTTACTGCAACCACTGTAACAACCCCAAAATTAAAACATGCAACTAATTAGATCAATTATGTGATTTACAATCAACACACCTCTCTTCAACTAATTAGCATAGAATTTTTAAGAAATAGGAGAAAAAAAAACTTACCTGTAGCGATGATATTTCTTACTTGTAATTTCGGATTTGAATGTTATTTGAATATTTCTAACCGCAACAAAGTTTTGGGGACGACTCCCCACCCAACCGTAGGCTCAGTTGCACAAAATCTTGCTACAACTGGCCACCCCCAAGCCCTCAATCAATGTACTACTACCAGGGAATCCTTTGTCTCACAACACTTTTCTTCCAAGATAATGGATGATGGAATCATGGAATGATCTCTCATCTCTCTCACCGTCTATTAAATAGAGCAAACATTAGAAGGGGAACCGCATGCACACATTCCATGTGTCAACATGCAACTTTTATTTCTTTATTTTAAGTTTAACTTAATTTAGTAATTCTCTTAATATAATTATTTCTTATTTTATTCCTTTTTACTTTTGATAACTTTACTTATTTTTACTATTTTTATAGTTCTCTTAATTTAACTCTTTCTTATTTTATTTTACTTTTTGTTAATTTTACTTATTTTTACTATTTTATAGTTTATTTTTATTTATATTATTTAGAATTCTAGTATTGTTATTTACTATTTTATTTATTTATTGTTATTATATTTTCTTCATCGTATATTATCTATTTACTATTATTATATTTTCTTTATTGTTTATCATTTATTTTCTTATATTTTAATATTATATTATTTATTATTTTTATTATTATTATGGGACATTACATACTCCCCATCTTTAAGGAACTTCGTCCCAAAGTTAAATTGAATTATTTAACATTTTATTTATTTAATTATTTATTACTTCATGTTTGCCCTACACCCTCTGCTAAACTAGTATAACCAGCAGGCATCGAAAGTTTTCACAACACATGGGAAATCTCAAGGAATCTCTGTCATTTTTCCCACTTTCGGAACCAGGCATAAGCCTCCCCAGTTTGTATCCTAGTCCAAGGCTTGCCTCAAGGCTCACCCCTGACTCAAACCTCATCTGCCCCAAGGCAGGCATCCGATACGTGCTCAATGACTTCGAGCATCTCGCAACACTGGCACACTCCTTCCACAACTACTAAGGCGCACAGCCCCAGGCATCGAAATCCCTACACCCCCACTAGACTTCGGCATCCCAATCCAATAATAGGCACCTAGCCTACAACATCAGGCACTTGGCCTCCTCAAGATGGTTCCATAGCCCCTCAAGAGCTATACGAGAACTATGTAATGTCCCCTAATAATAATAAAAATAATAAATAATATAATATAACATTAAAATATAAGAAAATAAATGATTAACAATAAAAAATATATAATAATAGTAAATAAATAATAAATAATGAAAAATATATAATAATAATAAATAAATAAAATATTAAATAACAATACTAGAGTTCTAAATAAATATAAATAAAATAAACTATAAAAATAGTAAAATCTAGTAAAGTTAACAAAAAGTAAAATAAAATAAGAAATATTTAAATTAAGAGAACTATAAAAATAGTAAAAATAAGTAAAGTTATCAAAAGTAAAAAAGAATAAAATTAGAAATAATTATGTTAAGAGAATTGCTAAATTAAGTTAAACTTAAAGTAAAGAAATAAAAGTTGCATGTTGACATATGGAATGTGTGCATGTGGTTCCCCTTCCAATATTTGCTCTATTTAATAGACGGTGAGGAAGACGAGAGATCATTCCATGATTCCATTATCCATTCCCTTGGAAGAAAAGTGTTGTGAAACAAAGGATTCCCTGGCAGTAGTACGTTGATTAAGGGCTCGGGGGTGGCCAGTTGTAGCAATATTTTGTGCAATTGAGTCTACGTTTTGGTGGAGAGTCGTCCCCAAAACTTTGTTGCGGTTAGCAGGATTCAAATAACATTCAACTCTGAAATTACAAGTAAAGAATATCATCGCTACATATAAATTGCTTTTGCTCATATTTCTTACTTGTATATATATATATATATATATATATATATATATATATATATATATATACTATAGTCGAAAGTTAGAGGGAAGTCAATCCCTGGCTGGAATACTCCCGAGGTTTCGATTCAAGGTCCGAGCCATGAACCCTCACGCGTCTGCACTCGTTCTGCAACCCGGTTACGTGGGACGAGAGTCAATGAGCAAAAGCAACGGCGGAGCTGCATCCAAGTTCTTTGTAGAGGGATCTATCACTCGAGCCATTCAGCGATCTGTTGACGTCTCTGAGTCACTGAGAAGGAAGCGCAGAAAAGGGAAGGAAGAGCGCGAAGCAGAATACTGTGAGGTGAAGAGAGGCTGCGGGGATCTTCAAGCCGGCAAACTGAACCACTTGACAAGGTACGAACTCAGATCTATCACGCCTGAGACAATCGCCCTCCCCTGCGAGTGGCTGATCGCCGATACAAAACCCGAGTTTGAAAACGTTGCCTCTGCATGGCTTTTGTATGGACCCGGGTAGATCCTTTCTACTATGGAAAGGAATTTTCTCTCAGATTCGCCTTCAATCTGACAGATCAGGCATATAGCAGACTGGAAGGCCCGTCCCAAGCCCAGATCGGGAGGCATAGACGCGCCAAGCCATCCCTCTGCCCAACTGAAAAGGAAAAAATGGAGAGCGCGGGCGAATGTTCTTTCGACCCAGGGTTTTATCTGGAACCTCTCTCAGATACGGAGTTGAATGGCTCAGATCCGACAAGAATAGAGCCACCCTAGAGTGCTAGGTCGGGGTTTCAAATCTTTGTTAAAACGCCAAAAGGAACCACAATCGTGATCTGGACATACGACAGCGACAGGGTTTCAGATCTGAAGAACAATATCGCCGATCAAACTGGCTACTCAGCTAAAGAACAACACCTGTTAAATGAGGGCATATCATTGCAGGAATGCAGAACCATGCAAGAATACAACATCAAGCCAGGATCCACAATCTTTCTCAATATGAGATTACGAGGAGGAGCCGTAAACGCTGGAACTAGCTAGCAAAGCAAAGGGTTGTTTAAGGAAGCAGTGAAGGGCAAAGGAAAAACCACCACAACTGTCACTGAACCTCCAGGGCAGTACATTGTAGATCAAATGTCGGAGAGCCCATCCATCTCCATCGAAATACCAGAGGTAGAAAACATTTATTCAGATCTACAAAAAAATGCAGTTATTTGTAGATTTAATGGCTTTTGGCCTAGAACTGATGCATTGTATCAATGGATCTACTCGGTTTGGACAAAAAAGTGCCAAATCTACCTATACCCTAAAGGGTTTTTTATAGTATGTTTTGATATAGAGGAAGAAAAGGAAACAGTTCTCAACCAAGGGCCATGGTTTTGGGGCAGTGCTGGACTGTTTATTACCCTTTGGTTTCCTGAATTTGATGCTAACACCATGGTGGTTTCAAGGATGCCAGTATGGGTTAGGATGCATAATCTTTCATTACATTTTTGGCATTCAAAGGTCCTAATAGCAATTGGAAATGCCCTGGGGAGAATATTAAAGATAGATGGAGAGAGACACATAAAAGGAATATTTACTTTTTCCAGAATATGTGTCGAGGTAGATCTCAGCCGAGGACTACCTGAGAGCATCATCCTGAATTTCAATAATACACAGTGGGAACAATCTTTGGACTATGAGAATACAACATTCAGATGTCGGGGATGTCAACAAACAGGTCATCTGTACAATGCATGTCCAAGCCACAACAAGAGCAAGCAACAACAAAGGAAGCCGAAAGGATGGCAGAATATAGACGTCGCACTTAAGAAGGCAACTACAGCAAAAAAAAGAAGAACAAAATACAGAAAAGGATAAAAATCAGGACAATAAGGACAAGGAGATTGATGAGGAAAATGAACAAGAGCTTGAGCTGGAAATAAGTGGTAATAAACGAAGTCACGGTCCTGAAGGATCGGATTCAGATAAGGAGCAACCAATGATTACGACGGAAAACCAGTTACCCTTATTGACTCCACCCCTAACATGGATGGTTGGAGAAAAGTGGAGAAGAAGAAGGGCAGGAAGACTTAGGCCAACTGTTTTTCCTTTAGGCTGCTCTCCGGAAATTTGGAACAACTCTCTCTCTTTCTGCTTTTAGACAGTAATGTACATTGCAGGCTGTATGATCTTCTTTCACACAACCAAATTGAATGCTTAATGCATATGCTTGTAACTTTTTATTTTTTTAATAAAAAGTTCGCTTTTTTTCCTTGGAAAAAAATATACACTACAGTTAAACACATAAAAACATTTTTTACAAAAGACAATGTTATTTGATCTCAATCCTTGCATCAAATTTTTAATTAAAAATATCATTATATAAAGTCAAATTTATATTACAAAATATCTTTCAAGTCATTATATTAATCAATGAAATATATATATATAATATTTATTAATACCTTATCCTAATTCACTAAAATAATTTCTTATTTCTATGTTTTTTTTCAAAAATAATATATATATATATATATATATATATATATAACCAATCAAACTTCTTAATATCTTACCATCTTTCTTATATTAAAATATATAAATAAAAATACCCGCCCAACAGGGAAACCGGGTGGCCTTCGAAAGTATATAACCGCCATCCAAAAGAAGTATAAGTTCAGTTTGTCAAACCATACTAAAAAACCGGCTATTCTACCTAAAAACATACTATTAAGAGCTGGAAATATAACCATACTGTTCAGCACTGTAAACAAAACATCTACTATCTGAAAATAGCAAAAATTTCATGCAAAGAACCTCTTGTCAGCAGCTGGCATGTCTACTGCTTCATGGCATCACTCTTGACTGCATTTTCTGTCTTAACCGCTATTCCACTGGCTTTGAACAACTGGATCAGCTGATCCATCTTCCTATCCTGCATGAGAAGAGTCATTTGTATATTCTTCAGTTCTCTTTTAAAGGTAGGCATGCCTTGAGCTAGCTCCACCATTTCAACTGCTACTTGTTCCAGGGCCTTGGCAAGTAAACGTTTCATACCCCAATATACATGCAAGGACTGCTTATAGAGGGACATCCGCCCTCTGGTATGTCCCGGATCAGGGAGATAAGTCTCCCAATCTGCCATCTCAGGGTCAGATTGATCCTGCATTGCCTCTTCTTCCAACTTGTCTATAATCCTCCGTATTTTGTAATTGGTTTCCTTTGTGTAGGCCACCTCTGCCTCCTGTAATTTCCGCCGCATATCCTTTTTTGCCCGACCTCGAACCCCACTGCCTGAGCCATCCTCATAGGCTCGGTTCCCTCCTCGCCCTGCAAACTTCCCTCTACCCCGCACTCGTCCTCGCCCCCGTCGCCCTCGACCTCCACCTCGCCGTCCATCGTCTTCCTCTTCATCATTTTCCGAGTCACTCTCTGTATCATCCCTGGCGTCCACTGGAACCGAATGTCTCATCCACTTGCCAACTTTTCCACCCGAGGTCTTGTGCGGGTTATCCTCTGCAAAAAACTCCCGAATATCCACTTCCAGCTCTTCCGAATCTTCAGGTATGTCCAGGTAAATGGGAGGCAAGGATTCATCAACCACCTGCTTCCCTTTCTCTTCCAGAGTGGCTCCCTGACTACGTGTTCTCCTACCCTCACTGCGGCCTGGATTATCTGCCATAATGGTAAGCAAGAAGGTCGTTATCCAGTTCACCGGACTCTGCTCCAACACTAACAGCAGACCGCCTTCCCACTCTGGTCGTATATTCAGAGTGACTATGAATCCTACTCCCGCTCGACTAGCCACAGGTATTAAATCTACCGCTCTCCATCTACCATCACGCAAACTCATAACCCGTCCATGCAGCATTATAACCTCGCGCGACCACCTTCCCACGGGAGTGTTAGTTATTGCCCAAGCCTGCTGATTATTACACGTTGCAGGGCTTGGATCCTGATGTGATGCGATCCCTGTCCTCCTGACGCCACCGCGCTCCCACCTCAGTACCTGCCCTGCAATCGTCCTTGGGATGAGCATGTCGTCGCATGCCTGCAGATATTCATTCCGCCATATTAAAATTTTACCACTTCTATTCTTCAGACCTCCAGTGTCATCATAAATGTGCTTGTCGTTTCCGTTCGAAATCATTATAGGAAGGCAGCTAAGCAGTCCTATCCACCCCATTCGCCTCATGATTGTCTTGCCGTAATATAGCTGCCAGGTCATGCCACCGCGGCTCCTCCTGTAATCCCACCCATCTTCCATCCAACATCCGATTCGATCCCCCACATGCCCAATTGGCCAAGTAATCGGCCGCTCTATTGCCTCGTCGCAGAACATGATTGATTGTAATATAGTCGACCCGCCTCATCTGACCTTCAATATCCTGTATAATCGCAGCTGTCCTCCAGCTCTTTGCTACGTATTATAAAAACAATAAAATTGTATTTATTTCTCGAATTTATTTTGTTTAAATTTTTTCTTCATTACTTATAAATTTAATTAAGTTGTTTATTTGTTTTGTTTGTTTGCATTTTTTTTAATTTATAGGTCACATATAGTTGAAACCCGCTCTGATACCATATGTAACAACCTTAAAATTAAAACATGCAACTAATTAGATCAATTATGTGATTTACAATCAACACACCTCTCTTCAACTAATTAACATAGAATTTTTAAGAAATAGGAGCAAAAGTAACTTACTTGTAGCGATGATATTCTTTACTTGTAATTTCGGAGTTGAATGTTATTTGAATCTTGCTAACTGTAACAAAGTTTTGGGGACGACTCTCCACCCAACCGCAGGCTCAATTGCACAAAATCTTGCTACAACTAGCCACCCTCGAGCCCTCAATCAACGTACTATTGCCAAGAAATCCTTTGTCTCACAACACTTTTCTCCCAAGACAATAGATAATGGAATCATGGAATGATCTCTCATCTTCCTCACCGTCTATTAAATAGAGTAAACATTGGAAAGGGAATAGCATGCACACATTCCATGTGTCAACATGCAACTTTTATTTTTTTATTTTAAGTTTAACTTAATTTAGTAATTCTCTTAATATAATTCTTTCTAATTTTATTCGTTTTTACTTTTGATAATTTTACTTATTTTTACTAATTTGATAATTTATTTATATTTATATTTATTTAGAACTCTAGTATTGTTATTTACTATTTTATTTATTTATTATTATTATATTTTTTATTTATTTATTATTATTATATTTTCTTCATTATTTATTATTTATGTACTGTTATTATATTTTTTTATTGTTTATCATTTATTTTCTTATATTTTAATCTTATATTATATTATTTTTATTTTTATTATTATTATTATTATGAGACATTACAACTACTGTCTAATAGCCACACACTAGCAGATGGTTCATGCATGGTATGGAAAGTTAAAAACATGGAGTTAGAACTCTCTGTAGTGACATTAGCTCTTTGGTTCCCTTGATCAGCTATTTTCTTCCTGCAAGCACGAACATAATGACCAAATTTATTGCAATAATAACATCTCACCTTTGATTTGTCAACTCTTTGATTTTTGTTGAAGTAGTTGCTTCCACTTTCATGTTCATTCTCTTCTCGGCCATCTCTCTGACCACCATATCTTCCTCTTCATCCTCTGCCTCTCGATCTACTTCTGTCTTGATCTCTGTCTCTTGAAATAGAAACCTCATTTTTAAAAGTGGTATTTGAAGTGGAATCCTTATTTCTGTCTATCCTTGCCTCATGCGATAGAAGTGATCCCATGAACTCATCAACTGTCAATGATGCCAAATTCTTGGCTTTTTCTATGGCTGTTACCACAACATCAAATTTGGTAAACAAAGATCTGAGGATCTTCTCAACCACTATTTGATCTTTAATGTTTTCACCATAAATTTTTAATTGATTTACGACAGTTATGACCCGATTCATGAAAGAATTGATGTCCTATCTCCTTCATCTACAGACTTTCAAAATCTCTCCTGGTATTTTGCAACTTAACAATATTGACTTTGTCCATACTTGTATAGTTTGTCGCCAAACTATCACATGCTACTTTCGCTGAAGACGTGATCATGATCTTCCAGAACACTGCTCGATCCACTCCCTGCTAAATACGCTGAAACTCTTGTGCATTCTTCTTTTTGTGTTTCTTCCATTGTTCCCTCTCTGTATTATGAGAGCTTGTTCTTTTGCTTTATTCTTAGGTTCTAAAAACCCAAGATAGACATAATCCCAAATATTATGTGCTTGCAACGTGATTGTCATCTTAATGACCCACACATCATAATCCTTTCTTGTAAACAATGAGAACTAAAATTGGAAATTTGAGAAAACCATATTTCTCCAAAAATTTATTTTCAAAAACCTTAAATTTTTCTTTTTTACAAGCTTACATAACCTCCTTTTATAAAAAAAAATTATAAAAATTTCTTTATAAATAAAACTTTTGATTATTTTTTAATATAAAAAACTTTTTATATATAAATATTTTTATATAAAAATCTTTATAAAAAAATCACTCCGAACAATCATATGATAACCTGAGAAATATTTAAAATTGTGAGTGACTATGCCTTTCGACTTTCCAACATGAAAAGCGTTGACTCCGAGTTACGAGTTACGCATTCACTGTACTATAACACAGAATGATAATTCAACGTAAACACGACTCCAGAGTTACGGCAAACACTCACTGTTACTATAACACGGAATGATTGTTCAACGCAAACACGGTGGTTTAAGGCAGCTGCGATTGTGCTTTATATTTTTTTTCACATGCTCTTCACAATGGCAAGAGCTATTTTCACCTCTATAGCTCTATTAATGCACCTTCTAAGTACATCGGTACATGGGAACTCTGACATCTATTTACCAGTCAATCGATATACTTAATTTTCAGGCGAACTCTTTCTGGTTAATAGTTATGGAGATGTTCATGATATGATTATTATCCATCCATCTGGCTGTTTGTATTGATGGTCATGAAATGCGGAAGCATGCCTAAAATAGGCCCATGATATCCATGAAATGGCCTCATACGAAACACAAGACCCGCTCGGCCCAAATTCGAAATTTGAACTTGTACCAAGGTATTAATGGGGTCGGAAATATTGGTTTGCCCTTTAATAATGTTCTTCTGAAACTGAAACCTGTGTTTGTAGTCATAAATCAATCATGGGTGAATGCTTAATTATAGCCGGACCTCTCTCTGTTCTGCCCGCTGAATCTGGTTCGTCGCGGCAATGGCCACTGAGAATGGATCAGCGAGGACGAATGGACTATCACTATCCAACAGAATTGCGATGTTGATTGCCTGCGATCGACAGTCCCGGCGTTTTAATTATGTAACCATCACCATCTGAACCTTCATAATCCCAAAGGTACCCAAAAAGTTATTACACTCGAATGATACGTATAATCACTCGTTTATTATCTTGCGATGAACCTTATGTGGTGTTTTAAAGTATAATTTTTTTTATTGAGCGTAGATAGGTGTCCACAGATGTGACAGAAAGCCTTGAACTCCTTTTAGTGCACTCAATTTTACACATCAATTGATACCCTCTCCAAAGAAGCTCCAAAACTTCAAGTGAACACTATGTCCATTATTTAAATTTAATAGGGATAAAGTAAAACTCCATAGAATTATTTCAATATCACAAAATTTTTTATATAATAATTATATTTATAATATTAATATTTTAAAATAAATTAATCAATAAATATTCCAATCAACAAATTTGATCTATAACATTGGTCATTTAGTACAACGAAAAAAGATAAAGCCCACTTGTGAGAAAAGGAAAACTGACAATTAAAAATGAATTAGGCAAAGTAGCTCTAAAATCCGCGTTCACATTTAAAATAACTATAAAAGTATTTGCATATATATGTTTTAAAATGTAATAATAAGTTATTATTATAAATAATTAAAAAAATATTATAATAAATGAATAAATAAGAGAAAAATATGTGGTTTAAAGTGTTAAATTAAAATTAAATATATAATTTTATTAAAGACAATTAGAACTATAAATAATATTTTTTTATATCTAAATTGAAAAGAAACGATTTTCTGAAAATAAAAATAGAAATGATACAAGTTTTGTTAAATAATAATTATTTGAATAGTAATCATTTTTATTATATATAGTTATAATTAAAAAAATTAAAAGTAAACAAATATATAATCATGGTAAAATAAAGCCCGGCAAAAAATTACATATTCCAAAGAAGTATGGAAAGAAAGTTTGCATTTTCCGAAAAAGTAAGAAAAAAGGTTTACTGTGAAAGTAAATTAATTTGCATGTGTAGAAAAGTGAAAAGTAAAATCATTTTCTTATCTTAAAAAGTGAAAGAAAGTAATACAGTGGAAACAAAATAGAGTTCTGTGTTTGAAAATTTCCAAATGGCAAAGAAATATATGTTCAAAGTAAAAGAAAATGTTATAGGATATTTGCATATTCCAAACCATTTAAAAAAATAGATATGGTCAAACTAAAATAGATTTTGATATGATGGAAAAGCATAAAAAAAACATTATATGGAAAAAAATTGCATAGTCGAGAGAGCAGAATATGGTCAAGGACAACAAGGTTGTTTGGAACAAAGATAAGGAACATACTAGATGGAAAAAACCAGCTTCTATCACAACACATTTGACAAGTTTATCACAACTTAAAAAATTACAACCACAAAATAATGGGGAATTATTAGGGATGGTACACTAAAAAACATGACACCAATGAACTCCTCCACATTGTCACTCAAAATATGGAAATTCTACCCAACAACATAAGAAACATGTGAAAATCGAGAAGACTAGTATTATTATAATGCTTTCGAGAAGACTAGTATTATTAGAATGCTTTCTCTTAGTTAAAATGAATTATAACTTTTATGACTTTCAAATATTTGGGCTATTTTAAATTCGTTGGTTGTTATTTTCTTAGAAGAATTTCCATATTTACCTAAACTCAAGAGTTTGAAGTAATTAAAGATTATTTACTATTCTAAAGTAAGTTTCTAATAAAATTTAGTTACAAAAGAGTATTTTCTTTCTTGGAAACATTTTCTCTTGTTTAGCTACCTACATCAGATGAGTTGCCTATGATCTAAGAAGGTGTAATGGCTTCACTTAGAATATTTACTATAATGGCATGTACAATATTAAATAATTACCAAAGAGTTATGGGTGTGAAGACACTTCAAAAATTAAGTGTTTATGGTTGTCCAATAACAAATATATAAAGTAGAGAAAACATTGTTGTTAAAATGGTGGCAATGTTTATTGTAGGAAGAAATTACAAAGAGATATTCTCAATTGTGGAATAAAAAGAAAAATTGGCTTTATCGTGAATTTTTGAGTAACTAGCTCTTTCTTTTCTTAAGAAAATTTAATACCATTATATAATTTATGTTTGGCAATTACCATTATTTATTATCAAATTTTTGAAAAAAAAAGAATTGACATTAGTGAGATAACGTTAATAACTATTTCACAATTTTTTAGATTTTTATGACAACTTCAATTTCTTTATCTCTAATATTAATGAAAAAAAAGGTTCAGGTATATATTTTGGATCGTCCCAAATTACTTTTATGAAATATGTGAATAATAAATTGCTATAATGATCTCAGTTGTATATTAACTTACCATGAAATATATTAAGTGTTCTAAAACAAATAAATATATATACAACCTTAATATATATGGATCAAGTAATGATATTATATAAATTTTGGTGAAACACGTTTTCTTTTTCAAGAAAATTTACTAAGTTTACATATAATTTAATGTTTTTGATGGTTATATATTATAAGATTTATAAAAGTAATTTAAGTGTTCTAAAACAAAAAAAATATATGTACAACTTTAATATATATGGATCAAGTAATGATATTATATAAATTTTGGTGAAATGAGTTTTCTTTTTTAAGAAAATTTACTAAGTTTACATATAATTTAATGTTTTTTTTATGCTTATATATTATAAGATTTATAAAAGTAATTTAAATATTACTAATATTTAATAAAAATTAATAAGAATCTTTTAATTAATTTATAGTTTAGTAAATATTTTTAAATTAGTTTTTTATTATAATTTTGTTTTCATTAATAAATTATAAATAATATTTTAGATAAAAGAAATTATACTATACATATTACATTAAAATATATAACATATAACTAGTAATCAAATATTTACATTCATTTTACCATATGACTTAAAATACATATTCCATAACATAATTTTAATTAATAAGCACATAAAAAATTAATATTTACAATATAACAAAATTTTTAATCTTGAATATTCATCCTCATTTTACTTTATTTTACCATGGACATTATTAACTTCTAAATAAACTTTCTTACAATATAACTAGTAATAATACATTTACATCCATTTTACCATATGACTTAAAATATAGATTCCATAACATAATTTTCATTAATAAGCACATAAAAAATAATATTTACAACATAACAAAATTCTTAACCTTGAATATTCACCCTCATTTGACCTTATTTTACCATGGACATTATTAACTTCTAAATAGGCTTTCTTACAATAGCATGGGCCAATACCATGGCTTATCATTACCACATACCCAAAAACCATAACTCATTTAAAAAAAACTATAATATTTTATTTTTATTTTATTTTAAATTAAATCTTAGTACTTTTAATAAACATACAATATGACAAGATTCTTAACCATGAATATTCACTGCATTTTACTATGAATATTATTAACTTGTAAATAGGATTTGTTACAATACTATGGGCCAATACCATGATTTATCAATACCACTTTCCCAAAAACCATAACGCACTTCAAAATCAAAATATTTACAAATAATTTATTTTATGACATTTTTTAAATTATTGTAGTGGTGTAAATGTTTTTAAACATTTACATGTGGGCTCAATTAAAAAATAATAAGAGGTTCAAATTTAGTTGACTAGAAAGTCACCCTCCAACCAAGTATGTAGTGATGTTGTAATGTCTTGTAATCATTTTGATTTGGTAAAAATAAAATAAAAATTAAATTAAATTAGAGCTATACCGAGATCATGATCTTTCCTTCATTATGACCGAGACCATGATTGCTACTTTACCGAAATTATGACTGTGTTTTGTATGTCGAAAATGCATCACTATGGGATCACCGAGCTTCTTCTTATCACAACCATATGGAGGCTGCAACTCTCTAGAGAGAATGTTGAGTGTAGCACTAAGATCCTTATTATCATACTTATGCCAAGAATGTGATTATGATTCTCTTCCTATACTGAGAGCTTCATTGTTATAGCTATGTTGAGAGTGCTACTACCGAGAAGGTCATACTATAATTACTTATTATAATTACACCCGAAGTTTTAGATACTTGTGTTTACTATTCTACACCTCATCCGAGACTTTGTACCATTGTGCTTGACCGAGACTTCAGAGATGTATGCGAAGATATCTCTTCTCCTTATCCAAAGTTGAAGAATGTCTAAAAATATGCCTTTATGTGGTGACCCTACACGCCTATTTATAGTTGTTATGTCTCCATAAATAAGTCGACATATCCACTGAACAGGTGTCACCTTTTATGATCTGACTTGACAGTTATATATGTATTGAGGCCGACATGAGTGTCCTTCTTCATCGTTTAGCTTGCAGACTTCTTCTTGTGCTTGTCTTGGAGGGTTACTTGCCATTTCTATAGACTTGTATTTTTCTCATGCTCAAGAAGAGCTTCTTAATACATGACATTGAATCTTTGACTTATCTTAAGGCTCTCAATGGGAGCCACTACTAAATAATTAAACTTTTTTCTCATGAAACCCATGCATCAAGGTATAATAAGAAATTCATTTTCCTTGTTTATAACAATCAATGTCATGAAGTCCGAACCTATTTACACTTTCTTCAACACTCCCTCTTAACAAGGGAGATATTCATGATGGTACTTGGTCATTCACAATCTGAAGAATTTCTCATAAGAATAATTAGATTGGTAACCCATCTGTATAGCATCATAGTAACCAACAATGTTTCCATGGCAAGGCCTTGACTGACGACTTTATCTCTTATTAGATCAGAGCACAATGTTGGTGAGACCAATGATTATAGACACCTTCATCATTGTCTCTCAAGGTACATACCCACCCGGATGTTCACTAAGTATGACATCTATGACTATTCTTATCTTGGGTTCCCAGCCCTCAAAGAATATAGGTCCTCTTGCCTACTCTTCTCTTAGATGCCCTACACATCCTCAAAGAGCATCGGATGCCAGATGATTACCCAACCCTCCATTCTTTCTTCCAAAGTGAAGACAAGAATGTTGTGTCTATCTCTCCCTCTTAACTGGGGAATATATGCCCAAGCTCCCTCTGATCAGAAACTTGCCCAAGCTCCCTTTTAATCAGGAACTTGTCAGAGCTCCCTCTTAGCTAGGGACTCTTTTATACATCAACAACTTCTTCTTCGTAGGTTCTTTAGCTGCTTGATCAACTTCTCTCCTTGATGTCATGAAATTTAGTTGATCTTCTTCCTTGTAGGGCAATAGCCATAGATCACATTCCTCCTTAGTTCGTCATGTCATTCATTTATTCATGAAAAGTGGATTTCTTCATATCTGGAATCTTCATTATATAACTACTTCTTTCTCATCTTGCTTCTTCCATCCATCACATGAATGCTACTTGCACTTGTATTTAAATCTCTTGTTCGAGTAGCCCTGCATTATCTTGATATTATTCAAGAAATCAAAACATCATGTTACATCAGATCATACCTTACGAGATGGATCTTCATCGTGACATATTTATGTAGGTATCAGCATCCTGCATACATGTTGACACATCTCCCAAAGATATCCATTTTCAAGGGTCTTCATCTTTTTCATCAGAGTCTTCATATCTTACCCATTGATTTTCTAGTCAAGTCTTCTTGATATTTTGGATGTTGATCTCCTTCATCAAGGTTGCATATCTCATGATCTCTTCCTTCCTGACACATTCCATTCCCATTAGCTTTCAATCAGATTTTCTTCATTGTAATCAACCATCTCATACTTCATATGAGAACATATTACGTTGATTTCATCTAGTGTGACTTATGCCTTCCTGCATCCTTTCATAGGAGGAGATCCTTTTTCTCTTGATCATGCTTCTTAAGATAGAAGCAATGATCCATGTTTCCTGCAACCATATGTCATGACATTATAATATTAAACACAAGCATACATACCTTATTTTACCTTCAGGTCATGGAGGCTTCTTCCAGCATCTTTCTTGATTGAAAAGATCTTCAATCCCTTTATCTACTTTATGTCATCACACCATTATCTCAAGGATTCCATAAGTTGGATTTCTTGTTGAAACACTTGCTTCCTCTCTATATTAGTGAACCCTCCGATGAGGATTCCATCAAAGAATTTTGAGGATCTTGTATATCCCCAACTAGCATATGTTTCCTTTTGGACTTGATGTATGATGAGCCTCATCCTAGATGACTCTTTCCTTCAATGTCCATTGAGGTTCCCAAGATCTATATCCTTCATGTTTTGTTTGTTATTGATTTTTTCCATTATGATTCCCATCGTGATGTCACGAGCTCTTGTTTCTAATGCTTCCATGATGCCACGATGCATCTTATCATCATTATCATATCTTATGACAGAAGCTTATGATAGGACCCTTTTGTGAGGGATACCATCTTACTCATAGGAGAGATTTTTTACTCCCTATTTTCTTGGCCATTTTCTTCAGCTTACTCCATCTATTTGGTGATATGAGCTTCCAAAATATTTCCATAGCATTGAATCTTAGCTATACTTATTTTGTCTTGCTTCATGACCAAACTTGCCTTTCCTTTCTGCACATGGTTGAGTTATTTTAACCTTAAATACTTTTGTCATCAACTTATCTTTCTCTATTTAGCATAGAGACCATAAGTTGTAGAGTGATGTAACTTTCTTATCCCATGGATATTTTTTACCTTGATTATATGTTAGTGCATTATAGATCAATGGTGGTTATATGCCTTCCTAGATCTTGTAGATGAGACATTATGAAGATATCCTACATCCTTTGATACCCTTTACTTTCATGTAGATCATATTCCATGTGACCTTCTTCATTACACATTCAAAGAATGATTTTATCATATTCATCACTTCGATGTCACCAATATTTCTATGTGAGGGGATCTTTCATAAGTATCCATTTCCATAAATTCAAAGAAGACCTTTTGATATGTTTAATGATTTCAACTACTTAGAGGACTATGTCCATCATCCTTCTTCATGTAAGGAATCTTGATTACCCAACCAACCTATAGATGTCCTTGTAATCATGAAGCCATTTAACCAAATTTATAAATTGAAAAGATACTTACTTGTCATGTGAAGATGAAATCTTCACCTTGATTTCTTTGATGATGGTCGAAGACGATATATTAGTTCTTCTTCTTCTTGGAAGACCTTTTGAATGAATGAGTCTTTCCTCAATATAATAGGTTTCTCCTTTTGAGGATGATTGGTTTCTTTCTCAAATGATCTTATTCTAGGGCAAGGAGATGATCCTTGCTTGATTTTTATAACCTTGGAGATGATAATGCCTTCTTGCCTTTAATATGTTTTGCCTTCTTTTGTAGTATAGATTAGGACTGCTTCTAGGATTTCAACCTGTTCCAAGATGATGTGATCTTTGTTTTGAGGTCCTTTGAGTTACCTTGATTTGTATACAACTTGATGAGGTTCTTGGTGGCCTTTTTATGATGACTATGGAGACAAATGTTCTTGTTGTTTTAGATTGATTATTGATTGTTGTTGTAGACTGCTATTGTAGACTAATTCTTTAATCTTGACAAAGCTCTTCAACCTTGCTTTGATTCCCTTCTTGAAGAGTAATCATTGTATGTATCTTTTGTTGCCTTTCCTTTGACTTCGACACCTTAGCTCTGATACCATGTTGAAGAATCTAGGACTAATGTAGTTAATGAGATTCTTCTTAGCATGATAATTATTTGTGAGGTATTTAACTTTTTCTTATTAGCATTAATATTAGAGTGTGTCTTCTTTAGTTCATCAAATAGCTACCAAAACAAAGAGACAAGAACACAATATCTTGGCTTTCTGCCAGGTCCAAACCCTCTCCCTCTTGGAGAGGAAAACCCAAATAAAATTCTTCTTATAAAGATTCTAATTGATGAATACCAAGACCATGACCCTTAACCTATTTAGCCACTCCAAGACTAAGACACCAATCCTCTTCTTTTCCACTGCTTGATATCATCATCATTGTTGCACCACTAAGGCTTGCACCATCAAGGAAGAAGAACAAAGACAGAAATCGAGATGTCTTTGGCTCAGAGCTGGAGACAAAAACACCTCCTTCTTTCACAACAACATAAAGATCAGACGAGCCGGAAATCAAATCGATAAAATCATGGCAGAGGGGAAAGAAATCAGCGAACAAGAGGAAATCAAAGAGGCAGCGCACAGCCACTTCAAATCCTTATTATCAGCAGTCCCTCAGACTTCGAACAGCACGGATTTTCTCAGACCAGTCGAGAGAAAAATTTCTGAACTGCAAAATAGAGACCTGGACCAGGATGTTTCAGAGGAGGAGATCAGGTTGGCGACCTTCAGCATGCAACCGGATAAGGCTCCGGGACCCGACGGTTTCACTGTCGCCTTCTACAGGAATCACTGGGACACAATAAAAAAATATTATGTCAGGATGGTAAAAAATGTCTTTAAAAAATTCAAGATGGGGGAAAACACTAAATCCTCCCACCTTGCTCTCATCCCCAAGGACCTCAATCCCCTCTCCTTTGACCATTTTAGACCTATTTCTCTTTGCAACGTCTCATACAAGATAGTTACTAAAATTCTGGCTAACAGGCTAAAAAAGCTCCTTCCCTACCTTATATCAGAGAATCAAGGCGGATTTGTCCCCCATAGACAAATAACGGACAACGTCATATTGATCCAAGAAGCAATTCACAGTAGCATCAACAGAAAAGAAAGAGGTATGATTATAAAATTGGACATGGCAAACGCCTTTGACAGGGTCGATCATCACTTCCTGGCAGACGTCCTCAGAAAATTCGGGATCTCCAACAAATTCATAAGCATCACCATGGAGTGCATCTCAAACCCTTGGACTGCCCCCCTCATAAATGGCAGACCCAACAGCTACTTTAGAAGCACTAGGGGACTGAGGCAAGGCTTCCCCCTCTCTCCCTTCTTATATATCATTATGGTTGAAACCTTGAGCATCCATCTGGAAAAACTCCGCAAGAAAAAGGAGATCACAGGGATCAGCATAGAGAGAGGGATTAAATAAATTAATCATTCGCTCTTTGCAGATGACACCCTTTTAATTTAGGGAGCCTCAAGCTTAATGGCAAAAAGATTCAAGAAAACTCTGGACTCCTTCCTGGCAGCATCAGGGGGAAGGCTAAACAACAAAAAATGTAAAATATACACTTGGAATGTCCCTCTTCAAATCATGCAAAGAATCTCCTTGATCATGGACATCCCAGTTCAAAGGAATTGGAGTCACTTCTCATATCTGGGTCTGCCCTTAGCAAAAGAAATAGTCAAGTCTGAAATTTGGGTTAAGCACATAGAAAAAATGAGAGGACTTCTCCAAAGCTGGGGGCTGTCCTGGCTAAATTTGGCCAGTAGAACTACTCTCATTAAGGCTCTCCTCTCCGCTCTCCCCATATATCAATATGCAGTAACTTTGGCTCCCGCTAGTGCCCATAAGCACATGGAGTTAATTATGAGAAGTTTCCTCTGGCAGGGAGGGAAGCAAGACTCGAAAAAATTCAGCCTAGTCAGATGGGATCAAGTTACCCTCCCCTTCGAAAAAGGGGGCCTAGCCATCAAAATTCCAAGTCTCTCTAACAAAGCAATGGGATTTAAACTGATCTGGAGAATGCTCATAGGAAAAGGCTCCTGGTGGGTGGAGGCTATGAAGAGGAAATACCTCAATGGGCCGAACTCTAATGTCCTCTCTGAAGTAATCGTAGAAAGACCTTGCACTCCAGTCTGGAAACTCATCAAAAAAGTACTCCCTCAATTCAGAAATCACATTTCAAAATCGTCGGGCAATGGAAAAGAAATAAATATATGGACGGACAGAATTATGGGAGCAAAGCCAAGAAATCTTCTTCAGCAGTTCAGCACCTTGAAAACTTGGATGGAAGCAAAAAATTTGAACTCTCTTTATGACATCTCCCTATGGGATCAAAATAGTTGGCTTGATTGGAAGGACCTACCTCTCCCAAATAACCTCAGGGATCAATGGGCAGACCTTAAGATCTCCCTTTCAGGATCAGCTCCCATAAACAAAGAGGCTTGCGACAGGTTCATATGGGACCCTAGCGGAGGAAACTTCACTGTTAAAGATGGGTACAAACTTCTTTAGGCAAGCTCTGCTCTAGGTAACTGGAATCTTTGTACAGCGGTGTGGAAATCAGAATGCCTTCCAAAGGTCAAATTCTTCAACTGGACTCTTCTCAAAGGCAAGATCCTTACGACTGAGAATCTCAAAAAAAGAGGTATTCATGGTCCCTCAATCTGCTGTCTCTGCCGTGCTGAGGAGGAAAGCAGCCAACACCTCTTTTTAGACTGCCCTTATGCCCAAAGTTGCTGGAATCAACTCATCATTCCATTGAAAATAAGAGAGACCTTCGACCAGCTTTCTACTGTATACCCTCAACGCTCAGCTGGCAAATTTGGCTCACCAGGAATAATTGCATCTTCAACGACCAGAAGCCAAACCCAGCTCGCACCTTGGCAAAAACTATGGGCCTTGTCTCCGAGATAATAAGCGCCAACTCTGTCTCTCAACCGGATCGATCCAGCTGGCAGAAAGATGAGGAAGACTGGTTCAATAAATTCTGCCTAAGTTATGACAAAAATAAGCAACCCCCTTCCACAGCTGGCAAGAGGGGGAACAATTGGAAACTTAGGGGCACCAAGGAAGACATAAACCAATGGATTCATGAGCAAAAGAGAACCACTCTCCAGTTTGATGGAGCCTCAAAAAACAATCCGGGGAAAGCAGGGGCAGGGGGAATTATAAAAGATCAGTATGGAAAAACTCTCATAACCTATGAATGGGGCCTGGGTCAAATGTCAAATAACATGGCAGAGGCTTACAGCCTCCTTTTAGGCACAAGCATTATGAAGCAGATGCAAGTTCAGAACCCAATCATTCTGGGTGACTCGGCAATTGTGATTGTTGCTCTGGCTACAGGGGGAGAATTCAAAAAAAAGGCTCTCAGCAACATCAAACTAAGGATCATGAATAATATAAGTCATATGGGAGATACCAGTTTCAAACACGTACTGAGGAATAATAACACAGAAGCTGATTCATTTGCCAACAGGGCAGTTAATAGAATCATTGGACAGGTCCGAGAGAATGACAATATTTATGATAAGCCAATCCCGTAACTCGACCCATCCTTCAGCAAATTCTCTGAATTTCGGTCATATCAGCCATCTCATTATCCCGTCTGCCCTTTCTCCCAAAATCGACAAGCCATCCGCAGTCTCCACCCCTTCTGACATTGGCATCCTCCTCATCCTGAAGGCTGCAAAGGAAATCTCCACTGTCAAAACAAACAGGTACGGGATCAAGCTCAGTCAGAGTTCCCGTGACATTTCCAAGCAGAAGTTAGGCGCCAGTCTCATCAAAATCTACACCGACTGCATAAAAAATCCAAGGCATGATCACAAGACCAGCAAAATCCCTACGCATCACGCATCAGATTTGGACGACCAGTCTCTCGACCTGCTTTATATTCACCAGGGAACCTCATTCTCCATTCAGCTCAGAGCTTCAGCTCTTCAAGACCAAAAGAGTAAAGGCCCGATTCTCTTCAGAAAGTCCCCGGTGTTCCTCAGTTCCAGATTGGGCTCTGCGACCAGCTTCGAAAGAAAGTTGTCTCCCTCCGATCTCAGTGGTAATCGATGTGTCTTTCGTGTTTCTTCATGCTTTCTCGCTAACTGTCGCTCTGGTTGTTTAAAACAGCGCCCTCCCCTTTCTGCGCACTCTTCCTCCCTAGTCTCTTCCTTCCCCCTGTTCTATCCCCTTCATATCATTTTTATCTCTGTTGTCGGCTGCCTCCCCTCAGTGTCCCTTTTACAGGCCCACGCTTTCTGCCAGATCTCCCCTTCTTCCCTCCCCCATCTCCCCACTCCCTTCTGCTTCCCCCAGTATTTCCCTCTGCTCCAACTTCATCAAGCTTTCTCCAAGAGAGGAATCGAAATGGAAGAGAATCCAGTGGAGTGTGATCCAGCAGAGAACCCCTTGGAGCGAGTAATCACCAACAGCAGTTGCACACTGTGCAAAGCCCACTATTTCATGATCGCCTGATTCGTAAAACACTTTAACGACCTCAAGGAAGAATTTCAAGCTGACAGTAAATCAAAAAGGAAAAAGCTGGAGAAACAGAAAGCGGAGATTGAAGGTCTCAAAGAAAAATGCAACCACCTGGAAGAAGCTATTGCTCACATAAAAGCAATGACTCAAAGCATGCACGCAGAGGCCTCGACAAAGATCAGTGAAAAAAAGGAGCCTCAGCCCGATGATTCTGTAAACCAGCAACTGTAACTTGTTCTATGTCTTGTAAATTTTGCTTTCTAGTAGGCCTGTTTGTACGGCAATATAGCCGTTATCTTTTTCAAATCTCAATCCACAAGTCTTCCGACAAGGATCAAGGGTCTGCGTACCCATTTTGGATCCTCCCCTCACTGTTCTTCTCATCTTATGTAACAAGACTTGCTCCTTGAAGTTTTATAATACATCAGTAAACGACCTTGTTAAAAAAAAAGGTTTGCACCATCAAAATCTTCATCATTTTTGCGCCTTCATTGAGGACTTTAGCAGAACAAAAATATCATTGGTGTTGCACCATAGTTTCTCCTTCACTTAGATCATTGTTGCACTCTCACTTGATATCTTAACTATGTTAACAAGGTCTCTATACTGCGTGAGAGCTATATCGAGATCATGATCTTTCCTTCATTATGACCGAGACCATGATTGCCACTTACCGAAATTATGACTATGTTTAGTATGTCGAAAATGCTGAAGAAACTAGGGCAGTTAGCATTAGTAATATTCTTCTAGACTTGATAACAATTTGTGAAGTGATTTTAACAATTTATCTTAGCTTGATCTTCTTCTTATTATTAGTGTGTGTGTTTACTTCATCAAACTGCTATCAAAACAAAGAGAAAAGAACTCAATAAGTTGGCATTCTTCCAAGGCCAAAACCTCTCCCTCTTGGAGAGGAAAACCCGCACGTAATTCTTCTTATAGAGATTCCAATTGACGAACACCAAGACCTTGATACTTTACCCTCTCTGCCACTCCAAGACCAAGACACCATTCTTCTTCCTTGTCACTACTGATATCATCATTATTGTTGCACTATTGAGATCTTTATTGCTGCAACATCATTGTTGCACTTTCACCAAGGTCTTCACCATACCACTGAGATCTCCATGATGTATGTTCCTGGATTCACTGAGATCATGATTGTCTTATCATAGCTTTGCCTTCACTAAAATCATAGTTGCACTCTTACATAACATGTATTCACCAATGCACTGAAATTTGCATCTTATCTTCACTCAGATTATAATTGAGATCTTCATCTGCATTAGGATCATGATTGATGTCATGATTATAGTGATGATTGTGTCTATACTTCACCGAGATCCTTATGAAGGCCGAAACCATTACTGTAACCCTATGACTAGGCCGAGATAGCAAAGAAATATGTGAGGACTTCATTATAACTATCACCGAGAATGGACCTTACTATCATGCACCTATCCGAGATTCTATCATGTACCCGTCCGAGATTTCATCCTGCACCTATCCAAGAATTTCAGAGCCTTATCCTAGATTTCTTCTTGTCTTTTGCGGATACCCCAGCTGGGTATATATAGTGATCATGTCTCTAGTTTGAGCCGACTTATCCAAGTGAACCGACATGTCATCCTTTAGTCATTAATATATTTTTGCAGGCTGACATTATGTCTTTTCTTCACTTTGTTTGCAAGCTTCTTCTTTGAAGGATGGTGCTTGTCTTGGAGCGTTGCTTGACACTAGGTTGACTCATGTTTATTACATAGATGCTCAAGAAGAGCTTCTTCAATATGATTTGACTCCTTGACTTTCCTAGTGTTAATCAAGGTTGTCATTGATGTCAATATGGCGTTGTTGAGATGGAAAGTATTCTTGTGATACATAAACCTATCCCTAGCTTTACTAAACCCTAGCCTTGTTGGAGAACCCAAACCCTAGATCCTAAGTGCATGAAACCTTAGTCTTTGTTGAAAGTAAACCCTAACCCTAATTTGATGAAAGGGTGTTCCTAAGTAATTGTTGAAAACAAACCCTAACCCTAATTTTATGGAAGGGTGTTGATGAAAAATCCTACAAGAATATGTAACATAGTTACCAATCAAATGAGAAAATGATCTAGTACCCGTTTTTTGAGGTAGCAAAAAATAACTCGATTTTGAAAAATGGTGATTCAAAATACAAAAAAAAAATTTGAAGCATGTTTTTGTCACTTTAAATTTTTTTATATATCAAGTGTGAACAATTTTTTTAAATGTTATTGATTTTCATGTTGATTTTGAAAAGTGTTGATTCAGCATCAACACATTTTTTTTAGAGGGCTTATTTTTGACATTTTAATTTTTTTATGTATCAAGTGTGAACATTTTTTTTTATAGTGATTTTCATCTTGATTTTGAAAGGTGTTGATGAACATCAACCCTTTTTGTTTAAAGGGCTTAGTTTTTACACTTTAAATTTTCTAATCAATTAAGTGTGGATATTTTTTTTAAATGTTAGTGATTTTCATGTTTTTTTTTTTGTAAGTCAGATATGTATATTATAGAACAAAATATGTTACAAAAAAGTCTGCCGAAGCAGAACGAAACCTTAGAAAGACCATTTTACCAGAGCTGACAGCAAGCCCTGAACTTTCAAAACCAAGATGCTCACCTCGCAGGGCGGCCTACTCTTAAAGTTGTTACATATTGCCACGACACTATCAAAACTTGGACAGAAACAGAGTAACATAACGATCTAGCATAAGGCCGAAGCCTTGACAGAAGACAGAAGAAAAACAGAATGAAAATACTAAGGAAAACTGCCAATTCGACTGACTGTATCTAAGCCCACGTCCAGAACATGCTTGTCAACTCTGGCCTGCATATCTTGCATGGACTGGAATTCCTGTGCTTCCTTCATCTTGCTCTGCTGCACCAGGGGATCCGGGCTCAGAGTTTGCCGAAGAAGCCTGATGAGCAGAGTCAATTTCTTGTTGACAGTTTCCACTGCATCATGCACTGTGGAAATTCTTCGATCCAGCGATTCATGGATTTCATGTATTTTTGCTAACTGATCCTCCGATGGGGAGTTCCCCTTCCCAGAATGCTGCTTCCCTTCGTCCTTTGAGTCCAGGGCTCTCGCAAGGAGGGTTTTGATTCTCCAGCTCTCCGCTTTAGTCCGAAC
The DNA here is from genome assembly GCA_031772625.1 of Pinus tabuliformis. NCBI lineage: Eukaryota > Viridiplantae > Streptophyta > Pinopsida > Pinales > Pinaceae > Pinus > Pinus tabuliformis. The sequence goes on along the minus strand of CM062815.1, from coordinate 755,110,746 downwards.
ATATTGAGTGGCTCTTTTAGAGGGAGTGCCCGGGTCATGTAACCAGTCAACCTCCTCCGCAATGTTCTCCTCGGTTCGCTGCGTTTCTTCCTCTTTCACAGAAGCTTCCAGTTCCGCGATCTTGCGTTTGCTCCTAGCTGCTGCTCTGGTCTCGTACATGTTCTGCGCTGTTCGTAGCTCTTGGTTAGCCGCCGAACACCTACAACTCCCCGCCTCCATGCTATACCCTCTAATCTTATCGCGGTGATCACGTCTACAGACAGAAAAGTGGCGGTCTCTCGCAATACCTTGAACTGAGGTGAAAGAACCAGAGCCTCGACTCTCTGTTAAATAGCTATTTTCCACAGAGTTTCCCATGATGCGCTCTTCCCTCCGATGCAGAGTGGAGGTACTCTCGTTATTAATTCGGAAGATATCCGCACAAATCAAGCAGCTCTTCCCAGACCTGACATAAATGTTGTTGATTTCCTTCCCATCAAGGTCGTGCCAAGTGTCCCTTCCTCTCAAGCGGACTCTACGGTGTCTTTTGTGGCATGAACTATAATGATAGTCTTCAAATTTGGCCTTCTCTTGCCATAAAGACAACCGCCGCTTCTGTCTAGTCGTCCAGCTCCCGTGATGAAAACCCATGTTGTTACCGGTATTTCCAGATATACGGTGCCGGAAACAGAAACCGTTGCCGGTCAAGCCCGGTCGGTTTCGTTTAAATCTTGTTGTGCCAGCTGTAAACATCTCGCCTTCAGGTTCGGGCAGTCCACTTCCTGCCAACAACTGTCCCAACCCCTGTCCTGATTGTCCACGCCACAATTCGCCAGGTAGTCCGCCAGCCCGTTTGCCTTACGCCTGACCGTATGAAAGACTAAACCTTTCATTCCAGCCATAAGTTCTGCAATATTCTCCGTCACCTTGGCGAGCCTCCAGTGTTTCGTGGCTTTGTTCGCCTTAGTGCCTCCTTGAATTCTCTTAGCTGTTGATATAACCAGTGATGAATCCCCTTCCACAATTACATTGCATTTTCGTAGGGATTTTAAAATTCTCAGACCATGCTCAAGCGCCGCAAATTCCATCTCATTATTCGTGCTTTCCCCAAGCGCTCTATAATATATATGCAGAATTTCTCCGTGCTGGTTTCGTATTGCACCTCCAATTCCTACCTTGCCGGGATTACCTCTCGAGGCCCCATCAAAATTCAGCTTCAAGCCCCCTTCCGGCGGACACTGCCATTTGTCGATCTGTGAGGATGGTTGCGTTCTGTGTCTCGAAGCTGTGATGCTGCTGGTAGCTTCCAGTCGAAAGCACTTCAGGATGCGTAAGTCCTGAGCTGAAGGTTTCTCGTTATATTCCTCTCTGCATTTTGTCTGAATTAACTGTTGAATGTTAGTTAATATATTATCTTTAGAGAATTCTATGTTCCTGTGTTCATCTTGAAATATTCTACGGTTACGTTCCTTCCAAATTGACCACAGTAAGAAGCCTGGAACAGACTTCCATATGCTGTTGACTCTTAGTATGTTGGAGAAGTTTTTTTTCCAATTTAGAATGGTTCTGTGAATGGATTCTCTATCTCGGTCAGAACTGCTGAGAATTCCTTCCATCCAGCTCCATAATTGATTTGCCCATTCACATGCATTAAACAGGTGGTTTATAGTTTCCTCTTCGACGAGGCACATAGGGCATCTTGAGGGTCCCCTGAATCCTTTCTTGCATAAGTTGTCCCAGGTTAGAGTTTTGTTTCTCATTAGAAGCCAGAGGAAGGTCCTGATTTTCGGCCAGAATAGGTTGTCCCAAACTTTGTTGCACCAGGGCACGGCTTCTACCTGTTCTTCCTTTTCTATTATATCCCTAGCTTCTTTTAATGAGAAATTTCCATTGCCTTTTAAACCCCATCTCAGCTTATCATCTTCTTCAGTTTTTCGAATCTTTCTTTTGAGGATTCTCTCATTGAATTGCTGAATGCTTTCGTTGTTCTCCTCTGTGCTAACAGGATTTAAATTAATCCACTCCCTCCAGATCGGATCCCTACTGCTTTGAATCCAATATTGATTAACTCTGTATCTACCCTCGTTTTGACTTATTCGCTTGAGGGAAGATAGCTCTGGGGTGTCCAGTTTAGGGAATTGCTGCCAAGCATCTTCCCAGAACAGGGCAAGCCTTCCGTTGCGAATCTCCCAAAAGCTATGCTCCTGTACTAAGCTCCTATTATTCCTGGCATGGTTCCATATTGACGAACCTTCCGGGACTTCCTGTAGTCTTATGAGGTCCTGAGTATCACAATCTGGAGTGTACTTCTCCTTCCAATGCCTCGCCCAAGGTAAATTGGGTTCTTTAATCCATTTCCACCATATCTTAGCTCCACAGGTTCTGTTGACCACTGAAGGATCTACTAAGTTCAGCCCCCCCATAGATTTTGGCTGGCATAGCTTATTCCACGCCACCAACGCCCATTTCTTCTTATCTCCATTCCCATTCCATAAAAAGGATCTCTGAATAGTTCTCATTTGCTGCAGAATGCCCTTGGGAGCTGGAAGCATAGAAAGTAAATATTGCGGAATTGCCTGTAGAACAGCCTTGGTTAAGATAAGTCTACCCGCAAGGTTTAGAGCTCTGTGCGTCCAATGCTTGCATTTTTTCTCCATGTTGGCTAGAACCTTCTCCCAGTGAGCTTTCTGCCAAGGTTTCAGAGTCAGGGGAGCACCTAGATATTTCGAAGGCAGGGAACCAATCCTGAATCCAAGAAGCTGGGACAGGTGAGCTTGAATTGCCGGATGAGTGTTGAAGAAAAAGATTGTAGACTTAGAGAAATTAATCTCCATACCAGAGGCTCTGCTGAAGAGATCAAGGATACCCCTATAAGCCAAAGCCTCCTTCACTGTGGGTATACCGTGTAACATGGTGTCGTCCACAAACTGTTGATGTGTTGTGGCTGGTATCGATCTTATCGGTTGCAGACCTTTTATGGATCCTTCTGCTTTCTTCTTGGCTATGATTCTGCTTAGTCCTTCCATTAGGATCACGAATAGGAAAGGGGATAGAGGATCACCCTGTCTTATTCCCCGCGAAGGAGTGAAAGGAGCTGAGGGAGCGCCATTGACAAGGATTGAATATCTTGGAGATTTGATGAGAGCAAGTATCCACTTGATCCATTCCCTGCAGAAACCGAATGCATCCAATACAGCTTCAAGGTATCTCCAGCTTACTTTGTCATAAGCTTTTGATAAATCTAACTGCATTAGCATTCCTGCTTCTTTTCTTGAATGAAGTGAGTGGATCATCTCCTGCGCTAACAAGATGTTATCTAAAATTTGTCTACCCTCAACGTAGCCCGATTGCTCTTCCGATATGATACCAGGAAGAATCGACTTTAATCTATTGGCTATGACTTTTGAAATAATTTTATATATAACATTACATAGGGCAATAGGTCTGAATTTATCAGGTGTCTTTGCTTCTTCAACCTTAGGAATGAGCGCTAAAAAGGTGGAGTTGATGGATTTTAGAATAGTTCCTGAGCGTCTGGAATCCTCAACTACCTCCGAGACCTCCTGCTTAACAATGTTCCAACAAGCCTTGTAGAAGTTGATGGTAAATCCATCTGGACCTGGTGCTTTATCGTTAGGCATATTCCTAATTGCCTCCTCCACCTCTTCCAGAGAGATTTCCCTGCTAAGGGCCCAATTCTGATCTGAGGTGATGGATTTAGGAATGGCTGCTGTAAGTTCCTTGATGGCCTCCTCTCTATTTATATGCGGTTCCTGTGCAATTGAGCTGAAGTGATCCGAGAGCAGAGCAGATATGTCATTGTGATTCTTTAGTATCTCCCCTGCATTGTTTTTTAACTCAAGAATCTTGTTAGCACTTCTATGGTCTAGAGCCGACCTGTGAAAAAATTTAGTATTCTGCTCCCCCTCTTTTAGCCACTGGATTCTAGATTTCTGTTTCCAAAGTATCTCTTCTTGCATACATCTGCTGTGCCACTGCTGTGAAAGAACTTTTTCCTGCTCAACAGCTTCCTCACTGTGGATGCCTGCTGCCCCATCTCTGTGAATCTGTTCCAATTTGCTCTCTAGAATGGCTTTCTCCTGGATGATGTTTCCAAAAACCGTTCTATTCCACTCTTTTATCCTTTCTTTAGTTGCTTTCAGCCTCTTTTGTAGATTAAACATTTTGGAACCTCTTGCCTCCAAAGGTTCAGACCACCATTTCTCAACCATCTTGAGGAAGTTAGGGTGGTCTAACCAAAATTTTTCAAATCTAAATGGTTTATTCCTTGGAGTGCCCTGAACTTCAACAATAAGCGAGATTGGCCAATGATCCGACCCACCACTTGGAAGGATATCTGATTCTGCTGTGATACCATCCATTATTATGCTTTCTGAGATCAAAAATCTATCCAAGCGAGAAGCTATCAACCTCTCTCCCCCCCTTCTGTTGTTCCAGGTAAACTTGCCACTCTTGGGGTATATGTCTACCAATCTGACAGTCTCAATGAAACTTGTGAAGGCTTCCGCGTCCCTGTTAAGTTTCCTTAGACCCCCTTTTTTTTCCAGAAGGGTGGTTATCATATTGAAATCACCCCCCAGAATACACTTAGACCTTGGATATCGTTCAATAAGTCTGGTTATTGAATTCAAAAAATTTATTTTATCTTCTAATTTCTGAGGACCATAAATATTGATGCATAGGTAAGACTCAGAGTTACCTGTGGGTTGAATTTCCACCGCTATGAAGTGTTTGTTCGCCTCAGCTGAGATAATCTGGATTTCCCTTGTATCCCATAGTGTTGCAAGGCCTCCTTCTCGTCCCTGGCTCTCAATCTCTAAAACTTCTAAATTTCTCCCAAGCTTCTTACATAGACTGTTCATGCTAGAGTTGTTGCATTTAGTTTCTTGTAAGAATATAATTTCCGGTCTATATTTCTGGATTTTCCGCTTTAAGATTCTGTGTTTTGCATGGCTGTTAAGCCCTCTTGCATTCCACGAGATGATCTTCATGTTTAACTAAATTTTATTGGTAGGACGGGAAAGCGCTAAGCGCCTTCATCTTCCCTGAGTTTATCATTATCATGCCTAGCTCCTGTAGAACTTCACCACTAGTTCTACGGCCTCTTCTTTTCTTCTGCTTTGAGCTGGATGATTTCCAAAGAAGACTTTTCGAGTGGAGGCTATTGCCTTTTACTATACCTAGCTTCCTGTTTTGCTTTTCTAATTCTGCTTTTTGCCTTGCTATGAACAGGTCGTTTACCTTCTTGATTTCTTCTTCCGGTGCATTTTCTATTCCTCGAGCCTTCCAGTTCTCAGCAATTACTGGTAGATTCATCCCCTCCCTGGCTAGCGCCTCTTCCAACTCTTGATCCTCGCTTCCTCCATCACTGGTTAGCATATCGGTTTCCTCTTCCGTCTCTTCTGTTCTCTCCTGCATTTGGACTTCGTTGTTGAGGTCGCCTTCATCCGTTCCTTCCCTGGTTGGTTCTTCCTTTTCATCATGCCCTGCATCTGATGTTAGGGTTTTGTGCTTGTCCTCCGAATCTGTTTCAAGATCTAAGATCGCAAAAGAGTTGCTGTGGTTGTTTCTATCTGTATTACCTTTATTATTCTTCCTTCTGTTAGCTCTCTGTCTAGACTTAGGTTTTATGAAGGTTTCTTTGTCTTTGTTGGCTTGTGCTGTTTCGGTCTCTACTTCCTTCCTAATCATAGGGCAATCTCTCATCAAATGCCCATGTTCATGACATTTGCAACACCGGAAGGGAATCTGCTCGTAGTCTATGGCCTGAAAATAGTCCTCGTCCCTGTATTCAAGCCAGAGCCCCTCATGCAGTGCCCCGGAGACGTCCATTTCAACACATATTCTGGCGTAAGATGTGTATCTCTTTTGTAATGTTGCTTCTGAGGCCTTGATAAATGTTCCCAACTGGTTACCAATTTCTTTCAAGGAATTCAGACCCCAATAATCTATTGGGAGAGAGAACAAACGAATCCAGATTGGGACTTGAGTAAAAGATTCTTTCTCTGGGACGAAGTTTGGTTTCCATGGTCGCATGTACAGACCAGCTGAAGCCAAAAAGTATGGGCCACCCTCAAAAATTCTATCCTTGTCTTCTAGGTTGGAGAATACAACCGTGAAGAATCCTTTGGCTCCCAAATGAAGTTTAACATCCCCCCTCGGCTTCCATTGTTGTCTAATCCATTGACAAAGAGTTCTTTCAGATGGCCAAATGCCCATAAATTTGCAAATGACAGCATGTTCTGCCATGTGCTCTCTGTATGCCTGAATCTCTGGGTCAGTTATTACTACCCTGAGGTTGTCAGTCTTTTTTGGTTTGCAGACCCCATTTGATGAAGAGTATCTATTGGGGCTTGTGCTTGTCTCCCCCTCCTTCTCCGACTTTCCTTGCCTATTATCTGTTTGCTCCCTGTTTTCTTCTGTTTGTCGCTCCTCGTTCTCTGTTGATTTAATTATTGAGGCGATTTTGTCTTTAGTTCCTGTCAAGCTTTCATCCCCTTTGCCTTTGCCTTCCGTTGTGTTGTCTGGCTTGTCAGTTTCCCCTTGTATTTTCTCCTTATTCCTCCTGCCGTTCTGCTTGTTATTGTCAAGCCCAGAAATCCTGACCCCTTCCTTCTTATTTTGCCTCTGCTTCTGCATGATTATCTGTTTGAAAGTAGGGGTCCCACTGGACCCCTCTGCCCCCATCCGGTCGGTCAGCTCTTGACCTTTTCGTAACAGTGCTGCGAAACGAGAAATGACCACTTCCAGCCCTGCAACGGGATCAGAACATCAGAAACCCTAGTTTCGCCCTCTGCTCCTCTGCGCGCGGACTCTCAGGTTCCACATGATCACCGTGATTTTCATGTTAGTAATATAAAAAAAAAAAAAAAAAAAAAAAAAAAACAAAATACTTATAAAAATGTAAAAAAAAAACATAAAACATGACAAAAATAAAATTAATAAAAACATGTTAGTAATAAAACATAAAAATATATAATAATAAAATAAAATAAAACATAAGAAACAAACAAAAAAAACCATAAAACATAAAAATAAAAAACATGACCAAAAAAAAAATCAAATACAAAAAAATATTTAAAAAAAAAAAAAACAAAAAACCTATAAAAATGTAAAAAATAAAAAATAAAAAACCAAAATTAACTCTTAAAAAAAAAAAAAAAATTGAATAAAAACTTAATGAAAAAAAAACAAACAAAAATTATCAAAAAATAAATTAAAAAATCATTGAAAAAAATATAATTTAAAAAAACACAAATATAAAAACATTTTTTTAAGTTAAAAAAAAAAAAAAAAAAACAAAAAAACAAAAAAAAAAAAACAAAAAAAAAAAACAAAAACAAAACAAAACAAAAACAAAAACAAAACAAAAAACAAAAAAAAAACAAAAAAACAAAAAACAAAACAAAACAAAAAAAAAACAAAAAACAAAAAACAAAACAAAAACAAACAAATAAACAAACTTAAAATAATTACCAAAATTAAAAAAATAAAAAATATATATATTTAAATTAGATAATTTAAATAAACAAAATAAAAAATATAATATCATAAGAATTTATGAATTATTTTCTTACATTAAAATTATAAAAATAATGAAATAACATCAAATCAAATCAAATTAAAAACAAAATAATAATAATAATAATAATTCAAAACATTTAAAAATAAAATAAAATTAAATAATTTAAAAAAAAAAATTAAAACCCCTCCTCGCGCCCTGCCTCACCCCTCTCTCGACCGCTCCCCTCTCCCCTCCCTCACCCCCATCCTCTTGCCACCCTCAGCCGCCCCCTCTCCCTCCCCCTTCCTCCTCACCCACCCAACTCCACCCCGTTCTCTCACCTGTTGGCCCTCACCTCTCCCCTCCCCTCCCCTCGACCCCTGCGTACCCCCTTCCCCTCCTCACCCAGGCCCCCAGCGTGCAGCCTCTTGGCTGCTTGCCGAGGGCCCGAGTGGGTAGGGGACGGGTGTGCGCGGGGGTCGGGGAGAGGAGAGGTGAGGGCCAAGGGGTGAAGGAAGGGGAGGGGAAGGAGGGCAGTGGTCAGGTGGGGGAGGTCCGAGGTGGGGAGAGGAGGGGGGTGAGGGAGAGGAGAGGAGAGGGTTCAGGAGGGCGGTGAGGGAGGACGGAGTTTTCATTGTTTTTTTTATTGTTTTTTTAATTATTTTTTTATTTTTTTATTTATTTTTAAAATTTTTTTAATGGTTTGCAGATTTTTGTGGTGTGGTTTTTGAGAAACTTAATTCGGATATTCCACAATCTTCATCTTTTATTTGTCAACATTTCGAGTCTAAACCAAGACTCATCATCAAGACTGATTTACAAAGAAGAGGAGTGAGAGCCATAAATATGGTTAGGCGAGTTTTCAAGTTGGGAAGCCGACGATCTAAATAATTTTAATTTCAATTTATTATTATTATTATTTTGATTGTTAATACATTTACTTCTAATATTTAATTGTTTTAATAATTTGTTAAATTGCTTTCATTTTTTTTTTATATTCTTATTCTTAATAATAATGATTCTTTAACTTTTTATTCTAATTAAAAACAGTTATTTATGTTTATAAATTGTGTTTCTTAATTTGAGTTGTTGCTTAATTTAAGTTAATCTAATTAGTTTGTTTATTCAACTAATGTACTAGGTTTATTTACTATAATCAATTGTTCTTCTTATTTTAAATTTTTATTTATCATTAAGTTTTAATTTATCTATGTTTTAGGGGAGAGGGGTTTAGTAAATTGTTTTTTAATACTTTGATTATTAATTAATTTCAGTTTATGCAATTAGCTTGTTACTAGGTTTTCTTTAAAATTATTATGTTTTTAGGTTTTTTATTTTATTTTAATGAGTTTTTTATTTTTCAAAAAATTTTAATTAAATTAATTTTAATAGTTTAATTTGTAGGAGATTAATTCTAATAGTTTAATTTGTAGTTTGGATTGTTTATTCAACTACTCTAATAGGTTTATTTACATTAATAAGTTGCTTATATATTTTCACTTTTGTTTATTTGTAATTAAGTTTTTATTTATCTACGTTTTAAGGGGGAGGTGTTTGAGTAAATTGCTTCCTTTTAATACATTGACTATTGATTAGTTTAATTTTATGCAATTAGTTTGTTTCTAAGTTTTCTTTGAAATTCTTATGTTTATTGGGGTTTTGTAATTTATTGTAATAAGTTTTTATTTTACAACAAATTTTATTTGATTAATTTTAATAGTTTAATTTTTAGGAGATTATTTGATTAATTTTTTTTTTAAATTTAAATTTTTTTAATTTTAATTTAAGGGTTTTTTTTTTTTTTTAAGTTTGTTTTTCAATTTTTTATATATTAAAAAAATAATAATAATAATAATAATTTTTAAATTTAAATATTTTTATTTTTTATTTTTATTTTTTTATAATTTAAATTTTATAATATAGTTTTTTTTCCATTTAATTTTTTTTTTAATTTAATTTTTTAATTTTTTCGAATTTTTTTAATTTTAATTTTATTTTATTTTATTTTTTCGTAATTACGCCGTAAGGCGTTCCCCTCTAAAATCAATTTCCCAAATTGCCATGTGTCTCGGTTTGGAGCGTCGGATTGGATGTTAGACGATTAAAATTGTTTATGCCCTTGGATTAATAATTAGTTAAGAAAGGAGAAAGGAGAACAGTTACACAGTTAGGGAAAAATACATACAACCTCTGGAACAACAGTCTAGTAGCAGATCCAGTGATTGATCTCAACGCCTTCTTCAAGCTCTGCCCATCTCCGGCTTCATCGAGTCGGCCTTTTAATCTGCCTGGGGACAGCTGTAGAAAAGGATGGAGGAAAGGCCTTGCAAAGGTCGCAAAATTGGCGTATATGGTATATCAAGAGTGGGAAAGACGTCCCTGCTCAAAAGCTTGCGCGGCAGGGCAGGGGAGGACTGCTCCCTTTAGCTACCAAATGCATAGAACAAAGAACTTACACACGAGTCTTCCAAAGGCATTTCGAAGAATTCCTTGGCAATTCCCATTATGCTTTTCATGACCTCCAACACTGAGTAGATTGTGCCTCGATCTCAGCGCCTTCTTCAAGCTCTGCACGACTCCGACTTCATCGAGTCGGCCTTTCAATCTGCCTGGGGACAGCTGCAGAAATGGCTGGAGGAAAGTCCTCGCAAAGGTCACAAAATCAGCGTATATGGTAGATCGGGAGTGGGAAAGATGTCCCTACTCAAAATCATCTACAATTACTACAAGAAAGAGGTCAGTGGTTTCTTTGATGTCTTCATTTGGGTTACAGTTTTTGGGAGCTTTGAGATTGAACAATTGCAGGATTCCATCGCTGAGGCACTGAATCTAAGTCTGGAAGGGATTTCTATGGCTGAGACACGGAAAATGAAATTGAATGCTTCTCTGGAGAGAAAGAGATTTCTTCTGATATTAGACAACATGTCGAATGAAATAGATCTTAATGAAGTGGGCGTCAATATTGGGGATGATAATGGTAGCAAACTCTTAGTCTCCAACCGCAACAGAGAAGTTGTTGAAAAAATGGGGGCAAAGGATTTTCTGGAAATAAAACCCTTGTCCTCAGAGGAGGGCTGGAAATTATTTAGAAGAGGAGCTTTTGCAGATAAAGTTGTTCCAGAGAATATAGAGACTATAGCCAAAAAAATATTCCTCGATCTACAAAGGTTTGTCATTGGCCATCAATGTAGATTTGTGAAAAGACTCAAAATGATTGGGAAAGAGCATTGAAGTTTTTGGAAAGCACAAATACTTCCTTCCAAAGGAGCCAGACGAACATTGAAGCAGAGATTTATCAACAGTTAAGATGGAGTTTTAATGATCTGTCTGATTCCCATCTACATAAATGTTTTCTAAGTTGTGTATCATTTCTTGGAGATAAGGAAATTCCTGTGGAGATGCTGGTGCGAGTATGGGACGCTGAAGGGTTACTTGACAGGGCAGAGACACCTTATTTGATGGATGTTGGGTGGCATTGCATAAAAGTATTGGTAAGTAGGTTCTTGCTGGAGTCTGGAGTATATTGTTGATGGTGACTATCATACAATGGAGTATTTAAAGATTCACGAAGCTCTCCGTGAAATGGCGATTTACATAGGCAGCCAAGACCAGGAGAAATGCTTATTTTTAGCAGGTCAAAAGTTGCAAAACTTTCCTAGTGAAGGAGAGACGAGGGATTGCAGACGCATATCGGTTGGCCATACTGCTATAAAGGATCTTCCAAATGATTTGAAATGTTCAAAGCTTGAGAGTTTGGTATTAGCCTCTAATAACCAGTTGGAAAAGATTCCAGAAAGATTTTTCTCAGACATCAAGTCTCTGAAGGTTTTGGATTTGTCGCGCACATCCATAGGAACATTTCCAGACACAGTGCAGCAACTTCAGCAGCTTAAGTTTCTTAACTTGGCCAGGTGCACCAAACTTGTTGATTTGCCTGACAGCCTTTGCACTCTATCTAACCTTCAAGTTTTGAATCTTAGTTCTTGTTTGGCATTGCGTTCATTGCCCAGTCAGATAGGAAAGCTCAAGAATCTAAAGCATCTCAAATTGGATGCATGCTACAGTCTAAATGAGCTTCCAAAAGATCTTTCTCAACTCACTTCATTGAACACTCTCATCTTTCCATTAATGGAGTCTGTTTGTGCAGTGAGTGTGGAGGATCTTTCAAAGCTCTCCAATCTAACAGAGTTGACCACAGTGATAACATCAGAAAATAAAGTGGATACAGAGGTTGCTTGGTTGGAGACGAGAAACTTAACATTAGAATATGATGCAGATGCAAATGCAGAAAGAGATTTTGTAGCACCCGAGCATGTTATTCTCCAAAAGATGGGACATATGAAGAAGTTGCAGAATTTTCATCTGATTAATTATCAGGGGGAAACTCTACCCAACAGTATTTGTGAATTCCAAAATATGAAGATGTTGCTTTTGCACTCAGGTTACAAATTGAAGGTGCTCCTTGCCTTGGACAAGAATAAGAATGAAAGTGCAGATGATAAGAGTGCCTTGGACAAGAATAGGAGTGAAAGTGTAGATGATAGGAGTGACAGTGTAGGTTACTCTTTTCCAATATTAGAAATATTAGTTCTGAGAAACCTACTTAAATTAGAAAGTCTTGCAGGGTCATCTGAGATCTGGAATGAAGGGACAATCTTGTGATAAGTGTTTTGGGGCTTTTTGATGCTTTGGCTTCTAGAGTCGGGCCAGACCCACACGAAATGAGTATTGATGAATACATCAAGTATGCTAATCCTCCACCAGTCCACAAATATCAGGTCCTCACCTCCAACCCCATGACTCCAACTTTTTAATATATTTTTCTCATAATTTTTTTCTGATTGCTTGTTTTCTCTTCCTTTCATACGTAGGATAAGTTTGGACAAACCTTCCTATGCAGTATATTTGCAGATCAAATATCTATTAAATATGGAAATTTTCAGCAGCGGGTATAAGAGCTTAATGTTCTCGGTATATTTTAAATTTCAAAGAAATTAGAAACCGAAATTCAAAAATTACATTGACAAGGGTTTGGAAAAAACGCAGATAGATGAAGAGTGGGCGCGTTTGAATAAAGTGTGGAAACAACAAGCTGAAGAGGATGATGGAAGGATAAGGAGAATGTTGCAGCGTTCGGATGATGGAAGGATAAAATCAGACGAGCTCAATACTTCAAAGATAGTAATTAACTTTAGACTCATTCAAATTGAACCCAGTCAGTGTCCAAAGGGCATAATGGCAATTAGGGAAATAAAACAGGAAGTTGTTGAACGATTTGGAAGTGTGAGCAATTATTTAAGTAAATATCCCCATCCATTTCCAGATCGTCGTCGACAGGGGGTACTGCAACTGAGCTTTTATATGAATCTAGGGTTTTCAATTATTTGTTGTTGTTTCTTCCAGTTTATATGACCAGTAACATTTTCGTTGTTGATGTTAATTTATATGCAGCAACGCGTGACCCGTTTGGATTTTGGAGGTGAAGCTGGTTGCTCCAGCCACACCCTTAACTAACATACATATGGGTAGCAACTGCTTCCCCTGTAGAGGCTTCTGCTCTGAACTTCATGTACACAAGGCATATGGGGGGAGAGTTGTTATTCTCCAAAAGATGGGACATATGACGAATTTGCAGAATTTTCATATGATTAATTATCAGGGGGAAACTCTATCCAACAGTATTTGTGAATTCCAAAATATGAAGATGTTTCTTTTGCACTAAGGTTACAAAATGAAGGTGCTCCTTGCCTTGGAGAAGAATAAGAATGAAAGTGCAGATGATAGGAGTGCCTTGGACAAGAATAGGAGTGAAAGTGCAGATGATAGGAGTGAAAATGTAGGTTACTCTTTTCCAATATTAGAAATATTAGTTCTGAGAAGCCTACTTAAATTATAAAGTCTTGCAGGGTCATCTGAGATCTGGAATGAAGGGAAAATCTTGTGATAAGTGTTTTGGGGCTTTTTGATGCTTTGGCTTCTGGAGTCTGGCCAGACCCGCGTGAAATGAGTATTGATGAATACATCAAGTATGCTAATCCTCCACCAGTCCACAAATATTAGGTCCTCACCTCCAACCCCATGACTCCAACTTTTTAATATATTTTTCTCATAGTGTTTTTCTGATTGCTTGTTTTCTCTTCCTTTCATACGCAGGATAAGTCTAGACAAACCTTCCTATGTGTTATATTTGTCGATCAAATATCTATTAAATATGGAAATTTTCAGCAGCGGGTATCACAGCTTAGTGTTCTCAGTATATTTTAAATTTCAAAGAAATTAGAAACCGAAATTCAAAAATTACATTGACAAGGGTTTGGAAAAAAAGCAAATAGATGAAGAGTGGGCGCGTTTGAATAAAGTGTGGAAACAACAGGTTGAAGAGGATGATGGAAGGATAAGGAGAATGTTGCAGCGTTGAATGATGGAAGGATAAAATCAAACGAGCTCAATACTTCAAAGACTGTAATTAACTTTAGACTCATTCAAATTGAACCCAGTCAGTGTCCAAAGGGCACAGTGGTGATTAGGGAAATAAAACGGGAAGTTGTTGAACGATTTGGAAGTGTGAACAATTATTTAAGTAAATATCCCCATCCATTTCCAGATCATCGTCGACAGGAGGTACTGCAACTGAGCTTTTATATGAATCTAGGGTTTTCAATTATCTATTGTTGTTTCTTCCAGTTTATATGACCAGTAACATTTTCGCTGTTGATGTTAATTTATATGCAGCAACGCATGACCCGGTTGGATTTTGGAGGTGAAGCTAGTTGCTCCAGCCACGCCCTTAACTAACATACATATGGGTAGCAACTACTTCCCTTGCAGAGGCTTCTGCTCTGAACTTCATGTACACAGGGCATATGGGGGACAAGTTATTATGTGAGGTACTCTTTATGTAATGATGTATGATGAAGTAAAAATATATTCTGTGGAATTCGGCGGTGATAATTTCTACTACCTTGCGTCAAGCTAAAGCTTTCATTATGTATGTATTGAAGTACGTTATTGTAACAATGAAATAAACATAAATTATCCATGGTAATGGATGGTAATGGTTGGCGTAAGTTAATGTAAATATGAAATAAGCATAAATTAGTTGTTGTAATGGTTGGTGCAGAGGTACATCATTAAAAAGAAGTATGGAAAAAATTTCCACATTTAAACATTCCATATGTTTGGTTTAGGTTTATTTTGGATATTTTTCCTAATTATTTCTGTAGGTTTATTTTGGATATTTTTCCTAATTATTTCTATTAAAATCTAGTACGAATTGGTTGAGAATGGGTTGGAATTATAAGTTTTAGTTTTAAATCTGTAAAATATGAGTGTGTTATGAACTTATTTGTAGTAGGTTAAATAATTTTTGTTATATTATGATTTATTACGTAAATCAAAATCTTGAAAAATGTTAGGATTACAGAGTACCTATAGAAATTGTGAAATTGTGGCGTCTAACAACATTGTTGTTTGTTCCCACTGGTCAGCAAGACAATTTAATATAGATTTTTTAGTCTATAAATAATCTCTATCATAAATAAATACCATGGGAAAAACCATAAACCACAAAACAACTCTAACAAAAATTAGCAAAGCGAGGCATCCTATGGGTTTTTTTTGTTGTAATGAGAATCTAGAAATTATCTGGATAGTGTGACAGGAATTGGTTGGATTTATAAGTTTGCAATTTGAATGCTTCACAGATTTTTCAATGGGGTTTTTTGTTGTAATGAGAATCTAGAAATTATTTGGATAGTGTGACAGGAATTGGTTGGATTTATAAGTTTTCAATTTGAATGCTTCACAGATTTTTCAATGGGTTTTTTTTGTTGTAATGAGAATCTAGGAATTATTTGGATAGTGTGACAAGAATTGGTTGGATTTATAAGTTTGCAATTTGAATGCTTCACAGATTTTTCAATGGGTTTTTTTGTTGTAATGAGAATCTAGAAATTATTTGGATAGTGTGACAGGAATTGGTTGGATTTATAAGTTTGCAATTTGAATGCTTCACAGATTTTTCAATGGGTTTTTTTTGTTGTAATGAGAATCTAGAAATTATTTGGATAGTGTGACAGGAATTGGTTGGATTTATAAGTTTGCAATTTGAATGCTTCACAGATTTTTCAGAAAGCTAAATACATTTTGTTCTTTTGTTATATTATAATTAGTTATGTAAACTAAATCTTTAAAAAATGGCAGAGCGAAGCATCCTCAAATGTTTCTTAACTAGGTTTATTTTGTAATAAGACATAAGAAATCGTTTTGAGGAAGCTAAATATGTTTTGTTCTTTTGTTATATTATAAATATTTTTGTTTTGTTATATTATAATTAGTTATGTAAACTAAATCTTTAAAAACTGGCAGAGCAAAGCATCCTCAAATGTTTTTTAACTAGGTTTATTTTGTAATGAGACTTAAGAAATCGTTTTGATAAAACTCAGGGAAGAAGGTTACAACTTCCAACTTCTAGAGGTTCAAAAGTTTGCCTAATATCTATTTTTGTTGTTCAAAAGCCTTTCTATCTTTTGAAAAGTGTATCGATGGAAATTCAAGTAATCATCCAAGGTACAGATCCAAACTGGGTAAGCACTTAATCTCTGAGATATAACTATTAGATTTGAAGCCTATCTTCAAGATCCATTCGGTTGGATACAATGGGCTAAATAATGGTAGGCTCACATTCATAAGACATTATCCATAAAAGTAGAGAGGGGGTTTCGCTTGCAAGGTTGATTGCATAGAAGCATTCCTATAGTTCTTCATACCAAGAAGTTAATCTACCAGATCCTTTTAATTCGAATTCGCTTATGTGCTAGCTTATGCGCTTGAAAATGGCAGGGTCTTTGCATGGTTGATAGCAGAGAAACATTGTTGTGGTTGTTCATATGAAGAAGCTCCAACTCTGTTTGATCGCAGGAAACATTGTTGTGGTTGTTCATATGAAGAAGCTCTAACTCTGTTTGATCGCAGATGGATAGAATATTGGCAGTCTATGGAATCCTTATACTCAGATTTCGGAAAACATAATAAGGGTACTTACAGTTGCACTTGTGCAGATATGGATTATTGCCCATGTTTCTTATTTTAGAAAACTATCACTGGGAGTCATAGTTTGAAGAATATGGCAGTGGAAAAATTGAGCGTCAGTTTGATTATTTTATATTTTGGAATTTTTAGTTGAAATTGGATAAAACAATTTTCATGTTAAATTTAGATGTTTTGTTGTTGAAAATGTTGTATTAACTGTATCCCAAAAACCCTGAAGTATTATGTTGTGAAGAATTCGGAATTTAAATTTGTGATTTATATATAAATTGGATAAAACAATTTTCATGTTAAATTTAGATGTTTTGTTGTTGAAAATGTTGTATTAACTGTATCCCAAAAACCCTGAAGTATTATATTGTGAAGAATTCGGAATTTAAATTTGTGATTTATATAAAGAAAGCTAGATTATAACTAAATTTTAAATAAACATCCAAAATTACTGCTTGAAAAATCTAAATTATTCATACTTTGTTTTATTAAATAAGTTACCAGCACAAAGCCAAATCTTTCTGACTTGTAAGTAGTTGACCAATTTCTGTGTGTTTTTTTGGAAACATGGCACTTATTCCACTGTGTGTTTCACTATTATTCCTGGTTAACTCCCCACCGAGAAAGCAAATGTATTTTTCAGTATTTAACCGTTTTAGGCAGAAATAAGTGTTAATTACAATTACAAATACTCCCAAAGATTGTAATGGATTAAGACGTTTGCATGTTTTAGCATCCCGTTAGAGGTAAACGATTCAGCTGTAGCCTCTGGCAACCCCATTCCTGTGCATTTTGTAGCATACCCAGAACGATGCCTGCCGATTTTGAACAAGGAGATGGGATGGATGTGTCGATTATTGTGTGGCAGCTGAAGCAAGAGTCATTCGAATGGGTGGAGATTGCACGAATATCTTCTTTGTTGTGCAAGGAATGGATGAAACAACATCTGATGAGAATTCATTTGGATTGGCTTTATGAAAAGGGTTTTCGAGTTCCTTTTGAATTGGATTTTCTACGGGAATGCTGGGTAGGAGTGGGAGATCACTTGTGTTTTGTACCCAAGAGGATCATATCATCAGAAGATGTAAAGATTGTCGCATACAATTTAATTAATAACATGTGGGATTGGCTTCCCACCTGTCCCCTAACTTACTTTTGCAATACAACAGGTCACAGGCCTTTTACGGAAATACATAGAACTATAGCCTTTGAACCAAGACCACATACCGAGTTTGAATAAAACGGTTTATTGATAAAATAGTGTTCAAAAGTTAAAGTTTGGATATTAAAGAAGCATAAGTTTTATTTTATTCCCTATTTTGAACGTTTCTTAATTAATTAAAAAAATTGAAATATAATTTTATTTATATATGTTTTTTTAAACTTAATGTCTAAATTAAATCAATTTGCGAGAAATTGTATCCTTTTTTCGACCATTTATTTCTTAGCCGTTTCTTTAAAAATATATGGTTTAAATAAAAAAAATTAAAAATCATTGGTCTGCTGGGAGATATTATCATGGAACATTACATTAAAATACATCTAATAATCATAAAACATAATATTCATTGAATTAAAATATATTAATAATAAATAATATACGGATTCAATTCATATTGTTATATTGTAATTTCATTTTTATTAATATAATTACAAACCTATCACATTAAAAGAAACAAAAAGAATAAAAATTCATATTGATAAGCATAAAATCTATATAAAAGGTATAATTAATAAGTATTAAAAATTTAATTAATTTAATTAATAAATATACAATTAAAAATCAAAATATTTATAAATATAAAATAATGATGTAGGAGCATTATAATATAAGTTTCATAGTTGGACTTATAGAAAGTCAATTTCAATTTACAAATGGGACTTGGATTCCCAAATTTAGGATTTATGGAGCGATAAAGAGATAAGGGGAAAAGGGAAACTAAGATATTATACGGAGTTGATCAACTCTAATATTGAAAACTATAATTATTTATCTATCTTTACTAGTGTTAAGAAGAAAATGAACATTTCTAAGATAAGAAATAATTCTCTTGAGCTTCATAATGAAACTGGGCATTAGCTTATTCCCAAAACACCATGGGAAGATTCAGTTTGTCAAAATAGATGTCAAGCTACCAACCTTCTTGACCCATTAAGCTAGAAAAACTATGGTGATCTGGAAATGCTTCTCTAACTAATTTTCAAAAATAGAAATAATATGTTAAAGAATTTTGATTATTCTTTTTTCCTTCTTAAGGACTCATGATTTCTAAGGCTAAGGAAGCATGTATTGCAGTAAGATTTCATTATAGCATGGTCTTTGCCTTTTCTTGATCTTTTTTTTCTCTTTCAACACTTGTCAAAGAACCATTATTTTGTTTTCATTATGGCATGGTCCTTGCCTTTTCTTGATCTTTGTTTTTTGTCTTTCAACAGGTGACAAAGAAGCATTAAATTAGTGTTATATGACATTTGTAAGGCTAAGCAAGCATGTATTGCAGTAAGATTTCATTATAGCATGGTCTTTGCCTTTTCTTGATCTTTTTTTCTCTTTCAACACTTGTCAAAGAAGCATTAATTTGTTTTCATTATAGCATGGTCCTTTGCCTTTTCTTGATTTTTTTTTTCTCTTTCAACACTTGTCAAAGAAGCATTAATTTGTTTTCATTATAGCATGGTCCTTTGCCTTTTCTTGATTTTTTTTCTCTTTCAACACTTGTCAAAGAAGCATTAATTTGTTTTCATTATAGCATGGTCCTTTCCTTTTCTTGATCTCTTTTTTTGTCTTTCAACAGTTGTCAAAGAAGCATTAATTAGTGTGATACGCTAGAAGCATTAATTAGTGTTATATGACATATGACTCATGATTTGTAAGGCTAAGAAGCATGTATTGCATATAGCATGGTCCTTGCTTTTTGTTGATCTTTTTTTTTGTCTTTCAACAATTGTCAAAGAAGTGTTAATTAGTGTTATATGCTATCTATTGCCTTACTTAGCTAATTAGTATTATATGCTATCTATTGCCTTACATAGTGTTATATGTTATCTATTGCCTTACGGCGTTTCCTTTGCAACATCTGGTGCAAATGCTAGTTATTTAACATTTTTTTTAAAAGTTGATTTTATTTTTTATTTACTTTTTCTTATATTATATATATATATATATATATATATATATATATTAATTTATTTGTTTATTTTTTATGTTGTTTTATTTATTTATTTTTTATTTAAATTTTACATTTTTAAAAGTTTTTTATGTTGTTTTATTTATTTATTTTTTATTTAAATTTTACATTTTTAAAAGTTGTTTTTCTTTTCTTTTCTTTTCTTTTTTATGGTTTGTTTTTGTTTTTTTAATATTTTTATATATTTTATGAAATTTAATTCATTTTTTGTCATGAATCGTCCTTTTGCCACCCGTGGCCGATTGGGCCTCGGGGTCGCCGGGGAATTTTTTTTTTTTTTAAGTTTTTAATTTTTTTTGTATTTTATTTTTGTAATTTTTCTTTTCTACTTTTTTTTTTAATTCTATTTTATTTTACTCTTCTTCTTTTTCTTTTTTTCTTTTTTTCTTTTTTTTACATGGTATGGTTAATTTTTTTTACATCTATAGTTTTTTTTATGTCATTAATATATATTTTTTATATTCAATTTTTTTGTCATGTTTTTTTTATGTTTTATTACTTGTTATTATTTTTTATTTTTATTTTTTGCAGTATTTGAATTTTTATTTTATTTTTGAATTTTTGTGTTTTTTTTCAATATTTGAATTTTTGTTTTCTTATATATATATATTGTAGGATCTATGTCAATGTTTGTCTAGCAACCCGATCCCATTATGTGCAATTTGATAGCTAATTTTAAATTTTTCGTTATAATGAATCGAGTCTGCCCCACAATGTGTTAATTTCATATTTGGTCTTTAAGTTTTCATTACAATGGGTTGAGCTCCCCTACACTGTGTGTCAATTTGATAGCTAATTTACCCGCCAAAAAAAAGGCAATCTATCAAGTTGTCTTAGGCTAAAATTTCAAAATCGCTATACATTTAGCATTTTAAAAAAAACACTCTCGGTATAATAACTCTTTAATTTCATATTTGGTCTTTAAGTTTTCATTACAATGGGTTGAGCTCACCTACACTGTGTGTCAATTTGATAGCTAATTTACCCACCAAAAAAAAAAGGCAATCTATCAAGTTGTCTTAAGCTAAAATTTCAAAATCGCTATACATTTAGCATTTTAAAAAAAACACTCTCGGTATAATAACTCTTTCATTCACGTGTTCATTTTTAAAGTTTTTGTCATAAAATTTTTCCATAATGCCATGCTTGAAATATTTTGAAAATTTAAGATTGTTTTGTAGTCAATATCTTTGGTTTTAATTCCCTGGTTGAAAAATTGTCAATATTTTAATGTTTTTCTAGGTTGTGATATGTTATCTTTAATGTTATGGTTGAAAACAATTAAAAATATTTTTTCTTAGCATCATGCTTGAAAATTGTTGCCATTTTAAGGTATTTCAAAGAAGTGTTATTTTAAATTTAATGTTATGCTTAAAAATCTTTGGAATTTTAAGGGTTTTCAAAAACCTGACATTTTATCGTTAATGTCCTACTTGAAAATCATTGAAAATTTAAAGTTTTCCAAAGTCACAATATTTTGTTTTTAACGTCATTAAAAAATGTTGACAATATACCCTTAAAAAAATCAAAATATAAACAAAAACAAAATAAACAAGCAAAACAAACAAATCAAAAACAAAACAAAAAACTTTATTTTTTGCACCAAACAAAATGGTTTTTATTGTTTTTTACTGTTATTTTTTAAAAATATTGAAAATTACTTTGAAAAAAAATGGCGATACACTTTATTTTTGGGCTGTTTTTTTATTTTTATTTTTATTTTTTGGGCTTGAGTACCCGTTTTGAGGTAATAGTCCCTGTTTGATCAGTAACTATGTTATGTCTTGTCTTGACCTTTGAGGGGTGACCAAAATAAAACCCAAAAAAAGAGGGTAGAAATCTCTCTCTCTCTCTCTCTCTCTCTCTCTATATATATATATATATATGTTATGTCTTGTCTTGACCTTCGAGGGGTGACCAAAATAAAACCCAAAAAAGAGGGTAGAAATCACTATATATATATAAACAATAAATAAAAATGTATTTACCACATGCATTGGACGTTAACACATATCGAGCATATATTTAAATACATCAATAAAACCTTTATAATACTACATCCATGGCATGCATATTTTTCAAATTAAAAAGGGAGTGTTATATATAACGCTAAACAACTCCATGCTAAGACATATTACACGACCCCACCATCACAAAGTTTAATTAAATTTAAAAAATATTTATATAGTTAGCTTCATACAATTCGGCTCCATTTCACATATTCGCTCACCATAAGTTGTGACTCTTCAAGAGCAGCCATTATAAATATATGACTCGAATTCTTTCCATACCAGATCATCCTTTTCAGTGAGATATTCAAAGATAGCTGCGAGAAGGAAATAGCCCCGCAAAGGAGATAAAAAGAGAGGGACACAAAGCAGAAGAGCATTGATGTTTTTTTTGTCTGGTTTGGTTCTCGACTTTGTGGAAGGAAACTGCTCGGCATACCTGTGGAAAGTGATTACACCCAGAACTGTGTGGATCTATAGCATATGTATTAAACCTGTGGTAAATAATTGCAGCTACTTTGGACGTGTGACAGCAAGCTGCCATATTCTTGGACAAGTGACAAGAAAGCATGTTCGAATCCCTTGAATAAAATCTACCTACAAGTCATTGAAAGGTTTGGTTTAATTGCAGTTGAGAACTCGGATTACAACAGTGTGGTGGATTGTCACCTCTAAAAACAATTCTAGTATATTGCAAACTTCAAGATCGATTTTTGTTGACTGTGAATCCTGTGGTGACTCGAATTACATAGATAACAAACATTCGCCTGTGTACATGTAGCTTCAGCACTTCGGACTCACCTTGGAAGCCTCAAGGGTGTAACACCAGACCTATCCTCACTCATAACTCGTAAAATTTGGAAGCTCAAACTTGTGTGAAGACCACAAGATCTTGGACGAGTGATCAGCATCGTTTGGAGCAAGGAAGTATCTGCACAGTGAAGAACATGAAGACTTGGATCTAAAAGCAGTTTTTGTTGAAGGAAGCAGTCTTTGTTGAAGGGAGCAGCCTTTGAAATGAATCTGGAGCAATCCCGAAACATACTTGTAGCAGTCTTGTTGAAGGAATTTATAGAAGATTGAGGACATCCTCTAGACAAGTTCTTGAAGACAACGGTAAGACCTTGAAAGATCTTTTGTGCAAACTTCTTACCTAGGCCTTTTTGGAGCATCTTATTTAAGCATTGTTGAGGACTTGTTGAAGCTATCTTGAAGTAGTCTTGAAGATTCCCTTAGTGAAAATTGAGGAACCTAATTGAGTAGGCCTTGAACCAAGTACTCTTGAAGTTGAAGTCTTGGTAAAACTGCTTGTTAAAGGACATTGTACAAACCTATTGAAGGCTATTGGAGACAGTCTTGAAAGACCCACGATGAAGACCTTATGATGTAACCTTAAGAAACTTGTTTTGGGTACAATGAAGAGCAGTGGTGACACCTTCTAACAAAACAAGGTTGTCATTGATGATGTGACATAGATGTTAAGTGACAACAGAGCTGAAGATTGATTCGTTAAAGAAGACATTGGGAGCTGTGGAGTATAACCAAATACATCTTGAAAAAGTAAAGTGAGGGTTGGAGCCTCGAAAAGACAAGGTTGGTGCCTTGGAGGATAGGATAGGATTAGAGACCTAGAGGATCGGAGTCCTCAAGAAACCAGGCGGAGCCGAAATTAAATATAGGGTTGGAGCCCTTGAGGTTGGTGCCTCAAAATTGACAAGGTTGGAGCCTTGGAAGTCCAAGTTGGTGCTTGGAAAATACAGGTTGGAGCCTGGGAGATCGAAGTTTGGTGTCTTCACCTAAGGTTGGATCCCTACATATATTGTACTTGATTTATTGAATAAATTAATAAAAGCATGTATTCTTATTGTTCATTTTGTGTTCTAAATATAAGTGATCTAACTGATAAAAGTAACAATTGAAAAGGAATATTGATTAACCTCGCCCCCCCCACCCCCCCCCGCCCCCCCAATGTTTCCAACACCTAGACCTATAGAATGAGCAAGAAACCCATTCATATAATTTATAAAAAATAATTATTTTTCTTGACAAGTACAAAGATCAAAATTACACTGACAAATATTGAACCTAGTTACCCTTTTCTTCAACACTCCCTCTTAACTAGGGAGGTATTTACAATGGTACTTGGTTATTCTCAATCTGAAGAATTTCTCATAAGAAGAAACTGATTGGTAATCCCATCTGTATAGCATCATATCAATCAACATTGTCATAGTGCAAGGACTTGAGTAATAGCTCCATCTCTCCATGAGACCATGAGCTACAATGTTGGCGAGACCAATGATTTATAGACACCTTCAGCATTGTCTCTCAAGGTACATACCCACCTGAATGTTCATTGAGTATGACCTTCTAGGACTATTCTTATCTTGGGTTCCCAGCCCTTAGAGAATATCGATCCTCTTGCCTACTCTTATCTTGGATTCCCTACACATCCTCAAAGAGTATCGAATGCCAGATGATTACCCAATCCTCCCATTCTTTCTTCCCAACTGAAGACAACAATGTTGTGTCTATCATGTGTATATATTTCCATTCATGGCCTTCATCTAGACTTATGGATGTTAGTCCTGGTCTAGTGCATGACACATGAAATGGAAAAACACAATTGTCACTCCTTTGTAATCATGGGTGATCTAATTCAAACTCCCTCTTGATCAAGGACCTTTCAGAGCTCCCTCTTAGCTAGGGACTCTTTTATACATCAACAGCTTCTTCTTCATGGGTACTTCAACTACTTGATCAACTTCTCTTCTTGATGTCATGAAATTTAGTTGAGCTTCTTCCTTGTAGGGTAGCAGCCATCAATCACTTTCCTCCTTAGTTCATAATGTCATTCCTTTCTTCATGGAAAGAGGCATTTTTCATATCTGGAACCTTCATTGTATGACTACTTCTTTCTCATCATGCTTCTTCCATCCAACACATGAATGCTAGTTGTACTTGTATTTACAACTCTTTTTCGAATAGCCCTACATTATCCAAATATTATTCAAGAAATAAAAACATCATATTGAATCAAATCATACCTTACGAGATGGCTCTTTATCATGACATCTTATAGGGATCAACATCATGCACACATATTGACACATCTCCCAAAGATATCCACTATCAAGGGTCTTCATTTTTCAAACTTTCATCAGAGTCTTCATATCTTTCCGAGAGATTCCCTAGTCAGATCTTCTTGGTATTTTTGGACGTTGATTGCCTTCATCATGGTTGCATATCTCATGATCTCTTCCTTCCTCACACATTCCATTTCTCAGATATTTGATCAGAGTTTCTTAGTCAACTATCTCATACTTCATATGAGGACATATTATGTTGATTTCATCTAGTGTGACGTATGCCTTCTTGCATTCTTTCAGAGGAGAAGATCCTTTTTCTCTTGATCATGCTTATCAAGATAGAAGTAATGATCCATTGTAACCTGCAACCATATGACATGACATTATAACATTAAATACAAGCATACATACCTCATTTTACCTTTAGGTCATCTAGGCTTCTTCCAACAGCTTCCTTGATTGAAGAGATCTTCAATCCCTTCAATCCCTTGATCTGCTTCATGTCATCACACCATTATCTCATGAATTCTATAAGTTGGAGTTCCTGATGAAACACTTGCTTCCTCTCTAGATTAGTGAACCCTTCGATGAGGATTCCATTAGAGAACCTTGAGGATCTTGCATGTATGATGAGCCTTGTCCTGGATGACATCTTTATTTTCTTTAATGTTCAATGAGATTCCCAAGAGCTATATCCTTCATATTTGACTATCGTGGATTTTTTCATTTTTGTCCTTCATGATTCCCATGGTGATGTCACGAGCTCTTGCTTCTAATGCTTTCATGATGCCATGATGCATCTTATTATCATTGTCATATCTTGTAACTCAAGATATAGGAGCTTATGATAGGATCCTTTTGTGAGGGATACTATCTTACTCATAGAAGAGATTTGATACTCCCTCTTTCCTTGGCCCTTATCTTTAGCTTCCTCCATATTTCAGTGATATGAGCTTCCAAAATCTTTCTATAGCATTGAATCTTAAATATACTTATTGAGGATCAACCTTGCCTTTCCTTTATGCACATGGTTGAATTCTTTTATCTTGTAATACTATAGACTGCAACTTGTCTTTCTCTATCTAGAACAGAGACCACAAATTGTCGGGTGAGGTAACCTTCTTTGTTCATTGATATTTGTTACCTTGCTCATCAATGATGACTACCTTCATATTTCTTCATGAAGTTATTCCTTCATTCTCTGATACCTTTACTATTGTATAGGTCTAAGTGACCTTCTTTACTTTAAATTCCGAGAGTATATCTAGCATTTCATATATCTCTCTTTATGTCTCCTCTTCTGCTATTTAGGTATGAGAGGACTTGAGTGATATCATATGAATCCTATCAATCTCTTGATGGATTCAAACAATGATTGACCTTCATAGACCTTGATGGATTCAAACACTACTTGACCTTCATAGACTGTTCCATAAATATCAATCATTTCTCTTTTCTATGAGGATTATGACAATCCTCCTTATTCTATGCAAGGACTTTCAATTATCTAACCGATTTATAAATCCCCTTGCAATCATGAAATCATTTAACCAAATCTGATTATAAAATTCAAAGATACTTGCTTGGTGTGTGAAGAGGAGATCTTCACCTTGATGCTTCTTTTGCTTGAGTTGCTCATCATTAGTATCCTTTCATCATGACTTCCTTGGAGGCCTTCTAGTATCATGACATCTGTGTTGTTGACATTATTGAGACTTCTTCACAACCCTCCCAATTCATTTTAAGGTACTTTTGACTTCAACATATTGTTGACATGTTCGTGATAATATGTTCTAATCCAAGCACCATGCTACTGAGATCATAATCATAAACAGAATTCGAGATTGTGACAAGTATATTGATATGGCATTGCACAGTGATGTCTATGTGCATTGTGTAGAGAGGCAATGTATTGAGAGCCCAAACTTGTCAATGACTAACATAACTAAATTGCGGGTGGTATTGTATAGATAGACTGTCTCATCGCCGAAACTACCTTGATGTAATAACTATATTGAGACAGTGATGTAATCATGGATTGTGAGAGGTATTCCTTGGATTACTTCTACAATATATATATATATATATACCTGAAACTATATTTTATGGCATGGAGAAAGTTCAGTGATCAAGAAATGAGGATCACTGATATACTCCATCAACCTGACCATGAGTGCATGATTGTAATTACTAAAGTTGATACTCCATCTCTGTTGTAGACCCATTTGTTGTATACTTGCCCTTTTAATCCTTTCAACATGCTTTGATATCCTTGAAGACATATCCTTGTATATCTCTTTTGCTTCCCTTCATTTGACTTCAACACCTTAGCTCTGATACCATGTTGAAGAATCTAGGGCAGTTAGCATTAGTAAGATTCTTCTAGACTTGATAACAATTTGTGAAGTGCTTTTTACAATTTATCTTAGCTTGATGTTCTTCTTATTATTAGTGTGTGTGTTTACTTCATCAAACTAATATCAAAAAAAAGACACAAGTGTGGGAATTTACCATTCAAAAAAATTAGGTCGATTAAAAAAAAATGGCTCTGAAAACGGCTTCTGAATGAAGAAGTTATGGTTTTTTGAAGAAAATTTATTGAAGATGTCGACGAAGTATGTGAATGTGCAAAAGTGAATGATAATGTTATATTTTAAAAAAATCTCCCCTTTACAAACTTAATCTAATTAGCTTACTTTTTAAAAAAATATATGTGACCCACTTTTATAAATAAGTGAATGTCACTTTTACAATGGTACTTTATGAGCTAACACCAAATTGTAACTTAAATAAAAGATAAAGAGACTTTAGAATTATAAGTGACTCACTTTTTATAATGGATGAGAATTATTTTACATAAAGTAACTTTAAAACATAAGTTACATGTGTTTTTTGAAAAATGAACTCAACCAAAAAAAAGACTTGAACCCAAGACCTCTATTCTCATAAAGTAACTTTGGACCAAGTGAGCTAGTTTAAAAGGTTAGTAATTTTTGGAAAAGACGAAGGAGTTTTTTTTTAGTCACTGAAGCTTTGGAGTGTGTGCTTACTTGAAAAAACATTTTTTGTCTACAAAACAAAAAACACACAACCCAACACGAACATGCAAAAAAAACCAAACCTTATGGCTTCAAGTTAGCTTTTCTTGGAAACTAAATATTTTAATCAATGTTTCTGATTTTCTGAGATCACACTAAGATGCAGCGGAAAAGAGCATACGCATGAGAAAAATCATTCATTTATGTTTCTGATTTGCCCAAATCGCATAGAGTCGTGAGGAAAAGAGTATACACAAAAATGAACGGTATAGATCCAGTAATAAAAAATAGATAGCCAAATAAATTGAAATAAACAGATAAATGAATAACTAAAACTGCAAATAAACATTGTATACCTCCAGATCTTAAAAATGACGTAGTTAGGGTTACCAGAAACATTTTCGCGTGAAACGAAAGGGGTTCATCACTGGAACAAATGCTCCTAACACAATAGAGCAGTCCTCTCAGCCCGAAAGTAGTCAGAAATAGTAGATCTAAACAACGACAGTCGGATGCAGTTGTAACAACTTCGGATTTGGATCACCAATGGATGCGGCCCTCAAATAGCTCTGATACCATGTAGGAATTTACAGGGTAAGTTCGTCAGATAGAACACCAAAGGACACCGCTCACAAACAGATCACAGATCGATACACCATTATTCTTGACGTGGTTAAAACCCTCAAAGAGGGAAATATTCCACGGCTTGAGCCAATGCGGCCACTTCAGGAAATTTATTAATCAAAGAAAGAAAATTTACAAATGACCCTCCATGCTCTTTAAATAGAGATCATGGACCAATCGGGTGTTATGGCACGGATCAAGTGTCGGTAATGCCGATGAGAGAATGAATCATCGGATCACTTCATGTCTAGAACATATCGTGACCGTCGGATTGTAAGTTACAAAAGTACATAGTAAAGAAGCACACTTTGCCTAACTCTACACTAGACCAAGTTATACTTAACTATTTCCTATGTATGGGAATATCCTAACATCCCCCCTTAAGAACAACTTGGGATAGGATTGAAAGATATACAAATATGACACAATAGGAGAAAGAATGAGGCATTAGAGCCTATGGTATCAGAATGCCCTAACAACAAGAACTCAAGAAGTTGGCATTCTGTCAGGGCCAAAACCTCTCCCTCTTGGAGAGGAATACCCGCACGTAATTTTTCTTATAGAGATTCCAATTGACGAACACCAAGACCTTGACACTTGATCCTCTCTGCCACTCCAACACCAAGACACTGTTCTTCTTCCTTGTCACTGTTGATATCATCATTTTTGTTGTACTATTGATATATTTATTTATGCAACATCATTGTTGCACTTTCACCAAGGTCTTCACCATACCATTGAGATATCCATGAGGTCTGCTCCTGAATTCACTGAGATCATGATTGTCTTATCATAGCTCTGCCTTCACCGAATCATAGTTGCAATCTTACATAACATGTATTCACCAATGCACTGACATTTGCATCTTATCTTCACTCAGATTATAACCAATATTTTTGAGTTTAGACTTTTGTGATCCATAATAATTATAACAGCATCTTTCAGTAAAAATCACATAAGAGATATTCTCATCGACATCTTCATCTGCATCAGGATCATGATTGATGTCATGATTATAGTGATGAATGTGTCTATACTTCACCGAGATCCTTATGAGCCAACTTGATAGTTATATATGTATTGAGGCCAACATGACTTTTCTTCTTCATCGTCTAGCTTGCAGACTTCTTCTTATGCTCGTCTTGGAGGATTGTGCTTGTCTTGGAGGGCTACTTGTCATTTCTATGGACTCGTATTTTTCTCATGCTCAAGAAGAGCTTCTTGATACATGGCATTGACACTTTCACTTATCTTAAGGCTCTCAATGGGAGCCACTACTAAATAAATAAACTTCTTGCTCATGAAACCCATGCAGCAAGGTATAATAAAAAAATATTTTCCTTGTTTACAAAAATCAATGTCATGAAAACCGGACCTAGTTACATTTTTTTCAACAATAACAACCAAAGTAAATTTATTTTTTTGATAATGATTTCTATCCTAGGAGGTTTTTCGACTCACTGATTCATGTGTGTTTCTAAACATGGATGATCGACAGAGATTTTCCCTCTAGCCTCACCCCAAAGCTAGGTTGCATTTTGTCATCGGGATCTTAAATGAGTTCCAGTGTTATTTATCAAGTTTTTGTAAAAGTGATTTGGGAATAATTCTACCTATTTGGTTAGATTATTTTATTACAAGTCACTTAGTCTACTAAATCATATTTTTGTCACAGAAATGGGTAAATATTGAGGGTCTATAACGAACGGGTGTTCCCCCTTCATGTATTTAATTGTAATATCTTGATGTAAAAAATATTTAGAGCATGGTCCCTCAGAATTAGACACCATGACTAAATATTAGAGAGTTGGAAAAAATATTAATCCCCTTATGAGTCAATTAATTACATTCTCCCGCTAAAATAAATTAAAATGCTAAACCCAGAATTTAATTAATTTAAGTCCTAGGAAAAATTAAATCCTCCAACATTTAAATTTCGTGGATTTTAAAGTTTTTAATTTTTTGAGGTTCCCGACCAAGGGAATATTGAAAATTTCAATATATTTTGGACCCTTGGGCCATTGTAGTTAAATACAAGTCAATTTTTTTAAGCAATTAACTCAAAATAATCATTTTTTAGTTAATTAAAAGGAAACTAAAAGTGAAATTCGAATTTCCTCAAAAAGTAACTTTATTTCAACGGTGATGATTAAAAGATCATTTGATCTTCATCAACGGTTAAAATTGCTTTGACGGTGATCAAGGTATCTAGTTGTTGGAAAATTTATCTATAAATTAGAGGTCTTGCTCCATTATTTGGATCCAATCATTGAATCGTGTACTTCCTCTAAGAAAATTCTTGTAACTTTTTTTTGGTTAATCAAACGCAAAGATTTGGAGTTTCCAACCGTGGTGTTCCTCTTACATATTTATGTAGTAATATTGTTTTTAATACTCTGTTGTTTTTATTTGTATTTCCTAGATAATAGCCTTTGAGGATTGATCTGTGTACAGGTATCTTGCATAGATTTCTGTGTTTTTAAAATATCATTTTGATTTAATAGAAATAACAGGTATCTCTATTTATTGATGATTTGATTATTTTGAATCTTTATTCATATAACAATTAGATCTAAGTTTGCGGAAGTTATTATTCAAGATTTGGGCATTTGGGGAAGTCCTCAGCTAAACCGACTCTCGAATTACAAAATCTAAAGAGCCTACTTACAAAATATTTTATTTTTAAGGTTTTCTTGGGCTTGTGCCTCTTTAAAATTTCCAGTTTATTTATAAATTTGTGTAAAATTGTTTAGATCCAGCTAAAAGAAGGCTTTGATCTACAGATCTGCTAGATCTATAGAATATTATTGTAAATTTGTACATTTCATTTTTTTAATTCATTGGGGTTTTGGGTATTTCATATTTTTCGTATATACATGTTTTGGGGTTTTCTATCTTAAGTTTGTGCAGGAACAGATCTGAGGAAAACCGATGATTTTCATGGATTTTAGAGATAGATCTAGGCCCCAGAGGGCAAGATCTGATCTCCATTTTATTTGCAAGTTGAATAAAATTTTCAAAAAGGAAACTCGATCTGGGTTCTACAAATTTTGGTAAAGATCTTGGGCAAATCATTTTTTTTTGGGCCTAAAGGCCCTACACTGGCCTTTTCTTTTCTCTCGGCCTCCCTTATGGCCTTCTAGCTCACGGCCTCCCTTTTCCTTCTCAGCCTCCCCTTCTAGCTCTCAGCCTCCCTCCTTATAGCCCTCCTCCTTCTTCCCTTCTCGACTCCCCTCCTTCTCAGCCTCCCTCTTCTTCTTCATGACCTCCCTTATTTCTCCATCTCCTCTCAGCCTTCCTCACCTCCCTTTCTTGGCATCCCTTCTCCTCCTTCCCCTACTCCTTACAGCCTCCTCCCTTTTCATTATACCCTCGGCTCCCTCGCTGCCCTTTCTCCCTCTCCCTCGTTGCCTCTTCTCCCTCATCCTCCTCTCGGCCTCCCCTTCCTTCTCGGCCTCCCTTTATTGGCCTCAAGCCTTTCATCCTTGCAGCCTCTTCATCATAATTTTTTCACTAATTTTTCCATAAAATTTCCATAAAAAATTTCTCAAAAAGATTTCTAAGTTAGCATCTGGATCTGAGGATCTTCAGTGACTTGGGCAGCTTATCTCCAAGTATCTTCAAGCCCCTAAGGGCTAACTGGTGCACATCCTCTAAACCCTTACCCCATTTCATTTATCTAATTGAAAGCAAGGCTAATACTGGTATAGAATTTCAATTAGCTGAAGTCTAACAGTAAATTTAGTTTGCATCTCTTACTGCAGTAAAGTTTCAGAAATAGAATTATTTTCAGGAATTTTTGCATGCTAATGGACAAATTTCTAAACATTATTTAACTGTTTTTTTAGTAATTTATTTTTAAGTTTCAAGATTAAATGCACCACTAGATTGGAAATAGTTAAACTCAGAAATTTTCCAAATTATTAGTTATCAGTGTGTCATTTGAAATTTATGTTGTTACACAAAAACCCTGAAACTTGCATTGTAATAGGACCACTCGTTTAAAATAAATTGATGTCATTGTCATTTGTTTTAAGAGCAGATTACTAGAACTGATATTTCAGACTTTAAACAATTAATTTAATTCATATAGTACATTTGTGTTTACATGCTCATTCAAGTAGGACTAATTTAGTTTTACTTACGCATCTAATGATCTTTGATTGAGTACCTCATAACAAATGGATTTCTGAATATAAAGTGTTTTATTTCCAACATTTTACATTGGTTTCCTATTACGTTTTCATTAATCACTTGTGCAAGCTTCATATTTTACATTGTTGTTATAAGTATTTGTTTTCACATTAAGATCATTTTTATAAGCATTAAGTTAAAAGACACACAACATATTTCAAAAATAACTCATATTTTACGTCCTTCTTTTTCCATCACATCATTTCACATTGCATTTGCATACTAAGCTAGTATTTGCACATTGAAATTTTACTTTCAAGCATAAGCTTGGTCGATAGAAACATTAAAGAATCAAACTTAGAACGGATATTTAACTAAAACTAACCAAGTCTTTTCATTTCACATAGCTTTAAGTTTTTCGTTTCATATAAGATAATTAAATCGTTTAGCAGTGATTTTCCATCCATTACTTAAACTTTATTACCTTCACAAGATAGTTGACTCCACAAGGTACTAGTATCACTTTCCTAAAATCAAATCGAATCTTTCAAAATCTTGCGCAATCTAAACAAGTATTAGTTGCTTAGTTGTGTCTCCCATATTGGTTGGTTCCCAACAAATCTTCCTTGATTCCGTTTCCATAGGGTCTACCCTGCTTAGTCTGTTATTGGGAGACAACTCAAATGGAGAGATTGGGGATTAGAGTGACAACCCCTGATCTGAACCGTTGTCGTGGTGCCTAGCCATTCTATGCGACAACAACTACCATCTCCAAGATGGGTTACTCTATAGGTTAGATAAGTTATGTGTTCTTAAAGGTGAGCATTCGCAGCTGATTAGAGAGGCTTACACCTCCAAGGTTGTAGGGCACTTTAGTGTATGGAATAGTGTGGCTAACTTGCAGAGGTATGTGTATTGGCCCAAGATGCAAGAGAAGGTAGCTAGGTTCATAAGAGGATGCATGCTTTGTTGTAGCAGCAAGCCTAGCAACAGGAAACAGGGTCTATATCATCCCTTACTTGTACCTACTCGTCCTTGGAAAAGCATTTCCATGGACTTTGTTGGAGGTTTACCGACAACCAAGAAGGGACATGACTACCTGTTCTTGGTAGTTGGTAGGTTTAGTAAAGATGTGTGTTATGATGCCCTATAAAAAGACCATTAGCAAACAAGAAGCATCAAACTTGTTCTTTGGATAGTTCTAGGTGCACTTTGGGATACCAAGGAGCATCATTTCAAACAAGGATACAAGATTTCTCAGTGCATTCTCGACTACATAGTAGGAGAAGATGGACACAAAGTTGAAGAGATATACAACATTCCATCCACAAACTGATGGGCAAACATAAGTAGTCAATAGGACTTTGGTGCAATTTCTGAGGGGATATAACCAGAAGCATCTAAAGACCTGGGATGAAAATAGAGTATATATACAACATTCTTACAATAGAGCAGTCCACACTTCTACAAGAAAGTCCCCGTTTAAGACTTGTTTTGGATATTCTCCACCTTCACCTTTGGATATTGCATATGGGCAGCAAGGAGGAGTGAGTGAAGATCTTACAGGATATGCATTGAAGGATGAAAAATTTATAAAGAAGATCAGGCAAATTCATCTACAGGTATAAGAAACACTGCAAAAGTTGCAAGAGAAGTATAAGGTCAAGCATGATCAACACAAAACAGAGAAATCGTTCAAGGTGGGAGACAGAGTATGGCTACAGTTGAACAAGGAGAGGCTGCAGGGGCCTGGTAAGAAAATCAAGGCTCTCAGGTATGGTCCCTTTGAGATATTGGAAAAGGTGGGTGATAATGTCTATCGACTCAGTTTACCACCATATATGTGCATTTACTCAGTTGTGAATGTGGATAATTTGAAACTCTATGAGCCTTCCATGCTAGATCAGGAAGAGGAACAGGTCCTACCTTCTATGGAGGATTTGGCACCAGATGCTTGGGCAGAGTTGACATAAGACACAGTTTTGCAGAAGAGGTACAAAACTACAAGACAGGGGAAGCATGACATTTGGCGAATTGGGTTGAAGGGACAAATTCCAAGCAAAGCTAAATGGTACACCAGAGAGAAGGTGGAGGAAAAATTTCCTCACCTCATTCAGTAAAATATTTTGGGGACCAAAATCCTCCCAAAATGGGGAGGTGTGATCCGGATTGGATCATTATATTTTTTTCATCCATCTCAATGCATTCAAAGTGAAAAAAGTGGAGGAATCAACTCATGGGATTGTTTTTACCGGCAGGATCAAGTTTGGCGAAACAAGGTCTGAAACCTTTTGGGATTGTTTTGAGGCATCAAACGACGTTTTGGGGGGGTAAAACTTTTCCCCTATAGCGTAGCATATTTTCATGTTATTCTAGACACATAGATATTTCCAACAGTGCTAGAAGCGCATCAATCAAAGTCTGTATGCAAAAGTTATGCCACTCAGAAGTTGACCTTTCTATTTTCACACCTATAATTCGGGAGAATGTCACGTCAGCGCCCATTATTCATTGAAAAGGAGCTAGTCACATATTTGCAATGTAAAAGACTTTAGAAGAGTTTATATTGTAATTATAGTTAAGATTTGATATAGTCAAACTTAACCACTAGTAGGTTATCAAGCGGTGTTATAATCGGGCCACTAGGAGGAAGGGGCATTCCAATTCTTTCAAGAGCTTTTGTTCCATAGTTGGGCAAAGATAGCCAAGAGAGATAGGAGGTAGAGAACACAGAGAAGATCTTTGCACTATAGTAGCCTATGGGCCACATGCATTGCCTTTTTGTAAATGCAACCTTATTTTCCAAACAGAGAAAGAGAGTGAAGCGGCCTCACCATCCAACCAAGTTTTCTCCCGAAAGGGTTTCCCATAGTATACCTTGTGTCTTATGTGTGTGTGAGCTTATTTTTTCGTTCTCTATGTTTTAACATAATTTTTATTCGCATGCATGCACTAATTACAGTTAAATCTACAGATCTAGAAGTTTAATAAAATTGTAATAGTGTAAAAATGCAGAATTTTAATATATTATTATCAGATTTGTAGTGATAAATTGTCCAGTGGAATATCTACGATAGTTTACGGATCAAGCGCGAAGTGGTTTGTACAGATTTTATGAAAGGAGGGAGGGTATCATTTCCAAAGGGAGCAATAACCATAGAATTTAATCGAATGATGTGGGAATTAATGGACTTGTCAAATCCTCTGGGAAATATGTAATCTTTCAGCAAGTAATAAATATAGGGGTCATCCACAACAACAAAATATTTGGGAAATATGGGGGTAAATGTTGGTCCATCATGGAAAACTGTAGAAAATCCTCCAATAAGTTCATCTAAAAATGTATTATGTCTAGTATCTATTAATCCACATAAAGAAGAAACTAAAAGAAAAGGATGAACAAGGGGTCCTAACCCAAATTTTATAGCTCCTAAAAGAGCATACAAAAAACCTTGGGATTTAGCCCAGTTTATAGTTGTTATGAAACCAGCTCACAAAAAGATAGAAAAGAGAGATCAACGCCTTAGAATTCAGCCTCTTCGAGGGGGCAACCTCCTTTACATTACACAAATGAACAATTCTTTGATGATTCAAATGACAAAACCTCCTTTCTATATATAGGAGTCTATGGAGTCACAATATAACCTAGCCGACCTAACAATAATAATATAAAGCCACAAAAATAACAAGAGGAATTCTATGGGGCACAGTAATAAAAATATGGGGACAATAGGGGCTCAACAATATTAATAAGGGATACAACTACAATAGTAATGGGGTAATCACTAGTATTATAGGGACCTAACATGCCCCTCTCCTTCAAAAAAGTGTTGTCCTCAACACTTAAGTAGTTATGGATGCTTTTGTATAAAATTCTCATCCTCCCATGTGGAATCTTCAGCGGATAAGTTCTTCCACTTAATGAGATGCTCTGAAATTGATCGATTTCGTAATTGTCGAGTTCTTGTTTCTGTAACTGCTTCCTATTCCAATATAATTTTTCCTTCCTCGTCAAGTTCTGGCAATATTGTTTGAACTCGGAGCTTATCGCTTATAATCTTCTTTAAACATGGAACATGGAAAACTGGGTGCACTCGAAACGTTGCAAGAAGCTCCAATTTGTATGCCATAGTACCAATCTTTTGCAACACCTTGTACGGACCATAATACTTTGGTGATAATTTAATATCCTTCTTAGCTTGCTTGAGGGACATTTGTTTATATGGTTGTAGCCGTAGGAATACCCAATCACCTACATCAAAACTTCTTTCGTTGCGATGTTGATCTGCCTGTTGTTTCATTCTATTATGTGCCAACATGAGGTTATCCTTTAAGAGTTGGAGGACTTGTTGTTGATGTTCGATGTGATGTTCCACTACTTGAACCTTGGAATTTTCTCTTAAATATGATGTGATGGATGGTGGCTGATATCCATAAAGTGCCATAAATGGGGTCATTTTTGTTGCTGTATGGAAGGAAGTGTTATACCACCATTCTGCCAGAGGCAACCATTTGACCCATTGTGTTTGTTTATCAGATACAAAGCAACGAAGATATCCTTCCAAACATTTGTTTACTATCTCAGTTTGCCCATCAGATTGAGGATGATAAGATGAGCTATGAGCTAACTGATTACCAAGCAAGAAAATAATTTTTTCCAAAAATTTCCAGTGAAAATGGGATCTCTGTCACTTACAACAATCTTTGGGTTTCCATGTAGCTTTTGAATTGTTTCCTTAAATGCAGTAGAAACTGTACTGGCTTTAAATGGATGTGATAATGCACAAAAGTGTGCATACTTGGTAAGTCTGTCAACTACCACCATGATGACACTCTTTCCCTCAGACTTGGGTAAACCTGTGATAAAATCCATTGAAACCTCCTCCCATCGTTGGCTTGGAATGGATAAAGGTTGTAATAGACCCGGGGTCTTAATTGTTTCAACTTTATTTTGTTGGCAAACCAAACATTCCGCCACAACTTTTGAATATCTGATTTAAGGCCATCCCAAAAAAATTCCTTCTTAACCTTGTGGTAAGTTTTTAAAAATCCTGAGTGCCCTCCTAAGGGAGAAGTGTGCAATTCCATAAGAATTTTTTGTTTGAGTTGCGAATTCTTACAAAGGTATAAGCGATCTTTGTACCATAACGAATCATTTTTCCAGCTAAATGTATCAGATGTACTGGAATCTTGTTGTAACTTTCGAATAAGTGCCCATAATTCTTAATCATTCTTCCATTCCTCCCTTGCTTCGTTTATCCAATCTGGTTGGATAATAGAAATGGCGCACAGCAATGCTTCCACATCCTCATCCTTTCTTGAGAGTGCATCTGCCACCACATTTTGCTTCCATTTTTTGTAGATGATTTCAAAGTCATAACCCAACATCTTTGTGACCCACTTTTGTTGCTCTTCAGAGGATAATCTTTGTTCTAAAAGGTATTTAAGGCTATCATGATCCGTTTTTACCTTGAAGTGTCTTCCCATTAGGTAGGGTCGCCATTTCTTGAGTGCATGTAGTATTGCCAACATTTCCTTCCCATAAATAGCTTTGTGTAAAAACTTTCCCTTGATTGGACGACTTTCAAAAGCAATGGGTCTTTCATCTTGCATTAAAACAGCACCAATTCCATTTCCTAAAGCATCACATTCCACAATAAAGGTTTTTGTGAAGTCCGGTGTAGCTAAGACCGGTGCTTGGCACATTGCCTCTTTAAGATGTTCGAAGGCCTTTGTTGCTTCTGGAGTCCATGAAAATGCATTTTTCTTCAATAATGTTGTTAGAGGTGCTACTATTCTCCCATAATTCTTAACAAACTTGCGACAATACCCTGTCAACCCGAGAAATCCTCGCAGATGCTTAATGGTTTTAATTTTGCTAGGGTCTACCTTAACTCCTTCATGAGATACAATATGACCCAGATATTCCACCTCTTGTACTCCAAAGAAACATTTGGATCTTTTTGCATATAATTGTTTCTCCTCCAATAGTTGTAACACCCTGTCAACATGTTCAACATGATCCTTCCAAGACTTGTAGATTAGTATATCATCAAAAAATACTAACACAAATTTTCTAAGGAAGGGTTTGAAAATGGAATTCATCAAACCTTGAAATGTAGAAGGTGCATTGGTAATGCCAAAAGGCATGACCAAAAATTCATAATGACCCTCATGAGTTCTAAATGTTGTTTTCGGAATGTCTTCAGTTTTCATTCTGATTTGATGATATCCTGAACGAAGATCCAACTTGGTGAAGTAAATCGATCCATGCAATTCATCCAGTAATTCATCAATGAATGGAATGGGAAACCTATCTTTAATAGTGAGCTTGTTGAGCTCCCTATAATCCGGACACATGTGCCATGATCCATCCTTCTTGTGCACCAATACTACTGGAGCAGAGAAAGAACTTTGACTAGGTTGAATTATACCAGCCTCTAGCATTTATGCAACCATATGTTCAATTTCACTCTTTTGGGCATGGGGATATTTGTACGGCCTGATATTTGGAGGAATACTTCCTGGAATCAAATAAATAGCATGATCATGATTACGAATAGGTGGGAGACCTTTGGGAGTCTCAAATACCTTGGAATGATTGTCCAAGACTTTTTGGAGATCTAGAGAAATAGATGATTCTGATGTGGAAACTTCTAGCGAACATAATTGAGCAATTACACCTTTTTTTTCCTTTTTTAGAAGGTTTCTCATTCCGTTAGAGCTGATTATCTTTCCCGGTTTCCCTGCAATACCCCTTAATTCAACTTCCTTTCCTTCGGCAGAAAATTTCATGAAAAGTTCTTGAAAATTAAAAGCTATTGTACCCAAGGATTGTAACCATTAGACTCCTAGTACAACATCAGCACCTCCCATTGGAATGGAAAGCATTGGGCTAGTCAATACATATTCTCCCATGGATAGCTTGATATTATGGCACTTTCCAGAGCAGTTTATCGTTCCTCCATTTGCAATCATCACTTGACACTCTGATGCTGGATATAGGAAGCAATTCAATTCTTTTGCTACCTTACAATGAATAAAATTGTGGGTACTTCCTGAATCAATCAACGCTATTACCTTTTTCTTCTTGATTTGTCCTTCTATCTTGATGGTTTGAGGAGTGGTAATTCCAGCCAATGCATTACAAGATATGGTCGAATTCATTTCTTCTTTATCTAAGCTTTGTTCCTGGAGTATATCCTCTTTCTTTGACCTTTCTTGCTCCTTTTCTTCTTCCTCTTCACAATCTATGTAGAATAATTTCTTTTCAGCACACTTATGACCTTTAGTGTATTTGCTATCACAACTGTAACAAAGCACTTTTGCTCTTTTTTCTTCCAATTGTTTTGGTGTCAACCTTATAGATTGTTGAAGGCTAGGGGTAACAACACTTCCATCTTTATAGTTATGACTGGTATGCTTCCTGGTTGCCATAATTTTGCTTTCCATTTTTCTTGCTAACCTGAATGCCTTCTCTAATGAATCAGGTTCCCAAAGGCGAACATCATGTTGGATATTATCCTTTAAAGTCCCTATGAACACATCAATCATATGCTCCTCTGGAATATTTTTTACCCTTATGTTCAATTTTTGGAACCCCTCAATATGCTCCATTATTGAACCCTTTTGTTTGAGACTTATCAATTGGCTAAAAAAAATGTTGCTTTTTGTATCCTCATAATGTGTTGTCAATTCTTCCGTAAAAATTGCCCAAGTGATAATTTGTTTACGAGAGCAAAGCCATTGATACCATACAAATTGATTTGGTTCCAAAAATAAAGTTGCAATACGTACCTTTTGTGTGTTTTTCACATTACTGAGATCGAAAAATTGCTCCATCTGTAATATCCATGTTGCGGGATCCTTGCCATCAAACTTCTTCATATCGATTTTTGGAATATGGTAGGTCTTCGATCCAACATTAGAGTCTATGGAATCATGATTAACATTTTTTTTTGTTCTCATCATGAGTTTCCTTTACTACCCTTTCACCATTAGTGACCATTTCTTGTAGCAACTTATTCATATTTATCTTCAATTCTTCCATCTTATCATCCATGCCATCCACTTTAGCATCCATGCCATTCATCTTATAGCTTCCATGCCATCCATCTTAGCTTCTACACCTTTCTTTAAACATTCCATCTTAGTTTCGACATCTTTCTTTAAACCATCCACCTTAGCTTCTACATCTTTCATCTTAGATTCTATTACTTTTTGTGCAAGTGACGCTTGTTGCACTTGGTCTCGTAATTTTGATATATCATGTTGCATTTCTTCCTCTTCTTCATGAGTCATGCTAGAGCTTTCAGGTTGCTTACTAGGTGTTTGCATTTTCTTTCCTCGGAGCATCAATTACCGATAATAATGCTTTACTATGCCCTTTGAATTCCTTCAAACTAATTTTTCAAACCATGTTTAAGCAAAAATTTAAAAAAAACTACACACCTTTTTTCACTTTGTAGGAGCTTGGTATTGAATCTGATGTATCTCTGTAATTTCGGATCATCCAGTTCTGAAATTGCAACCTGTAGTAGCCCTCTGCGTCCTCTTTCCAATGCCACCAGTCTGATCCAAATTGGATTCTCCAAGAAAGAGTTATGCACAATCTCCCAAGATGACCTGATTATAGACCTTTCCAGAAGAGTGAACTTGTATGAAGTGCCACGTGTCACTGTTTCAACCTATGGCACTGAAAAATATATAGAAGAAACTACAGTCCGTCCTCTTTCTGTACCTTCTTACAAAATTTCAATCTGATGCTCAAAGAGAAGGTTATGACGATTTTCCCCAGGTCACCTGTTTGTAATGTAATTCAGGAGTCTGCAAAAAAACCAACTTCCTCATATCATATCTCTGTAAATATAGTGCGAAAAGCTCTGAAATTCATACCCAGGTTCAATGCAATTTCGTCTCAAATGGGTTTTTTTTTTTGCTTCTGAAACGTCGCAGAAAAAAGTTATAGCGAAGATGCCACAATGACCTATTTGGAACATCAAAACCCTAGAATCCAAAGCTCTGATACCAAATGTTATGAAACCAGCTCACAAAAAGATAGAAAAGAGAGATCAATGTCTTAGAATTCAGCCTCTTCGAGGGGGCAACCTCCTTTACATTACACAAATGAACAATTCTTCGATGATTCAAATGACAAAACCTCATTTCTATATATAGGAGTCTATGGAGTCACAATATAACCCAACCGACCTAACAATAACAATATAAAGCCACATAAATAACAATAGAGGGATTCTATGGGGCACAGTAATAAAAATATGAGGACAATAGGGGCTCAACAATATTAATAAGGGATACAACTACAATAGTAATGAGGAAATCACTAGTATTATAGGGACCTAACAATAATATCTCAAACGAGAAGGTTGATATGTAGGATCATCTTGAGTGGAGTATGGTATGTCTACAAACTGAGTCTTTATAAATGAGTGTCAAAAATAGCTCCACCATTTATGGTGATAAACATCGTTTGGGTCAATAGGAGCCAATTCTTAATGTGTTGTGGAGGCATGCTCACTTATGGATATTATGCTTCAATCTGAGTTTGTTATAGACAATGAAGAATCTCGTAGTTCCTAGATTAAGGACATAGGAATCCTACGTAGAGTAGATACTTCTATGATGTTTATGTTATCCATGGAATGGTCCATCGAAGCATCTTTGGCTCTTGCTTGATAAACGAGTGACCTCAAGAAAGGAAGAGGAAGGATGACACAAATCTGAACTAGGAACAGTTTGTCCAACACACCTTTTAGTCACATGGATTCAACTGACACTTATGCCTCACACCCCACAATCCTCTAATTTTTCCACCATTTATCTTAACTATCATTATACTCATAATAATGTATTGTAGATAGTCTACTCATACAGATAGCCAAATGATGATAGGAGCATAGAACAACACATATGATAAATACTAGAGAATTTCGATACGAACTTGGATTATCTACACAATACTTCTTACAAATGAAAAAAGCACGCTAAGATCCAAACGACTTGTCTCTGATACCACTTCACTAAATCGCTTCTCCATAGAATCAGATTTTACATACTAGACTCTAGAATTATAGACAAATTTTTTTTATCTCACATAGCACATGACTCGCAATGAGAGATCGTACCCACTCATAGACCAGACTTATACAAATGAGTTGATCTATTTATGATATTCAAGGTTGCATAGAGACATAAAAAGAGAGCATATGTAGAGCTTAGCTATGACATTTCACAAGCAAATGATCCAAATGAAGGATTCATCCCTTATTTACAAGTTAAGAGCAGGTATTATGGGATGCTTCTACTAGCACCTATGAGTCAAAAGAGATATGTTATTAAAGATTCGTGGCATACAAATAACTATTTGCATATTATCTTATCCCTTAACTAATCTTTTCAGAAATATAACCCAAATCAGACACTTAAGGACTGACAAAACATTACATGGTTGAGTGTGTACATACACTGCAAGTTTGATAGCCAATTTCAAATTGCTAACTCATCTACCTATGTAATATGTTTTAAATTAATAATAAAATAGTTTAACTTACTAAAAAACAACAATTGCATGGGCATGTGATGCTTCAATAATATGTCACATATTATTTTAATTTCTATTTTTTTTAATCCATATAAGATAAAGAAAATTCTAACCATCACCCCAAAGTATTTGTTAAGAATGGTTATTTAGCATTTTATTAATGTAAAGTAAATAGTGTCACATATTATTTTAATTTCTATTTTTTTAATCCATATAAGATAAAGAAAATTCTAACCATCACCCCAAAGTATTTGTTAAGAATGGTTATTTAGCATTTTATTAATGTAAAGTAAATAGTGAAAACCACATTGATGTTGATATATACATTAAAAAATTTCATATTTTATTGGTACCTAAGTAAAATCCATAAAAATATTCATATTAAAAACATATATGCATGAAAATGTAATACGAATTGTCTTTCAATTTTCTCTTGTCGTTAGATAATGTGCTAATTATTTTGTTTGAACTGGGTTCCTCCCTCGAACTCTTGGTCCTAATATGGCCATTCATTATGAGCAACATATATCATTCAAAGATAGTCTTTTTGTTTATCCCACCTACATTAATTGTCATTGGGTTCATGTCTTTAAGCTCCCATTGACCCATTTCAAGGTGTGCTCATATCACCTAAAAATTGAGATGGCCAACCACATCTCAAGATATCAAAGACTCTACCATTTGTTGGAAATACTAAGAGGGGTGGTGAATCAATATTTTGTAACTTTCGACAATTTTTCACATTTTTCACTTAATTAATCTTGAAATTGAATTCACATCACATAATCAATCATCCACAATGTATGAACATAGAGATTAAAGTGTAAATCAAAATTTGACAATGTGTGAACACAGAGATTAAAGTGTAAATC
Organism: Pinus tabuliformis; assembly: GCA_031772625.1. Lineage (NCBI taxonomy): Eukaryota > Viridiplantae > Streptophyta > Pinopsida > Pinales > Pinaceae > Pinus > Pinus tabuliformis. The sequence continues at coordinate 755,066,688 of CM062815.1, read as the reverse complement.
AAAATTTGAAGAAGAAATACTGGAACACAATCTTTGATTTGTTACAATCCCCTGTGAGGACACCAATCCTTTGTAAGCACCAACTTACAAAAATTGCAGACTCTAAACTCTCAAGAATATGAGGACACCAATCCTTAGGAAGAAAAACTTAAAATAATTGCAGGCTCCAATCTAAGCTTAGTGTTCAATAGACCAAAACTTGAACTTCAAATCAAGGTTAATCTTGGCCTTCAAGACACCAGGGCTTGGCCTCCAAACCAAGCATGAACTATATCTTCAAATATCATAATTCGGCCTTGAAACTCGGCCTTCAACCAACATAACTCATCCCCTGAAACTCAGCCTTCAAATAGTAGTACTCATGCATGAAACTCAACCTCCATAGGGACAAAACTTGGCCCTCAAATTAGAACTACAACTCGTCCTTAAGACATGCCTAAAACTCGACCTTCTCCTCACTATAACTTGGCCTACTCGACCTCCAAAGACACCTATACTTGACCCTCAAAAACATGCCTCAAACAAACCAAAAACCCTTCCCAAGAACAACGCCAAAATCCCTTCAAAATATGTGCCAAAACCCTTCCATAGAAAGTTGCCTCCACTCTACTTCACTTCACTTCTTCTTGCTTCATGAGGTATGAATTTTGAACCTGCTCCTTCACTCTCCTGAACGCAAAATCGAATGTTTGAGTCGAGTGGTTAGAAACACTCCTTTTCACGTCCATTTAGAATGTGTTTGGATGTTGGGTTAGGGTCCATCGATTCGTTCGCTGGCCCAACTAGTGTCACTGGAAAAATGTATAGTGAATATTCAAAAATTCATTTCTCCTCAATTGTGAAGAGTTAAAAGGTGTGTCATTTATCATTGGAAAGGTCTCAGAATAAGCTTTCCAACCATATATCCTATGCTTCCATTTGACCTAGGTAATTGGAAAAAAATTGCCTTCAAATATGGGGTATCCAATTAGGGTATGTTTGTACTTCGGTTGGGTCATCTTGACAAAATATTCCATATCTCCTCATTCCTATGAAATTAGAGGGAGTCACATATATTGTTGGAAAGGTCTCAGAATATGTTATTTGACTATGTAATTTCCTCTTTCATTTGGACAGCCTTTGACGTCAATAACAACCATTTTCAATGCCAATAATGTGATTTCCAAGAGACTAAGTATAGAGAACACTTTGCCTTCAAGTGCCCCAAATACTACGATTTGTCGGAGGTTTCACTATTTATTTTGAGACTCAAGTGGTTCCCTCATGACCTTATTTTGTTGTATTGATCAAAGATGTCACGCATTATTGTCAGAAAGGTGGTTATCCATAAGGTAGAGATGTTGGAGGGCCTCTCTAGGCCAAAATCTATTCAACTCATTACTCTTTTCTTTCATCATATCTCTATTAGAGAAAATTCCCACCCTCATGGGTCAAATGGAAATAGAAATTTGAGACAACTGAATTCCTCTTGCATGGCTTGCAAATCCAAATCAACCCCAACAAGGTATGGTCTCCCAAGTCAACTTGAGCAACCATAAATCCATCATGAGATTCTTCTCATTAACCTCTAATGTTAGTAGAGACAGTTTCTCACTCAATTTCTCATGCCTTCAAGCCGAAGGGACTCTCTCGGAAACATCATCAAACTTCACATTGATCCTTCATAGTGATTAACAAGGACATGGATACCTCTTCTCCTTTTGTGTCCTATATTTTTTATTTCAGCTATGATGTTCATGTTGAGTTAAGACCACGTGCCTCTTAGAGTTTGGCTAGCACTTAATATTTTGATTCTTTTGTTGTCATTCATATCTCTTGTACTTATATAACATTAGCTCTAAGATTGTTGTAGAAACTTGGTGTTTAGTAGCAACTGATAGTATCCTCTGATCCCACTGACCTAGTGCATATTAATAAAATTATCTTATTTTATACAATTTTTTTCCTTTTCGTTTTTGATAAGTTTACATTCATTTATCGCTTGATAGAAGAAAAGCGCGGTTTACGGCAGATGCTTTATAAAAACACTTTTGTATATAATTAACCTCCATAACAACTAATATCTTTTGATTATACAAGACATGCAAACAATAGGCATCTCAATTAACATATGCTGCAAGATTGTCACGGTCCTAACAAATATGGAACTCTCAATACTCTCTCAGGTGAATTCCCCAGTTGTCATTGAATAACAAGTTCATGTCCAATATTTTATCCAGATTTAAAATTCCTTTCACTAGATTTTCTTTCATAAACAGATTGATGTACTTCTGATACAAAGGATTCATTCAAGTCCCATTGTAGTTGTAGTAGTAGCCAAAAAAAAACCTAGTCATCATTCCTTTTCTTTCACAAGAATGGTATTGGATTCCTATTTGATAGAATAGGACTATAAATACAGCGTTTAGTTAGGATAAAAATACAATAATCATTTGATGAAACGCCAAGAAGATCGTGGTCCATAAGTTAATTATTCTTTCTAGCCTAAGGGATACCCAAGTCAAATCACTTAGAGACACAACCATGTTAGTATGGCCATTGTTTGTTAATGTTGCTTTCTTAATGCAATTAATAATATGGTTATTCTTGTTAGACAATCAAAAAGGAAGAGATGTTTTCTTATGGTGATAATTACTTGCGATATTCTTATCTTCTTATTTAACTTTCTTGTGTTTTCTTTTACTTTAGTTCATCAAGCAATTACCAAAACCATAAATGAAGATCAAGGACACCAGATGTAGGCGGACAGCCAGGGATAAATCTCTATCTAGGTAAAAACCCAGTCAGCTCTTCCTTCAATAGTTTTACGAGATAATCAAAGACTCTAGACACAGACTTCCTATAATCACCAAGTCAGCCCTTCCCTTCTTCTGCAGATAATGACCTTCTAGTAATATCTTCGACCTAGAGCAACACTAGTAGTAGCAGCAATACTTCGATCAGCAAAAACTTCTATCTAGCAGCAGTAACAACTTCAACCTTGATGCAGTAGCAACTTCGACCTTAGCAACAACTTCAACTTTGGTCATAGCAACTTTGACCTTGATGCAGCAGCTTCAACCTAGCAGAATAAATTTCGATTTTTCAATAATAGCACAATGAATTCACATGAATGAGAGAGAGATGACCCAGAAACATCGATTAAATCCTCTTATGTTATTCTTCTCCTTTTTTACACTTTTTACCGCTTTCTCTTCTTAGATATCAAACTTGTTGAGTGTGTCTCCAAATGAATCGAACTACACTAATATATAACCTCTTCTAGAGTTTGAATTACCCTAATGTAGATCGACTTGAACAGGTGAGGGTCGACTTGGTGTGGAGGAGACAGATGACTTATTTAACTCAATATAAAAAAAAAATTACATGATACAAAAGCCCAAGAAGGGTCTCTTTAAATGGACAATGACTGTAATGACTCAGTATAAATCCTAGAATTCCTTAATGGGGACTTTGACCTAAAATATGATGACCTAAGAATGAAACTCATGCTTTAATAAGTCATAATAATAATATTAATAAATTCTTACTTTTGATAAATACATTTCATTATGATTCAAATACAATCATGAAGAACGAACCTAGTTACATTCTTCAATGCTCCCTCTTAACTAGGGAGGTATTCATAATGACATATACAAGTACAAGGAAGATCTCAAAACACACAAACCATGAAGAGTTTAGGCATCGCGATGCCATGGACTAGATTCCTGACCAGGGCAATCTATGCAAGTCCTTCAATAGTTTAGGCACTCACAGTGTCATGGACTAGATTACTGACCAAGGCAATCTATCTGGGTGGGACTAAGATGGACTAAAGCTTTCAACTACTCTAGGTACCATCAGGCTTACTTGTTAACCATCAACCCAAGGATCCAGGTGTGTAATGCAAGGTCATAGCTCTATGACCAATGCCACCCTCCCTACTTCAAGAACTAGACATCAACACATAATGTCGACTAGATGTCCTCCTAGGAAATGTGTATCACACACAAAGCCTCAACACCTTGATTATTCAAATCGGTAACAAATCTCTCACAGTCAAACAGATCGGCAACAACAAACATGCAAGACATGCTCCCAAAACTTCAAGATATTTACCTGTACAAACACAACCCCAATCAATAACAAACTTTCAAATACACATAAGTAAACACAAACCTTTGAGGTCTTCAAACATCTTGATGTTGCTTCACAGTTTATCACAGTAGGGCTTAGAGGCTTGACTGAAGTTTCCTTATACCACCGCCTTTCCTACTTTACATTCAGCAACATGTTCTTATAACCAGATCTTACCTTCCTTCTTTCAGCAACACCTCAATATACATTCTCCAATTTCTTCTTCAAGGTATATATCATGCCCTCCTTCTCAACTTGGGAGATATACCCGTTCTTTTATCCAAGCTCCCTCTTAACTTAGGGAGATCAACTACTTTCTATGACATCGAAGAATATTTCATGGCTTCCACTCTTCTTGTCAAAGTCATCTTGATCATCATCATTCATCATGCTTATCAATCAAATCAACTTTACTTACAATCATCTTCAATATCTTTAAGATTATGTACCTTTATAACTTAAACAACAAGTACATCCAAATATATAGAAGCATGAAGTTCACTATATCAAAATCATACAATAATGGAATATTTAGACTTTATAAATCAAATACCTAAACTTAGTTAGATTCATAATCAGCAAGAGAATATACTTCTATACTTCAAATTCTTTTGCTTGGGATTTGTTACAAATCCTAGATCCCATCATCAAAACACAATCAAGATATTAGTCTCATTATATCAAGAGACTCAATATTTCCTTCAGAAATACGACAGACTCTTCTATGACATATTGCTAACCCTAGAAGCAATTCAAACAAGTAATGCATCTAACAACTTTTAGAATTCATATGTTAGACTTCTACTAAGATTTAGTGCAAACCCTAGATTCCATACATGAGACATTAAGCTTCAACAATCAAAATACAACACAAATCAACAACATGACCAACTTCTACTAGGGTTTGTTGTAAACCCTAGATTCGTCATCAAGGCTAAACAATATCATCCTGGAATATCAAACTTTGACTAGGGCTTAGTTACAAACCTTAGGACTTATGACCATCAACAATTAGGTTAGCATATATACATATCTAGGATTTCATCATCATACACAAGCATATCAAAACAACATATATCAGGCAAACCCAATGACACAAATAATAACACATTAGACATATAACAACCTTGATCAGGCTAAGGATTTGATCAGAAGAACAAACTTATACCTAGGGATTTTTTCATATAAGGGCTTTGCTCATAAACCCTAATTTACCAAAACCTCAATGTCTATGAATTCAATATATCGACATTACCTTCCACCCTTAAAAGATTAGGATTTCAATACACAGCAAACCCTAAACGACTAGGGTTTTTATGACAGTATCAAAACTCAAACATGTCATTACCATCAAAACTCTAAACATCAAAAGAATAGTGCTTTCTAGATAGCCCTATGTGGACTAGGGTTTTCACATTAGCATCAACATACCCTTAGGTTAGGGTTTTACGGAGAACCTTTTTAGGTTCCACATAATGATGAATGATTAAAATGAGGGTAGATTTATCTAATCATTAATCACCCTATCAAGAATCTTTATGATTCAAAGCTAGGCACAACAATGTTAGCAATTTACAACATATTGTTAAAAAGAATGAATATACCTTTATCATGAACATGACTTATGATATAGGACGTACCTTTGAGTTGTTTCTTAACAAACCTTGTAGGACATCAATTCTTGAAGAACTTTTCTTGCAATAGGACTTTTGTTTTGTGAGGTCTCCTCCACAACCTTTGAGTATTCAGCGAACCCTTTCCTAAACAAGAAAAATACAAAATAAATGTAATTAGCAACTAATACAAACACATCTAGATAAGAAAGAGAAACCAAATATAAAAATGTAATACAAGGAGTAAGATACTTATCTTTGGAAAATGGTGAAGGCTTCCTCTTAATCCAATCTCGTGGGATACCTATAACTTTAACAAAACAATTTAAAAATGTTTTTCCAAAGTATGTTAAATCTATAAATTCTAGAAATCAAAGCATAAACGAAAATAATCAAAATTTAGAGTAGAGGACTTAATAGTGTAAGTTTTTTATTTCTGATTCTTCGGCCTTGTTCTTCTTTGTAGATCCTTCTTCAACAACATTTGCTTAATCCCTATTTCTCTTTTTATTCCTAGGATTTTCAGGACAATCACTTTTATAGTGACCCATTTTATGGCACTGGTAACTTTCTATCTTGGAAGGGTCTACCTTCCTTCTTGGCCCTTTAGACTTCTTGAAGGTTCCTTTGTTCTTGTGATGAGCAGAGTAGGAATTTGAAATTTTCTCTTCTTCATTCTCTTTGTTGCTTACTAATGAAATTATTACTTCTTCTTGACTGCATGCATTCCATAATTCCTCGAATGTAGGAGTTTCCCTCCAACTATTGATCCCTGAAGCAAAGGCACTCCAAGAGGGTGGTAATCCCAATAGTCCAGCAATCACGAGCTATTTTTCAGGTACTATCTTATCTATAGCTTGGAGATTATCTCTAATTCTAACTATCCTTACAAATAAGGAAGCCACAATATCATCCTTTGTCATATTTATGGTCCTTAGTTCATTCTTAAGACTTGCAACTTGACCAAGATTCTTGATGGTGAACAATTTGGATAAGGCTTCATACATTTCTTGAGCAGAGTCTATGTTGGAAATGTATGGGATAAGATTATCCTTTATACCATCTACCATTAGGATCATAGTCAATATTTCTAGCTCTCTAAACTTAGTTTTCCCAACATCACTTGATTCCTTTGTAGACTTCTTCACTTTTCCTTTGACAAGATCCAAGACATTGTTCTTTTTGAGGATGAGATTTATCCTCTTTTTCCATGACCTATAATTGGATGCTCCTTCTAGTTTGTTGTCTCCCTTTATTGAGTTAGACATGTTTCTTGAAGATAGTAGGCTTCTTTCTTTATATGATTCCCTTTGATATCCATAATTCAGCTTCTTGAGACTTCTTTATTCTCCTTTCAATAGATCTTCAAGCTGCCTTTTCTTTTCTTTACCTGAGCTTTGATACCATGTTAGAAAATCAAAAAGGCAAAAAAAATTTCTTATGATGATAATTACTTGTGATATTCTTATTTTCTTATTAGCTTTTTGTGTTATTTGTTTACTTTAGTTCATCAAACAATTACCAAAATCGTAACATGAAGATGAAGGACACCAGATGTAGGTGGACAGCCACGGGAAAACCCAGTCAACTCTTCCTTCAATATTTTTACGAGATAATCCAAGACTCTAGACACATACTTCCTCCAATCACCAAGTCAGCCCTTCCCTTCTTTTGCATATGATGACCTTCCACTAATATCTTCAACCTAGAGTAGCACTAGTAGTAGCAGTAACATTTCGATCAGCAGAAACTTTGATCTAGCAGCAGTAACAACTTCGACCTTGATGCAGTGGCAACTTCGACCGTAGCAACAGCTTCGACTTTAGCAGTAGCAACTTCGACCTGCAGTAGAAATTTTGATTTTTCAGTAATATCTCAGTGAATTCACATGAGTGAGAGAGATGACCCAGAAACTTAGATTTAATCCTCTTTTGCTATTCTTCTCCTTCTTGGCACTTTTTATTGCTTCCTCTTCTTAAATATCAAACTTGTTGAGTGTGTCTCCAAATGAATCGAACTACACTCTTATATAGCCTCTTGTGGAGTTCGAATTACCCTGATGTAGGCTGACTTGGTGTGGAGGAGACAAATGACTTGTTTAACTCAATGTAAATTCTTTTTACATGATTCAAAAGCCCAAGAAGGGTCTCTTTAAATGGACAATGACTCTAATGACTCAGTATAAATCCTAGAAGTCCTCAATGGAGACTTTGACCTAAAACATGATGACCCAAGCATGAAACCCATGCTTTAATAAGTCATAATAATAATAATAATAATAATTTATTTTTCTTACTTTTGATAAATACATTTCAGTATGACTCAAATACAATCACGAAGACCAAACCTAGTTACATTCTTCAACATTGTTGGAGTTAAGTATCATCTATGGATTAAAAAGGGTGTGTACCATTAAAAAATTGTATCCTAAAAGTACAATTCCAATATTGAACAAAGCCTAGAAAGAGGTTGAATGGCCATTGAATATGTCAAGGTGCAAGAGTGTTGGGATGGTATCACCATGAAAATAGTACAGAGCAATATTTTCTTCACTCTTCCCTAGTGCCTATGTTTCATCTCCACTAACCAATCTCTACATATCACGGGCAAAGAAGTGTAATAACAAGATGGATTTAAGCGCTAAATTGTTGCCAGTAGAAAAGAAAGACACCCACATAGTATTGCATCAGCTAGATGTGTGATCTCCCATGGAATTGCTTATAACGCTCGAGTGGACGAATTTGTTCCAGAACATTGCAATTAAGGCCTATCGACAATTATCAGAACTGGGTTTATATGGCCCCAAGATAGTATAGTCCGTTAAAAAATGTAACTAGGTTCAGTCTTCATAAAATGTATTTGTCAAAAGAATTTATATTATTGTTACAGTGACTTGTTAAAGCATGGGTTTCATGTTTGGGTCATCATTTTATAAGTCAAAGTCCCCATTAAGGGCTCCTAGGATTAATGTTAATTTTAGGTATGTTCTACGCTAAGAGCAAATTTACTTCAATTTTCCATATTAGCTCAATATCAATTCCAGATTAGCAATCACATTTAGTATTATAGTAAAATGCAGATAGAACATAAACATAAATCGCAAAAAACAAGCCAAGACAAGAGGACACAAGATGTGGCGACAGCCAAGGACAAACCCCAATGTGGGGAAACCCTTAATCAATTCTTCTTATGTTGTTCCATAGTTCAGCAGAGAGAGAGATAGTACATATACATCAGAAGTCAACATTTTGACTTGTCAAAATAAGAGCAAAGATCTTCACTAAGAAGATAACACATGAGGTAGCTGATGTGAATTCAGGTGAAGGCATGCTGCTTCACTATGTTGCACCCATCACAGTGTTGCACCCATCACTGAGTTGTTCTCATCACTGTGTTGCTCCCATCACTGAGTTGCACCCATCACTGAGTTGTTCTCATCACTGTGTTGCTCCCATCACTGAGCTGCACCCATCACTGTGCTACACTTCATTACACTATGTTGCACTCATCATACCGCATACAATCATCATTGTGTTGCACCATGCTGCACTATGTTGCACCATTCACACTGCACTATTGTTGCACCATTCATTCTGCACTATTGTTGCACCATTCATCATCATTATGTTGCGCCACTGTCATGTTGCACTATTGTTGCACCATTCATCATCATTATGTTGCACCACTGTCATGCTACACTATGTTGCACCATTCAAGCCATTACTACAGTATCACTGAGGTCTTCATTGTTGCTTCTTTACCATGTCAACATGATCCATTGAGACCTTCACTGTGATCTCTATGTTTTCATAGATGCACTAAGATCTCTATTATGACAGTCATTTCATTATGTCAACGAAGTCTACATTGAAGTCTTCATCATGATGACTGTATCTTATATCCTTATCATTACTGAGACAGTGATTACTATTGAATAGACCTAGTTACATTCCTTCATTATCAGATTGTTGGAGCTTTGGTACTGCTTTTTCCTTATAGACAGAGATGTGATCTATAGAACAGATCCATGATTGCTCATCCTCGTACCTAGTACTCTACAGGAATATCATGACTACATACTTGTCATGCCTTATCCATGTAATGCGAAGACTGTCATACTAAGGGTTAGGTCTCCATGAAGTTTAGACCTTACTGCAGTAACCCCATCCGAAATCTATACTTCCTTGTCCATCTGAGCATTGATTCATAGGCAGTATATCAATTTGATTTGCGTCTATATTATGCTTATGAGTTCTGGTCATGACTGCACCTAATACCCTAGCTGAGGTGCATTCAGACCCTGCATTTCCATGCGAGATCTTGAATGTGTGCTCTTTGCCTTCTTGACTGTGGCTCCCTTACCCGAGTCCTTGACTGGCTGTGGTGGCATGTGATCATGTTGCCTGCACCCAATACGAAGCCCTCCTTCCTATACAAAGCACTCCTTCTGGCACCCTATACTTGTCATCTCAGAAAATGTGATTAGGGATTGCTTCATTGACTGTAAATTAGGTCAACGTAGGATCTTCAAGAAGACCCTTTTTCTTCCACGTCTAGGGCACTTCATGGCAGTGTTAAGGCACTATTAGGCCAACGTATATCCTAGGGAACTCCCTCTAGATCTCTTCTTCACCAAACCCAAAACAAACAAAAAAGAGAGATAACAAGAAAGTGTGTATCAAAGTGACTTGAAGGCCACCTCTATTTATAATAAAACGTTGAGGATAGATGGGGGCAATTTGGTTGTTGGCTAACCTTGACGAATTGTTGCATAAAACAAATAAATTCATATCTCCATGAATACATGTCGAAATCGAATGATCTTTAGATCAATCCTACACCTCTCGACGAGAGGAATCCAAGAAAAATATATGCTTCCATAAATAAGAAGACCCACATGGATTTTGGCCTTAGTTTCCAATTTTAACACTCCCTCTCAACTAGGGAGAACTCCATCTACTAATACATCTGCCAGACTGTAGTATCTTTGCCATCAGTGCCATGCATTGCTTTGCTTTGCTCTGTTGAAATATGAAAAAGAAGAAGCGATCGAGAATGTATCATACCATCCTCTACTGACCCGAAGTTAGTCACATATAAAAGAGAGTGTCTCATACCACTCTTACTGACCTAAAGTCGGTTCCAATAAAGAGAGTGTGCCATACCACTCTTACTGATGAAAAATATTTGCTTCCATAAATAAGAAGACCCACATGGAGTTTGGCCTTAGTTTCCAATTTTAACACTCCCTCTCAACTAGGGAGAACTCCATCTGCTAATACATCTGCCAGACTTGTAGTATCTTTGCCATCAGTGCCATTCATTGCTTTGCTCTGCTCTGTTGAAATATGAAAAAGAAGAAGCGATCGAGAATGTATCATACCATCCTCTACTGACCCGAAGTTAGTCACATATAAAAGAGAGTGTCTCATACCACTCTTACTAACCTAAAGTCGGTTCCAATAAAGAGAGTGTGTCATACCACTCTTACTGATCCGAAATCAGTTCCAAATAAAGAGAGTGTATCATACCACTCTTACTGATCCAAAATCAGTTCCAAAAGAGAGTGAGTTATATCACTCTTACTGACCCGAAGTCAGTTCCAATTGATCCCAGATCAATATCATCCTAGCGAGGGAGTACGTTAGTAACACGATGCGTCCATCGGTACTACTATGCTCAATATCCTCATTTCCCTACTCATTGGCCAGATGAGAGGTACTTCCCATGAGTCCCAGACTGCATGGGTAGGATGTCTCAGCAGGGGAAGGATAAACCACTCATCCTGCCTACATGTCGCCACAAGGAATTTGGGTGAAGTTTGAACCAATCACCCTGTACACAACAAATCACTAGGGGAAGGTTGAACCACTCACCCTATGATTGTGCCTCAGCAGGAGAAGGATAAACCACTCATCCTGCCTACATAGCAGACCACTAGGGGAAGGTTGAGCCACTCACCCTATGGTTGCTCATCGCTCCAAGATGTACCCCCAAGCCCCTCGGATCTCCCAAAGCTCATTGTCCATATCATACAGGACCCATAGGAGAGAGTCTCTCCATGACTCCTAGTCGTTCTCGGAAAGTCAATAATTTGACCTTTCACAGGGACTTCGACAGAATATCGGCGGCCTGCACGTCATTCCCAATACGATGGAGCCTTCTTGCTCTTTGATGTACCATATCCCACATAAAGTGGTACCTAATGTCGATATGCTTGGAGCAATCATAGAACACGAGATTCCTCAATAATCGAATCCCCCTATAGTTGTCATGATGGTATTCAGCATGTGTCCAAACAGCGCACAGAAGAGCTTCCACAACCAGACAGCGTTACACGAGGTCATACTCGTAACTATGTATTCGGCCTCAGCGGTTCTCAAAGCAACCGACTTCTACTTCGTTCTCATCCAGGATACCAAAGCAGAACCCAAAGAGAACCAGAACCCAAAAGTGTTCTTTCGATCCTCCACACTACCTGCCTAATTAGCATCGGAATAATCATGCAGCTTCACATTTCCGGCAGTGTATCTAAGTCCATGAGAGATTGTGCCCTAAAGATATCTCAAATGATTCTTGGCACCAATCCAGTGAGGCTCAACCATATATGAGCTCAACATACTAACTGCAAAACATATATTCGGACGGGTGTTCACCAAGAACATTAATGCTAGTATGAGTTTATGAAACTTAGAGGCATTTCCCAAATCAGGTCCAGCATCACTACCACATAACTTCTTAAAGTTAGGCTTCATCGAGGTAGTCACGAGCTTGCAGTTTACCATTTCCAATCCGAAATCCAACCCCCTCTTACTTTTGCAAATGAGAGGGTCTGCACATGTTAGAAAGAGGTCGTCCTCATAAGGTGCCAGTATGAGAGGTCTATCATCCACAACCTTCAAGAAATGGTTTGGATCGGCTTCACTCCTAGTGAATCTCAGCTTCATAATATAGTTGCTTATCCTTTCATACCAAGCCCATGGAGCTTGCTTCAAGCCATAGAGGGCTTTCTTTCACCTGCATATATGAGATTCCCGATCATGAATCTCAAACCCCTCTGGTTTTCCACATCTGAGGTCTTGCTATTACATGAGGGGAATGGTCCCCTTTGTAAGATTTCCTTTGGTACATCTCGAGCATGTACCTTCATGCTCTTCTTGAATTCAAGCATCCCTGTCACCATCTGTCTCACATCGGGTAGGGCCCCACAATGAACATGGGCAGACCTTCGGTGCTATAGAATGTATGTGTCAACCGACATGGTCCCCAATGAACTTCCTGCAACTTGATACAAATTGCCAACCCTAAACCCAAGAGTAAAAGCATCTTGAAAAATTCCTTTTTCAAACACGTACATTTCCATCAATGAATGCCACCTTGAAACTTTGACTTCCATTTCTGAAATGGACACCAAGTTCCTTTTGAGATCAAGTACATAAAGAAATTCTTGCAAGTTACCCTGATCCATTTGAAGAGAAATATTCCCTGCACCCTTTCTGAGATAGGTGCCATTGTCTCCAAGAATAATCTCCATGATTGTTTCCTTCTCTATTAAATTAGAGAGAGCTTCCCTGAATTCAGTGAAGTGCCTTGAGGCACCACTATCAATTTTCCCAACGAGTCCAATGGAGAGGGCCGACCTAAGATAATACTCAGAAACAACATTTGATTCTTCATACCTGGAGTTTCTTGCTTTCCTTGAAGAGTGGGCCATTTCCTTGATGACCTGCATTCGTTTTATTCCTTTGTCATTGTACATGTCATTCCTTTAATCATTGAAGATTCCCTTGGAATGATTGTTATCATCATCAAATGATGTGTCCCTTCTATTCTGACACTCTTTCACATAATGGCCAAACTCATTGCAAGCAAGGCATCTGCCTTTCCTTCCACCCTTAGATCTGGACTTCCCACTGAAGTGACCTTTAGGTAGGCCACCAAATGCCTGCGTTGCGCCACTTTGATAATCTTCTTTGCTTCGACTTCACCATTGGTGAATTTGAAGAGGGATGAGAAACCCGTTAAGCCTTTTGACCTTGTCCAACTGTCTTCGGTGATTGCTCTTTCACTCTTGCTTGGGCTTTGTCTTCGCCTCAGCTCCGATACCAAGTTAATTTTAGGTATGTTCTATGCTAAGAGCAAATTTACTTCAATTTTCCATATTAGCTCAATATCAATTCCAGATTAGCAATCACATTTAGCATGATAGTAAAATGAAAATAGAACATAAACATAAATCACAAAAAACAAGCCAAGACAAGAGGACACAAGATGTGGCGCCAACCAGGGACAAGCCCCAATGTGGGGAAACCCTTGATCAATTCTTCTTATGTTCTTCAATAGTTCAACAGAGAGAGAGATAGTACATATACATTAGAAGTCACCATTTTGACTTGTCAAAATAAGAGCTGAGATCTTCACTAAGAAGATAACACATGAGGTAGTTGATGTGAACTCAGGTGAAGGCATACTGCTTCAACTGATTCTCCAAGGGGATTCCATCACAATGTTGCACCCATCACTCAATTTTTCTCATCACTATGTTGCTCCCATCACTGAGTTGTTCTCATCATTGTGTTGCTCCCATCACTGAGTTGTACCCATCGATGTGTTGCACTTCATTACACTATGTTGCACTCATCATACTGCATACAATCATGATTGTGTTGCACCATGCTGCACTATGTTGCACCATTCATGTTGCATTATTGTTGCACCATTCATCATCATTATGTCGCACTATGTTGCACCATTCATCATCATTATGTCGCACTATGTTGCACCATTCATTCTACACTATTGTTGCACCATTCATCATCATTATGTTGCACCATTGTCATGTTGCACTATGTTGCACCGTTCATGTTGCACTATGCTGCACCATTCATCATCATTATGTTGCACCATTGTCATGTTGCACCATTCATGCCATTACTACAGTATCACTGAGATCTTCATTGTTGCTTCTTTACCATGTCAACGCAATCCATTGAGATCTTCACTGTGATCTCTATGTTATCATAGATGCACTTATATCTCTATTATACAGTCATTTCATTATGTCAACGAAGTCTTCATTGAAGTCTTCATCATGATGATTGTATCTTATATCCTTATCATTACTGAGACAGTGATTACTACTTCTCATTGAATAGACCTAGTTGCATTCCTTCATTATCAAATTGTCGGAGCTTTGGTACTACTTTTTCTTTATATACAGAGATGTGATCTATAGAACAGATCGATGACTGCTCATCCTTGTACCTAGTACTCTACAGGAATACCATGACTGCATACTTGTCATACCTTATCCATGTAATGTGAAAACTGTCATACTAAGGGTTAGGTCTCCATGAAGTTTAGACCTTACTGCAGTAACCCCATCCGAGATTTATACTTCCTTGTCCATCTAAGCATTGATTCATAGGCAGTATATTGATCTGATCTGTGTCTATATTATGCTTATGAGTTCTGGTCATGGTTGCACCTAATACCCTAGCTGAGGTGCAGTCAAACCCTGCCTTTCCATGCGATATCTTGAATGTGTGCTCTTTGCTTTCTTGAATGTGGCTCCCTTACTCGAGTCCTTGACTGCCTGTGGTGGCATGTGATCATGTTGCCTGCACCCAATACAAAGCCCTCCTTCCTATACAAAGCACTCCTTCCTACACACTATATTTGTCATCTCAGAAAATGTGATTAGGACTTGCTTCATTGATTGTAAATTAGGACAATGTAGGATCTTCAAGAAGACCCTTTTTCTTCCACGTCTAGGGCACCTCATGGCAGCGAGCGTATATCCTAGGGCACTCCCTCTAGATCTCTTCATCAAACCCAAAACAGAATGAAGAGAGATCACAAGAGTGTGTGTATCAAAGTGACTTGAAGGCCACGTCTATTTATACTAAAACATTGAGGATAGATGGAGGCAATTTAGTTGCTAGCCAACCTTGACAAATTGTCACATAAAACAAATAAATTCATATCTCCATGAATACATGTCGAAATCGGATGATCTTTAGATCAATCCTACACCTTTCGACGAGAGGAATCCAAGAAAAATATCATCTGCCATAAATAAGAAGACTCACATGGGTTTGGACCTAGTTGCCAATTTTAACAATTAATAAAGAGTCAATAGAGTCATTGTATATTTTCTGAGACCCTTCTTGGGCTTTCAAACGATGTAAAAAGAATTATTTTTTAGTCAAAAATAAATTATGTAACCTCCACACCAAGTCGACCTCATGGAAGGCAATTCGACCTCATTAGAAGGCTATATATACAAGGCAATTCGACTTCATTTGAACATCTCACTCTCTCAAGCATAGTTCGATCTTTGGAACCTGGGAAGAAGTGCGAAGTTGAAGGGTCCAAAAAAAGTGCGAGTTTTGTCGAGGAAGGGAAGAAGAAAATCGAAATTTTGGTACCTCTCTCTCTCTCTCTCTCTCTCGTGTGGTCTGGTTTGGGAGATCGAAGTCTCCTCGTCAAAGTCAAAGTTGTTGTTGATGCTGAAAGTTGCCAAGTCGATGCTATTAAGATCGAAGTGTACTTGTTGCTAGGATCGAAAAAGGAGAGGTTGGTTTGGTGTGGAGGAGGTCTTTGTCTAGGTAGAAGAGTCTCAAGGAAAACTATTGAAGGAAGAGAATTTTACTAGGTTTTCCCCCAAATAGGGGTTTTGTCCTGGCAGAGTGCCTACATCTTGTGCTTTGTGTTTTTTTTATCTTCATGCACACATAATTTGGTAATTTCTTAATGAAAGATAATATAAAAAATCTGTAAAAGAAGCCAACATAATTCATAAGTGATTATCAAGAAAGAGAAATCCAACCCTAATCCTACTAGCATTGATTCCTCAACATGGTATCAGAGCTAAGGTCAAAGAAGATTGAAGATCGCTTCATTGGCTTAAAGCAAATGATTACTCCCTCTATGATAAGAATGGGATTCACTTCTATAGGAAGATGGATCAAGAAGATTGCCTACTACTTATTCAACAAGGTCAAAAGTCAAGGGTTCTTAGATGCGCTTACAAATGATGATAATGCATTGATCATTAACAGTGTGGCATCAGGGCATATGACAGGGGACAGTAAGCAACTACAAACTCTATCAAAGGAACCATCCTCTCATGCAGTGGAATTGGGAGACAACAAAGGATATGTTGTTAGAGGCCTGGGATCTACATCTTTGAAGTTGGAGAATGGAGCAAAACTACATCTCAACAACATACTATATGTTCTAGATTTCAAAAAAGAGTTTTCTTTCAATTTCTTGCTTAGAAGATAAAGGGGATAGAGTTGTTTTTGTTGATGGAAAGGTCTTGGTCTAGGGAAAAGATTCTAGTATTGATAAAGTTAGGGTCATTGGAGTTTGTGAAGGAAGTTTGCACAGAGTCATTACACCACCTCCACAAGCCCTAGTTCATATGGAAATATTTCCTATTGAGTTGTGGCATAGAAGATATGGTCATCTTCACTACAAAGGCATTCCTACTCTTAAACATCTAGTTCATGGCATCCCCAATATCAAAGAAGATCGTGAAGGAGTTTGCAAGGGATGCTCTTTGGGAAAACATACAAGAAAACCATTTTCAAATAGTGAAACAAGGTCTAAAGAAATATTAGACCTCATACATTATGATGTGTGTGGGCCCATGTCTGACAAATCACTTGGAGGTCATCTTTACTATGTAGCATTTATTGATGATCACTCTAGAAAGACATGACTTTATCTTCTCAAGAAAAAAGATGAAGTATTTGAGAAATTCAAGGAGTTTAGATGCAAAGTGGAAACTCTAACTGAAAGAAAGATAAAAACCTTGAGATCTGACAATGGTGGGGAATACACTTCTAAAGAATTAATTGCATATTATAAAGAAGCAAGAATTAAGGAGCTTATCGTTCCTTACTATCTCGAACAAAATGGAGTGGCCGAAAGAAAGAATAGGAGAATTGAAGAAGGTGTACAAACAATGCTACTTGATCAAGATTTGCCAAAGTTTCTATTGGGAGAAGCAATAATGACAGCAATATATATCCAAAATAGAAGTCCTCATAGAATTCTCGATAATATAACACCCAAGGAAGCATTCACAGGAAAGAAGCCGAGTGTGGACCATCTCTGAATCTTTGGTAGTCCTACATATATCCATGTTCCAAAGGACAAGTGAAAGAAGCTGGATTCTACAAGCATCAAAGGGATCTTTGTTGGATATAGTCTCTCCTCAAAGGCATATAGAATTTACATTAAGGGAGACAAATTGAAGTAAGCAAGGACGATATATTTGATGAGAATCAAGCCTACAAAAGATCGAAGGATATTCCTATTGATTTTGATGACAGGGATCTACCCATATTTGAAGAAGAAGAAGTACAACCTGAAAACCATTCTACAATTCAAGAGGAAGAAAAAGGACCAAGTAAGCCTATTCAAGTTATGGTCATACCAAGCACAAGGAAGAGGCCAAATTGGTTAAAAGCCACTCTTGAAGATGTTGAAGGGCATGGAGCAGCGAAAGGAACCTTCAGGGAAAGCAAAAGGTCAAAGAGATATTTTGGCTACGCTACATATATGATAAGACTAATTGAAGCAGAACCATTTACATTTGAAGAAGTTGCTCATCAAGAAGTATGAAAGAAAGCTATGTAGGAAGAATATCAATCCATCATGAAGAATAGGGTTTGGGAAATCGTTCCTAGACCTAGTGACAAATAGGTTGTCATCTCAAAATGGATCTACAAGATCAAACACGTTGTTGATGGAAGTATAGATAAATACAAGGCCATATTTGTTGCAAGAGGTTTCTCTCAAAAGGAAGGCAGAGATTATGAAGAAACCTTTGCACCCACTGCAAGGTATACTGCTATTAGATCTTTGGTTTCGTTGGCTGCTAAAATGGGATGGAACATCCATCAAATGGACGTGAAGAAATGGGACCATCGATTAGGAAGTATATATTGAGCAACCCGAAGGCTTTGAAGAAAATAATAGGAACACTCATGTTTGTAGACTCAAGAAGGCCCCATATGGTTTGAAGCAAGCTCCTAGGGCATGGTAGGCAAGAATAGATGCATACCTTCTAAGAATTGGGTTCGTGAAGAGTTTCGTTGATCCTAATATCTACATCAAGGTTTTGAATAATGAGCCAGCCATTATTCTATTGTATGTGGATGCTCTATTCATCACAGGTGTGGAGAGAAGAATACAAGAATGTAAGAAGATGTTGGCAGCCCAATTTGAGATGAAGGATCTAGGATTGATGCACTATTACCTAGGTAATGAAGTATGGCAAAATCCTGGGGAGATATTTGGGGCAAGGAAAGTACATAAAAAAGTTGTTACAGAAATTTGGGATGATGGATTCCAAGCCCATGACTACTCCTATGATCACCAATCTCAAGAAGTTGAGGAACTCTAACTCAAGTGTTGCGGATCCTACCTCCTATCGTCAATTGGTATGGTTCTCTGATGTATCTGCTAAATATTAGGTCTGATATATGTTTTGTTGTGAACATACTTAGTTAGTTTCAAAAGGAGCCTCGTCATGATCACTGGATAGCTTCCAAGCATATATTGAGATATCTTCGTGGTACGATACATCACTGCCTAAAGTACAATAGCAAGGAAGTCAAGTTGATTGGCTTCACAGATTCAAATTGGGGTGGCAATGAAACCGATGGAAGGAGCACTACCTGAGGATGATTTAGTTTGGGATATGCCATGATCTCATGGATGATTAGAAAGCAAGATCTCATTGCCTTGAGTAGTATTGAAGCAGAGTAAGTGGTTGCATGTGAAGTAGGAAAGGAGGTTGTATGGTTGTGGAAGCTTCTGACAGATTTGTTCAAGAAGCCTCTAGATCCTACTATGATTAATTGTGATAATCAAAGTTGTATCAAGATGTTTGGAGATCTTGTGTTTCATGCTAGGACGAAGCATATCAACAATAAGTTCCACTATATTAGGAACTTGGTGCAGCATGGGATCGTGAAGCTAGAATATGCCCTGGCAGACAATCAGATAGTTGATATACTAACAAAGTCTCTTCTTAATAAGAAGTTTGAGTATCTTAGAGGCATGCTTGTTCTAGTTGATATTGTTGAATTTGTTGACGATGATAAAAGTTTGGAAGAGATTTGTTGAGGCCTTGTGTGTGAGACACATTGCCTGGGAGGACATATGGCCGACATTATGAGTTGATGTATGGGTCCCTAAGTAGGGAGGGTGGTGTTGGTCATGGGGCTCTAACCTCAGATACGCACCAAGATCCATGTTGAAGTTTCTAAGTCTACCAGTTAGAAACCCTCCATGCACTTTACTAATTTATTCCTACCTACTTGTTCCGTTACTTAACAAGTTATTTACAATGTAAATACTGAAAATAAACACTAGTGCATGCTCAACATATTACAAATCATCAACTAAAGGAAACAGAAACAATCACACCAAATGACACCGTTATTTTTGGACTAATGTCCCCGGAAAAACCCAATGCGAGAAAACCGGTGCAGCTATCTGAGGGTTTTCTTTTTAAGCAATTTCATAGTACAATCTGGGTGCCAAATCCGGCTTACCCAACAAAGAAATTTCGTGGCAGTAGTACCTCTCAGTCTGAGACAAATGTCCCAACTGAAACCCCGGATAAACCCTCCGGCAGCTCCTCGGCTCCAATCTGCCCCAGAAACCCCAGCGTCCACCTTTCTGCACTGTGTCAACCCCTCTCTGCCCAGCACTGGCCCTGCGTCACCCTGAATGGATCTGCATCAGCCTTAGGAGGCCCTGCGTCAACCTTCTAGCCCTCTACATCAGCAACGCTAGCCTCTCTAAAGCTCTGCGCAGCTCCCAGTTACCTCTGCATGGCCCTGCGTGAGCCCTGGCTGCTACTGCGTCACTCTCTCTAGTTCTTATGTTGCTCTCCCAGCACTATCTCTGTCTCTTTGTACTCAATGCCCCTCAGCTGCAACTCCGATCACTGATTCTATCCCTCTTAGCAAACCCCGCTCTAGAGAATAGAATGACTGATCACTTTGGTGTCCTCTCCAAGTGACCCTCAAGCCTCCTCTTATACTTTTCTCGTTGACATACAAACGGTCGAGACTAAGTCCCTAATCAACGACTAAGATTAGATCTGGCTTGATCCATGTCTTTTGGACTATTCTAACATAGTTTCATATTAATTCCCATTAATATTTTAATTTCCCTAAGTTTAGACTTAGGGACTCCATTAAAAATATTAATTATTTTAATATCTCCTGAATTGTTTAAAATCTGCCCAAACCCTTTCTGGGTATTGGAGATCTCATGTGCCCCAACCTCTCCACCAAATTTTGTGGCTAGAGCACATCTAATGCTACCCCAAATCAACATTCCCCCTTAGCGAGGAGTGTGCTCTAGTAATACTCCTCACTGAGTATCACCCTGATCATCCAGCATCAGTCCCTGTGTTGATGTTGGGCCTACTACCCACCATCCTCTGCACTGTTGTATCATGTACTGTTGCCTATGGTTCTGCCACTGCCACTGTTGCATTTGTACGACAGCTCCCTCTGCATCCGTGCTGTCGTTGGTCCTTTCTCCCAGCACTGCATCCGCACTGCACCTCCTCTCATCATGATGCATCGTGCTGCCCACTGCTGCACTACAACTCAGTTACTAAGAAGTAAGTAACTGATCTCCCAACTCTGACCTCTCTGTTGGGCTAGAGACCCTCATGATGTTGAAGCTACCTCTACCACTGACAAGTGCTCCCTTTCTGACCTCTGCGCTGCTGCAACAACTCCCTGCATCTCGCACCGTTGCACACCTCTTTGTGCCATCCTGCACTGGTGCAACACTCACATGTCTCTCGCACTGCTGCAACCTGCTAGCCTCGCGCTGTCTCGAGACTCCTACACTGTAGCTCTCTCTATCGCTTCATCTGCATCTGTCTCTACCCACATCAACCAGTCTTGCTACACCTCTTCGGGGCTCCCGTAGCAAGGTCTAATCCAAGAGGCTGGGTACCTTGAGGATCCTACCCCTCATCGCCTGTAGTCCACCTGACTACAGCTCGATGTCTCCCCACTTTTTCTGAAATGGAACATGAGCACTCATGGCACACAGAACAGAAAGCATCCTGGCCTTCCAGATGACAAAATTGGATGCCTCATCCAACCTGTCCTGATCCCTCAGCCCATTCATGGCCACCTCTCTGCTCTTCTTGTTGACTCCTCCGAGTCTCTCTACTTCCCGCCTGGAAGTTCTCTGTTCAACTCCTGCTGAGTCTACTTCCCGTCTAGAAGTTCTCTGTTCGACCCCTACTGAGTCTCTCTACTTCTTGCCTGGAAGTTCTCGGTTTGACTCTTGCTGAGTCTCATCACTTCCCGTCTGGAAGTTCTCGGTACAACTCCTGCTGAGTCTCTCTACTTCCCGTCTGGAAGTTCTCGTTTCGACCCCTGTTGAGTCTCTCTACTTCCCGTATGGAAGTTCTCTTCTGGACTCCCTCTAAGGCCCGATTTCCCACCTGGAAATCCTTCTACCAACGTCGAGATGCCCCCTACTGTGATCATATGTGCAACCGCACCATTGATCCGGGTTTCTCGGCTAGAAACCCTCGGCAGCAACTCCCTCCTCTTACCTTGCCCTGTCAGGTACTGTTCTGACTACAGTACCTCACCAGCTCCACTCGTCAACGTTCCCACAGCCTTCTAAACCCCAGCAACATGAAGGTGAGAGCTCCTAGGCTCTGCACAATCCTGGCACCAGCAACCCGGCCTCCTCAG
This sequence comes from Pinus tabuliformis, assembly GCA_031772625.1. Classification (NCBI taxonomy): domain Eukaryota; kingdom Viridiplantae; phylum Streptophyta; class Pinopsida; order Pinales; family Pinaceae; genus Pinus; species Pinus tabuliformis. The sequence goes on along the minus strand of CM062815.1, from coordinate 755,044,193 downwards.
CCGACTGCGTCAGCCCTCCTAGTTTTTGTGTGGCTCTGCTTGGGGCTCCCTTTCCCTTCCTTAGCCTTTGCGCTGCCTCTTCTTGGCTCACCTTTGATGACGCAAGTACTGCGTCACCCTTCTCTTGTTGCTGCTCTGCTAGAAACAGCTTATGTCACCTCAGGACAACTGTTTTCTGCTGTTATTGCTCCACTCGGCTGATGTCCTCAGTTCTCCTGTGATCTGCAATCATGTTCCAATACCATGTTGAAGTTTCTAAGTCTACCAGTTAGAAACACTCCATGCACTTTATTGGCTTATTCCTACCTACTTGTTCCGTTACTTAACAAGTTATTTACAATGTAAATACTAAAAATAAACACTAGTGCACGCTCAACATATTACAGATCATCAACTGAAGGAAACAGAAACAATCACACCAAATGACACTGTTATTTTTTTAACAGTGTCCCTTAAAAAACCCAATGCGAGAACACTGGTGCAGCTATCTGAAGGTTTTCTTATTAAGCAATTTCAAAGTACAATCTGGATGCCAAATCCGGCTTACCCAACAGAGAATTTCCTTGGCAATAGTACCTCTCAGTCTGAGACAAATGTCCTAGTTGAAACCCTGGATAAACCCTTTGGCAGCTCCTCAGCTCCAATCTGCCCCAGACACCCCAGCGTCTGCCTTTCTGGACTGCGTCAGCCCCTCTCTGCCCAGCGTTGGCCCTATGTCACCCTGAATGGGTCTGCGTCGGCCTTAGGAGGACCTGCGTCAACTTCCTGGCCCTCTGCATCAGCAACACTGGCATCTCTAAAGCTCTGCGCAACTCCCAGCTACCTCTACGTAGCCCTGCATGAGCCCTGGCTACTACTGCGTCACTCTCTCTAGCTCCTGCGCTGCTCTCCCCACACTATCTCTGCCTCTCTGTCTCTCTGTACTCAATGCCCCTCAGCTGTAACTCTAATCATTGATTCTATCTCTCTTAGCAAACCCCGCTCTAGAGAATAGAATGATTGATCACTCTGGTGTCCTCTCCAAGTGACCCTCAAGCCTCATCTTATACTTTTCTCGTTGACATATCAACAGCCGAGATTAAGTCCCTAATCAACCGCTAAGATTAGATCTGGCTTGATCCATGTCTTTTGGACCATTTTCACACAGTTTCATATTAATTCACATTAATATTTTAATTTCCCTAAGTTTAGACTTAGGGACTCCATTAAAAATATTAATTATTTTAATATCTTCTAAACTGTTTAGAATTTGCCCAAACCCTTTCTGGGTATTGGAGATCTCATGTGCCCCAACCTCTCCACCAAATTTTGTGGGTAGAACACATCTGATGCTACCCCAAATCAACAATCCATGGGTTGATGGTTAGCAAGTAAGCCTGATGGTACCTAGAAACGCTGAAAGCTTTAGTCCATCTTAGTCCCACTTGGATAGATTCCCCTGGTCAGGAATCTAGTCCATGGCATTGCGGTGCCTAGACTGTTGAGAGACCTTGGATAGATTACCCTGGTCAGGGATCTAGTCCATGGCATTGTGGTGCCTAAACTCTTCATAGTTTATATAGTTGAGATCTTTCGTATGAATACCTCCCTAGTTAAGAGGGAGTGTTGAAAAATATAACTAAGTTCGTTCTTCATAAAATGTATTTGTTAAAAGAATTTATATTATTGTTACAATGACTTATTAAAGCATGGGTTTCATGCTTGGGTCATCATTTTATTAGTCAAAGTCCCCATTGAGGACTCCTAGGGTCAATAAAGAGTCAATATAATCATTGTCTATTTTATGAGACCCTTCTTGGGCTTTCAAAGGATGTAAAAAGAATTAAGTTTTAGGCAAAAATAAATTATGTAACCTCCACACCAAGTCGGCCTCATAAAGATCAAGCCGGCCTCAAGGAAGGCAATTCAACCTCATTAGAAGGCTATATATACAAGGCAGTTGGACTTCATTTGAGCATCTCACTCTCTCAAGCATAATTCGATCTTTGGAAGCTGGAAGCTAGGAAGACGTGCGAAGTTGAAGGGTCCAAAAGAAGTGTGAGTTTGATCAAGGAGGAAGGGAAGAAGAAAATCAAAATTTTGGTACCTCTCTCTCTCTCTCGTGTGGGTTGGTTTGGGAGATCGAAGTCTCCTAGTCAAGGTCGAAGTTGTTGCTAATGTCGGAAGCTACCAAGTCGAAGTTGTTAAGGTCGAAGTGTTGTTGCTACTAGGTCGAAGGTTGGATCGAAGAAGGAGAGGTTGGTTTGGTGTGGAGGAGGTCTTTGTCTAGGTAGAAGAGTCTCAAAGAAAACTATTGCAAAAAGAGATTTTCCTTGGGTTTTCTCCTAGATAGGGGTTTTGCCCTGGCAGAGTGCCTACATCTTGTGTCTTGTGTTTTTGTGATCTTCATGGACACATAATTTGGTAATTGCTTGATGAAAGATAATATAACAAATAAGTAAAAGAAGCCAACATACTTCACAAGTAATTATCAAGAAAGAGAAATCCAACCCTAATCCTACTAGCATTGATTTCTCAACATAGTCAGCGAGAACTTTTCTTTCGTGACTACCATATGGCTCCAGGCTAGTACAGTCATCAAGCACTTTTCCTTAAGACAAACATATAAGATCTTTTAATATGATCAAACACACAAACTTCCTTTGACATAACCTTTCCTTACTCCTTCCTTTGACATAACCTTTCCTTACTCCTGGTTTTTGTAAATGTACACATAATTAATATGATCAAATACAGAAAATTCCTTTAAAATAACTTCTCCTTTTCTCCTGGTATTTGTATATGTTTATGCATTTTTGTGGGGCAGTACGGAGTACATTTTATTAGCTTTATCACCTAAACATGTCCTCCATGGGGTTTGAACAAGGACCTCCACCAAGAGGACCAATGTCTTTCACCAGTTCACCTGACCAATTACCCCTTTGTTTTCAAATCTTTTAAACCCTTGTAATTCACTACATACCCATTGGACATCTTGGACAATGAGGGTAAAAATCATCCTGTGGGGGCTGAGGAATATCTGGTGGAAAACTTTTATACATAGGTAGCAAGGATTATAACACGTTACTAGTTTCACCACACTCAACAGCAGAACATCTTCAACCCTCACCGTTACCGTCATTTAGGAAAAGTGAGTGGGCTGGTAACACAACTCCATAATGCAGTCAAACAAATTTTGTAGATGGGCAGATTACCCACTGAATTCTGAGTTAATGATTCATTATAACTCAAAGGTAGCTCCATTCCTGTCTTCTCATTAGAATTTATTCCAGAGGTACCTGAAACATCATTCAATGTTGTGGGAATTCCAAACAACAGACATTGTGACTTACTGTGTTTTAAAAAAGGGAGAAAAGCTAGTCGTTTGGATATCTCAGCTTTGCTATGGAAGCCAGTAATGTTAATGTTAGTTGGTAGAATGTACAAGCATTAGTGGGCTCACTCTGTATGGTGCATGCATTATTTGAATCATTGGCAATGACTTTGTTTGTTGTTTGCTTGGAATATTGCCTTTAACCCTTTTGTCGATTCCCTATGACTAGACAAGGAGTTTTCATGTGTGTTAAGGATGCTTTCTGGACCAATCATGAAAATTTTATAGACAGCAGCAACAGCCCTTCCAGGATTTGACTATAATGGATTAATTCACAGATCTTCATACAGGCATTTAGAGCTTCTTGGAGACACAATTATTCCCCTGAATCAGCTTATCAATCTGTAGGTGTTAAAGGTGGCACCTTCATCACTATTGGCCTTCTAAGATATGAGCTTAAAACATCATCCCATGTACTTGACAGGGATAGTAAAGCTGCAAATAGCATGCGGCGCACCTTTTCAGATGCACTTATCGAATGATACATACGTTTTGGTTTAAATTGGTTTCAGTCTAATGTGTTTGCTGAACTTAGCATGTATTTTTCTCTCTGCTGATTTCTGAAAGGGATAAGTTAACACCACTTATTTTGTAGTATTTTTCTAGTTTAATACACTTAATTTTGCAGCACAATATATCCACAGAATATCAAATCTGATAAGATCAGAATTGCTCATAGCCACTTTCTCTGATAGTATACAACTTAAAGGCACCCCCTCTTGAGGCATGAAATATGCAAGATTCGCTTTCATAGGATAGTCTAAAAATTTAAAATCCATTTCAGCATAATATATATGCATAATATATGTTTTAATTGGTCCGATACATAGAAATTTATGAAGGTCAAAATTATTTTTTAACCACTTGGATCAACCATATAGTCATAAAGTGTCTGTAGGGTTCAATCCCATACAACCTCTTGACTGACATCCTGTACACCAAATATATTACTCTTGCTACCTTATTATAAAAGTTGTCAGAGGGTCTAACTTCCATAAAAAATTCACAATGGTAAGACTCAGTAACATCTACATCAATCTTGTCTTGAGTCCTAACCGATGAATGCTGATCTTGAAAGGCTGTTCTCCATCCACTGGAGGAATCCTCCTTGGAAATAGTACTGAAGCTGCCACACGCATTTTTGTGTATTCCCCAATTTGCAATACATGTTCATCAAACTCTAGAGCTGAAATCCCAACCAAATCAGTAGTATTTAATTGCTTCTTAGAAGCAAACAAAGGAACTTAACATGGATGCAGAAACACAAGCATAGCAAAAAATTGATGTTTTCTTAATTCTCACATAAACTCATCCTATATTAGCACAATTTAGTCTTACCTGACCTCTTCTCAGGTAAGGTTCTTTTTAACTTTGCTAGAAAGGTTAGGCTTGAAAGGCCTTACTGAGCACTTAAAACATTTTGATGCTAAGTTAAACTCTAATACAGACAAAAAAAATTGAAAGAAGTTCTTATTGAGTAAGAACTCAATACCAACCTCCTGGAGTAAGGTGAAACCCTGTCCCCGGTTGACTGCAAAAATTCAGCGTCAAATAAGCTGATGGTGATTCCCAAATATTTTCTAGATTGGTGAGAGGGATCCTGAACATGAGAAATTAAGAAGGGATTGCATCAAAGAAGCCATATTGCCCTGTTTCATCCATAGCATGCTACCACTGATGTTTCATATTGGTTAAAGTCATTTGGTTCATCAATCTCAACATAGAATAAACATAATCATTGCAATACTCTCAAGAAACAAAAGATGATGCAGAGACTGCCAAATCAAGCACTGGAAAACAATACACACAAGGCATGACTTGGCAGATCTTGAAGCTGGAAAAGACCAATTTTGACATCAATCCCTATGCTAATATTGTTAATTTGGCAGCTCAGTGACAAATTCCAATCATGGGACTAGATTCTTCTTTCTGAGAGGACCAATTTTGACCTTTGAAGCACTTGATTCGGACATGGGAAAGTGTATTTTTGAAGTGAAGCCCAAAGTTGCACACTTTGTCAAGGTCGGCCTAAGGAAAAATTAGCCCTCCTCCAACACATAAATACAAGTGATCTCAAGCTCATTTGGACACATCACAACAACATCTCTTCTTCTCTCTCTTGTTTGGATTGGTTTGAATAGGTCTGAAGCAGCTCTCTCTCCACATGTGCGAGTTTCTCCTTGGGCATCTTTGACTTCTCTCTTTGGCATCTTTGACATTTGGTGATTGGGCATTTGGTTCAGCTTGGTTTTCTTGGATTTTGGATCTGATTAAGGAAGCCGAATTCAGTGAGGAAGGACGAAACTCTAAAGCAGCTAGACCACCTTTAACCTGCATTGACTTTTTCTCCAGTTGAAGTTTGACCAGTGTTGACCAAGGGTCAAAAGGAGCCTTTTGACTTTGATTTTTCTTGCCGGTCTGTCCCATCAGGCCACATTTTTTAGCACTAAAATCGGGGCATTTTGTGGAGTTTGACTGCTGTTGACCATAGGTTTGACCACATAACTTAGCTGTACATTTTCTCTCTCCATTGACCAAATTTGACCAAAGTTTTTGGAGCTATTTTGACTGATCTTTGACCAACAAAAGAGGCAGCATTGACTGGGAATTGACCGAATTAAATTGGAGCAGATTTGACCATGATTTGACTGCTGTTGACTTGACTGGTTAGAGCAGTCATCTGCTGTTGCCTATTTTGCAGATTTGACAGTTGACCAGATTTGACTCTTCCTCATCATTTTGACAATGGTATATTGACTTGACAATTAAATTGATTGGATATTGGCTAGTAAAAGCTTGACTTTGACAACTCTTGGATGTTGTACTCTCTCTGATGAACATCTGAAGACAATCTAATAGAAGAAGATTTGCAAAGGGTTTTTCCCTGGTCACTGACCAAATATTGTGCCTCTTGTCTCTTGGTTGTCTTTCATTGTGCACTTGTATAATTGTTCTATCTACTATTGCTCTAGTGTCATTGGTTAATTGAAGAATAAAGTGGATGCTATTGGATATTGTTGAAGTAATAGTTGCAACATAGAACAATTGATAAAAAATTCACAAATATCATTCTCCTCGTAAACAATATACACAGTCTGACTTGAAGGATCTTGAAGAAGGAAAAGACCTTTTTTCATATTAATCTATTTGTTGATATCTTTCTTCTTATACATCTTCCAGATGAGAACATTTCAGTTAACATGGTATGATGAAAAAGTTTCAGCTAACGTGGTATAATTCTGACAATAAGGGATCACCTCAACATTGCACATCTGCATGGAAAGCACACAATTATCTTTTTAAATCCAATATTTTTCAGTTAATATATGCAGCATTCCAACAAAGCAATGAAAAAATAGCAAATTCGGCCAAATGAAATCTGTAAGCAGCCAATCCAGACCTCCCAAACCACAGTGAGAATGTGAGTGTATAATAACCAAGTTACAGTAGAACCATGAGCTTCACTAGCTTGGAATCAAGGGTAAAGAGATTTTTTCATTAAATAAAGATAGTCTCAAAAATTGCATGTTTGTGAATCTCTTCTCACCAATGATAGCAGAAAAGAATGGAATTAGCTGTCTTTTCTTATAATGGGAAAGGTTAGAATTTGAGCTGTCCTGAAATAAGGTATGCACCATCTTATTTCAGAAATTTGGCTTGAAACATAAAAAATATTCTTATTGGAAATGACACTTTCAGAGATGGATATATTATTTTATGTCGACAAGATATAGGAAGTGTTGAAAATTGACAGCTATGGGATGAATTTCCTTGAATAAAATTTCATTTCCGACCTTTTTAAAGTGACTTTCTAAAAATAGAAAATCATGTCTATCCTTGCAACCATGACTTTCCAAAAATAATAAATCATTTTCCATCAATTCATAATCATATATATACAATGGAAAATCACTTAACTTGTCCTTAATCAATCTCAGTTGTTTAAATTTTAATTTAATCATCAATATTATTATTATTATTATTATTATTACAATTATCCTCTTTATGATATTATTATATTAATATTAAAAATAAATTCAAGTCTCTCAATCATGTCATATGTAACTCCCCTCAATTAATGCATATGTTACTCTCTCTCTCTCTTAATCAATTCATTCCTCTCCCTTTAATGTTGTTTCGCACTTCTTACACTCTCTTACACACTTGAACGAGTCACCATAAAAAGATTCCTCTTACACCTCTTTAATGCATAAGTTACACTTCTCTCCTAAATGCATAAGTTACACTCCTCTTCTTTATGGCATAAGTTACACTCCTATTTTGGCATATGTAACTCCTCAATGCATAGGAGTTACTCCCTCATGAATTCAACCTCCTTGCTCTTCCTATATATGTGTGCCTCTCATCCTCACTTGACACACTTACTTGTGCTTGTGAAAGGAGAATTCAAACTGAGAAATAGGGAGTTTGAGAGTCTAGAGGAAGATTGAGAGAGAGAGAGTATTGAAGAGCAAGAGCAGATCTCAGAGAGCCAAAATGATTTAGTGTTTGCATCAACTACTGCTATCAAAGATCTTCTTCAAATTTGGGTGAACTTCATCATTCTCATATTGTACTTTGTATCTCTGTTGAACAATTGAATTCTAATAGAAGAAGAATTTGGTTGGGTTTTCCCCTTGTGGGTTTTTCCCTAGTTTTTCCTATCTACAATTACTTAACATATTTTGTAGCATAAAGTTCTGGATTTAAGTGATTGTAACAGAGTTTTGGTGAAGACAAGCTCAAGAAGATAAGTTCCATTTCCAGCTCTCTTTCCACTGGAATATCTCTTGCTATCAACCCCAATTCCAACACTCTTTCTACTGAAATATCTTTTGTTGTCTACTCCATTTGCATCTCATTTTCTGCTGAAATATAGCTTGTTGTCTGCTCCATTTGCAGCTCTCTTTCTGCTAAAATATAGTTTGTTGTCTACTCCATTTGCAGCTCCTTTTCTCCTGAAATATACCTTGTTGTTTGTTCCATTTGCAACTTTCTTTCTGCTGAAATATAGCTTGTTTTCTGTTCCATTTGCAACTCTCTTTTGGCTGAAATATCTCTTGTTGTTCCTTCTACTTACTGCTCATTTTCTGCTGAAATTTCTCTTCCATTTTGCTACTAAAATATCTCATTTACAGCTGAAATATCTTTTGTTGTCCCTTTCTATCTGTTGCTGAAATTTTGAGCAGATCAATATGTCTTCCTCCTACTTTAAGAATGAAGAGAAGTTGGTTGATGCTTCAAAATTCTTCCCATGGAAGCTCAAATTAGATATTCTCTTGAGGAACACGATGTTCTAGAATATGTTGAAGGAAAGGTAGTAGAACCAGCTGAAAACTCCAATGTTGTTATCAAGGCCAGATACACTAAGTTGCAGGAAACGTGGCCCTAGGGGGCGTTTCGCCAGGGGAAACGAAACGATACGCGTTTCCCGTACCGTACGGCCTGGAAACGCGTTTCCGGCCGTACAGCCACATTTCCCGATACGGAAACGTGGCCGTACGGCCGGAAACGCGTTTCCAGGCCGTACGGGCCACGTTTCCCCCAAAAAAACATTTGTTTTTTAATTTTTTTTTCTAATGTAGATCTCTTACATTTGTTTGCCCTAGTGTTGATATGCAGTTCATGGTAATGTTTAAGAATGAAATGACTCAGGATGTTTGAGAGTGGTTTCGCCGTCATTGGATTTCATATGGAGAAAGTAGAATTTTAGATCTTACTCAAAATCCAGCAGACTTATCTGTTTTTCAGGATTTCAGGATTGGGGGATTTCAATGTTTCCATTGGATTTTATCATGTACTAGGGTATGGAACTTGTATTTAATCGAGAGAACAAAGCCCTCTATGCAGGGGAGACTCCCAATAATCAAGAGAATGTAAGGTACTAGGGTATGAAACTTGTATTTAATCAAGAGCACTAAGGTCATTCGACTATGTAGGAGGAGACTCCCAATCAACCACGAGACAAAAAATTAGAAATTTCTCGTGGCTGATTTTGGATATTTCTATTTTCATTATGTGATTATTCATGAGTAAATGTGATGTAAATTTAGATACTTATAGTCTATGCATTGACAATTGACAATTTTATCATAATCTAATAAATTAGAATGTATCATATATGCTTTATGATTGCACATATTTCTTAAATTCCTATATATATATATATATATATATATATATATATATATTCGCGTTTCCCCGTTTCCAAAATTTGGGGAGGTCGCGTTTCGTATCGCTTCCCGTTTCGGAAACTCGTACCTGTTTCCCCGTTTCGTGCAACCTTGCAGATACAATAAAGGAGAAGTCAAGGCTAAAAAGATTATCCTTGACTCTCTTGGAGACCATCTCATCAATTATGTTTCCAATTTGAAGAAAGCCAAAGAAATGTGTGACAAGTTGATTGGAATGTATCAAGTGAACAACTTGAGTCAAATTATTGCTCTGAAGAATTAGCTCAAGGATGTTAAGATGAAGAGAGGAGAAACCCTAAAAAACATACTTCATGAGGATATCGAAAATCAAAGATCAGTTGTCAACTTCTGGTGAAGTTGTTTCTGATAAAGCACTGGTACCGATTATGCTTGGAGGTCTTCCTTCTTCTTGGGAACTTGTATTACTACTATCAATAATAATGACAAGTTTCCTACATTTGATGAGCTCCTGGGAAAGTGTATTCAAGAAGAATTCAGAATGATTTCCAAAGGGAGGATTCCCAAGCATGAGAAGGGAGAACCTATTGCCTTTGTTGTACAAGGCAAGAAGAAGAAAGGAAGAAGAGGAATGTACTATTCAAGAAAGTCAGCTCCCAACAGCGCCTCTCAATGGACCAGAGACTTATCAAAAGTCAAATGCTACAATTGTCACAAGCATGGCCACTATGCTTGTGACTGTTCAAAAAACAAAAAAGCACCAAAATCCAACTTCAACAATCGCTCCAACAAATTTGATTATAGAAGAAGAAGAGAAGCTCCTTTGGCTCGCAGAGAAAACTATCGTTCCTCAAGGAACCAAAGGTATGATAATAATGCAGCTGAGACTCAATCAGAGTACTTTCTTGTTTATGCTCTTTCTAGTTCATCTCCTGCAGATTCTTGTGATAGTTGGTTGATAGTGGTGCTTTAAGGCACTTTACTGGTTACAAAGAAGTACTCTCTAATTTGGTCGAGAGGAAGACAAATTTGAAGATAATTCTTGGAGATAACTCTACACATCCCATAAATGGATCTAGTTTCGTTTCTTTCCATCTAGATCAAGGTTAAACTTTGACTCTTCAAGGAGTTTTATATGTTTACGGTTTAAAGAAGAATCTTGTGTCCATATTAGCTTTAGAAGATAAAGGAATGAAAGTTGCTTTCATAAATGGTAAATTTCTCACTTGGCCATCGAGATCCAACATGAGAGATGCCCTGACTCTGGGATCTAGGTGTGAAGGTGTTAATTTTAGATAACAATGGTATGTTCTATGCTTAAGAGCAATTTACTTCAATTTTTCTTATTAGCCCAATATCAATTTCCAGATTAGCAATCACATTAACATGATAGTAAATGCAGATAGAACATAAAAAAAAAAGCAGAAGACGAGCCAAGACAAGAGGACACAATATTTGGCAAATGCCAGGGAAAAACCCCAATGTGGGGAAAACCCTTTGATCAAATCTTCTTATTATTCTCCAAAAGTTCAGCACAGAGAGAGTACAATATAAAAAATTCACTTTCCCAAACACAGTGAAAACTGTCTAGTCAAACTACAGTCAACAGGATGCCCTAACCATAAAGTCAATGTTGGTCAACTTAGCAAAATTACTCCTCCAAATCAGCTCAGTCAAACCCAACCAATTTAGCCTACAAGAACAGTCTAAATCAACCCAAAACAGTCTAGAAAGTCTTTCAAACTCGATCAACGTAGAGTCAAACCTGTGGTCAACGCTGGTCAAACAGCCCAGAAAACCTTGAAATTTGTGCCAAGAAATGCGGCCTACCCAAACAAAATTTCTCCCAAGAAAAACATAGTCAAACAAGGTCAATTGTTGCCTGGTCAACGTTGGTCAAACTCATTGCAACTTGGTCAATGCAGAAAACAAAAAAGTACAGTCAGCCCTTCACACATGTGGAGAAGAGAAAGCTACCTAGAAATCCATACGACCCAATCAGATGAGGACAGAGAGAGAGATATGAGAGTGATGACGAGTGCCCAAATGAGGTAGATGCTCCTTCTATTTATATGCAACTTTGAGGATGAAAAGACATGACTTTTGGGCTTTTGAGCCTACATTAGTTTGTTGGCTGACCTTGACAATTTGTCCATAAAAGAATAAATTCATAATTTCATTTGTACATGTCAAAATGAGATGATCTTTAGATCAACCCTACACCTCTCGGAAAGAGGAATCCAATAAAAATATCAGCTTCATCATATGAGCTGTCCAAGGTGGATTTTTGCCCTAGTTGCCGATTTTAACACTTCCTCTCAACTAGGGAGAACTCTATTTGCCAAATCATGAGTCAATCTGTGCCATCTCTGACATCCCTATTATACTCTGCTCTAATCTGCTAGACCATGAAGAAATAATGAAGAAGAAATTATCGAGAGTGTGTCATACCACTCTCCACTGACCAGTCAGTTTCCAATGATTGAGAGTGTATCATACCACTCTCCACTAACCTAAAGTCAGTCTCCACTGATCCCAGATCAATATCAAACATCCTAGCATAAGGAGTATGGTAGTACACGATGCGTCCATCGGTAGTACTATGGTCCCTATCCTCATTTCCCTACTCATTAGCCAGATGAGAGGTACTTCCCATGAGTCTCGGACTGCATGGGTAGGATGTACAAGCAAGAGAAGGTGAACCACTCAACCTGCTCATATGCCATAGGAGAAGGTAAACCATTGATCCTATGCATATATCAATCAACATGAAGTATCACAAGGGAAAGTGAACCACTCACCCTATGGTCGCTCATCACTCCAAGAAGTACCCAAAGCCCCCCGGAGCTCCCAGAGCTCAATATCCAACTCAAACATGACCCTCATAAGAGGGTCTCTCCATGACAGCAAGTCGTTCACGGAAGGTTAAGAATTTGACCTTCCCCAAGGGCTTCATAAGAATATCTGTGACCTGATCATCAGTCCCAATGTGATGGAGCCTTATTGCTCCCCGTTGTACCATATCTCAGATAAAGTGGTACCTGATATCAATATGCTTGGAGCGGTCATGAAACATGGGATTCTCCGAAAGACGAATCCCACTTTGGTTGTCACAGAAGATCACAGTGATATCCAGCAGATGTCTAAACAGCTCACTAAACAACTTCCTCAACCAAACAGCTTCACAGGAGGCCATACTAGCAACAATATATTCGGCCTCAACGGTGCTCAAAGCAACCGATTTCTGCTTCCTGCTCATCCAGGATATCGAAGCAAAACCTAGTGAGAAGCAACATCCCGATGTGCTCTTACAATCCACCACACTATCAACCCAGTTAGCATCAGAATAACCATGGAGCCTCACATTCCTGGCAGTGTATCTCAGTCCATAGGTGATTGTGCCCCGAAGATATCTCAGAAGATTCTTGGCAGCAATCCAATGTATGTGATGAGGCTCGACCATAAATTGACTCAATGTATTTACTGCAAAGCATATGTCTAGATGGGAGTTCACCAAGAACATCAGGGCCCCCACGAGTTGACGATACTCAGAAGGATTTCCCAAATCAGGCCCAGCAGCGCTTTTGCATAACTTCTGGAAGTTAAGTTCCATCGGAGTAGTCACGGACTTGCAATCCACCATCCCAAATCTTTCAAGTAACTTCACAATGTATTTTCCTTGAGAAAGGAAAATCTCACCTGCCTTTTACTAGACCTCCAATCCTAGGAAATAATGCATCAGTCCTAGATCCTTCATCTCGAACTCGGAGGCCAATTCCCTCTTGCATTGATGAATGAGAGGGTCTGCACCTATCAGAAAGAGATCGTCCACATAAAGTACCAAGATGAGAGCTTTGTCATTCTCAACCTTAAAGTAAAGGTTTGGATCAGCTTTACTTCTTGTAAATCCCAGCTTCATTAGATAGTTGTCAATCCTCTCATACCAAGCCTGAGGTGCTTGCTTCATCCCACAGAGGGCTTTCTTCAAGCTACATACATGTCTCTTTCGATCTTGGACTTCGAACCCCTCAAGTTGTTCTACATAGACTTCCTCCCTAAGTGAACCATGCAAGAAGGCGATCTTGACATCTATCTGGTATAGGTTCCATCCTTGCGAGGCAGCAAGGGGCTATAATCGAATGGATGGTGGTATATCGGGCAACTGGTGCAAATACCTCATCATAGTCCACACCTTCTTTTCGAGAGAAGCCTCAAGCAACAAATCTGGCCTTGAACTTTTCAGCACTTCCATCAGCTCCATGCTTGATCTTGTAGAGCCATTTAGAGGTGACAACAAATTTGTCCTAGGGTCTAAGGACCACATCCCCGACATCATACTTCATAATCGACTCATACTCTTCATTCATAGCATCCTTCCATACTTGGTGCTTCACATCTTCTTCGAATGTGCAAGGTTCAGTTTGAATAATGGTGTTCATGGCAGTTAAGTACCCTTGGTACCTATTTGGCTTCTTACTTTCACGAAATGTCCCCCTTGGTGCAATATGTCTCTCGGCATCTACGAGAGTTTCCCTAAGCCAAGAGGGTTTCTTGTTTGAAGAGGAGGGCTCATGAGGAGGTGGATCAATGGGATCCATTGATTCTTCAACATCGGGCATCGGCTCATCCTGTGATTCTCCCTGTTTTCCTATATCTGCTTCTTTGTCCTTCCTTGGAATAGGAAGGTTGTTAATCTTCCCAAGGGTAGCATCTTCATCTAAGGTGACATCATGACTTATCTCCACTTCCTTTTGACCAGGCACATAGATCCTATATGCCTTGGAAGTTTCACTATAGCCCACAAATGTTCCTTTCTTCCTAGATGCATCCAATTTGCTTCTCTTTTCTTTCGGCACATGAAAATACACGAGATTACCAAAAATTCTAAAGTGAGAAACATCAGGTTTCTTACCGATGAAAACTTCTTCAAGGGTTTTTGAGTCCAATGCTTGATGTGGGCATCTATTTTGAACATACACAGCAGTGTTGGCAGCTTCTCCCCATAGGAACTTCGAAAGGCCTTGATCATGAAGCATGGCACAAGTGGTTTCTATAATAGAAAGATTCGTCCTTTCAGCAACACCATTTTGCTCATGAGTATATGCAGTAGTAGTCTCCCTCTTAATGCCATCTTCTCTACAATTGTCATTGAATTCATTTGATTCATACTCAGTTCCATTATCGGTCCTCAATATTTTGATCTTCTTCCCAGATAGACCAGAATGAACCAATTGCAAAATGTCAGTACTCTTGCTATCACTTGAGGGGAATTGTCCTGTTGTGTGTTTTCCTTTGGCACATCCCTGACAAACACCTTCATGTTCCACTTTAAATTTGGGCATACTTGTCACCATCTTCCTCACATCGGGTAGAGCCTTATAATGAAGATGAGCAAACCTCCAATGCCATAGTTCGGATTGAAGAGATATGTCCCAAGACATAGCTCCTAGAGGACTTCCTCCAACTTGATATAAATTGTCAACCCTGAATCCAAGAGTAAATGCTTGTTTGAAATTTATTTTCCAAACACGTACCTTTCCATCAATTAATGCCACCTTGAATCCTTTGTCTTCCATCATCGAGATAGATACCAAGTTCTTCTTTAGATCGGGTACATATAGTACTTCTTGTAGATGAATGGTGTTACCTTGATTCAATTGAAGAGTAGCATTCTCAACTCCTTTCACAGGATAGATGGCATTGTCCTCAAGAATGATTTCAAATTTGTATCCTTTTCTATCAGATTTGAAAGAGCTTCCTTATACCCAGTGAAGTGCCTTGAGGCACCACTATCAATCAACCAATTTCCCAAGGTGTCCGGAGGAGAGGCAATAGAGAGGGAAGATATAAGATAAAATTATTTTTGCTTGTTATCTACAACATTAGATTCATCATACCTAGAGTTTCTTGATCTTTTGGGAGGTCGACCATTTCCATGTTGAGTAGCAGGAGCATTCCTTTTTCCTTTGTTGTTGAACCTACCATTCCTTTGATTGTTGTTGCCCCTGAAATTGTTGTGGTTGTTGTTGTCATCATCCCGAGGTGTATCCCTTCTATTAGGACACTCCCTGGCATAGTAGCCAAACCTGTTACAAATGAAGCATCTTCCCTTCCTTCCATCTTTGAATCCAGTCTTCCTTGACATTGCTTCTTTGAACCTGTATTGTTCTTCTTTTTAGCATGAGCAGAGAATGCAGTAAGATCATTCCTATTTAAAGGCATGTCCCTCTCCACCATCCTTGTCTTTTCTTGAATACATCTAGTCAACAATTCATCAAAACCTGGAAACCTGTCATTGTTGAGGATAGGTGTGTCGAACACATGCCATTCACAAGGGAGACCTTCAAGGGTAATGAGAGTGAGCTCCCTATCAGCAATAACTTCTCCAATTGAAAGAAGATCATTTTTTATCTCGATAATCCTCATGAAGTAGGATTGGATATCTTCGCCTCTTCCCTTTTGTATGTCCTTCAATTTGTTTTTTAGAAAGAGGACTTGGTTTGCATTGCTAACCTTGAACATGCCAACCAATCTGTCATACATCTCTTAGGATGTGTTCAAATCAGAGATGTATGCAACCAAATGCTTATTAATAGAATCCTTGATGATCTTCTTAGCTTTGACTTCACCTTTCTTGTACTGTGTTTTAGCGGCAGTCGGTGCATTTGAAGGCGGTTCAGTAATATTTCCCTGCACATAGTCCATAACATCCTGCTCTTCCAAAGTCAAATCAAGGGACATCTTCTATGCATGATAATCAGACTTATCATTGAGCTTGTCATCAGGTTTGAAGTAAGATGTAGTGGCCAATGAATCTTGTCCTTATCCAACAAATCTCAGTGATTTCTCTTCTCATTGGTTGGTCTTTTCACTCTTGCTTGGGCTTTGTCTTCACCTCAGTGTTGATACCATGTTAATTTTAGATAACAATGGTATGTTCTATGCTTAAGAGCAATTTACTTCAATTTTTCTTATTAGCCCAATATCAATTTCCAGATTAGTAATCACATTAACATGATAGTAAATGCAGATAGAACATAAATAAAAAGTAGAAGACAAGCCAAGACAAGAGGACACAATATTTGGCGAATGCCAGGGAAAAACCCCAATGTGGGGAAAACCCTTTGATCAAATCTTCTTATTATTCTTCAAAAGTTCAGCAAAGAGAGAGTGCAATATACAAAATTCACTTGCCCAAACACAGTCAAATCTGTCCAGTCAAACTGCAGTCAACAGGATGTCCTAACCAGAAATTCAACGTTTGTCAACTTAGCAGAATTACTCCTCCAAATCAGCTCAGTCAAACCCAGCCAATTCAGCCTACAAGAACAATCTGAATCAACCCAAAACAGTCTAGAAAAAGTTTGTCAAACTCAGTGAACGCAGAGTCAAACCTGCAGTCAACGTTAGTCAAACAGCATAGAAAACCTCAAAATTTGTGCCAAGAAATGCGGCCTGCCCAAACAAAATTCCTCCCAAAAAAAACACAGTCAAACAAGGTCCATTGTTGCCCGGTCAATACTGGTCAAACTTGTTGCAACTTGGTCAATGCAGAAAACAGAAAAGTACAGTCAACCCTCCAAACATCTGGAGGAGAGAAAGTTGCCCAGAAATCCATACGACCCAATCAAATGAGGAGAGAGAGAGATATGTGAGTGATGATGAGTGTCCAAATGAGGTAGATGCTCCTATTTATATGCAATGTTGAGGATGAAAAGACATGACTTTTGGGCTTCTGAGCCTACATTAGTTTGTTGACCGACCTTGACAATTTGTCCATAAAAGAAATAAATTCATAATTACATTTGTACATGTCAAAATGAGATGATCTTTAGATCAATCCTACACCTCTCAGAAAGAGGAATCCAATAAAATATCAGCTTCATCATATGAGTTGTCCAAGGTGGAGTTTGGCCCTAGTTGCCAATTTTAACACAAAGTCTAGCCAAAATCAATGGAAGACCTATTTATGGACTAATCCATGACATCAACCATCAAAGTGAACTTTGGCACCAAAGGTTCACTCACTTGCACTACAAAGATTACCTCATGTGAGAAAGACGGTTTCCGGACTGTCGGAAATCAAATCTGATCATGATGGCGTTTGCCAAGGATGCGCAAGCAAAAAGCAAGTGAATGGACCATTCCCTTCAAGCAAAGGTATTGCATCTTGTACATTCTGAATTATGTGGACCAATGCCTATAACTTCTCTTCGTGATTACTTGTATTATATTATCTTTGTAGATGATTTTTCTCCCAAAACATGGATTTATTTTCTGAAAAATAAAAGAAACTTTTAACATGTTCAGAGATTACAAAGCTCTAGTAGAAAAACAAACAGGAAAGTAGATCAAAACTTTCAGATCTAATGATGGAGAATAGTTCACTTCCAGTGATTTCATTGACTTCTACAAAGAAGCTAGAATCAGAAAAGAGACCAATGTACCATATAACCCAGAACAAAATGGTGTGGCCAAGAGAAAGAATAGAACTATCATGGAAGCAGTCAAAGTTATGTTGCATGATCAAAAATTGCCAAAATTTATATGGGGAGAAGTTGTGAACACAGTTGTCTATGTCCAAAATATATCTCCTCATCGTGCCCTAAACAACAAGACTCCTAAAGAAATCTTCACTAGCGAGAAGCCCAAAGTTGGGCACCTGACGATCATTGGCTATTTTGTCTACTTCCATGTCCCAAAAGAGAAAAGGAACAAATTGGAAGCTCTAGGTAAGAAAGGTATGTTTGTTGATTATTGTGAGAATTCTAAAGCTTATAGAATGTATGTACCTGGTCAAAGAAATATAGAATTTAGAAGGGATGTAACATTTGATGAAGATGCAGCTCTTGGAAAAGCAAGAGACACTCCTCCTCCTCCTGCTAATGTTGATAGTCAAGATGATGTATTTGAAGTACAAGAAGATCTTGAAGCTAAAACTGATCTTGTTGATGAACCCATGGAGCCCATGGATCCTCCTCCATGTGATCCTTCTTCTAATAAAAAGAGACCTTTATGGCTTTGTGACACTCTTCAAGATGTTGATAAACATGTTGCCCCTAGAGGAACTTTCAGAGAAAGCAAGAAACCTTGTCGGTTCCAAGGATATGTTGTAGCCATGAGCAACATTATTCAAGTTGAACCATGCACTTTTGAAGAAGTTGTAAAGGCCCAAGTGTGGAAAGATGCAATGGCTGAAGAATATGAATCCATCATTCATAATGATGTATGGGAAGTGGTTCCAAGACCCCAAGGTAAATCTGTTGTATCTTCTAAATGGTTGTATAAAATTAAACATGGTGTTGATGGTAGTATTGAAAAATATAAAGCTAGATTTGTGGCTAGAGGTTTCTCTCAGAAAGAGGGAATAGACTATGACGAAATTTTTGCACCTGTTGCCCGTTACACCACCATTCGATCTATTGTAGCTCTAGCTGCTAGCCAAGGATGGTCTCTTCACCAAATGGATGTGAACACTGCTTTTTTTCATGGCTTCATTAAAGAAGAAGTATTTGTGGAGCAGTCACAAGGCTTTGACGTACATGATTGTGGAGCAGTCACAAGGCTTTGACGTACATGATCCAAACACTCATGTGTATAGGTTGAAGAAATCCCTCTATGATTTGAAGCAAGCTGCAAGAGCTTGGTATGCACGCATAGATAGCTTCTTGATGAAGCTTGGTTTTACCAGAAGCAATGCAGATCCAAATCTTTGCTTTAAGGCAGTCCAAGGTATGCCTTTGATTTTGGTATTGTATGTTGATGATTTATTTCTAACCAGTAATGAAACTCTTATTCTCCAGTGTAAGAGGGAGTTAGCTTTTGAAATTGAAATGAAAGATCTTGGTTTGATGCACTACTTTCTGGACCTAGAGGTATGGAAAAAATCTGGTGAGATTTTCCTTTCTCAAGGAAAATATGTTGTCAAACTACTAGAAAGTTTTGGCATGACCGAGTGTAAGTTCATGAATAATCCAATGGAAATGAATTTCATGAAGCTTTGTGGTAAAGTTGCAGGCCCTGATTTGGCTAATCCTTCTGAGTACCATCAACTGATTGGGGCACTGATGTTCTTAGTGAACACCAGACCAGATATATGCTTTGTCGTCAATACTTTGAGTCAATTAATGATTAAGTCTGCTCATGCACACTGAGTTTCCGCAAAGCGTGTATTGAGGTATACTGCATGGGACCATCAATCTTCGATTGAGATATATTGCCGAAGATGTAAGTTTACATGGATACTCTGATGTTGATTGGGCTGGTAACTCTCCTGACAGAAAGAGCACATCAAGGTGTTGCTTCAACTCAATATTTGCCATGATATCTTGGATGAGTAGAAAGCAAAAGTTAGTTTCCCTTAGCACGGCTGAAGCAGAATACATTGTTGCTAGCATGGAAAGTTGTGAGGAGGTATGGCTAAGGAAGCTCTTTGGAGAGTTGTTTGAGCAAGTATTGGATACTACAGTAATTTACTGTGACAATAAGAGTGGGATTCAACTTGCTGAAAATCCTGTGTTCCATGAAAAGTCCAAACACATTGAGATCAAACATCACTATATCCAGGATATGGTGCAAAGAGGAGCAGTAAGACTTCATCATATATCGATTGATGACCACATCGCTGACATTCTTACCAAACCTTTACCGAAAGGAAAGTTCTTGGTTTTTAGAGAGCAACTTGGACTGACAAATATGAGCCTTCCTAGAGAGGGCGGTCATGGATGATAAGCCTTGGATGTGTGAGATCCTTATCATGTGTTGACAATTGGATCCCCCCAAGTAGTGATGAGCCTTGGATGAGCGAGATCCTTGTCATGTATTGACAAGTGGATCCCCCAAGCAATGATGAACCTTGGATGAGTGAGATCCTTGTCATGTGTTGACAAGTGGATCTCCCCAAGCAGTGATGAGCCATGGATGTGCGAGATCCTTGTCATGTGTTGACAAGTGGATCCCCCCAAGTTGTGATGAGCCTTGGATGAGCAAGATCCTTGTCATGTGTTGACAAGTGGATCCCCCCAAGCAATGACGAGCCTTGGATGTGCAAGATCCTTGTCATGTGTTTACAAGTGGATCCCCCTAAGTGTGGATAGGGTGATGGATGTATCTCCCCTATGATGATTCTTCTTCATTAGATTGTAACATCATTTTTCCAAAGCAAAAATAGCCGAGATCCTTGTATCAGAAAGAAATTCCTCCGTAGCTGAGAGGGAGAGTTGAAAACTGACAACTATGGGATGAATTACCTTGAATAAAATTTCATTTCCAACCTTTCTAAAGTGACTTTCTAAAAATAGAAATTCATGTCTATCCTTGCAACCATGACTTTCCAAAAATAGTAAATCACTTTCCATCAATTCATAATCATTTATATATGATGGAAAATCACTTGACTTGTCCTTAATCAATCTTAATTGTTTAATTTTTAACTTAATCATCAATATTATTATTATTATTACTATTATCCTCTTTTGTAGAAATTTTTGTTTTCCCACCCCAGTTTTCAGTTTCACCTTATTTCTCCCACGTAGTTAAATGCCCTTTCCCATAACCATACATTCAACAAGCTGGAAAAAATAAATATTGTTGAAAACACAAATTCTGGAAATTTTACAGAATACTGGAAATTGCAGAATTAAAAATCAGCAGTAATAAACAGCCATTAAAACACATTTAAACACTGAGATTTTTTGTCAACTTGACCCTGGAAAAACCCCCTACAACTCTTGGGGAAAACCAGTTAGAGAGCTCTTCTTTATTTTTGGAAAATGATTTTTACAGTGAGAAAATTTTCAGCAAAACAGAAATTTCCAGCAACCAAAACTTATATGTTTTCAGCCTAATAGACAATCTGGAAAATGTTGTACGAATTGTACGGACTGTACGGTCAGACCTCGGTTTCTGTGCAGAAAATCACCTCCTCGAAATTCGTGCCTAAAAAATCAATTTTTCCCTGTTTGCACACAAAAATCTGTCTTTTACTGCTTGCTCTTTAAGCTGTACAGATTTGCTGAAGTGCTGCCTTGGTATGTGTGCCAAACTGCTGCCTCCTTCTCCTTCCTGTCCAGAAATCTCCCTTGCTCTCTTGCTCTCCTTCTCCCAATCTGCTCATGAAAGAATGAATGATCTTTTTCTCTTTTTCCTCCCTTAACCCAACCCTAAGTGACTTTTGGGTGATCCCTAAATCCAATGGCTGAAATAGATTTAGATCAATGGCTGAGATTAAATGCTCATTTAAATCTCACTTTTTATTTTTTAATTCACCCCACTTTAATAAAGACCCACTTAGTCATTTATTTCCAAAGTCACTTTTCCTTTCTAATTTTTCATTGACTTTATAAAAGTCACTTTAAAATTAGACTTAGTAACTTTATCACTTCAAGTCACTTTTAAATTAGATTTAACTTTATAAAAATTATAAAGTTACTTTAGGAGAAAAATTAAATTCTTTTGGACACTTTTCCCTAGGCCAAAGATCAAAGCCTAAGGGAACCCCCTGTCCTCCGGTACCAAATTTCAACATCTTTATGATATTATTATATTATTATTAGAAAAAAATTCAAGTCTCTCAATCATGTCATATGTAACTCCCCTCAATTAATGCATATGTTACTCTCTCTCTCTCTTAATGGATTCATTCCTCTCTCTCTCTCTCTCAATGGATTATGTCCTCTCTCTCTTTAATGCTCTTAGGCACCTCTTACACTCTCTTACACACTTTAATGACTCGTCATAAAAAGATTCCTTTTACACCTCTTTAATGCATAAGTTACACTTCTCTCCTAAATCCATAAGTTACACTCCTCTTCTTTATGGCATAATTTACACTCCTATTTTGGCATATGTAACTCCTCCTCAAGGCATAGGAGTTACTCCTTCATGAATTCGACCTCCTTGCTCTTCCTATATATTTGTGCCTCTCCTCCTCACTTGACACACTTACTTGTGCTTGTGAAAGGAGAATTCAAACTTGAAAAAGAGAGAGTTTGAGAGTCTAGTGGAAGATTGAGAGAGAAAGAGAGTCTTGAAGAGCAAGAGCAGACCTTGGAGAACCAAAGTGATTCGGTGTTTGCATCAGCTACTGATATCAGAGATTTTCTTCAAATTTGGGTGACCACCTTCATTCCCTCATTGTACTTTGTATCTTTGTTGAACAATTGAATACTAATAGAAAAAGAATCTGGTTGGGTTTTCTCCTTGTGGGTTTTGCCCTGGTCATTGACCTAACTTCTCTGTGTCTCATTGAGTTCTTGACTGTCTTCCATTGTGCATATGGTTTATATGGTTTATGTTTTATCTACCATATTTTGCAGCATAAAGAAGTTTTGGATTTAAGTGATTGTAACAACATAGAACATCAAAATTTCAGCAAGAAGTTGCCTACGTGAAAATGTACTTCGGTATATGAAATACCCATTTCATATAGTCTTACTACAGTGGTTCCTATTTAGGGCATTGTTAGCATTTCCAGTAGCTTCAGGCTGTTAGAAAATTAGAAAGGCAAAATGATTTTCTTATACTTGATAATTACTTGTGATGTTCTTGATTTCTTATTAGATTTCCTTTATATCCTCTTTCCTTTTAGTTCATTAAGCAATTACCAAAGCCATAGCACATAAATCAATCAACACCAGATATAGGCACACAGCGACGGAAAAACCCCTCTCTAGGGGAAAACCCAATCAATAATTCTTCCTTCAATAGTTTTCTTGAGATAATCCAAGACTCTAGACCTTGATACAAACTTTCCTCCACACCAAGTCAGCCTTCTTCTTCCTTTGCAGATGATCATGTTTGACCTGGCAGCAGCAGCAGCAATAGTAGCACTATGTAGCACTTTCTTGGACCCAGTAACTTCGACCTTGCTTTGGAGACTTCGATCTTGGCCCAATACAACTTCCTCATGCAGCAACACCCAACAACAGCAACTTCAACCTATACTTGTTCTAGCAGCAACAACATGCAGCAACTGGTAGTGGCATCAACAAGAGAACTTCGATCTTCCAATCTAGGGCACGAGGGAGAGAGAGATGAACCAACATTTTGATTTTCATTTCTTCTTTCACCTTGACCAAACCTGCACTTATTTAGCCCTCTTCCTTCACTTCGCACTTTTCGGCTTCCAGGGAGATATCGAACTTGCTTGAGATGTTCTCCTCCAAATGGATTCGAACCTCTTCTTTTATAGCCTTTAGGTGAGGTCAAATAGCCTCCTTGATGCCAACTTGGTGTGGAGGCAACATATTTCATTTTTGACTCAATACTAAACCTTTCACATGATCTAAAAGCCCAAGAAGGGTCTCTTCAAAAGTACAATGACTCTATTAACTCAGAATAAATCCTACAAGTCCTCAATGGGGACTTTGACCTAAAACATGATGACCCAAGCATGAAACCCATGCTTTAAAAGGTCATAATAATAATAATAATAATAATAATTCTTTTCTTTATTCTTTTGACAAGTACATTACATGATGACTCAAATACATTAATGAAGATCGAACCTAGTTACATTTTCCAACACGGGCCACTTCAAACATTACCTCTATCTCCAAATAAATTATCTTAAATATTTTCCGATGGATTAACCAAAGTCACTATCCATAAAATCCTTCAATTAGACTGAGTGGAAAGGATAAGAAACGCTATAAGTGGAAAAGTTAAAGGCATAAAGATAATGAAGTGGAAGAGGTGGGATAAAAAAGATGAGATGCGAAATAAGATCTTATGATAGGATTCCATGATTGGCTATTTTGTAACCATATTCTCTACCAATGTTGTTAGGGTGATTTTCCATTTCAAAGCCTCTCTAGAAAGTCTAGTGGATTAACATTGGGTTTTGGTTAAAATTTTGGTTTTGTCAAAAAAAATGTGGTGTTTTGTGCAATGGGAGTGTTCAACTATGGTAGAATTGTTAACGAATTTGTGGTTACTGACAGTGATGTGTTCTTTAAGTCTAGCTTGGACAGCACAGGCAATTTGACCATTGTAGGAAACACAGAAACAAGGGATTTTATACATATTACACACCTTAGAGTTGGAGGGGATCACTTTTGTCCTTGACAGAATGAAATGTGTTTTTTTTTTTGAGTTTGAAAATATTTTCATGTTACCTTTTTGGAGGATTTGGCAATAAAGGGAAGGTAAGCACTGGCAATGGTTGGCATTGAGAAAGGTTCTATATTCAGGTGATAGAACAACTGCCATCTTGGAGCACTTCTCCAAGATAAGTTTTTTCTTGTTCTAAATAGTTATTGTCAGAAATACAAAAAGCCTATGTAACTAAGTTGTTTAGGACAACACTTTTGTGGGACAGGTGGTACAATGAGTTGGCATGTAGATATATATCGGTCTGAGCTTTCTTCCTATAGACCTAGTGGGAAAAGGTGTTGTCTAGTGAGAAAGAGTAGGAGAAGGGTTTATGAAGACTTTGAAACTCCTTGCTAATGGAGATATCTTTTATTAAAAATATGATGACATAAATCAAGTGTTCAAAAACTTCTCCAGATTTGCTAGCAAAGGAATAAGGATGGCAGGATGGCAAAAGTTTTGCCCTACAATCTTCAAAACCTACAACAACAAATCTCACTAAAAAATGAAATGAGAAGTTTATTAGAATATATGAAAACTAATATTTTACATTCATTGGCTATTGATCAGTAAACTGCTATGGATATTCCACTGGACATTTCATCACAACAAATATGATAAAATTATATTTAAATATCTGAAATCTACACTATTAGGGTTTATTTCTCTTTAGATTTATGGATTTGTAGATAATTGTTAATTGTGTAAGCATGCAAATTTAAATTATGCAGAATATAGACAATGGTGAAATAAAAACTCACAACCCACGATTTGACATAAGATATGACCTGGGAAACCCTTTCGAGAGAAAATCCAATTGGAAGGTGAGGGCGCTCAGCTCTCTTTCCCTGAATAGAAAATTGTTGAGAGTACAAAGACATTTGGCCTATGGCTTGTGGGCTAATACAGTGCACAAATCCTCTCTATGTGCTCTATCTCATATCCCTCTCGGCTATTTTTTCTCATTTATGGAACAAATGCACTCGAAAGAAAGGAAACCCTTTTCCTCCTAGTGACTTGGTTTATAACACAGCCTGATAGGCTACCAGTGGTTAGGTTTGACTACCTCAACTCTTAACCAGAATTACAATATGAACTCTTTTAGAGTCTTCTTTATCATAATCATGTGGATAGCCAGTTTTCCATGAATAATGGAGGTTGACGTGGCATCCTCTCAAATTATGGTAGTGAAAATAGGAAGGTCAACTTCTGAGTGGCATCACTTTTGCATATGAATTCCGATTGAGCTATGTTACCAAATCCTCGAGGTCTTGACGTTAGATTAGCGGATCCGCTTTTTGGATACGATTACGAATACACCCAAATCCACGTAGGATCCATCACATAAACGGATCCTTCAAACCCGAAAACAAATCCCATGCTAATGAAATGGATCCTATGTCAATTAGCTCTCACACTCCAAATCCCAATAACATTAGAGATTTTGGTCTTTTTTTTTAATATTCTATTTAGATTTTTAATTAGATCACTTATTAGTAATATGTATGTTGTATAGTTGTATAAGTTATTAAATACCTATAGGTTGTGTAGCACATGACACTACTACTAGGAAAGGTTTGACATATCAAAATGTTAATTTCAATTTTTGATAATGCTAACAAGCTTTAAGACAATACATAGATAATAATATATAGCATGCAAAGGATGGTTGTGTTATTAATAATTTAAGTAGATCAATCCCATCCAACTCTAGGTGAAGAGTCCTCTTTGAACAATATGATACACAAACTATAACATATTCTCAAACAATGTACAATATTCATTTACCATTATAACTAGACGGGAACTTTTAGATGGGAATGTCAAGAAAGATGACAGGTTGGTTAAGATATAGAGTTGAAATATTAAATTGATAAGCATATGGAGCTATATAGCATGCAAAGGATGGTTGTGTTATTAATAATTTAAGTAGATCAATCCCATCCAACTCTAGGTGAAGAGTCCTCTTTGAACAATATGATACACAAACTATAACATATTCTCAAACAATGTACAATATTCATTTACCATTATAACTAGACGGGAACTTTTAGATGGGAATGTCAAGAAAGATGACAGGTTGGTTAAGATATAGAGTTGAAATATTAAATTGATAAGCATATAGAGCCATTTTTTGACATGTAGTTAGACCTAGTGTATATCATATCAATAGAGTGATTCATTGATGAGACACTCAATTTTGTATAAACATTTATCCTTTTTGTATAAAGCACAGTGCATCGTGATTTCAATCTTCAAATTTATGAATTAACTAATGATTTCAGTTCTAATGTTGCCATTCATGAATGGTTTTTTTAAAATTTAAAAAAAAAATATTACCTTATTTTGTATACGTGGTGTTTCCCCACTGTATCCAGATCCTAGCTTTTCAAAATTCTAGTGAATTTGTTTCCATATTTGTTTTTGTTTCCTAGTAACTTAGAGATTGAGGCAATTCTTGTGTCGTTGGAAAGGTCTCTATGTGTAGAATATGACAAAAGGGTGCTACGCTAAAGTGGCAAAATTTTACCCCCCAAAATGTCATTTGATGCCTCAAAATGCCCCTGCAAGTTTTCAGAACTCAATTTGCCAAACCTGTTCCCATCGGTAAAAATGGTCCTATGAACTAATTCATCCACTTTTTCCACTCTTAAAGTGTCAATATGGATGAAAAACAATATAATGATCCAATCCGGATCACAACTCCCCATTTTGGGAGGCTTTTGGTGCCCAATAGATTCTACTGAATAAAGTGAGGAAATTTTTCCTCCACCTCTCGATGTACCATTTAGTTTTGCCTAGAAGTTTTCCTTTCAACCCAATCTACCAAAGGTCATGCTACCCCTGTCTTGTAGTTATGGACCTCTTTTGCAAAAGGGTATCTTCTACCAACTCTGCTTGAGCATCTGTTGCCAAATCCTCTGCAGAAGGTAGGACCTATTCCTCTTCTTGATCTAGCATGGAAGGCTCATAAAGCTTCAAATTCTCTACATTCACACTTGAGTAAATTCACATATATGGTAGTAAATTGAGTCAATAGGCATTATCACCCACCTTTTCTAGTATTTCAAAGAGACCATACCGCAAAGCCTTGATTTTCTTACCAGGACCATGTAGCCTCTCCTTGTTCAACTATAGCCATATTCTCTCTCTCATCTTGAACAATTCCTTTGCTTTGTGCTGATCATGCCTAGCCTTGTATTTTTCTTGTAACTTCTCCAGTATCTCTTGCACTTGTATATGTATTTGTTTGCTCTTCTCTACAAATTCTTTAGCCCTCAAGGCATCCCCATAAGATCCTCCCCCACTCCTTGTTGTCCATATGCAAGATCCAAAGGTGAAGGCGGCAAATATCCAAAACAAGTTTCAAATGGGGACCTACCAATGGAAGTGTGTGTTAAATTTTGTAACTATGGTCGGTCTTCATAATGTATATTTTAGCCCTTGATGTATTTATATGATTATTGTAAAACATGTTCTTCATGCTAGAGTCAAAAGAAAAATATATTTTTGAGTCATGTCCATTTGGACTTGAAAGAAAAAAAAAACAATTTTCGAAATTGAATTTTTGGCTCCAAAATTTGTCAAAGCAGACTCCCTCCAAATCAAGTTGGCCAAGCAAAAGACAACCATTCGACCCAGCAGAACACTATATAAAGGCAGTTTGACCTCCTCCACAGGGCAGTAATTCCACTTCTCTCAAGCAAGAATCTTTTGAGCATCCAAGTGAAGGATAAGGACAAGGAGGATGAAAAAGGTGGATGAATTCATCTCTTTCTCTTTCTATCTAGCTTGGACATGCGGAAGTATTCTCTCTCTCCAGTTTGCACTATTTTTTGGATAGTCGTCGTGGCAGGGCCAAATTTTCAAGATAGTTGCAGGTGGCCGAAATTCTAGGTTTATAGCAATTTCTGGGAGGTCGAAATTTGGCCTAGGGTGGAACAAGAAGGCGAGTCGTTGGATCAAATTTGGAAGGCTTGACTTGAAGGGTTTGACCAGGTTTAACCATAGATTTGTTGAAGGTCAGTTTGACCTAGTTGTTGACTCAAATTCTAGGTGTTGAAAAGATTGTTGGGTTTTTCCCCTTAGTGGGTTTTCCCAAGTTAAATCTTGTGCTCTCTTTGTGAAATGTGATCTCCATCGTTATACTACTTTTATATGGTTAAATTTATAAAGTATAATCGCTTAATGATATACTGGAAAAATCAACATGGTATCATAGCTTTGGCGAAGAAAGGAACACTGAGATCACTCTTGAAGATTGAGATCACTATTGTTGAGTCCTTCTTGTTGATCTCTATCCATGGCTTCTTCTAAGAAATCATAGAACAAGTTAAAAGGGGCTTCAAATTTCAGAGCTTGGAAAACTAGAATCGATCTTATTCATGTAAAGAACAAAGTTTTGGATATTGTGAAGGGCAAGATTGTAGAATCAATGGATAATGTTGGAAAAGAGAAATTCGAGGATGACATCACTACCATGAGCCTCATTATTGATTCCATTAGAGATCACCAAATTCCCTATATTGGAAAGCTTGAATCTTCAAAGGCAATGTATGATGTCCTAACTAATTTATTAACAATCAACAACATTGGTCAAGTCATGAGTTTGAAGAATCAACTTCGCAATGTGAGGATGACAAATGATGCCACTGTCGCTTCATATTTTGTAAGAATCTCTCAACTAAGATACCAACTTCAAGCAATTGATGAAGACATCTCTGAGAATGAACTTGTAACTACTGCACTTAATGGACTACCTAGATCATGGGATGAGTTTGCAGTGTTGAAATTTGGCAGCTGAGGGAGAAATTCCATCCTTGGAGAAGCCTACAATCCCTAAGGTTGTTAGAAAATCAGAAAGACAGAAAGATTTTCTTATTCTTGATAATTACTTGTGATGTTCTTGATTTGTTATTACGATTCTTTACGTCTTCTTTCTTTTAGTTCATCAAGCAATTACCAAAGCAATACCACATAAAACAATGGACACCAGGTGTAGGCACTATGTCAGGGAAAACCGCCCCTCGAGGGGAAAACCCAATGAAAATTCTCTTCCTTTCAATAGTATTCTTCGAGACTCTTCACCCTAGACAAAGACCAAACCTTCCCTCCACACCAAGTCAACCTCCCAGAGTTTCGACCTCTCTTCTAGCAACTTCGACTATGTAGCAGCTTCCGGCATCAAGCAGCGTCCTACATCAAGAAAACTTGGAAGACTTCGATCTCCAAAACTAGGGCACGAAATAGAGAGAGAGGCACCAAAATTTCATTTTTCTTCTTCTCCTTAGACTCCACCCAACTTGCACTTCTTTTGGCTTCCCTAGACCCACTTTGCACTTCTCCAGCTTCCTTAGAGATATCGAACTAGCTTGAGATGAGATACTCCAAATGAATTCAACTTGCTTATATTTATGGGCTTCAAGGGAGATCAAATTGATGTCCTTAGGCCGCCTTGCTCTCTTGTAGGCCGACTTGATGTGGAGGATACATAAATTATATTTGACTCAATACTAAACCTTTTTACATGATTCAAAAGCCCAAGAAGGGTCTCTTTAAAACTACAATGACTCTACTGACCCGGAATAAATCCTAGAAGTCCTCAATGGGAACTTTGACCTAAAACATGGTGACCCAAGCATGAAACTCATGCTTTAATAAGTCACAATAATAATTAAATAATTATTTTCTTTATTCTTTTGACAAGTACATTACAAAATAACTCAAATACATTTAATGAAAACCGAACCTAGTTACAGTTTCCAACACTCCCTCTTAACCAGGGAGGTATTCACATATACAAGTAAAAGGAAGATCTCGACTATATGAACCATGAAGAACTTTAGGCCCCGCAATGCCATGGACTAGATTCCTGACCAAGGCAATCTATCCATTGGTCTCTCAACAATTTAGGCATCGCAATGCCACGGACTAGATTCCACCACCTTTTCCATCTTCTAGACCTAGATATCAACACAAAGTGTTGGCCAGATGTCCTCCCAGGCAATGCTTCACTCACAAAGCCTCAACACTCCTTGATCCAGCAGACTAAGGATAACCAATCTCTCCCAATCAAGTTGATTGGTAACTAGCATGCTATCAAACACCTTCGAGAGATTCATCTGTACAAACACAACGCCAATCAATAATATACTTTCACATGTACATAATCAAATACAAACCTTCGGGGTCTTTCAGATGTTGCTTCTCAACATAGTAGGACTATCGACCCAATCTTTGACAGAAGATTCCTTCTTCATACACTTTCCTTTCCTACTTCTCATGCAACAACATATCCTTCAAAATTCATTCTCCCATCATAACTATGTTATGCCCTCCCTCTCAACCAGGGAGCATCTTTTTATCCAGACTCCCTCTTAATCTCAGGGAGATCTTTCTTACTCAGACTCCTTCTTAACCCAGGGAGATCAACTTCTTTTCTTCGACATCGAAGAATCTTTTGTGGCTTCCAACCAATTCAATGCAGTTATCATCATCCACATCATGCTTATTACATCAACGAAGATCTTCACCATATTGAAGTTTGTGTACCTGCATGACATAGATTGCAAGTACAACCAATTCTATAGAAGCATGAGGTTAGTCATATCAGAATTACGAAAGCATTTCAACCTTACATATATTAGATACCCAGACTTAAAGAAGAGACACATACTCTTCAACATCTTGTTAGGGACTTTGTCATAAACCCTAGACTCCTTCATAACAATTTTCATTCCATCTAGGGTTCCAATGTTTCTTTCAAAGATGTGACACCCTACTACAACATATAGCAAACCCTAATTCAAAAAAATATAGATCTACAAGGCATCTAACAACTTTTAGAATTCATATGTTAGACTCTCCACTAGGGATTCATACAAATCATAGAATTTATACAAAAGAATCAATCAAAACCAATCACAGCTTAGTCATTAACATGACCAGCTTCCACTACAATTAGTTACAAGCCCTAGATTTTGCAATCAACCATCAATTACTACTAAAACTCATATTTCAACAATCTTACACAAATCTCAAATTATCACATTGTCATCAGATATTTTCACTACAACTAAGGTTTAACTCCAAAACCCAAGAATTTCATTTTCACAATCTCAACAATCATTATATAAATCGATCTCAAATTATTATATGACACATACTAGAGAATTTAACTACTACTAGGGTTTAACTGCAAAACCCTAGATTTCCAAATATCATCATCCTAGAATGTTCAGACGACTTGTATTAAACCCTGAGACTTATGACCATCAATAAATAGGTCAACACAGATATCTAGGAATTCGTTATCATGCATAAGCATATCATATGTCAGATAACATTAATACATTAGACATATACTGAACTAGACCAAGCTAGGGTTTCGACCAAATTTACACATATATAACTAGGGCTTCATTCCTAGGGTCTTACTTTAAACACACAACAAAGGTTTTGCTTATAGGCTCAATCAAACCCTAAAGATCTAAGGTTTCATAACTTAGCAAAGCAAACCCTACTATTCCAAAATTTCAAAGGTTCAAGATCTCAGACAAATATCATTCAACCCTAAGAAGTTAAGATTTCATGGTCATACCGAAATCCTAGACATGAGATCATCAACAAGAACTTCAAATAGCATTTCACAATAACCCTAAGCAAGTTAGGGTTTCACACATTGTCAGTGTACCCTTAGATTAGGGTTTTCCAGAGAACTTGTCTAGGGTTCTATAAAATCAGTTAAGAATAGGAGTGGGGTAGATTTATCAATTGATGAACCACCCAGAAAAAGAATCAATATGATTCAATACAGCTAGACACAACAATGTTAGTAATAGATTGTCAAATGAATAAAGATTTACTATAAAGAAATCAACGTTTTAAAGTTTAAGGCATACCTTTGTTTCTTGAAAAACCTTATCTTGAGTGGCTTTCTTCCATACTCCTTGAGGATATAGCAAATGTCTTCTCAATCAAAACAATATAGGGAAAATGGTGATTAGCATTTAATACAATCAAAACCAACTGAGTACATGAAACCAAAAACTAAAAAGATATGAGATACTTATCTTTGGGAGTCATTGGGGGCTCCCTCCAAAGCTTGAGGGATACCTATAAACTTATATAAACAAAAGAAAAAGTATTTTCCAAAAACATGTTAAAACCTATAAATTTTAAACATCAAAAATACAAAATAAGATATCTAAGGCTACAAGAAAAGGACTTAGTAGTGTAAGTCCCTTATCTCAGATTTTTCGCATTTGGCTTTCTTTAGGTCTTCCTCTTCAGCAACATTAGCTTGATCTCTTTCTCTCTTCTTGTTTCTTGGATTGTCGGGACAGTCACTCCTGTAGTGACCCTTCTTATGACATTGATAGCATTCTACTTTGGACATGTCTACTTTCTTCCTTGGCCCTTTCGATTTCTTTCCTTTGTATTTAGTGTAGACATTTGAAACATCTTCAGAATTGGCAACGAATGAGATCCTCAATTCTTCCTGACTGCAGGCAGTCCATAGTTCTTCAAAAGTGGGAGCTTCCTTCCAACTATTAAGACCTGCAACAAATGCACCCCAAGTAGGTGGCAATCCTAATAGAGCAGTGATCATGAGTTCTTTGTCTGGAACAATTTCATCAATGGCTAAAAGATCAGCTCTGATTCTTGCTATCTTCACAAAGAAGGAGGCCATTGTATCTTCTTTAGTCATCTTTGTGGTCCTTAATTCATTCTTCGAGCTTGTCACTTGACCAATGTTCTTAATAGTGAATAACTTTGACAAGGATTCATACATTTCCTGAGCATGATTGATGTTGGCTATAAATGGGACAAGATTGTCCTTTATTCCTTCTACCATTAGAGTCATGGCCACCAATTCTAATTCTTTGAATTTTACTTTGTCGACATCATTAGAGTCATCTGTAGTCTTCTTAACTTTTCCTTTGACCAAGTCAACTACTTTGTTCTTTTGAAGGATGAGGTCAATCCTCTTTTTCCAAGACTTATAATTTGAGGCACCTTCAAGTTTATTCTCTCCCTTGATTGTGTTAGACATCTTCTTTGAATATAGTAGACTCTTTCCCTTACATAATCCTTTTGAATGGTTTCTTGATCAAGTGCTTGAGGCTGCCTTTTTCTTCTTTCTTTACCAAAACTCTGATACCATGTTAGAAAATCAGAAAGGCAGAAAGATTTTCTTATTCTTGATAATTACTTGTGATGTTCTTGATTTGTTATTACAATTCTTTATATCTTCTTTCTTTTAGTTCATCAAGCAATTACCAAAGCAATAGCACATAAAACAATGGACACCAGATGTAGGCACTATGCCAAGGCAAAACCCCCCTCGAAGGGAAAACCCAATCAAAATTCTCTTCCTTTCAATAGTATTCTTTGAGACTCTTCACCCTAGACAAAGACCAAACCTTCCCTCCACACCAAGTCCGCATCCCAGATCTTCGACCTCTCTTCCAGCAACTTCGACTATGTAGCAACTTTCGAAATTAGGAAAACTTGGAAGACTTTGATCTCCCAAACTAGGGAATGAAACAGAGAGAGAGGCACCAAAATTTCATTTTTCTTCTTCTCCTTAGACTCCACCCAACTCGCAATTCATTTGGCTTCCTTAGACCCACTTTGCACTTCTCCAACTTCCTTAGAGATATCGAACTAGCTTGATATGAGCCTAGCCTAGCCTAGCCTACATAGGTCACCTAGGACATCAATTATCTCACAATCTAGCCATCCAAACACTTTGATTTTTCGTCCACAACTGCGCTAGGTTGCTTTGGAGGCCCTCCAAATTTGAAGCAAATCCGACAGTGGGATCTTGAGATATAGCAAGCCCTAGCTCAAGGACCATTTCTTGCCCTAGTTTTCCCTTGGCTAGTGTCCTCATTAGGATCATTGCATTAAATCATCAAAAGAAGATTATTTCCTTGATCCTCTTCCCTTCCCTAATTAGGTCAAGTACATCCTTAGTTGATCAACTCCATACCCTTGACCTAATTTTGGGTCCACTTGGCCCTTTGTGGTCCCGCAACTTGTTGACTCCAATTCCACAAAGATCACTTAGAAGCCAAGCATTCATAGGGCCTTTTGAGTCTAGGGGCTTCCTTGATAAGATATACTCTCAAACCCTAACCTCAAAGACCCTCTTAGCCCTTCCTAGAGAGCCTATCACCTTGCTTCCCGAGCAAGCAAACCATACAATTGAGTCTCTCTTGTGAATAGGCCTTAGGAATCACTCCTTATCCTTTCATTGACCTACTCATCTTGTGATTCCCTTTATACCGGGTCTCCTCCCATCAGTGAAAGTCTATAAAGAGCAAGGAGCCTTAGCTGAGGTGACAATGGGCTATCGCTCCATTGTTGCCCTTGACCTAGTAGTTTCCCTTTTAGGATCCCCTCATAGGACCTCTGCTAGTTTGAGCGGTAACATTGACTTTGACAGAAAATTGCAAAATTATTGTTTGACCAAATTTGACTATATTGCTCATATTGATTGGATATTGGATTAGTAGACTTGAAAATCAAGGCTTTGAACTTTGAATATTTGTTGATGACTTGGACTATGTATCTCTTTGTTGAACATTTGATGAACATCTAATAGAAGAAGAATCTAGTTAGGGTTTTCCCCCTTGGGTCTTTTCCCTGGTCTTTCACCAAAAATCTTTGTCTCTATTAATCTAAATTGTCTTCTATTGTGCATATTGTTTATTGCAATTACTTATTGTCATTGGGTGATTGAAATTAATTGGAAAAGTGATTGCTATTGAAAGAAGAAATTGTCTAAGTGATTGTGACATAGAACATTGGAAAATTAACATGGAAACAGAGTTAAGGTGAAGACAAGCCCAAGGAGAAAAGAGCAATCACCCTTTGATGATATCTTATTTGTTGTTGAAGAACATTTGACTTGGTCAAGATGACTACCTCATACTTCAAGATTGAAGAGAAGCTAAATGACTCATCTAACTATGTTGTCTAGAGAGCCAGGATGGATTTGACTTTGGAGGAGAATGATGTTTTGGAATATGTTGAAGGAAAGGTACTTGAGCCTCCGAAGAATGCTTCTATTGTTGTCAAGTCCAAGTACAAGAAAGGTGAGGTCAAAGCTAAGAAAATCATTATTGATTCTTTGAGAGATCATTTGATCACTTATGTTTCAAAGTTGAAGAAGTCTAAGGAAATGTATGATAAGCTAGTTGGGATGTATGAGGTCAACAACTTGAGCCATATTCTTTCTTTGAAGAATCAACTCAAGGACATCAAGATGAATAAGGGGGAGACCATTCAATCATACTTCATGAGGATATCTCAACTCAAGGATCAACTTTTGTCTATTGGAGAGATTACATCTGATAGAGAGTTGGTTCTAATCACCCTTGGAGGTCTTCCTACGATTTGGGAAACATTTATTACAACCATTAGCAACAATGACAGGTTTCCTTCATTTGATGAGCTATTGGGCAAGTGCACTCAAGAGGAAACTAGGATGATCTCTAGAGGGAGAATTCAAAAGCATGAAAAAAAGGAACCCACTGCATTTGTTGTTCAAGCCAAGAAAAGGAAAGAAAGAGGAGGACCATCTAGCTCGAGAAATCCTGCTCCGGCATCCAAGGACTTTAATAGAAGATATAGAAAGGAGAGACCACAAGTTCAATGCTACAATTGCCACAAGCATGGTCACTACTGACACTATCCAGGAAATAAAATGCTCCAAGGTCCTACAACAACAATTGTGGCTTCAACAACAACAGGTTTAAGAATAAAAGAAGAAGAGAAGCTCCTATTACTCATGAAGAAGGTCACCATCCTCCAAGGAGATCAAGGAATTCAAAGTGTGATAATAATACATCTGGAACTCAATCCAAATATTTTATTATTTCTACTCTTTCTAGTTCCTCTCCTCTAGATTCATTTGATAGCTGGTCAGTAGATAGTGAGGCTACTAGACACTTCACTAGTTATTGTGAAGTCCTCCCAAACATGGTTGAGAGGGAGACAAATTTGAAGATCATTCTTGGGGACAATTCTACTTATCTTGTGAAGGGGTTTGGCTCTGTTTCATTTCATTTGGATCATCGTCAAACTATACATCTACAGGATGTTTTGAATGTACCGAGATTGAAAAAGCATCTTATGTCTATATCTGCCTCGAAGGATAAAGGAATGAAAGTTTCTTTTATAAATGGAAAGGTCCTTACTTGGCCAATAGAATCTCGCTTAAGGGATGCCTTCACTTTGGGATCAAGAATCGAAGGCCTTTATAAAGTCAATGGAAGATCAATTTGAGCATTGGTCCATGATAGTAATCATCAATGTGAACTGTGGCACCGAAGATTTGCACACCTTCACTACAAAGCCTTGCCTCATGTGAGAAGCATGGTTTCAGGGATGCTGAGATTCACGCACATCATGATGGAGTTTGTCAAGGATGTGTCAATGGAAAACATGTAAGGGGACCATTCCCTTTAGGCAGAAGCAAGACCAATGGAAACTCATACATTCGGATTTGTGGGGACCCATGTCGGTAACCTCTCTTGGTGGCTACCAATACTATATAATCATTGTCGATGACTTCTCCCGCAAGACATGGATTTTCTTCTTGAA
Organism: Pinus tabuliformis; assembly: GCA_031772625.1. Taxonomy (NCBI): domain Eukaryota; kingdom Viridiplantae; phylum Streptophyta; class Pinopsida; order Pinales; family Pinaceae; genus Pinus; species Pinus tabuliformis. The sequence continues at coordinate 755,006,960 of CM062815.1, read as the reverse complement.
TAACAAGGACCAAGGATTAGACATGTTTAAGGACTACAAGGCCCTACTGGAGAATCAAACAGGGAAGAGGATCAAAATCTTCAGGTCTAATAATGGAGGAGAATTCATTTCAAATGAGTTCATTGACTTTAGCAAGAATCAAGAAGAAGACCATCGTACCTTATTACCCTGAGCAAAATGAAGTAGCTGAAAAGAAAAACGGGACTATCATGGAATTTGCCCGAGCTATGTTGCATGATTAAAAGTTGTCGAAGTTTTTATGGGGAGAAGTTACTAACATTGTCGTCTATGTTCAAAATAGGATTCCTCATCATGCCTTGGGTGACAAGACTCTCGAAGAAGTTTCACAAGTGTAAAGCTTGATGTTGGACACTAGAGGATCTTTCGTTGCCCCATTTACTTTCATGTGCCAAAGGACAAGAGGAACAAGCTAGAAGCTTCAGGAAAGAAAGCTACTTTTATAGGTTATTGTGAAAATTTTAAAGCTTATGGAATATATGTACCTAGTCAAAGAAATATAGAGTTTAGCAAGGATGTGATATTTGATGAAGATGTTTCCCTTGGGAAAGCAAGGGGCACTCCTCCCCCTGCCAATGTTGGAAGAAGGGATGATGCCATGGATGTACAAGAAGACTCTCGTATGCCTAAGCCAAAGACTGGTGTTGTTGATGATCCCATGGAACCCATGGACCCCTTGAATCCCCCTTCGTGTGATCCTCCTTCCCAAAAGAGACCACTACGGCTTCATGACACTTTACAAGATGTTGAGAGACATGTTATTGCAAAAGGAACCTTCAGGGAGAGCAAGAAGCCACATTGATATGAGGGATATGTTGTAGCAATGAGCAACATGATACAGGTTGAACCACGCACTTTTGAAAAAGCAATGAAAGAACAAGTATGGAAGGATATTGTGGCCGAAGAATATGAGTCCATTATGAAGAACAATGTGTGGGATGTAGAAAATCCATGAAATTTTGATCTGCTAATATGAGCAATCTGAAATTAAACTTCTTCTCACATAAACACAAAATTTCTCTTCTAGAGTGCAGCGGAATAGGAACAGAGAATAAAACACAGTCACACAATTCAAGACAATTTTTTTTACTAGGGAACCCAACCGGGAAAACCAATAAATCCCTTACAAAATAACTTTGTAAGGGATAGAAAAATTGACCAATAAATCCCTTACAAAATAACTTTGTCTCAATAGAAACCAATCTAATTTCTTTGCTATAACTAAGCTTGAAACACCTGCAAGATTGTTGATCTCTGCTTCCCTCTACCAATTTGTGCACAAACTTCTCTTGCACACTCTTCTCTCACAAGCTCCATGCACAAACTCGTGCTTCTTATTGCTGGGTCTCACCAACTCATGCTCACCAAAACAATGATTAAACTTGTGTCTTCGTTCCTACTTTTAAAGGCAATTTGAATGGTTAAAATTAGTGAGTTTTCTAAAAGGAATGATTTTGTTAATGATTGAGTTAGCATGAGTTAACTGCTCATGCAACTCGTCCTATTTCAAGTCAACCACTTGAAACTCAATCACTTGTATTTTTCCTCATTCAATTCACACTAGAAAATCAAGAACTTGACTTTCAATTTCGACACATTAATTAACTACATCCTAACTCGTCCTAGTTTTTAGGGACTAATTCCTAAATTATAGGAAAGCATCCTAATTTATAGGGAATCTCCTCATTTTTAAGAACTCGAGACATGCACAAGAAGGAACTTGTTTTGGCTCCTATGAGTTAGCATGAGTTAACTGCTCATGTAACTCGTCCTATTTCAAGTCAACCACTTGAAACACAATCACTTGTATTTTTCCTCATTCAATTCACAATAGAAAATCAAGAACTCGACTTTCAATTTCGACATATCAATTAACTACATCCTAACTTGTCCTAGTTTTTAGGCACTGATTCCTAAATTATAGGAATGCATCCTAATTTATAGGGAATCTCCTAATTTTAAAGAACTCGAGCAATGGACAAGAAGGAACTTGTTTTGGCTCCTATTATTAAGGCACAAATCAAGGAACCCTTTTCTTGCTAATATTTTCAACACTCCCTCTTAGCGAGGAAGTTGTCCCTGGAAGAACCTCGTCCACTTGGATCTGTCTTCAACTCTACCAAGTTCTTCGTTGTTGCAGCTCCTCCCTTTGAACTAGAAGACTTCCTTGCTTTCTTCTACAGTTACTACTTTAAAGACCCGTTATTTCCCACCATGCTCTGCAAGTCCAACACTTTAGTCATGAGTGCCATGTACCATATGTACCTGGGTGTCTGCTTCTTGATGCAAGGAGACTCAACTCTCTTTTGAACTCCCTTAACAAAATCCTTTGCCCACTTGGCTCGAACTCTCTGGGAGTCTTTCACTGGGTGGTTGCCTCCACTCACACTGGGTTATGGACCTCATCCTCATCATCCTGCTAGTCAGCCCAACTGCCAACTAGCTTAGACTAAAACCAAGGTATTGGCTAAGGCTCCATCTACAGAGCTTTATCATGCTCTCACTAAACCACCACATCTCTACTCTATGCACTAACTGCCTTGCTGCTCAAGGTTGCACCTGTCTCTACTTGCAACTTATAGAGATTCTTCACCCTCACACCTATCTGCTTCTTACATCCAGAAGCTAAGTGTTGGAGGTACACCTTACCTCTGTTGAAAATGATATCATAACCCTTGTCCTTAAGGGTAGCTACCAAAACAAGATTCTGCCTCAATCCTAGAACATAGAGAACATCCCTGAGATGAAGGGAATTACCCAACTCCCTCTGAAAGCTGGCAGTACCAACTCCTCTAGTTGCATACTAACCATCATCTCCTAGCTCTCATAAGTGCCATGTACCATGTGTACTTGGGTGTCTGCTTCTTGACTCTAGGAGACTCAACTCTCTTTTGAGCTCCCTTAACAAAATCCTTTGCCCACTTGGCTCGAACTCTCCTTATACTGGGAGTCTTTGACTAAGTGGTTCCCTCCACTCGCCCTGGGCTATTGTCCTCCTCATTATCATCCTGTTGGTCAGCCCCACTGCCAACTAGCTTAGGCTGAAACCAAGATATTGGTTGAGGCTCCATCTTCAGAGCTTTATCATGCTCTCGCTCAACCACCACATCTCTACTCTATTCCCTATATGCCTTGCTGCTCAAGGTTGCACCTGTCTCTACCTGCAACTTGTAGAGATTCTTCACCCTCACACCTATCTGCTTCTTACATCCAGAAGCTAAGTGTTGGAGGTACACCTTACCTTTGTTGAAGATGATATCATAACCCTTGTCCTCAAGGGTAGCTACCAAAACAAGATTCTGCCTCAATCCTAGAACATAGAGAACATCCCTGAGATGAAGGGAATTACCCAACTCCCTCTGAAAGCTAACAGTACCAACTCCTCTAGCTGCATACTGACCATCATCTCCTAGCTCTCATAAGTGCCATGTACCATGTGTACTTGGGTGTCTGCTACTTGATGCTACAAGACTCAACTCCCTTTTGAGCTCCCTTAACAAAATCCTTTGCCGACTTGACTCAAACTCTCCCTATACTGGGAGTCTTTGACTGAGTGGTTGCCTCCACTCACCCTGGGCTATTGTCCTCATCATCATCATCCTCTTGGTCAACCCAATTGCCAACTAGCTTAGACTGAAACCAAGATATTGGTTGAGGCTCCATCTTCCGAGATTTATCATGCTCTCGCTCAACCACCACATCTCTACTCTATGCACTACCTGCCTTGCTGCTCCAGGCTGCACCTGTCTCTACCTGCAACTTGTAGAGATTCTTCACCCTCACACCTATCTGCTTCTTCCATCCAGAAGCTTCTTCCATCCAAAAGCTAAGTGTTGGAGGTACACCTTACCTCTGTTGAAGATGATATCATAACCCTTGTTCTCAAGGGTAGCTACCGAAACAAGATTTTGCCTCAATCCTGGACCATAGAGAACATCCCTGAGATGAAAGGAGTTACCCGACTCCCTCTGAAAGTTGACAGTACCAACTCCTCTAGCTGCGTATTGACCATCATCTCCTAGATCAATCTGACCCCACATGTCCTTCTCCTTCAAGTGGTTGAAACTCTTCATGTTCCCGGCCATGTGGAAGGAAGCTTTTGAATCAATATACCACATATTGTTTGTTAATCAAGGTTGTCATTGATGTCAATATGGCATTGACCAAGATGGCAAATATTCTTGAGATGCCTGGTTCTAGATGATGATGTCATACACTTGATGAATGACCACACTTGATGATGGTCTTGATGACATGATTGGAAGACTATATGATGACGTGGAAGATCTCATTTGATGGTTGGAAGACTAGTTTGGAACTTTCCTAATGATGCTGCACTATAACATATCACTGCACTATCTTGATGACATGGTGACATTAATGGCACACATGATGATGTATATGGTGACATTACATTTGATGACATGGACAATGAAGGAATTGGAGATCACTTGATGACATGTGATGATTAAAGACATAACAAGTGGAGACCTCACTTAAAAACACTTGGTGACATATGACAATGAAGAAGCCCTTGCTGTCCAAATCACATTTTGTACATAAAAATTCAAGGACAGTTGCAAAGAAAAATAAAATTGGACATCTTGGAGGCATCCTATCAACATGAATCCTATACCATCTTGTAGAGTATATTTTTTCCTTTCTAATGAGCCCTTATTTGTCTTGAAACTCCTAGTAGTTTGTGAGATATTGAATTTTCAAGTTAAAAAATATATTTCTGATATTGAGCCGACCTATGCTCAAGGATTCAAGTCGGCCTCCATACTTGGACGTGCCTTTTCGTTTTGCCTTGCAAAAACACTATTTATAGAGGTTCGGACCTCATTTCTTGGATATAAATTTCGGTGAAGAAGATACAGAATTCGAACAAAACACAGAGAAGCAGGACAGAGGCCGAGAAGGACTAAAAGATCACTGTTCGGGGGCAGATATCCCTTATCATTAAACCTTTGACCAGTAACAGGTGTAGACAGTCTTCTTGAAGGAGCTTTGATAGTTGACAGTGAAAAGCTAATTCTATTTTAAGGGCTGAAAGATCTCAGAAAAAGTCCTATACATCTCGGTCCTGTAGCTGCACCTATTTTCTGGAGTTCGTTACAGAGCTTACCCTGAAGAATTCGGACTTATAGCTCTGCAACTCAATCCTGCAACACTGCAACTCAGGCCTGTAACTGTAATTTAGTGCTGTGGCACTGTTTTAAATTCGGACTTGGGTACAGTCATCCTTCTAGTCAAACTGACCAGCAAAACAACCCAGGTCAAACTTGGTTAAACTTATTCACAAGTTGAGTGTTGAACTTCTACTAAAGAGATTCAGTCTGCCCTTGATCAAATAGGTCAAATTTCGACCTCTTCTGTCACCATAAAAAAACTCAGTCCATTGCATAACAAACTGATCAAAAGAAATTCGGTCCTTCTCCACACATGCGAACTTAAAGTGCAATCAAAACAGAGATAAATGCGACATGTGCGAGGTCAAACCGAGAGAGAAAGAGAGTTTGGTCAACTTGATAGATCAACTTCAGCCTTCTTATCTTGTTTCTTCTTCGCTTAGATGAGCAGATGTTCTTATTCTTGTGTGATCCAAATTGTGTCCAAGGGAGGAGGTCGAATGTCTTTATATTAGTGATCCTGGGACGCCGAATAGGTGTGACATGGGGTAGGCCGCCTTGGAGGACCGACTTGACTTTCTTGAAGCCAAAAACTCAAATTTCACAAATTTAAAATTTTCCCTTTTGAGGTCAACATGAAGAACATGTTTGGAATTTATTATTACATATATTTGAAGGGCTAAAACATTAATTATGAATACCAACCATAACTACAAAATTTCAACACGGGGGCCCTGAAGCCACACTTTTGTGGCAGCATTGGACACTTGAAGCCCTAACTAAGGCAGCAGCAAACTTGAAGTGGTTTATGTGACAATGGACCACCAATAGGACACTAAACCCTATCTGAGGCAGCAAAGTGTTTTCTATGGGTCTAAGACTCTCATTGGCAGCAAATAACTATCATTCCTTCTCCCTGAGGTTATGACCCATCCAATGGCATTTCCTGAGGCAGTGTAGGACATCTTCTTGTGGTCAGGGCAACTGTGTAGTCTCTTGATGCTGACCGATGCAGGGAGAATCTACTTGGGCAAATTCGGGCTGATTCAAGGAGTTCTGAGGCAGCTTGGCCAACAATGTCTAACTATTGTGGCCAACAAACTCTAACTGGTTGGCAACAAAGAGTTATCAAAGGTTGGTTGAAACATGGGCTTTGGGCGTCTGTTTGAACAGCAAATCATCGGCCAGACTTCCTTTGAAGCAGTGAGGGTTTTTGTGTCATATTTGAGTAAGGATTTGTTTAGGGAAATCCAGGTTAATTCAAGAACAGAAACATCATTACCAGTAACCCTTCCCAAAGAGTTTTGTGGCAGCAACTGGGGGTTAGGCATTGGATTGCTTCTGTGCAGGTATGCAGCAGCATATTGTGATAAATGAAGTCTAGAGGTAACAAAAGGTTGGATGAAGGTCCCACCTGTTAAAATAACTACATTCGGTCTTCATAATGACATGTAATTATGACTTTTATGTATTTAATGAAAAGAGAAAAATAAATTTATTATTGTTATTCTTTAGGCATGGGTTTCATGCTTAAGGGAAAATTATTTTTAGGTCAAGCACCCATTGAGTGCTTCTAGGGCTTGTCATTGAGTCTACAAGTCAATTGGGTCATTGTCATGTATGAAAGACCCTTTTGGGCATATTACATATTGTAAAGAAAAATTATTTGAGTCAAAATAAAGTCAAAAGGGCCTTCAAGACCTCGTCATGGCACAAAGACCAAGTCAGCCAACATGAAGGAATAAGTCGGCCTAAAGATAGCAATTTGTACCCCTCAAAAACCTATAAATAAGAAAGAACTCAACCTCATTTGGATACACACTCAAGCAAGTTCGATCTCCTAAGATAGAAGCTGAAAAAGGGGTGAAAAAAGAAGAAGAGCAAGATCAAAGTTTTGGGCCTCTGTCTCTCTCTTGTGTTAGAGTTTCTACAGTTAGTGAGAAAGACAAAATATTGAAACTGTGAAGTTTCTTCCAGGCCGAAGCTATGAAGTTGCAAGGTAGAAGCTATAAAGTTGCTTCTAGGTCGAAGTTGTGAAGCTGCAAGGTCGACGTTGTGAAGTTGCTTCTAGGTTGAAGTTGTGAAGCTACAAGGTCGAAGTTGTGAAGTTGCATCAAGGCCGAAGTTGTGAATCTACTAGGTCGAAGTTGCAGAAATTGTTGTTGGAGTTCGAAGTTGTTGAAGAAGGTGTTGGAAGGTCAAAGTTTGTTGTTGGAAGTTGTGCAATCAAGAAGGAAGGTTGACTTGGTCTTGGAGGAGTCTTGGTCAAATGTCATAGGTCTTGGAATTCGTCAATTGAAGTTCTATAAGGAGAATAATTCTTGTGGGTTTTCCTCTCAAAAGGAGAGGTTTTGGCCCTAGTTGATGGCCTATATTTTGTGTCCTCTTGTCTCATTGTTCTTTATTGTTTGAGAGTTGTTTGATGATAAGAACACAACAATTAAAGTAGCTAATCAAGATAAGTAAAAAGATATCACAAGCAATTATCAAAGTAAGAAAAATCACCTAATCTAGCTGCCCCTAGATTTCTCAACATGGTTAGAGAGCTAAGGTGACAAGACAAAGGAAGGCAGCTAAAAGGACACTCAAAGGTCGAAGCACTAGAAGGACTATCGAAAGGATTATCAAGGAAGATCAATACATTGACATCGTACCATCAAGAAGACATTCACAAGAACAGAGTACAAGCAAAGAAGACCTCAAAACCCTAGTTTATCAAAAGAAGGGTTTCTCACTTGAAGCATTGTTGGGAAGCTCGCACATCATCATCAAAGAAGATCTCAAGGACCCTACTTAGAAGGACTACACATTGAAGCATCTTGAAGTCTCTACATTCAAGGGAAGCAAGAAGAGGCGTTGTCATCATCATCAAGGAATCAAGGTGGTCTCCCTCTCTTTGAAAGATCACCTTTGAAGGAATACATCTTTTATTATCAACATCATCATCAAAATCAAGAAGGCATCAAGTTGAAGATATTATCATGAAGGAGCATCTTCATTTGACAAGTACGTACCTTTATATTTATGATTGAATCTACTATCAAAATGACTTCATTTTGCAAGGAAAGCAACAAGTTGGTTGGGTCATCAAACTTTCTTGCATGAAAGAAGAGAACAAATTTGATCCTCATAGAAAATGAAGTCGTTGAACATGTTAAGGGATCAATTATTAAGCCTCCAAAGGAAGAAGCTCATGCTCTAGCAAAGTACATGAAAGGGGAAGTAAGGGCTCAAAGGATCCTTATAGAATCCATCAAAGATCCCCTCATACCCTATGTCTCGAAGTTGGAGACATCAAAAGATATATACGATAAACTAGTAAAATTATTCTTCGTAAGTACTGTTGGAAAAGTGATATCATTAAGACAAGAACTCTACAAGATGAAGATATCAAATGAAGATGGAATAGCCTCATACTTTATGAGGGTATCAGAAATAAGAGACAAACTACAAGACTTGGGAGAAATAATGTATGATAAAGAAATCACCACCATAGTGCTTACTACCCGAGGAATGGGGCAACTTTACATCAATCATTTATGAAAAGAAGGAAGCTACCCCATTCAATGAACTTTGGTCATTATGTAAAATTGAAGAAACTGGGTTAAAGGAAAAAAGCGATGTAGGATCAAACTAGCAAGCACAAGCATTTGCTGCCATGGCTAAGAAGAAAGGAAGGTTTGGTCCTCAGAAAAAGAACAAGAAGGATATGTCGAAAATCCAATGTTATGGTTGTCATGAATATGGGCACTACAACAGAAATTATCCTAAATTTAAGAAGGACAACAAAAGAGGAAGGGAAGAAGCTCATATCACCAAAGAAGTGGAAGAAGCTGAAAAGAAGTCAAAGAAAGAGGAAGTAAAAGATCTCTACTATGATTGAGATAATATCCCCCACTAAGTTCTTTTTAGTATAGCTATCATGGTAGGAAACATTAGAAGCATGATAGGATGCATCATTCTTAGGAGTGGCATCATAATAGCATACGATTGAAGCAAGAGCTCATGACATCACTATAAGAAGCTTGAAAGATAGTTGAAGTAGAAGTCTATAGCAATCATCAAAGGAGCTCTTGGTAGACTCATTGAAAGCATAAATAGTACTTATGGGTAGAAGAAAGTCATCTAGCATAGGGTTCACCATACATCATCATCGTTGGGAAGGAGAATTTGCAGGATGAGGATAATCAAGTTCCTCCGTTGGAATCTTCATTAGAAGGTTCACCTCTCTTAAGCAGCAAGTGTCTCATTGAGAATTCCACCTTGTATGGGATTCATTGTGTGCAAGAATGATGGTATGGTAACAAAAGAGTGCAGAGTGTCAAGATGGTTGAAGTACTCTCAATCAAGGAAAGAAAGTTGTCGAAGGAAGGCTAGATGACCAAAAGAAGAAAAGAGGTATGTATGCATATGTTTGATAGATTAAGTCATGTCATCATATAGTTGCAGATAGCATGGTTGAATGCTCTACCTAATGAGTATGATCAAAGGAAAGGGATCTCTTCCATTGAAAATATGCATGAAGGCATGATTCATATATTGAAAAGATGAAATCAACACAATATGTCCTCATATGGAATATGAGGTGGTTGACAAAGATGAAGGAACTATGGATAGAATTTCCTGGGGAGCAATATGTGAAGAAAGAAAGAAGAGACCATGAAAGATGCACTATGGTCACATAGAAAAGGAAATCAACATCCGATGACTAGAATAATTGACCATGATATCTCCATGGAAAAGGTATGAAGACTGACGAAATCTCGAAAGGAAGGAGACCCTTGACACTGAATATCTTGGAGATGTGTCAATATGTATGCAGGGCGTTGATGTTGCAAGCAAGATGTCATGATGAAAGGCCATCACAAAAGGTAACTTTGATTTGATGTTCATTTTTTATTTTTGAACAACATCTGAATGGATTGATACAGGGCAATCGAAAGAGAGTTGTAGATGTTATCTACAACTAGCACTCATGTGGTTGGATGAAAGATCCTAAAGGAAACATGACTTGGAAGAGGTAGTTGTATGAAGAAAAGCCAAATGTGGATTAGAAGATCAATTTCTGATGAAGAAAAGGATGACATGATTGACATGGCTCATGAAGGAAAGTGATGGATGGTCAATACCCTACAAGATGAAGATGAAAGTCATGACATCGAATGGACGACCTCTACAAGTAGCTAAAGGTCCCATGATCTCCACCAAAGGCAGAAAGTTGTTGTTGGAAACAAGTCCCTAGTTAAGAGGGCGCTTGGAAGCAAGTCCCTGGTTAAGAGGGAGAGATAGACACATCATTCTTGTCTTCATATTGTGAAGAAAGAATGGAGGATTGGGTAACCATCTGGCATCCAACACTCTTTGAGGATGTGGTAGGGCATCCAAGATAAGAATAGCCCTAGAAGGACATACCCTGTGAACACCCGGGTGGGGTATGTGCCTTGAGAGACAATGACGATGGTGTCTATCAGTCATTGGTCTTGCCAGCATTGTGCTCTGATCTTGTGGAGAGATAGAGTTGTTAGTCAAGGCCTTGCTATGTGACAACGTTGCTTGGTATGATGTTAAACAAATGGGTTACCAATCCAACTCTTCTTATGAGAATTCTTCAGATCGTGAATGTCCAAGTACCTTGTATGGATTATGAATACCTCCCTAGTTAAGAGGGAGTGTTGAAATATGTAACTAGATTCAATCTTCATAATGACATATGTAATTATGATTTTTACGTATTTAATGAAAAGAAAAAAATAAATTTATTATTGTATTTCTTAAGGCATGGGTCTCATGCTCAAGGGAAATTTATATTTAGGTCAAACACCCATTAAGTGCTTCTAGGGCTTGTCATTGAGTCTACAAGTCAATTAAGTCATTGTCATGTATGAAAGACCCTTTTGGGCATGTTACATATTGTGAAGGAAATTTATTTGAGTCAAAAGAAAGTCAAAAGGCCCTCCAAGACCTCGCCATGGCACAAAGATCAACTCGGCCTACATGAAGGGACAAGTTGGCCTAAAGATAGCAATTTATACCCCTCAAAAGTCTATAAATAAGAAGGAACTAGACCTTATTTGGATACACACTCAAGCAAGTTCGATCAACTAAGATAGAAGATGGAAAAGGGACGAAAAAAGAAGAAGAAGAACAAGATGAAAGTTTTGGGCCTCCCTCTCTCTCTTGTGTTAAGGTTTCTACAGTTACTAGGCAAGACAATTTTGAAGTTGTGAAGCTGCAAGGTCGAAGTTGTGAAGTTGCTTCTAGGTCGAAACTATGAAGCTGCAATGTCGAAGCTATGAAGTTGTGAAGCTGCAAGGTCGAAGCTATGAAGCTGCATCAAGGCCAAAGTTGTGATCTACTAGGTCGAAGTTGCAAAAATTGTTGCTAGGGTTTGAAGTTGCTAAAAAAGGTGTTGGAAGGTCGAAGTTTGTTGTTCGAATTTGTGCAAATCGAGAAGGAAGGTTGACTTGGTCTTGGAGGAGTCTTGGTCAAGTGTCATACGTCTTGGAATTCGTCCATTGAAGTTCTATAAGAAGAGAATAATTCTTGTGGGTTTTCCTCTCAAAAAGAGAGGTTTTGGCCCTGGCTTATAGTGTATATCTTGTGTCCTCTTCTCTCATTGTTCTTTATTGTTTGATAGTTGTTTGATGATAAGAACACCATAATAAAAGAAGTTAATCAAGATAAGTAAAAAGATATAACAAGCAGTTATCAAAGTAAGGGAAATCACTTAATCTAGCTACCCCTAGATTTCTCAACAACACCTAGAAGCATTAGGACAATAGCTAATGTAATAGAAAATATTGAGACTTATTCTATGACGTGAAAATTGTGAGGACTGTGAACTTAAACTCATTATGTATCTGCTGGATTAATCTCCATGTGGATAAGTTGCTAATTACTGGTCACACTATCTTATTGCATTCAATATTGTCTTTGGTTGCAAAAATTGGAAGTATATTGTGATAACAGCTAGAATTTGAATCTTGTCATGTGCTCTTTCCAAACTCTAAAGGTAAATTTCCCCTAAGGGATATTACAGCAGAGAGACATATGGGCTCCCCCGAGTCTGAAGGGTGTGTTTCGGAGGAAGAGTTACGATTTGTGAGACCCTAACATATTCATCTTTTTTGGGTTGCAATCATTAATCAGGCATGGAGGTCAATTTAGAAATAAGATTTTAGAGGACAATTTCATATTTGTGTTTATTTCAGCAAGTAATTTTCATACTTGTGATTCCTGATTTTCATTTCATACTCTGAATTCTATACACTATTGTTCTTTATGCAACCAGCATGTGTACGCGACCTCGGTGAAGGAAAACAGCGTATATCCAGTTTACTTATTTTTCATACTTTCCATCTGATGTTTAACTTTACCATTGCATTATTAATTTCATCAGTCATTTAGTATGCAGTAAAGAGCAAATAAATCACAACATATAAGCAACACATCAACACATATAAACACCAGGATTTTCGGTGGAAACCCAATGTGGGACAAATCCACCGTTGTCGTCGTCTCTGTCTTCTTTCTTATAAAGAAAATCAGCATTACATATTTGTTGACGGCACTGGACCCGCCAACATTCAGGGGATCACCCCGGTATGAAGTCCCGACTAGACCTCACACCGTTTGGTGTGGAAGTCCCATCCGGTATGATGGCCTGGTTGCCATTATCTTAAATATTTGTCTCAACTCTTGCTTGTCAGCACAGGAGAGTGATCTGCTTTGTCTTCGAGAAGTGAGGTTCGCGTGCCTGGTGATTGTAAGTGTTACTTGTGTCAATGGTTCTTTTACTGTAGAGGGAAAGGGTGAGAGTGAGTCCCAAGTCAGTTGGGAGGAAGTCCCAACTCTGCTAGGAACACACAACACAACAAGGCATCCACAACTTCCAGAGGAACAGTCCACACGGATGTCAGGGGAGATAGCCACCATGGGCAGGACAACGTTAACAAAATATACAGCACATTTTCATTAATAGATTATGTATTACAACAAGTGAATTAGTTCAAATGTGAAACACAGTTTAAAGCAACATGCATCACAAGTGTTTAAAATTCAACAGTTACAATACATGTGTGAAAACGTGTTCGCATGTTAGCAGGCTTCTGAATTAAGCGAAAGTTCCAAGACACATCATTACACCATACATCACTAACCCCGTGGGCGGGGCGTTGGAGCCACTACTTACTCCTCAAAGAAAAGATTACAAACTCTCTTGGCTATGTGGGAGGAACTGAGGTGAAAAGTCCTTTGCACGTACAAATGAGGGGGTATTTATAACCAACGGTGAAACTGACCCTTGTGGCTGTTCGACTACCCTCATGACTGTTTGACTTCCAAGACTCTTCGACTTTACATGACTCTTTTTACAACAAGTGGGTCTCTTGGACTTCCACGTTCATTACATTGATAGACAGTATGGACCACAGAAGAAATGTGGACAACATGACTCATGACTTGACTCGACATGACAGTGCTGGTACATTCGTGTTGCTACTAGTGTGCATGTCGAGCTACAGTGTTGTTGGGTGATGGATGTCCTCGTGGTGTGTCACAGCTTCACCTCCACATGGCAAAGTGCGCGAAGTCTTCGACAATCGTTGGTTCGCTTGATGTTGCTTTTGCACGTTGCTCATTGCTTGTATGTTGGAAGGCTTGGCAAGTTCATCTATTCGCGAAAGGTACACGTTCGTTCATTCGTTCGTCCATGAGCACATCTTGCATGTTTGCTCGTCCGTCCATCCGCGAACACATCTTTGCATGATCATCCGTTCACGAGTGCATCTCTTTGCATCCATCATTTGTTCGTCCGTTGGTGAACATGTCCCTCTACATGTGCTCCCTTCGTTCATCTCATTTGTCGTCATGCCATGTTTGTCTGTGTACCTGCTGCTACGGTCACTCATGCCGAGACAACATCAAATCCAAAAACGTCCTAGTCTACCATGATACGTGATCATTTCGGATGCAGGTGACCGGGAGAGGCAACAAGGTTGCGAGGCGGGATGGAGGCTCCGAGCATTGCTGATGTAAACTGCGCAAGAGTCACTGGGTGATGAAGATGGGAAATCCATATCGACAGTGACTGTCCGCGAGGTCTGGCTCAGTTGGAGGACAAAACTGCGCAGTTTTTTAGGGGGACAGTTTGGGCTATAGGAAGGTTGGGCAAGCAAAATCTGCACAGTTTCTGGAACGAGCGGGCAGAGGGAGCTTGGCAGCCAAAGCTGCACAATTCCTGGAGGGAACTGGCAACTGGGACACTGGGAGCAAAAACTGCGCAATTCCTGGAGGAACTAGCAATTTGTTGCTGGGTCACTGGCAACAAAAACTGCGCAATTCCTGAGGGGAACTGGCAGTCAATCGTTGGTGCTTGACAACAAAAACTGCGCAATTCCTGGAGGGAACTAGCAGTCTGTTGCCGAGAAAAACTGCGTTGGTGTTGGGAGGCTAACCTACTGATCACCTCTGCGCAGTTTTTGAGCTGAGCAGATTGCTAGGTAGCAGAGAGCTTGCTCATGAAACTACGCAATTTTCTGGGTGAGCAATCGGTCAACTGTCGAGAGGCCTGGCTAGAAAAACTGCGCAATTTTCTGAGGGAGACAAGGACGGGCACTGGGTGTCTATCCGGTTTGTCTGCGCAATTTTCAGTCAACAGAGCGGGCAAGGTTTGTAGCCTCTGCGCAATTTTTGAGGGGAGTGAGTCCCGAGGTCGCTGTCGGGTCAAACTCTCCAGTTGACCAGCATAAAGTTGGATTGATTTGCTTGCGGGCAACACAGCTTGAAATGACTTGCTCGGTGCTTCTGCGTTGTTCTAGGTGACAGTCGATCGAGTCGATGGTAGGGTGATGCGTTCGACTATCAGAGGGGAGTCCGGTCGTCAGAACTTCAGCAAAATGACCAAGTGTGTGAACGAGTGAAAGATGCATATGTGATCCTGCAAACACACGCTTACATGACTCGACGACGAGACAACTCAAACTATCCAGACACACATGTTCAACATGACTAACCGACGACACAAGCGACAAGCGCAACACTTGTGATTGATTGTTGGTCGACCGTGACGACGCTTGCGCGACAGTGAATGTGACTCTGTGTGTGAGTGCGACAGATGTTTTCATAGCAAACACAACAAGTACACACGAAGCGAAGACCTTGAGCATGACCAGAACATGGTCGCAAGCATGACTTTGACAACAACATGCAAAACTTGGGTAAAAAGAACAAGCAGGGTGGATGCGAAGACTCACACGAGCTCACGGAGTGAACCCGAGTGTGTGCAGTCATCAAGGGAAACTCTCAAGGGAGGCTCTGAAATTGGGTGTAGGCCAAAATTTTGGAGGGTGGTTGTAGCCGCTACAACAATATTGTATTGGGGCAGACTCTTACCAGCATGCAGGCACCCACCTACAGGAGGCTACAACCTCCACTTATTCTCCAACACCCACTGGAAGGGAGCTACAACCCCCTAATCTTGTTTACCGGCTCCTACCGGAAGGGAGCACCTACTCCCTGAACAAATTTACCAGCTACCACTGGAAGGAAGCTCTGACTCCCTTATTGAAGGCTCCAACCCTCAGCACCCTTCGTGGACCACGTTTCATAATATTTCATACTGGATCCACTTTTCAAACATCATACAACCTGTAGGCTACCTTTCATCATATTTTCAAACTGGACCCACACCCAACATTATGCTCAATACCAAACTAAACACTGAATTTGAAATACAATCACTAAAAAAACTATATCACTGTAACATTATCTCACAATATACTGAATCAACCATTGCAACTAGATCAAATCAACGCATAACCAAACTATAGCATATGTAAACCATCCAGATCAAGACATCATTAACAGACATCCGCAGATATAACAGAAGTCATCAACGGTCATCATCAAGCAACACTGCAAACCCTGACCAGATATATCTCAGAATATATACACGACTCATATTCAGTAGACCTGTGTATATACGCTCTTATAATGTGTAACACCTACGTACATATCTCAACATACTGAAAAATAAATCTCAGAATATATACGCGACTCAACAAAAACATATTCGCGTATGCACACGACTATTCACAAGCAACCTAGCATACAAATCTTAAATTACTAAAGCATACCTTCGTTGCAAACACAACTCACATTCCGCGACCTTCACTGTCAAGATCACATATTACTATAAACACATTCAGATCATACCATCATCATAACCACAAATCTAGCATTATTAACTACACAACCATAAGTAGATCAAGCAAGTGTATTCATTAGTCTTCACTATCCTTTCAGATCTATCAGATCTGAGCCATCTCCTTGCTTCCTGGTGCACAACGGTTTCAGATCAAATAACACATAAACAATCAATTACTTGCACACACCTTGATCTCCATCTCCTTGCTTCCTGGTGCACAACAGTTTTAGATCAAATAACACATAAACAATCCATTACTTGCACACGCCTTGATCTCCATCTCCTTATATAGTTTTTTCGTTAGCCAATACCTCAGGCAAATCCCTTGGTATAGTCGTTAGTATTCTTTGACGAGATCAAATAAATGTTCTCGCCTCAATTACTATGGCCAAGTACCATGGTAATGACTCCTGTTATCCATATTCCCATTGTTCGAATTATGTACGCAACTTTTGCTCACAAGGCCTACGTATGTATGTGACCCTTCTACTTTCTCAAACTTTACTTTTGTCATCCATCTGTCACTAAACTGCCATTTCTCTGTCCATATCCTCTGTAACATTTGTACCATAATACATGTTATCTGCATTAGTTCCATAACCATCATATTGTAACCAAGTTGACATCAAGAATATATTTGACAAGCAGATTGCCATCAAGGACAACACATTAGCCATAATGCCACCAATCTCCCCCTTTAGACTTGATGGCAACCACTTTGGTGTTTGGACACCACCTGCAAACACAAAGTATTATTTCCAAACACTCTCTCCAAACACCAAGCTTCTCTCCCCTTTTGACATCAAGGGCAGAATGAAGCATTTCCCTTGTAGTGTTCACTGTTGTAGGTCTGATCTGCTGAATATGAATAATGAAATCTACATATTGACCATGCTCCCCTAAGCATATGCTGAACCTTCTGAAGATATTCAATAGAGTACAAGACTTTATGACTCAACCAAATATGACCTTTCCTATCACCAATGACTTATGATGACATCAGACACCCAACATATTAGGTTTACATATTGGACCCAAATTTTACATCAATGTCCCAAAATAATGGGATTACATACATAGCATGACTTGATCCTAATGGCCCATACATGATTGAATTTTACAATGATTTACAACATGGGTCTTTACATAACCTTTACATCAAGAAACATATATGACACTTATAACCAAAAACAGGGATCTCGACAATGAGATTGCAAAATCATGATAGTCATCAGCAACCACCATGCACCATATAGGAATCTGCAATATAAACATCTGATAGCAGCAACATAGACGACAACATGAATATCCTCAACATGTAAGATAAGACAGTGTAGCATCAATTTCTCCAATATCATCAATATGTGACCAAATGTACAATGCTTCAAAGCATCATCAAGCAAATATAACAAAAGCATAAGATAGTACAATAAAGCATTGTCAGCAACTCATCCCCTTAACCTCATGTCATCAAGGTCAACACACTCTCTCCATATATAGGAAGAGCCACAATCCTCAAGCAGCAATATCAATCTCTTGAACCACAACACGATAGGTAGCATATACATGCATCAATGTGCAAACAAAGAGTATCTCAAGCATCACAAATCATAGAACTGATTGGTAGCATCACCAACATCTTCAAGATACAAATCTTCATGAGTAAGTGTATAGAGTAGGATTAACACACCATTAACAACTTCACCAAGTAGTGCAACTCAAGCAACATATAGACATCATCCATAACTTCACCACATTCAATTAATGCATCATTAATAGCTCATGACATAGTGACAGCAACATGTGTTTTAAATAGATAGTAGCAATAACCATGTACTCATCATAGACAACACCATGCAAACAAGGAGTACTAAAGAAGACCATAATGCCAACAATGAATCATTAGAAGCATAGTAGATGCTCCCCTAAACCTATGCCAACTTTTCACCAATAATTTTGATCACATCATATCCATCAGTCAGCAAATGCACCAAAGAACCATTTCAACAGCAGCGATATCATTTTGCAACAAATCATAACCTCATCATAAACCAACACATTCCTAAGCTGCATATGGGCATCATCAATAGATTGTAACAAATCAATGCTAGAACCAAAATGCCAATAATGAACTCTGATGGAAGCATATGAGAAGCTCTCCCTTAATATGTGCCACTTGTTTTTCATCACATAGAAGAATACGTGACTGTCTAGATAAAATATCGCGTATACACGCGACTGTCTAGATCAAATATCGCGTATACACGCGACTGTCTTTCATAAAAACTGCGTAAAGAATGTAAAATGTTGACTTCACCTAAAATCAGTGGCATTATGCCCAAATAGGTTACAAGAAAAACAGTATCCATGAGACCATCATTTATGCCTAGGGACTAATCTTGACTTTGATGTAGGTGATTTCGTTTAAGATGTGTGATTTGATTCAATTTTCTTTTGAAAAACCTTATGTTGGTTGTTCTTATCATTACATTGTGAATCTGGAGCCATGTGGTTGTATCCAATGTCTGTCTTTATTAGAGGAGAGCGTTGTTCATTGATAATCTTCTCTAGTGATTCAGATGCCTTTACCCATTTGTTGATTTTCTCATAATCTTTCTTTAGAGACACAACTTCTTATTCTAATTTTTCACAATGCCTTTCCTTTTCTTGAAGTTGTTTTGCTAAGACTTTTGTTCTTCTATTGATTGCTTCCAAGTGCATTCTCAACATGTTTAATTCCTCGAACATACTACTCTCTTTTGTTTCAGTTCTTTGTTTGCATTCCTGAATCTATCATTTTCTTTCAATGTTTTCATTAAATCATCTTCTTCACAACTATCTGATTCACTAGTTGATTGATCTTCAAGAGCCATAAGTATTTGATAGCAAGTGTTAGAATATGAATATGAATCTTCTTGATCATTAGATGTGCTTTGACTATCTTCATTAGAATAAAAGCTTTTCTTGACAGAAAACTTCTTTTTGGCATTCATGTCAACATCCTTTCATTTTTTTTTCTTATCATGATTTTCTTAATATGGACATTTGGATGCATAGTGACCTACTCTTCCATAAGCAAAACATTTAAAGGGAAGCTTATCTTTGAATTTACCAGTTCCCACTTGCAACTTTCTCATGAAAATTACTTCTTCCCCATTTAAAATGTAGCTTGTAACTTTAGGCTTTTCCTTTCCTTTCACTTTGTATGTGGCCTTGACGGTTGCTTCTCTCATACCTGATGTACCCTCCTCATCTCAAAGGTTGTCAAGATCCCATGGAGTTGTTCAAGAGTAAAGTTCTTCAAATCCCTTCATGGACCACGTTTCATAATATTTCATACTGGATCCACCTTTCAAACATCAAACAAACTGTAGGCCACCTTTCATCATATTTTCAAACTGGACCCACACCCAACATTATGCTCAATACCAAATTGAATACTGAATCTAAAATACAATCACTGAGCCAACTGTATCATTGTAACATCATCCCACTATATACTGAATCAACCAGTGCAACTAGATCAGATCAATGCACAAACAAACTACAGCAAATATAAACCATCCAAATCAAGACATCATTGACAGACATTAGCAAATATAACAGAACTCATCAACAATCATCATCAAGCACCACTGCAAAACCTGATCAGATCTATTTCATAATATATACGCGATTGTTATTCAGTAGACCTGCGTATATACGCTCTTATAATGTGCAACACCTGCGTACAGATCTCAACATACTGAAAACCAAATCTCAAAATATATACGCGACTCAACAAAAACAGATCCACGTATGTACGCAACTATTCAAAAGCAACCCAGTGTACAAATCTTAAATTATTGAAGCATACCTTCGCTGCAAACACAACTCACAATCCACAACCTTCATTGTCAAGATCAAATATTACTGTAAGCACATTCAGATCATGCCATCATTATAACCGCGGATCTAGCATTATTAACTACACAACCACAAGTAGATCAAGCAAGTGCATTCATTAGTCTTCACTATACTTTCGGATCTATCATATCGGAGCCATCTCCTTGGTTCTTGGTGCACACCGGTCACAAATCAGATAACACATAAACAATCCATTACTTGCACACTCAACACCTTGATCTCCATCTCCTTATATAGTTTTTGCCTTAGCCAATACCTCAAGTAAATCCCTTGGTAAAGTCGTCAATATTCTTTGACGGGATCAAATAAACATTATCACCCCCAAGTACCATGGTAATGACCCATGGTATCTAAATTTCCATGGTTCAGATTATGTGCGCAACTTTTGCTCACAAGACCTGCGTATGTACGCGACCCTTCTTCACAGGAACTGTGTGTACTTTCTCAAACTTTACATTTGTCACCCGTTTGTCACTGAACTACCATTTCTTTGTCCATATCATCTGTAACATTTGTACCATAATACCTGTTGTCTGCATTAGTTCCGTAACCATCATATTGTGACCAAGTTGACATCAAGGATATACTTGACAAGCAAGTTGCCATCAAGGGAAACACATTAGCCATAATGCCAACAGTTGTAGTAAAATTTACTCAATCAATTAAGCTGAATAGACCCCTCTTTGAAATCTATAAATATAGGAGGATTGAATTCAATTTGGATCATCAAGTGTGGATCAATTCATTTCTTTCTTAAGCATTAGCTCTAAGGGCTTTGAGACCCCTTTCTTCTTGTTAACTTCGGTGGTGAAAGACTCCACCCTAGTTGACTCCTCTCTATTTGTCCTTTATTATGCTCTGGAGAGAAAAAGGAAGTTTTATTTGGTCGTCGTTCTTATTTTGGCATAGTAGTATTGTTTGGAGAAGCAACGAAGATTTGTTTGTCCTTGATCCTTTGTTCTAGCACAGAACTATTGGAAAGGCAGCGAAGATTTGTTTGTCCTTGATCCTTTGTTCTAGCACAGAACTATTGGAAAGGCAGCGAAGATTAATTGCATCAAAGGTTCTTTATTCCATTTTTGTCTTGGCCACAAGAAACCTACTCCATAGAAGCAGCGAAGGGCAAAGGGATCCATGATTAATTGATAGAAAGGTTCTTTGTTCTGTTTTCTTGTCTTGGCCGCAAGAAAACCACTCCATAAGGGCAGCGAAGGGCAAGATCATCTAGTGATTAATTTACGATTCAATGTTGAATTCTCTATGATAAGATGAATAGGATAAGGTTGGAAAACTTCTGCGTGAGGCATCTTCTAATGAGAAGTGAGGTTGAACATCCTAAAAGTTTTAGTAGGCACTATTATGCAATCTCCAAAGAGTCGGATTTCCCTAAACGCAGACAGGAGCCAACACAAGTGGAGTTGTCGAAGTTAGGAATTGAAAAGTGAGATCGAGGTGCAATATCCTAAGCCAAGGAATTGTTATAATATCAATAGGGTTCTCTCAAATTCGCATAGTATAGTCAGGTCTATTGAATTGTTGAACCTATTGAATTTCATAATAGTCAAATATATATTCAAAGTTGGTCAAGTCAACATTGTATAGTTGGATTGGTGTAATAATTAAATTAGCTGAATTTGTTGACCACTCCGCGTCCACTACCCTATAGCAGTGTACATTTTCGCAAGAAGACTCCATCATGATCGAGCAATGAGATTATCCAGATTTCATCATCATCTTCGATCATTATTTTGTATAAGTTGTACCCCTTCTGCAAGTTTCTAATATAAATGATCCTAGTAAGACCATTTATGTATGTAACAACCTAGGTAATCCTACTTTTTTGATGACGATTTCTATCCTAAAAGGTTTTTCGTCTCACTGATTCATGTGTTTCTAAACACGAATGATTGGCAGAGTTTTTCCCTCCAACCTCACCCCAAATCTAGGGTGGATTTTGTCGTCAAGATCTTAGGTAAGTCCTAGTGTTCTAGTCGAATCTTTCTTAAAGTGATTTGGGAATAATTTTAACTAATTGGCTAAATTATTTTATTGCAAATCACTTGGTCTACTAGATCATATTTGAGTCGCAGAATTAGGTAAATAATTGAGGATCTATAATGAACGGATGTTCCCCCTTCATGTATTAAATTGTAATATCCTGGTGTAAAAAATATTTTAGTGCATGGTCCCTCATATTCAGACACCATGGCTAAATTATATAAGAGTTGGAAAAATTATTAATCCCCTCATGAGCCAATTAATTAAATTTCCTGGCAAAAATAAATTAAATCCTAAGCCAGAAATTTAATTAATTTTATGTCCTAGGAAAATTTAATTCTCCAAAAGGTAAAATTCGTGGGTCTTAGAGCAATTAATTTTGGAAGTCCCTGACCAAGGAAATATTGAAAATTTCAAGAGATTTTGGACCCTTGGGCCTTGGTAGTTAAGTCAAAGGTCAATTTTTTGACGAAATCAACTCAAAATCCTAAGCCAGAAATTTACTTAATTTTATGTCCTAGGAAAATTTAATTCTCCAAAAGGTAAAATTCGTGGGTCTTAGAGCAATTAATTTTTGGAGGTCCCTGACCACGGGAATATTGAAAATTTCAAGAGATTTTGGACCCTTGGACCTTGGTAGTTAAGTCAAAGGTCAATGGTTTGATGAAATCAACTCAAAATAATTTTGAGTTGATTAAAATTGAATTAAATGAAAATTTTGAATTTCCTCAAAAATAAAATAATTCGACGGAGGAGATTTAAAGATAATTAAATATCTTTCAACGATCGAGATTACTTTGATGGAGATCAAACCAACTAATCGTTGGAGAATTAATCTATAAATTAGAAGTCATTTGTCATTCAAATGATCTGATATTTTAGATCATGCACTAACTCTCGAAGCTCTCTTGTAAATATTTCTAGAATAATAACAACGCAAAGTCTTTGGGGTTTTATTGATAATAGTGTTTCTCTCTGATATTTTATGGTAACATTGTTTTTAATATTCTGTTGAATATTATTTATAAATTGTCAATTTATAGCTTTCGTGGAATAATCTATTGCACAGGTATCTTGCTTAAGGTTATTGGATCTAAGGTAGCAATTTTAATTTGATTGAATTAGCAGGTATCTCTAATTCTTGAAGATTATATTGTTAATTTATATCTCTATCGATCTGACAATTTGATCTAGTGTTTGCATAAATCATTCGTACTCTAAAAACTGGGTGTTTGGGGAAGTCCTCAGTTGGACCAACCGACTCCTAAGGCATAAGATGTGAAGAGCCTTCTTGATTGAAACCCCGGGATTTATCTAATGAAGCTTCTCTTGCAAGATTTTTTGGGCTAATACCTCTTTTAAAATTATTTCTCTTAAAAATTGTGCTAAATAGCTAGATCTGCCTAAAAAGAGCAATAAATCTACAGATCTAGGAACGGAATTGGACTCATACTCCTCAACTCTAATAGATTTGTAGATTGTTTGTATAGATTTGTAATTTACTTGTGTCGATCTAAAGTTTTGTAACATAATTTTGAATTTTAACACTTGGGTTTTTGAGATTTTCTCTATTTTTGTACATATTGGGTATTGGGTATTTCATTTTTTCTTGTGCAGATATACATCTAAAAATTTATCCAAGGATATCTTCAGATCTGATCCATATCTAGACCCACGAGGGCAAGATCTAAGTTCAAAGTTTGTTTGCAGGGTTAAAAAACAATTAGATCTTTCATTGAAGCATTCAGATCTGGGATTTTGATAATAATTATTGGAGAACGATTGAAGGCAGAAGTATCTCAGATCGGAATTCAGAATTTTTTGGGCAAAATTTCAAAAAAAAATTAGGCTTGCGACAGCCCTCATTCCCTTCTCCATATCTTCCCCTTTCCTCCCAAGCCTCCACTGCCTCTCTTAACCTTGACGCAGTCCCCTTTCTGGGTTGGGTTGCCCTCAAATTCCCGTGTTGCAGTCTCTTCTCCTCTGTAGGCTCACTGCAGCCTTTCCTCACCATTTCTCCTCCTTCGTAGCCTCCTTTCCTTTGTCGTTGCTCCCATCTCCTTCACTCAGCCCTTAACCCTTTATCCCTTCTCCTCTCGGCCCTCTATCAGACTTCAAACTCTTCTCCGCTCCTCTCGGCCTTCACTCCTCCCTTGGTGTGGCCTCTAGGCCCTTCAAAGTCTCAACACTCCCTCCATACCTCAACGTTGTCCCTAATTTCCTTAACGCAGCCTTCTCTCAAGCCTTCAAGCCATCATTTCCACTTCAATTTGGTCAAAAATTCAACTTCTGGATTATTATTTCAGAAATTCTTGCATAGTTTGTAGTGGTTGCAGGAGTGTTGAAGTTTGAAGAAATTTGGGAAGATTTATGAGTTCTTGCCTTCTAAACTCTTCATTTACTTACTGCCTAACCACAGCAAGGTAAGATAGTTGTATTTTTTGAGTTTACAAGCTCATCTTTTGATTAGCAGTGGTTTCTTGAGATCTGGAGTTGAAGCTTACAACAGTCCATTGGTAAATAAAATACTTAATATAGTGGCATAATAAGTAATCAACAAACAACATGCCTTACTAGGAAATCATTTGCATTTCTGGGTCCATGCATTGCTAGTAATCTCATTGATTTGGAGGACTGTTGTCATCATTAATCTCTAGGCTTTTTTATTGCTTGCTTGCTTCCAATCTAGCCTTAAAAGGAGTGATAATTTTAAGACTGTTTTGAAGACTTGGTATTAAAATCACTGTTATGATCAGGCTTGTTTGTCACTGCCTTATTCCTCACTGTTGTTCTGAACATACCCGTTTGCTGAAATATAAGTGCTTTTCTGCTGTCTCAAATCCGAGTGTGCAATTGAGATTTCAATATTAGTGTTGGATAAGAAGTACATTGGTGGCAAATAGTGATTTTAGGCACTGAATTGGCTCCTTTGCATCAAAAGAAATTCACTGAAATATAATTAATTTGTTGTTGTCCTAAATTCTCAAGATCTGAATGGTAAAGTCATTTTAAGTACTCTAAATAATTTGTCTACATTGGGTAAGAAATATATTGACTGAAGTATATTTCTCTCACCATTTATCTTTTGAATTCTACAAGAACATTGTTATAACTCTAAATCTTTGTTTCTTGTGAGTTTTATAATCTGAAGATTACATTAAGTAATTCATTTGACGTCGATTGCATAATAGCTTGTTGAATTGGATATGAGCATATTGGCATCTTTGTTGGAAATCCAAATTGTCCTCATTGGCCATCTCATAATTGACATTGGTATCTTACATTGCCTTTAAGAGATCATTGCCTCTATTGTCCTAAGTAAATAACTTTTCTTATCGCCATTATTGTCATTAATTGGGTATCTATTGTGGATGGTAATCTTTCCTTTGGACATATTGGCAGTTCACTCTTGAAAGCATAGATCTTATAAGCGAGCAATCGCATCTTGGTTATCTTGTATATCTTGTTGGCACTTTAAAATTTGGCATTTTGTCTTGTATAAGATTGTCTCTTTATTTCATTAAGTACTCTTGTCATAAAGTTAATCAATACTAAGTAATTGAGCCTTAAGCAATCTTAACTCAAGACTACTCACTCATCCCTTAGATAATCGCATCTTGCATCCTTTTCATCATAATATCATTTTCCTTAGCAGCAGTTGTCCATCCTATACTTGGTCCTAATTTTCCTAGCAAGATAGTTGACTCTACAAGGCACTGGTGTCAATTGTCTAAATTGAATCATTTAAGTCTTGCTAGATCTAAACAAATATTTGGTCGCTCAACTATGTCTCTTAGACTGGTTGGTTCCCAAATAGTCCCCCTTCATTTCATTTCTATAGGGTCCACCCCCCTTAGTTTGTTGTTGGGAGACAACTTAAACAGAGAGATTGGGGATCAGGGTGACAGCCCCCGATCTGAGCCCTTGTTGCGGTGCCTAGACATTTTGTATGACAACAGAACTCAAGAGTAATTGAAATCCGTATTGAACTCATTTAACAATGGAATTGGGTTGGATGACTACTATTGCATATTTGGCTGATTAAAGTTTAATAGTATATTATATTGATGAATGTGACACTGCCAACGATCTTTGTGTTGGAATGGTTGATTAGATTGTAAATAAAAGGAAAATTGTTGAATGGTTAAGAAACCCTAATCAGAACACAAACTCTAGTTATTTGAGAACCCTAGTCAAAAATCGCCCTAGGCCACTACAGTGGTATCAGAGTGTTGGAGTCCTACCAACCTATGTGCTTTGTATGTTTTCGGGATATACAAGTAATGCTACAGTAAGGAAGAATAAGGTTAATCGCAAGGAAGCCATGGAGGGTAAGGAGAAACAAGGAAATCTCGACACCAAGGATCTCTTACATGTATTGATACATGGATAGACAGAAATATCAAACTTGATATTACAAGGGCAACGGCGAGGACAACAGTTAATGCAAACATTGACCCAAGGACTGCAACAACTTGCTCAGTTGGTGACTCATCTCATAAGAAATGAAAATGTTGCTTGCGGCAACAAATCTAACATGGAAGGGAGTGGGAATCATAACCCTGGTCCTCCTAACACCAGGGAAACCAATAGAAGAAGTCACTAACTGTTGCTTCCTCAATTCACGAATAATCAAGTCGTGGCAAACCAAGAAGTTGTTGAACCAAATAGATTGTTGGACAGTTACTTTCGGGAATATGCAGCGCTAGAAGAAAACATGTGAGCAACCATGACCTTCAATGAATACAATAATTTCAGATTCAAAAACAAACCCAAGGGACAACCTAATTTTGATCTAATACACAAGGTGAGTAAACTTTCCCTTCCCTCATTTGATGGGTCATCTAAATGTACAGCAAGAGCTTGGGTGCAAAAATTGGACACCTACTTCAAGCTCAACCCTATGGCAGAAGCAAACACAATCCAATTTGCCACATTGCATCTAGAAGGGGAAGTGCATGAATGGTGGTATCATGGTCTAGTAACATTGGGGCATGCCAACATTACTTCTTATGAAGATTTTACACAAAGGTTGATAGAAAGATTTGATGAAAAGAACCTAAACATCCACTTCAGAGATTGACACTTCTCAAGTAGATGGGATTGCATGAAGAGTTCATTGCAGAATTTGAATGTATCGTTGTCATGGTAACAAATATATCCGAAGAAAGATTAGTCATGCTTTTTACGAAGGACTTATCTGAGCCACTACAAGGCTGGGTAAAAGCATTCAATCCCACAACCCTTCAAGAGGCTATTGAGAAGACCTGTGATATGGGAAATGCAATAGACAAATCTAAAGCCCCTCCCAAACCTTTCATTCCCCCAAAAGGTAAAGAGAAAAAGGCCCCTCAACATGATTGCCAAAAAGGGATAGGTTAGATGAGGAAACCCAAAGCAAACTACAAAAGAAAAAGTTAGGTTTTACTTGCAAGGAACCATGGGAACCTAGACATTGTTGTTTAGAAAAGGGCAAGATTAACTACTTCGAAGTGCTCTCTGACGACGAAGAAGAAGGAGAAGAATCCACACCTAGCAATGATGAACCCACTGAACCTAACATTACCAAGGAAGAACACCCACGGGAATAAGCTAAACAGGAGGAAAAACCACGCGAAGAAAAAAAAATCTCGACCACAAGTTAAGATTATGACTCTTTCAGAAACACCCAGGTATTACACCTTTAGGGTCAAAGGAGTCGTCAAGGGACAACGTATCATAGCTTTGATTGATGGGGGAGCTACACATAATTTCATTGATGCAGCTCTAGTAGCAAAGAGAGGGGTTCCCATAAAAGAGTTTGAAGGCCTTGATGTAATAGTAGTGGATGGGTAAAACTTGGATTGCACACGAATGATCCCAGGTTTGAGTATAACACTTGGTAATTATACTTTCACTAGTGACATTTATGCAATTGATTTGGCAGATATTAATATAGTATTAGGGTTCAATGGTTGTATTTGTTGGGAAAGCACACTATGGACTACCAAGTATTGGAAATGGAATTTAAAGCACTGAATGGTCGTACAGGAGTTTTGAGGGGTATGTCAAATGATGGACCACACGTTGTTTCTGCCAAAAGGATGTGTTAGAAAATCAGAAAGACAGAAAGATTTTCTTATATAGATAATTACTTGTGATTCTTTTATTTTTATGTTCTTCTTTTATCTTTTAGTTCATCAAGCAATTACCAAAACAATAGTACAAAGACACCAGATGTAGGAAGACAGCCAGGGGAAAACCCAGTCAACAATTCTTCTTTCAATAGTTTCACTAGATAATCCAAGACTCTTGACCTAGACAAAGACTTCCTCCACGCCAAGTCAATCCTCTCTTCCCTCTTGCAAATGATAACCCTTCAACAGCAACTTCAACCTAGCAACAACAACTTGTAGCAGCAACTTCAACCCAGCGACTGGTAGCAGCAACAACTTTGACTTGGCAATAAAGACTTCGATATTCCTAGATACTCCACTCTTGTGAGAGATAGATGGCCCAAAAAATTCGATTTTTATGTCTTCTTCCTTCCTTCCAAATTTCATACCCTTTTTCCAACCCTTTTCCGACTTCGCACTTTTTAGCTACTTTGGCTTGTAAGTCGAACTTGTGTGTCTCAAATGAATTGCAATTCATTGTATATATAGCCTTCTAGTGAGGGTGAATTACCATTCTTGAAGCCGACTTGGTGTGCAGGGGACAAATAGCATATTTGACTCAATATTAATTATTTTTACATTATTCAAAAGCCCAAGAAGGGTCCCTTATATGAACAATGACTCTAATGACTATGAATAAATCCTAAAGTCCTCAATGGGGACTTTGACCTAAAACAAGATGACCCAAGCATGAAACCCAGGCTTTAATAAGTCATAACAATAATAATAAAAATATTTTCATTCTTTTAATAAATACATTTCAATGTGACTTAAATACATTTATGAAAATTGAACCTAGTTACATTTTTCAACACTCCCTCTTAACGAGGGAGGTATTCATACTTACATATACAAGTACATGGAAGATCTCAAAGCATATGAACTATGAAGAGTTTAGATAGCGCAATGCCATGGACTACATTCCTGACAAGGGCAATCTATCCAAGGTCCTCCAACCGTTTAGGCACTTATGGTGCCATGGACTAGATTCCTGACTAGGGCAATCTATCCAAATGGGACTAAGATGGACTAAAGCTTTCAGCCAGTCTAGGTACAATCAGGCTTACTTATTAACCATCAACCCAAGGATCTAGGGGCGTATCTGAGGTCAGAGCTATATGACCAACGTCACCCTCCCTACTTCTGGATCTAGACATCAACACATAGTGTCAGTCGAATGTCCTCCCAGGCAATGAGTCTCACACACAAAGCCTCAACAGTCTTGATTAATCGGTAGCAAATCCTCCCGATTAAACAGATCGGTAACAAATCTCTCCCATGTAACCAGCACGTTATCAAACTTACGAGTGATTTACCTTTACAAACACAACCCCGATAAGTAACAAACTTTTCGATGTATATAAGTAAACACAAGCCTTCGGGGTCTTTCAAACAACTAGATGTTGCTTCTCAATTTATCACAATAGGACTTTCAAACGAATCTTTATAGAAGATTCCTCAATCATACATCTTCCTTTCCTATTTCACATGCAGCAACATATTCTACAAACAGATCTTGCTTTTCTTATCTCAGCGGCCTCTCAAAGTGCATTCTCCAATTTCTTCTTTCAAGGTATCCATCATGACTATGATATGCCCTCCCTCTTAACTAGGGAGATTTCTTTTATCCAAGCTCCCTCTTAACTTAGGGAGATCAACTTCTTCTTATGACATTGGAGAATCTTTCATGGCTTCCATCCTTCTCATCAAAGTTATCATGACCATCATCATTCATATAACTTTCTTTATCATGCTTATCATATCAACTTTATTTATGAGCATTTTCACCATCTTGAAGATTATGTCACCGCACAACTTAGATAGCAAGTACAACCAAATCTATAGAAGCATGAAGTTAACCATATTATAACTTCTTCTTATGACATTGGAGAATCTTTCATGCCTTCCATCCTTCTCATCAGAGTTATCATGACCATCATCATTCATATAACTTTCTTTATCATGCTTATCATATCAACTTTATTTATGAGCATTTTCACCATCTTGAAGATCATGTCCCCGCACAACTTAGATAGCAAGTACAACCAAATCTATATAAGCATGAAGTTAACCATATTAGAATCATATAATAAAAGAAGCATTCGACATTAAACATCAAATACCCAAACTTAGTTAGGTTCACAAACAAGAGACACATACTTTTCAACTTCTTGCTAGGGTTTTTGTCATAAACCCTAGACTTTATCATCAAGACTTTGAGCATATCAAACAAGATAACAACCTTCATTATATTTAGGGCTTCAATATTTCTTCCAGAAGTATGACATACTCTACTATAATATATTGCAAACCCTAGAAGAAACTCAAATGAATATAGTTGTCCAATGCATCCAACAACTAAAGAACTTATATGTTATGCTTCCACTACGATTTAGTACAAGATCTTAGATTTCATACATGAGCCATTACGCTTCAATAATCAAAAACCAATCACAACTCAATTTCAGATTTCAACAATCTTTCATAAATCTCATATTATCACACTATTCATCACATATTAGAGAATTGAGCTTCTACTATGGTTTAGTTACAAAACCCTAGAATTCACAAAAAACTATCATCCTAGAGAATCAACCTTTGACTAGGACTTAGTTCCAAACCATAGGACTTATGACCATCAACAATTAGGTCAATACATATATCTAGGATTCCATCATCATGCATAAGTATCTCATAACATGTATTAGTCAAACCCAATGACACAAATATCAATATGTTAAAGTTAGACATATAACAAACTTGATCAGACTAGGGTTTTGATCGGACAAACACACATATACCTAGGATTTCATTTCTATGACATTATAAGGGTCTTGCTTACACACCCTACCAAACCCTAATGATCTAGAGTTTCAATACATAACACAGCTCACCCTAATTTATCAATACTTCAAAAGTTTGGAATTTCAGACATCACAATCCAACCTTAACAAGTTAGGGTTTTCATAATCATACCAAAACCCAAACATGACATCATTAAAAACTTGACACATTAAGAATAGCATTCTTTTAAACTTTACCAATAACCCTAAGTAGGGTAGGGTTTCACACATTATCATTGACATACCCTTAAGTTAGGGTTTTTACAAAGAACCTTTTTAGGGTTCCATAAGAACAATCAAAGATATGAGGAGGGTAGATTTATCTAATGATGAATCGCCTGATCAATAATCTTTATGATTCAATGTTAAGTTATGGTATGTTTTATGCTTATAACAGTTTACTTCTTTTTCTTATTATATTCCACGGATCAGCACTCACATGTACATAAAGTAAAGTGTAGATAGAACATTAAACGATCGACAGAAAACAAGCCAAGACAAGAGACACAAGATGTGGCCGCTAGCCAGGGACAAACCCCACAATGTGTGGGGAAACCCTTTGATCAAATCTTCTTTTATCTTCAATAATTCAGCAGAGAGAAATAGTACAATAAATCTGATTTATATCAGCAATAGAAAACCCTAGATCAACAACATCAGCATGAGCGGCTTCATCATCAAACTAGGGCAAATGATATCTCACAAACTGATCGTCGGATCAGCATGATTCCACCACCAAAAGTTGCGGCTTTCAGAGGAGGTTCAGATGAAGCTACAATGCGGTTCGGATGAGGAGATCTTCTAGTCCACGCAGATCAAACTTTACTTCTGCAGTTGCAGCTTCAGTTTCAGCAGCTTCCTTCAAACTAAGGCAGTCGATATCTTGCAAACCGTCCATCGGATTGACTTCATTCCACCACCAAAAGTTGTCGCTTTCAGAGGAGGTTC
The DNA here is from genome assembly GCA_031772625.1 of Pinus tabuliformis. NCBI lineage: Eukaryota > Viridiplantae > Streptophyta > Pinopsida > Pinales > Pinaceae > Pinus > Pinus tabuliformis. The sequence goes on along the minus strand of CM062815.1, from coordinate 754,974,754 downwards.
AGATGAACCTACAGCGCAGTTCAAATGAGGAGATCTTCTAGTCCACGCAGGTCAAACTTTACTTCTGCAGTTGCAGCTTCAGTTTCAGCAGCTTCCTTCAAACTAGGGCAGTCGATATCTTGCAAACCGTCCATCGGATTGACTTGATTCCACCACCAAAAGTTGCGGCTTTCAAAAGAGATCCAGATGGACGTACAGCACAGTTCTAAGGAGGAGATCTGACGGTCAATGCTGGTCAAACTTTGGATCTGCAGTTGCAGCGTCGGGTTCAACAGCTTTCGGCTTCACATGTGTGAGAGAGAGACCCTTTTTTGCGCAATAGAGAAGAGACTCTTTTCTACGAAATAAAGAAAGAGATGTGATGAGATGAGTGAGTCCAAATGAGGAAAAGTCCTCCTATATTTATACACAACGTTGGTGTTTGAATAGATGCCACTGTTGGGCTTCTGAGCCTACATGAGTTGTAGGTCGGCTTGATAATAATTCCATAATCAAAATAAATTCATATCTCCATGAATACTTATCGGAATTGGATGATCTTTATATCAATCCTACACCTCTCGACGAGAGGAATCTAATAAAAATATTATCAACCATGAATAAGATGACCCACATGAAGTTTTGCCCTGGTTGCCAATTTTAACACTCCCTCTCAACTAGGGAGAACTTCATCTGCAATCTGTCTATCGGTCGTTATTATTCATCCATCAAATGCACTGCCCTGTACAGCCTGACCCTTGCCCTGCTCTGCTCTATTCTGCCTGTTCTGCTTTGTCTTGTTCTACCTTGTACTGATCTGTATTGTTCTGCTCTATTCGGCTCTACTCTTACATTGTTCTGTTCTACTCTGCTTTTGTCCGAATTATGAAGAAGAAGAAATGATCGAGGATGTATCATACTGACTCAAAGTCAGTCTCAGAGTATGTACCACTGGTCGCAGACCAGTCTCAACCAACCCGAAGTCAGCGTCATAGTGAGTACAACTCCACTGGTCCCAGACCAGTATCATCCTCCACTGACTCAAAGTCAGTCTCAGAGTGCATACCACTGGTCCCAGACCAGTCTCAACCAACCCGAAGTCAGCTTCATAGTAAGTACCACTCCTACCACTGGTCCCAGACCAGTATCGCAGTCTCAAAGAGTGTACCACTGGTCCCAGACCAGTCTCAACCGACCCGAAGTCAGCGTCATAGTATGTACCACTCTCACTGGTCCCAGACCAGTACTGCACTGTCACAAAGTCCATGTACTGGTCCCAGACCAGTACTGCACTGTCACAAAGTCAGTCTAAGAGTATGTACCACTGGTCCCAGACCAGTCTCAACCGACCTGAAGTCAGTGCCATAGTATGGTACAACTCCTACCACTAGTCCCAAACCAGTATCATTGATCCCAGATCAATGGAGGTCATCCTAGCATAGGGAGTACGGTAGATACAACGATGCATCCATCGATACTACTATGGTCCCTTACTTCATTTCCCTGCTCATTGATCAGATGAGAGGTACTTCCCATGAGTCCCAGACTGCATGGGTAGGATGCCTTGAGAGGAGAACTAATCAATCCTGTCCTCACAGGAGAACACATCAATCCTGCTACAATCGGCATGGAGAACACATCAATCCAAGCCGCCATGGAGAACACATCAATCCAGGCCTCACAGGAGAACACATCAATTCTGCTACAGTTGCCATGGAGAACACATCAATCCGGGCCTCACAGGAGAACACATCAATCCTGCTACAGTCGCCATGGAGAACACATCAATCCAGGCCTCACAAGAGAACACATCAATCCTGCTACAGTCGCCATGGAGAACACATCAATCCAGGCCTCACAAGAGAACACATCATCCTGCTACACAGGAGAGCAAATCATCCTATTCCACAAGAGAGCGAATCATCTTGTACCACAAGAGAGCGAATCATCTTGTTCCAGTGCACACCACCAGGGGAGGGTGAGTCACCCTGTGGTCGTATGTTGCTCCAGTAAGAACCGCAAGTCCTCAGAGCTCCCAAAGCTCAATGTATGCAACATGCAGGACCCTTGTACAAGGGTTCCTTGACGACTCCAAGTCGTTGGGGAAAATCACAGATTAGATCTTTCCTCGGGGCTTTGACAAGGTGTATCGACTTGTACATCATCTTAATGCAATGGAGCCTCCTTGCTCATTGACTTACCATATCCCAGATGATGTCTATCTGCTGGAGCAATCGACGAATACGGGATTCCTCAGTAATCGAATCCCACCTCTAGTTGTTACAGAGAATCACAGTGGTATGTGTTCAAACAGCTCATTGAAGAGCTTTCCCAACCAGGCAGCTTCATACGAGATCATACTCGTAGATATGTATCTAGTCTCAGTGATGCTTATGGCAACCGACTTCTGCTTCCTGCTCATCCATTATATCGAAGCAGAATCCAAAGAGAAACAACACTAAAAGTGCTCCAGTGATCCTCCACACTACTTGCCTAATCAGCATTCGAATAATCATGCAGTGTATCTCAATCCATGAGAGATTGTGTCCTAAAGACATCTCAGAAGATTCTTGGCACCAATCTAGTGAAGCTCAACTAAATATGAGCTCACAATGCTAACTGCAAAACATATGTTCGGACGGAGGTTCACCAAGAACATCAACGCGAATGAGTTTTTTTGAAACTCAGAGGCATTTCCCAAATCTGGTTCGACATCACTACCATATAACTTCTGAAAGTTAAGATCCTCGAGGTAGTCACAAGCTTGCAGTCCATCATACCAAATCTTTTCAGAATCTTCACCACATATTTTACTTGAGATAGGAAAATTTCCCTTGGCTTCTGCCACACTTCAAGTCCTTGGTTCTTCATTTCAAATTCAGAAGCCAACTCCCTCTTACATTTGTGAATGAGAGGGTATGCACCTGTTAGAAAGAGGTCATCCACGTACAGCACCAGTCTGAGAGGTTTGTCATCTTCAATCTTAAAGTAAAGGTTAGGATCGGCTTCACTCCTAGTGAATCCCAACTTCATCAAGTAGCTATCGATCCTCTCATACCATGCTCGAGGTGCTTGCTTCAGCCCATAGAGAGCCTTCTTCAACCTGCATACATGAGATTTTCAATCATAAATCTCAAATCCTTCAGGTTGCTCCACATAGACCTCTTCTTTGATCGAACCGGGCAAAAACGCGGTCTATCCATCTAATGTAGGTTCCATCCTTGTGAAGCCACAAGGGCTTTGATCAAGCAGATGGTCGTATATCTGGCAAAAGGTGCAAATATCATAGTCTATACCTTCCTTCTGGGAGAAACCACGAGCAACAAAACAAGCCTTATACTTTTCCGTACTTCCATCCGTTGCATGCTTTATCTTGTAAAGCCATTTGGAAGTAACAATTGTTTTGTCCTGGGGTTGGGAACTACTTCTCAAACATCATTCTTCATAATAGACTCATATTCTTTGGTCATAGCATCCTTACATACTTGATGCTTGATGACATTTGAGAATGATGAAGGCTCATTTTGTATGATCATGCTCATGATGGTCAAGTATCCCTGATACCTGTTAGGTTTCTTACTTTCACAAAAGGTTCCTTGGGGTGCAACATGTCCTTCAGCATCATCAAGTATCCCCCTAAGCCATGAAGACCTCTTCCTAGAAGAGGAAGGCTCATGTGGATGAGGATCAATTGGATCCATGAATTCTTCTACATCAGGCATTGATTCACCATCCTTTGCTTTCGGTTCCCTGGTGTCGACTTCTTGAGAGCTCCTCAAAGTTGGAAGATTGTCCACCTTGCTGAGAGCCATATCTTCGTCAAAAGTGACATCATGACTAATCACGACTTCCCTTTGACTGACAGTGAACATTTCTTCAGGAGTCTTAGAACCCAATGCTTGATGAGGGCATCGATTTTGTACATATATGGCGGTGTTTGTAGTTTCAGCCCATAGAAACTTCGGAAGTCTTTGATCATGTAGCATGGCCCGGACAGCTTCCACAATCATACGGTTCTTCCTTCCCGCCACACCATTCTGCTCAGGAGTATGTGGTGTAGTAGTCTCCCTCTTAATGCCAGCCTCAGATATGCCTGAGTGAACCAACTGTAATATATCGGAGGTCTTGCTTTGGCTTGAGGGGAATGGTCCCCTTTTGAGCTTTCCTTCGGCACATCCTGGACATACACCTTCTTTCTCTACTCGGAATTCGGGCATCCCTGTCACCATTTGTCTTACACCGAGTATAGCTTTATAATGAAGGGGGGCAAACCTCCGATGCCAAAGTTCGGACTAAAGAGATGTGTCATAAGACATGATACCTAGCGGACTTCCATCGACCTGATATAATGAATCAACACGAAACCCAAGAGTAAAGGCATCTTTAACATTATTTTTCGATACACGTACCTTGCCATTGCTGAAGGTTACCTTGTAGCCTTTGTCTTCCATTGCCGAGATGGACACTAGGTTCTTTTTGAGGTCAAGTGCATTTAATACATCCTGGAATTTCTAGCCTTCTTGAATGGTTGTCCTCTTCCTCGATTCCCAGCTCTCCTCTTACCTTTGCTATTGAATTTGTCATTCCTTTGATTGCCATCAGAGGGATTTTGATCATCGTCCTGATGTGAGACCTTTCTATCAGGGCACTCCCTTGCATAGTGACCTGCTTTATCGCAGATGTAACATCGTCATTTTCTTCCACCCTTAGGTCCAGCCTTTCCTTTTGATTTAGTCCCGAAAATATTTCTTTTCTTAGCATGAGAATAAAAGGCAACAGGAGGACCTTTAGGCATGGGCATTTCTTGCTCTTCTTCCCTTGTTTCTTCTTGAATGCATCTAGCCATTAATTCCTCGAAACCAGGAATTACATTATAGTTCAGAAGAGTAGTCCTGAACACGTACCATTCGGATGGTAATCCTCCAAGAGTCATGAGTGCCATTTCCCTGTCAGTAATAGCCTCCCCAATAAATAGGAGATCGTTCTTGATCTCAGTTATTCTTAAGAAGTATGCTTTCATACTCTCATATTTACCCTTCTTGATTTCCCTCAGTTTATTTCTAAGAAACAAAACTTAATTTGCATCATTAACTTTAAATAAACTCACCAGTCTATCGTAGATTTCCTTGGAGGTGTCCAGTTCAGAGATGTAGGCCACCAAGTGCTTGTCGATAAAATCCCAGATGATCTTCTATTTTGACTACTTCGGTTTTCCATTTGTTCCATGCAGCAGCGGATGCATTTGATGGAGGTTCAACAATATTGCCTCTTACATGGTCCAGCACTCTCGGATCTTCTAGTGTTAGATCGATAGACATCTTCCATCCGTGATAGTCATCTTTCTTACGAAGCTTGCCTTCAGCAGAATGTTGAGGACCCCATAGTTCTTTTAGGATAGCCTCGCCAATCTTCTCTTCAGTGATTGCTCTTGCTCTTGCTCGGGCTTTGTCTTCACCTCAGCTCTGATACCATGTTAAGTTATGGTATGTTCTATGCTTGTAACAATTTACTTCTTTTTCTTATTATATTCCACGAATTAGCAATCACATGTACATAAAGTAAAGTGCAGATAAAACATTAAACGATCGACAGAAAACAAGCCAAGACAAGAGACACAAGATGTGGTCGCTAGCCATGGACAAACCCCACAATGTGTGGGGAAACCCTTTGATCAAATCTTCTTTTATCTTCAATAATTCAGCAGAGAGAAATAGTACAATAAATCTGATTTATATCAGCAGTAGCAAACCCTAGATCAACAGCATCAGCATGAGCAGCTTCATCATCAAACTAGGGTAGACAATATCTCACAAACCGACCGTCGGATTGGCATGATTCCACCACCAAAAGTTGCGGCTTCCAGAGGAGGTTCAGATGAACCTACAGTGCAGTTCGGATGAGGAGATCTTCTAGTCCACACACGTCAAACTTTACTTCTGCAGTTGCAGCTTCAGTTTCAGCAACTCCCTTCAAACTAGGGCAGTCGATATCTTGCAAACCGTCCATTGGATTGACTTGATCCACCGCCAAAAGTTGTCATTTTCATAGGAGGTTCAGATGAACCTACAGCGCAGTTCAGATGAGGAGATCTTCTAGTCCACGCAGGTCAAACTTTACTTCTGCAGTTGCAGCTTCAGTTTCAGCAGCGTCCTTCAAACTAAGGCAGTCGATATCTTGCAAACCGTCCATCGGATTGACTTGATTCCACCACCAAAAGTTACGGCTTTCAGAGGAGATCCAGACGGACCTACAGCGCAGTTCTAAGGAGGAGATTTGATGGTCAACGCTAGTCAAACATTGGATCTGCAGTTGCAGCTTCAGGTTCAACAACTTCCGGCTTCACATGTGTGAGAGACCCTTTTTTGCGCAATAGAGAAGAGACTCTTTTCTGCGCAGTAGAGAGAGAGAGATGTGATGAGATGAGTCCAAATGAGGAAAAATCCTCCTATATTTGTACACAACGTTGGTGTTTGAATAGATGCGACTGTTGGGCTTCTGAGCCTACATGAGTTGTAGGTCGGCTTGATAATAATTCCATAATCAAAATAAATTCATATCTCCATGAATACTTATCAGAATTGGATGATCTTTATATCAATTCTACACCTCTCGACGAGAGGAATCTAATAAAAATATTATCAACCATGAATAAGATGACCCACATGAAGTTTTGCCCTGGTTGCCAATTTTAACAAGAAAGCAAGACACAATAATGTTAGTAATGTAGAATAGTTTATCAAGAATGAATATCATGAAAAGAGTAAAATCTTATCTTCTAAGGCATACCTTTTGTTTCTTAACAAACCTTGTAACTCCAATGCTTTGTCTTTATGAGGCCTTCTTCCATAATCCTTGAGTCTTCAGCAAGTTTTTCCTAAACAAGGAAAATATGAATAGAAGTATGATTAGTATTTAACGCAAACAAACTTAGATAAGTAAGGAAAACTAAAAATCAAAAGGTAATAAGATAATTATCTTTGGAAGTTGGTGAGGGCTCCCTCCAAGCTTGAGGGATACCTATAACTTTACAAAAACAATTCAAAAATGTTTTTCCAAAATATGTTAAACCTACAAATAATAGAAATCTAAAAATGAAATAGCTAAAGCTTAGAGCAAAGGACTTAGTAGTGTAAGTCCCTTATATCTAGTTCTTCAGCTTTAGTCTTCTTTGGAGATCCTTCTTTAGCAACATTGACTTGGTCCTTGTTCCTCTTCTTATTCTTTGGATTGTCAAGACAGTGACTTTTATAGTGACCCATTTTCTGACAATGGTAGCATTCTATTTTGGACGTATCTACCTTCCTTCTTGGCCCTTATGACTTCTCGAAGTTTCCTTTCTTGTGATAAGCGGAGTATGCATTTAGAACTTTCTCTTCTTCATTGTTGGTTAATAAAGAGATTCTCATCTCTTCTTGGCTACCAGCATTCCATAATTGTTCAAATGATGGAGTTTCTTTCCAGTTGTTGAGTCCTAAAGCAAAAGCACTCCAAGTAGGTGGTGTTGACCACTACGTGTCAACAACCCATAGCAGTACACCCCCTTTTTCGCAAAAGGGATAGCGCCTGATTGACGTGTTCCTGCCATCCAGCTATCATCATCAGTCTGAGGATCATCTTATAATGTAAACCCAGTTTGCATGTGTATAATGTAAATAATCTCAACAGATCTGTGTCGTGTATGTAATCACCTAGGTAAACCTAGTTTTCTAGTAACGATCTACATTTCGGAAGGTTTTTTTGTCTCACCAATCCATTCTCGGATGGTCGACAAAGTTTTTCTTCAGCCTTACACCAAAGCCGGAATGGATTTTGTCACTGGAATCTTAGGGGAGTCCTAGTGTTTTAGATCGAGTCTATGTAAAAGTAATTTGGGAATAATCCTAGCTATTTGGTTAGGTTATTTTATTACAAAGTTGATCTGCTAGATTATATTTGTGTCGCAAAACTGGGTAGTCTGTGAGGGTCTTTTGCAAATGGGATCTCCCCCTTGAGATGTAAAAATGAAAAAATCATGATATAAAATGTCTTGAGTGTTAGAAAAATAATTTATCCCCTCATAGGTCCTAGGTCCTAGGTAAATTTAAATTTTCTAGAGGTAAAATTCGTTGATCTTTTAAAAAATTAAATCTTAACAGGTCCAGGGACTAAGGTTAATTGATTATTTTGCTAAATTTTATGCCTTGGGTCCCTGGGGTTAAGTCAAAGTCAAAATTTTGAGGAAATAAATCCAAAATTTTAATTTTTGAATTTATTAAAATGCATTTAATTGAAAAATTCAAAATTTCCTCAACATTTAAAATTTCGACGAATGAGATTAAAAGAAATTTTGATCCTCATCAACGATCGAGATCACTTTGACAAGAATCACTCGTGTTAAACACACATGAGCAGTAAGAGAAAATATGAAAGATAAAACATGAGAGTACAATTTTATTGACAAATGATATACATTTATAGTATATTGTTGTGACCGTTGGGTTTCACATCCCAAGGTCTCTTGGACTACTTAGTCTATTCAGCTTCCACACGAACCCATTTAGGATTAGGTGTCCAACATTCCCCCCCTTAATCCGAAGGGTTATGTATGAGTCCAAGAAGAGAGTTGTAATACAAAATGTGCAAAAAATGCATGGCAGCACTAGGCTGAATGTGCTCTATGAAATGTTGGTATAAAAGGCGGTGGTTTAAGGATGACCACCAACACTGGAACGCTTAGTGCAGTTCCCGGAACTCTTCCAAAACTGGCAAGAAACTGAAGTTTTCTGCTAGAGGAAGTGCTCCTATTGTTTTGAAGAGGGAAACCTTCAACCAATAAAGGGAGGTCTCACCCCACATAAAAGGGAGAACTTCAACCTGAAAAGGGAAGTCTCAACCTGTGATGGTTTAAGGATAACCAACAACTCTAGAATGCTTAATGCAATTCCTGGAACTCTTCCAAAAACTGGCAAGACGCTGGAGTCTTCTGCTAGAGGAAGTGTTCTCAATTTTGTTTCTGGAATTCTTCCAAAACTGGCAAGAAGCTAAAGTCTTCTGCTAGAGGAAGTGTCCCAGATTGCCAACTGAAGGCATGTTCAGGGGCATCTTTGTTTCTGGCTACAACTCTGAAACTAGTGTGGCGGGTTGTGGCTCATGCTCGCTTGATGTGGCTTTGAAGCTTGTAGATGACCATCATTTCCCCCCCTGTCAGATACAAGGTGAGATGATGGAGAAAACTCAACTGCAAGATTGTTCAATACTCTGGAACAAGTTCTGACATGTGTTTGGAATATCTTCTTGGCTGTTGATGCCCATTGCCAAGAAGCAATCCATCCAAGATGAATCTTTGTTCTTGCAGGACGTTTGTTTTTGAAGCATCTGTGTGAAGAATGGCTAGTTTTATGACAGTGCTTACATGGATGAAGATCAAAACAGTGATCTTTCATATGGCCAACTCGGTCACAGTGTTGGCATTTCACGATCTATTGTTTTTGTTGTTGTTGTTGTTGTTGTGGAAGAGGGGTAGAATCTGGAACAGCTGGAGGTGAACTGTCATGAGGAGCAGGTGAACTGTCATGAATAAATCCAGCACTCTGAAACTGAATGGGCTTGGAGTAGTCTGGAATATGAAAGGACAAGTCCTTGTCATATCCAAGACCAGTTCTGTGCTTGTTGTGGACAAGCTGTTCCCAAGGTCTGATGATGGGCTTGGGAAGTGCAGACTGAGTTTCTGCATCTGCATTTACAACTGCTGCTTTATTTGAATGAACTGTAACATTATTGACTTGCTGCTGATGGGTGGTTGTCTCAATGTTCTGAACAAAAACAGGTTCAGAATGATGTCTATTTTGATGTAGCTCTTCTTGCTGTAGCTGTGATTCAAGCTGCAAAAAATCAATCTTTTCCTGTGCATTTTGTAGACAGACCTGAATATCTGTGAGAGAAACTTTGCTGACTTTTAATGTATCATGAGTAGTAGACGACATTAGAGTTTTGAGGAACTCTAATACTTCACTGATTCTAGCCATTTTTTTTCCTTCAATGTCAGATTTACACCTTACAACTACTACTCAGTGCAGAAAAGTAATACCTACTCACAGTACACAGCAATATCCTTTATACATGTGCAGCAAATGATCAGAGTTCAACCAGCAAGCACCGATTACAATCCATTACATGAAAATAAGAGTTTACTCATGACCAGCATTATGTTCTGACAAAACAACCGACAAAACTTTTCTCCATAAAAGATTACAATCAGCCCACCAAACTCTTTATGCAGCAGTTGAAGCAAGGAATTAATGCACTATAATGAATTTTAAATACAAAGCCACACTGGGGCAGCAGCAACTGCAAACTTGCTTGAATCCTTCAAATACTCCTTCACTTTCTCGGCCAGTGGAAAAGAATAGTCAAGTTCAATAGCGACTGTAACCATTCATGATAACATGTGGAATAGCTACAATTGTGGGATTACAGATTCCCAGAGAAAGAATTGTACATAATCTCATAATCTTATGTGGAACAATGCAGATATATAAACCAGGTCAACGTTGCAATTTCAAGGGTTTCATAGTATAAATTCACCACCTGCTGATATAACTACCGACTAAAGACACTTGACTCACTGCTCAACGCACATACTAGAAAACAAACCCGTCTTGTGGTAATGATATTAAAAGCTCTTGGTCGCTTTGCCTTCAGTATAATATGAGAAATGCTACCAAAAATCATTAAAAAGACTTTGATATCCAGTGTACCACATAAAAATTCAATGCGCCATGGCAGATTCAAACTTCATTGTGGACTCGGGCAGCGATGAGCCGCTGTAGAAAATACAAAGTTGGCCTATGCAGGTCACGAACCAACTCTAGAAAGATTGCTTCAGGCCTGGAACCAACTGTCTTCTCAAATTAAAGCCACGGGACTGAAACGAAGTTTCTGAAAATGAATATGCAAGAACTCCTCGACTTCAATCACCAAAATCATTTAACCAATTCAACTTGGCATCTCTAAAAGAGTCTGCTACAGCAAAGATAATATGGACTTGTGGAAAATACAACTCATTGTTTGATGCATTCGACCTTCCAACAGTAATTTATCAGCCACCAAAGTATGCACTCGGCCTTTATTGATGGAACCCTAAACCCGTGATTTGTCTCAAGATGGATTTTGTTCTCAAGCTGACACCACGAATCTCCAACTTCGGCCTCTCTGATGCGTATTTCTCCTTGGATGGATTCTGGAAAATACGTGGAGCAGAGACACTGGAACCCACGTTATTGGAAGAGAAGTGCGACTTCTTATTTTAGTGATCGATCTCTGTAATAGAAATGATCCGGTCTCCTTTGGGCACTATAATTCGACAGGGAATGTAATGTATCTGCTGCTACAGCCTCCACAGTGCGCAATCTAATCGGTATATGGCTACCAGGCTATCAGGCTACCAGCTATCCGACGATCCAAACCTTTGAGGCAATGTAACGGTTGTCCAGAACCACATGCAGAGGATGAAATGTAACGGTTGACCAACCTTCAAAGCGTTTAAATTTGTGGGTAGACTCCATGCATTTCCGGGAAGAACGCAACACGAACTCTAACATGGAATAACATTTCTCGGTTACCAATCACGAAGAGCAAGTCGTTTGTTCTGCATTAAAATGCGTCTTATGTTGTATTCTTTGGTCTTTCAACGAACGTTTTCTTCAGTTATACGTTACATAACCATTACATTGATCATTAAAACCTCATTCATTGATGATTAGCAGATATTGGAACGAAACGGGCATCGGGCTCGGATCAAGAAATTCCGGCATTAAAGATCTCAACTCTACAGCGTTGGGATTTCGGGCACTCAGAATGCATCGATATAATGTCTCTTCGGGTCAGAGAGACTAAAATATACCCTTGATGTCGTTTGACAGTTAAATAAGTGAGCTGAGATAACTTTAACAAATATATTTGATACTTATAGAATGTCATGCACTGATGAAACAGACGTTTTAGAGAATTTCAAAGATGAAAACGGGCAATTCTTCTGAGAATCGATTGGCAATTGCATCAGAAAACTAATATGCACCATACACAATAAATTAAGAAGTGGGAACAGCTTCTGGAGTATCGACCTCTTTATTTATCAGCGTTTTGCGCTGGAATAAAATAATTAAACAGCAGAAATCCGACCTTTGAGTGGAGGTTGTCTTTGACTTTGCCTCTGCTACCATTAGCATTCAACATATACCGATGGGACAGCATTAACGGGCAGCGTAACGTACCATTCTGGGCGTTCATCAAACGGACATTCATCAAACGGCTCTGCTACCATTCTGGGCAGCGTTCAACACATTTATTTATTGCAGACGGCTGTGATAACAATGCAGGTCCAGAACAGCGAAATGGGTCTCAGTCACTAGCAGTGGAGCGTTAGAGTTTAAACAATGATAGAGTGACAGGTCTGACAACTTTTAATCCGGTGAGGATGAGTAGCGCTGACAGGCTTTGGGCGCCCAGGCTCTAATTCAATGTATGTTCAGAGAGCAAACGTTTATGAACAGCAAACGTTTTATAGACAAACGGGATAGCCAGAGACCAAAAATAGAGACCTGCATATTTCAGAGGTCAGGAATGTCAGGGATGGCAGAGCCAACACGCCAGGACTCTTAACTCTCAACGTTTTTGCACGGCCTTCAACACCAGCGCATGAATTAATCAACCATTCATTCAACGCACCAAAAATTATCATATGCCAGCACAAATATATACAACGAATTCAACACCAGCGCATGAATTAATCAACTAGCAATATCACTACACCGAGAGTTCACGACCCACATAACATTAATGGTCACTGCATAGGTCTGGTGAGAGAAACACAACAAAAGGCCACAAGTAAACAGTGACTCAAATATGAGCAGGGCCAGAATTCGCCCGCTCTGATACCATGTTAAACACACATGGGCAGTAAGAGAAAATATGAAAGATAAAACATGAGAGTACAATTTTATTGACAAATGATATACATTTATAGTACATTGTTGTGACCGTTGAGTTTCACATCCCAAGGTCTCTTGGACTACTTAGTCTATTCAGCTTCCACACGAACCCATTTAGGATTAGGTGTCCAACAGCTCGAACTAGCCGTTGGAGGATTTATCTTTAAATAGGAGGTCATTTGTCAGTCAGTGTCATCCGATCTCTGGATCATGTACTAAGCTCTCAAGCTCTTTTGTATACTTTTTTGAATTAATGCAAAAGCCTTTGGGGTTTCAACGTGATGTAGTGTTCCTCTTCAATCAATAGCTCTCTTAGAATAATCCGAATACAGGTATCTTATTAAGTTTGTTGGATCTAGGGTAACATTTTTAATTTTGATTGAAGTAGCAGGGATCTCTATTTCTTCATAATTTTATTATTGTTCTATTTCTCTACTTGATTTGATGGTTGATCTAGTGTTTGCAAAAGATCTCTCAGGTTCTCATTGAGCGTTTGGGGATAGTTCTTGGTTGGACCAGCCAACTCTCAACACATATTTTCTGAAGAGCCTACTTCATATAAGCCTCGGGATTTATCTAACGATAATTCTTTTTCTGCAGGGTATTTTTGGGCTAGTACCTCTCTAAAATTTCAAAATCTTTTAAATATTTTGTGGAAATTTTGATAGATCTAGCTATTAAGAGCTTTAGATTATCAAATATGGGAGCGGAGTTGGACTCATACTCCTCAGATCTGATAGATCTGTAAATTATTTGTATAGATCTATAAATTATTTGCATAGATCTGTTATTTACTTGTGTAAATCTGAAATTTTGTAACATAATTTTGAATTTTAACACTTGGGTTTTGGAATTTTCTCTATTTTTGTACATATTGGGTATTGGGTTTTTCTCTTCACTTGTGCAGAAATAGATCTGAGAAATCAGCGAAGTAAAACTTCAAATCTGAGCTAGATCTAGAACCTGGAGGGCAAGATCTGGGCTCAAAGATTGTGTGCAAGAATAGATCTGAAAAATCAGCCAAGAAAATCTTCAGATCTGAGCTAGATCTAGACTCTGGAGGGCAAGATCTGGGCTCAAAGATTGTTTGCAGGAATAGATCTGAGAAATCAGCCAAGTAATCTTTAGATCTGAGGTTTTTCAAGCAGATCTGGGGGTTTTGACACAGATCTAGGCCCTGGTGGGCAATATCTTATCCCAAATCTTTTTACAAGGTCATCCATTAAAGATTTTGCAATAAATCTGAAGATCTGAAGCAAAATAATTTTTTCCAGAACAAGGGTTTCAAGTTTTGGGGCTCCTAGGCCCAAATCTGCCTTCTCCTAACCCAACGCTAGTTCTATTGGGCCTAGTGCTAGCTCTCATTTGCCCTAGATTCCCTTGCTCCATTTCTAATTTGAATATTTTATTTTCTGAAGCTAACCATTGATGGGTTTTTGCAGAAAATTTGGTACAAATTTGTGTTTCAGATATTGAAATTTTTTTGGCAACTTGGGCAAGTGATCTTCAAGGCCTAGGGCCTAAGGGTTTGATCTCTAAACTACCATTTTCCTCACTGTTTGCTACAACAGTGATATACCTTTCTAAAATCTAATAGTGGTGAAAAACACATCTAAGTGATTTGAAATTAACTAAAAAATTGCTAAATACATTAATAAGTCATTTATGTTTGATGTGTATCAAGAATTTGGCCTAAATCTACATTTTGGGTGACTGTTATCTCTGAATAATTCTGTTTCTGAAGTCTGAAATATAACAGCGGAAAAATTTCATGTGGGTTAGCTTAAAATCAATTCCTAAGTTGTCTAATACATTAAGAAATTAATTTCTTGAGTTGGGCATTCATCATTAGGCTTATTTCATATTTTAATTGTAATAAGTATATCAGATCTTATATAATTCCAGAAATCACATCACAACAAGCTGAAAATTTTTTATAATTCATGTGAGCAAGTTCAGAAAAATTTCGGTAAATTTTTGGCATAAAGATATCATTGATAGCTTATTGTTTTCATTGTCATATTGTTGCTGTCATAAAGGTTTTTCTTACTGTTGTCCTGAAAATTAATTTCTGAAAATTAAGTACTCTGTCATGGAATTGTGATAAATTGCATATCCTTTGTTTCATAAATTGAGTATTTTTTTAGCATCTGTTGACATTAATATCGAATTGCAAAGTTGTTTTTGTTCTCTTTGAGCTAAATTGTATCAAGAAGATTTGAAATAAGCTAGTATTTTAACTATAGTATCTTCAAGAGTTTATTTTCCAAGTCTTCATCTAAAAAAAGGCGAGCATTTCATTTGGGTAATTGAGGGCTTTTGCGGCATAAGTGTTTTCCCATTCTTGAGTCTAACTTCATTTCATCTTCCGGTGCATTTGCATATAAGTTAATTTTTCACAGATAAAATTTACTTTCAAGCATAAGCTTGGTCGATAGACAGATAGATCTCCATCTGTCTTTTCTTGAGAAGCCTGTTTTAATAGTACTTAAAACGGTGACCTTGCAGTCGTCAGAGCCACAGTTCTCTACAGCGTCGGAAGCATCGGGTATGTTAGAATTTCAGGAGAGGTATCGTTAATCACACCTTAGTGTGCTTCTCTTGATCTTCTCTCTGCCAATTACTGCGAAATCAAGCTCAACACAGAAAGGATTGAAGTATTCACATTTAAATAGGCATTCAACTAAAATTAACCAAGATTCTTGCATCTCACATTAATTTTAGGATCTGCATATCATATAAAATAGTCATTCATCTAAGCAGTAGTTGCTAATCGATTACTTGGTCTTAATTTCCCTAGCAAGATCGTTGACTCCATAAGGCACTGGTATCAATCGTTTATAATCTAATCAAATCCTATAGGTCTTGCTAAATCAAGTACTTGATCGCTTCACTGTGTCTCCCAAACTGGCTGGTTCCCAACTAGTTCTTTTTCATTCCACTTTTCCATAGGGTCTACCACCCTTAGCCTGTTGTAGGAAGACAGCTTAAACGGAGAGATTGGGGATCAAGGTGACAGCACTCGATTTGAGCCGTTGTCGCAGTGCCTAGACATTTTGTGCGACAACAGGTGGCAATTCCGATAATGCAGTAATCACTAGCTCTTTCTCTGGTATAATCTCATCTAAGGCTTGAAGGTCATCTCTAATCTTAGCTATCCTTACAAAGAAGAAGGCCACAGTGTCATCTTTTGTCATTTTTGTGGTCCTTAATTCATTCTTCAAACTTGCTACTTGACCAATGTTCTTGATAGCGAACAATTTTGATAAGGCTTCATACGTCTCTTGAGCATGGTCTATGTTGGAAATGTACAGGACAAGATTGTCCTTTATACTTTCTACCATTAATGTCATAGCCAGTATTTTTGACTCTCTAAACTTCACTTTATCTGCATCACTAGATCCTTCGGTAGGTTTCTTTACTTTTCCTTTGACCAAATCCAAGACTTTGTTCTTTTCAAGAATGAGGTCAATTCTCTTTTTCCATGACCTGTAATTTGATGCTCCTTCTAATTTGTTCTCTCCCTTTATTGTGTTAGACATTGTCCTTGAAGGTAGTAAGGGTCTTTCCTTATAAACTCTCCTTATATGATCCCTTGCTCAATCCTTTTGAGGTTTCTTAGACTCCTTTCAATAGATCATCAAGCTACCTTTTTCCTTCTTCACCTTAACTCTAGTACCATGTTAGAAAATCAGAAAGGCAGAAAGATTTTCTTATATAGATAATTACTTGTCATTTTTTAATTTTTATGTTCTTCTTTATCTTTTAGTTCATCAAGCAATTACCAAAACAATAGCACAAAGACACCAGATTTAGGCAGGTAGCCACAGCAAAACCGCTATCTAGGAGAAAACCCAGTCAACAATTTTTCCTTCAATAGTTTCACGAGATAATCCAAGACTATTGACCTAGACAAAGACTTCCTCCACACCAAGTCAGCCCTCTCTTCCCTCTTGCAAATGATAACCCTTCAACGGTGACTTCAACCTCGGAGCAACAACTTGTAGCAGCAACTTCAACCTAGCAGCAACAACTTGTAGCAGCAACTTCAACCTAGCAGCAACAACTTGTAGTAGCAACTTTGACCCAGCAACTAGCAGCAGCAACAACTTCGACTTAGCAATAAAGACTTCGATCTTCCTAGATACTCCACTCATGTGAGAGATAGATGGCCAAAAACTTCAATTTTGATGTCTTCTTCCTTCCTTCCAAATTTCGTACCCATTTTCGAGCTCTTTTCCAACTTTGCACCTTTTAGCTACCTTAGCTTGTAAGTCAAACTTGTGTGTCTCAAATGAATTGCGTTGGACTGTATATATAGCCTTCTATCAAATTACCCTTTTTGAAGCCGACTTGATCTCCTTGAGGTCGACTTGGTGTGGAGGGTGCAAATAGCATATTTGACTCAATATTAATTCTTTTTACAAGATTCAAAAGCCCAAGAAGGGTCTCTTTAAATGGACAATGACTCTAATGACTTAGAATAAATCCTAGAAGTCCTCAATGGGGACTTTGACCTAAAACAAATGTCCCAAGCATGAAACCTGTGCTTTAATAAGTCATAATAATAATAATAATAATATTTTCTTCATTCTTTTAATAAATACATTTCATTATGACTCAAATACATTTATGAAGGTCGGACCTAGTTACATTTTTCAACACTCCCTCTTAACTAGGGAGGTATTCATACTTACATATACAAGTACATGGAAGATCTCAAAACATATGAACTATGAAGAGTTTAGGCACCGCAATGCCATGGACTAGATTTCTGACCAGGGCAATCTATCCAAGGTCCTCCAACAGTTTAAGCACTCACGGTGCCATAGACTAGATTCCTGACTAAGGCAATCTATCTGAGTGGGACTAAGATGGACTAAAGCTTTCAATCGGTCTAGGTACAATCAGGCTTATTTGCGAACCATCAACCCAAGAATCCAGGTGCATATTCAAGGTCAGAGCTCTATGACCAACGCCACCCTCCCTACTTCGGGATCTAGACATCAACACGTAGTGTCGGTCGGATGTCCTCCTAGGCAATGTATCTCAAACACAAAGCCTCAACACTCCCGATTAATTTGTAGCAAATCCTCCCAGATCAAACAGATCGATAACAAATCTCTCTCTTATAACCAGCACACTATCAAACCTATGAGAGATTTACCTATACAAACACATCCCCAATTAGTAACAAACTTTCAAATGTACATAAGTAAACATAAACCTCTGGGGTCTTTCAAACAACTAGATGTTGCTTCTCAACTTATCACAATAAGACTTTTAAACAAATCTTGACAGAAGATTCCTCAATCATACATCTTCCTTTCCTACTTCACATGTAACATAATATTCTACAAATAGGTCCTACTTTTCCTATCTCAACGGCCTCTCAAAGTGCATTCTCCACTTTTTTCTTTCAAGGTGTCCACCATGACTATGATATGCCCTCCCTCTTAACTACGGAGATTTATTTTATCCAGGCTCCCTCTTAACTTAGGGAGATCAACTTCTTCTTATGAAATTGGAGATCTTTCTTGCCTTCCATCCATCTCATCAAAGTTATCATAACCATCATCATTCATATAACTTTCTTTATCATGCTTATCATATCAACTTTATTTATGAGCATCTTCCCCATCTTGAAAATTATTTATCTACACAACTTAGATAGCAAGTACAACCAAATCTATAGAAGCATGAAGTTAACCATATCAGAATCATATAATAAAGGAAGCATTCGACATTAAACATCAAATACCCAAATTTAGTTAGGTTCACAAACAAGAGACACATACTTTTCAACTTCTTGCTAGTGTTTTTGTCATAAGCACTAGTCTTTATCATCAAGACTTTGAGCATCTCAAACAAGATAACAACCTTCATTATATTTAGGGCTTCAAAATTTCTTCCAGAAATATGACATACTCTACTATAATATATTGCTAACCCTAGAAGCAATTCAAATGAATATAGTTGTTCAATGCATCCAACAACTATAGAAACTAAATGTTAGACTTCCACTAGGATTTAGTGCAAGATCCTAGATTGCATACATGAGCCAGTAAGCTTCAATAATCAAAAACCAATCACAGCTCAATTTTTGAAGAATTTCAACCCCCACTCTGGTTATCAGTTTTCCTTATCACTCTATGCATTTAGTTTTAAATCCAAGCATGATAAAAATTCTAAAATTTAGAAATGACAATATTTTCTGAAAACACAAATTTAGAGATTTCACAACTGCTGAAATTGCAGATATAAAACACAGTAAAATTATGACAACCACACACAGAAAATAACACGGTGATTTTTTGTCAATGTGACCCTGGAAAAACCCCCTACAATTATTGAGGAAAACCAGTTTGAGAGCTCTTCTTTATTTCTGGAAATGCTTTTACAAAGACGCTAAAATACACAGTAAAGATTCCATCAACCACAAATTACAACTTATCTCGATTTTCGTGCTTGAACTCTGCCTCAAAAATCATCCCAGTCAGCGAACTGCCAAAACAGAAATTTTTCCAACAATAAAACAGCATTAAATGTTGTACGACCTACCTCGAAAATTGTGCCTAAAACCTATTGTACAGACCATACAAACTTCAGCAGTATGACTGCCTTGAAATTTGTGCCCAAAACTTGCCTCGAAATCTGTGCCCTTGTTGCTGTCCCTCCTCGATTTCTGTGCCTTTCTCTTGCTGTACGGTTTTGCCTTGGGATGCGTGCCAATAAATGTTGCTACCCAGATTTGTTGAAATGTCTTCTTGCTGCTCTCCTTCACTTCCTCACTGCTCAAAAATTTTCTCCTTGCTCTCTCTTCTCTTTCTCTCAAATGCTCATGAAAGAATGAATTTATCTTTTTCTCTTCTCTTCTCCTTTTACTCTTTAAATGACCTTTTGGGTTACCCTAAGATCTAATGGCTGAGATTCATTTAGATCTAGGGATGAGAATAAATGTGCATTTAATTCTCACTTTCTATTTTTTAACTCACCCACTTAAATAAAGACCCACTTAGCCTTTTATTTCCATAGTCACTTTTTCACTTTCTAATTCTTCATTGACTTTAATAAAGTCACCTTTAAATTAGAATGTAACTTTACCACTTATAAAGTCACTTTTAAATTAAATTGACTTTACCACTTATAAAGTCACTTTAGAAGAAAAGTACGAATAAATTTGGACACTTTTCCCTAAGCCAAAGATCAAAGCCTTAGGGAACCACTTGTCCTCTGGTACACAAATTTTTAACACTCCCTCTTACCGAGGAAAGTGTTCCTCGCCACTCCCATCTTGTCTCTGAAGTAGACATGCTTACCCCGTGGTAAGGCTTTGGTGAAAATGTCTGCTACCTGCTCATTTGTGGAAATATACTCAAGCTTGATAGCTCCCTTTTGGACATAGTCTCTAATGAAGTGATACTTGATCTCAATATGCTTTGACCTGTCATGAAAAACTGGATTCTCTGTGAGTTTTATGCAACTCTGATTATCACAGTAAATTACTGAAGGTCTCAATGCCTAACCAAATAAACCAAACAACATCTTGCGAAGCCATATGGCCTCACAATTAGCCAAACTAGCAACCATATACTCTGCCTCAGCTGAGCTCAATGCAACTGATTGTTGTTTCCGGCTGATCCACAACACAACTGTCGAACCCAACCCAAAACAGCACCCGGAAGTACTCTTCCTATTTGAAGCACAACTTGCCCAATCTGAATCCGTGTACCCTGCCAGTCTCACTCCATCACCTTGTCTATAATCCAGACCAAAATCCACAGTGCCCTGCAAGTAACGAAGAATGTGTTTTGCAGCCACCTAGTGCACTCTCCTAGGCTCACACATGACGTAACTCATAGTGTTAACTGCAAAACATATATATGATCGAGTGTTGACCAAATACATCAATTTACCAATTAGTTGCCTGTATAGAGTAGGATCCACCAACTCGGAATCAGAAGCGTGAAGCTTCTTCCAGTTAGTGATCATAGGTGTAGACATGGGTTCCATGTGAAATCTGCTAAGAATATCCACAATGTACTTCCCTTGTCCCAGGAAGAAATGCCCCTCCTCCTGCCACACCTCCAATCCCAGAAAATAATGCATCAAGCCGATATCCTTCATCTCAAACTCTGAAGCAAGATCTCTCTTGCAGCCCTCAATGAGTCTTTCTGCACCAATGATGATCAAGTCATCAACATACAACACCAGAATGAGAGGCTCCTCACCCACCACAATGAAGTATAGGTTCGGATCAGCCTCAATCTTTGTGAAACCCAACTCTTGCAAGTATGTATCAATCCTCGAGTACCAAGCTCTAGGAGCTTGCCTCAGGCCATAGAGTGTCGTTTTCAATCTACATACATGGTACTACTTCCCATGCACCTCAAAGCCCTGCCGCTGCTCAATATAAACCTCCTCCTGAATGAAGCCATTGAGAAATGCAGTCTTCACATCCATTTGGTGGATCTTCCAACCCATCTCTGCTGCAATCGATATAATGGAGCGAATAGATGTATACCGAGCTACGGGAGCGAAGGTCTACTCATAGTCAACTCCCTTTACCTATGAGAACGCTCTCGCCACAAATCGAGCCTTGAACTTCTCGATGCTGCCATCTGCAGCATGCTTTATCTTGTAGAGCCATCTAGAAGTAACAATTGATTTACCTCCAGGCCTCGGCACTACCTCCCAAACATCGTTCTTCATAATAGAAGAATACTCCTCCATCATGGCCTCTCCAGACCTGCTGGCTAGCTGTCTCCTCATAACTAGAAGGCTCGGAGTCAACAATGCTTGTTACCAATGCCATGTAACTACAAAACCACTCAGGTGGTTTACTCTCTCTAACCTGTCTCTTTGGCCCAGCAACTGATGTGGCCTCGCGCAAAGTATCTTGAAGCCACTTGGGCTTCCACTTCCTTGAGCACACTTCTCCCACCGGAGTGAAAGAATCCTCATCATCATCAGAAGCCTGAACTCCTGAAGGCCTGCTAACTGACCTCATGCCTGAATCTGTGCCTGTAGATGCTGAAGTACTATGCGAACTGTCCATTAGTGAACTACCCTGTGAACTGCTCTGCGGACTACCCTGCATGCTGCCCAAAGAACCACCCACCTGAATCTGAGAGCCACTGCTCGCTGATGGACCTGACATTGTAATCAATGTACCTCCTGATCCCTGACCACTGGACCCTGGTGACTAACTCAGTTGCTCCTAAGGGGCTGGTGACTTTGGATACTCTAACTCTCGTGACCTCCTAAAAGCTCTCACCTCCTCGAACTTCACATCCCACCTGACAATCACTTTCCTCTGCACAGGAATATAAATCCAATAAGCTTTCGAGGTCTCGCTATAACCCACAAAGATGCCCTTGTCTGCAGTGGGCTCTAGCTTGGTCCTGTTCTCCTTGGGGACATAGGAATATGTAAGGCACCAAAGATACGAAAGTGCCCAACATCAGGCTTCTTCCCAGAAAAATCCTCCTCCGAAATCACATTCCCCAAGGCACGATGTGGGCTCCTATTCTGCAAGTACACAGCAGTGTTGCAAGCCTTTGCCCACAAAAATAAAGGTAACCCTTGATCATGAAGCATGGCTTTGGCAGCCCCTACAATGGATCTGTTCTTCCTCTCCGCAACCCCATTCTGTTGGGGGTTGTAAGGAACTGTGAACTCCCTCCTAATGCCTGCCTCAGCACAAAAATCAACAAACTCACCAAGGGTATACTCCCCTCCATTGTCCGACCTGAGGACCTTGATCTTCCTACCTGTCTGGGTCTCCAAAAGAGCTTTGAACTCTTGAAACCGCTTGAAGACCTCGCTCTTGATCTTCAAGAAATAAATCCAGGTCTTCCTCGAGTGGTCATCAATGAATAAAACATAGTACTCATAGCCACTCAAGGGTACATGAGACATCTAACCACTCACATCGGTATGAATCAAGTCAAGGATCTCGGTCACTCTGTTGTCACTGCTGGGAAAAGGGGATCTGGCAAACTTCCCCATAGCACATCCTCTGCATACATCAAGGTGATCAGAACTGAAATCTGGCACACCAGTGGTGATCTCCCGCAATGTACTCAAGGCCCCATGATACATGTGCCCCATCCTGTGGTAACAAATTTCACACAACTCTGAACTGTTAGATCTGATGTTGGTCCTGTCTCGGGTGCTGCTACTCAATGCCATCAGGGGCTAGAAGGGGAACTTGTACACTGGCGCACACCAATCACTCTAGCTGAAGAAGCTGGAGTTCCCCTAGGATATATAAGCACCTGCCCTCTCCTGAACAACACATCATACCCTCTATCCTCAAGTGCTGAGACGGATATCAGGTTCTTCTTCATTCCAAGCAAATATAGAACATCTGACACTTTCAAGGGAGGTTTGGGTCACCCATCAAATGTCAATGTCCACACATCAACTACTCTAACCATGTTGTCACCACCAAGTACTACCTCCATATCAGTATCATCCCCTGAAAGCTCTAAGAAGTACTCTCTGACTCCTGTCATATGGCGGAAGCGCCACTGTCAACATACCAAATGCTAAAAGATGCTCTGCTAGTAGTGGAGAGTGCACACTCCCTCTGAACCTGTATGGCAGTGATCCTGCACTAGTGGCCTCACAAGCTATGAACCCAAACTCCCGATCAAAGCTCTCTGAGAAGCTCTCTATCTCTGCAGAAGCTGCCATGGGTTTGTCTCTCCCTTCCTTGTTCTTCTTCTCCGGAAACACAACAGCATAGTGTCCCAGCTTTTGACAATTCCAACATTTGACTTTGGAATAGTCCTTCTCCTTGTTCTGTTGCTTGCCCTTACCTTTGCCTTTGCCTCCACTGTTGGAAGCTTGCTTCTTTGCTCTGCCCTTCTTGCCTTTTGCTAACAATGCCACATTGTCAGCCTCCTCCACCTGTTTGGCTGCTCCAAGATGGTTCTTTCTGATCTCATTCTGAATGCAATCATCCCACAACCTCTCCCATCTCGGAAGATTACCCCGTGCAATAATGCCATCCACAAAATTCTCCCAAGTCTTGGGAAGACCATTCAAAGCAATCGTCACCAACTCAGTGGGTGCAATGATCTCACCTACGACTACGAATTCATCTTTCACTGAAGTGATCTTTGTGAGGTATGATGTAGCACTGTCAGTCTTAGTCATTTTAATGGCCTTCAGTTTCCCCTTTAAGACCGTTTTTATGTTTTCATTTGAGCTCTGGTAAAGACTAGTCAAAGCTATCCACATCTCATGTGCATAAGTCTTTCCTCCCACATGAGGAATGACATGATCTTTGACTCCTTCCATAATCAATCTTTTTGCCTTAGCATTCTTTTTGTTAAATTCTGCCAACTGTATAGGGTCAGCAGGTACTGCTACTAGATTCTGTGTGGTATTTACCATAATGCCTGACTTCTACTTCCTCAAAGATGCTCTGGATTCTCTCTTTCCATCCATTGTAGTTGTTCGGCCCATCCAACCTGTCTTCAACTCTCAAACCCAAAGACGTGTTTCACTGTCCTACCAAACTAAAATTTTCACATTTGTGGTACACGTTTTTGTTTTGTGTAAAAATCAGCGTGCTGTAATTTTCACTTTGTTGTCCCAAACTGCACTTTTCAACCAACCAAGCTCTGATAAAATGAAAAATTTCAACCCCCACTCCAATTATCAGTTTTCCTTATCACTCCATGCATTTAGTTTTAAATCCAAGCATGATAAAAATTCTAAAATCTGGAAATGACAATATTTTCTGAAAACACAAATTTAGAGATTTCACAACTGTGGAAATTGCAGAAATAAAACACGGTGAAATTATGACAACCACATAGAAAATAACACAGTGATTTTTGGTCAATGTGACCCTGGAAAAACCCCCTTAGAGCTCTTCTTTATTTTTGAAAATGCTTTTACAGAGAAACTGAAATACACAGTGAAGATTCCAGCAACCACAAATTACAACTTATCTCGATTTTCGTGCTTGAACTCCGACTCGAAAATCATACCAATTAGCAAACTGCCAAAACAGAAAATTTTCCAGCAATAAAACAGCATTAAATGTTGTACGGCCTGCCTCGAAAATTGTGCCTAAAACCTGTTGTATGGACTATACGGATTTCAGCAATATAGCTGCCTCGAAATTCGTGCCCTTGTTGATGTCCCTCTTCCTCGATTTTTGTGCCTTTCTCCTGCTGTACAGTTTTGCCTTGGGATGCATGCCAATAAATGTTGCTGCCCAGATTTGTTGAAATGTCTTCTTGCTGCTCTCCTTCACTTCCTCACTACTCAGAAATTTTCTCCTTGCTCTCTCTTCTCTTTCTCTCAAATGCTCATGAAAGAATGAATTTATCTTTTTCTCCTCTTCTCCTTTTACTCTCTAAATGACCTTTTGGGTTACCCTAAGATCTAATGGTTGAGATTCATTTAGATCTAGGGATGAGAATAAATGTGCATTTAATTCTCACTTTCTATTTTTTAACTCACCCACTTAAATAAAGATCCTCTTAGCCTTTTATTTCCACAGTCACTTTTTCACTTTCTAATTCTTCATTGACTTTAATAAAGTCACCTTTAAATTAGAATGTAACTTTACCACTTATAAAGTCACTTTTAAATTAAATTGACTTTACCACTTATAAAGTCACTTTAGGAGAAAAGTACAAATAAATTTGGACACTTTTCCCTAGGCCAAAGATCAAAGCCTTAGGGAACCACTTGTCCTCTAGTACCCAAATTTTAACATTTTCAGATTTCAAAAATCTTTCACAAATCTCATATTATCACACTAGTCATCACATATTAGAGGATTGAGCTTCTACAAAGGTTTAGTTACAAAACCCTAGAATTCACAAAAAACTATCATCCTAGAGAATCAACCTTTGACTAGGACTTAGTTCCAAACCCTAGGACTTATGACCATCAACAATTAGATCAACAAATATATCTAAGATTCCATCATCATGCATAAGTATCTCATAACATGTGTTAGTCAAACCCAATGACACAAAGTTAGACATATAACAAATTTGATCAGACTAGGGTTTTGATAAGACAAACACACATATACCTAGAATTTCATTTCTAGGACAGTATAAGGGTCTTATTTATACACCTACCAAACCCTAATGATCTAGGGTTTCAATACATAACACAACAAACCCTAATTTATCAATACTTCAAAAGTTAGAATTTCAGACATCACCATTCAACCTTAACAAGTTAGGGTTTTCATAATCATACCAAAACCCAAACATGACATTATTAAAAACTTCAAACATTAAGAATAGCATTCTTTTAAACTTTACCAATAACCCTAAGTAGGCTAGGATTTCACACATTATCATCGACATACCCTTAAGTTAGGGTTTTTACAAAGAACCTTTTTAGGGTTCCATATGAACAATCAAAGATACAAGGAGGGTAGACTTATCTAATGATGAATCACCTGATCAAGAATCTTTATGATTCAAGAGAGCTACACACAATAATGTTAGTAATGTAGAATAGTTTATCAAGAATGAATATCATGAAAAGAGTAAAATCTTATCGTCTAAGGCATACCTTTTGATTCTTAACAAACCTTGTAACTCCAATGCTTTGTCTTTGTGAGGCCTTCTTCCATAATCCTTGAGTCTTCGGCTAGTTTTTCCTAAACAAGGAAAATATGAATAGAAATGTGATTAGTATTTTATGCAAACAAACTTAGATAAGTAAGGAAAACTAAAAATGAAAAGGTAATAACATACTTATGTTTGGAAGTTGGTGAGGGCTCCCTCCAAGCTTGAGGGATACTTATAACCTTACAAAAACAATTCAAAAATGTTTTTCCAAAATATGTTATACCTACAAATACTACAAATCAAAAAATGAAATAGCTAAAGCTTAGAGCAAAGGACTTAGTAGTGTAAGTCCCTTATATCTAGTTCTTCAGCTTTATTCGACTTTGGAGATCCTTCTTCAACAACATTAGCTTGGTCCCTATTCCTCTTCTTATTCTTTGGATTGTCAGGATAGACACTTTTATAGTGACCTAGTTTATGACATTGGTAGCATTCTATTTTGGACATGTCTACCTTCCTTCTCGGCCCTTCTGACTTCTTGAAGTTTCCTTTCTTGTGATAAGCGAAGTATGCATTTGAAACTTTCTCTTCTTCATTGTTGGTTACTAAAGAGATTCTCATCTGTTCTTGGCTGCAGGCATTCCATAATTGTTCAAATGATGGAGTTTATATACAGCTATTGAGTCCTAAAGCAAAAGTACTCCAAGTAGGTGGTGCTGATTTTGGGTAGCATCAGATGTGCTCTAGCTCTGAAATTTTGTGGAGGGGCTAGAATACATAACATCTCCAAGACCCAGAAATTCCACCCGGATTATGAGTTATTAAAATAATTAATATTTTTAATGGGGTTCCTAAGTCTAAACTTAGGAAAATAAAAATATTAATGGGTATTAATAAAAATATGGATGAGAAGCTTCTAAGAGACGAGGATCAAGTCTGTTTTAATCTTAGCCGTTGATTAGGGACTTAATCTCGGTCGTTGATTCATCAACAGGAAAAGTTTAAGAGGAGGCTTGAGGGTTAATTGGAGATATACCAAGTTGATCAATCAGTTCGATTTTTCTGGGGCAAAGTTTGCTGAGAAAGTCGAACAGGTGACTTGAGTTGCAACGGAGAGGCAGGCATAATTGGGGTTGGAGGATCTTCTTTGGGACCCCGAATACTCAGCAGAGAGAGGCAGAGGCACACCAGAGGAAGCAACGCGAGCCAAGGGAGGTTTACGCTGGGCCAGGAGGGCCCACGCATTTCTTGACGCAGTGCCAACACAGGGGAAGAGCTGCCCTCCTGCAGAAGTCTGAATTCTAGCCGAGAAGCAGCAGGATCAGCCGAGAACGCTGACATCAGAGCTCCAAAAGGCAGAGGAGGCAGCGCAGAGCTGACGCAGTGTCTCAAAGTGCTCCACGCAGGCCCACGCAGCTACTGCGAAGGGGCAGCGCAGTTGTAGCCGAGGATATATCCAAGGTCAGATACTTCAGGTGTGGGGAACTAGGACATTTCGCCACTCAGTGCCCCCGGAAGAAGAGCAAGAAGAGGCTTTTGACTCGAAGGTTGCTCCAGCGAAAGCTGACAAGGAGGATGATGACAAGGATTGTGCCATGAGTGCTCATGCACCTCTGGGGAAGAGGTGGGGCGACATCGAGTTGTAGTCAGGAGGACTACAAAAGGGGCAAGATTCTTGAGGTGCCCAAACTTTTTGATCACATACGGCTACAGGAGCCCTTAACGATAGTAGCAGAATGACGAGAGTCAGTTGGTGTGAGGGATGATGGAGCAATAGTGGCAGAGCTAGAGTGCCAGAATCTGAAGCAGCAAAGTGGAGGTTGCAACAATGCGGGAAAAACAGAGCAGATTGCAGCAGCGTAGTAGCAGTAGAGGGTCAGCACAGAGCAAATTGCAGCAGCAAAGGGTCAGCACAGAGCAAATTGCAGCAACGCAGTAGCAGCAGAGGTAGCTTCAGCATCATTACGTATCCAGACTGCCCACATGTCAATTTTTGGGTGGCTTTTTCAGTTGCTTACTTCTCAGTAACTGAGTTGCAGTGCAGCAGTTAGCAGTGGCAGTGCTATGGGCAGCATGATGCAACATATTGAGAGGGAGTTGCAGAACAGATGCAGCAGTGGCAGTGACAGTGTCATGGGCAGCAGTACAGCGGATGAAGGGCAGCAAGCCAAGCATGAGTAGCACAGAGGACCGATGTTGTGGATCAAGGTGATGCTTCTATTGGAAGTATTGCTAGAGCACATTTCTCGCTAAGAGGGAGTGTTGATTTTGGGTAGCATCGAATGTGCTCTAGCTCCGAAATTTTGTGGAGGGACTAGAATACATAAGATCTCCAAGACCCAGAATTCGTTTGGAGAAATTCCACTCAGATTTTGAGTTATTAAAATAATTAATATTTTTAATGGGGTTCCTAAGTCTAAACTTAGGAAGAGAATAATATTGATGGGTATCAATAAAAATATGGGTGAGAAGCTTCTAAGAGACGAGGATCAAGTCTGTTTTAATCTTAGTCGTTGATTAGAGACTTAATCTCGGTCGTTGATTCATCAATAGGAAAAGTATAAGAGGAGGCTTGAGGTTCAGTTGGAGATACACCAAGTTGATCAGTCAATTCGATTTTTCTGGGGCGAGGTTTGCTAAGAAAGTCGAACAGGTGATCTGAGTTGCAGCAGAGGGGCAGGGATAGTTGGGGTTGGAAGATCTTCTCCGAGACCCCGAATACTCAGCAGAGAGGCAAAGATACACCAGAGGAGGCAGCGCGAACCAAGGGAGGTTGACGTTGGGCCAGGTGGGCCCACGCATTGCTTGACGCAGTGCCAGCACAAGGGAAGAGTTGCCCTCCTGCAAAAGTCTAAATTCTAGCTGTGGGGCAGCAGATCAGTCGAGAAGGCTGACGTCAAAGCTCCAGGAAGCAGAGGAGGCAGTGCAAAGTTGACGCAGTTGTTAATCAAGGTTGTCATTGATGTCAATATGGCAGTGTTTGTGATGCAAAATTCTTGTGATACGTGATGTTGCCCACTGATGCCCATTAATCATAATACTCATAGTGATGAAAGTTTGATATATGATGATATTATAAGATGGAGGACCCAAGTGGATTGAATATATATATATATACAAACAAAATAGAAGAAATAGACCCAAGGAGAAAAGCCATTAGGGAAGCCATTGGAAGTCAAGAACAGGGCCATCAAAGAAGAGCTATCGGAAGTCAAAGAAAAGCTATCGAAAGCCATTAAAGAATAGCCATTGAAATCCATAAGAAAGCCAAGCCAAGAGTAAGAGTCGAAAGGAAGAAACAGCGGAGGAGCATTGTGGACCCGATGGTTCTGTTACAATACGCCTTTATTGAAATATTGCATCCATTGCATCACGAATCTTGAAGCCTTATTACACTGAAATCCCCGATTGCGATATGAGTTGCAGACCCGATGGTCCCATTATAACACGCCCTAATTAATATCGCATCCGTCGTATCGGAACCTTTGTAAGTTATGAAGGCTTGTCACATTAAAACTCTGATTGTGATATGATATGTGGACCCGAACAGTTTATGGTAACAACCCTAATGTAATATCACATCCACATATCGAAACTTTCATATCACAATTCATAAAGGGATGTTACATTCAAATCCTCCAATTGCGATAGCATTGTGGACCCGCTGCACCATTATAACATGACTTAATGTAATATCGCATCCGCAATATCGTGAGTTTTAAAGGAATGACGTGTAAAACCTCCGATTGCGATAAGGTTGTGGACACGACGATTTATCAAAATGGGTTTAATATAATATCGCATCCGCTCCGTCGGAAGTAGGGGCATCGACAATGTAATATCGGAAGACAGAGCATGTGCACAACTTGTAAAACCTCTGATTTTCATGAAAGTTGTGATTGCGGGATTAAAGGAATGACGTGGCATGTGGGACCTCCAATATGGGTATAGCCTCTCTTATGTGATTTCCGTAAATAACAAAGTTTATGTTATAATTGATGAATATTAACAAAAGGCCCCTCCGATATATTTTCTTAATATGCGACCTCATAAGTCGGCCTCTCCTCCCAATGAACGTGTCTTTTGGTTATTGGTGAGACTCATATAAATACAAGTTAAAACGCTTCACTTCAAGTAGGTGAATCGGGCATCTATCACAGAGAAGAAGTGACAGTTCACAACTCATGAACTTGAAGGAACAGAAAAGAAGGAAGCCGAAGGTCAAGTGGAAAAGAAGGAAGCCGAAGGTCGAGCGGGAACAGAAGGAAGCCAAAGGTCGAGCAGGAAAAGAAATTCTTTTGACTGGGTTAATCTTTGAAAGTCTTGGACATGTAATGAATTAATCCATAGAAGTGCAAACCGCGACAGTCACTCCTCTGAAGCAGTCACTCCTGATGCAGTTACTCCTGAAGCAGTCACTCCTGAAGCAGTTACTCATGAAGCAGTCACTCCTGACGCAGTTACCACGATAGTAAGAACAGAGGCTCGAAACAGAGAATTGTTTTGTGCAAACATTGAGGCTTAGTGCAGTCTATTAAAGATATCTTGTTGAAAAGCTTCAGCAGATCTTGGAGACATTATTGAAGATCATGATGCATTGTTGAAATCATCATGAGGTAACTTTGCAAACTCAGTTTAGGTAACATGAAGAATAGTGGAGACTCCTTCATGTGAAGACACAGTTGTCATTGATAATTTCATGTGGAGACTAAATGCAGGTGTAGGGTGAAGATTACAGTGAAGCTGAAGATTGACAAGGCTCGGTGAAGAAGACCTAGGGAGCCGTGAAGTACAACCAAACATACCTTGACAAAGTAAAGCTATAGGGTTGGAGCCCTTGGGGTTGGTGCCTCAGAATTAACAAGGTTGGTGCCTTGAAGGATAGGGTTGGAGCCCTAGAGGATCGGAGTCCTCAAGAATCCAAGTCGATGCCTAAAGAAGAAGATAGGGTTGGAGCCCTAGAGGATATGAGTCCTCAATAGACCAGGTTGGTGCCTGTACCAGAGATAGGGTTGGAGCCCTAGAGGTTGGTGCCTCAAAGTGACAAGGTTGGAGCCTTGGGAAGTCCAAGTTGGTGCTTGGCAAAACACAGGTTGGACCCTGGGAGATTGAATATTGGTGTCTTCAATTAGGGTTGGAGTCCTACACAAATATTGTACTTGATTTATTAAGATTAATAAAAGTATTCATTCTTATTGTTCATTTTGTGTTCCAATTATAAGTGATCTAACGGGTAAAAGTAACAATTGAAAAGGAATATTGATTCCCCCCCCCTCTCAGTATTTCCAACAGCAGTGTCTCGGAGTGCTCCACGTAGGCCCACGCAGCTACTGCGAAGGGGCAGCACAGTTGTAGCCGGGGATAGTTAGTCTAGTTGTCGGATCAGAGGGATTTTGCCAAGTGAAGTGAGGTAATCTCACTTAGGTTTCTGCCAGTATATTTTATCTCTGTAACTGGGTAGCCGAGAGGGCATACAGAGTTGTATTCAGAACTACTACTTAATAATAGCAAACCCTCAAAGTTGTTGCACCAGTTTTCCTGCATTGATTTTTCTGGGGATGTTTGTCCAAAAATAATGATGTCCCTTGTGTCTTTGTCTCATATCTATTTTAGTTTATGATCTGTATGTCAATGTAGTCTACAGTAGTGTTTTTCATCAATTTGTTGAATGTAAAAACAAGTAGGAGATGATAAACCAGTGATTGCAATAGGATTTCTGTTGTGTAGATTCAGAAATTCTCACAGGTGGCAATCCCAATAATGCAGTAATCACTAGCTCTTTTTCTGGTACAATCTCATCTATGGCTTGAAGGTCATCTCTAATCCTAGCTATCATTACAAAGAAGGAAGCCACAGTGTCATCTTTTGTCATTTTTGTGGTCCTTAATTCATTCTTCAGACTTGCCACTTGACCAATGTTCTTGATAGTGAACAATTTTGATAAGGCTTCATACATTTCTTGAGCATGGTCTATGTTGGAAATGTATGGGACAAGATTGTCCTTTATATTTTCTACCATCAGTGTCATAGCCAATATTTCTAACTCTCTAAACTTCACTTTATCTGCATCACTAGATCCTTCGGTAGGTTTCTTTACTTTTCCTTTGACCAAGTCCAAGGCTTTGTTCTTTTCAAGAATGAGGTCAATTCTCTTTTTCCATGACCTGTAATTTGATGCTACTTCTAATTTGTTCTCTCCCTTTATTGTGTTAGACGTTGTGCTTGAAGGTAGTAAGCTTCTTTCCTTGTAAACTCTCCTTATATGATCCCTTGCTCAATCCTTTTGAGGTTTCTTAGACTCCTTTTAGTAGATCCTCAAACTGCCTTTTTCCTTCTTCACCTTAGTTCTGATACCATGTTAGAAAATCAGAAAGGCAGAAAGATTTTCTTATATAGATAATTACTTGTGATTCTTTTATTTGTATGTTCTTCCTTTATCTTTTAGTTCATCAAGCAATTAACAAAACAATAGCACAAAGACACCAGATGTAAGCGGACAGCTAAGGCAAAACCCCTATCTAGGGGAAAACCTAGTCAGCAATTCTTCCTTCAATAGTTTCACGAGATAATCCAAGACTCTTGACCTAAACAAAGACTTCCTCCACACCAAGTCAGCGCTCTCTTCCCTCTTGCAAATGATAACCCTTCAACAACAACTTCGACCTAGCAGCAACTTCGACCCAACAACAGGTAACAACGACAACTTCGACTTGGCAATAAAGACTTTGATCTTCCTAGATACTCCACTCGTGTGAGAGATAGATGGCCAAAAACTTCAATTTTGATGTCTTCTTCCTTCCTTCCAAATTTCGTACCCTTTTTCCAACTCTTTTCCAACTTCGCACTTTTTAGTTGCCTTGGCTTGTAAGTCGAACTTGTGTGTCTCAAATGAATTGCACTGCACTGTATATATAGCCTTCTAGTGAGGTCGAATTACCCTTCTTGAAGCCGACTTGATCTCCTTGAGGCCGACTTGGTGTGGAGGGGACAAATAGCATATTTGACTCAATATTAATTCTTTTTACATGATTCAAAAGCCCAAGAAGGGTCTCTTTAAATGGACAATGACTCTAATGACTCAGAATAAATCCTAGAAGTCCTCAATGGGGACTTTGACCTAAAACAAGATGACCCAAGCATGAAACCCATGCTTTAATAAGTCATAATAATAATAATAATAATATTTTCTTCATTCTTTTAATAAATACATTTCATTGTGACTCAAATACATTTATGAAGACCAAACCTAGTTACATTTTTCAACGGGATGAAGGCCATTTTTAGGCATGGAGATGTAGCATATGCAGCAAAATGCAGGATTACGAGCCAAAAGACTCCCAGCGATGACAAAACACAATACAGAGCAAACATTCAATGAGTGTTGGACAAGCATGGTCAGGTATTTGGTGATATTCCCTTGAGAGCCACCTAAAAAAGGACTTGAACAAACTATAGAACTAGAAGAAGGGACCATGCCCATAATCACCATACCATATCGACATCTAAAGAAATTCAAAGACGAGATAGAGAAGACCATCCAAGAATTATTAGATATGGTATCAGACCTAGTTCGAGTCCATTCGCCTCATCCGTGGTTTTGGAGAAAAAGAAGGATAGCATGTGGAGGATGTGTATTGATTACCAAACTCTTAACAAGAAAACCATCAAAAATAGGTATCCTATTCCCAGGATCGATGAATTACTAGACAAGCTTCATGGAGCAGAATATTTTTCAAGGATTGACTTACGATCAAGGTATCATCAAATCCGAGTTTGAGATCAAGACGTTGAAAACAACATTCCAACGCCACTACAGACACTTTGAGTTTTTGGTCATGTCATTTGGACTAACCGATGCTCCCACCACTTTCCAAACTTGCATGAACAGCATCTTCAACAAGTAGCTAAGGAAGTTTTATTAGTATTTTTTGACAACCTTCTCATTTACAGCAAGACATGGGATGACCACTTGGAACATTTTGATAAAATCTTGAGCATCATGCAAGAACAGTCACTCTATGCCAAAGCGTCAAAATGCAAATTTGGAATGACAAAAGTCTTCTATTTGGGACATATAATTAGCGCAAAGGGAGTACAAGTTCATCAAGAGAAGATTCAAGCAATACTAGATTGGCCCACACCTAAGAATCTGACAGAGTTGCGAGGATTTTTCAGAATTTGCAGCTATTATTAGTGATTTGTCAAAGGGTTCTCTCAATTAAATGCACCATTAACCAATTTGACAAAGGAAGGACCATTTATGTGGACAGAAGTAGTAGACAAAATGTTCAACAAGCTCAAAGAAATGATGAACTCATGTCCAGTCTTGGCCCTTCCCGATTTCAGTCAACCCTTTGTATTAGAATGTGATGCATCAAGGGAAGGAATAGGGGTTGTTTTAATGCAAAAGGGCCATTGCATTGCATTTGAAAGTTGGATGCTTTAG
Source organism: Pinus tabuliformis (assembly GCA_031772625.1). Lineage (NCBI taxonomy): Eukaryota > Viridiplantae > Streptophyta > Pinopsida > Pinales > Pinaceae > Pinus > Pinus tabuliformis. The sequence goes on along the minus strand of CM062815.1, from coordinate 754,939,799 downwards.
GAAGCAGAGAGACCTTACTCCATATACGACAAAGAGATGCTCGTTATCATGCACGCTCTGGCAAAGTTCAGACAATATTTGATAGGAAATGGGTTCATAGTCAGGACAGACCACAATGGCTTACGTCATTTCTTGGAGTAGAAGGACTTGAACGAACGGCAACAAAAGTGGGTAAGTAAAGTCCAAGCCTATGATTTTGATATTGAGTATGTGAAGGGGAAGAGGAATGTTGTGGCCGATGCACTTTCCATAAAATCGTCAGCATGTTCCCTCATAGAACTCGCAGAAGATTGGAAGGCTCATCTTTTAGCAGAATACACCAAGCACCAGTTTGCATGTGCACTAACCAATAGAATCATTCAAGATGACAAGTACAAAACAGACAATAATATTATTTACTACAAAGACAGGATATACCTAGTTCCTGAATCCGCCCTCAAGGAGAAGATTTTGAAGGTTATGCATGACATTCCATCAGTTGGACATCAAGGGTTCTTCAAAACCTATCGATAGGTTAGGGAATGGTTTTCATGGAAAGGTCTCAAGGAAGATGTGATGAAATACGTCAAGAGGAATGTGTGACATGCCAGTAGAATAAGGACGAGCACACGCATCCTGCAGGGCCTCTCCAACCTCTACCAATTCCAAAACAACACTAAGAGAGCATCTCAATGGACTTCATCACAAGGCTACCCAAAACGCAAGGAAAAGATTGTATCTATATTGTGGTGGATACATTGACGCAATTCACACACTTCTTTGCAATCTTAGCTGACTACTCAGCCAAACAAGTAGCGGAACTCTTCTTCAAAGAAGTCTTCAAACTCCACAGATTGCCTAAAAATATTGTCAACAATCAAGAACGCAGGTTTATGGGAGGATGATCCGGATTTAAACAGGACCGCAATAGATTACAGAGATAACCATAAATACAGAGGTGTGATAATCATAAATACAGAGATGCAGCGGAAATAATACTTCATTTCATTAATGGAAAATACCGAAATATGCTTACAACCAGAAATGGAAATAAACCAGCTAGGGCAATGGTAGCTTATCTCTGAGAAGAGATGTGTCGGCTACATGCCTCTGAACTGTTCTGAACTGTGTTACAATGAGGCTCGAAGGCCTATTTATTGTTGAGAAACAATGGAAAACCCTTCACATCCCAAAACCTAACCCTAGAAGATGAAACGCCAAATTGTGGGCCCCGTTTGGGTAAATTGGTACATCAATTTCCCGGGGTCGTAACTTTGGCATACGATCTCCGTTTGACGCGTGCGATAGCTCGTTAGAAAGATCTATCCGAGTACTACCACTTTGGGAGGCAATGGCCCAGATTCCCAAAAAAACGTCGTTTAGGGCCTCAAAACGGCTCCGGAAGTTCAGGACCTGAAAAACTGCTAAAAATAGTAAATTGTGCTGCAATTTAGGAAACTGAAAAGACTGAAAGAGACAGATGTGGGGGTCCAAATGGGATAGGTGGGTGGCCACCAACATCCACTTGGATCATTCCTCCCCACTTAGGAAGTCCCCATTGCGTTGAGTTCCTCCCTGAGATGAGGAAGCTTCTGCTGAGCTGGGTCTCTGGTGAGCTGGGTCTCTGGTGAGCTGTTCTGCAATCTCTGATGTGTCCAGAAATGGTGGAAAGCATGGTCGACAATGGTCTACATTGAACACTCGGTGCAAGCAAAGGAATGAAGGAATGTTGTGCTTCAAAGCATTGTTGCCCGTAGCCTTGGTAGTGGTGTAAGGACCATGTCGGAGTGGTCTGAGCTTTTGATGGGTTCTGGTAAGGCGTTCTCTCTGCAGATGCAACGAGATTTTGTTGCCCACCTGAAACTTGTGTGGTATCTCTGTGGGTGAGGAGAAGTTGTTCCTGTGTTCTATCATGACTGTATCCCTTTGCTGTTGTTGCTGCATGGAGGAACCCTTTGCAGGGGTCATGGATGTAGCAACGATCTTCCCCTTACTTTGGGAGTGAACCAGACAGATAAATTTCCTGGTCTGGGAGATGAGCTTGCTGCCTTTCTTAGCAGTGATCAAAGATGTGGCAGTAGGTGGGGCTACCTCCGGTATCCTGTATAATGAATTATTTAAAGAAATAATGACAGCACGAGGCCTTGACTCATACACAGCATGTCGCCTCCACAAGTATGGTTGGCCTAATAATACATCACAAACATCCAGAGGTGTAACATCACACAATACCTCGTCTGTGAAGGGCTTGATGCTGTAGGGAAGGCGACACTGCTGGCGAACTTTGAGATCTCGTCCTTCATGAAGCCACCCGATACTGTACGGCTGTGGGTGTGGTGTAGTCGATAGGCCCAACTGCTTCACGACCTCTGCTGAAACGAGGTTCTTTTGGCTGCCACTGTCGACAATGAATTGTAGCGGCGAACCCTTCACCCACATCTGTGAGTGGAAAAGACGCTCCCCTTCCTCTAGATGTTCGGGCTCATCTTTCTGGATCTTGGTGGTGGCAACAGTGGCGCTGGGATCCGCATCAATGATCTGCTTCCCTTTGCCATTCCCCTTGTCGGGTTCTGGCTCAGGGTCGGAACATGCATCTGATTAGGAAGCCTTCAACTCAGCCACCAACGACTGCTTGGTCCGACACTCACTTGTGTTATGAGTGGGACTCTTGTGGAACTCACACCACTTCCCTGTGTCCTTCTTCGGCTTCATGGTGTTGTTCTTTTCTTGCGGCTTTGACGAGTTGTCTTGGGTCACCCCGCCTTGGCTTTGTCCTTTGGGCTTCGGATTTGCAGATCCAAAGTCGCGCTTCTTCTGTTTGAACTTTTGCTCGATTTTGACAGCGTATCAATATGTTGTGCCGAGTGAGGAGATGTTCAAGAACCCCATCTCTTCCTGGATGTATCTATGTAGGCAGCCGCAGTATTTCAGTACCAGATGCAGCTCAGAATCTTTGATACCCAACTATGTGCGAAGGGTATGAAAAATGTCTGTGAACTCCGACACATCTTGGTCTCGTCCCTGACGCAGTGTGGTCCATTTGATGTATTTGTCCTCATAGCTTCTGACAGGGTAGTACTGCTCCTTGATGGCATCCCGGAAGTCATTCCAAGTGGGTGCGGCTGAAAATAGTGAGTCTGTACTTTCATCCTTCTGCTCGCAGTAGGTTTCCCACCAGTCTTTGACGTGGGGGGCTGCTTTGAGAAGACTCAAGAGCGAAAACAATCTTTTCCTGACTTGAAAATTCATGAACAGAAAAATACCCATCTAGCAGATTTAACCATTTATCTACGGCATCTGCATCTATTTGACCCTCGAAGATGGGGATTTCAAAATTAACTTGTACCTTAAATGGCGTGGCGTTTCCAGAGTCGCTGTTGGAAGCCAATGCGTCGCCTCTGGGTAGCCACTGAAGGATCTGCGCAAAGCTATCCATCATCGCGTTCCTTTGCCGCTTGAGCGCTTCTTCGAGCAAGATTTTGATAGCATCTCCTGCCCCCTCGTCTTTCTTCTCATCCGCCATGGGAGGCCGTCGGGATTTGCGAGGCTGGCCTTGCAAAGGTTCAACCAGTTCAAGCCCTAACTCCTTATATCCCGACCTCGTTGGGGACATGCAAAGAAAAACAGAGAAAAAGCAGACCGCTCTGATACCACTGATCCGGATTTAAATAGGAACGCAATAGATTACAGAGATAACCATAAATACAGAGGTGCGATAATCATAAATACAGAGATGCAGCGGAAATACTACTTCATTTCATTAACGGAAAATACCGAAATATGCTTACAACCAGAAATGGAAATAAACCAGCTAGGGCGATGGTAGCTTATCTCTGAGAAGAGATGTGTCGGCTACATGCCTCTGAACTGTTCTGAACTGTGTTACAATGAGGCTCAAAGGCCTATTTATTGTTGAGAAACAATGGAAAACCCTTCACATCCCAAAACCTAACCCTAGAAGATGAAACGCCAAATTGTGGGCCCCATTTGGGTAAATTGGTACATCAATTTCCCGGGGTCGTAACTTTGGCATACGATCTCCGTTTGACGCATACGATAGCTCGTTAGAAAGATCTATCCGAGTACTACCACTTTGGGAGGCAACATTAGATTCCCAAAAAAACGTCGTTTAGGGCCTCAAAACGGCTCCGGAAGTTCAGGACCCGAAAAAACTGCTAAAAATAGTAAATTGTGCTGCAATTTAGGAAACTAAAAACACTGAAAGAGATAGTTGTGGGGGTCCAAATGGGATAGGTGGGTGGCCACCAACATCCACTTGGATCAGAGGATCCTAGCAGGAGCTCTTTAGGCTAGTGGGGACAGAATTCACCCCTGGCACTAGTTATCACCCACAAACAGATGGGCAAACAGAGATCGTAAATAAGTGGATTGAAGGGTACTGGCATAATTATGTGACCAGACAGCAAAAAGCATGGCTCAAATGGTTGTACCTTGGGGAGCATTGTTATAATACCACCAACCATTTATCCATTGGGATGACACCTTTCAAAGCACTATGTGGCTATAATGCACTAGCCTTTATCAAGAAGATTTTTGGAGACAACAAGGCACCTATTCCTAAAACATGGATACATGAGAGCCAGGACATTCTCAGGGTACTCAAAGAAAATATGCAGGTTGCTCAAAATCAGCAGAAAATGTACGCAAATCAACATCGAATAGAACGCAACTTTGAGGTAGGAGACCTAGTTTCTTGAGATTGCAGCCTTATAGGCAGTCTACACTCAAGAAAAGCATCGCAGAAAAACTGAAACCTAAGTTTTATGAGCCTTACAAAGTTCTCTGGAAGATTGCCGAAGTAGCATATGAGTTAGAACTACCGAGGGACAGCAGAATCCATAATGTATTCCATGTGTTGTGCCTCAAGAACGTTGTGGGACAGTACATCACCACCTCTATCAAATTGCCACCATTAGACAAAGTAGGACAACTAAAACCGATTTCGGCAATAGTCATGGCCATGCGAAAAAAGAAGTTAAGAGGAAGAGCAATTCAAAAAAACCTTATCAAATGGAAGAATCTACCGAAGGAGGACGCAACATGGGAAGGAGAATGAGTTTCGCAACACCCGAATCCGCAATTGCTTAAGGGCAAGCAATTTTAGTCGGGGGGGACTATAATGTCCTCTACGAATTGAGGATGAATGAAAGATGTAATAGCCTATCGATCCCTGTGCGCTACAATCCTTAATAGAGGGCAAAACCCCAAAATATCCAATTTTGCACGAGTTTTGGGGTAGTTGGGAAAAGAAACCCAAATTTGAGGTTTGGAGTAAAATTTACTCAATTAATTAAGTAGAAGAGACCCCTCTTGGAAATCTATAAATATAGGAGGATTGAATTCAATTTGGATCATCAAGTGTGGATCAATTCATTTCTTTCTTAAGCATTAGCTCTGAGGGTTTTGAGACCTCTTTCTTCTTGTCAATTTTGGTGGTGAAAGGTTCCACCCTAGTTGACTCCTCTCTATTTGTCCTTTATTCTGCTTTGGAGAGACAATGAAGTGTTGTTTGGTCATGGTTCTTATTCTAGCATAGGAGTGCCATTTGGAGAAGCAGCGAATATTTGTTTGTCCTTGATCCTTTGCGGCACAAAATTACTTTTGGGAAGGCAGTGAAGATTCTTTGTTTTGTCTCTTGTCTTGGCTGCAGGAAAACCACTCCATAGAAATAGCTAAGGGCAAAGGGATCCGTGATTAATTAAAACGAAGGTTCTCTATTCCATTTTTGACTTGGTCGTAAGAAACCCACTCCATAGAAGCAGCAAAGGGCAAAGGGATCCGTGGTTAATTGCAGCGAAGGTTCTCTGTTCTATTTTCTTGTCTTGGCCGCAGGAAAACCACTCCATAAGGGCAGCGAAGGGCAAGGGAATCCAATGATTAAATTATGATTCAACACTGAATTTTGTATGATAAGGTAAATAGGATAAGATTGAAAACTTCCGTGTGGGGCATCTTGTAACAAGAAGTGAGGCCGAACATCCTGGAAGTTTCGGTAGGAACTATTTTGCAGTCTCCAAAGAGTCGGAGTTCCCTAAAGGCAGATAGGAGCCTGCAAAGTCAGGAATTACGAAGTGAGATTGAGGTACAATATCTCGAGCCAAGGAATTGTTATAATATTAACAAGATTCTCTCAAATTCGCATAGTGTAGTCAGGTTTGTTTATTGTTGAAACTATTGAATTTCAGAATAGTCGAATATATATTCAAAGCTGGTCAAGTCAACGTTGTATAGTTGGATTTGTGTAATAATTAAATTGGTAGAACTCAAGAGTAATTGAAATTCGTATTGAACTCATTTATCAGTGGAATTGGGTTATATGACTGCTATTGCATCTTTGACTAATTGAAGTTTAATAATATATTATATTGATGAATGTGATACTAGAAACGTTCTTTGTGCTGGAATGACTGGTTAGTTTGTAAATAAAAGTAAAATTGTTGAATGGTTAAGATACCCCAATCAGAATACAAACTCTAGTTATTTGAGAACCCTAGTCAAAAATTGCCCTAGGCCACTACAATCTCTCATACAACATTTTGCGGTGGAAGGTTTTGGCCTTCTGCCATCGTAATAAGGGAATTTTCAGATTTCTTCAGTAAATCAAATATATCTATGTTGACAGAAACAAATCACTTTTCAGTGCAGCAATGCCAGAGAGTCATGCTATTACTACTATCTGCTACAAGAAATGATTCAGCTATGGTCCCTCACTACCTTACAATAAGATGTTTTGGATTCTATATGCCATGTTTTGCTTTTTTATTGGCCAAAGTTATTCACGTACTGCAATATTTTCAGCTAGTAAACCAAGTTTTGCAAAAACAACTTCATCTAAAAGACTATATTTTGAGTCACAACGACTGTCTAGCAATAACTTTCCAAGTATGCATGCAACAAGAAATCCTACTGATTCCATCAGAAAGGAAAAACAAAGAAACCGATTGCAGTATGCCTGACTTAGATGAATACTAACTATGTACTGGTACAATGTCCCAACTTCAGTGCAATAAATTTATTTATTACCAGTGCTGAAAATTTTCAAAATGGTAAAATACAACATAAATGCAAAAGCAAGTCTTGTCCAATCAATACCTGTATCTGATATTAACAGCAAGTGGCGCGCTGCCTAGTGGAATTGGAAACTTACTCCGCAGCTCAAGACATGGTGAGGGCAAGATATGAAGAGTTGCATACTTAGTCTGCAACCTTGCTTTGAGTGCAAGATAGCCAGATCTATCCATGTTTATACAGGCTCCGAATCCAACATTCAATCCCCAAGGAAGACTTGATTCTCCAGTTTCCTCCTTAGGAAAGTACCATATCTGGAATCGAAGAATAGCCACTCAATTTCTCTTATTACTGTTATCCTCTCCCTACATTGAAAAAATTTCCTCTTGATTGAAGCATGTTTTTACCATTTTTTTCATTGCTTTGCTACCCTATCTCAATCACCCACCCAATCGACACAAGCCTAATGTGCATATAATAAACATGGTTATCGAGCAAACACGCGCAATCACACAATTTATGTACTAGCCCAAAACCATCTAAAACATGTCTTATATGCACATCGAGGTTGCAAAGCTCAGGTTACATATCTCCAGGTTCAATTTTCGTTTTTTAATCATTTGTGTGAATTCAAGATATACATCCTCGAGCTTGGCAACCCTGAGACATATCAGAACCGGGCTAGTGTCCATATTCAATTCACCCAATGCAGCATTGCGCACAACCAAATACAACAACAGCAAAAGGATAATTGAAAATTTGCAGTCACAGTGTATTCGACAACACAATACACAATCACAAGATGGGATACCTGCATGAGTTTCATTCGAACACCAGCACCCTCAATTCCTTGAACCCATCTACTAGTTGGCTTTTCTGGTTCCCGTTCACTGTTTCTTGAATCCCCGTGTAACGGGGGGCGGGTAGAAAACTGCTCTCTCCTTTGTCTGCTCCACAAACTTGGGCTTTCCCGGGCAACAGACCTACAGAAATCCAGTCGAAGAACTGTCTGTGAAGCTCTCAACAACGAAGCCACAGCCCCAGCCAGTGCATCGACCAAACGAAGTCCTAGGACTTTCTCGCTGTCTTGGGCATAAGGTGATATCCATGGCCCATTTCCTGTATCGTTATCTTCGGCTGGTATTTTGTAGTGGGTATGAGCAATAGCACCATTGGGCCTGTGGTTCCTTCCGTTGGGAAATGTGAAGTGCTCATGGCTGCCTGGTTCGGAGGAGTTGGTGGGTCCATGATATGAAGCTGTGTGTTCCGCCATAGATTTGGGCGTTGCAAGGAAACGTTCCGTCTACTCACCAAAACGAGTAGGGGGCATTATTATTATTAGCCGCTTATTATTAGGCGCAGTCTAACCCTATTGTGTGTTCCGCTATGGAATTGGGCTGTTTAATGAATGTTCTGTCTACGGACCAAAACTATATATTTTTTTTTTGTTTTTTTTTAATACACTTTTTTTCTATTTTCTTTTTTCTTTCTTTCTCTTTTTACGAATGCATAGGCATTTACACTTTGCAAATTGAACTATTTAAATTACAAATTCTGAAAAATCTCTCCAATTTATTTTGTGCAAAAATGTCTAGAAAAAGGACCATTTTATTTATTAATTATTAGTTAAATTACATGTTTTTTTATATCTTAACATATGGATTTTTTCTTATACGTATCTATTGGAATTGCATTCAATAGATTGTTGATATGGATCATTTACAAAGTTGTATGACAAAAAGAAGGAAAGAAAATATTTTAACGTCCATGAGGCTAGATAACTTATGGGACAAATTGTTTCTCCATCTCGCTCTTGTATTCAGCCATTTTCCTGTGAAGTCTCACAATAAACGTTCTCAGCTTCTTGACAAACTGCTCGCTGAATAGATTATCCCAAGAGCTAGCTGCCAGAATATTTGCATAACTTACCCTGTTGTCTTTGAAGGCCTCGCATTCTAAAATGAAATTCTTTTATGTTTCCACTTTTTCAGAAGAGCAAAAAATACATACTCTTTCCTCCTGCACTTCTTTTGGCCTTTTCCAGTGCCCTGTTTCACAATGGAGTTTATGAGAATTGGTCGGTAGTTGAGCAATAAGAATTTTGGCTCTCCAATAAATATTGGCCCCTATGCACACTTTTTGTTGATGATTATGAGTGGGATTAAACTCTTCAGGATAGTACTTCTTCTTTCTCCTTCTCCCAAGTACGTTTGTGGAACTTATCCATAACAAAGGCTTGTATCTCTTTATTGTTTGTGGGACACATGCTCAAGCAAATACCCCATTACTAAATCATTTCTTATTATGCCACATCTAAGTCTTCTTTCTTTTGCACAATATGTCATTAAACACAACCTTAGGCCATCTGCCATTTTCCATTTGCTCATTTTTTTTAAATATCTTACGATTCGCACCATAGCAATTGCTTCAATAGGAGCACCCCCTGTTTAACTTAACAAGGAACTGCACTCTTAATCTTGAATTTGTTTGTAGTCAAACGCTTCTGAATTTTCTCAATTTGTTTCCACTACATGTCGGATGTACTGTTGGCACAGTTCACAATGGTAGAGAATCACCGAAATCACTAAAAGCCCAAAAAGAGTTAGAGTGGTTTTCCAGTCCCGTGACTTTGCCTCTCTACACCTATTTTGAAAAGCATAAAATGCTTTCCAACCCCCCAAAGTTCTTTTCTTTCCATAATCATCCCAATTTAGATTTCTGTTGAAATCAATTATGAGGTATTTACAATCCACAACTTCTTCCATAATGTTGCCTTCAAATAAGAACTTATTTCCTTTGTTAAAGAAAACCAATACTTTCGTTTTGCTAATATTGACTTGCATCCCCACTCTTCTGCAAAAATGCTCAAGGAAAAGTAAGTGCTCTTTCAAACCAAGAGTAGATTTAGCAATCAAAATAAGGTCATCTGCGTACAAAAGGAGCCTTATAACACACTTGCCCAAATGTATATCGTCACCCCCTTGCGAATTTAGCCACTCTTCAAGCTTGTCGATATATAAACCAAAAAGGTAGGAGACAATGGGCAACCTTGCTTGACCCCGATATTGCTTCTAAAACTTTCAAAAATGCCTACTGAAGTTCTAATTTTGACTTTCACCTCTTCATACAACATATGCACCATTGTTCTCAAATGCCTGGGAACCCCAATTTCCTTCATTTTGTGCCAAAACTTATCCCTAGGAACTCTAACAAAGGCTTTTCTGAAATCAACAAAGCAACAAAAGGATTCTTCCTTTTTCTCCCAAACTTTTTCAACGATGTGCCTTAAAGTTATGCCATGATCAACTGTGTAATGTTTAGGTCTAGAACTTGTTTTCCCTTTAGCACGTTTATCGCTTTCTTCTACCCACTTGTTGATTTTATTTTCTAACATGCTTCCAACTAACTTTGCAAACGAGGGGTTTATCATTATGGTCTTATAATTGGAAGGATTATTGACGTCACCACTCTTGAAAGGAGGTATTGCCAAACTAGTTGTCCAATTCGCGGGGAACCCTTGTTGTATGATGTTATCGAAAAAAATTGTAACGTGAGGTGTAAGCATTTTTAAGCCCCACTTTAGATACTTAGCTTGGAGTTCAGCTAAGCCTTTTACTTTTCCAGCACCCAACTTCTTGATACCCATCTCTACCTCTTGCATCGTGAAGAGTTTTGTATCAATGTTGCCCAAGGGAGGAGGGTCAACCTTGGGATCCTGCTCATAAAGTTGTCTTGCATAGTCAAACCATTTAGAAGTTGTAATATTGTTTTCAGTTTGCAACTTTCTCAGTTGAAGCTCCTTTTGAAATAATTTGGGGTTATTTAACCCAAGGAAGATTTGTTCTTCTCTCCTCGAAACCATGAAATCAACCTTTTTCTTTCTTAATATCTGCTTGTAAGCTTTGAGCTTTATGTTACCATTGTTTGACTCTTTCCACATTCTCCTTGCCTTTTTGCATTCCTCATCAAACCAAACATTAATTGGGAAGCAATTTGTTTCAGACTTCTTAATGTTTGCTCTTTTGCACTCTGCAAGTGCACTTCAAATTAAATGTGTTAATTCGTGACTATGAAGGTCATGAAATGCAATTTTCTCCTTCTCGAAGAGCCTCTCTAGCGTTATTTTGAAGGTATTACAATTTTATAGAGTCAAAAGAATTCTACCCTTTGGGAGATTCTGTTGAACACATTGAGTTTTTTACCCTAACTGCTTCTTTCTGATCCAAGAGAAACTTAAATAAATTGGCTTGTGATCTAATTTTAAGTCCCAAAATTAATCTCCAACCAAACTTCCTCCATTTTCTCACACAAACTGTGCAAGGAAATTACATAATCTACTACACTTGCTCCATTATAAGTATTACAAGTGAAATTACTGGACTTTTTCCATCTATTCAAACCATTACAAATGACTAAATCGAAAGCCCCACATAGAGTTAACAATTGTTCACCAAAGAGATTGCAACCCTTGTCCTCTAAAATTCATTCACATTGATGATTACTCTCTTCTAGAAGCCAAATAGGGTCATAGTCTTCTTTACAACAAAGAATGTTAGCTTGCTCACTTGCAGTCCTAGCATTGAAATCACACACTATAAGGACTTCACCTAGTTGAGAATATGTTGCAATATCTGCTTTTAAGGGTGCAAAGGGATCTTTGTGGTCAAGCCCTCTACTTCTATAGATTTTTTAAATTTGTGTCGCAAAATAGCATGTTGCAATTCTGATGTGATTTCCATTTTCTTATATTTTAAACCAAAAGAATTGTTTATTTGAGTCTTCTTTTTTCTAGCCAAATAAAACGACCTTCTTTTTTCTAGCCAAATACTTCGTGTGTCCTTTTCCATTCCTGGTTGCCTTGTTCCACACTGCCATCTTCTAGTACCCTTCAAACAAAAGTGTCTTGCACCCTTCATGCTCATGTGTTTCTCTGAGGCAAATTATGTCTCTATCTTCCGCAATAGGCCTGAACCCAACTCCTCGTCTCCATGGACAACCTCTACAGTTTCAACATGCTAATCTTAAGGAAACCTAGGTGTGACTTGATTGCTATCTGTTTTGACATGCAAGACTCACAGTTGAGTTTTTGTCCCTGCTTGCCCATACTGACCTTACTTCCCGATTTCCTGCTAAAGAGTTCATTGCCTCTTCTTTATTATCATCTTGCTGCCCTCTTTTGGAAGGAGGTCCAAATCGTTTTATCACAACTTTACCTTTATAAATCCATGTTCTCTTTCCATCGTCTCTTGTTGCCCGAACCTTTGACATTTCCCCACTCCTTTCCTCTTGTTGTCCTACAGTTAATTCTTCTTCTAAAAAAAAGCAAGAACCCCCCAAGGGTTGCTTCTTGCTTAGAGTGATATATTTATCACACAAGCTAGGCATGATGACTTTTATGAGCCTAGCTCTCTCATCGTTAAACTCACTTACCCTCCATGCTTGGCATATTTTTCCTTGCCATAGCAGCTTGTCTTTCAAGAAGTCCCTTGCAAGGTTAAGAGTACATTCATTTTTCCCATAGCCTTTCACCCCTTTGATAATTATGTTTGTTGTTGTATCTTGCCTTTCCTTGCTTTCTCTATCTTGCATGTTGCCAACTCGAATGTTTGTTTCTCCTCCCCTATTAGCATAATTGCTAATAACTTGCACCCAAGTTTTGGAAACTTTTGTGGGACCTCCTTTCATTTATTCTCTTGCTATCTCTTCATGGTTGTCTATTTGGGCAACCACTTTCCCTTTATCCTAGGATGGTTTCGCATTCACTACCTCTATGCTCTCAACTACAACTTTCTTCATGTTTTGCACATCCGCCTTCATGCGTTGCCATTATGTCTTCCCTATCAGGAGATCTTCCTGTAGCAATGCCACTTGCTCCTTCAAAACTTTTTTACTTTCTGTTAAATCCTTGTTTTCAGCTGTTGTTACATGAATTGTATGATTTATTCCCTACTCTTTAGCTTCTAAAAAATCCAACCTCTTTTTTTCACTTAACAATTATTTCACATAAAAATCAAATGACCAGGTGAGAGGTGTGGATGTGGGACTATAGAGGGCAAAATCATTAATGAATTGTCCTCTGGACCTGTTGTTGCCACATGCTTGCAAAGGGGACTTGTTTGAATATTTCTTATTGCGAACAATATGAGTACTTTCCCTTTGAGACCCTTTTTTCCTTCTCTGCTCCCACTTTAGACAAGTTATTCTTCATTTGGCATTGACCTAAACCCACTTCCCAACTTTGGTTGATGAGGAAATTTTCACTTATCCTAGATCATTTGTTTCAAGAGGTTCTGAAATTTCTTGTCTTGTTGTCATGTTTGAATGCATTTCTCATACAATGTACTTATCAAATGTCTCCGAAAAATGTTGGGCTTTATTCCCTCCCAATGGGTCCTCTAAGTTTGTCTTCCACTATCCTTTTCGACCACGGATATTTGTTGTCTGCTCAAAAAGTCCAGCTGCTACTGCCCAACGGATTTTTGTTTTACTTATGACTGCTCCAATATTTTGGAGCTATTTTGGATTGCATCCACGAAGAATAACCTAACTCTAATTTAATCAACCTAATAATATTACAAACTGGTGGTCTATCTGCTTCGGAAAGTGACTTCAGAATTTCTGTGGACTACTCAAAAATTGTCCACGAGACCACAAAGATTAATTGCACAGTTTCAAAATTCAACCAGAACATAGTCAACAGAATTACCAAAGGCCTGCCTCAGAAAGTTTCAACCTACTTCAACGTACATATCTTATATACCTCAATCACTCGCACCACTTCAGAGTAATGAAATAGCAAAAGCAATGAGAGGGTAGGTAGAAAGTCAGAGACAAGAATGACAGATTTGAAGGAGACGAGTTGCAGAGATAGCCATAGTCATGAAAGGACCTTTGGTGCCAAGGAAGACTGTTCGCTTTTCCGAGTTCCCCTTTTTTGTCCATCCAACATAGTTGGAGAGTTAGGGATTCAAAACCTACAAAGTGGAATGAGTACGAATTAAGTAGAATAATGATCACATTTGTTATGGAAGTTACCCTTTTGCAACTAAGTGATAGTTTAAATGATCTAAATTGTGAAGGTACATCATAGTGGGTTTTGATTTATGTGTAGTGGATTCAATTCGAGTTTAAAATGAGATAGATATAGTAGGTAGAGCACGTATATTTAATTATGTCAAAAGGATTGTGTCTTTTTAGGAAATCAAAAAGGAGTGCTTATTTCGAAATAAGCTTCTAAAATTTTAATTCAATTATCAACAATTATTAAAAAGATGATAGGGATTTAACCTCCACAAAAAATGTTAGAATATTCTTAGTAGTATTCATAAATTAAAAGTTAGATTTATTTTCAAAGTAGTTATGATCTTTTAATTAAATCGATTAATTGAACAACAACAACAAAAACTCATATGGACATAAGGTATGGTTTTTTGCGCATGTGGTATTAATAAGTCGTGTTATTAAGCCATTGTAACAAAGTCTATTTATAAGTTAAGAATATTCATGGTAATGTGTGGTTGGATTTCCGTGGTTATGAATTTAGATCAACCATATAAATTAAATGGCTAGTGTACATTGATAAGCATCAATTCATGATAAGCATCAAAACGCTTATTTCATGATACATCTCACGTTCTTAAAATAAAATAAAATAATCATAAAAATCAACTAAATTATAACTTTATTGATAGTGCAACCATATAAACTAAATGGTTGGTAAACAATTACCTCATTATACATATTACATTACCAAAATTTAAATAAATAAATAAAATCATAGAATTTAATTTAATTATAACTTTGTTTTAAAATATTATTGTTATTTTGCCCACAAGGTATAAAAGAGACAATGATGGGCTATACTGTTAAGTCACTTTGTGATGTGAAGGTCACCAGTTCGAAACTTCATGGACAAAAATCCAATGATGCCCCTGGGTCACGGTTTCTCAAGCCATTGGTCAAGCCTGATGTAATCTCTGATGAATTCAGACCACTTGACAAACAAAAAATAATGTTATTGTTATTTCCTCATGGAGGGTGCTTGAACTCGATGCCCGTTGATGCCATGACGATGACACATGGAGCAGGTTTCCACTTGACCCATCATTCATATTCTCCTATAGGTTGGCACATTTTGATTAATTCTCGAGTGATGCTTGCATTAACTTGTCCATGGTCATCGTACATCATCCCTCACTCGGCTCCCTAGTTCATCATGTCGCCTAATTATTGTGTGAAGAGGCTTACCTCAATTATGGTTAGAGGTCGTGTCATGGATCATTGGCATCCTTCTTCAATCTTGTCTCTGAACCTAGTGGGTAGTTATGTAAATTTGTTATCGATGTGAGCAATGCCTCGTGTCTTTATCCTGCCTGATAATGGCCATTATGCCTACAATTTTGATAGCCTCCATGCATTCTTTGGTTGGCCCATATCTCAATCTATAGTGGATTTCTCAAAACGAGAGGGTCAGTGTAACCACCCTCCTCTCCATTGGTAGTCCACAAACTGTCGTTTTTGCATGGTGGTTTTGGGGTCTCAGTTGGACCCCAAGTTTCTCATTGATGTTTCAGCTCTCACTCAGAGTATTATGTTTCCTCTCGATCAGCGGGATGGTTTGATCAAGCTTCAGTCTAATAGTACTTTTCTTGCTAGGCTTTAATGGTTCCTTACTCACAATTCAAGACTCGACTCCATATCGTTGGTTTGAGCATCACAATGAACAAAGGTCATTCATCAAAGCCTCCTACCATTCATCGTTGTCTCCCATGGGTTGTCATGGGCTCTAGTTCATGGGTTTCTGTTATTCAAAGTTCTTTTGTGGCACTCCTTTGTGTTGCTCAACTCTTGTGGCTCTTCAATGGACCCTTCATTGGCTCAATCCTCCCAATTTGGATCTTGCCTACTCCCCACCAGCTATGAGCATCATGGTGGTCGAAGCCCATTTATCAATGCCTCCTATAATTCTTTGTCGATTCCTTTTGGCTATTAAGGGCTCTGGTTCGTGGGCTATGTTGTGATTTGTAGCTTGGGAGTTACTTCAAGCCTTATGGTTCAACATTTTGGAGGAATTGGCACCACAAATCGACTTGTGGGCTAAGAACCCAAGCATGTGGGCTTTGCACCCAAGATTACGAGTGTGAAACCACAAGGAGTTTTAGACACTTAGCACTTGGAGATTGTAGGGCATCCTTAAAGGAGCAAGGAGCCACTTGTAGCACCGAGATAGGCCATGTGGATCATGAGATAATTTTTTTTATGTGTTTCAAGTGGGCTTGTGGCACAAAGAACAAGTCAGCTAGGCTTAGAATGTGCCCTCAAGGACAGTTTGTTGAAGCCCAAGGAAGACATATAAATAGAAGGTGACATTGAGGCTAGAAGAGCACATCCAAAGAGAAACAATTCATGTGATACACATCTGAAGTGGTCGCAGATCTAAGGAGACCCTAGCGAAGGGGAAAAGTACTTGGATTAGTGACTTTTTCACTACTATTTGAGGGCTGAGTAGATCAAGAGTGCAAGTAGAGGCTACAAATATAGATCTAGGTGGTTTTCGGTGTGGTTTTGTGGCATATTTATCTCTGGTTTGGGACCGCAGGGAATATGTTGTTTTACAGGGAGGTTGAGCCTTCTTTGGGCAGCTTCTAAAGGGTCGAGAGCCTTGTTTTGGAAGGCTAAAGGTACAGAAGTATTGTGGAGGCAAGGTCACAACTATTGGAGTACTATTGGAGCATAAGGAGAGGGCTATCAGGGACTGTTAAAAGTCGCAACTAGGAATCAACATCTATAGTAGCATACACCATCCCATAAGTAAGGAAAATGTATGTTGTTTGATGTGTATAAGTTGTCTTATTGCTAATGGATAGAAGGTCCAGGTTGGACAGATTGTTGTTGGGCATCTTAAGGTTTTTGGAGGGAAACAAGTAGGTTCTTAAAGTAGCCTTAGATTAGTTAGCAAGAAGGACATTAATAGTTGTAAGGAGGGTAAGTTTGGAGAGCTCAAGTGTTGACACCTTGAAAGACTAAGGACAACTAAGTGAGTAGTTGGATCACCCCAAGTTCATTGTTGTAGAAGGACATCTTGCAATGATAGGTGGCAGCCCTTTGGGCCAAAGTTTGTCTTCATTGGAGCAGCGTGGGAAGGCAATAAAGGGAAGAAGTCCTAAAGGATTTGAGGAGTGGGAGTGGGCAGTATAGAGTTGTTCACAAACGAAGTTGTGAATAAATCAACAAAAGACCCTATGTGTTGATGCATTTATGGACAAATCATTGGCTAGAGGTGTAGAAATTATGATGTAGATCTGCAACTGCCCATGAAATTTTAATCAAGATCACAAGACACAAGCCTACTCAACTGCTCTATGAAAAGTAAATCACAATCTAGAACAAAAATTTTAGACATACAATAAGAAATCATACACTTGCAATAACTATTTCTCCCGAGGAAAGAAAACTATTAAAAACCCCAATTCCTACTTGCATTAAATCATAATAATAGAGATGTATTACAAATGCTTTGCTCAATTGAGCACAACTTGCAAGTGTATAACCTATCTCTATGCTCACTAAAAGGCTCTGACTCAAGCTTAGTCAAAATTTGCCTCTGCTTGAGCTCTTATTTCCTTGCGTTGTTCCTTGAGGAATTAGGCCCCAATTATTTAGGAAATTCCTCAAATTGATTGTGCAATTCCTTTAGGTTGGTCCTCTAACTGCATGCAACGCCTATACACTAAAGACTAGTCTACAACTGATGATACATTGCCTTGGAATCTCTGTCAAGCCCAGGGAACTTGAATTCTCTGCATGCACTAGCTATTTTGGGTTTATTGATCAATTAACTAGATGATCACCGAGTTTCATTGAAGTCCCACTGCTTAACTGACCTTCCACTAGTTCCTCGAAAAGTTGGAACTAGTTTAATTGAAATCACCCTAAGATAACTGACCTTGATTGCTACAAATTAGCAATCACACATGCAAAACTGAACTCTAGCTCCTCCAACTCAAATTTACTGAGTAAATTGGGTGACACACGCCATGTCACATAAGCTAACATCATTTAAGTTGTCTATTGATGTGGAAATTTGAATTTTCTCAATTTAATAAAGGCAAAATCAAATTGAGAATTTTCTCTGCATTTTTCAACACTCCCTCTCACTAAGAAAGGGATTATCTACCACCCCTATGCTGCACCTGTGGAACTCAAACTTCCCTCTTGACGAGTCCTTTGCCAAAATGTCAACATCTTGTTCCTCTGTCGGAATGTACCGCAACCGTCAATGGTGATACTAGATATCTATATGCTTGGATCTATCGTGAAAAACAAGATTCTGAGAGTGTTTGATGCAACTCTGATTATCATAGTAGATCATAGTTGGATCCATCATCTGATCAAACAATCCAACAAGTATATTTTTCATCCAAATCGCCTCACGTGTTGCTTGACTTGCAACCATGTATTCTGCTTCTGTCGAGCTGAGCACCACATATCTTTGCTTCATGTTGTACCATGAAATAGTTGCGAACCCAACGCTGAAAATTCCACGTGATGTACTCTTTCGACCTGATGGACTCCCTGCCTAATCTGCATCTATGAATCCACACAACATCACTCCCTTTGCCTGTTTGTACCATAGTCTAAACTGGGCAGTGCCTCTGAGGTATCGTAGAACATGCTTAGCTGCCCTCCAAAATTAATTGTTTGGCCTAACCATATATCTGGTCGTGTTTTCACAAGGTATGTCAGTGCACCCACTAGATGCCGATAAATGGTAGCATCCACTTCCTCACCTGAAGTGGCATATTTCTTCATTCATTTGGTCACTACAGGTGTCTCCATGGGTTTGCAACTCTCCATGCAGAACCCATGTAGTATCTCATTTGCATACTTTCCTTGAGATACAAACAACTCCCTGTCACCTTACTATACTTCCAATCTGAGGAAGTAGTGTATGAGACCCATGTCCTTCATTTCAAATTCTTTGGAAAGGTCCTCCTTGCAAGATCTGATCAGTTATTCATCACTAGTTAAAATTAAGTCATCAACATATAAGACAATAATCAATAATTTACCTTCTACCAAAATATTATAGAGGTTTGCATCCGCTTCACTTTTGGTGAAGCCCAAACCGGTGAGATAGCTATTGATATTGGTGTACCATGCTGATGCAGGAGGTTGACGAAATGAGGTGGTAGTCTTAAAATAGGCTAATGGTTAACTTTATAACCAATCAACTACGTGCAAACAAATGTTCTTTACGTGGAATTTCCCCTAAGGGTCCTGCTTTGCTCTACTATCAACGTCAATCCCACTTTAACTCTTCCTTTGACCGAGCGCTTCAATCTGCACTATCGGTTTCTCTCCTTCAGATCCAATGGTTATTGCGTCGTATCACGCGCTAACTGGTTGAACGATCACCACCGTCGATTGACCTCGCTTGATCTAACGGTCGTCGCGCAATCTCGCGCGGACTCTAGCACGGTCGTTATCATTTCAGAAGCATGCAAGAAAAGTAGTTTTGACGTGCTATGTGTCGACCTCTAAGGCTAATCGCACAGACTTGTAACAATACCACTTACCACTTCTTGAGCGCGCGATATATTATTTCCCGCTTATCAAATACTAACCACGTGTTTAAATTAAACCTTTTAATAAGGTGCTTAAGGAAAGTTTAACACTTAACCACAATATTAACCTTTAACACTTAATCAACTGTGATTTATGAATAAAATGTTTCAACAAAGGAAAATACCCGATTATAGTCCAGAACGCCGATACATAGATATGAATGAACTTCTACACCAGGATTAACACGCAACACCACACTTCAATCAATTACTCAATAGGCTCGATTACAACAGTTTGTATGACCTCTGTTCAATCTCAAACCCTATCTCTGTCACTCAAACTCTCGCTTACACACTCTATCTCTCAATCATCTAATCTCTCTATCATTACATTCTTTTCTCTTTTATGAATAAAATCCTATCCTAAATGCATTAACAACTCGATCCCTATTTTAATCAATCTAACAATTAAATCTCTATTCTCAAGCTCTATTACACAGCTATACTAACAACTTATCTCTTAGTCTAAAAATAACACAATATTCTAATTATTACAATAATGAAGTAAAGATAATCTTCGAGAGGTCCAACCCTCTCTATTAAAACTGACTTTGACTACTCAGGTCAATGAAATTCATCTATTGTTAGCCACAACATGTGAACATATGGATGCTCCTACATCACATGCAGTAGGTGCATGCTTAAGACCGTACAATGCTTGCTTGAGTCAGCACACATGAGACTCTCGATCAAAAGTCTCGAAGCCTTTTGGTTGCTCAATGTACACCTCCTCCTCAATAACTCCATAGAGAAATGTTGTTTTTACATCCATCTGCTGGATCTTCCACCCCATTTGTGCAACCATAGCAAGAATTGATCTAATCGATGAGTACCTTGATACTGGAGCAAAGGTCTCCTCATAGTCAATTCCTTTAACTTGAGAGTATTCTTTGGCCAAAAATATGGCCTTGTACTTCTCTATGCTTTCATTTGATGCCTGCTTTACCTTGAAGATCCATCACAAACCCACAACTAATTTATCTATTAGTCTTGGGACCACTTCCCAAACAATGTTCTTTTGCAATGCATTTGCATTCCTTCACCATTGCATCAACCCATACATGTTGCTCTATTGCTTCCTCGAAAGAGGATGGCTTAGTCTCTACAATATTAGTCATTAGAGCCAATGGTTCTGCTTGAGCGATTGTCTCCACTTTCCGCTCCTCAATTTGTGGCTGCTCCACAACTTCTTGAGGTTCCTCCTTTGGAGCTACAAGCTCCTCTTCTGGTAGGATCTGAAGCTCCCTCTCTAGAGAGCACCGCATCACTTTCTCCTCATAAAATTTTACATCCCTTCGCACAACTATCATTCCGAGGGATGGCAAGTACACACGATAGTTGTGGGGAGATTATGTGTAACCCATAAATACCCCCAATTATGCTAATGACTCTAGCTTCTTCCTTGATTCTTTGGAGACATGGCAGTAAATAGAGGCTCCAAAAATCCTGAAGTGTGACACATATAACTTTCTCCCCGAGAATGCCTCCTTTGGTGTAACCATGCCCAGAATCCGATGAGGACTCTAGTTTTGAAAATATACTTTTGCATCGCATGCCTCGACCCACAAGTGTAGAGGTAGACCTTGGTCATGCAACATCGCCCTCGTTGCTCCCACAATGTTATGGTTCTTTCTCTCAGAAACCCCATCTTGTTGTGGGTTGTGTGGTGTTGTAAACTCTCGTCGAATGCCTTCTCCTACACACACAAAAAATTAAATTCATTCAACACGTACTCACCTCCATTATCGCTCATGAGAGCCTTCACCTTCTTATCATTTTCTTTCTCAACTAGTGCCTTAAATTCTACGAAATTGGAGAATGTCCCATCTTTATTCCACGTGAAGAAGATCCAACATTTTCGTGAGAAGTCTTAAATAAAAATGACAAAATATTTGTACCTGGTAGTGGAGGCTATTGAGAAAGGTCCACAGACATCAGAGTGGATCCTTTCAAGGACTACATGTGCTTTGTTGCCGCAGTCATGGAAAGTGGATTTTGTGTACTTCCCCAAAGTACACCCTTTGCATACATCATGCTGCTAAAGTGCGGAATGTGGTAGACCCTGTTACAGTGGGAGACATATGAGATCAATTCTTATGGTAAAAGGAGATGACGAATAGTGGAAAGGTAGAGATCGAGAAATTCAATGGACAAAGTTTTAAGTTGTGGAAGCTCAAGATGGAGGATCTGTTGGTGGATAGAGATCAGTGGATCATTGTAGATCCAGGTATGCCATCAACAGGAATGTCCACAGAAGACTAGGTGAAGTTAGATCGGAAGGAAAAAAGCACAATATGATTGTGTCTCATAGATTCAATATTGTTGAATGTATCGAGGGAAGCTACGACAAAGGCTTTGTGGGACAAGTTAGGGACTTTGTATCAATCTAAGTCTCCGGTGAACAAGTTGTTCATATATAAAAAGTTGCACAACCTGAGAATGAATGATGGAGACTAGGTGACAAAGCATTTGAACATCTTTAATATTGTGGTAAGCTAGTTGTTATATGTTGATATTAAAATTTCAGACAAATATAAGTGCATCAGTCTATTATGTTCTCTACTAGATTTGTGGGATAATTTAGTTGCTGCTATAAGTAGTAATACAACTACCTTGGTGTTTGATGAAATAGTCTCATCCTTATTTGTGGAGGAGATGAGACGAAAAAATATGGAGAGCCAAAATGGAGATGCCTTATCTGTGATATGATTGTCACATAATAGAAACAAAAATAAGTCCTCAAGTGGGAGATCTAAATCTAGAGGGAGATCTAAATCTCTAGGAAAATCTGTGAAGGTATGCTGGAAATGAGGAAAGGAAGGGCACTACAAAAAGGACTATAGATCTAAAGTTTATGAAAAAGGAAAGGGATCTGATGATGCTCCTTTTGCAGAGGTGAAAACCACCTTAAATGAAGGTGGGGATGTGTACTCGGATTATTCTTAAAGTATACATGTAGATCGTGAGGCATGGTTGATTGACTCATGTGCATCCTTTCACTTTACTCCCCACAGGGAGTGGTTTTGTGAGTACGAGAAATATGATGGTGGTGATGTCTTACTATGTGATGACAGGAAGGCAAAAATCATGGGATGCAGAAAAGTTAAGTTGAAGTTGCAAGGTGGAAGGATTATAACACTTCATGATGTTCTGCATATTCCTGCATTGGCCAAAAATATGATTTATATAAGCAAGATGGATGATGCAGGTGTAAAAATAACATTCGAGAAAGATACCTGCAAGATGGTTTAGGGAGCAATGGTATTGATGTGGGATATCAAATTGGAACTCTATACAAGCTTATGGGTAGCATTGTTATTGATGGGTGCAACAGTTTTGTGGTTCTTGAAAGTGGAGTTGAAAATCCAGTGGTCTCTGGAGAAAAGACCATGCTATGGCATCAAAGACTTGGATACATTAGAGAGAAGGGCCATCAAACACTGCATGGTAATGGTATGGCAGAAGGTATGTCTAATTGATCTCTGGATTTCAATTTTTGTGAATATTATGTATCTGGGAAGCAGAATCAGGTGAGTTTCCCCTCTAGTGCTAAGAGGAAGAAAGGGATATTAGAACTATGTCTGTTCGATCACTGGGGAAGTATGTGTACTATGTATCATTTATATATGACTTCTTGAGGAATACGTGCATATATTTCCTCAAGAATAAATCTGAAGTCTTTGAAAGGTTTAAAGAATTTAAGGCTCTAGTGGAAAATCAGACAAAGAAAAAGATTAGTTGAGGACATATAATGGTGGAGAGTTTTACAAGAAGGAATTTGAAGATTTATGTAAGAAGCATGGTATACCACGATAGAAGACTACTCCATACACCCCTCAACAAAATGGAGTTGCAAAAATAATGAATATGACATTGATGGAAAAGGCAAGAAGCATGCTTAGTGGTGTTGGGTTAGGACAATAATTCTAGGCAAAGGCAGTGGATACTGCATGTTACCTGGTTAACTGATCACCGTCATCAACATTGGAGGATAAGACTCCATATGAGGTATGGGCTAGTAATAAATCTTCTCTTTCACATCTAATGGTATTTGGTTGTGATGCATATTTACATGTTCCAAAGGAGAAAAGAACCACGTTGGATAATAAATCTGAAAGGTGTGTCTTTATTGGGTATAAGGATGGTTTAAAAGGTTATAATCTTTAGAACCCATAAACAAGGAAGGTTGTGTACAATCGTGATGTGGTGTTTAGAGAGGTGAAAGATGTTATTAAACATGAAGTCCTACCAAATAAACATGACAATATAGAGTTTGAGTTGAACGAGGAAGAATCATACTCTACAATAGAAGAAGAATCATAAGAGGGAGAGCCGCAAACTCCAGTATCGAGGAGATAAGTTTGAGAGAGAAGGAAACCAGAGAGGTATAGTTCTTTTGCTTTCTATTCAAATTTTGCTTTATCTATCATTGATGATGGTCCAAGAATTATCAGGGAGGTAGTGAATTTAGAGGATGGAAAACTCTGGAAAGAGGCCATGGTTGATAAAATGGCATCTTTGGACAAAAATGAGTCTTGGGATCTGGTGGAGTTGCCGACAGTAAAGAAACCCATTGGAAACAAATGGGTGTTTAAGAAAAATATGAATGTAGACGGCAAGGTGGAGAAATACAAAGCTCGGTTGGTAGCAAACGATTATTCCCAGGTGTTGGGAATTGATTTTGGTGATATTTTTTCTCCTGTTGCCAAACTGCCAAATTATCTTCTATTATATTACCCTTATTTGTTGATTTTGCTTTTTATTTTGAGGCAGAAAAGATGGATGTAAAGACAATATTTCTTCATGGCAATCTAGAAGAAGAGATCTATTTGAAGCAACCATAAGGCTTTGCAGTGAAGGGTGAGAAAGAACTAGTTTATACATTGAAAAAGTCTTTGTATGGGTTAAAGCAGTCACCAAGGATGTGGTATCAAAAATTTGATACATATATACAGGGACTTGGCCTCATAAGGAGAAAAATGGATCATTGTGTGTATTTTAAATTAATTGGTGACCGGGCTTTTTACTTGGTATTGTATGTGGATGATATGTCGTTGATTGGAAATGACAAAGAAATTATCCAGGATTTGAAGACCCAATTGTCCTCCAAATTTGACAAGAAGGATCTTCATGCTGCAAACTATAGTTTGGGCATGGAAATTAAAAAAGATCGAGAAAATAAGAAGCTCTGGTTAAACCAGAGAAAGTAAGTCGAGACAATATTGCAGAGGTTTAATATGAAAGATAGTAGACCGGTTAAGGTTCTTATTCATGTAGGTGTAAAATTATCTATTGAACAGTGTCCAAAGACACAAGAAAAGGAAGAGGACGTGACCCATGTTCCATATGCGAGTACAGTTGGTAGCTTGATGTATGCAATGGTCTGTACCAGACCAAACATTGCACATGTAGTGGGAGTATTGAGCAAGTTTATGTCAAAACCAAGAAATGGGCATTGGAGAGCAACGAAGCAGGTTTTCAGGTATTTGCAGGGCAGTAGTTATTATGGTTTGTGCTACTAAGGAAGACTAGGATTGGACAAAGTTTTGGACATCCGTGGCTTTGTTGGTGCATATTAGAGATCTAGATCGGAGAAGATCTACAAGTGGGGATGTGTTTAACCTGTTTGGAGGAGAAATCAATTGGATGAGCAAGAGATAGTCTGTAGTGGCACTTTCAACTACAGAGGTTGAATACGTGGCAGCCACTCATGCAAGCAAGGAAGTAGTTTGTTTTCAGAGATTGTGTTCAAGTATGGGGTTGGTACAGTGAGCTATAGGATAGACTTCGACAACCAAAGTGCAATTTTCTTGACAAAGAACCTTGCTTATCGTTCAAAGACAAAGCACATTGATGTTCAGTATCATTTTGTGAGGGATATGATTGAAGACAAAAAGGTGTTGCTAGTAAAGGTGGACACTTTGAAGAAAGTTGCAGATGCATTGAAAAATTATGTGAGCACTGAGAAGTTTTCTTGGTGTAGAAAAACAATGGGCATTGCAACCATAGACCAATGACTAAGTTCCCCTGCGATCCCCTATGTGTAAAGAAAACAACAAGTGGGAGAATGTTGGGTGTGTGTTATATTCTTTCCACACATCATAGGGTCCAAGGCAGTGCCCTAGATTTTTTTATTTATTTTATGCAGACCCAATAATAGTTGGGCAGACCATGAATGGGGTGCGGAGCCAAAGATGGTGGGCATACCTACCCATGGTTTTGGGTATGACAATTTTTTAACCATGATATTTTATAGATTAGATCAAGGGAACCCAGTTATGTTCTAATCGAGGGTTAGTGGATTGGGGCTTATGAATGCTTCAGCATGTACATATATGTATTATAACATTGAAAGGAATATAATGAAAAATCAATCTGGTATTCTTGGTTTTGGGGTCCAGGGGAAAATATTGTTGTATATTTGTTTTATGTTCTCACCATTGTATATTTTTATGTTTTAAGAATTTGTTTGCAAGTAATTTTTGTACAAGGTTAAAACCTATAGTATTGGGCAACTATCTCCCTTGATTTTGTGAAGATGATGATGACGACCATGCTCGACATTTGACTGATTTCCATGAATGTATACACAACATCGTAGTTTATGTGAAAGACATTCAAATGCAGTTGTTCATGTTCTCCCTAAAAGGTGACGCTTGACGATGGTACATCGCACTTCCTCCTCATATTATTTCTTCTTTAAATATTTTCACGTAATATTTCATGAACATTAATTTTTTTTTAACAAAAAAAGTACTAGATTTAATATAGTCGTTTAATATAGCCGTTACTTATTAATATTTTTTAATAAATTAATAAACTAATATCATTATTTAAATATTATTTTTCAAAAACTAGCCGTTTAATATAGTTGTTACCTATTAATATATTTAATAAACTAATATCATTATTTATTTATTTTTTTCAAAAACTAGCCATTTAATATAGTCGTTACTTAATAATATTTGTTTTTAATATATTAGTCAATTAATTTAAATATTATTGTTCAAATATAGTCGTTACACGAAATTATGTCTCTACATTGCTCTCTATTTAAACCTTTTCCATGGTCTGCCTCTTCATCTCGTCCTGATGCTGAACCACACTTGTTGGTTCGAAACGCGTCGGCCAAAAATTTATCTTATGTGATTTCTACCAAAAGACTTTGCTTAAGAGTACTAGATTTCATTAAATCCTTGCCTCGTCAAGGAAATACTTGAGAGAGTTACATGAACAATTTTTCCAAAAGCATCTGGAATGATAGTTTTCTTCTAAGAACCCAATCACAGATATCAGCAAAAAATACTCATCCTACCGATACTATTATCTGTCGAGTTGTGTAAATTCGACAAAATTTATAAAAAAACAATTACATTTGAAACCCGTCATAACAAGCACAACAAATTAGATTAATCCTCCTTATAACCACCCCTCCCTTCTCTACCCAGTTTCACTAACCTGCCAGGGTAAACATGAGAGGAGGAGCTACTATGACATGACTCAACTCCACAAGTACACTTAAGGAAGTGGAATCGACAACTATAAAATTATTGACTTCCCTTAAGTGATACAAGACCCCGAGGAGCTAAACAACCACTCGAGGTGCCCAAACCTTGAGTTAACTTTCTTTTTCAGCGATCTAGAGCCCCAGTCACTATGATGACAAGGCAATCCAGTGACTATAACCTTCGAGTCACTATGATAACAAGGAAATCTGGCTATTGTAACCTTCTAGTCGCTCTGATGACCCTACTTCCTAGCGACTACAGTCTAGATTACCCAGTTCTGAGCCTGCGACCTCTAAATCCGAGCCACCTTTTTAGGGCTTGAATCTCAATGAATGCCCAAAACTTAATGAGACTTTTAGAAATGACAAATGACACTAGAACAAAGCCATTAACACAAATCTCAATGAATGCCCAAAACTTAATGAGACTTTTAGAAATGACAAATGACACTAGAACAGATCCATTAACACAAATCTCAATGAATGCCCAAAACTTAATGAGACTTTCAAAAATGACAAATGACACTAGAACAAAGCCATTAACACAAACCTTAGACAAGGACTTGACCTAACCAGGCCTAACCATGACAAACATTTTGTCAAGCACTTTGAGGAAATGTAATCTATAGGTCATGAATGCATATCTGAACATAAGGGTCTGATACTTATCTGAGAATCGTTGAGAAGGTTTAATGCCCTCTCACAATAGCTGCAAGAGCATCTATTAAGTCATGCATTCAATAACCATTCGTTTACCAATCAAAACATGTTAAGAGCCATAACTAGAATATGTCATGAAACCATGCTTATAACCAGCATATAACCAAAACAATAACAATGATAGAACATACATCAAAGCCACGTACTAACAAGTATAAATGCTTATGAAATGCAAGAGGAAAGGAGCTCTTATTAGCATATGCAAATCCAACCATATTAGGGACTTCCACTTACCACTTGACCATAGATTGGGATGAACCAAATATCTCTTTCAGCCAATCACGCTCGTGCCATATTCCAAGCATGAATGTGGGATCTCATGGAATAAACCAACAAAAACCAAACTAGGGCTTCCAAAGGAAAAACAACCTCACCTCAACCAGTTATTCTACCTCACAGTCGAACATCACTAACCACCACAAAATTGGTCTATGCCTAGGTTATCTAGGGCTCAAGAGCATTTGTCCCAACCATGGCCCTAGAAACTAATAACTCAACCCACAACGTTCTAGGGCTCCAAAGCATTTGTCCAACCAAGGGTCTACAACTAGTAACTCAACCCACCAAGGGCTCCAGAGCGTTTGTCCAACCAAGGCTCCATGAGTAGTAACTCAACCCAAGTTGTCTCAGGGCTCCAAAGCATTTGTTCCAATGAACGGCTCCATGATCTAATGACTCAACCCACAACCATAAGGAACCAGAGCACCAATCATAAACAACAGGGGGAAAAACCCACAACAACATGGCGATCCAAGAAATGGTAAGGCTAGGCAACCCATTGTTAATCCAGACAATCCTCCATGTCAATGACAGATCATAACCAAATAATGACATACATATACCATGCATGCCAAAACTAGAAAGGAAACCATACATGCAACTTGATACCTATAAAGAAATTCAACTATAGTCGATGATCCACTTGTTCCTTTGCTCTCTCATGCTTTCTTTTTCCTTCTTCCTCCAAATCTAATGTATGCCAAAGTGTTGGGTCATTCGTTTTGAAAGCTAAGTTGTGACATGTGTTTGAATATTGACCACATTTTGACCAGAGGTGACCATTAGGAAGTCATGGAGGGGACATGCAAAGAAGGGGAAGAGACCTGCCAAAGACTAGCAGTTGTAGAGGACCAACCAGGGAAACCAAGACTCAAGCAGTAGTAGCCAAGTTGAAAGGAATGCAGATAGCCAAGGAACCAGACATAGTTGGGCAACAGAGGCAGCCAAAAGAGGGAAAAGGCAAAGCCAGAGGGGAGAAAAAAGGACTGCATCGAAATGTTGTTGTGGAGCCTACTGAACTATCTCTTATCATGCTCATGTAATATCTTGTTATGTTAGTTTATGTTCTGTCAAGAAGGCCTTCAATCCTGATGTATTGTTGTAATTTTATTGAATTTAATGGAAGAAGGAGTTACAAGGTTATATAAGAATCTTCATGTGTGATTGGATGTGGCCTTTTAAGATTTTTATTATGACTACATATGTAGAGTATATTTTCTTCTCGAATGCTTGAGTTGTCATGATTTCACCTTTGATGTTCTAGCCTTGGGTTTAATGGGTGTTATAGTCTCCATGCGATTTCTCTCGATACTGAATTCCAACCCCCTTAACTAAGTAAGGTTACGACACGCCTCAGGTGAGATACCTTATTCTTCCTTAATAGAGTGAAAATGTCGGTGTTACGCTAAACTATGATGGAGTTTTTGTTGGCCCTTGTTTCTGAACTGAGGGTCTCAACCCATCCATCATTTTTTCTCCAACAAATGGTTTCATTGGCAGGAACTAAAAATTTCAAAAGGGGTCTAGAATATGGTGCCAATAATCTTTAAGAGCTGCAAGATTGGTGGCATGAACAAGTAGATCGGTTTGCTTCTCAACAAGCTTAACTCCGTTGTCAAGGTGAGAAGTAGCTAAAGGAATAAATCTTGTACGTGAAACTTGCAAGCGATCAATACGAGATCTTCTCGTGCAAGTTCCCAGAGGAGCTGCGGAGATTACAAATAAAAGAAAAAGACCAGCGGATAGAGTCAATCCCTTCGTACCTGGACTCAAGTAGATATTGTTGAACTACATTGGCTTGACATACATCTCATGCGAGCTATTGATTTATGGGTGCAAACCACATGAGAGGGATATATTATTGAGTTTTTTTGTGGAGGGTCATCAATCCTTCCCTAGGCCGAGGTCGTGCTCAAGTTAGGGTTGCGGGGAAGACTACTGAAGGAAATTCCACTATGGGTTAAGGTTTTGATGGTAGAAGAGAACTTGTTGGTATTCCAGAACCCACCCATGGAAACTTAAAGCCCTGGTACTAGGGGAAGGACCTAAGGGGAGGGATGCTACCTAACTAGGAGCTATGAAAATATTGAGGAAATGGACATGAATGACTTCTGAAAGGCCAAAGATTTGAGGGCACAAAGGAGAGTTCATATAACTGAAGAATGGTGAGATAGATCTCTATAGGAGATCTATAGAAGGTGGAGAGAGCTACACCAAGCAAAAGCGGTGTTAGGTAGTCAAGAGGAACAAGAAAGAGAAAGAAGTCAACAGAAGTTGCAGAGTGGTGGGGATAACGCTAGTGTGGAAGCTCGTCTATCAAGAGAGGTTGAGAGAGACATAGTGATAGAGGGTCAGAGAAGTAGTATAGATTCCACCCCGTTAACGAAGATGGGAATGTTAGATGGAATGGGATTCATAGGTCCCAAGGAAGGCCCGAATGATGACATGCACTTCAGCATGATAAGGTTGTTTTCCGAGAATTATGTGTCCCACATGAGTAGCGATTCCCTGCTCAACAGCTCAAATAGTACCTCCCTAACCTTCCCCTTGTACTTCATCACAACCCTGATCAATGTTTATCTAAGCTGATCAAAGTCATAAAGGTTCATAGTGTGCACGCTACCTACAAGGTTAGTACCATTAGAAGTAGAAATAGTAACAATAGTACAGGTCTCCAAGGATCATCACAACCCAATTCTCAAGGATTTATACTCATCCCACAAGGTCAATCAAACATGGCGGGATCCTTTACCCAATATCTTGAGTTCTCTAGTAGGGGAAATGAGGACATAGAGAAACATTGGTACCTATGTGAAGTTATCTGGAGGGCTCGCCAAACTCCAGATGCTACAAAGATGATTGAATTTCAAACCACCATTGGAGAGATAACATTGAGATGGTCCATCAAATGGTCTGCATTACAATGGAATCCAGCAGTAGATGAAGTCAGACACGAGTTTGTTATGGAGTTTAAGCTTCCCCAAACCAACCAACAGGGGTTGTTTGAGTTATGGGAAATCAAGTAGCGGGAAGGAGAAACCACCTGGGAGCTAATGCAAAGGTTTAAAGATGTAACTGGTAAGTTGATCTGCCTGATTAACCTCAATCATCAACGAGATTGGTTCATTAAAGTGTTGTTACCATTTACTCGCACGTCGTTGACTCAACAAAATATTGATACCCTGGAGCAAGCAACTCAAATTGAGGCTATGGTTCGATACCCAGATGAGGACTAGAGGGGGGTGGGGGGAAGCCTTGCACGACCCCTCTATCCCAGGACTACAACGCTAGATTCTAGATCTTAGAGAGAAGTTAAGGGACCTGCAATCGACACGACCTGCGCGACCACATTTATGGTGTACAAATTGTTATATCAATGGGCACCACACCACGAAGTGCCCAAGGTTGCGAGGCTCGAGCACTCACTCCGTACCGGTAGGTCGTCCACACCTTTACTCGTTGTTGGAGTTGCACAGATTGGTACGCAAGGTCTATACACAGGGCGCACTCAGTTCCATGCATTTATGAACCAACAAAGTGCAACACCAATGAAGTACTGTGAAATATACATAACGTATGGACATCTACCTTGATTTTGTCCAATTATGCAGAAATATTCCAATGTTCCAAACAACACTTTTGGTGAATTATGTGACTCACCAACTCACCATATTGATCAGTGTAGAGCGTTAGACACCCTAGATGATCGATTGGATCAATCTGCTTATCAGTTCAATGAGACTCCTTGAGGACGAGGAGGTGGAGGAACAAGTAGGGGAAGAACATGAGGTAGAGTTCTAATCTGTTGCTACAACTATGATTAGGAGGGGTATGCCATAAGAGACTACCTGCTACCCAGAAGAACTTGGTGTTGTCAGGTCAGGGTCAACACAAATGCGACGGAAAATTGTCCAAAACTTATTTCCAGATGGGAAGAGTGAAACCGTTGAAGGGGAGCAACTTTAATCAATGTTGAAACAAGTGCGCCTAATACAGCTCCCCTCTCAAACATTAACATAGTCACCTGAGGAGGGAAGAAGACCACAACTAACTTCGGAGCAGCTGAACATCCAAGGATCATAAAATTGGCCTCACCAAAGAGCTCATATGATTTTGATGACAGAAGTAGTACTGCAAAGAAGCTGCATAGACTTTTAACAAATTGATGCTAAGAAGTGAGCTCCAAGGAGAACAACCAGGGTTTTCAAAAGCTAGGAGCCTTAACCTATCACAACCCAATTCTCAACCCATAACAAAATGGTTTAGGTTGTTTTTGCAGATTGTGAATGACTATCAGATGCTCACACAGTTATGGGAAAGTCTTAAAGTTGTTGTTAAGGATGTGGCGGTCGAGGAAGGATTCGTAGCTGCTAACTTACCCAAAACAAAATCTCCATGAGGGTGCGCAAGAACAAGAAGAGAACAGAAACGAAGTTCTGGATTAATGCCCAGATTGTGGGTTTTCAGATCAAGGATACGATGTTGGACCTAGGCTCAAATTATCCTATTGAGGAAAACCTGGGAAGCCTTGGGAAGGCCAAAGTTGGTGTTCTCTCCAATTCAGCTACACATAGCAAATCAATATTGTATACTCTTAGTTGGAAGGCTAGAAGATGTAGAATTTGACATAGTAGGGGTGAAAACTTATGCTGACTTTGAAGTAATAGATATTATGGGGGACAAAGACCCTTATCCAACATTACTTGGAATAAACTGGGCCTTTGAGAATTACGCGATAATTGATCTAAAGAAGGAGTTGATGAACTTTGAAGTGGAGGGAGTTAGAGTGATCTAGCCCCTAGACCCATACCAAGGACTAAGGTTCACTCAACCGACAGATGACAGGGAATAAGCCGAGTTGTTGGATCAGCTATACCAGCGAACGACGGGAAGAAGAGAAGAATATATTAATCTAATGACAAAAGGATCAATCAGCTAGAGGAGCATTTAGAGCTCGGAGGTTGAATCTGAGGTTGCATGGGATAACTGGCAGCGGGGCAAACACGAGATAAATACCAGGCATTATGCCACGATCCATCCCATCAACTAGGTTGGTACTGAGGTACAAGAATTCCCTATTTTCAATGACATGGGCTCTGTTAATGATTTTCTTAATGAAGTTGATGCAACTGTCTCTGAAGAACACAAAGTGCCCTGACTAGATGTTGCCTTACAAGTGACACCAACGAGGTGGTGGGGGTCTTACCGCAACCATCTTAAAGAATGGCAGGAGATTAAGACAATGATGAGAGTCAGATTTGAGTATTAAGAGGGCTACCCAAAAAACTTCATTAAGAACTGGGGAAGCTTTGAACCTTGGCAACACCTGCAATAAACATTGTAAAATTTGAAACGAGAACTGATACTGTTACCCATTTTGTAGAGATAGCGAAAAAGTGACCCGATTTTGAAAAGGGGCAATGTAGAACACACATATTTTTTTTAAGCATGGTTTTTGGCACTTTAAATTTTTATGTACATTACATTTTAGAATGTTAGTGGTTTGCACACTGATTTTAAAAAGTGGTGATTCTGCATCATGCCCTTTTTTTAAAAGACCTATTTTTGACTTTAAATTTTCTAATGTATAAAATGTAAATAATTATTTTCTAAATTTAATGATTTTTGACACGTTAAATTTTTTTTATGTCAATTTTTTTTACATAAATATATATATAGATGTATATTAAAAAAAAACTCTAAAATTAAATAAGTAAAAAAAAAAAACAAAACAAAACAAAAAAACATTAAAAAAATAATTATCTTTTTATTAAAAAAAAACATTTTAAATTTTATATTAAAAAATTTAAAATTTGGATTTAATTTTTTTTAACATTATTAAAAAAAAATATTTTAAAAACAAAGAAAAACATTTAAATTTAAAAAAAATAAAAATATTATTTGTTTGAAAAAATTAAATGCATATTTTTAATAAAATATTCGTTTTTTTGTATTTTTGTTTGTTTGTTTTTTTATTTTTTGTTTGTTTGTTTTGTTTTGTTTTTTGTTTTTTTTTTTTTTTTTTTAAATGGGTTGGGCTTACAGCCGCGCCCCCATGGGTGGCTGGGTGGCGGTTGGGCGATTCCCCTAACTGGCCACTGCTCGGCCGCCCGTGGGGGAGCGGTCCTGGGCGGTGGCTTGGCGATTCCCACAACTACGCCGCCCAGGGCCGCACCCCCACGGGCGGCCAGGCGATTCTCGGAATCGCCCAACCGCCACTCGGCTACCAGTGGGGGTGCAACCTTGGGCGGCGCCGCTGCAAGCAGCTGTGCCGCCCAGGGACGTGCCGCCACGGGCGGCCGAGCAATTCCTAGAATTGCCCAACCGCCGCTCGGCCGCCACAATTCCTGGAATTGCCCAATTGCTATTGCGCCACCCAGGGCCGTGCCGCCATGGGTGGTCGAGCGATTCCTGGAATCGCCCAACTGCCGCTCGACTGCCTGTGGGGATGCGACTGCAACCGCTTGGCCGCTCGTGGGGGTGCAGCCCTGGGTGTCGTGGCTGTAACCCTGGCCCATCCAAAAAAAAATTGATATTAAAAAATGCATTTAATTTTTTCAAACAAATAATATTTATTTAAAAAAAAATTAAAGGTTTTTTTTAAATAATGTTAAAAAAAATGGAAATTTTAAATTTTTTTAATATAAAAATGTTTTTTTTTTAAGAAAAAAGGTTGTTGTTGTTTTTTTTGAAAATACTTATATTTTTTTTAAATTCTAAATGTTTTTTTTTTTAATATATATATATTTAGGTTTTTAAAAATGTTTTTAATCTTTCTTTTATTAATTTTTTATTTATTTTTTGGTTAATTTTTTACCTTTTTTTCCTCTTTTTTTTTTTGAAATCTAGTTTGTTTGTTTTTCTTTTTTAAGTTTTTGTTTATCCCCTGACCCATTTCGTAGAGATAGCGAAAAAGTGACCCGATTTTGAAAAGGGGCAATGCAGAACACACATATTTTTTTAAGCATGGTTTTTGGCACTTTAAATTTTTTTATGTACATTACGTTTTAGAATGTTAGTGGTTTGCACGCTCATTTTAAAAAGTGGTGATTCTGCATCATGCCCTTTTTTTAAAAGACCTATTTTTGAATTTAAATTTTCTAATGTATAAAATGTAAATAATTATTTTCTAAATTTAATGATTTTTGACACGTTAATTTTTTTTTTACATAAACATAAACATATATATATATATATAGATATTAAAAAAAAAAAAAAACTCTAAGATTAAATAAGTAAAAATAGAAAATAATTAAAAAAAAAAGAAGAAGAAGATTAAAAACATTTTTAAAAAAAGTTATCTTTTTATTAAAAAAACATTTTAAATTTCATATTAAAAAATTTAAAATTTAAAATTTGGATTTAATTTTTTTTTAACATTATTAAAAAAAAATATTTTAAAAACAAAGAAAAACATTTAATTTTTTTTTTTTAAATAAATATTATTTGTTTGAAAAAATTAAATGCATATTTTTAATAAAATATTCGTTTTTTTTTTTTTTTATTTTTTGTTTTGTTTTGTTTTGTTTTTTTTATTTTGTTTTGTTTTTTTTATTTTGTTTTGTTTTTTTTTTTGTTTTTTTTAATGGGTCAGGCTTACAGCGGCGCCCCCATGGGCGGCGGCTGGGCGATTCCCCTAACTGGCCACTGCTCGGCTGCCCGTGGGGGAGCGGCCCTGGGCGGTGGCTTGGCAATTCCCGCAACTAGGCCGCCTAGGGCCGCAACCCCACTGGCGGTCGGGCAATTCTCGGAATCGCCCAACTGCCGCTTGGCTGCCAGTGGGGGTGCAACCGTGGACGGCACCGCTGCAAGCACGTGCGCTGCCCAGGGTCGTGCCGCCACGGGCGGCCGAGCAATTCCTAGAATTGCCCAATCGCCGCTCGGCCGCCACAATTCCTGGAATTGCCCAACCGTCGCTGCGCCACCTAGGGCCGTGTCGCCATGGGTGGTCGAGCGATTCCTGGAATCGCCCAATTGCCGCTCGACTGCCTGTGGGGATGCGACTGCAACCGCTTGGCCGCTCGTGGGGGTGCAGCCCTGGGTGTCGTGGCTGTAAGCCTGGCCCATCCAAAAAAAAATTGATATTAAAAAAATTCATTTAATTTTTTCAAACAAATAATATTTATTTAAAAAAAAAATTAAATGTTTTTTATTATAGAGTTCAGACTTCTGTGATCCATATCAAGTTTGTGAGAGATTTTTGGGCGAAAGACACATGGAAAATCATTCGTCGAGGCGTTTCGAACCAACTAGTGTGGTTCATCGTCAGGACAAGATGAAGAAACAGATCCAGCCTAGCAAGTTAAATAGTCTGAGCAGAGCCTCCAACGGCTAACTTGACCAACAGCTAGTTTGACTCTAGGACCGGGGTCAAAATTATTATTATAAAAATGATATAATAATAATTTTGACCCGGGTCCTAAAGTCAAACTAGCCGTTGGTCAAGTTAGCCATTGGAGGCTCTGCTTAGACTATTTAACTTGCTAGGCTGGATCTGTTTCTTCATCTTGTCCTGACGATGAACCACACTAGTTGGTTCGAAACACGTCGACAAATGATTTTCCATGTGATTTTCGCCGAAAAATCTCTCACAAATGTTTTTTTTTTTAATAATGTTAAAAAAAAATAATGGAAATTTTAATTTTTTTTTAATATAAAAATGTTTTTTTTTTTAAGAAAAAAGTTGTTGTTGTTGTTGTTTTTTTGTTGAAAATACTTATATTTTTTTAAAATTCTAAATGTTTTTTTTTTTTTGAATATATATATATATATATATTTAGGTTTTTAAAAATGTTTCTAATCTTTATTTTAGTAGTTTTTTTTTTTTTTTTGGGTTAATTTTCTACCTTTTTTTCCTTTTTTTTTTTTTTTGAAATCTAGTTTGTTTGTTTGTTTGTTTTTTTTTTAAGTTTTCATTTATCCCCTCACCGTCCATGGGGGCGCGGCCCTGGGTGGGGCAACACTGGCCCATTAAAAAAAAAAAAACACAAATATTTTATAAAATAATAATAATAATTATACAAAGGTGTGAAATTCATATATTAAAGAAAAAGTGAATATAAACACTAGGTTTTCTCAAATTCTAAATACATAATTGAAATTTTTATTAAAGTGATATTATATATATTTTAAAATATATTTGTTTTTAATTTTGTGTTAATTGCATAAAAATAATTATATGATGTATTAGTATAATTTAAAATATCTAATTTAGAAAAAAAAGAAAAAGAAAAATTAAATAAAAAAAAATTAAAATTAAAAATGTTAATATTTTTAAATATTATTAATTAAAAAACTTTAAGAATATAAAAAGTATAATGAGTTTGATAATTTAACAAAATAAATTTAAATTATAAATTAATTTAAAATTATATGTATTATATTTTCCATAAAAAATAACATATCCTTATTAACCAAAATCAAAATAAAAATTAATTTTATAAAATTAATTAGGAGATTATAAAATATTACGATTACTATATTATATTTATGAAAATAATTATATTGATTATAATAACAATTTCTAACACTTACTATTATATTATAATAAATTTGAAATAAAATATTTTAAATTTAAATTTAAAACAAAATAATTTAAATTTAATTTGTTTAGTTTAATCAAAATTATATTTATATTTGTATATTGTTCCTTCATCTATTAATAAACTGGTTATATATATATATGTGTGTGTGTATGATGTATGGATATAAACTAAAACATTCAATTTAAAAAAACATACACATAATGTTAATATTTTTAAGTATTTTTCCCCGGATGCGGGTGACTGAGGCAGCAATCAATATGAAAAGACTGGGGTGGGGCGAGGCAGCTCGACACCTGCCCACCCAGTACGCCGCGTTAAATATTGGCAATCGGGTGAGCGCTTGGCATGCGCGTAAGGCAGGTTATAGCAGCTCCCCTTCAGGTGGCCCTGGCTCATTCTCCCTGTCCTCTGCAACAGCTCCTCCCCCCGCACGCTACAACTTGCAAAAGATGACGGCGATCATCAATGCAGTAGTAATGGAAGTGGCTTTTCGAGAAAGATCGAGCAAGTATAAGGCGAGGCACTGCTCTGAGTTTGCGGTGATGTCTTGCGAGTTGTCTCTTTGGGTTCATCCCATCGCTCCAGCTCAATTTACAGCTCTCTCTGCAGTCCCTTGGCCCCAGAGGCAGCTCCTGCTGTTCCTCCCTCTCCTCTGGGGGGTCCTGGATCATAGTATGGCGGTTTTCGTGTCTATTTATCATCTCCAGGTCTCTGTTCTTGCCTTTGGTTTTCGCGGGTGGTATCTGTGTAGTTTCCTCTCAGCCTATGTCCCTTCGTTCAAGCGTCTGGTCTTAGGCCTGGTCACTGTTACAGGGGGGTGGAAGATTGGTCTTAACATTTCACCGATTGCTCATCCTCACTCTGGAATTTTTTGCCCTATGCTCAATTGGCTCCTGTTGGCGATAAGACTTCGTAGGGTCTCTCCTAGGACTCTGTGTCTTTGTAGCTCCACGCGCCACTGTCATTGTCTTGGTCAATTGCTCAGCCTGTCTACATTTGTTATACTACTCCCTCAAAGATGGCTCGACTTTGTCAACGTATGGGATGCCATAGAGGCCAACCCTGGCGCGCTCCGACAGGCTCGTCTTCGAATTCACCCGCCCCCTCTAGTGAATTGTTCATTGGTCGTTACCCAGGCACTCGAAGCGGGAGAGGGCGGCATTGTGCTTCCAGTCACTACCGTGGGTCTCCTTCCTCGACCGGCTCTGCAATCTTCTCCTTCAACAGTTCCCTGCATCGGCCTCGGATAACGGCTTACATAACAGTGGTTTTCTATGAGACCACTCAGATGGAGGACTCAGACTCTCATCCGGGGGGCTCTGGGGCAGTCTCTGGTCCTACTCCTTCGATTCAGCTTAGTATTGATGTGGCGTCGCAGCATGTTCAGAACGATCTGGGTTGCAGCACTCAGGATGCAGAGATGCTGCCTGTCGATCCTGGTCCCTCTGATCAGGTCGCGGCTCCAACTATGGGTGAGCTAGAATTCGGATGGTGTCGGGTTGTGGAAGAACCACAGGATGAGTACCATGCTCTTGCTGGCGACAATTTTTTGGGTTAAGCCATGGCTATCATCGGGCAAGTTCACCATGTTAACGCTACTACGGATTTCTTATGTTTTTTGTGTAGTTTTTGTCCACTATGAAGATCCCTTACGTGGGTTCTGCTCTGGTTTTTCTTACCTGTTTTGTCCTGGAAACTCTGCCTATCACAAGGTTGTAATGACTTCGGTCACATTGTAAATATTTTTCCTTTTTATTAATAGAATTAGTTTTACTCAGATTGCGGGTTTTCAAAAGCTAGGAGCCTGGACCTATCACAACCCAATTCTCAACCCATAACAAAATGGTTCAGGTTGTTTTTGCAGATTGTGAATGACTATCAGATGCTCACACAGTTATGGGAAAGTCTTAAAGTTGTTGTTAAGGATGTGGCGGTCGAGGAAGGATTCATAGCTGCTAACTTACCCAAAACAAAATCTCCACGAGGGTGTGCAAGAGCAAGAAGAGAACAGAAACGAAGTTCTGGATTAATGCCCAGATTGCAGGTTTTCAGATCAAGGATACAATGTTGGCCCTAGGCTCAAATTATCCTATTGAGGAAAACCTGGGAAGCCTTGGGAAGGCCAAAGTTGGTGTTCTCTCCAATTCAGCTACACATAGCAAATCAATATTGTATACTCTTAGTTGGAAGGCTAGAAGATGTAGAATTTGACATAGCAAGGGTGAAAACTTATGCTGACTTTGAAGTAATAGATATTATGGGGGACAAAGACCCTTATCCGACATTACTTGGAATAGACTGGGCCTTTGAGAATTACGCGATAATTGACCTAAAGAAGGAGTTGATGACCTTTGAAGTGGAGGGAGTTAGAGTGATCTAGCCCCTAGACCCATACCAAGGACTAAGGTTCACTCAACCGACAGATGATAGGGAATAACCCGAGTTGTTGGATCAGCTATACCAGCAAACGACGGGAAGAAGAGAAGAATATATTAATCTAATGACAAAAGGATCAATCAGCTAGAGGAGCATTTAGAGCTCGAAGGTCGAATCTGAGGTTGCATGGGATAACTGGCAGCAGGGCAAACACGAGATAAATACTAGGCATTATGCCACGATCCATCCCATCAACTAGGTTGGTGCTGAGGTACAAGAATTCCTTATTTTCAATGACATGGGCTCTGTTAATGATTTTCTTAATGAAGTTGATGCAACCGTCTCTGAAGAACACAAAGTGCCCTAACTAGATGTTGCCTTACAAGTGACACCAGCGAGGTGGTGGGGGTCTTACCGCAACCATCTTAGAGAATGGCAGGAGATTAAGACAATGATGAGAGTCAGATTTGAGTATTAAGAGGGCTACCCAAAAAACTTCATTAAGAACCGAGGAAGCTGTGAACCATGGCAACACCTGCAATAAACAATGTAAACTTTGAAACGAGAACTGATACTGTTACCCATTTCGTAGAGATAGCGAAAAAGTGACCCGATTTTGAAAAGGGGCAATGCAGAACACACATACTTTTTTTTAAGCATGATTTTTGGCACTTCAAATTTTTTTTATGTACATTACGTTTTAGAATGTTAGTGGTTTGCACGCTGATTTTAAAAAGCGGTGATTCTGCATCATGCCCTTTTTTAAAAGACCTTTTTTTACTTTAAATTTTCTAATGTATAAAATGTGAATAATTATTTTCTAAATTTAATGATTTTTGACACGTTAAATTTTTTTTATGTCAAATTTTTTTACATAAATATATATATATTAAAAAAAAACCTCTAAAATTAAATAAGTAAAAATAGAAAATAATTTAAAAAACATTAACAAAAACTAAAAAAAAAAAAACTTACAAAAAAAATAAATAAACAAATAAAGATTAAAAACATTTAAAAAAAAATTATCTTATTAAAAAAAACATTTTAAATTTTATATTAAAAAATTTAAAATTTAAAATTTGGATTTAATTTTTTTTTAACATTATTAAAAAAAAATATTTTAATAACAAAGAAAAACATTTAATTTTTTTTTTTAAATAAATATTATTTGTTTGAAAAAATTAATGCATATTTTTAATAAAATATTCGTTTTTTTGTTTTTTT
Source organism: Pinus tabuliformis (assembly GCA_031772625.1). Lineage (NCBI taxonomy): Eukaryota > Viridiplantae > Streptophyta > Pinopsida > Pinales > Pinaceae > Pinus > Pinus tabuliformis. The sequence goes on along the minus strand of CM062815.1, from coordinate 754,898,514 downwards.
TTGTTTTTTAATTTTTTTTAAATGGGTCGGGTTTACAGCCGCGCCCCCATGGGCGGCTGGGCGGCGGTTGGGCGATTCCCCTAACTGGCCACTGCTTGGCCGCCCGTGGGGGAGCGGCCCTGGGCGGTGGCTTGGCGATTCCCGCAACTACGTCGCCCAGGGCCGCACCCCCACGGGCAGCCGGGCGATTCTCGGAATCACCCAACCGCCGCTCGGTTGCCAGTGGGGGTGCAACCCTGGGCGGCGCCGCTGCAAGCAGTTGCGTCGCCCAGGGTTGTGCCACCACGGGCGGCGCCATTGCCCAGTGTCGTGTCGCCACGGGCGGCGCCGTTGCAAGCAGCTGCCCCGCCCAGGGTCGTTCCTCCACGGGCGGCGCTGTTGCAAGCAGCTGCGCCGCCCAGGGTCATGCCGCCACGGGCGTCCGAGCAATTCCTAGAATTGCCCAACCGCTGCTCGGCCGCCACAATTCCTAGAATTGCCCAACCTCCGCTGCGCCACCCAGGGCCGTGCCGCCATGGGTGGTCGAGCGATTCCTTGAATCGCCCAACTGCCGCTCGACTGCCTGTGTGGGGATGCGACTGCAACCGCTTGGCCGCTCGTGGGGGTGCAGCCCTGGGTGTCGTGGCTGTAAGCCTAGCCCATCCAAAAAGAAAATTGATATTAAAAAAATGCATTTAATTTTTTCAAACAAATAATATTTATTTAAAAAAAAAAAAATGTTTTTTTTTTTTAATAATGTTAAAATAAATCATGGAAATTTTAATTTTTTTTAATATAAAAATGTTTTTTTTTTTTTAAGAAAAAAGGTTGTTGTTGTTGTTGTTGTTTTTTTTTAAATACTTATATTTTTTTTTAAATTCTAAATGTTTTTTTTTTGGAATATATATATATATAGGTTTTTAAGAATGTTTTTAATCTTTATTTTAGTAGTTTTTAATTTTTTTTTTTTTTTTTTGAAATCTAGTTTGTTTGTTTGTTTTTTTATCCCCTGACCGTCCATGGGGGCGCGGCCCTGGGCGGGGCAACACTGGCCCATTAAAAAAAAACACGAATATTTTATAAAATAATAATAATAATTATACGAAGGTGTGAAATTCATATATTAAAGAAAAAGTGAATATAAACACTAGGTTTTCTCAAATACATAATTGAAATTTTTCTTAAAGTGATATTATATATATTTTAAAATATATTTGTTTTTAATTTTGTGTTAATTGCATAAAAATAATTATATGATGTATTAGTATAATTTAAAATATCTAATTTAGAAAGAAAAAAAAAACCGAAGAAAAAAAAAAAAGAAGAAAAAAAGAAATAAAAATAAAAATAAAAATGTTAATATTTTTAAATATTATTAATTAAAAAACTTTAAGAATATAAAAGGTATAATGAGTTTGATAATTTAACAACATAAATTTAAATTATAAATTAATTTAAAATTATATGTATTATATTTTCCATAAAAAATAACATATCCCTATTAACCAAAATCAAAATAAAAAATAATGTTATAAAATTAATTAGGAGATTATAAAATATTACGATTACTATATTATATTTATGAAAATAATTTCTAACACTTACTATTATATTATAATAAATTTGAAATAAAATATTCTAAATTTAAATTTAAAACAAAATAATTTAAATTTAATTTGTTTAGTTTAATCAAAATTATATTTATATTTGTATATTGTTCCTTCATCTATTAATAAACTGGTTATATATATATATATATATATATATAGATATCTGGGTATGATGTATGGATATAAACTAAAACATTCAATTTAAAAAGACATACACATAATGTTAATATTTTTAAGTATTTTTCCCCGGATACGGGTAACTGAGGCGGCAATCAATATGAAAAGACTCGGGTGGGGTGAGGCAGCTCGACACCTGCCCACCCAGTACGCCGCGTTAAATATTGGCAATCGTGTGAGCGCTTGGCATGCGCGTAAGGCAGGTTATAGCAGCTCCCCTTCAGGTGGCCCTGGCTCATTCTCCCTGTCTTCTGCAACGACTCCTCCCCCCACACGCTACAACCTGCAAAAGATGACGGTGATCATCAATGCAGTAGTAATGGAAGTGGCTTTTCGAGAAAGATCGAGCAAGTATAAGGCGAGGCACTGCTCTGAGTTTGCGGTGATGTCTTGCGAGTTGTCTCTTTGGGCTCATCCCCTCGCTCTAGCTCAATTTACAACTCTCTCTGATGTCTCTTGGCCCCAGAGGCAGCTCCTGTTGTTCCTCCCTCTCCTCTGGGGGGTCCTGGATCATAGTCTGGCGGTTTTCGTGTCTGTTTATCATCTCCGGGTCTCTGTTCTTGCCTTTGGTTTTCGCGGGTGGTCTCTGTGTAGTTTCCTCTCAGCCTATGTCCCTTCGTTCAAGCGTCTGGTCTTAGGCCTGGTCACTGTTACAGGGGGGTGGAAGATTGGTCCTAACAATTCACCGATTGTTCATCCTCACTCTGGAATTTTTTGCCCTATGCTCAATTGGCTCCCGTTTGCAATAGGACTTCGTAGGGTGTCTCCCGGGACTCTGTGTCTTTATAACTCCGCGCGCCACTGTCATTGTCTTGGTCAATTGCTCAGCCTGTCTACATCTGTTATACTGCTCCCTCAAAGATGGCTCGACTTTGTCAACGTATGGGATGCCATAGAGGCCAACCCTGGCGCGCTCCGACAGGCTCGTCTTCGGATTCACCCGCCCCCTCTAGTGAATTGTTCACTGGTCGTTACCCAGGCACTCGAAGCGGGAGAGGGCGGCGTTGTGCTTCCAGTCACTACCGTGGGCCTCCTTCCTCGACCGGCTCTGCAATCTTCTCCTTCAACAGTTCCCTGCATCGGCCTCGGATAACGGCTCACATAACAGTGGTTTTCTATGAGACCACTCAGATGGAGGACTCAGACTCTCATCCGGGGGGCTCTGGGGCAGTCTCTGGTCCTACTCCTTCGATTCAGCTTGGTATTGGTGTGCCGTCGCAGCATGTTCAGAACGATCCGGGTTGCAGCACTCAGGATGTAGAGATGCTGCCTGTTGATCCTGGTCCCTCTGATCAAGTCGCTGCTCCAACTATGGGTGAGCCAGAATTCGAATGGTGTCGAGTTGTGGAAGAACCACAGGATGAGTAGCATGCTCTTGCTGGCGATAGTTTTTTGGGTTAAGCCATGGCTATCATCGGGCAAGTTCACCATGTTAACGCTACTTCAGATTTCTTATGTTTTTTGTGTAGTTTTTTTCCACTATGAAGATCCCCTGCGTGGGTTCTGCTCTGGTTTTTCTTACCTGTTTTGTCCTGGAAACTCTGGCTATCACAGGGTTGTAATGACTTCGGTCACATTGTAAATATTTTTCCTTTTTATTAATAGAATTAGTTTTACTCAAAAAGAAAAAAAATAAAAATAAATAAATAAATAAAAATAAAATAAAATAAAATAAATAAATAAAATATATATATATATATTTAAGTATTTTTAATGAAATATCTTATGAGCCTTATAAAAAAAATGATTTGAATCAAAATCATATTTTTATTTTTATAGGGTAGTGTGAATCTTTTTCTTTTCTTTTCTTCTTCTTCTTCTTTCTTTTTTTTTTCTTTTTTTTTTTAACAATCTTAAAAAAAAAAAAAAAAAAAATCGAAATTTTAAATTTTAAATTCGGTTTTATATGCAATTTTTTAAAAATGTTGAAAATTGGGACTAATGTTTATCTATTTTTCGCTCTTAGCGCTGGCTCGACCTAGCCGGCCCGACTAGCTCCCCGGTGCTGCCTCCTATGGCCTCCCCGCCTAACAGCCTCCTGCTGCTGGGCCTGCTCACTCTTGATCCCCTCGATCTAGGCCGCCTCCACCCTCTCGGCAGCCCTCTCTTACTGTGCGAAGAAATCTCCCTTGCTGAGCACTTTTGCCAGTGTTGGATCAGGCTTCGGACCTGCTGCGCCCAGCCATGCCGCCCTCTAGGGGCCCGGATTCAGTGGACCCTCCCCTACCCCCTCCCCCAGAGGTGATCGCTTTCAAAGCAATAATTGCCTCAAGCTGCAAGCGTCCGCCCTCAGCCATTCAATAGAAGTTCGTCAAGAAGATGGAATTCATTCCCTCGGTAGCCCTTCCCGAAGAAGAAACCTACAAAGCAGCTCTAAATCTTGCTGAGAGAGGTCTCATAGGTCAGTTCACGGGCCTCTGGCCCTCTCCCAAGTCGGTAGAGGAGTGGACACGAAGGAATTGGAAGCCGGTAATCAAAGAAGGAATAAAAAGCTACTTCGTAGGCAAAGGTTTTTTCATCTTCGTCTTTGAAAGTGCAGAGGATAGAAGCCTAATCTTCAGAAACGAACCTTATTTTATGGGCCCCCAAGGTCTATATCTCAACAAATGGTCACTAGATTTCGATCCAGCTTAGGATGTCCCATCTGCCGTACCGGTGTGGGTGCGGCTTCCCCATCTCCCCCTCCACTGCTGGAATCAGAAGTCTCTTCAGATCATCGACAACGGCTTAGGAAAATATATAGATCAAGCTGCAAGAAAAGATCAATATTCTTGTGCACGCATCTGTGTTGAAGTTGACCTGGAGGAGGGTTTGTCGGAAGCCATTAAACTTACAGTCTCGGGATGGACGCATGTCCAAGAGTTGGATTATGAACAACTTCCATTTAAATGCAGACACTGCCATGGCTACGGGCACTTCGCCAAACATTGCAAGAAAAAGGCGGAAGAACAGCCAGACAAACAGAATGGCGAGCAATGGACTCAAATACAAAAAACCACCAATCATAAAAAAGGCAACGGGAAAGGCACTCCAAAAGAGACACCAAGCAGCTCCAACCCCACCCAAGAAAAGAACTCAAACGGCAAAGAAAACAGTCAGAGCAAGCCAGCCACAATAGTCCCGGAAAATTTGGATCAAACTGTTCCTCCTATCACTAACAAAGAAGATGAGGAAATGGCTCATCTGGAAGCCTCGCAAGGAAGCCCTTCCAATCCCTCATATGCAGATGTAGCAAGGAAAAAACCAGCTGATAGCTCCAACTCCTCGGAGGAAGAAACCTACGAGCAACCCACAAGAAAACGCGGCAGGAAATCCCGTAGAGAAGCAAGGGAAGAGAAGGCGGAAAGGCTCAAAACCCAAGGAAGCCAGCCCAGAATAAAGATGTCTATCGGGAGAAACTCCAAGAACAGGCCCCCTAAGGGAGGCTCCCACCCCACCCCTGGTAAATAATGCGCCTTGTCTCTTGGAACTGTAGAGGTCTGGGTAACCCCTCGAAAGCAGAAGTGGTCAAGGATCTTCTCAAAATAGAACCCTTAGACATTCTCATGCTCCAAGAGACTAAGATAGAGGGGAAAGCCCTCCTAGACATCAGCAAGAAGAAATGGAAGAAAAGCACAGGAAGAGCAGTCAGCTCAAGAGGCTCATCCGAAGGGCTCGCAACTCTTTGGACAGAAGATCTCTTCCAGCTGAACAAATACCATGAGACCCAACACTGGATCTTCACGGAACTAATGCATTGTACAAGTAAGTTAACCATCTCCCTCTTCAATCTTTATGTACCTGTCCTATATTCTGAAAAGAGAGACTGTTGGAACTCCCTTTTTGAATTCCTAGAGCAGCACTCCCCAAGAAATATCATTCTTGCTGGGGATCTAAACATTGTTTTAAAATCCAAAGAAAAAAGGGGAGGAACTAACGGCAGAGACCCCATGCTCCCCATGGTGGAAGACCTCATACAATAGTGGGATCTTCTCGATTTCATTCCGGTCAAAGGGCTCTACACATGGTCCAACAACAGAGTGGGAGAGGATCATATTTCTGCTCGTCTGGACCAATTTCTAGTCCAAGGTGCTCTGATGATGAACAAGAAGATAATTATCACCAAAATCCTACCCAAATTGACCTCAGATCATAAACCAGTCCAGCTCATTCTGGAAAATGAAGAAGACCTAGGTCCAATCCCCTTTCGATTAAGCCCTCTTTGGACAGAAAGGGACGACTTCATAGATATAGTGAAAACAACATGGGCCAAATCTGTTACAGGGTCCTCTAGTTATGTGTGGGAATAGAAGCTCAAAGCCACAAAGCAAGCCTTGAAGGAATGGATAAAGAAACCTGCCCCAAATCCAACCAGCCAAAGAAAAGAAATCGTTCAGTCTTTAGAGGCTCTGCAAGTCGATATGGAAAGCAGAGATATCACACCAACGTTGCTTGACAAAGAAGTTAAAATTCAATGTTATCATTTCGATCTTTCCGAATGGAGGAAGAGTACTAGAGAATCAAATCTCGAAATCTGTCGCTGAAGGCTGGCGACTGGAACACCTCCTTCTTCCATCGCCAATATCGAGCAAGACTCTCTAGAAACCATATCTTTGAAATAACAACAACAGAGGGGCAGATCTGTAAAGGGTTCAGCTAGATAAAAGAGGCAGCTGAAAGACATTTCAGACATCTCTACACTGCAGGTAATCAAGCCAACGAGGAGGAAACTGCTGATCTCCTCTCCAACATTCCTCTCCTGGTCAGCCTTGAAGACAATTCCGCTCTCATTAATCCCATCACTGAAGAAGAAATCATTAAAGTCATCTGGTCTATGGATTCAGATAAGGCCCCTGGGCCTGATGGATTCACTATACACTTTTATAAGACTTGCTGGGACATCATCAAAGCGGATCTTTTAAAGATGATAAAAGGATTCATGAAAAAAGCCAAGGTAGGAGGAGGAACTAATTCCACCTACCTCGCCCTTATTCCTAAAGAAACCAACCCCGAAACCTTCACTAGATTTAGGCCAATATCGCTTTGTAATGCCTCCTATAAAATTCTGGCAAAGCTTCTAGCAAACAGGATCAAGCCACTGCTCAACAGGCTGATCTCCAGCAATCAAGGTGGCTTTGTAGAAGGCAGGCACATCCTGGATAATGTCATCCAAGTGCAGGAGATAATTCACTCAAGCAAACAGCGAAAAGAAAAAGGTATGCTGATAAAACTTGACATGGCCAATGCTTTTGACCGAGTCAATCGCTCCTTCCTTTACAAAGTCCTCCATTCCTATGGCTTCTCCCCCCATTTTGTCAATCTCATCGCTGCCTGTACTCACAACCCCTGGATTTCCCCTCTTGTAAACGGTCGTCCTACCTCTTTTTTCCAAGCCCAGAGAGGCCTCAGGCAAGGATGCCCGCTCTCTCCCTTCCTGTACATCCTGATGGCGGATTCCCTCAGTAGAAAGCTATTAGCTGAAAAAGTTTTAGGCTCCCTTCCTGGCCTCAAACCCTCCAATACCTCTCCAGCTCAGAACCACGCTCTCTTTGCGGATGACTCTCTCCTCCTGGGAGGTGCCTCTGTTAGAATAGCCAAAGCCTTTGACTCTGTCCTTAAATGCTATTGTAGGGTTTCAGGAGCCTCTATCAATGAAAGAAAAAGTGAAGTCTACGGTTGGAACATTGGGCAGCAAGAGCTCACAAGTATCTCTAACCTTCTTGGCTTTAACGGACATGCCCATTGGGAGAAGATAAAATACCTTGGCCTCCCCATCACAAATGGCTTCAATAAGAGGTCGCTGTGGTCCGAAATTATCAGCAAAATTAAAACAAAAATCACAGCCTGGGGAGGATATTGGCTCACAAAAGGAGGCAAGGTCATCCTGATCAATTGTGTGTTATCTGCGCTCCCAATTTATCAAGCAGCCTTCCTACTCACCCCAAAAAGTTTGACGGATCAAATCTCCAAAATCCTCCGTGACTTCCTCTGGCAGGGGGGAAAGGAAATCAAAATAAATTTCACTTAGTGAAATGGGACGTGGTCAAACGTTCAATTTCTGAGGGAGGACTACAAATCCACGATCCTGCATCAGTCAACTTGGCGTTGGGAGGCAAAATCATGTGGAAGCTTGTTGGGCCTTAGTTTTGATCTTCTTTTTGCTTTGAGAAACTTACCTAAACACCTATTTATCCTTTATTTCCACTCCATTCATTCCATTTTAATGAATATTTGATGTCTAAACAGGTATTTAACTTTAATTTGTCAAATACTAAAGTTTTTATTAAAGTTTGATTTTAAGTGCAATTTTGGCAATTTCAGAAATTCCCGTAATCACTTCATGGTTGATATGGATGCAGGCCACTTCAGCACGAATGGGATGCATGAATAGAAATCTTGGGAACTAGGACCAAGCCACCTATGCTTGGTTCCAACAGATCGAGCTTTATTATGCCTTTTTGGAGCTAGTCAATCATGACTAGTCATCCAGAAATCCCATCTAAATAGGGCTGTTTTGGGATTCCAAGATATTAGTCATATTTCTTGGGATGAGGAAGGTGGATTCGACTTGGATAGGTGGACTAAAGTAGATATGATTGTTAGAGTGATTTTAGATCAGTTGGTTTCATGAATTCCTTATTTAAGAGCCACACTTTGATGGCTCAACACACTTGACATATGATACTATTATGCTGTAATATTTTTGGTGTGAAGACTTGAGTTGGAGACTTATGTTACTTTCATTTTGCTGATCAATATATGGATGTTTTGCTGATCTAAAGCTTCTGATATCTTCATCATAAGTGTGCAAGGCAAGGGTGGAGGGCCCCCACTCCAAGCTAAGTACACTTCCAAGTTAGACTAGTTTTATTTCATTGCAAATCTGGTTGATGATAGCTTTAGTTTTTCAAAGTCTTATTTCAGATTGTATCATGGTTATGAATAGTGATTGATTTCATTTGTTAATGGTTTATTCATCATCTAATTGAGTTGGGAAACAAATGTTCAAGTTGGGCATTCTCTCTATGAAATGGTGAATTAGAATTAGTCTCTTTCATTTACATGCAAGTGGTTTGTTTTCATTTAGATTTATATCTTGAGATGAATGAGTTACTATGGAAAGCTTTGAGTGTCTCTTAAGTTAAGAGCCTTTTTCATGTATGATTTATGCATCTTGAGTCTTTGATTGTAATCTCTAATTCATTGAAGTAATACTTGAGGTGGAAGTAGATTTCTTGAGTCAAGAACTCTTCCAATGTTACCTCTTTTAAGCTGATTGAATCAAGAGTTTTTAAGATATAGTTCTTCTTAGTTTGTAATCATTTATCTTTCAAGCATTGATTATATTAGATCTTCACAAATAGTGGTTTGCCTCCAAGAATAAAACAACCCGGATTGATATTAAATACTTGTGTTAATTTAGGAACATAAATTAGCTCAACATTTTGGCGCCGTTGCCGGGGAGGCAAAAATCGGCATAGTCATTAGAAAGATAAAATTCAAAACAAACAAAAACATTAGTTACATCTTTCTTTTCAGTTATGTTTCTTTATGCCTAGAATTAGAAATCTTAAAATTAGGTTTCCAAAAAAAAACCCCCCAACAAAAACATAAAATCAAAAAAAAAAAAATAACTATAAAATCCATTTTCAACAACAAGATCTAAAAGATGATGTTAAAGAATAGGCTACAACACTACTCCATTCTTGAACATTCTTTCTCATCAAATCTTTATGATCAAACAAATTTTCATGTCCAAAATTTCATTGAAGTATATTTTTCAAATTTGGATATGAGTTTACTTATGATCTTGTTACGAAAATGGATGCACTGGAAATTCTCTTATACTTGAGAGAATGAATTAGTTTGTTAAAATAGAATAGGATAGAATAGAATAAATAAACAAGTAGAATGAATTCACAATAAAACTTCCATAATAAATTTGTTTCAAACAATTTCTTCAAATCATTGATCAATATTCATTTGAAAGGACTACATGGTAAAATGCAGTAAGACCAAGCCTATTTTGGGTAACCATATAGGATCATTTTGAAATCATGGTTTATTTACATATCTCTTGAAATATAGTTTTGAAATCCATTTTGAAGTTCTCAATTCATATCATAAATAAAAATGTGATCAAAATCAAAACTAGGTCTCAAGTGAAATGTTGAAAACAGAGTTAGTACAGCCTATATTTGAAGTGTCTAATGGAAACATTTTTATCTGAAATTCATAGGGAAGATAGCCCTTTGAATCTAGTTTCAAAATCAATTTGAATCACTTCAATCAGGTATCATATGAAAAAGTTATTCTTGAAATACTAACTGTTTGTCGAAAAATCTGCATGGTGACAATTCTAGGTCTTGACTGTTCATTGGCATATTTGACATACCAAATCATCTTCTTTTCAAAACCTGTTTATATGGGAGATATATCTTTAAGTCTAGTTTAACACACAATTTGAATCATCCCATTTGGAGGTGAAATGAAAAAGTTATGCCACATTTAGTGACTGTATGTCTTTAAACCAGCATAGTAAAACTCTGCCTCCTAGGTCTGTTCATCACCAATTTTGTGATATCAAGCCTAAGAAATTTTTAAAATCTGTTTCTACTGGAAATAAAAAAATGAATCTACTTTAATATCCAAGTAGAATCACATTGATCTGATCTTTATCAAAGAAGTTACGCTTCAAATAATGATTGTTGGTCTAGTTAAAAATTAACAAACAGCTCTATCAAACATGGCACTCCTTATAATTTTTACCATATCATTTGAAATCATTTTGAAAACCTGTTTATACTGGAGTTAGCCATATGAATTCACTTAAACTTGGCTTTGGAATCACTCTAATTCGATATAAAACAAATATTTTGTAAACAAAATACCACTAGGAGGTCTAGGCTGGCCACCATTCCTCAAAGGGGTAAATAAATGCATTATGTTTGTCTATCATATTTGGACTTGTTTTCTAAGCAATGCTTGTAATGATTTACATGTTTATTGGAAGAAGAGAGACTGTACACCTCTCTTCCTCCATCATCTAATGTTGAATTGCAGGCAAGAGCTATGTTTTTGCAGGTCATAGGAAGAATGAAAGAGTGAACTCCATGGATGAAGTAATTTTCCAAAATCAAATTCATATTTCAGAATATGAATACAAATGTTCAAGTCAAAGAAAAGTGAAGATACACCTGATCTTGAGTTCATTCAATGAAACTCAAACTCTTGAAGATTGCTCTTCAATGTTGACCAACAACATCCACTTTACCCTACAACATGATCTAGATCAAGGCAAAACGACAAGAAGACAATCATTAGAAGAAGCAGTCAAGTTCAGTACTATGTCAAGTCACATCAATCTTCAAAGAAGCCTTTCATATTGAATTCATATTGTTCATGATTTGATCATCATCATTTGTTCATGATTTCGATTCATATTGTTCATCATCCATACTGTATGTTAAGCTCCATGACCAAGCATGTTGAAGTCTAGACTTACTACTACATCATGACTTCAATATAACCTATTTCCATAAGCTTTTCATACATCCCTACTCATTACACCCCACCTCATTTGTTGTAAATGGTCATAGGCTGAAAGTTTATCATCAGCCGATTAGTAAAGAGACATTCATGAAACAACTGACAGAAGAAGCAGAACTGGAATTCATGGCTATGCCATCTTCCAGTTCAGAAAAAGAATAAAAAAAATATATATATATATATATATATGAAAAAAAAAAAAACAAAACATGAAAAATAAACTGTTTGCCGGTGAAAACTAGGAAACTAGCACTAGGCAAACACGAATTCATAGGGGAAAACCAGGGCAACTTGGACTCTATGAATTCTAAAAAAAACCATGCTTTACTATTCTCACACTTTCAATGCAGGACCTCTCCACACATGACTTGAGGACAAGTCAAACATTCAGCAAGGGAGAGTTTTGTAGCAAGCTTTTAGCTGTCACAGCTAAAGGATTGTGTTGTCCACTTTAGAACCAGAAGGGACCTGAGATGAAACATTATTCAGTGGGACCTGAAGCAAACTTAGTTGCAGCAGAACCAGAGCAGAGCCGACATGATCTATCAAAGGCATTGAAAAGGGACCTGAAAAGAGAAATATTATTTGAAGGGACCTGAATAAATTCAAGAAAGGGAGCAGAGTAAACAAGGAAGCAATAAAAGTCTACTTTTCATTTATCCACAACATTCAACATTCCACCTGTACAAACAACATTCAACATTCCACCTGTACAAACAACAGCAAGGGAGTATATTCATAAGCCATTTTTGTGCTTGAAATTCAAATTTTTTTAGAAACTTCTAGTATTGATTGACGTTAGTACCTGCAAATATTCATTCATATTCATATTCCATCTATATTCATCTACATTCCATATTCATATTCCATCTATATTCCCTATTCAAATACCATTTACATTCCCTTTTTCATTCCATTCCATATACATAAACTTCCCTAGGTATTTTCCTTAAATGCAAAAGAAATCAAGCTAAACCAACATCTTTATACCTGCACATGAACCCAAAAGCATTAGAATGGTTATAATTTTAAACATGACCCCAATGGTCATTTTAAAATTATAAAGTTGATATAAAGAAATGCGCTAAGAGAATATCAAAGTATTGAGCATAAATATCAAGGGTTATAAGAGCGCTAAGGTTCATATATTATAACTATATGAGCGCTCAAACTTTGTGCATAACCTAATACATTGCAAAATAAATAAGGTATGCACATATAATATATATATATATATCAACGAAATGGTATAACATATTGCGTATGCAATAACAAGTGAAGCGGATATATATATTATAACCTAATGCTATAACCTAATGCGCATTATTCAACAAACAAAGGCATACAACATGGTGATGAAAAGGCCGCGGGTTATGATGAACAAACACAGCAATCAAGTGAAGCCGTAAGAGGTAAGGAGTAATGATATGGTTTGACGGTCGTATACATGGTATAACATTTAAATGATACAACCATAACCTTAAACCTTCACCGAATATCATAACAACTGTTTGGCATATTATTACATAACGAATATGGTAATAACCATACAGCCATGCAAACAGCCACGTAATGAAATATGATATGCAGAGGTCAGTGCAATGAGAACGCACGACGACGGCAACCAATAACCAGTGCAACGCTACATGGAATGATCGGCCATGAGTGCCACGATGGACAGCATACAGGTACGAGGAGGACACGGTGGTAAGGCATCGTTTGACCATTGGGTAATGAAACGGCGGAGGTACAACCATGAGAACACGGCTGTCAAGTAATGAGCGCTGGGTACAAGTGAAAAACGGTCAAAAGAAACCGCCCGGCGTTGATTCAAAACACAGTCTTCATTGCCAAGAGCTCAGAGAAGTTGTGTGAAGCCGAGACGTAGCAAAGAGGGAAAGAAGTGTGTGGAGAGAGTTTTTAAGGAGAAAACTGAATCGTGTGAGCAAAGAGCCGAGTGCTAAAGGCAGATAAGGTGAGTAATTGAGCTAAATCCGCTTAGAACTGTAGATAGGGTGAGTGCCATTAAACCCACGGGTAGTGGTTGCCTTGACACCAGTTCGAGAGACCGGAGAAGGAGGGATTGGAGCGCTGTTTGCATCCCACGCAGCCACAAAAGATCAGGTAAGCACCAAATCCGGGATAACCCCAAGTCTACTGCGTGTATGGATGGATTGACCAGTTTGTAATGCGTAGATTATGGTGTAAATTAATGGTAAAAATCGCCGGCATTTAGAAAGGTTAATATGCATGCATAACACGGTGGCAGTCCAGTGATTCGATGCATATAGTGCGGAGGTTGTTGAACGTCGAGTGCAATAAGGAGTGCCATACCCGTTGCTAGTTGAAACTGCCACTTGCACTCGTTGCATTTACATTTGTTGACCTGCGCGCTAGGTTTTAAGCCGTCGGCATAAATGCAATTGTTTGGTATGCAAAGATCATAGTGGTAGTCACAGAAAACGCCGAGGTCATGGTTGTCATATATGCGCACACGAATACATAGTTGCCACCAAACAGAGTGTTGTGATATGCGTTGTAGAATGCATTAAATTAGATTTTGAAGGCTGTTGTATATATGTATGAGCTGTAACAGATGCGCATTGGTATATGCCGTGAGGACAGTCAAATAGAACAGAGGAATGCTGTAGGGTGCATGTCAAAACAAGTCAAACGCATTCATGCTTCACTGTGCGCCTATATATACATATATTTGTGCCATTGAAATGCGTGGGATTGTCTGCAAATATGTTGTATTGACTGTAAATCTTAGTTGAAAATCGACTTTGCATTGTTTGTCACTTGAGACCAAGGATTCATAGACTCTGTGTTTTATTTGTTTGAGCATTTGTGTGGTATAAACAGTGAGGAATATGAGGTGAGCGATTGTGATGAGACCTCTAGGTTATGACCCTGCATTTACACAGTGAATTTGTTTGAAAAACAATGAGAATTTGTTGAGGCCGCGAGCATTTTATTTACACAGTCAAAGTATTTGAAAAAAACGATGAGAATTTATTTGAGGCCGCAAGCATTTTTTTTGTTTACACAGTGATCTTGTTTGAAAAAAAACGATGAAAGTTCACAAGGCCGAGAACAATTAGTTGTTTATATAGTCATCATTCTTTTGAGAATTCGTTTGAGGCTGAGAGTATTATGTGTATACAGTCATCGTTTTTGAAGAATTCGGTGAGGCCGAGAGCTATTTGCTTGCATACAGTCATTATTTTTGAAATCAGTGAGAGGCCAGAACACTTTGCTGTGATATAATTAAATTTTCATGAGAGGCCGAGAGGAATTTGTACATTATATACAGTCATTTGTCCATATGTTTTTGGAAATTTGTTGAGAGGCAGAGAGCAGGGATATGTTTTTAAAAGATTTGTTGAGAGGCAGAGAGCAGAGATATGTTTTTGAAGATTTGTTGAGAGGCAGAGAGCAAATTTTTTTTTTGTAATACATGTTAATTGATTCAAGGAAACATGATTATTACTTAAGATATATATATTTTCTTCAAAAACAAAACAGAGGATAATGTGTTAGTAAAGCATATTCAGCTGATTGTTTGCCTTACACAGGGAATCTAAACAAAGAATAAGGCACATAAAAAGGACCATGCTCAGTTGGTCAAAACAAATGAAAAGTTGCAAGAAGAAATAAGCAGGTTGAAAAGAAGAAATGAATTACTTTCTAAACAGGCATTCAATTGGTTGAAAGACAAAAATATGTGGAAAGCCAAATATGAAAAACAGAAGGTAAAAACGGCAATGTTAAAGGTTGAGCAGGGAACAGATTTTGATTGTGTGAACAGAGGTGCAGCTACAGGTACAACATCAACTTCAGAGGGCAGGAGTTCCAAAAGGAGCAAGCAAGCATGGGGACATGCTTGAACATAAGCAAGGGAGAGATGTTGGGCCTTAGTTTTGATCTTCTTTTTGCTTTGAGAAACTTACCTAAACACCTATTTATCCTTTATTTCCACTCCATTCATTCCATTTTAATGAATATTTGATGTCTAAACAGGTATTTAACTTTAATTTGTCAAATACTAAAGTTTTTATTAAAGTTTGATTTTAAGTGCAATTTTGGCAATTTCAGAAATTCCCGTAATCACTTCATGGTTGATATGGATGCAGGCCACTTCAGCACGAATGGGATGCATGAATAGAAAGCTTGGGAACTAGGACCAAGCCACCTATGCTTGGTTCCAACAGATCGAGCTTTATTATGCCTTTTTGGAGCTAGTCAATCATGACTAGTCATCCAGAAATCCCATCTAAATAGGGCTGTTTTGGGATTCCAAGATATTAGTCATATTTCTTGGGATGAGGAAGGTGGATTCGACTTGGATAGGTGGACTAAAGTAGATATGATTGTTAGAGTGATTTTAGATCAGTTGGTTTCATGAATTCCTTATTTAAGAGCCACACTTTGATGGCTCAACACACTTGACATATGATACTATTATGCTGTAATATTTTTGGTGTGAAGACTTGAGTTGGAGACTTATGTTACTTTCATTTTGCTGATCAATATATGGATGTTTTTCTGATCTAAAGCTTCTGATATCTTCATCATAAGTGTGCAAGGCAAGGGTGGAGGGCCCCCACTCCAAGCTAAGTACACTTCCAAGTTAGACTAGTTTTATTTCATTGCAAATCTGGTTGATGATAGCTTTAGTTTTTCAAAGTCTTATTTCAGATTGTATCATGGTTATGAATAGTGATTGATTTCATTTGTTAATGGTTTATTCATCATCTAATTGAGTTGGGAAACAAATGTTCAAGTTGGGCATTCTCTCTATGAAATGGTGAATTAGAATTAGTCTCTTTCATTTACATGCAAGTGGTTTGTTTTCATTTAGATTTATATCTTGAGATGAATGAGTTACTATGGAAAGCTTTGAGTGTCTCTTAAGTTAAGAGCCTTTTTCATGTATGATTTATGCATCTTGAGTCTTTGATTGTAATCTCTAATTCATTGAAGTAATACTTGAGGTGGAAGTAGATTTCTTGAGTCAAGAACTCTTCCAATGTTACCTCTTTTAAGCTGATTGAATCAAGAGTTTTTAAGATATAGTTCTTCTTAGTTTGTAATCATTTATCTTTCAAGCATTGATTATATTAGATCTTCACAAATAGTGGTTTGCCTCCAAGAATAAAACAACCCGGATTGATATTAAATACTTGTGTTAATTTAGGAACATAAATTAGCCCAACAAAGCTATTCAAAGACCCCAAGCATCCTGTCTGTGACACGCTAAAATCAAAGTACGCCCATGAGATGCCGCTCATAAATCTACAGGCAGCTCAAACAAGCAACAGCACTCAGGTTTGGAAATTATGCAGTAAAAGTCTGAATTTCTTCAAAAGCAAGGCATACAAGATTCCAGGGAACGGCAAACAAACAAACCTGTGGCATGATAGAATAATGGACCGAGACCCCCTCGCGGAAATTGAAGAAATCGCAGAGCTAAAAAACTGGCTGGAACGCACAGGGATAAATAGCGTTTATGAATTGTCCAATTGGGATTGTCACGACGATTGGCAAGGTTGGGAATTTTTTGGAGTTCTAGATCGACTAAACCAGTAGAAGCGCGCCGTTGAAGAATTGTTGGAAGAAGCGGCCCCAGTGAACAGAAAAATGACTCATACTTCATGAGGTACAAATCACAATCCCCCCTTTTAACTCTGTTGCTGATCTATTTGACTCATGGAATCAATGCTATCCCAACAAAATCCCCAGCAAATCCTTTTGGAGAAAAGTCTGGAACGCTATCCCCAAATTTGTATGCTGGCAGATCTGGTTGACCCGGAATGACCTGATATTCAATGAAAAGTTGCAAGCTCCTTTCTCGGCAGCGGTAAAGGCCAAATCCTTCCTCCTGGAAGCAGCCCAACAACAATATTTTTCAGATGACTCTTTGCTTCTCCCTGAAGAAGAGAGGTGGTTGGGCCCCCTCTCCCCCTACCCTCGGAAGCAGTTATCAGCCCCTCATGCAGTGAATCCGGAATGGCGCAAAAGAGATTCCGAAGCCACCATTCAAGAATGGTGGCGAAAACAAAAAATAACCACGATTTTCTTCGATGGAGCCTCCAAAGGCAATCCTGGGACAGCAGGAGCTGGAGGGGTCATCTATGCCCCAGACGGATCAAGAAGGGACAGCTTTTGCTGGGGCATCGGGCAGAAAACCAACAATCAAGCAGAGATCCTAGGCCTCCTCAAAGCTTGTCAAATAGCCAGAGACAGAGGAGACAAAGAATTCCAAGCTTTTGGAGACTCAGAGATCTTAATAAAAAATTTAAATACGGGCAAATTGTTCAACAATGCAAGTCTCAACAAAACTCTGAACAGATTAAAGAGAGTCCTGCTCGACTTCGACTCCTACAAATTCCTCCATATCCTCAGAAACTTGAACAGTGAAGCAGATCTGATGGCGAACAAAGGCTGCACTCTTGGGAAAGGACAACTCCTCATAAATGACGAAAGCTCATTCCATCCCTGTAATCCATGAGGAACTTGCATATTGTAACAGCACAAGAAACAGAAACAGAAGCAATGTAATGATGGCTGCCATGGCGTAAGTCCAATCTTTTCTCCAAATAAATAAATCATACCTGTTTCAGTTAATACATATATATATATATATATATATATATATATATATATATATATATATATATATATATATATATATATATATATATATATATATATATATATATATATATATATATATATATGTATGTATATATATAGATATAATAAATAAATAAATGTTGAAAATTGACCCTAGAAAAAAAGCCATCATTCCAGTATCAACACTTTTCATTTTCAGGCTGTTTTTTGCACAATTTTTCCACAAAAAAATTGCTTTCACTACCATTTTTAAAACATGTTCAAAATTGACCCTAAAAAAAAACCATCGTTCCAATATATGCACTTTTCGTTTTTAGCACTGTTTTTCATGTTTTTTCGAGGTTTTTGGGCGAGAGTTCCCGTTTTGAGTTTATAGTTCATGTTTCAAAGTTTAGATTGTTAATATTGTAAGGCCAAATGGACAAGAGAAGGTTTTCCAGAGGATTTGTGGACGCACAAATTTGTACACAACCTTGGGACATTTCTGAAGGCATGGTACGTAAAGGAAGAGAAAAGAAGACAGAATGGCGATTAGGACTGTATGGCAACTCAATTTATCAAGGACTTTTCCTTCGCAGATAGTGACGAAAAGATCACAACTAATTTGCAAGTCGTTAAAAGGGTTTTTCTCACGCCAGGACAATTGACTAAGGGATGTATAGATCATAGCACCTTTGAGCATATATATGAATCCAAATTCCATGAAGTTGTAGCTTGTGGAAAGATAGAACGAGAGTTTGCTAAGGATGATTTGGAGGAATTGAGACATCTGACATTCAAGGAAATTGAGGGGGAACAAAGTGTTGAAGATGGGCCTGTAACCGATGGTCCACAACTACTACCTCTGAAGTTGTGGAAACATAACATTGGCACTGATGAGAAGCCAAAATTAGCCTCAATTGGAGATTACTAGGATGAGCAGAGTACCAAGGAAATCTTCGATCTCCTAAGAGAATACGAAGACTTGTTCTCTTTGTCTATTGTGGAGCTTAAAGGGATTAAGCGAGAGTTAGGGGAAATGAATATTGTGCTTAAACTTGATGCAAATCCAATGAAACAGTGACCATATAGGCTAAATCTAATAGTCAAAGAGAAGGCGAAGAAAGAGATAGACAAGATGTTGGCAACACGACTTATCTTCCTAGTTGAAGAGGTTGAGCAGCTCAGTCCAATTGTTATACAAAACAAAAAGGATGTTGAAGAAATTCGGGTTTGTGTGGATTACCAAAGTTTGAACAATGCCTCTGTCCATGATCCCTTCCCCACCACATTCAACGATGGAGTTCTAGACAATGTGGTAGGAAACGAAGCTTCTTCTTTTATAGATGGATTCTTTGGTTACCATTAAGTTTGGGTTGTGGAGGAAGACAAGAATGAAACCACATTTACCATTGATAGGGGATCTTATGCGTACCATGTTATGCCTTTTGGACTCAAGAACATGCTAGGAGTATTCTGAAGAATTGTAATTGTTTCCTTTAGGGATTATATTCACAGGTTTCTAGAACTTTACGTGGATGACTGGACCATCTACGGTTTGCTAAAAGAAGCATTCTAGTTTGCTCCAAGTGATGTTTGACCATTGTAGACAGTTGTATATCTCCCTAAACCTGAGAAAAGTGCATATTTGTTGTCCCTTTTAAAACACTTTTGGGCCATGTACTCTGCAAAGAGGAAGTATGTGTTGATCCCGCTAAGGTCACAATGATCCTGAATATGGCCTCGCCAAGAAGCGTTAAACAACTGGGATCCACCTTTGAACACAAAGGATATTACAGGAGGTACATCTACAACTATGCCTCGATCACTGCCCCTTTGGAGAAGTTATTTAGGAAAGTCGAGAAGTTCGTGTGGTCGAATGAATGTGAAGTTAGTTTCAATGTGCTAAAGGAAAAACTAGCAAGTGCACCAATCATGGTTTATCAAAATTGGAACAAGCAATTCCATGTTCACATTAACGCGTCAGGTGTCGCCTTGGGTTTGTCATGGCTCAGCCCGAAGATGGAAATCTTGATCACCCCATCTACTTTGCTAACAAAAAATTGTCCACAACAAAAACGAATTATACCACAATTGAGCATGAAATGCTTGTGATGGTGTATTTGCTACAAAAGTTTTGGCATTTTCTTCTTAGGGGTCCGTTCAAATTCTTCATTGATATTTCTGCCATGAAGTACTTGGTGAAGAAGCATGTACTTGAAGGTGTTGAATTTCCACGATCTTGGGCCTAGGTTAGAGTCTTAAAATCTCTGACTCCACCAAACCATGAATCTCAACAAGAACTACTTTGCATAGCAGAAAATATAAAGCAGTATATCACATGTACACAAGTATGCACATTTTTTAACAAATTTTGTACAATAATGTACAACCCAATCTTCGTTATATTAAATGAAATCTGAATAATACAATAGTCTATGGTATACAAGATACAATGACAAACTTCATTGCAACTTTGATGTCTTATCTTGTCCTACCCATCCTTCACTCTCATACTGCTCACTAAGTGCCCCTTAGTCCTTCAAAGGACAACACATCGAGACTCTAGGAGGGTTGCCACCTAACATTGTTGTAAGTCACTTCTACTACATGTACACGGGCTGGTCCAATCTACTCTTCTAGGTTGGTCAATACTTGAGCTCCAAATTGCCAGGCTAGTAGTCACCTTTTTCCATCAAATCACTGCAATTCAGCACCAAACTTCACCGAACCTTCAGCTCCTCTTTGTCACTTCAAGATAGCTCGTCTAGGGCTACTTTAGGCTATCAACATGTTTCCCTCCATGAAACCAATGATGCCAAATTCTTCATTGTGAAATATGCTCTTAATTTAAGTCTTCTCGCCACCCAAGTCAACTCCAATACATTCCTTCGATGGGTTGCAATACTCTGATCCAAATCTAGTCAATATCCTTAACCCAACACACACCGACGCTATTGATTTGAGTTTGCTACAATTTTGGGTTTGGTTCGGGAACACACCAGAGTCCCTTACAATCCTTCAATGTACCTAAAATTACCTCGTTGCATACCCTCACAAAATTCCCTGGCTAGCTGCTAATGTTATGGGCAAGAATAATCCCCACCTATGCCTACGTTGCCCTACAAACAACAGGTAGGGCTTGCAACCTACTCACAGTAACCCTTAGGGGTTGTGGGTGCCTCGCACAAGGTTCCTCCTCCATCAAACAGTCCTCAAAACTCCCATGTTATCCCTTCCTTTGTTGCAGCCTCCTTTCTGCACTTCAACCTCCTGTAAAAGGTGCCCTAAAACAGATTTCGACCTCTTGTTCTCTTGTTGCATCTAAGGGAGAGAATCTGAGCTCTTCTTGTGGGTGTGAGTTGCACAAATGGATGAGAAAATGACTCCTCCATCACCTTCTATTTATACACTAATAGAAGGGCTCCATGAATTTATTAAGGGTCATGTCTATTGGACGAATTCCTCAAGCCTACATGACTTGTCTTGTCCAAATATTAATGACAACTTAAAAACATCATAACTTCATTTCTAGAGCTCCGATTTGAATGATCTTTGGAGCGTTGGAATCGGCACGCCAAGCATTATAACCTTAAATTTTCTCATGCTAAAAAACCCTTACCTTAGGTTCTAGGCCCACAAGTGACTCTTGTGGCACTTTGTCCTCCAATCCACAAACCTTAGGGCTTGGAGTACCTCCCAAGCTACTAAAAAATCAACAAAAGGAAGGATTTGTATAAGGATTCTTCTATTCCAAGAGTCAAAATTTGAAGTAATCATCAAGTCAAGAAAATTGAACATGGGCCCCGATCACCTTTCGAGGTTAGAGTCAGGTGAAGCTGGAGGGTCAGTGGATGATCAATTGCCAGATGTCGACCTATTTCAAGTCGAAGCCATACCAGACTACTTGGAGGACACTGTAGCATTTATAGCCACAGGTAAATACCTGGAGGGGTACACAACAACACAATGAAGGCACATGGTGGTTCATGCTGCAGATTACCAGTTGATCGCAGGACAACTATACAAGTTGGGCCTTGATCAAATATTGCAAAGGTGTGTTCTTGATCATGAGAGACATGATGTATTGTGGGAATTTCATTCAGGAGTTGTGGGTGGGCATGTTTGTGGGAAGGGCACAATGAGGGAAATGTTCCAGTAAGGAATCCGATGGCCCACACTCTTTCGAGATGCAAAGTAGTATGCCAAGGAATGTGACATTTGTCAAAGGGTTGGAAAGACATCACATTAAGATGAATTGCCTTTACAACTAGTATGAGCATTGAAAGTCTTTGAGAAATGGGCAATCGACTTTGTGGTACCTATTAACCCACCAACACATCACTCACATGCCAAATATACTATTACCGCCACAGAGTACCTTACTAGATGGGTTAAAGTTTCACTAGTCAAAGATTGCATTGCAAACACTATCGCCACATTCATCTTTGAGAAGAGTATCACTTGATTTGGGTGCCTCTGAAGCCTCACCAGTGACCAGGGGACCCATTTCAATAATGAGATGATTGTTTGATTACTACAAAACTTTATGATACAACACTATAAAACAATTATGTATCACCCTCGAGCAAATGGTACGGTGGAAGCTTTTAACAAAAGCTTAGAGAGGAGACTCACCAAGATATGCTCGACAAATATAGATGATTGGAACGAACGGATGCTAGCTACACTTTGGGCTTATTGTATAATCGACAAGCGCTTACACAAGTATACGCCCTTCTATCTAATGTATGGATGATATGTTGTAGTACCTGTCGAGTTTACGATATCGAAGATTTGTATTGCGCAAGCCACTTGCATGACAGAGGATGAATCAATTCCAAAATGATTGGAGGAACTATGGCAATTGGACGAGGCTAGGTTTCTGGAAGATTTCCACCAAATTGTTTAAAAGCAGATGCAGAAGGCATGGCATGATAGACACATCAAGTGAAAATCTTTTACAGTTGGAGGACATGTTCTGCTATACGACAGTAAGTTCTTAAAGTTCCCTGAAAAGCTGAAAATGCATTGGTTGGGACCATTCATAATTGCAGAAGTCAAAGAATCAGGAGTGGTCAAGCTTGCACAGTTGGATGGAGTCCTACTGCCTGGATGGATGAATGGTGCACGCCTGAAATATTTCCACAACTCAAATAAATTTCCATTAGTTCTTCCACTTGCATAAGTAGCTTCACCCCTCTGCAGCCGTTTGTGGTCGGGGAGTTGCATGTGTTAGTCGTCGTATCCATAATAATTAGTAATAATTCCCTGTGTCAGTTTGAATTTGGGCTAAATCTCTCCCATAATATCCCTGGCACGATCCGCCCATCAACTTCTAGGTGCCTACCATCATAGCACCATAATTACCCATCATTCCCACCCTCTATTTCCAATTTTTGTGTCATCCGAGTCAGGTTCGGCTAGCCATAATTATTGATGCCACAGTTGGGATTGAGTAGGGAAAGTTGTTGTATTAATTAGCTAAGTGCTCAAATTAAAAAAAATCGTGTCGAGCCTTTATATTTAATTTGCATGCCAACAATACGCCTCTCAGTATCAAAAGCCAAGGTGGTCAAATTACCAAATCTAGAGTTTGTATCAAATTTCCCCTGATTCTAGCCCAAGCCCAAGCCTCCAATGTTCCTTGTGTATCCCTGTCACATTGCAACCATGACGAAGAGCGTAATCTCTGTTCTAGACATTGAACTAGACTCAAGAATTACAAAAACTAAGAATCTCTATGGAAAGTATGATAAGGTTGTGTTTTTAGAAAATGATCTCTCAGACTCGTTCCATTTTCCAACACAAGTGATAATTCTACACAAAAGTTTTCACCAAACCTGATGGAAGCCAATCAATGAAAGTTAGAGAGGACTTGAGAGGACTACATAGGTTGACATTCCTAAATTTACGGGGTCTTCCAGTATTCAACATTGTGGGAGCAACGATGCAATGCACAAAATTCCTCATCAACAAGATGCATGGAGGGTCTCTATGGCTTTACAAGGAATACCCAATCCATGACATTGACATTCATTGATCCGTAAACTGTCGTGGATATTCCACTGGACAATTTGTCACAATAGATCTGATAATATAATATTAAAAATATGACATTCTACACTATTATAGTTTCATTTAATTTATAGATTTGTAGATTTCACTGTAATTAGTTCATGCATGCGAATATAAATTATGCAGAAAAGTAGAGAATGAATAAAACAATATCACACACACATAAGACACAATATATGCTCTCTGGGAAACCCTTTCAAGAGAAAACCCAGCTGTAAGGCGAGGCCGCTTCGCTCTCTTTCTTTACCTGGAAATATGGCTACAGATAAAAAGAATTAATGTTTGTGGCCCGTGGGCTGCTACAGTGCACATGTTTTCTCTACCTCCTATTTCTCCCATCTATCTTTTCTCATCTATGGAACAAATTCTCTCAAAATAATTGAATGCCTCTTCGTCCTAGTTTCTCGGTTATAACATAGCCCAATAGCCTACTAGTGGTTAAGTTTGACTACATCAACTCTTAACTAGAGTTACAAAATACTCTTCTAGAGTCTTCTACATCAAAAACATGTGGCTAGCCCCTTTTTCATGAATAATGGGGGCTCACGCGACATCCTCTCGAACTATAGGTATGAAAACAGGATGGTAAACTTCTCAGTGGCATCAATTTTGCATACAGACTCCGATTGACGTGATTCTTGTGCCATTGAAAAGATTTATGTGTATAGAATAGCATAAAGGGGTGCTATGCTTAAGAGACAAAGTTTTACCCCCCAAAAAACATGTTTTGATGCCTCAAAACGCTCCTAGAAGGTTTTAGACCACGTTTCACCAAACTGGATCCCGCCGGTAAAAATGGTCTCGTGAGCTTAGTCCTCCACTTTTTCCACTCCAAATGCATCGAGATGGATGAAAAACAATATAATGATCCAACTCGGATCACACCTCCCCATTTTGGGAGGCTTTTACTCCCTAAAAGTTTTTATTGAATGAGGTGAGGAAATTTTTCCTCCACCTTCTCTCTGGTGTACCATTTAGCTTTGCCTGGAAGTTGTCCCTTTGACCCAATCTGCCAAAGGTCTTGTTGCCCTTGTATTGTAGTTCTGGAATTATTCTACAAAACTGTATCTTCTGTCAACTCTGCCTGAGCGTCTGGTGCCAAATCCTCCACAAAAGGTGGGACTTATTCCTTTTCCTGATCTAGCATGGAAGGCTCATAGAGTTTCAAATTCTCTACATTTACAACTGAGTAAATGCACATATATGGTGGTAAACTCAGTCGATAGCCACTATCACCCACCTATTCCAGTATCTCAAAGGGACCATGAGCCTTGATTTTTCTTACCAGACCCCTGTAGCCTTTCCTTGTTCAACTATAGCCATAGTTTTTCTTCCACCTTGAATGATTTCTCTATTCTGTGCTAATCATGTCTAGCCTTATACTTCTCTTGCGACTTTTGCAGTGTTTCTTGTACCTTTATATGGATCTGTTTGATCTTCTCTATAAAATTTTCAACGCTTAAAGCATCTCTTGTAAGATCTTCCCTCACTCCTCCTTGTTGTCCATAATGCAATATCCAATGGTGAAGGTGGAAAATATCCAAAACAAGTCTCAAATGGGGACTTTCCTGTAGAAGTGTGGACTGCTCTAGTATAAGAATGTTGTATATATACCATATTTCCATCCCATGTCTTTGGATGCCTCTGGTTGTAACCCCTCATAAGTTGCACCAAAGTCCTGTTGACTACTTATGTCTGCTCATCTATTTGTGGATGGAACGTTGTAGATCTCTTCAACTTCGTGTTCATCTTCTCCCACAATGTAGTCCAAAATGCACTGAGAAATATTGTGTCCCTATCTGAAATGATGCTCCTTGGTATCCCAAAGTGCACCCATACCTGTCCAAAGAACAAGTTTACTACTTCTTGTCTGTTGAAGGTATTTTTACAGGGCATCAGAACACACATCTTGTTGAACCTGTTAACTAACATGAATAAATAGTCATGTCCCTTCCTGGTTGTCGGTAAACCTCCCACAAAGTCCATGGAAAAGATTTCCCAAGGACGAGTAGGTACAGGTAAGGGATGATACAGACCATGTTTCCTGTTGTTAGGCTTGCTGGTACAACAAAGCATGCATCCTTTTATGAACCTATTTACTTGTTCTTGCATCTTGGGCCAATACACATAACTTTTCAAGTTAGCCATGGTCTTCCCTACACCAAAGTGCCCTGTAACCTTGGAGGTGTGAGCCTCTCTAATCAGCTACAAATGCTCAACTTTAGGAACACATAACTTATCCAACATGTAGAGTAACCCATCTTGGAGATGGTAGTCAATGGTGTTGTCGCCATCGTGAACATGACTCTTACTCTGCAACTGCTGATACACCTCCTTGAAGTCCCCATCTTCTAAATATGCCTATCTGTGTGCACCATGGAGGAATGGCTCCATGTGCATAAGAGTCCCCCAAAATTTGTAATCTTTGATGTGGGTGGCCTTGAAATAATATCAACCAACTTGTTTGTGCTGCTCTTCTTATAATTGATCACCAAATGAAATTGTTGTAAAAACCCCATCCACTTGTAATTCCTAGTCTATTGTAGCTTATTCTGGGCTTGCAAGTATTGTAATGGTTGGTGATCCATGTGGATTATTGTCTCCTTTCCCATTAGATAGTGCTTCCACTTCTTCACAACTTGCATCATGGCATAGAGCTCCTTATCGTAGGTAGGGTAGTTAAGAACTGCCCCATGAAATACTTCAGAATGGTAGCAAACATGCCTTCCTTCTTGCATCAAGACAACTCCCATAACATACCCACTCGCATCTATCTCCACTTCAAAGATTCGTTGCAAGTTTGGTAATGATAGAACTGGTGCTTCACTAATCTTCTTCTTTAACTCATCGAAAGCCTTCTGCTACCATTTTCCCCACTGGAAACTCTTGCCACTTGCTGTTATGGAGTGAAGCGGTGTTGCTACCACTGAAAACGAGGCTATGAATTTCTTCTGGTATTGTGTTGCTCCAATGAAACTCCTAACCTCCTTAACATTAGTAGGCACCAGCCATTTCATGATGGCTTCCATCATGGAAAGATCTATCTTCAATTCTCCTCCACCAACCGCATATCTCGAATACACAAAGGACTGTTGTGCTAGTAGCTAGTGCTTCTTCAATGTTTCCAACACCTTCGTCAAATGTGAAATATGCTCCTCCCAGGTAACCCTATATACCAATATATCATCCAAATAGACAATAACAAATGAATCTATAATAGGTCGCAATACATCTTCATTAATATCATAAATGTAGTTGGTGAATTACATATGCCAAATGGTATAACTAACCACTCATACAAACCTTGCGTGGTTTTGAAAGCAGTCTTCCATGTATCTTCTTCTTTGACTCGAACCTGGTGATATCCAGACTTCAAGTCCAACTTGGTGAAATACTTTGCTTGTTGCAATTGATCTAGAAAATTGTCTACCCTGGGCAGGGGGTATTTGTTTTTTAGCGTGATTTTATTCAACGACCTGTAATCTATACACATATGCCAAGTCCCATCCTTCTTTGGCACAATGATGATGGGTGACGCACACTGTGATGTACTCGGTCGAATGACACCTTGTTCCAGCACCTCACTTGCTTCTATTGCAGACTACCTGTACAACCCAATATTTGGCAATGGGGAGTCTGGCAATAGCTAGATCTTGTGCTCCACTTCTCTCTTAGGAGGTAACGCTTTAGGCTCTCGGAACACGTCCTTGTATGTCTATAAAAACTCCTCCAATTGTTGTTTTTGTTTCTTATTACACCCCTTTAGGGATGCCTTGCCTCTTATTGACTCCTTTACAGACTGATTTTCTCTTAAAAACAATAAAACATACTTCTTGTTGGAACTAATCAATTTCTTGGCTTGGGTGGCACTTACCAATGAAATTTTCGACCTGCCTTTGTGCGCATTGATGATGAATGATTTTCCATCCTTGATGAGCCGGTACTAGCTAGCTCTACTCATGAATACTAAATCACACATGTACATGTATGGACTCTCGAACATGACTCCACATACATCAAGGGGAACCACATCTAAATCTACTTCATCAATAAAATCAGCACTAATAGCAAATCTAATTTTACATTGTTTTGTTATCTTCAAATTTGCATCCTTATGTACCCATCCTAGTGGATATGGATTTGGATGATCACGAACTTCTAGCCCCAACTTCTTGACCAGATCTACTGCAATGAGATTTGCTTGCGATCCTTACTCAAATAAAGCATCAATCTTCGTCTTCTTGACCTATATCTTTACATGGAAGAGTTTCATCATTTCTTTTTCTTCCTATTGTCTACTCAGATTCACCTCCTTCCGCACTGATGTACAAATGATCTTCTCATGCACGTTTGGGCTACTTGCAACTAGGTTGCTTGAATCAATGGCCATGAGATTCTTCTTCTTATTCTCTTTCTTCTTATTCTTCAGGTTTTTCTCTGGATGCAACTTCCAACACTTCTCCTTTGTATGGCCATTAATGTTGCAGTGGTTGCTAGGATCTTTGCACTGGTGTTATGTAGCTATCGATTTTTTATCTTTTCCCCCTTTTTGCTTCTTCTTCCCATCCTTAGAAGCGTCGTGTTGCTCCTTTTGCCTCAATCCACTTGATTACTCTCTTTTCAGGCCTATGTGTCTCCAAGTATTGTGCCTGTACACAAGCCAAGTCCACCATTTTGGGCTTGAACAACATCACTTGCTCACACAGATAACAGTGTAGCCCCACCAAATACTTGAGGAGTACATCTAGGTTCTTTGGGAGATACCCAACATTATAGCCATCTTTCTTAATTTTGTGGTGTACGCATGCACGCTTTGGCCCGACTTTTGCCAAAAGTAATACCACAGGATCCACTCGTCTTCCAGGTACCCAATGGGATAAAAATTTGACTTAATGAGGGTTTTTACATCCACCCACTTAGTTATTAGAGGTTCTCCCCCAACCTCAGGGTTTCCATGTGGCTCTCCCACCAAGTCAGTGCATGGCCCTCCAATTTTATATGCTTGAATAAGATCTTCTGCCCTTCCTCGATCTAATGTACACTGAAATAAACTTCTAGTTGCTGCAACCAGTGGTTTAGCTTTAGATCGTCGATCTCATCATGGTATGTCTTGATATCGACTTTTTATTCCACTTTAAACAGGGATTGGTTCATGACACTCGAACCGGGTTGATCTTTTTCAGGTTCTCTCTTCGGCTAGTTATTTGCGTCTTCCTGATCTCCTGATCCACCTTCTGATTTTTCCTCTACATTCAAACCCCCTTCTTCTCCAAATATCACCAACTTATTGCTTAGGGCTGGCAAGAGGAGGTTTAAATTGTGGTTTATATCCATGACTTGTTCTTCAATCCACGAAAACCTCACCTTTGTAGGATCACGAGGTTTGTTTACATATTCGTCACCCATGATTAAGGTTTTACGATTTTCAGCCTCACTGATCTAGATCCCTGCAATATCCACAAAATACCCAAAGAAACCTTCTCTAATACCAAATGATTCATAAACTTACATGGATATTCCACTGGACAGTTTGTCACAACATATATGATAATATTATATTAAAAAATTGACATTCTACACTATTACAGTTTCATTTAATTTCTAGATCTGTAGATTTTTACTGTAATTAGTGCATGCATGCGAATGTAAATTATGCAGAAAAGTAGAGAACGAATAAAACAATCTCGCACACACATAAGACACAAGATATGCTCTCTGGGAAACCCTTTCGGGAGAAAACCTAGCTAGAAGGTGAGGCCGCATCGCTCTCCTTCTCTGTCTGGAAATATGGCTGCGATACAAAGAAGTAATGTCTGTGGCCCGTGGGCTACTCTAGTGCACATATCCTCTTTGTTGATGTATCTCCTATCTCTCTTGTCTATCTTTGCTCATCTATGGAACAAATTCTCTCGAAAGAATGGAATGTCTCTTCCTCCTAGTGGCTTAGTTATAACATAGCCTGATAACCTACTAGTGGTTAAGTTTGACCACATCGACTCTTAACTAGAGTTACAAAAAAGACTCTTCTAGAGTCTTCTAAATCAAAAACACATGGCTAGCCCCTTTTTCATGAATAATGGGGGCTGACGCGACATCCTCCCGAACCATAGGTGTGAAAACAATAAGGTCAACTTCTGAGTGGCATAAATTTTGCATACGGGCTCTGATTGACACGATTCTTGCATCATTGGAAATCTTTTTGTATATAGAATAACATAAAAAGGTGCAGAGCATAAGCGGAAAAGTTTTACCCCCCAAAAAACGTCGTTTGATGCCTCAAAACGCTCCTAGAAGGTTTCAGACCCCGTTTCACCAAACTGGGTTCCGCTGGTAAAAATGGTCTCGTGAGTTTATTCCTCCACTTTTTCCACTCCAAATGCATCGAGATGGATGACAAACAATATAATGATCCAATTTAGATCATTCACCGACTTACTGAGCTATATGTTGCTCGAGTCGCGATATCAACTACATTTTAGAATACTTCTAAGTGGGGGAAGAAGATAGGTGATGATAATTACTACAATAGGTATGGTACCCAACGTGGTGGTAAAGGTGCCTTGATAGAACCAATTAACAAGCCTAACATAAAATTTGCCTATTATATGATTGTTTGAAATCTCATGCTACACTTCTTAAGAGGTGAATGCACATTGGATACTATCTTAGTTGTAGAAGCTTGTGTGCAAGGCACACAATTGAATTGGTGTAGTTTTCTGTTAAATGAACTTTTCAATGCTTGTGAAGATGTCTATAAAAGGGCCACTCATTTTATATATGGATATATCATCATTGCTTAGATATGTGGAAATGGTGTCCACTAGAGGGGAGAGAGATGGTGACAGTTACTGAAAACCAATTCCTTGCTCTTAGGTATTTACCATGGCGAACCTTCGGGGACCCCAACAACAAGGAAATCACTGAGGCCTGTTTTGTTGGATGGTACAAGAAAATGTTGGACGTCACCGAGGCTAGACCAAGAATCCCATTTTCGCTCCTTAATGAATATTTGTAGGATATCTCATTTGGCGTAAGTCATGGCATAACCTGGGTGTGGCCTAAGTGCATCAACTCCGACACATTTAAAATGCGAGCCCAAAATTTTATGCTATTATAAGAAGCCTTCCATATTGAAGTATCTTCCTGGTCGGGGATTGTTAGAGAAGTCTGGGAGGGGAAGCATATATACATGTTTGGAGGAATGGTGCCTTAGCCACTACCTAAAGAAACACCTTTGGCCTCAAGGAAGTGACTCGCTGAGGAAACACTGACTCCAGTCATCAAGAAGCTTGAGACACGCATGCAGTCCTTACATGAAACTCTAGAGAACCTTGGGGCTTCAGTAAGTCATTTTCCTACCTTTTCTGAATTTCTCAGTTCAAGTCTGCTTATTTCTTTGACCTGTAGCCCTATTATTGCTTCAATTGCTTCAATGGGCCCTCACACTCATTCTGAACCCATAGTTCTGAATAGACAACCTCTTACCACCAAACCACCATCGGTCCCAGGAAGAAGATTAAAACCACCTCTACCCAAGTTGTTGACCTTATTGATGAAGAACCCCAATCTCACACCACCACACCAATCATCGAAGAGAATCCACCTTCCACTTATGTTACATCCCCGAGGTCACGCAATCCCTCACCTCGATCAGCCTCCCTCCGCCACCATCTTAGACATACTTCCATTTGGAATTCTGCTAAAAAATGAAATGAAAATGTAGGTAGACTCTGTTATCCACTTAGTTACCGAAAATACAAATGGGGCACTTACAACTCATCCTTGAGGCACACAGTCTGTTCATACATCTATGTTGTCTTGACTACTTGAATCTAACTCCAAACACCATCCACATAATGCCCCTACCCATTGATCCCACCCCCTCATCACCACCACACTCCACCCTGGTCCACATTAGTCCTCACATTATCGAACCCTCACAGAGAGAAGCATCACCCCAAGGGAAATCTCAAAAATTAGTTTCCAACGGCCAACCATTGCAAATTTGGTTCCCTAAACCCTCTACTATGACCCTTGATGACTTTCAGGGTTGGTCCTCGGGTCAACTACTTGCTTTCATTCAACTAGTTGCACATCAAGCAAAGGCATTGTAAAAAAATTTGGTAGTTGAACATGAACAACAACAATTCTTTCCCTTGTTGCAGAATGTGATCGTATCCTCCAGGAGAAACAGAATCTACAGAATCAGATCAGCCAAATTACCACAAAGTTCCAGGATCTATGGCCCTTGGTCATAGAGATAGTCACATATGCCCTGGAAGACTTCTTGGCCTACACTCACTTGGAGTGTTGTAACCACATAAAAGTAGCCTGCAATGACCTCATCTCAACCAATAGAGAGCTCAAACGAAGTATTTCTACCACTCATATGGCTCTACCAGATCTTTCTTTTCAATATACCAACAAGATTGAGCAAAAAATCATAGAAGTGGCTTTTTTGAAAGCCTCTATCATTTAGGCTACGGAGGAGGCCAAGGGACTTGACTCTTAGCACAAGTTTGCGACTTGTTAGGTTGCCTTGCATAAATAAATCATCTGGTTTACCCCTTGTGTCAACAAGCCAATCAATTTTTCAACCAAGCCATGGCCTCCAAGGACAAGGCCCAACAGAAGGAGCTTTTGGCATAGGTGGATGCCCTCGAAACCCAAATCCAACACATCAAGGATGAGTCGAGAAAGGCCAATGCTCTACTCCTTAAACTTAAGCCACCAACATAAGCTTAGCCAGAGACACTACAACATGTCAGCGAGGACACAAAAACTCAATAGAATGCTCTCTTGATGGCCTGCCTGCCCATCTTATTGGTGAACTCACAACACGGTTTCTAGATCAAGAAGTACTCTCATAGGATCATGGAAGGTGTCTCTGAATGAGTTCACAAGGTTTAATAATGTAGCCATTGAGTTTTCCTAGAGTTGGGTCCTTCATTTGAAGGAACCATTCAAGGAGGAGCAACACAAGAGGAAGCATCGCAACAATGGAAAGTGTAACAACCATAGTCAAAAATCCATGTAATAAAGTTAATAAAGGAAAAATAATAACCATGGTCATGAGAAACGTATTCCAAGCTAAATGTTTGGAAAAAACATAGTGACGGGGATCACTTGTGACTAATTAATGGCCATGGAAATCAACAAAGGCAATGACAAAGGGTTTGGAAAGGCAAAGTGACATTTATCTATGAAAATGATGGAAAATGTGAGAAAAGGAAGGTGAAAGGTCATAGGCTGCATGTGAGGAGGAAAATGAAGGAAAATAATGGAAAATTGAAGAAATTAGAGGCCTCATTAATAAAAAGGCTTTTGAGGATAAGTTGACAGACTTTGGTCAGTTTTAGCTAGGAGCTCTCATTCTATTCTCTCTCTCATACTCTTGGAAACGTAAAGTTTTTCTTGGAGCACTCTTGGAGGAGTGTGGCATACTTGGGATTTGGAGCAAGAAGGCAAAGGAAGAGCAGGAAAGTGAAAGATGACATCAGAATCTATAGCTACAACATGTTTTGCTTGTAGGTACCGAATTGCATGTATGATTTTCTTGCTAGTTTTGGAATGGATGGCATATGCATGTGGTTTCTTAGTTATGATTTGTCATTGGCATGGAGGATTGCCTGGATTAATAGTGGTTTTGCCTAGCCTTTCCATTTCCTATATAGCCATGGTGTTGTGGGTTTTACTTTCATTTTCTAGTTGGTTCTCATGTTCCTTTGGTTGTGGGTTGAGTTATTAGTTCCTAGAAGCCTTGGTTGGACAAATGCTCTGGAAGCCCTGTAATATCTTGGGTTGAGTTACTAGTCCTGAAACCCTTGGTTGGACAAACGCTCTAGAAGTCGTTGGTAGGTTGAGTTACTAGTCTTGGAAGCCCTGGTTGGACAAAGGCTTTGGAAGCCCGACATTCGTTGTGGGTTGAGTTACTAGTCCTAGAAGCCGTGGTTGTAACAAACACTCTAGAGCCCTGGAAAACTTGGGTAGAGATCGATCTGGCGATGGCTAGTGATGTCTAACCGTGAGGTGGAATCACCGGTTGAGGGTTGAGGTGGTTTGACCTTTGGAAGCCCTGGTTTTGTTTTGTTTGAGTTGTTCCATGAGATCCCATATTGATGCTTAGAGTATGGCGTGGGGGTGGTTGGTTGAAAGAGAGATTTGGTTCAGCCCAATCTATGGACGGGTGGTACGTGGAAGTCCCATACCTGGTTGCATTTTGCATATGTTAATAAGGGCTTCTTTCCTCTTGTATTTGATGGGTAAATATACTTGTTCACATGTGGTTTTTATGGTTGTTATATCCTGGTTATTTATGTTGGTTATGAGCATGTTTTATGACATACTTGATGTATGTCCCTCATCATGTTTGATTAGCAAATGAATGAACAATAAATATATGACCTAATAGATGATATTGCAGTTATTGTGATAAGGCATTAATGCTTCTTAACGATTCTCAGATAAGCTTAAGACCCCTATTCTCAGATATGTTGTTATGACTTGTATATTACATATTTGTGACATGTTTAAATGCCTATCATGGCTAGTAGGGGTCAGATTAAGTACTTGTACCAATGATTGAATTAGTAGCTTTGTTCCATTGTTATTGTTCATTTTTTAAGGTTTCATGGATTTCTGGGTAGTGTCTTGAGACTTGGCCCTGAAAAAGTGGCTCAAAATCTGGGTTCGTTGGCACAAAACTACCTAAAAAGGTTCACAGTCACTGGCATTCCTTGTTGTGGGAGAGACTGGAAGGCCTCGATCACATGCATGGCTTATCATGGGAGCGATTGAGGGTCCAGATCAACAAATTGTCATGCGGTCTTAAGGGTTGATCACCTGGAAGGATTGGTTGGCTCCTGAAGGTTTGGTAGCATGTGTGGAAGGTCAATTTGGTTCATTATGTCAGTTCCACTTTCTTAATTTTAATTGGGGAGTTGAATATTATCATAGTAGCCTCTCATCACATGTTTAACCTAACGAACCGACTAATTTGGCTAAATGTAGGAAGGGGGTGTGTTGCAATGTATTTTAAAAGCAAGGAGCTATTGATTTGTAATCCTATGCCCTATTAGGATTACTAAATAACGAATAGAAATGACTAACTAATACAAGATAAAATCCCCGACCATATGATAATACAAGCAAGCAATCATGCATTCTCTAATTTCTATTGGGTTTGAGCCAACACCTGGTATCCTTGTAGATTGGTGAAGGCTCTTGAGTTCGATGCAGAATCCTCTCGCTCCAAGTGCGAGATCTTGCTCTTTTTTCCAGTGATCACACAAGCACAAACAAACAAGGACAACAAGTGATCTTCCGTAAGAGATCGTTAGTTCAAAGCAATAAATAATAACATGAACAAATAGCTGCAAGTACATATCTAAAGGAAAGGAACATATATCTCTTATTAATCAATAATCAAATGGTACAATTACACCTTCAAGCATAAGATATCCTCTCCAAAATCTGGCAAAGTCTCCCCCTCTCTAAGCAATATGGCCTCAAAACAAAGTATGTCTCTCAATCTCTAAATCAAGGTACCAACATCTCGATATAATTCCCACTCTCCCTTCTCCCTTTCCTCTTGGTGAGATTATATATTTATTCTATCCTTTGGGAGAATGTATATGGACACCCAAGGGCTTGAGAAGTTACGAAACTTCTAGAATAATGGACCCCTAGCCAACTCATACACAAATGGGTCAAGTTGATCTCCTTCGGAATGACAAACTATAGAAACCTTTTTCACAATTACGAGATTTTTCTCAATTATGAAATAATTATTATCTCAAAATTATAATATATTGGCAAAATAATTATGAGAAATTGCTCAATTATGTAATTTCACCCTTTTAACATGAGATAAATCTCACATAAGTAAGAGAAAAGTTGGAAAGAGGATGCATTTTAGCTAACAACTAAGGTAATTTGAACTTAGGTTTCTCTCAGTATAATGGAGTGACAAATAAGGTTATAACACATGCCCCCTAATGCATGAGCTCAGAAGAAAAACTGATGGTTGAAATGCACTACAATAAAGCTCAGAGGTCAAAATAGGAGGAAGCAGACAAAACCAAGAATCTAGATAAGAAGACACCAAAAGCTGAAGTCTCATATGCATTGATAACATCCTCGAGGCGGGCATACACAAAGAAATACTAAACATGGCCGCCAAAACATACACTGCGGATCCATGACATGAAATGCTAAAACATGGCCGCGAAGAAATACATAGTGAATGCATATGAATCATTAAATAGATCACAACCACTAGCAACTACAATGTGGATCTATGTCACATTATACATTAGTAGGACTATGGACACATGACAAACAAAGAAGTGTCTCAGAAAGCCCTCAAAGTACATAAATGATACATAATTCCAACGCAGCCTTAGAATGATTCAGACTTATATAAGAACACAATGGAATATAGATATAAACATAAACATAGAGATGCAGGAGAAATAAAACTCCATTTCATTAATATTAAAGAACTGAAATATGCTTACATACAAATGGAAATATACTAGCTCGAGCAATGGTATCTTATCTCTAAGAAGAGATGTGGCGGCTCCATGCCTCTAAACTGTGTTACAATGAGGCTGAGGAGACTTTTTATTATTGAAAAACATGGGAAAACCCTAAACAACCAAAACCCTAACCCAAGAGATGGAACGACAAGAGTTTGTGGGCCCTGTTAGGGTTAGTTTGACAGCCAACTTTTCGGGGTCATAACTTGGTCATATTATCTCCATTTGGCACGTACAATACCTAATTGGAAAGATCTCTCCAAGTGCTACAATATTTGCCACAAGCCCCTACTTATGGCTATGGGCCTACTGCGAAACTCAAAAAAACATCGTTTAGGGGGTCAAAACTGCACCGGAAGTTGAGGACCCAAAAAACTACTAAAAATTGTAAATGTTGCATCTAAACAAGGAATTTGATGAAACCAACTCGAATTCTAGGCATAATATGAGGGTGGCCACCAATATCCACCTAGATCATTCATCCCTCATTAGGAAGCAATGGTCCCCATTGCGTGCAAAGCCCCCATGAGGTGAACAAATTTCTGTTGAACCTAGTCCCTGGTGAATCACTCTCCCTAGTGAAGGAGTTGGTCGACTTTGAAAACTTGATATAGTTGGATCCTTTGTTGGCAGGTGCTCTTGATCTACGTTTCCATGATGCGATCAGATGTGGCCTCTTCCATGTAGTATGGGTTGAACTCCATTGGTGTGAGTTGTTATGCAGTGTCAAATGTGTCCAATAATGGTGGAAAGTATGGCCAAAGGCGGTCCACATTCAACACTAGGTGTAGATCAAGGAATGGTGCAATGCTGAGCTCGAATGCACTGTCCCATAAAAAAATGTGATAGTGTACCACCCATATCGGAGTGGGCGAAGTTTACGGTGGGGCCTAATAAGGTGCTCCTTCCGTAAATGTAGCCAAACTTTGTCGCCCACCTGGAACTTGTGTGGCACTCGATGTTGATCATGTCACTGCTTGTACTTAGCATTGGCTCTGTCCAATATTTCATGGACGTACTAGCTGATGTGTTGAATGTGATCAATGAAGTCGTTTGCCCTCTCAGATTCAGAATGGACATGAGCTGAATCTGCCTAAGTACCTACAAATGGTATGGCCACATCAATGGTAAATAGTCACTGGAATCCCAACCCCACCTAAAAGGGGCTGTCAGCAGTTGAGTTATGGAGAGCTTCATTGTGTCTATGTTGGACATAAGGGAGCCTTTTATCTAACCTGTGTGGATTCTTCGAGTTGTACATGCGCATAATGTATATGGTCATCTTGTTGACGACCTCTGTTTGGCCATCAGTTTGGGGGTGGAAAGTCATGGACTTAGTGAGCTTCGTATCCATCATCGACCAGAGACTTGAACAAAATGTACTTAGGAACCCGCTGTCCTGATTTGAGATAATGGACTGTGCGATCCCAAAGTGTACTCACACTTGTTCAAAGAAGAGCTTAGCAGTGGCTTCTGCTATGATACTCTTCTTGCAGGCCGCTAGTATCGCCATATTAGAGAATTTGTCAATGACCATAAAAACACAGTCATTTCCTTGGAGATGGATTCCCAAGGTCGACTAGGAGTAGGCAACGAAGTATATAGCCCTTGATTCTTGATGGTCAGTTTTGAAATGGCGCAGGCAGTGCAGGATCTGATGTACTTCCTAGCATCCTATTAAAGGTTTATCCAATATAAATACTTTTGTAACACTGCCACTCTTTTCTCTACCTCGAAATGTCCAGTGGCCCGACTATAGTGCGCTTCCCAAATCATCTTAGCACACTCACTTGAAGGAACACAAAGGTGTCCCAAGTGGCATAACAGTGCATCCCAGAGGTGAAAATTTGAAACTTGCTTGCCTTCCAAGAGTGTCTGGTATGTGTTGTTGAATTTTGGATCGCTCTTGTAAAGATGCGGCCACCTCAAAGTCTTGTACCCACAAGAGTCAAACACAGTGGTCAGCGCCTTGATCAGCGGTTGGTTGAGGTAGTTTGCAATGTTGTCATTATTGCCCTTCTTATACTTAATGTTCAAATGGAGTTGTTGCAAGTATGTGGAACATTTATGATGGCGATTGTTCTACAACTTCCCTTGTGTATGTAGGAACTGCAGGGGTTGGTGTTCTGTGTGGATGACCGTTTCCTTCCCTATAATGTAATGCTTCCATTGTTGGCATGCCTGCAAAATGGAATACATCTCTTTGTCATAGGTGGGATACTTTCGGACAGAGTCTAAAAGTGTCTCACTGTGATATACCACTAGATGCCCCTGATGAGTAAGAACTGCACCAAAAGCATAGTCGGAGACATCTGTCTCAATCTCAAATGGTTGCTGCAAGTCTGGTAATGTGAGCATTGGTGTAGATCAGAGGCAATGCCTCAACTCGGCGAACACCTTTTGTTGGGATTTAGACCAAAAGAACTTTGCTTTCCCTCCTCCTTTAGTGACTTGACTCAAAGGCCAAATGATATGAGAGAACCCCAACACGAACTTGCGGTAGAAGTTGGCAAGACCCAGAAAGCTGCAGAGCTCTATTAGAGTGGGTGGGGCTAGCCAATCTCGAATGGCTTGTATCTTGGCTGGGACCACATGCACACCCTGCTCATCAATGACATACCCCAAATATTGAATCTATGTCATACCAAAATTGCATTTCTCCAAATTGGAACACAACTTGTGTTGTTGCAGTGTTTGAAGAACTTGTTGAATGTGGTGGAGGTGCTCTTCCAAACTCTAGTTGAAGATCAAGATGTCATCCAAATACACCACCACAAATGAGTTGGTGAAGGGTCGCAAGATGTCATCCAACAGCCTTATGAAGGTTGTGCGGGCATTCGTTAACCCAAAAGGCATGACCAACCATTCAAAAATGCCCTACTTGGATTTTAAGGCATTCTTCCACACATCGAAGGGTTCGATTGGTGCCTGGTGATAACCAGACTTTAAGTCAATCTTTCTGAAATATTTGGCCCCCTTGAGCTGGTCCAGAAGGTCATCAATATATGGGATCAAATACCTATTCCAAACAATGATCTTATTCAGTGCCTGATAGTCAATACAAAGTCTCTAGGTCCCGTCCTTCTTTTGTACCAACATGATCTGGCTCCCACAGAGTGATGAAATTGGCCCGATGTGCCCTTTCTATAGCAACTCTTGAATCTACCCCTTGATTTCATCTTTCTCTAGAACAAAGTGTCGATAGATCAGTACATTGGGTAGCAGTGCGCCCAGAGTCAGATCGATGGAGTGCTTGACCTGATAGTGTAGAGGTACCCCTGCAAGTGAGGTGAAGATCTCCTTGTACTACTCCACGACCTTGTCCATATGTTGTTGTCATGTGAAGGAACCTTGTTTAGAGGTCATGGCTACAATCATCTTCTCATCCTGAGGACGAATCATAAGGAAAACAAATTTCCCGGTCTGGGAAATGATCTTACTGCATTGCTTCGTAGTAGGCGGTGCTACCTCTAGTTTCTTGTAGAACTTATTGCCCAAAGTAATAATAACAGTGCAACGCCTAGGCTCATAAAGAAAATGTCACTTCCACCATTTTGGTAGTCCTAATAATACGTCACAAACTTTAATAGGAGCAACATCACACAATACCTCATTTGTGAAGGTCTTGATGCTGTAGGGGAGGCAACACTGCTGGCTGACGCAAAGATCTCATGCTTGGTGAAGCCACCCGGTGATGTATGATTGCGAGTGTGCTGCAGTTGGTAGGCCCATCCACTTCGCAACCTCTGATGAAATGAGGTGCTTTTTGCTCCCATTGTCGACAATGATTTGTAGCGGAAGACCCTTCACCCACATATGTGAGTGGAAGAGGTGCTCCCCCTCCTTTGGATCTTAGTGGTGGAAACGGTGGCACTGGGCTCTGCATCAATAATATGCTTCCTTTTGTCAATCCCCTTGGCAGGTTCTAACTCAGAGTTAGAACATGTATCTAATTCAGAATCGTTCAGCTTGGCCACCAGTGACTGCTTGCCTTGACACTCATTCGTGTTATGAGTGGAACTCTCACCACTTTCCCCTGTCCTTCTTTGTCTTCGTGGTGTTGTTCTTTTCTTACAGCTTCGATGGGTTTTCCTGGGTCATCCCACCTTGGATTTGTCCTTTGTTCTGCGGTTTGGTGCACCTTTCCCTTGCCTCAGATTCACAGATCCAAAGTCTTGCTTCTTCTTCTTAAACTTCTCCTCGAGGAGATGTCCAGAAACTACATTTTGTCCTGGATGTGCTTATGTAAACAACCACGACACTTGAGTACCAAATGCCGCTCAAAATCCTTGATACCCAACTTCGTGCGAAGGGCATGAAAACTATTTGTCAACTTTGGCACATCTTGGTCCCTTCCCTGCCACAATGCGGTCCACTTTATGTATTTATCTTTATAGCTCTCGATGGGTTAATATTGTTCCTTGATGGCGTCTCGAAAATAATTCCAAGTGGGTGTGTATGAAAACAGTGAGGATTCCCTCTCTCCTTTTGCTCACAGTAGGTTTGCCACTAGTCCTTGACATCTGGGGCAACTTTGAGGAGTGGAAAAGTAATATTTTCTCGATTGGAAAAGTCATGAACAAAAAAAATCCTTCCAACGTATTTAACCATCTATCTACAATGTCTGCATCTATCCAACCTTCAAAAATGGGAATTTTAAAATTAACTTTTACCTTAAAAGGAGTGGTTGTTGGATGAAGATGTGTCGCTTGTGGGTAGTCATCGAAGGATCTGGGAAAAGTTATCCATCATCACATTACTTTGTTTCTCGAGGGCCTCTTCGAGCAATATTTTGAAAGGATCTCCTACTCCCTTGTCTTTCTTTTCTTCCACCATGAGAGGCCATCAGGGTTTGCGAGGTTGATCTTGCAAAGGTTCAACCAATTCTAGCCCTAACTGCTTATACCCTGACCTTGTTGGGGACATGCAAAGAAAAACATAGAAAGAGAAGATCACTCTCATACCACTGATCCCGATTTATCCAAGAATACAATAGAATACAAATATAAACGTAAACACATAGATATAGCATAAATAAAACTTCATTTCATTAATATCAAAGAACTTAAATATGCTTACATGCAGAATGGAAATAAAATAGCTCGGGCAATGCTAGCTTATCTCTAAGAAGAGATGTGGGGGCTCCATGCCTTTGAACTGTGTTACAATAAGTCTCAAGGGCATTTTTATTATTGAACAATAAGGGAAAACCTTAAACAACCAGAACCTTAACCCCAGGAGATGGAAGGCTAAGAGTTTGTGGGCCCCATTGGGGTTAGTTGGGCATCCAACTTCTCGGGGTCATAACTTGGTCATATTATCTCTATTTGGCATGTACGATACCTCGTTGGAAATATCTATCAGAGTACTACATGATTTTTCGTAGGCCCCTACCTTTGGCCACATGCCTACTGTAAACCTAAAAAAATGCCATTTAGGGGGTCATAACTACTCTGGAAGTTCACGACCCGAAAAACTACTAAAAATAGTAAATTATGTTATAAATAAGGACGCTAATGAAACCAACTGGAGGTCTAGGTGGAATAGGCGGTCGACCACAAATATCCACCTAAATCAAATAAGGATGTGATATAAGAGTGAGATGTTCCTAACCCAGGGTCTTCAACATAACCCTGATGGTACGAATCTATATCATGCGAATATATGAGCTCATGTTGAGCATGGTAGAAATCGTCTGATTACTAGCCAATAAGGTAAATGAGTAACAGATGCGAGGGAATCCACCAATGAGGAAAATGGACCTCAAGGTATCTAGTACAATCCACTAAGTGTGAATAAATGAGTCGATGTCAAACACCAGTGAACTCGACCAATCAAGAGCCAATGATGTAAACCCATTGTCGATCGTGAGGTAACCTGCCACTGAGGTCTGCAAGCTCCAAGGTACTATTGGTTCCTAGATCAAGCTCCTTGATAATGAGATAAATTTGACAGGAGAATATCTATCGATGGAGGGCCTTAATGTATCCCCCATCAATCGACACGGAATAGACCATGATGATGTAGTGTATGGATGAAGTCATGAAGCGATGAAGTACAACTAAGATAGGGATGACCTACTAAAAAAGGTCAAAATGCTACTACAGATGGCCGACACAGGCTGAGACTGCTCTTAAACACATAACAACATGACATGAGAGTGACTTGGCACCATGACTAATGAGCTCCATGTGATATCATGCAACAACGCAGGAGGCATCGAGGCATGCTCCATATGACTGGAAGAGTAACCAGCCAGAGCAGTAGAGAGACTCATATGGATGGTATGGCTCCTAGGCAAGCTAAAACCCAACTATAAATAATGAAGAAGATAGATGTCGTGTTCAAGGGTGACATGACTAATGTTTCCATTTTGATGACTAACGGAAAGAGATGTTCCCTTCCATGTTCTCTTTTTATAAGTTTGTTTGTTTGTTTGTTTTTATTATTATGGAAAAACAAATAAAATTATACAAGGGAAAACCTCCTAATCATAGAGGACTAGGGTATTCCTTTTTTTTTTTTTAATTAGAATTGGATCATTAATTTGTTTTTCATCCATCTCGATGCATTTGGAGTGGAAAAGTGGAGGAATTGACTCACGAGACCATTTTTATCGGCAGGATCCAATTTGGCGAAACAGGGTCTGAAACCTTCCGGGAGCATTTTGAGACATCAAACAACATTTTTTGGGGGGTAAAAACGTTATTCTACACA
This sequence comes from Pinus tabuliformis, assembly GCA_031772625.1. Classification (NCBI taxonomy): domain Eukaryota; kingdom Viridiplantae; phylum Streptophyta; class Pinopsida; order Pinales; family Pinaceae; genus Pinus; species Pinus tabuliformis. The sequence continues at coordinate 754,855,268 of CM062815.1, read as the reverse complement.
CAAAGAGCTTTCCAACGGTGCAAGAATCACGTCAATCGGAGTTCATATGCAAAAGTTATGCCACATAGAAGTTCACCTGCCTATTTTCACAACTATAGTTTGGGAGGATGCCATGTCAACCCCCATTATTCATGGAAAAGGGGTAGCCATGGGTTTGAGATGTAAAAAACTCTAGAAGATTCTATTTTGTAACTATATTTAAGAGTTTATTTAGTCAAACTTAACCACTAGTAGGCTATCAGGCTATGTAATAATCGGGCCACTAGGAGGAAGAGGCATTCCATTCTTTTGAGAGAATTTGTTCCATAGTTGAGCAAAGATAACCAGGAGAGATAGGAGGTAGAGAACACAGAGAGGATCTGTGCACTGTAGCAGCCCACGGGCCACAAACATTACTTCTTTTTATCTGCAGCCATATTTCCACAGAGAGAAAGAGAGTGAAGCGGCCTCACCTTCCTGCTGGGTTTTCTCTTGAAAGGGTTTCCCAGAGAGCATATCTTGTGTATTATGTGTGTGTGATCTTATTTTGTCATTCTCTACTTTTTTGCTTGATTTAATTTTACATGCATGCACTAATTACAGTTAATTTTACAGATCTAGAAATTAAATAAAACTGTAATAGTGTAGAATCTGAGATTTTTAACATAATATTATCAGATCCATTGCGAGGAGCTGTCCAATGGAATATCCATGAAAATTTACAGATCATTTGGTATCAGAGTGGGTTTCTTTGGGTATTTTGTGGAGATTGTAGGGATCTAGATCGACGAGGCTAGAAATAGTAAAACCCTAATCATGGGTGATGAATCTGTAAACGATCCTCGTGATCCTGCAGAGGTGAGGTTTCGTGGCTCGAAGAACAAGTTACGAATGTAAACCACTGTGTCAACCTCCTCATGGCGGCCCTAAGCAATAAGCTAGGGATATTGGATAAGAAGGGAGTTCGTATGCATAGGAAAAATCATAAGGGGGATTGGGAGATCGGGAAGATGTAGATAACCAACCGAAAAAAGAACCCGAAAGAGATCAACCCAGTTCGGGTGTCGTCAACCAATCCCTATTTAAAGTGGAAGCAAAACTTGATATCAAGCCATACCACAGCGATATCGATGGTCTGAAGCTCAACCACTAGTTTTAGTTACTAGAAGTTTATTTCAGTGTACATCATATTGAGGAAGGATAGAAGATCTCATTCAAGCGGCTAAAATTGGAGGGCCATGCACTAACTTGGTGGGAGAGCCACACGAAAACCCTAAGGTTGGAGGGAGAACCTCCAGTGACTAAGTGGGAGGATTTCAAAACCCTCATTAAGTCATAATTTTATCCCATTGGGTACGTGGAAGACCAGTGGATTCGGTGGCATTACTTTAGGCAAAAGTCGGGTCAAAGCGTGCAGGAGTACACCACAAAATTCAGAAAGATGGCTATAATGTTGGGTATCTCTCTAAAGAACCCAGATGTACTCCTCAAGTATTTGGGGGGTTTGCACCACCATCTACATGATAAAGTGATGATATTCAAGCCCAAAATGGTGGACAAGGCTTGTGTACAGGCACAATACTTGGAGAACATAGGTCTAAAAAGAGCGCAATCAAGTGGATCCAAGCAAAAGGAGCAACAAGATACTTCTAAGGATGGGAATAAGAAGCAAAAATGGGGAAATGATAAAAAGATGGTAGCCACAACATACCAGTGCCAAGATCCTAGCAACCACTGCAACATTGACGGTCATATAGAGGAGAAGTGTTGGAAGTTGCATCCAGAGTTAAACCCAAAGAATAAGAGAAAATATAATATGAAGAAGAATCTTATGGCCACTGATTTGAACAACCAAGTTGAAAGCAACTATAATTTGGATGAGAAGTTCGTCTGTACGTCAGTGTAGAAGGAGGTGTATCTGAGTAGCCTTCAGCTACAGGAAGAGAAAGAAATGACCAAACTGTTCCAAGTTAATATACAGGTCAATAAGATGAAGGTTGATGCTTTGTTTGACTCAGGATCACAAGCAAATCCCATTGCAGTAGATCTGGTCAAGAAGTTTGGGTTGGAAGTTTGTGATCATCCAAACCCATATCCACTGGGATGGGTACATAAGGATGCAGAGTTGAAGGTAACAAAACAATGTAAAATTAGATTTGCTATCAGTGTTGATTTTATTGATGAAGTAGATCTGGATGTGGTTCCCCTTGATGTATGTGGAGTCGTGTTTGGGATTCCTTACATGTACATGTGTTATGCAATATTCACGAGGAGAGCTAACTAGTATCGGCTCATCAAGCATGGAAAATCATTAATCATCAACGCGCACGAAGGCAAGTTGAAAATTTCACTCGTAAGTGTCAACCAAGCCAAGAAATTGATCAGTTCCAGCAAGAAGTATGTTTTATTTTTTTTAAGAGAAAATCGATTTGTAGAGGAGTCAATAAGAGGCAAGGCATCCCTATAGGGGTGTACTAGGAAACAAAAACAATAATTGGAGGAGTTGTTACAGGCATACACGGACACATTCCGAGAGCGTAAAGGGTTCCCCCTAAGAGATAAGTGGAGCATGAGATCCAACTATATCTAGAGTCCCCATTGCTAATTATTGAGCTATACAGGTAGTTTGTTATAGAAGTAAGTGAGGTGAAGAAACAGTTGCAGCAACCACTGGAACAGGGTGTCATTCGACCGAGTATATCACCATGTTGGTCACCCATCATCATTATGCCAAAGAAGGATGGGACTTGGAGGATGTGTATAGATTACAGGGCGTTGAATAAAATCATGCTTAAGAACAGATACCCCCTGCTTAGGATAGATGATCTGCTAGATCAGTTGCAACAAGCAAAGTATTTCACCAAGCTGGACTTGAAGTTTTGATATCACCAGGTTCGAGTCAAAGAAGAAGATACATGGAAGACTGCCTTCAAAACCAGGCAAGGTTTGTATGAGTGGTTAGTTATCCCATTTGGCCTATGTTATGCGCTAGCTACATTTATGAGATTAACGAATGATGTATTGCGCCCTTTTATAGATTCATTTGTTATTGTCTATTTGGATGATATATTGGTATATAAAGCTACGTGGGAGGAGCATATTTCACATTTGACGCAGGTGTTGGAAACATTAAAGAAGCACCGACTGCTAGCGAATCTCAAGAAATGTGAGATAGATCCTTCCAACATGGAGGCCATCATGAAATTCTTGGTTCCTATTAATGTCACTGATGTTAGGAGTTTCATTCGAGAAGCACAGTACATGAGGAAATTAATCTCGTCGTTTTCAACGGTAGCAACACTGCTCCACGCCATAAAAACAAGTGGCAAGAGTTTCCAGTGGGGAAAAGGGCAGCACATGGATTTCGATGAGTTAAAGAAGAATATCAGTGAAGCACCAGTTTTAGCATTACCAAACTTGCAACGACCTTTTGAAGTGGGGAAAGATGCGAGTGGGTATGCTATGGGAGCTTTCTTAATGCAAGGAGGAAGGCTCGTTTGCTACCATTCTAAAGTATTTCATGGGGATTTTCTTAACTACCCTACCTACGATAAGGAGTTCTATGCCATGGTGCAAGTTGTGAAGAAGTGGAAGCACTATCTGATGGGAAAGGAAACAATAATCCACACAGATCACCAGCTTTTACAGTACTTGCAAGCCTATAGTAAGCTACAACAGATGAGGCATTACAAGTTGATCTGAAATCACTTATGAATGATGTCAATAAATTAATGTAGGTATTACAGACACATGTGTTGGTGTGTGTGTCTATATTATCTTAGGCAACGGATTGATAAGATTGCAAACTAAACAAACATTGGAAAATAGTAAGAGAAACACAACAAGCAAATGCAAAACACAATAATTTAATAAGGAGTTCACCCAATCCTCCTGGGCTACGTCTCTTGGTCCAGCTTTCAGTGGTGGCTTTTTTTATTGTGTCTTTGAGCAGAGTTTTAACAATGAGGAGCTCAATTTGAGTCTCCTGCAATAGATGATTCTTAGTAGGGTGGTACTTGGATTCACCAAGCCACTGGAGTACACAGACTCCCCCTTACCAAGTCTCGACCTCAACTAGTCTTAATGGGATGAGTCCAATTTGGTACTCAATTCCCGACAGATATCCTCACAGGGATTGCTTGAACCTCTCAAGCCTTCTCGGTTCTGTCTGCTCGATGCTGCCTTAGCTCTGCAGGTCAGCTCGACTTCTCTGTTCTCTACTTCTTGCTTCACTCTCTATTTTGTCTCCTCTATCTCCTATGTCTGTTCATGGCTTAAAGCCAATCCGTCCCTTGACTATTTTCTTCCCCTTCCGGCCCTTTGGATCGCCTGCCTTTGTCTGCTTGGAATTCCCTGCTTCTGTGTCATTGCCACTATGTAACGTTTCACAGAGAGGTGGCCACTTGTCCCTTCACGAACTGAGCGCCAGCTCTTCCTCGAATGGTTCATTACTTCGGTTATTCCGCGAAATGATTCATCCACTAGCTCAGCGGTCAAATCGGACTTCAAACCTTTATATGCCTCAGCTTATTCTTCCGCCAAATCCGGTTTCCCATCGAGTGCAATCTCTGTCGTTTGACCTAGGGCATGGGTGACTTGCTCGACCGTTAGCCCGCGATGAGATCGGTTTTCTCTCTCATCCGTCGAACATGTGTCATTCGATGTATGGAATCGCTTGGTCCTCTGACAAACTTGCTTACCACCCGAAATGCCTTGGATATTTCGCCGGTTTTGGAGCACGGGACCCGCCTGTCGTTTTAGCGCTTTTCCCACGGTTTCCTAGTTTCCCTTGTGACTGTGCGCTCGGAGCCTTTCCTTTTCGAGGGATTTTGTCCTATTGCGCTAATCGCGCATCAGAAATAGTCTCCATTTTTGGGTTTGAGCCTCCCAACTGCCATTTTTGTGCCATGTACAGTCCCCATGGGCCAATGGTCAACGCGCTTTGACAGAGGGTCCTCATTGCTCCCTGCTTGTTATAAATTACCATTATTCAGAGGTTATTTCCTGATAGCTCATTGTTTACAAGATTTTGAAGTCTGTCATAATTTGAAACAGTCATAGAACTCTGATAATTTTTCAAGGATCCAATTCGGATCACAAGTGGATGGAGTTTTTATAACAGTATTATTTGGTGATCATGTATAAGAAGGGAATCACAAACAAGTTGGTTGATATGCTTTAAAGGCCACCCAGACCAAAGATTATAGCTTGGGGGACTCTTATGCACATAGAGCCATTTACCCATGATGCATACAAAGAGGCATATTAAGAAGATGCAGACTTCAAGGAGGTGTATCAACAGTTACAAACTCAGTGTCATGTGCACGACGAGAACACCATTGACTACCATCTTTAGGATGGGTTAATCTATAGGCTAGATAAGCTATGTGTTCCTAGAGGTGAGCGTTTGCATCTTATTAGAGAGGCTCACACCTCCAAGGTTGCATGGCACTTTGGTGTAGCGAAGATCATGGCTAACTTGTAGAGGTATGTGTATTGGCCCAAGATGAAAGAGCAGGTAGCTAGGTTCATAAGAGGATGCATGCTTTGTTGTACCAACAAGCCTAGCAACATGAAACATGGTTTGTATCATCCCTTACCTATACCTACTTGTCCTTGGGAAAGCATTTCCATGGACTTTGTGGGAGGTTTACTGACAACCAGGAAGGGACATGACTACCTATTTGTGGTAGTTGACAGGTTCAGAAAGATGTGTGTTCTGATGCCTTGTAAAAAGACCATCAGCGGACAAGAAGCAACAAACTTGTTCTTTGGACAGGTCTGGGTACACTTTGGGATACTAAGGAGCATCATTTCAGATAGGGATACAAGATTTCTCAATGCATTCTGGACTACACTGTGGGAGGCGATGGACATGAAGTTGAAGGGATCTACAACATTCCATCCACAGACCGATTGGTAGACAGAAGTAGTCAATAGGACTTTGGTGCAACTTCTGAGGGGTTACAACCAGAAGCATCCAAAGACTTGGGATGAAAATTTGGTATATATACAACATTCTTATAACAGAGCAGTCCACACTTCTATAGGAAAGTCCCCATTTGAAACTTGTTTTGGATATTTGCCACTTTCACCTTTGGATATTTCATATGGGAAGAAAGGAGGAGTGAAGGATGACATTACAAGAGATGCTTTGCGAGCTGAAAAGTTTATAGAGAAGATCAAGCAGATCCATTTACAGGTACATGAAACACTACAGAAGTCGCAAGTCAAGTATAAGGCCAGGCATGATCAACACAGAATAGAGAAATCATTCAAGGTGGGAGACAGAATATGGGTACAGTTGAACAAGGAGAGGCTGCAAGGGCTCGGTAAGAAAATCAAGCCTCTATGGTATGGTCCCTTTGAGATACTGGAAAAGGTGGGTGATAGTGCGTGCATTTACTCAATTTTAAATGTAGAGAATCTGAAACTCTATGAGCCTTCCATGCTAGATCGGGAAGAGGAACAGGTCCTACCCTCTGTGGAGTATTTGGCACCAGATGCTCAGGCAGAGTTGATAGAAGATACAATTTTTCATAAGAGGTCAAGACCTACAAGACAAGGGCAACAAGACCTTTGGTAGATTGGGTTGAAGGGAGAACTTCCAGGCAAAGCTAAATGGTACACCAGAGAGAAGGTGGAGTAAAAATTTTCTCACCTCATTAAGTAAAATATTTTTGGGACCAAAAGCCTCCCAAAATGGAGAGGTGTGATATGAATTGTATCATTATATTGTTTTTCATCCATCTCGATTCATTTGGAGTGGAAAAAGTGGAGGAATCAGCTCAGGGGATTTTTTTTTTTTTTTTTTAACTGAAACGGTTATGTCTTATTTATGAGAAAAATCAGGTTGGACCAAGCCAATCAACCATTTACTGAGAGCAGAAACTTCATTACATCATCCTCAAGGGATTAACGCCTTAACCGAGGTCTCAGCATTTATGCTTAGAATTCTAGTATCCAGCGTACATTCTATGTTTGCCAAGCTGTTCGCTTCCTTGTTTGAGCTTCGAAGAATATGGAAAAATTGTGTTGAGGGAATTTCTTGCAAGATTCTCTTAATTCTTATTAGTTGCTTGTTTAGCTCACGGGACTGTTTTTACCGACGCCTTCTAGGATCGTTTTGAGGCATCAAACGACATTTTTTTGGGGTAAAACTTTGCTGCTAAAGTGTTGCACCTTTTCAATCTATTATACACACAAAGATCTTTCCAACCGTGTAAGAATCGGGTCAATCAGAGTCCGTATGTAAAAGTTATGCCACTCAAAAGTTGACCTTCTTGTTTTCACACCTATAGTTTGGGAGGATGCCACGTCAGCCCCCATTATACATGGAAAATGGGTAGGCACGTGTTTGTGATGTAAAAGACTCTAGAAGAGTCTATTTTGTAACTCTAGTTAAGAGTTGATGTAGTCAAACTTAACCACTAGTAGGTTATCAGGCTATGTTATAACCAGGCCACTAGGAGGAAGAGGCGTTCCATTCTTTCAAGAGCATTTTGTTCCATAGTTGAGCAAATATATCCAGGAGAGATAGGAGTTAGAGAACATAGAGAGGATTTGTACATTGTAGCAGCCCACTGGCCACAACCATTACTTCTTTGTATCTACAGCCATATTTCCAGACAGAGGAAAAGAGCGAAGCAACCTCACCTTCCAGCTAGGTTTTCTCCTGAAAGGGTTTCAAAGAGAGCATATCTTGTGTATTATGTGTGGGTGAGCTTATTTTTTCATGATCTACTTTTCGACTTGATTTACTTTTATGTGCATGCACTAATTACAGTTAATTTTACAGATCTAGAAATTAAATAAAACTGTAATAGTGTAGAATCTCATATTTTTAATATAATATTATCAGATTTGTTGTGAGGAGTTGTCCAGTGGAATATCCACAATAGTTTACGGATATTTTTTCATAATTAGTCTATTCGAGTCTAGAAAAGGGTTAAACTTATACTGGGTAGACGAATGAAGTACTTTAATGAGCATGAAGGAGAAAAGTTCACTTGACAATCTTTTATAAATTAAGGAGTCTAAAAAGAGATTAAAGAAAACTCGTGTTGGAGGAACAAGTGGTATAAAGGATAAAAACTGATTCCAGTCATGATGGAACTACTCATGATAAAGATGACAATAGATTGGCTAATAGTACCACTCATCATATCGGTTCCTCCAAGAAAGGATAGAACACCAAGTGAAAGTGAATCGTAGGTCATGTAGGTGATGATGATGGAATGAAGAAACCATGGTTGATCGTGCAAAAGTAGATTCATAAAAAGTGGCAATCACAAGGGAAAAATGTGGAATCCTCCTGGGTTATGGCCAAAAATATGGCAAAGAGGAGGACATGAGGCTCAAATTCTTTGTCAAGGCAAGTCAGAAGGAGGGATCCCGAAAAGGAGTAAAAATGATTGCATGGACACCATTACGGCATACGGGTGCTAACTAAGGTATCCATAATCAGGTAAGCTCTATCACCAAGCGACGATGTACATAAAAGACAGTGGCTAAAGTCGTAACTTGACAGGGTCTGACCTAAGGCACAAATATGGCATTTACGGTCAAAGTGGAATGGAGACAAAAAAAAGACATACCCCTATATGTCAAGTTCACTGAAACACACCTAAGGTCCAATGGATGTCACAATAAAAACACCTCCCTATCCTATAAAAACTATCCAGAAAGACTAGAACCATGATTAAATCACATAATGACAGAAATTATCATGGACTAGGAAAAACATGGCGATATACAGTTGGTTTTTTGAATATTTGATTTTTTTTGGGATTTTTGGCATAAATAAGGCATGGAAAATACTCACATCACACACCAAACCAGAAAAGATATAAAGCATCACACTCCTATGTACAATATGTACAAGTACAACGTGGTCCAGCAGGTCACGCTAAAGTGTGCCCACAGTTGGGCTTAGGCCAAGGGTTTCTATATGCAAACTCATTAAGGGTAAGGGGACCATATGGATCACCAATGTGGGGCCATGCCGAAGGAAATCAAACTTCCCAATCCTAAAAGGTAAACCATGCCATGGACATTCTAACATACTCATGCTCTCAAAATTAACTTGAGAACAAAAGGGAGGATCAATACATAAAGGGGGTACAATACACTCGTCAACTGGTGGTAAGGAGTTGGACAATTCATTGGCAAGTTCGGTAATAGAATCCCAAGACTTGACGTGGTCCATGGGTGGCACTTCTAAGGAGGGTCGAGGATATGCCCCCTGGGTCTATTACGATTTATGTTACCAAGCTCTTCTTGTTCCACATCGGGGAGACTAGAGGCAGAAACAGGCATAATATCCCTAAGATGATCAATAGGTAGATCCATAACCTCCAAGTTGACTAGCCGGGGGTTTTGCCAATGTGGGAGTCATGTGAAACAGTCGGAGTAATGGACCATGTGGGCAAGGGAACCTGGTCATATTCCATATTATGATGAAGTTTCTGACCAGGGTCAGGAGGTACTGATGGGACTATCGAAAAGGCAATCTCTTCCACTACAAGTAGCAGAGGGTGCTTGTTAGCTTAATCAACTTCCATAGGATCAGGTAACACCACTCAAGGGTCAGGAGGTCTATGTGGTCCACAAGTGGTGAAAAAGATCATATACATAGGAGATTTAGAAGAGGAGGAAGGAATGTTGGGCCTTGGTAATTGAAGAAATACTCCAATAAGAGATGAGCTTTTAAATAAGCTTGCACCAACACTCTAATACTCACCAAGGTTATCTCCCACAAGTGGGACTGAGTTCCTCATAGTGGAAATGTGGGTTGTTGGGTGGAATAGTTAAACTAGTCAATCGTAAAAATCTTGCCTTCATGAGGAAAGCAAAGTGTATGGAATACAAACAAGACAACGACAATTACGGTTGTGGAGGTTAAGCAAGAAATGGATGAGTTAAAACAACATGTTGTTGGGAAGATTGTGGTGGTGCAAGAAGCCTATGCACTTAATCCATCTGAGGGAATTCGTGAGTAAGATGTTTACCTTTACAAATTTTACAAGGGAATTTAATCTTTCAGCAGTGCTCACTAGTTTCCCCTCCCTGATTTTGGGGATCTGGTTGAGATTCCTAAGCAATTTGGTTTTTATATTTCTTCTTTTTACCACCAAGTTGTTGGTTGTTCTTAGCTGATGTGGACTTCACCATCATAACGTCGGTGAACTGCTTAGAAGAGAATGCTTTAGTAGAGCCAGGTGCACTTGCTGGGGCTTGAGATGTAACGATTAAGTGCCAAGGTTGGGAAGCAAGTTGGCTCACAAAATCAGAAACAAAGAATCACACCATTAGTATGTGGGCCAGGAGTAGGTTTCGTTGGGTCAATGGACGGCTTAGGAGCATTAGGAAGAACTTCATATAGCATTCCTGACTACAAATAAATAAGATCGAGTTGTTAGGTAGCTAGAATATCCTGCTCCAGGGTAACAACTTGGAACATAGACACATCCTTGACAATCTAAGGTCTTAGAGATTGAATAAACCATTTCTGTAAAATATCATCAACAAGCTTGGTCCCAACCCCTCTTCTGATGACGCCACTCGTGAATATGGTGGGAAATCAAGGTGGCATCATATTGTTTAAAGTTTGACAAGAGGTCAGAATTGACATCATACCTTGTGGGCAGTTGGAAATGTGTTAAGAATGTCTGAGCAAAAGAGGAAAAGTCATCATAGGATGTTGTATCCAATTCAATTTAATATTTTGCAACATCCTCAGTTAGCATACGTTGGAACAAGCGAAGTTTAATAGAATCGTCCACGAGAGAGTTGGAAGAACACCATAGATGATAAGCGGTAATGTGAGTGGATGGGTTTTCTCCAAGCTTTCCTTCAAACCTGGGAATATCATAAGGTAACTTGGCGAGTATAGGTGGTGATCCAGGTGGATATTGATGGCCACCCGCCTATTCCACCTAGACCCCCCAGTCAATTTCATGTGTTTCCTTGTTCATTTGATCGTATACTATTTTTAGCAGTTTTGTTTTGTTTTGTTTGTCCTGAACTTCTTAAGCAGTTTTGACCCCCCTAAACGACATTTTTTTGGGGACCGCAGTAGGCCCGTAGCCATTGGAAAGGTTGTATAGTGAAACCTATAGTACTTGCAGAGACCTTTCGAACAAGGTATTGTACGCGCAAAACAAAGATAATATGACCATGTTACAACCCCGAGAAGTTGGTTGCCCAACTAACCCCAACAGGGCCCACAAAATCTTAGTGTTGCATCTCTTGGGGTTAGGGTTTTGGTTGTTTAGGGTTTTCTCATGTTTTCCAATAATAAATAATCCCTTGAGCCTCATTGTAACACAGTTCAGAGGCATGTAGCCACCACGTCTCTTCTAAGAGATAAGCGACCATCGCCCGAGCTATCTTATTTCCATTATGTTTGTAAGCATAGTTCAATATTTTTCTATTAATGAAATGAAGGGTTTTTCAATTGCATCTTTGTGCTTATGATTATATATGTAAGTTGTTGCGTTCCTGTTTAAGTTCAGATCAGTGGTATCATAGCAGTATTCTCTTTCTCTATTTTTCTTTGCATGTCCCCAACAAGGTCGGTGTATAAGGAGTTAGGGCTTGATCTGGTTGAACCATTGCAAGATCAGCCTCACAAAACCTGACAACCTCCCATGGCGAAAGAAAAGAAAAATGAGGGGGCATAAGATTTGTTCAAAATTTTGCTTGAGGAAGCCCTTGAGCGATAAATGGACATGATGATGGATAACTTTGCCCAGATCCTTCGACGACTACCCACGGGCGATCCATCTTCATCCAATAGCCACTCTGGAGGTGCCACTCCTTTTAAGGTACAAGTTAACTTCGATATTCCCATATTCGAAGGCCTGATAGATGCATACATCGTAGATAAATGGTTAAATCTGTTGGAAGGATATTTTTCAGTTCATGACTTTTCCAACCAGGAAAATATTACTTTTTCACTTCTTAGAGCCACCCCACACGTCAAGTACTAGTGGGAAGCCTACTATGAACAAAAGGACGAGAGTGAACCCTCAGTGTTTTCAGTCGCACCCACTTGGAATTCTTTCCTAGATGCCATTAAGGAACAATATTACCCTATCGGGAGCTATGAAGACAAATACATAAAGTGGACCACGCTACAGCAAGGAAGGGACCAAGATGTGCCAAAGTTCACAAATATCTTCCATACCCTTCATATGAAGCTAGGTATCAAGGGTACTGAGTGACATTTGGTGCTCAAGTACCGCGGCTGTCTACACAAGTACATCGAGGACGAGATGGAGTTCCGAGACATTTCCTCACTCGGCACGACATATCGGTACGCTGTTAAGATTGAGCTGAAGTTTAAACAGAAGAAGCAAGACTTTGGATCTGCAAATCCAAAGTAAGGAAAATGCGCCCCCAAACCATAGAACAAAGGACCAAGCCAAGGCAGGGCTACCCAAGGTAGCCCATCGAAGCTGCAAGCAAATAACAACACCATGAAGACGAAGAAGGACACCGGAAAATGGTGTGAGTTCCATAAGAGCTCCACTCACAATGCAAGTGAGTCTAGGGCCAAGCAGTCACTAGTGGCCGAGCTGAAGGCTTCTGAATTAGACGCAGGTTCCAACTCTGAATCGGAACCCGATATGGGAACTGAAAAAGGGAAGCAGATCATTGATGCAGAGCCTAGTGCCACCATGGTCACCACCAAGATCTAGAAGATTGAGCCTGGAGATCCAAAGGAGGGGGAACGCCTCTTCCACTCATAGATTTGGGTGAAGGGTTCTCCTCTGCAATTCATTATCGACAGCGAGAGCCAAACGAACCTCATTTTAGCAAAGGTTGTGAAGCGGTCGGGCTTAAAGACTACAACACATCCACAACCACACACCATTGGGTGGCTTCACCAAGGACGATATGTTCATGTCAACCAGTAGTGCCGCCTTCCCTACAACATCAAGCCCTTCACGGATGAGGTATTGTGTGACATTTCTCCTCTTCAAGTTTGTGATGTATTGTTAGAACAACCATACTTGTGGAAGCTACATGATGTATATGAGTCTAGACCTCGCTTTCTGATTAATACTTTGGCTAATAAGTTGTATAGGATACCAGAGGTAGCCCCAACTACCGCCATCTCTTTGATCACTGCAAATTAATGCAGTAAGATCATTTCCCAGACCAGTAAAGTTGTTTTCATTATGATTTGCCCCAAGGGAAAGAAGAAGGATTTGGCCACTCCTTCTAAGCATTGCTCCTTTGCACAACAACAATAGATGGACAAGGTCATGAAGGAGTACAGGGATATTTTCGCCTCACCCACAGGGGCACCTCTGCACTGTTAGGGCAAGCACTCCATCAAACTAACCTCACACGTGTCGCTGCCCAATGGGTCCATCTATCAACACTCTATTATGGAGAACGATGAGATCAATAGGTAGATTCATGAACTATCAGAGAAAGGGCACATCAGGCCAAGCTCATCACCTTGTGGGAGCTCGATTGTATTGGTACAGAAGAAGGATGGGACCTGAACAAGATCATTGTCCGGAATTGGTACCCAATCTCATAGATTGATGACCTTCTGGACCAGCTCAAGGGGGCCAAATATTTTAGCAAGATTAACTTCAAGTCAAGTTATCACCAGGTGCCTATTGAACCCTCCGATGTGTGGAAGACTACCTTCAAATGCAAGGAGGGACTTTTCGAATGGTTGGTCATGCCATTTGAATTGACGAACGCCCTTACAACCTTCATGAGACTGATGGATGACATCTTGTGACCCTTCACCAATGCATTCGTGGTGGTGTATTTAGATGAAATTTTGATCTTCAGCCAAAGTTGGGAAGAGCACCTCCACCATATTCGACAAGTCCTTCAAACCGTGCGGCAACACAAGTTGTGTGCTAACTTGGAGAAATGCACCTTTGGCTTGAACCAGGTTCAATATATGGGGTACATCATTGATGAGTAGGGTGTACATATGGAGCTATCCAAGATACAAGTCATTCTAGATTGGCCAGCCCCAACCACCGTAACAAATCTCTGCAGCTTTTTGGGTCTTGCCAATTTCTACCGTAGATTCGTGTTAGGGCTTTCTCATATCACTTGGCCTGTAAGTCAAGTCACAAAGGGCAGAGTGAAAGCAAAGTTTTTTTGGTTAGAAACCCAGCAACAAGCATTCTCCAAGTTGAAGAATCACTTATGTTTTGCACCGGTGCTCACATTACTTGACCTGCAACAACCATTTGAGATTGAGACATATGCCTCTGACTATGTTATTGGTGTGGTTCTTACTCAGCATGGGCATCCAGTGGCTTACCATGGCGAGATACTTTTAGACACAGTCTGAAAGTACCCCACTTACGACAAAAAAATGTATTCCATTATGCAGGCATGTCGTCAATGGAAGCATTACATTCTGGGGAAGGAAACGGTCATCCACATAGACCACTGACCACTACAGTTCATACAGACACAAGGGAAGCTGCAGAACAATCGCCATCAGAAATGGCCCACCTATCTGCAACAGTTCCATTTGAACATTAAGTATGGCAACACCAATAATGTTGCTAATTGCCTCAACTAACCATCGGTCATGTCACTGATCACTGTCCTCGACTCCTGTGGGCACGAGACATCAGGGTGGCTGCATCTTTACAAGAGTGATCTAGAATTTGACAACATATACCAAACACTCCTAGAAGGGAAGCAAATTCCAAATTTTCACCTTCAGGATGCACTATTATTCCACATGGGACACATTTGTGTTCCTTCAAATGAGCATGCCATGGTGATTTGGGAGGAGACCTATAGTCGAGTCATTGGACATTTCGGAGTAGAGAAAACAGTGGCAGTATTGTAGAAGTATTTTTATTAGTCGAAACTTCGTCAGGATGTTGGGAAGCACATTAGATCTTGCACGCCTGTGCCATTGCCAAACCAACCATCAAGAAGAAAGGCATGTATACTCCTCTACCTACTCCTAGTCGGCCTTAGGAATTTGTCTATGTGGATTACATGTCAGGCCTTCCTTCTACTAAGCACAACAACGATTTCATTTTCGTGGTCGTCGATTGATTCTTTGAGATGGCCATAATGGTGGCCTGCAAGAAGAGTATCATAGTAGTGGCCACTGCTAAGCTCTTCTTTCAGCGAGTGTGGGTACATTTTGGGATCCCACAGTCCATTGTCTCAGATCAGGACAACAGATTCTTGAGTGCATTTTGGTCAAGTCTCTGGTTGATGTTGGATAAAAAACTTACTAAGTCCAGGAGTTTCCATCCCCAAACTGATGGCTAAACAGAGGTTGTCAACAGGATGATCGTACACATTATGTGCATGTGCAACTTGAAGCATCCACACAAGTGGGGTGAAAGTCTCACCTATTTCCAACACAGCTACAATAGAGCTCTCCATAGCTCAATAGGCAATAACCCCTTTTAGATAGGGCTGGGATTTCAACCATTATGCCCCATTGATGTGATCATACCATTTGCATCCACTCAAGTAGATTTGGCTCACGTGTAGTCTGAAGCTAAAAGGGCTAACAACTTCATTGAGCGCATTCAACACATCCACCAGAAAGTCCATCATATATTAGACAGAGCCAACGCTAAGTACAAGAAGCGTCATGATCAACATTGAGTGCCACACAAGTTCCAGGTGGGCAACAAAGTTTGGCTACATTTACAGAAGGAGCGCCTTACTAGACCCCACCGCTTGCTTCACCCGCTCAGATATGGGACATACAACATCACCAAGGTCATCGGTGATAATGCCTTTGAGCTCAGCATCCCACCGTTCCTTGGTTTTCACCCAGTGTTCAATGTGGACCGCCTTCGGTCATACTTTCCACCATTGTTGGACACACCTGACATTACATAACAACTCACACTAATAAATCTCAACTCGGACTGCATGGAACATGCTACAACTGATTAGATCGTGGACACACATATCAAGAACACTCACCAATAGAGGATACAACTATATTGAGTTGTCAAAGCAGGCCAACTCCTTCACCAAAGTAAGTGGTTCACCAGGGACCAGGTCAACAGAAAATTCCTCACCTCATAGAGGCTCTGCACGTAAGGGGGACCATTGCTTCTTAAGGGGAGAGAAATGATCCAAGTGGATATTGGTGGACACCCACCTATTCCAGTCAGTTTCATTTGTTTCCTTGTTCATTTCAGCATTTACTATTTTTAGCAGTTTTTCGGGTCCTGAACTTTTGGAGCAGTTTTGACGCCCTAAACGACGTTTTTTTGTGGTCTACGAAAAGCCCATTGCTATAAGAAGAGGCTTGCGGAAAAACCCATATTACTCGGAGAGACCTTTCCAACAAGGTATCGTACGCAGAAAACAGAGATAATATGACCAAGTTACGACCCCGCGAAGTTGGCTACCCAACTAACCCCAATGGGGCCCACAAACTCTTGGTGTTACATCTCGTGGGTTAGGGTTTTAATTGTTTAGGGTTTTCTCATGTTTTCCAATAATAAATAGGCTCTTGAACCTCAATGTAACATAGTTCAGAGGCATGTAGCTGCCACATCTCTTCTCAGAGATAAGCTACCATCGCCCGAGCTATCTTATTTCCATTTTGTTTGTAAGCATAGTTCAGTATTTTTCTATTAATGAAATGAAGTATTTTTTTTTGCATCTCTGTGTTTTTTATTATATTTGTAATTTGTTGCGTTCCTGTTTAAGTTCATATTAGGTGCCCACCAAGGATCATGTCTGATGGGGTCTTTAGTTAACTTATTTAAATATGGTAAATCAAGAGGAAATAAAAATGGATTGTGAAGTTGGCTAAATGGATCATAGGTAGGAGAAGCCCCTAACCAATCTTGTGGTCCCCCTATATAAGGATTATGATGCATGGATTGATGGTGAAGGTATGGGTTCACCCCGACATATGACTGTTGCGGGGCAAAGTAATTGGTGAAAGGATTTTGCCCCACAGGGTAGGTACCCCCAAAGAGCAAAGTACCCACAAGAGCATGGTTTCTCATAGGGTTGTAGCCAAGAGGATAAGACAGACTAGCCTCTGTAGTAGGACCGACATAAGGAGAATAATCGATATGGGTGACAACACTAGCAACAGGGTTGCCTTAAGGTAAACTAAACCCTCCATGAAAAGTATTGGTAGGTGGCGTCCCTCAAAATAATGAACTATACTAGGCTTGCGACATGATAGAAGTAACATTGCCCCCAGGTTGACAAAGAACAATTGATGATTGCCCCCACATATTTCCAGAAGTAACTACACCTGACTAAGGAACAAGAGTCGTTGGTTGAGAAAAATTCGGTGAAAAGACTCTTGACCCTATGGGCTCACTAAGGGGAATAACCATAGTCGACATAGAAGATGGAGTATACATGGAAACATTTGGGAAATTTGTAGGAGTTATAGAGCAAACTGGTGGGATGCCCCAAGAAGATATGAGAGGTGTAAACAGAGGAGTAGCTATGGCCCTACTAAGAGGTGACAATCATGACATGACAATTGACACTGTCGATGGAGAAGGTAAATAGGTCTCAGACTCTGCCATAGGATAAATAACTGATAATGGTAAAAAGGTATAAGCATGTGTGGAATCGTTGGGGTTCAGCCACAACAACTCAGGTCCTAGTGGGTCGGTCAAGGGTGGATTGGCAAGAGCAGCGAAATCGTCTAACAAAGTTTTGATAAAAATCAGATCACTACCAGAAGGACTAATTATAGATTCCAAGACTATCTGTTGGTCTAAGTCTTGAGCACCCACAGACACTCTCCATGCAGGAGTGACAAGTCCACCTCGTTCAGGACGCAAACTGTGAAGACGACGTGACTGATGGTGAATAAATTCAGCTAAGGTGAAAATGTATAATTTAACACAATTATGTTAATGCAAAGACCCTAAGTCCAAAACTACTGACTTGGACCAAATGACACACACTAGAAACGTCTTAAAATATAACACTCACAAACCAAAATACAAAGAAACTGGTGGTAGAACAATTATACTAGTGACATGCTTCCCAACCCTTCTAGCTGCAAACTCGGTCCAAGTGCCCTCACTAACCGTGGAACACCCCCCTATAGGACTAAGAGAGTATGACTAATATTTGTCCCAGGTACAGAGACGATCACCCCAATCTTACACATATCTATGAACCCTAAAAGATATGCCACTATGGTCACCACTGACAATAACACGCCTTGGGGCGACAGTCGCAGGATAAATCCACATGCAAGGACGGGACATTTAACCTATAGAGTTAAGACCAAAACCCCCTTGAGAGTTACCTCTCAAGTGGTCCCCAATTTCTTCAACAAAGTGCTAATAACACCGTTTGTATGCATGCAAATTTCGCTATATCGCGCCACCCAAAACTGAGTGAAAATGGGTCATGTCACCTCACCTAGCCCAAGTGTGACCTCATGCTTAACCCTCTTGTTAGAAGGGCTTCCCATAAGGCACTAATGCAAGTGGATTTATCTCCCTACCGTAAGATACTAAGTTTGTTTTGTAGTCTTGGAGCAGTTAACTCACACACCTATCTCCAAGACCCTAGCCTAAGCTAGTGTTGGTGTACTACCAGTGAAAGAAAAAGACGAGTCTAGTTACATTTATTAACGTGTTATTTTAAGTGGTTGTTATTTACACATTTGGGATGTGATGTGAAACTTATATGGTGTGAATGACTCTTGTTAGTCACCCTGATGCAGCTATATGTAATTTTTCGTTTTCACTTCAATCAATGTTAACTATAGGAGGGTAAGAGTTTTTCATAACACACCAATGTTTGTTTAATGCACCTCTTACTAAATTCTTAAATGCAAATATCCCAAATTTATATAATTGTTCATCCAAGATTTTTTTTTTTTACCAAAATGAGGCCAAAGGAAAATCCCCAAGCTATAACGCCAAGAACTTCAAAAGCGTCAAAGCTATGATAACATAGCCACAAAAGCAAACACTCTCAAGCAACCAAAGAGAAAGTAAAAAGTGCAAAAGGAAGGGAATGTCAACAAGTTAGGGCTGTAGCACAATGGCTCAACAAAGGCCAATGTTCTACGAAGGCAAAAACTAGACCCTAGAGGAAGGAAGGCCTAAACAAGATCAAATGAGGGTAATAAAAAGCAATGGAAACACTCTCAAATGAACTTTTCTAGAAGAGAATTACACAACCAATCACAACACCAACAATTGTGACACAAATAAACAAGAGAAAAAAGAGATCTCTTAGAAACAAGTGACAAAATCCAAACAAAAGAAAAATTCAAATACAAATAAAATCTTGGCTATTACTTGATCAACTAAAAATATATGAAATACTGGATCCAAAGATGAGGACAATAGCCCCAACCAAAACACACCAAACCTCCAAGAAAAACCTTAGAGTAGCACCAAAAGAAGAATATAACACAAACCAACAAGAGTATGCTCATATTTGGTATGTTTCACAATTGAAAGCAATAATAACAAACATATCCAACGAATAACAGCAAGTTATAAAGAAAAACACCTTAAAAATGAAGCAAATAAGTTGAAAGAAAACCTGAAAATTCAGAAAAAGAGATAGAAAATAGGTTGATTTTTCAATCAACCATATCTTCCTCATACAGACTTTTTTTTCGAGGTAAAATTAAAGAGGATTACAGATCTGTACTTAGTTTAACTGAATTCTATACATAAAGGAACAAAAAATAAGAGTCGCAAGCGAGGGTGGAGGAAAAAAAAACTAGCCAATCTTCAATTGGTCATAACTTCCTCGTCCAAAGTTTGTTTTCAGTGAAATTTTTATTTGGGGGGGGTGTAGAATTATGAGAGGATTCCAGATATGTGGTTAATTTTATACAAAAAAGAGCGTAAATTGCTAAAACTACCGCGACTTGTTACTTTCTCACTTTTTTTGATAAAAAATAAAATAAAAATAAAAACAATGGTTTGGGTCTGAGATCATTTCAGATCTAAAAGAGATGAGTCCAACAGAGATCTAGAAGGTCATACAACAATACAAAAATCATTGAAAGCAATAGAAATCTAAGAGCACAAAGGGAGAAAAAGATCTCAGAAAAGAGAGAAGAGATCTAACACAAAATAGGGTAGGCTCCCTAGTGGCTTAAAATTATCAGATTAATGACTAAAAATGATTTGCAATTGCTAAAAAAAAATGAAGGAGAGTACAAGAAACCAAATTTATATAAAAAATAAAAAGAGATCTTAAATCACATAAGGCAAGAGAGAAAAGGCTCTCATTGAAAACACCAATTTTTTTGTAATGTATTTTACATGCAAGGAGTTATTGCTCCATAATCCTATGCCCTATTAGGATTACTAGATAGCAAATAGAAATGACTAACTAATACAAGAGAAAATCCCCAACCATATAATCATACAAGCAAGAAATCATGCATTCTCTAATTCTATAGGGTTTGAACCAACACCTGGTATCCTTGCAAATTGGTGAAGGCTCTTGAGTTTGATGCAAAATCCTTTCGCTCCATCTAGGAGATCCCGCTCTTTTGCTACCGATCTAAGTCTACACCCAAGCATAAAGAAATAAGGACAACAGGTGATCTTCCACAAAAGATCGTTAGTTCAAAGCAATAAACAATAACTTGAACAAATAACTGCAAGTACATATAAGAAAGGAAAGGAACATATATCTTTTATTAATCAATAATCAAATGATACAATTATACCTTCAAGCATAAGATCTCCTCTCCAAAATTTGGTAGAGTCTCCCCCTCTTTGAGCAATATGACCTCAAAACAAAGTATGTCTCTCAATCTCTAAATCAAGGTAGCAACATCTGGATATAATTCCCACTCTCCCCTCTCCCTTTCCTCTTGGTGAGATTATATAGGTTTATTTTATTGTTTGGGAGAATGTATTTAGACACGTAGGGGCTTGAGAAGTTAGGAAACTTCTAAAATAATGGACCCCTAGCCAACTCATACACAAGTGGGTCAAGTTGATCTCCTTGGGAATGACAAACTCTAGAAACCTTTTTTGAAATTATTTGCTTTTTCTCAATTATCTCATAATTATAATATTTTGGCAAAATAATTATGAGAAATTGCTCAATTATGTAATTTCACCCTTTAAACATGGGATAAATCTCACATAAATAAAAGAAAAGGTGTAAAGAGGATGCATTTTAGCTAACAACTAAGGTAAGTTGAAATTGGGGTTCTCTCACTATAATGGACTGGGAAATAGGGTTATAACAAGGTGTTACAAGAAGCACCACCAATACCACCAGCACTAACAAATGATTGACTCAGGGACGAGTCAATTGATTGTGGTCGGGGCCTATTGGGTCTTTCATTTTTAAATCGTAAGTTGTGACACGTTTTGAAGAATGACCACACTTTCATCAGAGGTAACCGTTGGGAAGTCACGGAGGAGGCAACCAAAGAAGGAGAAGGGACCCACCAAAGACTAGCAGTTGCGAAGGACTGACCAGGGAAATCAAGACTCAAGCAGTCATAACTGAGCTTAAAGGAACATTGAGAGCCAAGGAAGCAGACACAACTGAGCAATAGAGGCAGCCAAAAGAGGGAAAAGATGGAGCATCCGAGGGAGAAGTAGCAGTCCAAGCGAGCACAGGGTTTATGAAGGTCGGGGAGGAAAAGCCAGAGGGGAGAAAAAAGGAGTGCACCAAAATGTTGTTGCAGAGCCTATTGAAATCGCACTATTATATCTTATCCTGCTCATGTAATATCTTCTTATGTTAGTTTATGTTCAGTAAACGAGGCCTTTGAGCCAGATGTCTTGCTGTAATGTTGTTGAATCTAATGGAAGAAGGAGTTACATGGTTATATAAGAATCTTCATGTGTGACTTGATGTGGCCTTTTTAAAAAATTATTATGACTGCACATGCACAATATATTTTCTTCTTGAATGCTTAAGTTGTCGTGATTTCACCTTTGATGTTCTAGTTCTGGGTTCACTGGGTGTTGATAGTCTTCATGTTGAATTGAGGCTTCTGTGATCCATAACAATTATAAGAAGAAATTTCGGCGTAAATCACATTCAGAAAATCATTGTCGACGCATTTCAAACCAACTAGTGTGGTTCATCGTCAAGACAAGTTGAAAAATCAGATCTATCTTTTCCAATTAAATACTTTGAGCAGATCCTCCAACGGCTAACTAGGACAACGTCTAAATTTGACTAGGTACCAGGGTCAAACAAACCAGTTATAAATTAAAAGTAAATAAGGGACCTTACCTATAAATAAATTATATGAATAAAGTAACTTTAGTTAAATTGGTAGTTTAATAAATCATTAAAAGTATTAACTATTCAAAAGAAAATATAAATATTAGAATATAACTACCAAAATATAGAGGTATAACTAACTAATTAAAATTATAAAATCTTTATTTTATTTTATTTTATTTTAATTTTAATTTTTTTAATAGGAGGTTAAGTTTAAAGTTCGATGAAAATAAAATAAAATAATAATAATAATAATAAAAGTAAATAAATAAATATATTAGAATAAAATAATATTCAGTTATAACTCGGCTCCCGCTCTGCAAACCCTCGAGATCCACATCTCACGCGTTCTGTAGACAGCGAGCGCGCCCGCTCTCTGCCGCCCTGATCCCTGCGGGCGTGTCCGCCTGGGGCTCTTCTACATACTGCGGCCGGACTGGTCCATGGAGGATCGCGCTGCTGCCTGCTAGCTTTTGACAGGCCCGTTCCCTAGGGCTTGCGCCCATGGAGGTGTTGGGCACTCCCCAGGCGCCTCTTCCACCTCCTCCACCGCCGATCTCATCAGCTGAGGCTTTTAACCGGCTTTTGGCAGGACTCCCAAAGAAGAAGAATTTTGAAGCTGCGAAATTCATTAAAAAATTGGATGATATTCCAGAGATCTCTCTTCCTCCTGAAACCCCAATTCAGGTTGCATTGTCTTTGACCGAGCGAGCTCTCATCGGCCAGTTCACTGGACTATGGCCATCCCCCAAAACCACTGAGAGCTGGGTCAACAGAAACTGGGCGTCGTTGATCAAAGAAAGTGTTACCTCTTACTTTCTGGGGAGAGGATTCTTCCTCTTCGAATTCACTTCAAAGGATGACAAAGATCTGATCTTTCGAAACGGCCCCTACTTCATGGGCCCTCAGGGTTTGTACCTGAATAAATGGACTCTAGACTTCGATCCAGTAGTAGATGTACCCAAAGCAGTCCCGGTGTGGGTTAGGGTTCCAAATCTCCCAGTTCATTGCTGCAATTGGGATTCTTTGATGCACATTGGAAATGACCTGGGGAAATTCATAGATCGAGCGAACAATAAGGATCAATATGATTGTGCCAGGATCTGCGTAGAAGTAGATCTGGAGGTGCGGCTGCTAGAGGCCATCAAAATCAATGTCGGAAGCTGGATGCACGTGCAGAAACTAGACTATGAACAGCTTCCCTTCAAATGCCAGAAATGCCATGTTTATGGCCACTTCGCCAGAAGCTGCCCGACCAAAAATGAAGTTGTGCAAGGGAAGGAGGACGGTTGGAACCAAGTCAAATGATCCAAAACTTCTTTCAAGACACAGAAGTCGGGAGGCACTAATGGCAAAGGTCCTCACCAGGCCTCTGCTCAGCAGATCCCGCCCAAGCCTGCTCCAGAAAACAAGTTCGATCCTCTTAGCTCGCAGCCAAAGGACACCCATGAAGTCGTGGTCCAAAAAGCAGTGATTCCAAAAAAAGGTAATCTACCTATCTCTTCCAAGGATGCAAGTGTTTCAGAAAGCTCAAAAGGAACCCCTGTCGAAGTTGAGGAAGAGGACCAAGAATCGGAAGACTCAAAGGAGGAAGGAGAAATAGGAGATTCCCAAACCTCTCTAAGGAGATCCACAAGAGGGCGCAAAACAAATGGGGAGAAAAGAGAGCAAGAAACGTACAAGGACAAGTTACAGGGCAATCAACCAACTCTGGAGAGGTTGTTAGCAAAAAAGTCGAAGATGGCAAGAAACCAGCATCAAGGCTCCAAGGGAGCCCAGCAAAGCAAAGGTAAATAATGAAAATAATCTCCTGGAATTGTAGGGGTATGGGGAGCAAAATCAAAGAAGAGGCCATAAGAAATTTAATAAGAATAGAAGCCCCAGACATATTCCTTCTCCAGGAGACTAAGATGGAGGATTCAGACTTCCTCCAAACAAGCAAAAAAATCTGGAATAAAAGTAAAGCAACAGCTGTCTCAGCCCGAGGAGCCTCTGGAGGGTTGGGTACTCTTTGGAATGATAGCAGGTTTTCGCTAGTGTCTGAGATTTCAAATACTCACTGGCTGATGCTAAAAATGCAGCATCTCGTTACTAAAGAAACTTTTTGCCTCTTCAATGTTTATGTGCCGGTCAATGCTGGAGAAAAAAAGGCCTGCTGGGACTCAATAAGAAGCCAAGCAAATCTGGGCAATCTAGATAACGTCATTATTGCAGGAGACATAAACCTCATGCTGCACTCTTCAGAAAAACGAGGAGGCTGCATTGTGCGAGATCTGGCAAGGGAATGGGCAGAGGATCTCCTACAAGATTGGGACCTGTTAGATATCAAGCCTACTTCTGGTAAGTATACTTGGTCAAATAAAAGAGTAGGCCCTGGTCACATTGCAACAAGGCTGGATAGATTCTTTGTTCAAAGTTCCTTTTTTTTGCTTGGATTAGACGCTAGTATGCAAATCCTTTCTTGCAACACCTCTGGTCACAATCCTATCAAGCTTGATCTTCGGGCTCATACCAATCTTGGCCCCATCCCTTCAAGTTTAGCCCTCTATGGATCAAGGAACCCAACTTTTTGCAGATAGTCAAGGAAGCTGGTCCCAGCCAGTCAACGGATCTCCATTCTACGTATGGGAAGAAAAACTCAGAAGAGTGAAATCTGCCCTAAAGTGATGGGCCAAAACTCTTCCTAATCTAGCAGCCGAAAGGAAAAAGCTCCAAAGTCAACTAGAAGCCCATCTTTTGCTCTCGGAAGAGGTATATGTGTCTAGAGAAATTCTTGATAAAGAGATCCAACTTCAACAGCAATATCATAAAGCCTGCCTGGCCGAAGAAGAATTATGGAGGATTAAATCTCGTTGTCTTTAGCTCAAAGCAAGAGACAAAAATTCTTCATTCTTCCACAAACAAGCTCGAGCCAGAAAATGTTTCAACTCCATAGATGAAATCAAAGAAGAAACTATCAATCACAAAGACTTTGCAAGCATCAAATGAGCAGCCTTTCTCCATTTCAAAAATCTGTACAACAAGGAGATGAATGCGACTCAGAACTCTTGTCTTCTGGACGGGGTTCCCCCTTCAATCTCTGCTGAGATGAATCACCAACTAGAAGCCAAAGTCACCATGGTCGAGGTCAAAAATGCTCTCTTTGCCATGGACCCAGATAAAGCCCCAGGTCCTGATGGTTTCTCCGCTAGATTTCTTCAAACCTGCTGGCACATTGTGGAAAAAGATCTCTATAAAATGGTCCAAAAATCCCAAGCCTGTCAAAAAATTGGAGGAAGTACAAACTCTTCGTTCCTTGCACTCATCCCCAAGGAGAAAGGCGCCAACTCCTTCAACAGATTTCGTCCCATCTCTCTTTGCAACATTGGCTACAAATTGATCACCAAAGTAATAGCTAACAGGCTGAAATATATTCTCCCTAAAATCATTCCAGAGAATCAAGGGGGCTTCATTCATGGTAGACAGCTAGTGGACAACTTCATTTTAGTTCAAGAGGCAATCCTTTCAAGCCAGCAGCGCAAGGAAAAAGGTATGGCTATCAAACTGGACTTAGCAAATGCTTTTGATCGTGTTAGACATAAATTTCTCTTGAATGTTTTGCAAAAGTTTGGATTTGGGGAGATCTTTATAAACTGGATCCGTGCTTGCATCTCGGAACCATGGATTGCTCCTCTAGTTAACGACAGAGCTGCTGGTTTTTTTAAAGCTTCAAGAGGACTAAGGCAAGGCTGTCCTCTGTCTCCTCTTCTGTTTGTTCTTCAAGCCTCTGCTCTCAGTTTCCATCTAAATAAAAAAATGCAAGAGCAGGAGATTTCAGGGATTTGCATTGCTAGGGGAGTCCAAAGCATCAACCATGCCCTTTTTGCAGATGATACCCTGCTACTTGGGGCTGCTTCGATCCACTCGGCCAACAGATTCAAAGAAGCTCTTGATGAGTTTTGTATGGCGTCGGGAAGCAGTCTCAACAAGGGGAAGTGCCACATTTACTGCTGGAACATCACGCCCATTTTGCTTAGTTCCATTGCCAGATGATTTGGATTCGCAACCTCTTCAGCTTGGACCTCGTTTAAGTATCTTGGGCTCCCTATCTTTCTCAAGCATGCCTATAGCAAGGATTGGCTTCCTCAAGTAGAAAAATTCAAGAACAAACTCCAGGCTTGGGGATTCAACTGGCTAAATATTGCGGGCAAGTCAGTCCTCATCAAAGCCATTCTCAGCAGTCTCCCCTTATTTTAGTTCTCAGTGCTCCTTGCTCCAATCGGCATTCTTCAGAAAATGGACCAGCACATCCGAAATTTCTTTTGGAAGGGAGGCAAAAAAAATGAGAGGAAAATCCCTCTTGTTAATTGGGACACTTTCCTCAAGCCTCAGATGGAGGGAGGTCTAAATGTCAAGAACCTATCCCTGCAGAACATTTCCATGGGAGCCAAGCTTCTCTGGAAAATTATTGCGCCCAAGCCTAGCTGTGCCCAACTAGCGCTATGGAGGAAATATTTCAAAGGCGAGAGGGTTAGATTCTGGATGGGCCTCTCCCCCAAGGCGTCTCTCCATTTGCTAGACTCTGCTCCAAAGCAACCCCTTTGATCCGCTCCAAGGCTTACTGGATCCCTGGAAATGGGAAGAAAATTAACATTTGGGCCGATCGCATCATGGATCGTGACCCAATTGGTGATTGCCCCTCCGTGAATGTGTTGAGAGATTGGTTGACTGCTACAGGAAGATCCACGCTGTGGGACATATCCACGTGGACTGGGACGCGTTGGGCTGGCTGGAGTTTGAACGATTTACCTCCAGATCTCCTACAGGATTCCATCTGCCTCCGTGCTATGCTGAATGGAATTTCCCCCTCGCATATTCACAGAAAAGACAGGCGTGGCTGGGGTACATTGACTGCAGGTTACACTGTAGCCCAAGGCTACGTTAATCTCGCCTTGAAACCGAATGTCCCTCCTGATCTGGCTCTGTGGAAGGCAGTTTGGCGCATTTCCTCGCTGCCCAAAATCGACATGTTCTGTTGGCTCCTATGCCACAGAAAAATCCTTACTGATGACAATCTGCAGAGGCGTGGATTCCATGGCCCGTCCAGGTGTTCCCTGTGCAGAGAGAATGTGGAATGTGCCACGCATCTCATCTTAAAATGCAACTTCGCTGTGCAGGTCTGGAGAGAGCTGATGGATCATTGGAACCCCAATTTCGTTCTCCCTGTCTCCATAACTGATCTATTCGCTAATTGGCAGAACAGTTATCCGATCCCCCCCCCCCCAAAAAAAAAAAACAAAGTGATTAAAGCGGTTTGGTCTTCTCCCCTCAAAATTTGCTGCTAGCAGATCTGGCTAGAGCGAAACAGTAGAATTTTCAGAAGCACTCAGCACGATGTCAAGGTGGTAGCGGCTAAGATAAAGTTCGAGTTAAAAGAATACCTGGGAGATCAAAAAGACGACTCAAAACTCAATCAACTAGATATTGTTTGGGGGGCCTCCTTAAATTTGCAATTTCACCAAGCCGTCGGAAACATCTTCTCTCCCAAGGAATGGCAAATAAGGGGAAAAAATAAGGAAGACTTTCAAGACTAGATCTCCAATCAAAAGGTGCACTCTCTCTTCTTTAACGGGGCAGCAAAAGGAAATCCTGGCAAGGCTGGGGTAGGAGGAACTATTAAAAACACTGAAGGCATATCGACCCATACCTTTGCTTGGGGTCTGGGGATCAATTCCAGCATTCAAGTTGGGGCATTGGCCCTCTTCCAAGGTCTCAAGTTGCTCTTGAATTTGGAAATCAAGGAGGCAAACATTTTTGGGGATTCTCAAGTGATTATAAAAATCATGGCGACCAACTCTACCCCTTGGGACTTAAGATTGGCAAGGTTGATATCTAGAATCAGAAGCTTGGGGAAGCTGTTCCAAAACTTGAAATACTTCCATGTTCTGAGAGACAACAACAAAGAAGCAGATCTCGAAGCTAATAAAGCTTCTCTTCTCTCTGTCGAGGCAATGATAAGAGACGGGGATGAAACATGGGATCCAATTCCATAATCAGTCAGCTGATATGTTTTATTGTTTGCTACTAAATCAGTTTGTTTGTATTTACAAGCTTGGGCAAATCACAAAAATCAACTACATAGTTGTACCCAAAAAGAGCTGGAAGTGGAATACAAGCCCCATAGTACTTCAGGTGGTCGATTCTATTTGGGTCTGGCTCCCTCTCATTGTAATCTGAAGTCTGGCATTTAGACCATTCAATTAATACAATTCATAACCGTTTCTGTGAAAAAAAAAATAAAAAAAAATAATAATAATAATAGTAAAAAGAAATAAATATATAAAAATACCTAAAGGAATAAACTACCTTACAAAATTCAACAAAATAAATAAATAAATAAAATAAAATAAAATAAGGGGGCGGGGGTTTATTTAATAAAATAAAGAATATTAGATAAGATTTTATTTATTAATAACTATCAGGAAAAAATAAAAAGAAAGAGCGACACCAATTAAAAAGAAGGAGAAGGTGAGGAAAAGGACCATTAGAAAACCACGGGGAACAACGAAAGCTCGAAAAGGATAAGGGGGGGAAGGAAAAGAAAGACTAGGAAGAAAGGGCAGGGATCCAACAACTACTGATCTTCCAGCCATCATCTCTATTGAGATTGTTAGGCCTTCTTTCAATTTCAATAGCTTCCCTGAATTTACGATGATGGAACTGAGCAAATTTGGCAATAACCTTGGCCTCCTCTATACAAACCTGATGCCTTGTCTTTTCCACATGCTTTGCTAACGTTGAAGACTTGGTTGTCCCATGTCGTAGGTTTTAGACGTTGTCCTAGTTAGCCATTGGAAGCTCTGCTCAAAGTATTTAATTGGCAAAGATAGTCCTGATGATGAACCACACTCGTTGGTTCGAAATGCTTCGACAATGATTTTCTGAATGTGATTTACGCCGAAATTTCTTCTTATAAGTCTCCATGTTGTTTCTCCCGATATTGGATTCCAACCCCCTTAACTAAGTAAGATCGCAACATGCCTTGGGTAAGGAGAAGGTGAGGAAAAGGACCATTAGAAAACCACGGGGAACAATGAAAGCTCGAAAAGGATAAAGGGGGGGAAGGAAAAGAAAGACTGGGAAGAAAGGGTAGGGATCCAACAGCTAATGATCTTCCAGCCATCATCTCTATTGAGATTGTTAGGCCTTCTTTCAATTTCAATAGCTTCCCTGAATTTACGATGATGGAACTGAGAAACTTTGGCAATAACCTTGGCCTCCTCTATACAAACCTGATGCTTGGTCTTTTTCGCATGCTTTGCTAACGCTGAAGACTTGGTTCTCCCATGTCTTAGGTTTTAGATGTTGTCCTAGTTAGCCGTTGGAGGCTCTGCTCAAAGTATTTAATTGGGAAAGATAGATCTAATTTTTCAACTTGTCCTGACGATGAACCACACTGGTTGGTTCGAAACACGTCGACAATGATTTTCTGAATGTGATTTACGCCGAAATTTCTTCTTATAAGTCTCCATGTTGTTTCTCCCAATACCAGATTCCAACCCCCTTAACTAAGTAAGATTGCAACAGGCCTTGGGTGAGACACCCTATTCTTCCTGAATAGGGTGAAAATGTCGGTGTTATGCTTGTTGGGTTGTGTCATATTCTTTCCACGTAGTTAACTAGGGGTTTGAAGGGCACCCGTAACCCCACTTTGTGGGGTCCAGGGCAGCGCCCCGGAAAATTTTGGTTTTGGACCCTATGTTTGGTTGGGCAGACCCACCTATGGTTTTGTTCATTATTTTCGCACATGTTTTTTGGACGCAATGGTTTTCGGTCCATGGCATTGGACGCGATGGTTTTCGGTCCATGGTATTGGATGCTTCAGCATGTATAAATATGTATTGTAACACTGAAAGGAACATAATGAAAAATCAAGCTGGTAGTCCCGGAAAATCTCTGTGTATATGTGTTATGATCTCGCATTGTTTATTTTCTGTGTTTTAGAATTCGTATGCAGGTAATTTCTGTACGGGGTTAAAACCTACAATGCTAGACTATGATGGAGCTTTTGTTGGCCTTTATGCCTGAACCCAAGGTCTAAACCCATCTATTATTTTTCCACCAACACAAAGTGCTCCCAAAATACTCGAAGTGTGCAAGACTATGACAGAGTGAAATAATAAAATGAGAGAGCTCCAAAACTGAACTCACAAAAGATTAAATTGACAAAAGTTGTGAACTAATTCTAATGAGCCTTTTTTATTATCATTGAGGCCTCTATTTTCTTCATTTTCATTCAATTTCCCTCTCATGTAAAATTGTGACCTTTCACCTTCATTTTCTCCTATTTTTCTTTATTTTTCTAAATAAATGTCAATTATTGTATCCCTGCCTTTCCCAATGCATTTTGCAATTTCCATAGCCATTAACTAACCAAAATGAACACCCACTAGGATGTTTTACCCAACATTTTGTTTGGAATACATGTCCCATGACCTTGATATTATATTTTTTACATGGAAAATCAACCAAGGGTTGTTACACTCCTTGTTTGGGGGCCTATTGAGGTCAATGTCACAGTATGGCTCTAGAAAAACATTGGTTGTAGGAGTCGCCTATAGTAGGAGGCCCATGATAATGCTTATGAGGGCATCGATATCATATTATAAACGAACTACCTTTTGTTGTAGAGTCATGATTGCATCATTCTGGTCACACTCAACCACCTGTTGTTGGTACATATTCACGTTCAAATCATAAATTTCCACCTTAATTGCTTCATGCTCCTTCCAGCAATGGTCACAAATAGTAGAGGCCGAAGAGAGATATTTTGAGGAGTCAGATTCCATGACAGAGTCAAAATTAGTAATGTACCAAACAAAATGAGCTACCAAGGTTAAATTGTAGAGGAAAACCTACACAGATCTATTAAAGAAGTGCATTTTACCAAGGGAGGCTCGACATGGCACTACCTTGAGGTGACTAATGCGGGAAATATCACTTGTAGTCACAGGACACAAGAAGGCGATGCAACTCACTACCATGACTAAGGCAGGTTACTGAAGGTCCTGAATTTCCTCACGCTAGAGATTAACCTCAATGGGTAGAAATTTAGTAGACTTACCTTCAACCTCGAGAGGCTAAAGCACCATAGAATCTACTTGCAAGGATGTTGTGCTCGCACTAAGATTGCCCGATAGAGGAGAGCCTTCAACCAGGCATGAAGCTTATTGCAAAGATTCAAAAGGTGCCAACAACCAGTTGCCACCCTGTTGAAAAATGTAGGGCAATTAGGTTAATAAGATTCTTCTCACGATGATAACTATTTGTGAGGTACGTTTTATTTTTTCTTATTAGCACAATTTTCTCTTGTTATTATTAGAGTATGTTTTCTTACTTCATCAAATAGTTACCAAACTAAAAGAGACAAGGACACAAGATGTTGACAAACCCACATAAATTCTTCTTATAAAGATTCCAATTGAGGAATACCAAGACCAATACCATGACCCTTGACCTATTAGCCACTCCAAGACCAAACCATTTCTTCCTTTGAATGTCTTTTCTTCTTTGTGATTCTTCCTTCGCTTTGACCTTCTTTGCATATCAACATCATTGTCTTATCAAGATCCTTCCATCAAGATCTTCTTCTCACTGTCATGTCTCTCTATGAACGGTCTCATCCTCTTTGTTGCTACTGAACCATGAATTGTATAGAGATCTGACTTCTTCCTTTAGACACCCAAATTCTTCTTCTATCTGATAGTCCTAACTCTAAACCCATATCCAAATCATAGAGATGCTTTATTGATCAGTTGTCTACATTCAAGAGGGATCTGAATTCCCTTCTCCATGAAACTGTGATCTTGTAACCTTTGAATGTAGTCCTTACCGAAATATGTATGATCTGAGATCTTCTGATGTCCTAGTTCACTGAAATCTCAGAGATGCAAAATACTGTGATCACCCACCGAGATTGCAGAGGTATCCACATACTGCACCATGGACAGACTTCCGAAAATACCTCATTGTGGCATCTGAAACCCTTTTCTGTGACAGGCATCCAAAACATCAGAAGGATACAAGTTCTGCAGTTGACATATGCGAAGATCTTAGATTAGTATATATAGTAATTCATCCCACATATTAAGCCGTCGTGAGCTTTCCACATAATTCAGAGGTCGACTTTGAAGAAGATGACAAGTGCTTGTCGTTGGAGGGCTAACTAGACATATTTATAGACTTATATACATTGACTCATGCTCAAGAAAAGATTATTCATACATGACATTAACTCTTTGATTCAATAATAAATTCTAAGGCTCTCAATGGGAGCCACTAACGAATAAACCTCTTGCTCATGAAACCCATGAAGCAAGGCATACAAAAATAATTGTATTTCTCTTGTTTCATTATTTACAAAGATCGTGTCATCATGAAGATCGAACCTAGTTACATTTTACAACACTCCCTCTTAACTAGGGGGGTATTCGTAATGGTGCTTGGTCATTCTCAATCTAAAGAATTTCTCATAAGAAGAATCGGATTGGTAATCCATTTGTATAGCATCATAGTAACCAACATTGTTTCCACAACAAGGCCTTGACTGATAGCGTATCTTTCATCAGATCAGAGCACAATGTTGGACCAATGACTATAGACACCTTCATCATTGTGTCTCAAGGTACATACCCACCTGGGTGTTCACTGAGTATGACCTTCTAGGACTTTTCTTATCTTGGGTTCCCTGCCCTCAAAGAATATCGATCATCTTTCCTACTCTTATCTTAGATTCCCTACACATTCTTAAATAGCATCAGATGTCACACGACTAGTCAATCCTCCATTCTTTCTTCCCAAGTGAAGACAATAATGTTGTGTATATCTCTCCTTCTCAACTAGGGAAGATATGCCCATTCCTGTAAAGGAATGTACCCAAGCTCCTTCTGACCAGGAACTTGCCCAAGCTCCCTCTTAATTAGTTACTTGTCAGAGCTCCCTCTTAACTAAGGACTCTCCTTTTCATCAACAACTTATTCTTCATGGGTCCTTCAGCTACTTGATCAATTTCTTTTCTTGATGTCATGAAATTCAATCGAGCTTCTTTCTTGTAGGGCATTAGCCATCGATCACTTTCCTCCTTGGTTCGTCATGTCATTCCTTTCTTCAAGGAAAGTGGATTTCTTGGTACATATCTGGATCCTTCGTCATATGGCTACTTCTTTCTGATCATGCTTTTTTCAGGAATTTTCATCCACCACATGAATGCTAGTTATACTTGCATTTACAACTCTTGTTCTAGTAGCCCTGCGTGAACTCATCCAGATATT
The DNA here is from genome assembly GCA_031772625.1 of Pinus tabuliformis. NCBI lineage: Eukaryota > Viridiplantae > Streptophyta > Pinopsida > Pinales > Pinaceae > Pinus > Pinus tabuliformis. Next base: position 754,821,771 of record CM062815.1, on the reverse strand, counting down.
ATTCAAGAAATCAAAACATAACATTAAATCAAATAGTACCTTACAAGATGGCTCTTCATCATGACATCTTCCTGTAGGTATCAACATCATGCATACATGTTGACACATCTCCCAAATATATCCATTGTCAAGGGTCTCCATCTTTTTCAGACTCTCATTAGAGTCTTCATATCTTCTCGAGAGATTTCCTAGTCAAATCTTCTTGGTCTTTTGGATGTTGATCGCCTTTATCATGGTTGCATATCTCACGATCTCTTCTTCTTACACGTTCCATTCCCATGAGCTTCCAATCAGAGTTCCTTAACTATATTCAACCACCTCCTACTTCATATGAGGACATATTATGTTGATTTCATCTAGTGTGACTTATGCCTTACAACATCCTTTCAGAGGAGATAATTTTCCCTTGATCATGCTTCTCAAGATAGAAGTAGTGATTCATGTTACCTGCAACCATGCGACATGACTTTATAATATTAGATACAAGCATAGATACCTCATTTTACTTTTAGGTCATCTAAGATTTTTCCAGCAGCTTTCTTGATTGAAAAGATCTTCAACCTCTTGATCTGCTTCATTTCTCATGTCATCATACCATCATCCCATGAATTCCATAAGTTGGAGTTCTTGATGAAACACTTGCTTCCACTCTAGATCTGTGAATCCTCTGATGAGGATTCCATCAGAGAATCTTGAGGATCTTGCATATTCTTATTCAACAGATGTTTCCCTTTTGATTGATGTATGATGAGACTTGTCCTGGATGACTTTTTCCTTTGATCTTTCAATGAGGTCACCAAGAGCTATATTGACTACCATAGATTTTGTTCCAGCAGTCCTTCATATTTCCCTATGGTGATGTCATGAGCTCTTGCTTCTAATGCTTCTCCTTCCTTGTTATTTCTTCTTTCAATTTCCTCCATTTCTTTGGTGAAATGGGCTTCTTCTCTATTCTTCTTGTTATTGTCCTTCTTAAGCTAAGGAAAATATTTCCTGTAAAGTACATAACCTTCCATAGCATTGAATTTCAACTATACTCTTTTTCCCTTTTCTAAATACCAAAACTTCCTTTCCTTTCAACAAATGTTTGAGTCCTCAACACTTTTGTCCTCAACTTATCCTTTCTATCTTTCATAGAAATCACAAGTTGAACTTATCCCATGAATTTTGTTACCCTCGTGATGATGTCACGAGTCTTGATTTCTAATGCTTCTAAGATGTCATGCCGCATATTATTGTAAACATAACCTATGCATGAACTAGGAGCCAGTGAGGAAGACTATCTTAATGATTTCTTACTCCCTCTTACCGTGGAATTATTTTCCTCAACTCCTCCTATCCTTTCAATGATATGAAATTTCTTTTCTTGTAATGTTCTTAATTCTTCTTCCAGCATATTTGATGTCTCCAATATTGTTTATGCAAGAGGACTTTAAGAGTTCCCTCCCATTAATTCAAACGAGACCTTTTTAATTGATATGTTTCATGACTTCACTTATCTACGAGGACTATGACAGTCCTCCTTATTTCATGCAAGGACCTTCGGTCACCCAACCAACTTATCGATTTCCTTGCAAAATGAAGTCATTTAACCAAAATTGATTAAAGAATGAAAAATACTTACTTGTCATGTGAAGATGAAATCTTCACCTTGATCATGTTGAAAGTGGTTGAAGCAGATGCATTGATGCTTCCTCCAAATGAGATCCTTGTTGTAATGATAGGAAGCTTGCCTTCTTTCCTTCAAGATACTTCGACTTATACATTTGATCCTTATGATTAATAAATTGTTGATATACTTGAGATGGCACTATATTGCTATCACACAAGTGGACTATGGAACCTTGTAGCATTCTATTGAAGTTGCAGCATCGTGTAGAACCATAGAGCATTGAGGTCACTTGCCATGATTATCATCTTATAGTACTAAGAACCGTCATTTAATATTGATATGGATGTATCAATGGACACCTTCATTCTACATCGAGTACTGTCCATACAAACTATGACTGGGGTATAGTGAGACCTATTTTTGAGCACTATGTTGTAGATGATTTGCTTCTATATGCCATCGAATATGTATCATCAAGCTATGGAAATCCGAGAACTTCAGATATGGATCAGTCTCACTGTAGTATTTATCCTAAATTGTCTTGCTGTAATACCCAACCGAAATTACAGTCCTGTAGCCTTAATCTGAGTTGAGGTACTGTAGTCTAGGTCCGAGATTCTTCCTGTAAGCCTATTCAAGATAGTTCTTTATTTGAGACTGTGTACCATCGAACTATGATATATGCCGAGGGTATATATAGGTGATTTTATCTCCATTCATGACTGTAAACCAATCCTTGAGTGTCACTGTAACCATAAGTTAGAAGCCCTTCTTGAAACTTGATCCTTGAATGTCTCTTTTATGCCCTTCCTTTAACTTCAACACCTTAGCTCTGATACCATGTTGAAGAATCTAGGGCAATTAGGTTAATAAGATTGTTCTAACAATGATAACTATTTGTGTGGTACTTTTTGCTTTTTCTTATTAGCACAATCTTGTCTTGTTATTATTAGAGTATGTTTTCTTACTTCATCAAATAGTTAACAAAACAAAAGAGACAAGAACACAAGGTGTTGGCTTTTTGCGAGGGCTAAAACCTCTCACTCTTTGAGAGGAAACTCCGCACACATTCTTCTTATAGATATTCCAATTGACGAATACCAAGACAAATACCCTTACCCTATTAGCCACTCCAAGACCAAGCCATTGCTTCCTTTGAATGTCTTTTCTTCTTCGTGAATCTTCCTTCGCTTTGACCTTCTTTGTGTCTCCACATCATTGTCTTATCAAGATCCTTCCATCAAGATCTTCTCACTATCATGTCTTTCTATGAACTGTCTCATCCTCTTTGTTTCTATTGAACCATGAATCGTATAGAGATCTGACTTCTTCCTTTAGACACCCAATTTCTTGCTCTATCTTATAGTCTTAGCTCTACACTCATATCCAAATCATAGAGATGCTTCATTGATCAACTGTCTACATTCAAGAGGGATTTGAATTTCCTTCTCCATGAAATTGTGATCTTGTAACCTTTGACTGTAGTATTTACCTAAATATGTATGATCTGAGATCTTCTGATGTCTTGGTTCACTGAAATCTCAAAGATACAAAATATTATGATCACCCACCAATATTTGCAAAGTTATCCGCATACTGCACCATGGACATACTTCCAAAAATACCTCACTGTGGCATCTGAAACCCTTTTCTGTGACAACCATCTGAAACTTCAGAAGGATATGAGTTCTGCACTTGACTTATGTGAAGATCCTAGCTGGGTATATATAGTAATTCGTCCCACATATTAAGCCGACATGACAATATGAATGGATGTGTCTATTAATGTAAGCCGACATGAGCTTTCCACACAATTTGGAGGCTGACTTTGAAGAGGATGGCAAGTGCTTGTCGTTGGAGGGCTAACTAGACATATTTATAGACATATACATAGGCTCATGCTCATGAAGAGCTTCTTCATACACGACATTGACTCTTTGACTCAATAATAAATCCTAAGACTCTCAATGGGAGTCATTGACAAATAAACCTCTTGCTCATGAAACCCATGAAGCAAGGCATACCAAAATAATTTTATTTCTTTTGTTTCATTATTTACAAAGATATTGTCATTATGAAGACTGAATCTAGTTACATTTTAAAACACACCTTGATGACAGGGAAGAACCACACCAAATTCCATCAATAATTCTCAAAACTATGCGAACTCCACTCAGAATATGCAATTGAACCGCGCTATCATAGTTAGATTTATCATCCTTGCCCCATTGAATCTGCAACCAAACCATCATCTCAAGATAATTGCTCAGTGTACGCCTGGCTAGAGAAATCATTGTGAAGTGATCCAAGGAAGGGAAACCATAATTGTTTCAATAATCAAGGCAACTTAGGGGACTACTCGGCATACATGAAATAAAATTTAACACGCTTGCATGGAGCGGTCTGTCAGGGAGAGCCATGCAAGTATGATTCGGGATCATCATTGCAGGGCCAACGGAATTATCCAAAATCCCATTATATGAACAATCCGAACTATAGGGGAGCGAAATGGGTGTAGAGATCCATGGGCATAAAGGGGAAGGGTACAAAAGGTGGAGTCCTAAGGATTTTTACCATAGGAAACATTAAGGAATTAAAACCTTTCCAGTCACACCATTAATTTTTGTTTTCTCCTCTGGCATGAGGCATGCTCTGTTGACTTGAGAATCAACCTTGGAGTTAAGATTTCGAAGAATATGAAAAAAGGAATAATTATAGAATGAGGGGAGAATTTGATTTATTCGATGAAATAAGAGATTGAGGGCGTTGTCTCTGGGGGGGAGAGTTGGTTTGAAAATGATGAATTATCAAGAAGGAGTCTCCTAGAATGATTATATCTTCGATGCCACAATCTCATGCAAGAGAGAGACCTAGGAAGAACCCATACATTTCGGCTTGGTTGTTGGACTTTTGCCCGAGACTTCAAGAGCATTTTTTTACTATAATTCCTCCGGGTTTTATTAATATCCCTCCCCCTCCTACCATCTCTATCTTTCATGAACATTATATAAGTATGTATCCCTCTAAATCGTTTAGTGAAGATTTTCACAATTTGAATGAACATGTTGAAAACTTTGATTTAGGGTTTCAAGAAAGAAAACAATATGTCAATATTGAAGAATCTGAACTTGAAAGTTTGTAAGATGAATATGATGATTTCAAAGAAACATGTTTGTCCTCTCTTTCTTTACAAACTCAATGTTTCATTAAATAGGACATGATAATCTCAAATTTTGATTACTTAAGAAACCCTTCTATTATAAATCAAAAAGTACATCTATGTCTGGAAGAATCTCACAATTTAATTGAGCCAATATTTAAATGTTTACACTCATTTACGAACATTACAACATCTCCATCATACCAATATTTATATTGGTTTTAACTTCTTATTATTTTTTAATTAAGTGGACATGTAAATATTTATAAACATATACACCACTACAACATCGCCCCCAAACTAGGCTATAAAGCGCCTCTCGAAGCAACAAGACAAAAATACACAACTCTCTCTCTCTCTCTCTCTCTCTCTCTATATATATATATATATATATTGTTTTAATGAAGTATTGTGTAAACCATGAGATTCAAATTTCGATTCCTCGTGGGTAAGACCAAAAAAAAAAAACTAAAATAGAGTTTAATTATGAGGTCATTTATAATTTATAAAGTAATTAGTAGGTTCTTGTGGATTCAAATAATTAGGTGTGGAGTTCAATCTTTGGATGGATTCAAAATTTATAAAGAGAAATTGAAGATGAAAAGCAACTGTTATCACCCCAAGAAACTCACCTAGGTTGTATATCAGAGATGCTCGGGAACATTACAAACTCAACAAAATGTTGGATAAATGGTGGATGAATGAAAGAAATGTTGCATATTCAAGCCAGATAACCACTCCTACTATGATTGACCCCAGACATGGGTGAACACCCCCATACTACAAGGCTTTTAACCACCAATTACTCGAATAAGGTGATAATAGAGAAGACTGACGACACCAACAGATGTATAGGACCCTGTGATGGCTGGCTGCAACCAGCAAGGAGGTCTGTAAATCTATTATTTAATACACAGACAAGATGACAACTCTCTATGCATTAAAACAACAGAAACCTGCAAGCAAATTCAATGAAACAACTAAATTCTAACACAGAGGTGGGATGACAACCCCTCTACTGCTGAAAATCAACAGCACATGAACAACTGCAAAACAGGCACAACCTGGAACAAGAAGAAGAAGTGGAAAATGAGCAATTAACAGCAAAAGAAGCTTGTATTAGTTGGAAATGAAGACCAGAAGCTGCAGGTTACATAGTAGTTACAGTCTCCAGAAGTTGAAGCTTACAACACACTAACACTCATCTAACATTCATCCAACTCATTACATTGTTGTTCTGGGTATATATATAGAGTCTGTTTACAAAAATCCCTGCTAGGGTATGCGTGGAGGTGTCTTAATTAATCACCAACCACATTTACAAAATGTTGCGGGCTCTGATAAATTCTGACTGTTTTAATTAACAAATTTGACATTCTACGGTACTTTGATGTACTCCTCGAACAGGTGGAATGTTGACTAAATAAACTTCCATAACTGCTACATAGTTGAATTACTCGAGGGTGTCCTTTCTGTCCTTGACTGTGCTGTTCCTTAACTATGGTAGTTGATGATTAATGCAGGTAGCTGGCTCATAACTTGCTTCCCTGTGCACCCAAAATTGGCCAAAGACATAGTATTATACATCAAAAATGGACAAAGGGCCGAGGAGGAACACTGACTGTCGGATGGATTGCATGGATGATCGAGATATGCTGACGGAGGGCAATGGGAAGGAACTCGGGCACCATTTGAATACAAGCCGTTAGATTAGAGAAATGGACGGCCAAGATCATGTCAGAACGAACTATCGGGAGGCAGATGAACGGGGTGAATGAGGGCCATCGGATCGCGGTCAGGTAGATCCGACGGTGATCGGGTGGCAGAGGAGGGCGATGGTTAACGGGCGGGGAAACGGTATGATGGCAGGAAGCGGTTTTCCCACACAACTTTTATGCTACGGCGGTATACGTACAGGGGAAGCGCGATACAATAAAATGAAGACGCGTGGCAGGAGGGAAACCGCTTCCCCGTGGGTTAAAGGACGAACGGATTGACGGAGCGGGGAAAGCGTTGATCGTCGGATGATGAAGCCGGACGATCGGGCGACTGACGAATTATAACACGTGCTTAGGGATGAAATGACATACACGGGCCCGGTATTTATTACGACTTAGGTTTATGGGTTTTATTATGTGTGCGGGGTAAAACAAAAATGGTTTATACAGGGTTTTCGGGGTTTAAAGGGTTTTAATAAAAGAAGGCTAGGAAATAGAATTATAATGGGTTTATAAGGGTAATAGAGCAAAATGACCATCAACGGGGTTTAGGGAGAGTAGGGAGGTGTTAGCGTTTGAAATCTCACCTCAGGCTGAAAAGGCAAATCTCAAAGCTACATCAAACCATTCAGCCTCGTAGCTAGCCCTACAGGGCAGCAGAAGGCTCTCTCCGGTCAATCTCGGTAAATTTTCAATGGGAAGAGATGACCAATCAAGGTAACACTGATATTAGGCTAGTAAACTGATTTGAAGGTTGATTTGGGGGTTTTTGGTGGCAAATTGAGGAACTGCAATTTAGGGTGCGGGGATTGGACACAGTTTCTGCAGGGGGGTCTTTGGGGCAAGGTAGGAGCTTGTGTAGATGTCTTTAGCTGAAATGGATGATCAGGAAGAGAGATAAGAAGGCTAAAGAGAGCAAACAATGGATTTGAATTCTCTTTAGACAGTAGAAAACATAGAAATTAAACAAATTTGAAAGCAGAGCATGGCAAGCATGAATTCTAACTTTATCACTTCATTTGTTTAATATGCAGCAGTATAGAAAGGAAATGAATCACATAACAAAGCTTACAATAACATGAAGAGACACACCATCAACACAATGAGTCCACAAGAATCCCAATGATGACTGCAAAACCCTGGTCTTCCTTAGCCAAAAATTGCAGAGATACAAGTCAATAATACAATGATAGTTCCTCCCTCAAGAGTCCAACCATGAAAATGAGCAAAAGAGTGCATAATATAGATGATCTAACCTCTCTCCCCACCTCTAGGGGTCGAGCTCCCCTTCCTAGGAGCTGTTTCAACTACTTCTAAACTGAGCACTAGATAATAGGCAGTCAAAACAACTTGCCTCTATAAGCTAGGGAACCCATCCATGCATTAAATATTTACCATTTACATTCAAGAAACTTCTAGAAGTGCTAAAGAAGAGTAAAAGTGTCTTTGAGTCATGATAATTACATAAAAATCCATCATCTAGAACCCCAAAAAGTCAAACTAGGTGAAAACAATGATTTTCTGGCCGAACTGGCAAAATCTGGCACAAATTCCTCAAGGGGTCGCGCACATCCAGCTGAAGGGGTCGCGCACTTTGAAGCCCTGTTTGGAGGCCTTCCCGGTGTCAGAATGAGGTGCAGGATAGCTCGTTGGAAAGGTCTCTGAGTCTACTTTCCGACCCAACCAGAATTTTTGGAGTTGGAGGTCATTTGCCCAGTCAAAAGTCAATTCTCCCAAGACTACTTCTGCAGCTCAAAAAAGGGGCACAAAGTCAAAATTTGGCTGTATTTTGACTTTTTGGAGACCCAAAACACCATGAAAACTCAAGCTAATCCATAGGCATGTGTAACTTTGCATGAAAAATCCATCAATGTTGAGTTTTCGCAAAACGGAGCTACGAGGACAAAGGGTCTCACTGGGGGTGAGACCCCTTGAGAAGCCAAAACCTGTAAATTGCACAAAAAATTCACAAATGACAAAATTTTCTCCAAATTTCTTGAAATTTGGGCTGGGAGTCCCCAATCAAGTACCATGCTCAGTAAAAAAGGCTTTGGCCAAAGTTTGGAGTGGATCGGGCGTTTTCCTTCGTTTTTGTGCTTTGGCCAACCGTCCTTGGAGCACCTTCTTTCTCGCCGGTATTTTTGACATTTCTCTCAAACCATGACACCTGTGTAAAAAGTGAAGGAGGTTTTTCTTCTTTGGCATGTTATGGAAAAAAACCTCTCTCAGTTTTCCAAAATTCATCTTTTATTGCTCTGAAACATCATTTGAGAGCAACTTGTCCCGATGTGTGAAACAAGGAATTTTGTCGAAATGGAGCGAAATGAAGGGGATAGGGGGTTTCTAAATTCTTGGGGAAATTTTTGGAAGTAGGGAGGGATGTTAGGAAGCAGGGGAAAGTGGAATATCAGAGATTGAGTGAGGGGAAGGGGTCCAAAAGGGCAAAACATAGGCCCAACCTAGAAAATTGCCAGGTTGTAGCTAGAAACTAGGGTTTGTGCAAAAATGAGGAATTTGGGGGATCTGAGTGATGGGAAGCATTTGATAAGGTACTTTAAGGATATGGGAAGGTGTATGAACATCAGGAAACAAGTTTTGCCGGTGATTTGACCATCCAAGAAAAATTAGCTTTCAAAACCCTAGGAGAGGGAAATGAGCTTGCCTAGGCACAACTGAAGCATGAACAAGATGTAAAATGACCCATTAGATACTGACATGATGATGACAACCCTCTGAATGATGATACACTCAGCTGAATGATGACATAGACTGACATTTGGGCAAACCCTAGGCCTAATGCCTAGTGACCAAATTTTGCTTGAAGACTCACTGAAATGACAAAATTTGACCTTGACACTCTAAGACCACTTTGTAAGAGCATATTTGATCACTGTAGGAAGGCTGGAAAGACTGACACTAACAGGAGGAATAAAAAGGAGAAGGGGAAAATGCACTGCCATGAGCTCTTTAGCAACCAAAACCAGTATTTTCCAACCTAATCTTGACCCTCAAGCACTGAATCTGTAGCGGATCTAACACTGGCTCCTTCTGGGGATGAGATCCTCCCTGTGAGGTCTCAAGAACCTGCAGACCAATGCCTTCATGCAAAATTAGCTTCAAAAACATTTGCCTAGTATCCATTGGGCATGGAGTCAAACTAAGCATATAGTAGAAAACTGTAAAAGAACAAGAATTTGAAACTAAGGCCTGAAAACTTAAAACTTCAAAAATTGCCCATTTGTTGGGCCATCAAAATGCTGCCTGTCATCCGGTTCATCATAGATCAGCAAGACAGGATTTATTTGATCCTCCACCTCAAATAGTTTAGGACTTTTGAGCTTCACAGGCAGATATGGATCAAATTTCATTTCCCTTCTATGTATTTTCCTCCTTGGATGTTCTTTAGAGGAGCCTTTGTACAGCTGCTGAATACTCATGAATGCTGTGTATTTATCTGTGTCATCTGCAGTCTGCATTACTAATATGATTGATAAACCATCAATTTCTTGTGCAGGGGACACAGAGACAGTTTCTACTCTTGAATCTTTGTTTGAACAGTCCTCATCCAAGGAGGAGTCCCAAAACCGTGCATCCTCTTCTTCTGTCATTTGATAGGCTGCCATTTCAATCTTTACAGAGACCTCCTGGGCAGGCATTAGAATATCAAGATTGAGGTGATCAGTCTCAACCTTGGGCTGTGAAATTTGTTCTGCCTCAGTGTTCAAGGGGCAACTCTGAGGGATTGTCTTTTGAGCAGACAGAGGGACAAAAGATGATGGGGAGCTTTCCTCTCCCTTTTTAATCACTGGACTAGGGATGCTAGCAGGTTGTTCAACCCGCAGATTTGCATAGCCATTATAAGATGTGCTAGCTTTAGGCTCGAATCCTTGCAGGAAGAGATCTGTTGCTGGCTGCCATTGCTGGTCAACTTGTTGTTCTGCAGCTACAACAAACTGCTGAGCAGTGCCCTTGGATATTGCTTTCTCATAAGCAGCCCTTGTTAGGAAAGGAGCACCTTCCAAACCATGGACCTCCTCCTCTTCTTCAAACAGCTCTTCTTCCATGACTGAATTCTACAAGAGGGTTTTGACCCCTTTATCTTCATTTGTAACTTTATTTCTTTGCAGAATCTGCAAATGCTTATGAGTTCGTCTATATGGACTTAGAGTTGGAAAAGAAATGGAACACGGAGCTCCTGCTTCTTCAAAATGCTGCTCAGCCTTTAGCTTCGAAACTTCAAAGGTCAATAGCTCTATCATCCTATCCAATTCATCGATTTCAGAATCATAGGATGATGAGGATTCACCTCCTTGACGTCTGCACTCGACATCATCTTCATGTCTCTCTGCAGCAATGATGTTTTCTTCTACTTCAAAGGCTGCAGCTTGCATATCAGCGAAAGAAGCGCATCTTCTTTCTCTTAGCAGCAGGCAGAACTGAGAATCGAAGGCATTGGCATATGTAAGCATAGCAGAAGCAGGGGTAGGTTTAATTTCTACTGGCATTCTGTTGTACATATAATTAAATATGATTTTAAATTCAGATAGCAACTCACCATCTTCTCTCTGCAAGTTCCCAAATTCATCATGATAAAAGAGCGGATCTATATTATTTCCCCAGTGCTTTAAAAATACATCATCTAGGGCCTCAATGTCTGCAATAGACCTAGGGGGTAAATTTCTGAACCATTTTCTAGCTTCCCCTTGTAGGTTTTGAACAACAACCCTCATCCAGACATCCTCTTCATTGATGTCCAGGCTATCATCATAACTATAAAATGCCTCAAGGTTCTCCTCAGCTGATATTTCTTCAGAACCAGTAAACATGGGCATGAATTCTTGATAATCTCCTGTAGGCATGGCATTCAAATGGGTAGGCAAGACTAAAGGTCCATACCTAGCAGCAACTATTCGTTCTATCTTTGTGAGGGCTTGCTAGCCTGCCATGACTGAGGTAAGGTAAAAGGATCCTGGAGGACTGAGTGGTATGAATCAATGAAAAGAATAATAGAAACAGAGGAATATGATGGACAGCATGGATGCTTTTTCCTAGTGAGGTCCGAAAGGGAAATAAATGACTAAGGAGCTGAAAATGAATCTCTGAAGGTATTTCTACGCTAGCAGAGATACATAAAAATTCGAAGGCTTACGTGATCCTAATGCTCCTTTCTGTGAAGATTTCTTCAATTTAACAATCTTCTCAGGTTCAGGCAATGGTTCAGCTGGAGATTTCTGAGGATTTCTTCGAGTGTGTCTCATAAACTGAGCCAAAACTTCAATGTGGAGTCGCCAAAAGATGGTCTTCCACCAATGGAGTCGCCAAACAGATGATTACAACCAAAATATTGTGTTCAAACCTTATCTGTCATCAAGGCTTGAAGCTGTGTCGTTCTCCTAGGGAAGCTGAGCTTCAATTCTCCTCTCCCCAGCAACGGCGCCAATTAATGTTATCACCCCAAGAAACTCACCTAGGTTGTATATCAGTGATGCTCGGGAACATTACAAACTCAACAAAATGTTGGATAAATGGTGGATGAATGAAAGAAATGCTGCATATTCAAGCCAGATAACCACTCCTACTATGATTGACCCCAGACATGGGTGAACACCCCCAGACTACAAGGCTTTTAACCACCAATTACTCACAGTTTGAGAATAAGGTGATAATGGAGAAGACTGACCACACCAGTAGATGCACAGGACCCTGTGATGGCTGGCTACAACCAACAAGGTCTGCAAATCTATTATTTAATACACAGACAGGATGACAGCTCTCTATGCATTAAAACAACAGAAACCTGCAAGCAAATTCAATGAAATAGCTAAATTCTAACATAGAGGTGGGATGACAGCCCCTCTACTGCTAAAAATCAACAGCACATGAACAACTACAAAATAGGCACAGCCTGGAACAAGAAGAAGAAGTGGAAAATGAGCAATTGACAGCAAAAGAAGCTTGTATTAGTTGGAAATGAAGACCAGAAGCTACAGGTTACATAGTAGTTAGAGTCTCTAGAAGTTGAAGCTTACAACGCACTAACACTCATCTAACATTCATCCAACTCATTGCATTGTTGTTCTGGGTATATATATAGAATCTTTTTACAAAAATCCCTGCTAGGGTATGCGTGGATGTGTCTTAATTAATCACCAACCACATTTACAAAATGTTGCGGGCTCTGATACATTTTGACTATTTTAATTAACAAATTTGACATTCTACGGTACTTTGATGTGCTCCTCGAACAGGTGGAATGTTGACTGAATAAACTTCCATAAGTGTTGCATAGTTGAATCGCTCGAGGGTGTCCTTTCTGTCCTTAACTGTGCTGTTCCTTAACTGTGGTAGTTGATGATTAAATGCAGGTAGCTGGCTCATAACTTGCTTCTCCGCGCACCCAAAATTGGCCAAAGACACAGTATTATACATAAAAAAATGGACGAAGGGCCGAGGAGGAACACTGATCGTCGAATGGATTGCATGGATGATCGAGATATGCTGACGGAGGGCAATGGGAAGGCACGCGGGCACCATTTGAATACAAGCCATTAGATTAGAGAAATGGATGGCCAAGATCATGTCAGAACGAACTATCAGGAGGCGGATGAACGGGATGAATGAGGGCCATCGGATTGCGGTCAGGTAGATCCGACGATGATCGGGTGGCAGAGGAGGGCGATGGTTAATGGGCGGGGAAATGGTACGAGGGCGGGAAGCGGTTTTCCCGCACCACTTTTATGTTGCGGCGGTATACGTACAGGGGAAGCGCGATACAATAAAATGAAGACACGTGGTAGGCGAGAAACCGCTTCCCCGCGGGTTAAAGGACGAATGAATTGACGGAGCGGGGAAAGCGCTGATCGTCGGATGATGAAGCCGGACGATCGGGCGACTGACAGATTATAACACGTGCTTAGGGATGAAATGACATACGCGGGCCCGATCTTTATTACGACTTAGGGTTATGGGTTTTATTATGTGCGCAGGGTAAAACAAAAATGGTTTATACAGGGTTTTCGGGGTTTTAAGGGTTTTAATCAAAGAAGGCCGGGAAATAGAATTATAATGGGTTTATAAGGGTAATAGAGCAAAATGACCATCAACGGGGTTTAGGGAGAGTAGGGAGAAATAAAAAGGAGAAGGGGAAAATGCGATGCCGTGAGCTCTTTAGCAACCAGAACCAGTATTTTCCAACCTGATCTTGACCCTCAAGCACTGAATTTGTAGTAGAGCTAACAGAAACTGTGAAGAGTATCTTATTTTATAAAATTGTATCTTTTACTGAGTTTCACATAATCTCAATAATAAAAATATATTTCATAAAAAATGTAAATTTTATCGAATCTCGCCGCGTCGAGAGGCACTCTATAGCTCAATATTAGGTAGATGTGTAGGCGTCAAATGTTAGACATGTAGTTGTTAGAAGTGTAGGTGTTAGATGTTTGATGTTTAGAAGTTAAATATGTGAATATTTTTTAAATGTCGAGCTCATGAGTAACATATGTCATGTTATACTATGTAAACATTTTCGCTTGGTCAAACTACATTAAAAAAAAAAAAAAAAAAAGAATGAAAAATAATAATTAAAATAAAATTGAGATAAAATAGTAAATTTATAGGAAGCTTTTGGCCTCGAGGTTTTGACAACCCATGGTATACTTCTCTAATGGTCAAATTACATTAAAAAAATTAACATTAAAATGAAATTGAGATAAAATAGTAAATTTATGGATGTAGGGTTTTGGGCTTCAGGTTTTCACAACCCATGGTTTTGCCCATGGTATTCTTCTCTGATGTAGCCTATTTATGTTGGGTGTGTGTTATATTCTTTCCAAGACTAGCCCCACACGTGAGGGGGTCACAGGGGGGCAATAGTTGTTTAAGAAAGTGTAATTAGGTTCGGTCTTCATGACAATGTAATTATGATTTTTGTAAAATGGATTTATTATTCCTTGCTGCATGGGTTTCATGAGCAGGAGGTTATTTATTTAGTGGCTCCCATTGAGAGCCTTAATATGTCAAAGAGTCAATTCCATGTGTACGAGTCTATAAGTCTAAACCGCCCTCCAAGACAAGCACAATCCTCCAAGACATTCACAAGAAATAAGTCTGCCAGCTAAGCAATGAAGAAGGCAGTAATGTCAGCCTCAAAATATATTTAAATGACAAGTCGACTCATATGTGGAGACATAACTATTCATGGTGACATGTCGGCTTATTTATGGAGGTATAACTAATATAAATATCTAGTTGGGACCACCATAGAAAAACACAGATTTCAGATTCTTCTTTGAACTTCGGATGGGTGCAGGAGGTATAGGAATCTTGGGTCAAGGAAGTAGAATAGTGTCTCGGGTCTCTGAAACTTCACGTAAGTATAGGACCTTAGATCCTCTTGGATGGGTACAAGAATTTGAACTCTGCATTACAGGAGGACACATCTCGAATACCCCTGCGATTTCATGTACAAGTTTGTAGAAATTCTACAAATTCTTTACAAATCTCGCTCTAAGACCATGTAGAAAATCTGACTGTAGATTAACCCAATAATGCAATATAAATCAAAGCAAAATAATATAATCTACTTCTACTATCAATTTACGGAAGCTTAAAGATTGAGCAAGATCGAGTTGAACACATATAACCAGAAGAAGAAGAATCAATCATCCAAGACACACGAAAATACTTTGGGGAAAGCCTGAGCTAAAAAACCCCACTATCTGTATTATCATACAAGGTGGAAATACATCAAGAATTATACAAAGCCTTAGCTCTCACAGCTAGCCAGCTCTTAGTACAATCCTCCTGGATGCTCACAGGCAAACTTGGCTTCTCACAACCCTTCCTCTCTACCCTCCAAGTTCCTATTTCCTTGCGTTGTTCCTAATGGATGATTCTCACCTCACCAAGTGGAACACTGGTCTAACACACTATCAGAACTGTGCAATCCTCAAGGAACCTTACCTTGACTTCATGCATGGCTTTCCTTTATAGGAAAACACATGCAACTTATAGTACACTGTCCTTGACTTTAATCTCAATTGGGTCTTTCTCTGAATAGACATGCATGAGTTTCTGATGAGGGAATCTTCAGTTAACTGAAGTACACTAGTTGAGTGAATGCATGCATCAACTGACTGTTAACTCTCTATTAGTTCCTCAAATAGTTTGGAACTAATTTAACTGGACTTAACTCAGTAAACTGAGCTAACTAATTACAACTCAAATATAACTCAATCTTATCTCCTTAATTTAAGGGATAACTGTTGCATGACTTCAAAAAGACTTCTAACTTGAATTTTTCCAACTAATTAATCCATAATGAATTAATTAATTATTTCCAAGCAGCAAGTGAGACTAAATTCGATTTTAATTCACAATTTTAATTCAAGGACAAATTAAAATTGTAATATTCTGGATTCTATTTTTATCATTTCTTGTTGCTATTTTCAACACTCCCTCTCAACAAGAAAGGAATTCAACTCGATCCTGATCGTGAACCTTTGGAATGTTATGCATGCAACACTTCTCTCTAGTGTTGTTGCTCTAGCAACTGTATAAAATAAAAAATAAAAAATAAACAAAAAATAAATAGATAAATAAATAATATATATATATATATATATAATTAAATTAAATTAAAAAAAATAAAAAAAAAATAAATAAATAAATAAATAAATCCAACCTGAATCAGCATGATGCATCTGCCATCAAAGTCTCTGACTATTATTGCCTCTGTCAACTGAAAACTTTGCACTCTTGTTGACTTTGCCTTTCTGCATTGTTGTCAATCCTTCTTTGCGCTTTTCAGTATCTGACTGCTCTAGCCTTTGTCACTTTGATCTTTGACTGCATCAATACCACTGATTCCTCCCTCTACTATGTACTTTAGGCTCCCGTAGCAAGGTATGATCCATGAGATAAAACCTCTCAATGGACCCTGCCCAATTTTAAACTTCTTGGGACTCTCACTTCACTTCGCCCCACCTCACACCTAGAGGTATGGCTGCATGTGATCCCTCTGCCCACTTGGATCAAAATTCCCCCCCAATGGAGGTATCTGCATGAGTGGATCTCTTCACTCGGTCTCCTCTTTGCTTCTCCAATTGTGGCTCCTCCACAATTGTCTGAGACTTCTTTTGGGGCTGCATGTTGAGAGGTAATTTACTCTCCCTCTCAATCACCAAGTCTCTAACATTTGCCTTGCTCCTCAAGGCTTTGCATGCATCTTGAACCTCAAGAGCATACAGGTTCTTAATTCGTGAACCGAACTGTTTCACTTGTCTTGTGGTGATGTGTCTAAGGAAAACCTTTCCCTTATAAAAGACAACATCATAGCCTTTGTCCTCCAACATCGCGGCCGATACCAAGTTCTTCTTCAGTCCAGGCACATACTTCACATCTTTCAAGGTGATAGGAAGTCCATGATCCCTCTAAAAAGCAACCGCGCCCACTCCTGAAACACTATACCTTTTGTCGTCACCAATCTCTATGCGCATCTTGAGGTCTTTCTACACCAAGGCACTGAATAAACTTTTATCGCCGGTCATGTGGAATGAGGCTCCACTGTCAAAATACCAAACAAAACCCATCATCGATGACACCATGCATGCGATGAGGGTAAAGTCCATTTCGAACTGAGAGGCTAATGCCTCACCTTCCGATCCTTTCGAGGATCCCTTCTTGGACTTTTTCGATGGGCAATTAGTCGCATAATGTCCCATCTCGTGAAAATTAGAGAATCTCACTTTAGACTTGTCACCCCTCTTCCCTCCATGAGAAGAATTCGTTTTGGAATGGGAAGCCTTCTCCTTCCCTTTCCTTGCCTTACTTTCTAAGGCCAGATTTTCTTCATCATCATCCTTAAATGAAGAACCATCTCGTGTGCT
The DNA here is from genome assembly GCA_031772625.1 of Pinus tabuliformis. Lineage (NCBI taxonomy): Eukaryota > Viridiplantae > Streptophyta > Pinopsida > Pinales > Pinaceae > Pinus > Pinus tabuliformis. Next base: position 754,804,392 of record CM062815.1, on the reverse strand, counting down.
CCTCTTGATCTCCTCCTGCATCGGATCCAACCGCAGTCATTCCCAATCTGGCAGTTTATCCCTTCCATTCACAGAGTCCTGGTAGCTATTCCAACTCTTTGGAAGGCCAAGGAGAGTGAGGCTAACCATATCATCATTAGCAGTAGTTATTCCCACACTGCTAAGCTCATCTCTACAGGTGGTGAGCTTGTTCAGATATGTTGAAATAGTATCACCATTCTCCATCTTGATTCTTCGAAGCTTATCCTTGAGCAACAATTTCCTCTGGTCGCTATTGTTCTGGTAGAGGTCCTTCAATGTCTTCCACATTAAATATGGAGTATCCTTCCCATGGAGGCTCGAGACAATATGGTCTCCAACTCCCTCAAGGATGATCCATCTCGCCTTCACCACACACTTCTTCCACTCAGCCAACTCTTGTGCATTAGTTAAAGTTGGCTTTTGGATTTCTTGATCAATGAAATCCTTCAAGCCATTGTCTTCTAATACAACCTCCATTCGATCTTTCCATGCTATGTAATTTGAGCTACCTTCCAAGGCATACTCAAGTCTCAAGTCATAGAACACCATTGGCCAACCTTGAAGTATGATAAGAATTTGATTTGCATTTGCAACCTTGAAATTCAAAGTTCGAATTCTCTCCTTCATATTTAGTTCACAGCTCTGATAAACTTGACCCCGCTACCATGTATAAATTCTGTAAATTATCTACAAATCTTGCTCTAAGACCATGTATAAAATCTAACTATAGATTAATCCGATAATGCAATATAAATAAAAGAAAAATACTATAATCTACTTCTACTATCAATTTGTGGAAGCTTAAATATTGAGCAAGATCAAGTGGAACACATATAACCAGAAGAAGAAGAATCAATCATCCAAGACATGCGAAAATACTTTGGGGAAAGCCTGAGCTAAAAAACCCCACTATCTATATTATCATACAAGGTGGAAATACATCAAGAATTACACAAAGCCTTAGTTCTCAATGCTAGCCAGCTCTCAGTACAATCCTCCTGGACGCTCACAGGCAAACCTGGCTTCTCACAAACCTTCCTCTCTACCCTCCAAGATCCTATTTCCTTGAGTTGTTCCTAGTGGATGATTCTCACCTCACCAAGTGGAACACTGCTCTAACACACTGTCGGAACTGCACAATCCTCAAGGAACCTTACCTTGACTACATGCATGACTTTCCTGTATAGGAAAACACATGCAACTCATAGTACATTGTCCTTGACTTTAATCTCAACTAGGTCTTTCTCTGAATAGACATGCGTGAGTTTTTGATGAGGGAATCTTCATTTAACTGAAGTACACTAGTTGAGTGCATGCATGCATCAACTGACTGTTAACTCTCTATTAGTTCCTCAAACAGTTTGGAACTAATTTAACTGGACTTAACTCAGTAAACTGAACTAACTAATTACAACTCAAATATAACTCAATCTTATCTCCTTAATTAAGGGATAATCTCCTTAATTTAAGGGATAAATGTTGCATGACTTCAAAAATACTTCTAACTTGAATTTCTCCAACTAATTAATCCATAATGAATTAATTAATTATTTCCAAGCAGTTGGTGAGACTAAATTCGATTTTGATTCACAATTTTAATTCAAAGACAAATTAAAATTAGAATATTCTCGATTCTATTTTTATCATTTCTTGTTGCTATTTTCAACACTCCCTCTCAACAAGAAAGGAATTTAACTCGACCCTGATCGTGAACCTTTGGAATGTTATGCATGCAACACTTCTCTCTAGTGTTGTTGCTCCAACAACTGTAGAAACAAAAAAAATCATCTAACCTGAATCAACATGATGCATCTGTTATCAAAGTCTCTGACTGCTATTGCCTCTGTCAACTCAAAACTTTGCGCTTCTATTGACTCTGCCTTTCTGCACTGTTGTCAATCCTTCTTTGTGGTCTTCAGTATCTGACTACTCTAGCCTCTGTCACTTTGATCTCTGACTACATCAATACCACTAATTCCTCCCACTACTATGTACTTCGGGCTCCCGTAGCAACGTACGATCCATGAGATAAAACCTCTCAATGGACCCTGCCCAATTTCAGCCTTCTTGGGACTATCACTTCACATCGCCCCACCTCACACCTGGAGGTATGGCTACATGTGATCCTTCTACCCACTTGGATCGATGGAGGTATTTGCATGAGTGAATCTCTTCACTCGGTCTCCTCTCTGCTTCTCCAATTGTGGCTCCTCCATAATTGTCTGAGACTTCTTTTGGGGTTGCATGTTGAGAGGTAATTTACTCTCCCTCTCAACCACCAAGTCTCTAACATTTGCCTTGCTCCTCAAGGCTTTGCATGCATCTTGAACCTCAAGAGAATACAGGTTCTTAACTCGTGAATAGATTTGTTTCACCTGCCTTGTGGTGATGTGTTTAAGGAAAACCTTTCCCTTACAGAAGACAACATCATAGTCTTTGTCCTCGAACATCGCGGTTGATACCAAGTTTTTCTTCAGTCTAGGCACATACTTCACATCTGTCAAGGTGATAGGAGGTCCATGCTCCCTCTGAAAAGCAACCGTGCCCACTCCTAAAAAACTATACCTTTCGTCGTCACCCATCTCTATGCACATCTTGAGGTCTTTCTCCTCCAAGGCACTGAATAAACTTTTAACGTCGGTCATGTGGAATGAGGCTCCACTGTCAAGATACCAAACACAACCCATCATCGATGACACCATGCATGTGATGAGGGTAAATTCCATTTCGAACTAAGAGGCTAATGCCTCAACTTCCGATCCTTTAATGGATTCCTTCTTGGACTTCTCTGATGGGCAATTAGTCGCATAATGTCCCATCTCGTGACAATTAGAGCATCTCACTTTAGACTTGTCACCCTTCTTCCCTCCATGGGAAGAATTCATTTTGGGATGCGAAGCCTTCTCCTTCCATTTCCTTGCCTTACTTTCTAAGGCCAGATTTTCTTCATCATCATCCTTAGATGAAGAAGCATCTTGTGTGCTCCTCCTGCATCAGATCCGACCACAGTCATTCCCAATTTTGCAATTTATCCCTTGCATTCACAGAGTCTTGGTAACTATTCCAACTCTTCGGAAGGCCAAGGAGAGCGAGGCTCACCATATCATCATCGACAGTAGTTATTCCCACACTGCTAAGCTCATCTTTGCATATTGTGAGCTTGTTCAGATATGTTGAAATAGTATCAACGTTCTCCATCTTGATTCTTCGAAGCTTATCCTTGAGCAACAATTTCCTCTGGTCGCTACTGTTCTCGTAGAGGTCCTTCAATGTCTTCCACATTGAATATGGAGTATCCTTCCCATGGAGACTCGAGACAATATGGTCTCGAACTCCCTCAAGGATGATCCATCTCGCCTTTGCCACACACTGCTTCCTCTCAGCCAACTCTTGTGCATTAGTTGAAGCTGGATTTTGGATTTCTTGATCAATGAAATCCTTCAAGCCATTGTCTTCTAACACAACCTCCATTCCATCTTTCCATGCTATGTAATTCGAGCTACCTTCCAAGGCATACTCGAGTCCCAAACCATATAACGCCATTGCCCAACCTTGAAGTATGATAAGAATTCGATTTGCACTTGCAACCCCAAACTTCAAACTTCAAATTCTTTCCTCTATATACTATTCACAGCTCTGACAAACTTGTCTCCGATGCCATGTAGAAATTCTGCAAATTCTCTACAAATCTCGCTCTAAGACCATGTGGAAAATCTGACTATAGATTAACCTGATAGTGCAATATAAATCAAAACAAAATACTATAATATGATTTTACTATCAATTTGCGGAAGCTTAAAGATCGAGCAAGATCGAGTTGAACACATATAACCTGAAGAAGAAGAATCAATCATATAAGACACGTGAAAATACTTTGGGGAAAGCCTGAGCTGAAAAACCCCACTATCTGTATTATCATACAAGGTGGAAATACATCAAGAATTATACAAAGCCTTAGCTCTCACAACTAGCCAGCTCTCAGTACAAGTCTCCTGGATGCTCACAGGCAAACCTGGCTTCTCACAAGCCTTCCTCTATGCCTTCCAAGCTCCTATTTCCTTACGTTGTTCCTAGTGGATGATTCTCACCTCACCAAGTGGAACACTGCTCTAACACACTGTCAGAACTGTGCAATCCTCAAGGAACCTTACCTTAACTGCATGCATGAGTTTCCTTTATTGGAAAACACATGCAACTGATAATACATTGTCCTTGACTTTAATCTCCACTGGGTCTTTCCCTGAATAGACATGCATGAGTTTCTGATGAGGGAATCTTCAGTTAACTAAAGTACACTAGTTGAGTGCATGCATGCATTAACTGACTGTTAACTCTCTATTAGTTCCTCAAACAGTTTGGAAATAATTCAATAGGATTTAACTCAATAAATTGAACTAACTAATTACAACTCAAATATAACTCAATCTTATCTCCTTAAATAAGGGATAATCCCCTTAATTTAAGGGATAACTGTTGCATGACTTCAGAAAGACTTCTAACTTGAATTTCTCCAAATAATCAATCCATAATGAATTAATTAATTATTTCCAAGCAGCTAGTCAGACTAAATTCGATTTTAATTCACAATTTTAATTCAAGGACAAATTAAAATTGGAATATTCTGGATTCTATTTTTATCATTTCTTGTTGCTATTTTCAACACTCCCTCTCAACAAGAAAGGAATTCAACTCGATCTCGATCCTGAACCTTTGGAATGTTATCCATACAACACTTCTCTCTAGTGTTGTTGCTCCAGCAACTATAGAAACAAAAAAAACATCCAACCTGAATCAGCATGATGCATCCATCATCAAAGTCTCTGACTGTTATTGCCTCTGTCAACCAAAAACTTTGCGCTTCTGCTGACTCTGCCTTTCTGAATTGTTGTCAATCCTTTTCTGCGCTCTTCAGTATCTGACTGCTCTAGCCTCTATCACTTTGATCTCTGACTACATCAATACCACTCGTTCCTCCCGCTACTATGTACTTTGGGCTCCCATAGCAAGGTATGGTCCATGAGATAAAACCTCTCAATGGACCCTGCCCAGTTTTAGCTTTCTTGGGACTATCACTTCACATTTCCCCACTTCACACACAGAGGTATGGCTGCATGTGATCCCTCTGCCCAATTGGATCGAAATTCCCCCCCTAATGGAGGTATCTACATGAGTGGATCTCTTCACTCGGTCTCCTCTCTGCTTCTCTAATTGTCGCTCCTCCACAATTGTTTGAGACTTCTTTTGGGGCTGCATGTTGAGAGGTAATTTACTCTTCCTCTCAACCACCAAGTCTCTAACATTTGCCTTGCTCCTCAAGGCTTTGCATGCATCTTGAACCTCAAGAGAATACAGGTTCTTAACTCGTGAATAGATTTGTTTCACCTGTCTTGTGGTGATGTGTTTAAGGAAAACCTTTCCCTTACATAAGACAACATCATAGCCTTTGTCCTCGAACATCGCGACCGATACCAGGTTTTTCTTTAGTCTAGGCACATACTTCACATCTGTCAAGGTGATAGGAGGTCCATGCTCCCTCTGAAAAGCAACTGTGCCCACTCCTGAAACACTATACCTTTCGTCGTCACACATCTCTATGCGCATCTTGAGGTCTTTCTCCTCCAAGGCACTAAATAAACTTTTATCGCCAGTCATATGGAATGAGACTCCACTGTCAAGATACCAAACACAACCCATCATTGATGAGACCATGCATGTGATGAGGGTAAAGTCCATTTCGAACTGAGAGGCTAATGCCTCACTTTCTGATCCTTCCGAGGATCCCTTCTTCGACTTCTTCAATGGGAAATAGTCACATAATGTCCCATCTCATGAAAATTAAAGCATCTCACTTTATACTTGTCAACCTTCTTCCCTCCATGATAAGAATTCATTTCGGAATGGGAAGCCTTCTCCTTCCCTTTCCTTGCCTTAATTTGTAAGGCCATATTTTCTTCATCATCATCCTTAGATGAAGAACAATCTCGTGTGCTCCTCCCGATCTCCTCCTGCATCAGATCCGGCCACAGTCATTCCCCATCTGGCAGTTTATCCCTTCCATTCACAAAGTCCTGGTAGCTCTTTCATCTCTTTGGAAGGCCAAGGAGAGCGAGGCTCACCATATCATCAACGGCAGTAGTTATTCCCAGACTGCTAAGCTCATCTCTGCAGGTTTTGAGCTTGTTCAAATATGTTGAAATAGTATTGTCGTTCTCCATCTTGATTCTTCGAAGCTTATCCTTGAGCAACAATTTCCTCTAGTCATTATTGTTTTGGTAGAGGTCCTTCAATGTCTTCCACATTGAATATGGAGTATCCTTCCCATGGAGACTCGAGACAATATGGTCTCAAACTCCCTAAAGGATGACCCGTCTCGCCTTCGCCACACACTTCTTCCACTCAGCCAACTCTTGTGCATTGGTTGAAGTTGGCTTTTGGATTTCTTGATCAATGAAATCCTTCAAGCGATTGTCTTCTAATACAACCTCCATTCCATCTTTCCATGCTATGTAATTCGAGCTACCTTCCAAGGCATACTCGAGTCTCAAGCCATAGAATGCCATTGGCCAACCTTGACGTATGATAAGAATTCAATTTGCACTTGCAACCCCGAACTTCAAACTTCAAATTCTCTCCTCCATATACTGTTCACAGCTCCGATACCATGTAGAAATTCTACAAATTCTCTACAAATCTTGCTCTAAGACCATGTAGAAAATCTAACTGTACATTAACCTGATAATGCAATATAAATCAAAGCAAAATACTATAGTCTACTTCTACTATCAATTTGCGGAAGCTTAAAGATTGAGCAAGATCGAGTTGAACACATATAACCAAAAGAAGAAGAATCAATCATTCGAGACACGTGAAAATACTTTGGAGAAAGCATGAGCTAAAAAATCCCACTATCTGTGTTATCATACAAGGTGGAAATACATCAAGAATTATACAAAGCCTTAGCTCTCACATCTAGCCAACTCTCAGTACAATCCTCCTGGATGCTCACAGGCAAACTTGGCTTCTCACAAGCCTTCCTCTCTACCCTCCAATCTCCTATTTCCTTGCATTGTTCCTAATGGATGATTCTCACCTCCCCAAGTGGAACACTGCTCTAACACACTATCAGAACTGCGTAATCCTCAAGGAACCTTACCTTGACTGCATGCATGAGTTTCCTTTATAGGAAAACACATGCAACTGATAGTACATTGTCCTTGACTTTAATCTCAATTGGGTCTTTCTCTGAATAGACATTCATGAGTTTCTGATGAGGGAATCTTCAGTTAACTGCAGTACACTAGTTGAGTGCATGCATGCATCAACTGACTGTTAACTCTTTATTAGTTCCTCAAACAGTTTGGAACTAATTTAACTCGACTTAACTCAGTAAATTGAACTAACTAATTACAACTCAAATATAACTCAATCTTATCTCCTTAATTAAGGGACAATCTCCTTAATTTAATGGATAACTGTTGCATGAATTCAGAAAGACTTCTAACTTGAATTTCTCCAACTAATTAATCCATAATTAATTAATTCCAAGCAGCTGGTGAGACTAAATTCGATTTTAATTCACAATTTTAATTCAAGGACAAATTAAAATTGGAATATTCTAGATTCTATTTTTATCATTTCTTGTTGCTATTTTCAACACTCCCTCTCAACAAGAAAGGAATTCAACTCGATCTCGATCGTGAACCTTTGGAATGTTTTGCATGCAACACTTCTCTCTAGTGTTATTGCTCCAGCAACTGTAAAAACAAAAAAAAAAAACATCCAACCTGAATCAGCATGATGCATCTGTCATCAAAGTCTCTGACTGCTATTGCCTCTGTCAACTGAAAACTTTGCGCTTCTGCTGACTCTGCCTTTCTGCACTGTTGTCAATCCTTCTCTGTGCTCTTCAGTATCTGACTGCTCTAGCCTCTGTCACTTTGATCTCTGACTACATTAATACCACTCATTCCTCCCGCTACTATTTACTTTGGGCTCCCATAGCAAGGTACGATCCATGAGATAAAACCTCTCAATGAACCCTGCCCAATTTCAGCCTTCTTGGAACTATCACTTCACATCGCCCCACCTCACACCTGGAGGTATGGCTGCATGTGAACCCTTTGCCCACTTGGATCAAAATTCCCCCCTATTGGTGCTATCTGCATGAGTGGATCTCTTCACTTGGTCTCCTCTCTACTTCTCCAATTGTGTCTCCTCCACAATCATCTTAGACTTCTTCTGGGGCTGCATGTTGAGAGGTAATTTACTCTCCCTCTCAACCACCAAGTCTCTAACATTTACCTTACTCCTCAAGGTTTTGCATGCATCTTGAACCTCAAGAGCATATAGGTTCTTAACTCGTGAACCGATCTGTTTGACCTATCTTGTGGTGATGTGTCTAAGGAAAACGTTTCCCTTACAAAAGACAATATGATAGGCTTTGTCCTCCAACATCACAGCCGATACAAAGTTCTTCTTCAGTCCAAGCACATACTTCACATCTATCAAGGTGATAGGAGTTCCATGCTCCCATTGAAAAGTAACTGTGCCCACTCCTGAAACACTATACCTTTCGTCGTCACCCATCTCTATGCACATCTTGAGGTCTTTATTCTCCAAGGCACTGAATAAACTTTTATCTCCAGTCATGTGGAATGAGGCTCCACTGTCAAGATACCAAACACAACCCATTATCGATGACACCATACATGTGATGAGGGTAAAGTCCATTTTGAACTGAGAGGCTAATGCCTCACCTTCCGATCCTTCCAAGGATCCCTTCTTGTACTTCTTCGATGGGAAATTATTCACATAATGTCCCATCTCGTGAAAATTAAAGCATCTCACTTTAGACTTGTAACCCTTCTTCCCTCCATGAGAAGAATTCGTTTTGGAATGGGAAGCCTTCTCCTTCCCTTTCCTTGCCTTACTTTATAAGGCCATATTTTTTTCATCATCATCCTTAGATGAAGAACCATATCGTGTGCTCCTCCTGATCTCCTCCTGCATCAGATTCGACCATAGTCGTTCCCAATCTGGCAGTTTATCCCTTCCATTCACAGAGTCCTGGTAACTATTCCAACTCTTTGGAAAGCCAAGTAGAGCAAGGCTCACCATATCATCATAGGCAGAAGATATTCCCACACTGCTAAGCTCATCTCTGTAGGCGGTGAGCTTGTTCAGATATGTTGAAATAGTATCGTCATTCTCCATCTTGATTCTTCGAAGCTTATCCTTGAGCAACGATTTCCTCTGGTTGCTATTGTTCTGGTAGAGGTCCTTCAATGTCTTCCACATTGAATATGGAGTATCCTTCCCATGGAGGCTCGAGACAATATGGTCTCGAACTCTCTCAAGGATGATCCGTCTCACCTTCACCACACACTTCTTCCACTCAACCAACTCTTGTGCATTAGTTGAAGTTGGCTTTTGGATTTCTTGATCAATGAAATCCTTCAAGCCATTGTCTTTTAATACAACCTCCATTCCATCTTTCCATGCTATGTAATTCGAGCTACCTTCCAAGGCATAGTCGAGTCCCAAGACATAGAACGCCATTGGCCAACCTTGAAGTATGATAATAATTCAATTTTCACTTGCAACCCCAAACTTCAAACTTCGAATTCTTTCCTCCATATACTGTTCACAGCTCTGATAAACTTGGCTCTGATACCATGTAGAAATTCTACAAATCTCGCTCTAAGACCATGTAGAAAATCTGACTGTAGATTATCCTGATAATGCAATATAAATCAAAGCAAAATACTATAATCTACTTCTACTACCAATTTGTGGAAGCTTAAAGATTGAGCAAGACCGAGTTGAACAAATATAACCAAAAGAAGAAGAATCAATCATCGAAGACACATGAAAATACTTTGGGGAAAGCCTGAGTTAAAAAGCCCCACTATCTGTATTATCATACAAGGTGGAAATACATCAAGAATTATACAAAGCCTTAGCTCTCACAGCTAGCCAGCTCTCAATACAATCCTCCTGGATGCTCACAGGCAAACCTGGCTTTTCACAAGCCTTCCTCTCTGCCCTCTAAGCTCCTATTTCCTTGCGTTGTTCCTAGTGGATGATTCTCACCTCACCAAGTGGAACACTCCTCTAACACACTATTAGAACTGCGCAATCCTCAAGGAACCTTACCTTGACTGCATGCATGAGTTTCCTTTATAGGATAACACATGCAACTGATAGTACATTGTCCTTGACTTTAATCTCAACTGGGTCTTTCTCTGAATAGACATGCATAGGCTTCTGATGAGGGAATCTTGAGTTAACTGAAGTACACTAGTTGAGTGCATGCATGCATCAACTGACTGTTAACTCTCTATTAGTTCCTCAAATAGTTTGGAACTAATTTAATTCGAATTAACTCAGTAAACTGAACTAACTAATTACAACTCAAATATAACTCAATCTTATCTCCTTAATTAAGGGATAATCTCCTTAATTAAGGGATAATCTCCTTAATTTAAGGGATAAATGTTGCATGACTTCAGAAAGACTTCTAACTTGAATTTCTCCAACTAATTAATCCATAATGAATTAATTAATTATTTCCAAGCAGTTGGTCAGACTAAATTCGATTTTAATTCACAATTTTAATTCAAGGACAAATTAGAATTGGAGGTATTTGCATGAGTGGATCTCTTCACTCGGTCTTCTCTATGCTTCTCCAATTGTGGCTCCTCCTCAATTATCTAAGACTTCTTCTAGGGCTGCATGTTGAGAGGTATTTTACTCTCCCTCTCAACCATCAAGTCTCTAACATTTTCCTTCCTCCTCAAGGCTTTGCATGCATCTTGAACCTCAAGAGCATACAGGTTCTTAACTCGTGAACCGATCTGTTTCACCTGTCTTGTGGTGATGTGTCTAATGAAAACCTTTCCCTTACAGAAGACAACATCATAGCCTTTGTCCTCCAACATCGCGACCGACACCAAGTTCTTCTTGAGTCCAGGCACATACTTCACATCTGTCAAGGTGATAGGAGGTCCATGCTCCCTCTGAAAAGCAACCGTGCCCACTCCTGAAACATTATACCTTTCGTCATCACCCATCTCTATCAGCATCTTGAGGTCTTTCTCCTCCAAGGCACTGAATAAACTTTTATCGTCGGTCATGTGGAATGAGGCTCCACTGTCAAGATACCAAACACAACCCATCATCGATGACACCATGCATGTGATGAGGGTAAAGTCCATTTCAAACTGAGAGGCTAATGCCTGACCTTCCGATCCTTCCAAGGATCCTTTCTTGGACTTCTTCGATGGGCAATTAGTCACATAATGTCCCATCTCGTGACAATTAAAGCATCTCACTTTAGACTTGTCACCCTTCTTCCCTCCATGAGAAGAATTTGTTTTGGAATGGGAAGCCTTCTCCTTCCCTTTCCTTGCCTTAGTTTGTAAGGCCAGATTTTCTTCATCATCATCCTTAGATGAAGAAGCATCTTGTGTGCTCCCCCTAATCACCTCCTGCATCAGATCCGACCACACTCATTCCCAATCTGACAGTTTATCCCTTCCATTCACAAAGTCCTGGTAGTTATTCCAACTCTTTGGAAGGCGAAGGAGAGCGAGGCTCGCCATATCATCATTGACAGTAGTTATTCCCACACTGCTAAGCTCATCTCTGCAGGTGGTGAGCTTGTTCAGATATGTTGAAATAGTATCGCCATTCTCCATCTTGATTCTTCGAAGCTTATCCTTGAGCAACAATTTCCTCTGGTCACTACAGTTCTGGTAGAGGTCCTTCAATGTCTTCGACATTGAATATGGAGTATCCTTCCTATGGAGACTCGAGACAATATGGTCTCGAACTCCCTCGAGGATGATTCGTCTCGCCTTCGCCACACACTTCTTCCACTCAGCCAACTCTTGTGCATTAGTTGAAGCTGGCTTTTGGATTTCTTGATCAATGAAATCCTTCAAGCCATTGTCTTCTAATACAACCTCCATTCCATCTTTCCATGATATGTAATTCAAGTTACCTTCCAAGGCATACTCGAGTCTCAAGCCATAGAACGCCTTTGGCCAACCTTGAAGTATGATAAGAATTCGATTTGCACTTGCAACCCTGAACTTCAAACTTCGAATTCTCTCCTTCGTATATTGTTCATAGCTCCGATAAACTTGGCTCCGATAACATGTAGAAATTCTGCAAATTCTCTACAAATCTCGCTCTAAGACCATGCAGAAAATCTGACTCTAGATTAACCCGATAATGCAATATAAATCAAAGAAAAATACTATAATCTACTTCTACTATCAATTTGCATAAGGTTAAAGATTGAGCAAGATCGAGTTGAACAAATATAACCAAAAGAAGAAGAATCAATCACCCGAGACACGTGAAAATACTTTGGGGAAAGCTTGAGCTAAAAAACCCCACTATCGTTATTATCATACAAGGTGGAAATACATCAAGAATTATACAAAGCCTTAGCTCTCACAGCTAGCGAGCTCTCAGTACTATCCTCCTGGATGCTCACAGGCAAACCTGGCTTCTCACAAGCCTTCCTCTCTGAGCTCCAAGCTCCTATTTCCTTGCGGTTTTCCTAGTGGATGATTCTCACCTCACCAAGTGAAACACTGCTCTAACACATTGTCAAAACTACGCAATCCTCAAGGAACCTTACCTTGACGACATGCATTTTGTTTATAGGAAAACACATGCAACTGATAGTACATTGTCCTTGAATTTAATCTCAACTGGGTTTTTCTCTGAATAGACATGCATGAGTTTATGATGAGGGAATCTTCAGTTAACTGAAGTACAGTAGTTGAGTGCATGCATGCATCAACTAACTGTTAACTCTCTATTAGTTCCTCAAACAGTTTGGAACTAATTTAACTGGACTTAACTCAGTAAACTGAACTAACTAATTATAACTCTAATATAACTCAATCTTATCTCCTTAATTAAGGGATAATCTCCTTAATTTAAGGGACAACTGTTACATGACTTCAAAAAGACTTCTAACTTGAATTTCTCCAACTAATTAATCCATAATGAATTAATTAATTATTTCCATGCAGCTGGTGAGACTAAATTCGATTTTAATTCACAATTTTAATTCAACGACAAATTAAAATTGGGATATTCTGGATTCTATTTTTATCATTTCTTCTTGCTGTTTTCAACAAAGTTCAGTAAGCAGATCACAATCTTCTCCTCGGTGGTGACAATCTAGGATGCAAGGAAAGAACACTATCACAATGTCTTTATAGATGTGATGATGAAGACCTCAGTGCTAATCACTATCTCAGCATGTTTGTTATGAAGAAGGTGAAGATGATACACTGATCATTGTCTCAACATAATTGTGATACTACAATAATGCAATCTCAACATACTACACATGACCTTGACACATTGATCTTGATGAAGTCAAGGTCATGAGGGAAATCTCAGTGCATTGATGAAAGCACGATGATGGTGTCAGTGAATAGTGAAGCAATGATCTAGGTGAATAAATAGCAATGATGCAATAGTGATGCAGTAAATGATTACCTCAATGGTGAAACAATGATGATGATCTCAGCAGTGATAAAGAGGACGATTGGTGTCTTGGGCTTAGAGTGACTTCATAGGTTAAGGGTCATGGTCTTGGTATTCGTCAATTGGAATCTTTATAAAAAGAGTTTTGTGTGGGTTTTCCTCTCCAAGAAGGAGAGGTTTTGGCCTTAGCAGAAAGCCAACATCATGTGTTCTTGCTTCTTTGTTTTGGTAGCTATTTGATGAACTAACAAAGATACACTCTAATAATAATAAGTGAAGACTATGTTAAGAAGAAAAGTTAAAACAACTCACAAATAGTTATCAAACTATGAAGGATCACATTAATCCTACCTGCCCTAGATTCTTCAACATGGTATCGGAGCTAAGGTGTTAAAGTCAAAGGAAGGGCAGCAAAAGATACATACAAGGATCAATCTTCAAGAATCAAAGCAATATCTTTGTCAAGATTAAAGGATTAGTCTACAACAACAAAGGCTTTTGTCTATATAATCAAGGAGACAACCTTCAACACTCTATACCACCCACAGTCTCGGTGCTATGCTATTGAGATCTTGGTGCCACAATAGGATTAAGTAATCTCAGTCAAAGAATGAAATTTTGATGTTAGATCACAAGTACTCAGAACTCAATCAAAGAATGAAGTTTCGATGTTAGATCACAAGTACTCATAACTCAGTCAAAGAATGAAGGTTCATGGTAACAGTTTTCATAGTCTTAGTATATGTCATACCACAATAATATCAATATAGAATGAAGGTGTCTGTTGATGGGTCTCAAGATGACATCGTGGCAAGCAACATCAAGACTCTATGGTTCTACACAATGCTACATACTACAAGGTTTCATGATCCACTTATGTGTTAACAAGACAATGCCATCTCAAGTTCATCAAGAGTTTGTTAATCACAAGAATCAGATGTATAAGTCGAAGTAACTTGAAGGTAAGAAGGCAAGCCTCATACAGGATCGCTTTGGCTCCCGCTCTACAACCTGCGAGATCCGCTTTTCGCTCGTTCTAAACCTGCACGAGTGCCCGCTCTCTATGAGTCCCGATCCCTGCGGACATGTCCGCCGGGAGCTTTGCTTCAAAGCTGCGGTCGGGCTGGCTGGAGCTGCTGCCCTCCATGGAGGAGTTGACTCCTCCTCAGGGGTCTTCCTCCCCTCCTTCGTCTTCCGCCGCTGAGGCCTTCAGAACCTTGCTAGCCTCTCTGCCAAAGAAGAAATCAGTGGAAGCTGCGAAGTTTGTGAAAAGACTGGAAGATATCCCTGAGATTGCCCTTCCGCCTGAAGGTCCGATTCAAGTTGCCTTGTCCCTGGAAGATCATGCCCTGGTCGGTCAGTTCATAGGATTATGGCCCTCTCTGAAATCAACTGAGAACTGGGTTGCAAGGAATTAGGCTCCGCTGATAAAAAATAAGGTAACCTCTTACTTCCTCGGAAGAGGATATTTTTTATTTGAATTCTCTGCCAAATAAGACAAAGATCTCATTTTCAAGAATGGCCCTACTTCATGGGCCCCCAAGGTCTGTATTTAAACAAATGGACGCCATACTTCGATCCGGCGGTGGATGTGCCTACAACGGTCCCGGTATGGGTAAGACTCCCCAATCTACCCGTTCACTGCTGGAACTGGGACTCTCTGAAGCATATAAGAAACTCTCTCGGGAAATTCATTGACAAGGCCAACAGCAAAGATCAGTATGACTGTGCCAGGATCTGCGTGGAGGTACATCTAGAGGTCGGACTACCAGAAGCTGTCAAAATAGTTGTAGGTCCTTGGACCCATGTTCAGAAGCTAGACTATGAACAGCTGCAATTTAAATGCCGGAAGTGTCATGTCTACGAATATTTTGCCAGAGACTGCCTATCCAAAGGGGTGGAAGAAAAAGGGAAAGAAGATGGGTGGAATCAAGCAAAGCGTCCCAAAACTTCACACAAGAATAATGTAAATGCAAACTCGAAAGCTTCCCAAGCAGGCCCAGTTCAGAAGCCATCCATGGAACGCCAAGGAAATAAATTTGAGATACTTGGATCTGAAATAGGGATCACGCAGGAGACAGAAAGCCCTAAGGAGGCCCCTTCCAAAGCCTCCCCCTCCAAAAGCATACTAGAGAGATCCAAGGAGAGGTTATCAGAGGAAGAAGAGGAATCCCAAGAGTCCGAGGAATCGGAGGAAGAAGGGGAAATAGGTGAATCTCAGTCTTCCCCCAGAAGATCTACAAGAGGACGCATGTCAGTAAAGGAAAAAAGAGAACAAGAAACCTATAAGGACAAGCTTCAGGGCAGCCAGCCAACTCTAGAGAAACTCCTAGCAAAAACCCCGAACATGAAGAAGATCCAAACCTAGAGCTCCAAGGGAGCTCACCACAGCAAAAGTAAATAATGAAAATAGTCTCCCAGAACTATAGGGGAATGGGCTCCGAAGCCAAGGAAGAAGCAATGAAAAGTTTAATAAGACTAGAAGCCCCGGACATCCTTCTCATCTAGGAGACTAAACTGGAGGATTCAGCCTTCCTCCAGGCAAGCAAAAATTTTTGGAAGAAAGAAGGAGCGCATGCAACCTCCACCCGTGGAGCCTCGGGAGGACTTGGATCGCTCTGGAATTCCAATAAGTTCTCATTAATCTCTGAGTCCCTGAACACCCATTGGATTTTTTTAAAAATGCAGCACTTAGAATCTAAGGAAATTATTTGCCTGTTCAATGTTTATGCTCCTAACAATGCAGGTGAGAAAAAACTATGTTGGGAATCTATCAAAAACTTTGCAGATCTAGAAAACTTGGAGAACACAATCATAGCCGGAGACCTCAACCTCACCCTCCTCTCGTCAGAAAAAAGAGGAGGCAGCATCGTCAGGGATCCGGCAAGAGAATTAGTGGAAGACCTCATGCAAAATTGGGATTTGATAGAAATTAAGCCGACCACGGGTAACTTCACTAGGAAAACAAGAGAGTTGGTCGGGATACATAGTGGCAAGACTAGACAGATTTTTGGTGCAAAGTTCCTTCCTCCTTCTTGGATTAGAAGCTAGAATGCGAATTCTCCAAAGCAGCATTTCAGACCACAAGCCCATCAGCCTTGAGCTATTGACCCCCAAGGATTTGGGGCCTATACCTTTCAGATTCAGCTCCCTTTGGATCAAAGAGAAAGACTTTATGGAAAAGATCAGAGACTATTGGAAAGAGCCAGTTAAGGGATCCACTTTTTTTGTGTGGGATGAAAAACTAAGAAGAGTTAAAGGCATGCTGAAAAATTGGGCTGAGACCCTGCCTAATCCTGCTGCTGAAAGGAAAAAAATACAAAGTGCTCTAGAAAGACAGCATCTCCATCTTGGAGCAACTGATATCACTAAAGATGAGTTGGAAAAGGAGGCTAAACTTCAACAAAGCTTCCACAAGGCCTGTCTAGCAGAAGAAGAATACTAGAGGCTCAAGTCCAGGAGCCTCTAGCTCAAATCCAGATACATGAATTCCTCCTTTTTCCATAAACAAGCCCGAGCCAGGAAAGGCCACAACTCCATCACTGAAATAAAAGAAGACAACTGCGTTCTGAAGGATTTTACCAACATAAAAAAGGCAGCCTCAGAGTACTTTGAGCAGTTATATAAAGAAGTTTCAGGACCTGATCTAAACACTGCCTTGTTGGACGTTATCCCTAACATGATCACCTCCACAATGAACCAGGTTCTTGAAGGAAAAATCACGCAAAAGGAAGCCAAGGAGGCTCTCTTCGCAATGGACCCCGATAAAACTCTAGGACCGGACGGTTTCATGCCCAGATTCCTCTAGACCTGTTGGCAGATTGTAGAGAAGGAGTTCTACAAAATGATACAGAAATCCCAAGACTGCTAGAAGATTGGAGGCTATACAAATTCAGCCTTTCTTTCTCTCATTCCCAAAGAGAAAGGAGCAAACACTTTTAACAGATTTCGCCCAATTTCCTTATGCAATATTGGGTACAAAGTCATAACCAAAGTGATAGCTAATAGGTTGAAAAGAATTCTTCCCAAAATCATCTCGGACAATCAAGGTGGATTTATCCATGGCAGGCAACTGGTGGACAATTTTGTACTAGTTCAAGAGGCGATTCATTCCAGCCTGCACCGAAAGGAAAAAGGTATGGTTATTAAATTAGATCTTGCAAATGCTTTTGACCGTGTTAGACATAGTTTTTTGTTTGAGGTGCTGCAAAAAATGGGGTTCGGTCAAAACTTCATCAAGTGGATTAGAGCCTGTATCTCGGAACCTTGGATTGCCCCCTTGGTGAACGGAAGGGCAGCTGACTTCTTCAAAGCCTCTAGAGGGCTGAGGCAGGGGTGCCCCCTTTCTCCACTCCTATTCGTTCTTCAGGCCTCTGTTCTCAACTTCTATCTTCAAAGAAAGCAGCAAGAACAAGACATCTCTGGCCTGTGCATAGCTAGAGGGGTTAAAAGCATCAATCATGCCCTTTTCGCGGATGATACTCTTCTGCTGGGGGCTGCAACTCCTCTTTCAGCAATCAAATTCAAAGAAGCTCTAGAAGATTATTGTAAAGTCTCAGGCTGTGTTCTAAACAACGCCAAATGCCATATCTACTGTTGGAATACTCTTGCCTCAACTGCAAGCTCCATTGCTAGATGCCTCGGTTTTGTAGTCTCAACTTCTTGGTCCTCCATTAAATATTTGGGACTGCCCATCTTCCATAAAAGGGCCTTGAGTAAAGATTGGTACCCACAGTTAGACAAATTTAAGACAAAAATGCAGGCCTGGGGGTCCTCCTGGCTCAATATAGCTGGAAAATCGGTCCTCATTAAAGGAGTACTCAGCAACCTTCCTCTATTCAAATTTTCGGTTCTATTGGAACCTGTGGGAATCATCAAAAAGGAACTAATCAGAATGTTTTTTTGGAAAGGAGGTAAGCAAAACGAGAAGAAAATTTCCCTAATGAATTTAGAAACAGTCACCAGACCAACTCAGGAGGGAGGCCTGAACTTCAAAGATCTCAGTGCTCAAAACTTAGCCATGGGAGCCAAATTGATTTGGAAAATCATAGCTCCAAATCCTGGTTGGGTGCAAGTTGCGTTGTGGAGGAAGTACTTTAGAGGACCGAGACTCAGATGTCTGGATTAGCCCAAGAATCACTTCAACTCTCCTTTCAGCAGGTTCATCAGCAGAACTAGTCCGTTGATAAGGAATAATTCCTATTGGATTCCAGGCAATGGAAAACACCTTCATCTCTGGAACGACAGCATGCTAAACAGACCTCCGCTGGCAGAATCGAAAGGCATGCCTGAGTTACAACGTTGGATGTCTAAGGCCGGCATAAACTCACTGTGGGATCTCTCAATTTGGAAAGACGATGAGTGGTCGGGTTGGAAACAGCTCCTAGTCCCACCCGACTTACACCCTGATCTGGAAATGCTAATCACGCAGTTACATGGATTGGCTCCAATTCAAGTTAGCAAGAAGGACGTGAGAGGCTGGGGAACAAATCGAGCAGGCTATTCTGTAGCCCAGGGATATGTCAAATGCCTTGAGAGGCCCCACGTGCCTCCCAATCCTGCTCCCTGGGTTGGCATCTGGAAAATTCCTTCAATTCCTAAGGTAGATCATTTCTGCTGGCTTCTCTGCCACTAGAAAATTCTAACTGAAGACAGGCTTCAGAAAAGGGGCTTCTACGGGCCTTCTAGATGCTCCCTTTGTAAGGAAAACTTAGAATCCGCCTTCCACCTCATGATTGAGTGCAAGTTCGCAGCCTCCATATGGCAAGAGTTGCTTGTATCCTGGAATTTTAAATTCACTTCCCCTCCACAGTCTCGAAACTATTTGCAGGATGGATGGCCAGATACCCAGGCTCGGCTCCAAAAAATAAAACAATCAGGTCAGCATGGAGTGCTCTGCCTAAATTCATCAGCTGGCAAGTCTGGCTGGAAAGGAACCGAAGGATTTTTCGAAATAAGGAACAGGACTTCAGAATAGTGGCCAATGCAACAAAATATCAGCTAGTTGAGTGGCTGGAAGACAAAGGAGACGACACAAATTTAAGCCAGCAAGACATAGAGCTGGGAACTGCTCTCAATTTCAAATTTCCAAAAGCGAACAACTCTTCTCCTCCTTGCAAAGAATGGCAAGTCAGGGAAAATAAAGTTGATTTTAAAATCTGGATGTCTAACCAAACTCTTCCATCCCTCTTCTTCGATGGGGCTTCCAAAGGGAATCCAGGTACTGCTAGAGCTGGAGGTCTCATCATAAATCCAGATGAAACAGATGTACACAATTTTGCTTGGGGATTAGGCCACTCCTCAAGTATTCAAGCTGAAGCGACGGCCCTTTTCCAAGGAATCAAATTCCTTAAAGAGCTAGGCTACAAGGAAGCAAATGTCTTTAAAAACTCCCATGTGATCATTCAAGCAGTGGCAACCAACTCCAATCCAGTGGACCTACAGCTTGCAAGGATAATCTCAAGGATCAAAGACATGGCAAAATCCCTGAATCTGAAATACTTCCATGTTTTGAGAACAAATAACAAAGAAGCAGATAAGGAGGCAAACAAGGCAGTCCACTTAGATGTCGGTTCTTGTCTCAGAGATAATGTAATCCTTTGGGATCCAATCCCTTAAAGTGCCATGTTCTTTTTCTTTCTTCTGTATCAGTTTGTTTGTATTTTTCAGCTTGGGAAATTAGCAGCAGAAGTGCACTATATTAAATGTAAAAAGAGGAGCCTGCTAAGAGTAGGTGTAAATTTTTCTCTGGCTGAAAAGTCACGTAGAACTCTACCTCTTCCTTTGTAACCGAATTTGTGGCTCTTTCCCACTCAGATAATGAAGTCCGATAACCATTTTTGTAAAAAAAAAGAAAAAAAGAAGGCAAGCCTCATACCATTATATCAAGGATCTCATCTGGAGGAAGGATCAATGCATCTGCTTCAACCATCATCAAAGTAATCAAGTGGAAGAGTTCATAATCAAGTTTGGTTAAATGACTTCATGATTGCAAGGAGATCTATAGGTTGGATGCGTCATCAAAGATCCTTGCATGGAACAAGGAGGATTGTCATAATCCTCACAGATAAGAGAAGTCTAGTAAACATACCAAGGAAAGAGGTCTCCTTTAAATTCATGGGAGAAAACTCTTAAGGTTCTCTCATCCCTTTGTAGCAAGAAAGGAGACATCACAAATATGTATGATAAACTTTGTCTCTAAAGGTGCAATGTAGAAGATCACATGAAATCTGATCTACATAAAAGTAAAGGGTATCAAAGGATGTAGGATATCTTCACAAGGTATCATCTACAAGATCTAGGAAGGAAGATAACCATCATTGATCTATAATGCACAAACAGATAATCAAGGTAACAAATATCCATGGGATAAGAAGGTTACCACATTTGACAACTTATGGTCTCTATGCTAAATAAAGAAAGACAATTTGATGGTAAGCGTATTAAAGGGTAAAGGACTAAACCATGTGCAGGAAGGAAAGGGAAGCTTGGTCCTTGTTGTGCTCCACAACAACCCCCCATTTCATATCATCTTTACTTATAAATATTAACGTATGAAATGGGTCCCTTTAAAATTTAATTTGGTATCAATACTATTATGATCCAAAAAAATCCAATAAATGAATAAATGCACTTTATAAAACTTTCTGGGCAAACCCTTAAAAGAAATCATGTAATGATTTATCATTGCGATAAAGTGATCGCAAGATCGCATATCGCAATGATACATGAATTATAATTAAGCACCCCAAAAGTTTTCCGCCGATGCGCATTCGTCGCATTCGACGATCGGCGATATTCCATGAATATGTTATAATGCCCCATGCCAATATTCCCGACGCTATATGCATTCGGCGCATTCGGCGATCGGCGACACGCTACGACAGTAGTGATGTTCCCAAAGACTTGTCTCGATGCGATGCGCAATCGGATATCGGCGGTAATCTCACTCAAGTCTTATCGCGCTCAAAGCTTTTCGCCGACGCGATATCGCGTTCGGCGATCGGTGATATCCAATACACACCATTAAAGCGCACTAATCACACCCCCGATTGCGATCCGATGAAGTGCGGTTTTCGACAAAGAGCCGTTAAATGATTGGATGGTGCAATTCATTTGTAATAAAAGCTGGATCGCTCACACAATCCTTCATCTATGCTCAACCGCCAAAACGTCCATTTAAGGCTTAAGTGAATCGTTCACCCAAATAACGATATAATGGGCATTTAAGGAATGACAGATTGAAAACGGCTAATTAATAAGATCATGTCCTAAAATCTTTTTACGGATTGTATCCGCGCCCATTTTAAAAGCTAAATCCTTCAGTTACGCATCTATCCATATGTGCTGTATCACTTAAGAGTTTTTCATCACTATCTTTGTATTACGCCCAATTTCCTCTTTGTGCAGAATTCATTCGCAGAAGCTAGGCCTGAGAAGACGGGAAAGAAGTCTAAGAAGACTGCAGGTGCTTCCGCAACACCAACTGCAGGACAAGCGGCCGCAAATAAGAAGAAGGGACTAATATCCGATACCACATGCACGGGGCTCACCAGAGTGACTTGGCAGGGCACTTATAACCTAATTGAAGCTGAGCAACCAGAAAAGATAGTGTCAGAAGCTAGTGTGGACTTACTCAAGAAGTCTGATGCAACTCTCAAAGATTTGGCTGACTCTTTCCTTCACAGGATAGCGGCCAGAGAACAGATTCTTCCCTATACAGACGTTGTGCGATGGGCGATTGAAGAAATCCCCATATTGGACAGAACTTTTAATACCAGAGATGGAAGGATTTTCGGATCATTCAAGCCAGATGACCTAAGGCAAATGTATCATTTGCCTGAGCAGAGAAAATATATAACAAAGCCTTCTTGGAGAAGTTCTCAAGCGAGAACGAGATCGAATCTGAACCTATCAAGGATTGGAGGCAAAATCCCAACAAACACAAGCACGAATCCTCCAGTAAGTACTCGGTCGATTCTTTGGCTTCTCCTTATTGTTATGCGGGGATTATGATGTGTAGGCTGTGGGGATTGCATGATTCTGCCAATTTTACCATTGAAATGGTTACTTTAATGGAGGCAGCAGTAAACAGTTGGATTATGGATTGGGCTACTATTCTTTCGGATAAATTAGCAGTAGTTGTTCGTGATTTTAGATCTCAGACTGTTGTTTCAGAAAGGAAAATGCCCCCGTTCTACTATAGTGCATATATCTTAGACACTCTTTGTTTCAATTCCGAATTTCCTGTTCTCGGGTGGAGGTGGACTGCACAGGACCCTTCACCCATTCATATATATCATCAAAAATTGTGGAAGTCTTCTTATAAAGACCACCTGTATCAAATCTGTAATGGTTTCATGGTGCCCATTTACTATTCCATTTTTGATAAACCCATTTCAAAAATTTCCTATCAAGCTTCCTTTGATTTACCAGCAGTAGCAAGTTGGTTTGGAGAAGAAAATTTCACCTATATCAGAGTTTTCGACAGTAAAGCCGACCCACATGTTCTTCCTCTATATGTTCCAGATAAGCTGCTAGCAAGGGAGATTGCATATCAGATCATGGCTGAGAGTACTACACAGACTCTCAAAATAGAAAAGAAGAAAGGATGGCCATCTTTTCCCTTCAGATGTGGCGTTTATACTCTGCATGATCTTAAACATGCAGAAAAGGAAGCCACGAAGCTTCAGTCTTTAACGCTGGCCACGATCCCAAACAGACCATACGAACCAAAAAAGACTGCTTACAATGCATTAGAACATGCCAAATTAACAAGGTTTGAGCATCAAAAGGATATGTTTGATGACCTGTTCGTTGCCTCCGAAACAATAGGTCATGTTAAAGAACTCACTAGGATGCGATATAATGATGAGGGATTAACTGAGTTCAATAAACTCAGAGAACAGAGGTTGCAAACTCTGCCTCTGGATTTACTGGCAACAACCCCAGCAACATCATCAAGCCGACCTGTTCAAGAACAGGAGGAGCAGCAGAAGAAGCAACAGGCAGAAAGACAGAGAAAAGAACAGTCGGAAAGGCTAAAGAAAGAACAAGCCGAGAAACAGCAGAGAACACAAATGGAACAAGAAGAAAGAAAGAAGAAAGAACTGGCAGATAGGCAGAAAAGGGAGCAAGAAGAACAGCAAAAGAAGGAACAGGAAGAAAAAGAGGAGCAGCAGAGGAAAGAGCAGGAGAAAGAGCAGCAGAAGCAAACCACTGACGTCAATGTAGACACTACCATAGACCCCAAATTATTACAAGAATGGCAGCAATTCCATTCCATTATCAGTGGATTGGAATGTTCAAAAGATGGGGATACTTCTAAGACAAATGATACTCAGGATGTTACCTCTCCTCAGGTTCCAAGTGGAACCAGCGGCCCACCAAGTTCTAAAGAAGTTGAAGTTATTCCAAAAGACCCCTCTGACCAGATTATTCTACAGATAGAAGATATCCCGCCATTGGATGTTTTCTACAGCCCAAGACACAGGGCAGTTGTAAAGCGTTCGAGGAAGAGACGAAGGATTGATCAACCTTCTATCTTCCCCGAACAAACGGTCACGGGTAATGTAGTATGGAAGGAGGAATTGGATCCATCCGATGACTTAACAAAGCTATCACAGTATGCAGGCGCTTATTCGGCAGCAACAATTGACAAAGCATCGGAGGTGAGCCTTCTATTGAAGAATAAGGACCAAGAAATCTTTGCGTTACAGGCAGAATTGGTTGAAACAAGGCAAAGGGCAGCACAAGCCGAAGAACAGTTGCTGGCGCAACAACAAGAGAACAATCAGTTGACTCAGCAATTGCAAGCAGAAAGGCAAAGGATCGATCAGGGTGCGATCCAGAAACAAAAAGAATTGTCGGAGGCGTTGGAAAATTTGAGAGTGGCGAATGAGCAAATGATAAAGACCAAAGATGAGCAAATTGCTCAAATGTCATCGCAACTTGAAAAGATGAAGGGTGCATCGCAGGTAAAAGAGTTTAAATCAGAGGCATTATTGATAAACAGTGCATTGATATCTCAGGTCAGACTCTTATGTCAACAAATCGCTCAAGCTGAGTCCCTATGTGAGCTAACTACAACAGTAAATCAGCAGGTAGAAAAGGCCATAACTGAACTAGATCAAGCAGACGAAGCCATTACTGCATATCTTGACTGGCAAGATACTGATTTGGGAAAAGCAGCAAAATTGCCCAGGATTAATGAAACACAGAAAGATATACTTTTCACAGAATGGCACACTCAAGTGATGAAAGCAGAAAGGGCGGCTTCAAGATGTAAATCAACCGCCAACAATCTAGTGGATCTAGTCAATAACACTCTTTACCTGGCCAATATGATTTCTCAATGTACACCGGGAAAGATAACAACTCCAAATACATTAGAGCAAACATGCTACCCTGAATTAGAAGAAAAAGGAAGATTAATCGCTGGAGTTAAAAGCTTATCCTTAGATGCATATTGGCTCTTTTTAATCAAGCCACATACACAGAGATCTGCCCTAAAGTGCCTTACAGACGCAATCGGGTGTATAATTCCCGATATCCAAGATGCCACCTACGCTGCACAGCTCAGTTCGCGCCTCAACAAACCTCCGGAAGTTGAGCCAATGCTTGCAATTAATCAGCTCAGATTCAAAGGAAAGCAGCCGACTTAATGAGTCACCCTCCCGCTTGCCAGATCGCCAGCCAAAACAGGATCAAGAGTTATTGATACCAGTTTAGTAGGATTTCTGTTTAGTAGATATTTAAATTAGATTAGTATTTATAGACCCTTTCATTATTTTGGAAAGGGTCGTAAAATTTTGTAACAGACTTAATAGGCTGAAGTTTGCACTACTGTGCTTCAGTCACTATTCTTTTATGAAATTGGACCAGTTGCTCTGAATTCGACATTAAATTTTTAATGCAATTGCGCACTATTGCCTTTGTTGAGGACGATTTCTGTGTTGAAGGAAGAACTGCTAATAGCGATTGATATTTGGGAATGTGCTGTAGCTCATATGGTACTTTTATCTACGTCTGAAGTCATTCTTTTTGTATGAATTGTTATGCTATATATTCTTGCTATTGTTGAATACATGCATGCGCTGTAACAACAAATCTCTATCTCAGCCCACTATTGGATGTTTTGCGATTTGCATTTTCCTTTAATCATGTATGTAACAATGATATAAATGATAAAGTGTAGTAATTTCGCTGTTATCGCTTTGTATAACTATTTATGCACAGCAATCTTTAACAATTTAATATCTATGTTTGAAGACAGAGCCATCTATATGTTTGTCTAAAAGCCCAGATCATCAAACGCTACACTTTAGAAATCGATGAAACCCCGGGGTAGATTATAGTTATTATATTCCTGCCGATAGTTGTAGTTATTCGCTTATCACTAGCATAATCTATAAGTCGCTCATCCATCCCATTTTATCTATTTTTGGGAAACTGGTCCCATTATCCCCAGTCGGAGCCACTATTCCAAACGGAAAAGGAGCTGTACTAAGGTCTGGACCGGGTGGTTTCCCCTATGTTGTTGCAGCGATTTTCGAGGCTTCAACATAATTGGCGCTAGAAGGAGGGCCTCAACTGTGAATGGCACATAAGTCCAAACCTATAAGCCATTCTAAGAGAAATTCTCCCTCCGAATCCCCTCGACCTTCCCATTTGCACACTGGTTCGCCGGTATCCAAACAAGGAGAAGGGGAATCAACTACCACTGCTCAAACCCATCATACCACAGAACAATTAAGTCTTGAATCACCTGAAGTCCAGTCTCTAATCCATAAACTTCAGAGCTTCTCGATTTCACCACAGAAATCTGAGGTATCAGAAAGCAGTGCGACTTCGCAGTTCAATCTAACTCATCCTCTCACCAGACTTCAAAGCGAAAAACTTGGTATTGAACCCACTGAGTTCCCTTTACCCAAAAGGAAAAAGGCGAAGAAAATTACTGAAGGATCTGATAGTGAAGAGCTTTCATCCACGTCCTCCATTGCATCTTCCCCTCTGCGAGGTCAACCATCCACTCCCCCATTACAAATTGTCGTTCACCAGGGATTAGAAGCCTCAATATCCCAACCTGTTCACTCCTCATCTTTGATCCCTTCCCATACATCTGGAATCCCAACAGTAGTGTCAACCACTGTCGCTATCACAATGGCAGACCCATGGACTAGGCCAGGCGCAGTCAACATGCCTGCACCATTGCATGATCTACCAGATGCTCCTGAAAAATGGCTGCCTAAATTTAACCCAGATGACGGGACCCAGGCTGAAGAACACATCAATAATTTTATGTTAGCAGTTAACTTAAAAGGAGTGACAGAGCAAGATGTCGTTGTAAGACTCTTCCCCTACACCTTACAAGGATCAGCAGGATCCTGGTATTTTTCCTTACCCTCTGGTTCAATTACCAGTTGGAACACATGCCAAGAGCAGTTTCTTACCAAATATGGAGATGATAGGTCCTTAGCTACTTTAATAAATGACCTCTCCAATCTGAGAATAGAGCATAGGGAACCAATAAAGGAGTTTAATGCCAGATTTAATAAACTCCTGAATAAAATCCCTACCGCTTCTAAACCAAGTGAACAAATTCGAAGCGAATGGTATATTACCGCCCTACCTGCCAACATAGCTATTTTTGTAGACAGGGCTGGGAAACCTACCTTAGCTGAAAACATGAGAGAAGCACTTGCTGTTGAAAAGCGCATCAACGCTCTAGAAAAGAAAGCTGCTTTGGAAGATAGAAAAGCTAAAAAAGTCTCATTTAAAGAGGATTCCAAGAAGAAAACCCCAAAGGACCTGTATGACATGGAAGGTTTACAAAAGGTCCTTAAAACGTTGTCTAACGAAATGGTCGAAATAAAGAAGTAGGTGGCCGAAACCTCAAACAAAAGACCATTTAGGACTTTTAAGAAAACTGAAACAAAGCCGCCCAATGTTATATCTAACGCAGATTCAGAGCAAGAAGAAGAGGAAGAGGGAACAACCTCACAAACCGATGATGAAGAAGAAGTAGCTGAATGCCACGGAATGTGGGATTTTATACTCCCAAACTCTGATACCGAGAATGAAGAAGAAGCCTTTCCAGTTACTACAAGAAGTAAAAGTACTTCTGAACCTGCTCAGGCAACTTCAAAGAAAAGGAGCGCAGGTGCTGCCACAACAAAGGAAAAAGTTCCCCCAAAGAAGTCGCCTGTAGTAGTTCCCCAAAACCAGCCTTCAACTTCTAATTCTCCTTCAACATCCAAGACATTAGTGGTATCTGATTCAATGGAATATAACATTGTTGATGACATGAAGAAAACTAAGGCAAATATAACTATGTTTGAACTTAGTAAATTAAAGCATCAACAAAAATTACTTTTTAAAGAATTGAATGCTGTTCCCTCTACTCCCCTTCCCAGTGCAAGAGCTGCCAACGATTCAGGCCAGCCTCCTGCAGGTATGGTTGAAGCTACCGATTCAGTTCTAAATGGAGATAGATCGAATTCTCATACTCCACCCTTCCTGCTTACCTATGAGATTTATAACAGAAACCTGCACAACTGTTTAATTGATTCAGGGGCATCATCTAATATAATGCCAGCTTCAGTTTGCTCTAAACTGAACATTGAACCCCAGAAGTCTGCTATTCATATTGTACAGTTAGACAGGACTAAAGTGCAGGTTGTGGGAGAAATTAATTCCGTAACCATCAGATTGTCTGCCGATCCCAGGATTGTACAGAGGATAGATATCTTAATTGCTGACATACCTGAATTCTACGGTCTAATTTTGAGCAGAGATTGGTCCGAAAAACTGCATGGGTATATTTCCACAGATTGGTCACATATGTGGCTTCCCTACAAGGGAAAGCCAAATCAAATAAGGATCGATCGAGAGAAGCATATGACCCACACAGTTACTGAATTTGAGCAAGAAAACCAACCTGTGGCGTTCAACAACAACATTTTGGGGAACTATTCATCAGAGTCATTCTTTGGCAACTTTGTTGCCCAACCATCTCCTTTTTCAGTCAATCATTTTACATCTCAGATTGAAAATTTTTCACAAACTGATAAGTCCAGATGTTTTAATGATGCTGAGGAAAATGTAAATATTTTTGTTAATACTCCTTTATTTTGGTCTTTATATTTTGATGGCTCTAAGTCCAGCGAAGGCTCAGGAGCAGGTTGCATTTTGGTTAGTCCACAAGGGGAAAAGACAATGTTGTCCTGTAGGTTAGAATTTGACTGCACTAACAACACAGCCGAATATGAAGCTTTAGTCCAGGGATTATATAAAGCAATCGGCCTCGAAGTGCAATATTTAAAGGTATTCGGCGATTCGGAAATCATTGTCAAACAGGTGAGGAATGCAATTCATTGTCTTTCAAGTCACCTCAATCATTATCAATCGCTAGTACAAGATCTTACCTCACACTTTTCAGCATTTAACATTTCTTCCATTCCTAGGTCACAAAACTCGGCAGCTGACCTACTAGCCAATGTAGCTTCTAAGCTTCTACCTTCTGAAGACTATAGCCTTGATAGATTTTCTGTAGAATTACTTTTTAGGCCTTCAATTCCCGACAATGTCACTAATTGGAGAGTATTTAACCATGATGAAGATATATTGCAGTTTCT
The DNA here is from genome assembly GCA_031772625.1 of Pinus tabuliformis. Taxonomy (NCBI): domain Eukaryota; kingdom Viridiplantae; phylum Streptophyta; class Pinopsida; order Pinales; family Pinaceae; genus Pinus; species Pinus tabuliformis. The sequence goes on along the minus strand of CM062815.1, from coordinate 754,775,221 downwards.
AACTTCTGAAAAGTCCTATGACAATCAAGTTATTGAGGAAAATGACCATGATCTACAGATGAAAGAAACACCTCAAGAAAATTCAATTCCTAAACCAGTGGTAAAGCTCGAAGATCTTTATGATATCAAAGACAGGTTTAAACCTGTAATTAATGCAAAGCTTCAAAGTTCTACCCTTAGGTTTGAATTGATAAATCTAGGTACTGACCATGCTCCTCAAAACATCAATTTAGGATTAGGACTTTCCCAGGAAGAAAAGGAAGCATTTATTAAATTGTTAAGAAAAAATAAACAGGTCTTTGCTTGGAAGTATGATGATTTGAAGACGTATGATACATCTATTATCAAGCATACCATTCCCATGCTTCCTAATCAAAAACCGATTCAGCAAAAGTTAAGAAAAATACATCCAAATTTGGAGAGCCAGATAAAGTCGGAGCTTAACAAGCTCTTAAAAGCCAAGATTATTTTTCCGGTCCGACACTCAAACTGGGTCTCTAATATGGTGCCAGTCAGGAAGAAAAATGGCGACATTCGAATCTGTATTGATTTCAGGAACCTGAACAAAGCGAGCTTAAAAGACAACTTCCCATTACCTACTATGGAGCAAATCCTCCAATCAGTAGCAGGCTCTGAATTGATGTCCTTTCTTGATGGATTCTCAGGATATAACCAAGTTCCGGTTCATCCTGATGACCAACTTAAAACCACATTCAGAACAAAATGGGGAACATATGCATATCAGAAAATGCCTTTTGGACTCATAAATGCAGGAGCGACATTCCAGAGAGCTATGGATATAGCCTTTAAAGGGTTGATTAATCGAACAGTAGTCGTCTATTTAGACGATATTACTGTATATTCTAAGAAGAGATATAATCATTTACATGACTTAAATCAAATCTTTCAGCGATGCAAGAGATATGGTATTTCTCTGAACCCAAAAAAGTATTTCTTTGCTCTTGATCAAGGAAAACTCTTAGGCTTTATTGTATCCAAAGATGGCATTTATATTGATCCTGATCGGATCAAGGAAATTTCTGAAATCCCTCTCCCACACAATAAAAAGTCGATGCAGTCATTTTTAGGCCAGATTAACTTTGTTAAGCGATTTGTTCCAAATTTTTCTCAAATTGTATTACCACTTCAGACAATGATCAAGAAGAATTCAGTTTTCAAGTGGGGATCAGAAGAAAAGCAAGCTTTTGATGTTATCAAGCAATCAATAATCAATGCCCCAGCCTTGAATACTCCAAATTTTTCTAATCATTTTACATTGTATACCATTGCGTCCGATGTGTCTTATGCTGCAGTTCTCACGCAGCCAAATGCTCACAATTTAGAGGCACCCATATCATTCTTCAGTTCAAATCTTCAGGGTGCCGAATTAAATTACTCCGATGTAGAAAAACAAGCCTTTGCTGTATTTAAAGCGGTCAAACATTATAGACCCTTTCTTTTAAAAACCCATACAAAAATAATAGTTCCTTTCCCGGCAGTTAGGCAACTATTAATCCAGAAAGAGCTGGGTGAAAAAAGGGTAATTTGGGTCACAACGCTTCAAGAGTATGACCTAGAAAATAAGCCAGCAAAGATTGTTAGGGGCCAAGGTTTTTGCAGGATATTGGCAGGAACATCCAACATTCCAGAATCAAGCGATACAGATCAAACTCAAGAAATTAATCAGATAAGTGTTACTGATTCTGGATCTCAACATACAGATTTAATTTTTTATCTAAAGAATGGTTATGCACCTCCGAATTTGTCTTACAAAAACAAAAGGGCCATTAGATTAAAAGCGAAGAATTTTACAATCATTAATAACGTGCTTTTTAGACAGAATTACGATTCTATCTTGTTAAGATGCCTTGAAAAACTTGAAGCCCAAAAGGTTTTGCAGGAGCTACACGACGGACTAGCAAGGGACATTTCGGAGCTGACACAACAGCTCACAAAATTATTCATGCTGGTTACTATTGGCCTACTTTGTTTAAAGATGCTCACGAGTACGTAAGGAAATGTCTAAATTGTCAAACTGCTAGCGGAAGACAACGTAAATCAGCTTTCCCCCTGCAACCAATCAACATTGAGCAGCCATTTGAGCAATGGGGATTAGATATCATTGGGGAGATTGCTCCAGCATCTTCCAAACAGCATAAGTATATCCTTACTGCTACCGATTACTTTACAAAGTGGGTTGAGGCAATCCCTTTAAAGATAGCAAATTCTGAAGCAATCATTGAATTCATAGACCAATTCATCATTACCAGGTTTGGTGTCCCAAATGCTCTTGTTTTCGATAATGCATCTTACTTTTCATGCAATGCTATGTTTGATTTCACTATTAAAAGAGGATTTAAGTTAAAATATTTTGCTAATTATTATCCCCAAGGAAATGGTTTAGCAGAATCTACTAATAAGAATTTGATTAAAATCATTAAGCGAACTATTGAGCAAAATCAGAGGAATTGGCACAAATCCTTGGTATTCGCATTATGGGCTGATAGGATAACACAGAAAGCTTCTATTGGAACTTCTCCATTTAATCTTGTATATGGAAAAGAAGCAATCTTACCCACAAATCTTATTCTTCCTTCTTTAGCCTTAGTGCAGTTCATTGAGGAAACTCCTTCCTCTTCTATTCAGTTTAGACATGACCAGATCCTAAAATTAGAAGAGGAAAGAGAAAAAGCCAAGGTTACCCATGCCAAACATCAGCAAGTCATCAAAGCAGCTTTTGATTCAGTCTCATCCGGTTCAAAACAATTCCAAGTCGATGATTTAGTTCTGAAATGGGACAAAGCCCATGAAGACAAGGGTAAACACTCCAAGTTCCAGAAGTTGTGGCTTGGACCATTTTAGATCTGTGAGAAGATAGGCCATTCAACCTTTATATTGCAAGATTTATCAGGTTTGAGAGATTCTCTCCCTGTTAATGGCCTTGTCTTGAAGAAATTCTTTCACTGAGGAGGTAACCCCTTCTCCTTTCATTTCAGTAGGATTTTAATAGTTTGTAGGATTTTAGGAAATAAGGTTGTGAGATGTCTCCCATTGACCTTTTGCTGTATTTAAAAAAGTTGTCCCATAGAATGAATATGAACATTTGCTTTTAAAATGATAGAATTTTTTAACCAAAAAGGATAATTTCTAGGAAATTAGATGTCTTTGTATTCTGAAATCACAATTCAAATTTTTGTCAACTTCTCTCAAAGCATAGGAAAATTGTAAACCATTTTCTGTTTTTAAATTGGTCTCTAAAGGTTATCCATACTAAGGTAGGAATCAATCCAATTTCAGCATCTTCAACTCTTACTCTGTCATCCATTACTCTTAAGAAGAAGATTGTTCACCCCATTCACTAAGTTTATGATTATTCAGAGTGTAATTCTAAAATATAAGATATTTAAGATAAGAGGTCTTATTACAAGCCTGCTTACCACGTTCATAGAGAAACAGTTTATCTGACATTACCAATACTGCAAACCAAAATAGGGTAATGGCTTGAAATTACAAGACAAGGGGTCTCATCACGAGCCAGCTTGTTCAGTTAAACTACTATCAGTGAGTGGCATTGTCAACAGCTGGCCGCCAAACCAGGACAATGGCTTTTTATCTTATCAATGACAAAGATGAAAAAGGAAATGAAATACAAAATATGAAAAATATTTTGAATTCATTCTGTTAATCACACTCTTAATTGAATGAGACAATGGACAATCACATGGTTAAAAGGTATCCCTGTCGAGACTATAGATGTTTGCTGGCAGCAGAGGCTCTACCTATGACAGATGAGTTTACTATAAAAGGCTGATTTGGAAAGGTATTCTATTTTATCATTACAAACCAATAAAGACCTATTTCAAAGCTTAGAATGTTTTTATTTTCTTAGAAAAGAGGAAGTCAACAAAATAGTTTCATTTTTCTCAGAATATATTGAAATCTAGTTATATTAGAAATTTCCCCATTGATTGAAACTCTATTTTTTTTTAAAAAGCTTAAGTGTTTCTATTTTTTGAAAGAGATAACTGGTTCTTCCAGCGAATCGCCAATTGTTGTGCTCCACAACAACCCCCCATTTCATATCATCTTTACTTATAAATATTAACGTATGAAATGGGTCCCTTTAAAATTTAATTTGGTATCAATACTATTATGATCCAAAAAAATCCAATAAATGAATAAATGCACTTTATAAAACTTTCTGGGCAAACCCTTAAAAGAAATCATGTAATGATTTATCATTGCGATAAAGCGATCGCAAGATCGCATATCGCAATGATACATGAATTATAATTAAGCACCCCAAAAGTTTTCCGCCGATGCGCATTCGTCGCATTTGGCGATCGGCGATATTCCATGAATATGTTATAATGCCCCATGCCAATAGTCCCAACGCTATATGCATTCGGCGATCGGCGACACGCTACGACAGTTGTGATGTTCCCAAAGACTTGTCCCGATGCGATGCGCAATCGGAAATCGGATATCGGCGGTAATCTCACTCAAGTCTTATTGCGCTCAAAGCTTTTCGCCGACGCGATATCGCGTTCGGCGATCGGTGATATCCAATACACACCATTAAAGCGCACTAATCACACCCTCGATTGCGATCCGATGAAGCGCGGTTTTCGACAAAGAGCCGTTAAATGATGGGATGGTGCAATTCATTTGTAATAAAAGCTGGATCGCTCACGCAATCCTTCATCTATGCTCAACCGCCAAAACGTCCATTTCATGCTTAAGTGAATCGTTCACCCAAATAACGATATAATGGGCATTTAAGGAATGACAGATTGAAAACGGCTAATTAATAAGATCATGTCCTAAAATCTTTTTACGGATTGTATCCGCGCCCATTTTAAAAGCTAAATCCTTCAGTTACGCATCTATCCATATGTGCTGTATCACTTAAGAGTTTTTCATCGCTATCTCTATATTACGCCCAATTTCCTCTTTGTGCAGAATTCATTCGCAGAAGCTAGGCCTGAGAAGATGGGAAAGAAGTCCAAGAAGACTGCAGGTGCTTCCGCAACACCAACTGCAGGACAAGCGGCCGCAAATAAGAAGAAGGGACTAATATCCGATACCACATGCACGGGGCTCACCAGAGTGACTTGGCAGGGCACTTATAACCTAATTGAAGCTGAGCAACCAGAAAAGATAGTGTCAGAAGCTAGTGTGGACTTACTCAAGAAGTCTGATGCAACTCTCAAAGATTTGGCCGACTCTTTCCTTCACAGGATAGCGGCCAGAGAACAGATTCTTCCCTATACAGACGTTGTGCGATGGGCGATTGAAGAAATCCCCATATTGGACAGAACTTTTAATACCAGAAATGGAAGGGTTTTCGGATCATTCAAGCCAGATGACCTAATGCAAATGTATCATTTGCCTGAGCCAGAGAAAATATATAACAAAGCCTTCTTGGAGAAGTTCGCAAGCGAGAACGAGATCGAATCTGAACCTATCAAGGATTGGAGGCAAAATCCCAACAAACACAAGCACGAATCCTCCGGTAAGTACTCGGTCGATTCTTTGGCTTCTCCTTATTGTTATGCGGGGATTATGATGTGTAGGCTGTGGGGATTGCATGATTCTGCCAATTTTACCATTGAAATGGTTCCTTTAATGGAGGCAGCAGTAAACAGTTGGATTATGGATTGGGCTACTATTCTTTTGGATAAATTAGCAGTAGCTGTTCGTGATTTTAGATCTCAGACTGTTGTTTCAGAAAGGAAAATGCCCCCGTCCTACTATAGTGCATATATCTTAGACACTCTTTGTTTCAATTCCGAATTTCCTGTTCTCGGGTGGAGGTGGACTGCACAGGACCCTTCACCCATTCATATATATCATCAAAAATTGTGGAAGTCTTCTTATAAAGACCACCTGTATCAAATCTGTAATGGTTTCATGGTGCCCATTTACTATTCCATTTTTGATAAACCCATTTCAAAAATTTCCTATCAAGCTTCCTTTGATTTACCAGCAGTAGCAAGTTGGTTTGGAGAAGAAAATTTCACCTATATCAGAGTTTTCGGCAGTAAAGCCGACCCACATGTTCTTCCTCTATATGTTCCAGATAAGCTGCTAGCAAGGGAGATTGCATATCAGATCATGGCTGAGAGTACTACACAGACTCTCAAAATAGAAAAGAAGAAAGGATGGCCATCTTTTCCCTTCAGATGTGGCGTTTATACTCTGCATGATCTTAAACATGCAGAAAAGGAAGCCACGAAGCTTCAGTCTTTAACGCTGGCCACGATCCCAAACAGACCATACGACCCAAAAAAGACTGCTTACAATGCATTAGAACAGGCCAAATTAACAAGGTTTGAGCATCAGAAGGATATGTTTGATGACCTGTTCGTTGCCTCCGAAACAATAGGTCATGTTAAAGAACTCGCTAGGATGCGATATAATGATGAGGGATTAACTGAGTTCAATAAACTCAGAGAACAGAGGTTGCAAACTCTGCCTCTGGATTTACTGGCAACAACCCCAGCAACATCATCAAGCCGACCTGTTCAAGAACAGGAGGAGCAGCAGAAGAAGCAACAGGAGGAGCAGCAGAAGAAGCAACAGGCAGAAAGACAGAGAAAAGAACAGGCGGAAAGGCTAAAGAAAGAACAAGCCGAGAAACAGCAGAGAACACAAATGGAACAAGAAGAAAGAAAGAAGAAAGAACTGGCAGATAGGCAAAAAAGGGAGCAAGAAGAACAGCAAAAGAAGGAACAGGAAGAAAAAGAGGAGCAGCAGAGGAAAGAGCAGGAGAAAGAGCAGCAGAAGCAAACCACTGATGTCAATGTAGACACTACCATAGACCCCAAATTATTACAAGAATGGCAGCAATTTCATTCCATTATCAGTGGATTGGAATGTTCAAAAGATGGGGATACTTCTAAGACAAATGATACTCAGGATGTTACCTCTCCTCAGGTTCCAAGTGGAACCAGCGGCCCACCAAGTTCTAAAGAAGTTGAAGTTATTCCAAAAGACCCCTCTGACCAGATTATTCTACAGATAGAAGATATCCCGCCATTGGATGTTTTCTACAGCCCAAGACACAGGGCAGTTGTAAAGCGTTCGAGGAAGAGACGAAGGATTGATCAACCTTCTATCTTCCCCGAACAAACGGTCACGGGTAATGTAGTATGGAAGGAGGAATTGGATCCCTCCGATGACTTAACAAAGCTATCACAGTATGCAGGCGCTTATTCGGCGGCAACAATTGACAAAGCATCGGAGGTGAGCCTTCTATTGAAGAATAAGGACCAAGAAATCTTTGCGTTACAGGCAGAATTGGTTGAAACAAGGCAAAGGGCAGCACAAGCCGAAGAACAGTTGCTGGCGCAACAGCAAGAGAACAATCAGTTGACTCAGCAATTGCAAGCAGAAAGGCAAAGGATCGATCAGGGTGCGATCCAGAAACAAAAAGAATTGTCGGAGGCGTTGGAAAATTTGAGAGTGGCGAATGAGCAAATGATAAAGACCAAAGATGAGCAAATTGCTCAAATGTCATCGCAGCTGGAAAAGATGAAGGGTGCATCGCAGGTAAAAGAGTTTAAATCAGAGGCATTATTGATAAACAGTGCATTGATATCTCAGGTCAGACTCTTATGTCAACAAATCGCTCAAGCTGAGTCCCTATGTGAGCTAACTACAACAGTAAATCAGCAGGTAGAAAAGGCCAGAACTGAACTAGATCAAGCGGACGAAGCCATTACTGCATATCTTGACTGGCAAGATACTGATTTGGGAAAAGCAGCAAAATTGCCCAGGATTAATGAAACACAGAAAGATATACTTTTCACAGAATGGCACACTCAAGTGATGAAAGCAGAAAGGGCGGCTTCAAGATGTAAATCAACCGCCAACAATCTAGTGGATCTAGTCAATAACACTCTTTACCTGGCCAATATGATTTCTCAATGTACACCGGGAAAGATAACAACTCCAAATACATTAGAGCAAACATGCTACCCTGAATTAGAAGAAAAAAGAAGATTAATCGCTGGAGTTAAAAGCTTATCCTTGATGCATATTGGCTCTTTTTAATCAAGCCACATACACAGAGATCTGCCCTAAAGTGCCTTACAGACGCAATCGGGTGTATAATTCCCGATATCCAAGATGCCACCTACGCTGCACAGCTCAGTTCGCGCCTCAACAAACCTCCGGAAGTTGAGCCAATGCTTGCAATTAATCAGCTCAGATTCAAAGGAAAGCAACCGACTTAATGAGTCACCCTCCCGCTTGCCAGATCACCAGCCAAAACAGGATCAAGAGTTATTGATACCAGTTTAGTAGGATTTCTGTTTAGTAGATATTTAAATTAGATTAGTATTTATAGACCCTTTCATTGTTTTGGAAAGGGTCGTAAAATTTTGTAACAGACTTAATAGGCTGAAGTTTGCACTACTGTGCTTCAGTCACTATTCTTTTATGAAATTGGACCAGTTGTTCTGAATTCGACATTAAATTTTTAATGCAATTGCGCACTATTGCCTTTGTTGAGGACGATTTCTGTGTTGAAGGAAGAACTGCTAATAGCGATTGATATTTGGGAATGTGCTGCAGCTCATATGGTACTTTTATCTACGTCTGAAGTCATTCTTTTTGTATGAATTGTTATGCTATATATTCTTGCTATTGTTGAATACATGCATGCGCTGTAACAGCAAATCTCTATCTCAGCCCACTATTGGATGTTTTGCGATTTGCATTTTCCTTTAATCATGTATGTAACAATGATATAAATGATAAAGTGTAGTAATTTCGCTGTTATCGCTTTGTATAACTATTTATGCACAGCAATCTTTAACAATTTAATATCTATGTTTGAAGACAGAGCCATCTATATGTTTGTCTAAAAGCCCAGATCATCAAACGCTACACTTTAGAAATCGATGAAACCCCGGGGTAGATTATAGTTATTATATTCCTGCTGATAGTTGTAGTTATTCGCTTATCACTAGCATAATCTATAAGTCGCTCATCCATCCCATTTTATCTATTTTTGGGAAACTGGTCCCATTATCCCCAGTCGGAGCCACTATTCCAAACGGAAAAGGAGTTGTACTAAGGTCCGGACCGGGTGGTTTCCCCTATGTTGTTGCAGCGATTTTCGAGGCTTCAACAGTCCTCAAACTAAGCAGAATAGGTATAGCTAAAAATTATGGAATCTCATGTCACCGAATAGATGGAGGAAGCTGAAGAAAAGGGCCAAGGAAGGAGGGAGTAATAGATCTCAACTATGATTTGGATAGTATCCCTCACAAAACGGTCCTATCATAAGCTTCTATTATAAGATATGACAATGATGATAAGATGCATCGTGGCATCATGGAAGCATTAGAAACAAAAGTTCGTGACATCAGCATGGAATCATGAAGGATGGAATCTATGACAGACAAAACATGAAGGATATAGCTCTTGGGAACGACAGTGGACATTGAAGGTGTTATACTCCTATAGTAATAGGTGTCATATTTCATGATTGACTGGTTGAGCTCTGTAATATGTTCATCCTTTCCTTGTTGTAAAGGTTTCCATATTATCAAAAAAAAATAAAAATAAAAAATGTAAATAGGGTATACACTAAAAGAAAAATCAAAAGGTGAAAAAATAGATGATCAAAAGAAAAAATGAAAAGAAATGAACCCCAAACAAAGAAAGACCAGGAAAGTGTGCAAGCCGAAATGCCACTACTATTTCATTTTCTGTAAATATGCATTGTGTGCAGCTTGTTGAACTTTATGCCACAATTGATGAATGGCCAAACAGCTTAATCTTGGCTAGTTCATGTTTTGAATTTTCTGTTTTACAGATAGAGAATAAAAATCTGTCCAAAATGTTTAATCTTGGCAGATAAGTAGATAGGTAGAGAAGTAAAGGAGCTCAACAGTTTAATCTGAGCCCTTGGATATAATAAGTGCAGATTTAGGTAGGCTTACCATGTAAAGAAAAAGAAAAGTTGATAAGGGTTTTCCAGTCTAAATGCACCCAAGTAAAGAGAAGAAAAAATGTTAGGCAAAGTAGGCTGGGTAGGTAGATGATGTTACAGAATGAGACTTGTGATAGGTTTTGTCTCTTAAAAATGTGTTAACTTACACTTCTATCACAAGTGCCAAGACAGATATTTTGGAGCAGCTCAAGCGAGGCATGACTAACTCCCCTTCATGTTTTTTCCCCAAAACATTTACTAACTTCCCCAATGATATTAAGATCTGCTTAATATCCAAGAACCACTCATTCCATTTCAAAATCATTGCCTAAGTAAGAATTTGTTTTACTTAGGGATTAGCCATATTTCTTGTATAAACACGTTTTGCCCCTTTTAGCCTAAGTTTATCACTTAGCGCTTCCCATTTCATAAATCACATTAATTTTTTTAACTTTTATTATATAAACTCCCATGTAAATATTACCCTTATCCCGTATTATATGTATATAATAAAAAGCCCCATATTTTAAATATTCCCACCCCCGGTTAATTATAACCATAAATATGTTTGCCAGGGATTAAAGGTTTATCTGAAACCTTTTAATAACCTCTGTGTGCAAATCGTGGGATAATTAACCACCAGGGTTAATTATAACCATTCCCCACGAACCAATAGTAATAGTCCCGACACCATTAAAAAAACATATTTCAATTCACCGACCCGCGCATTTAACCTCTCGCCATCTCCGCTGAGCGCCCATCGTCTGATCGGCACCCTCGCATCCAACGGCGATTATTCATTTCGCGACCCCCCCCCCCCCCCCCCCATCTGCCGCACGTTAACTCCCAGGGAATTGGCTATATTGCTCCTGTACCGTGGGCACGCGTCACTCTCCCGCGTTGTTTGCTGCCCCTCCACCTGAAACCGCCCAAGCCCAAAAGCGGTGCAGGAAAACCATTTACCCCCCCCCCCCCCCCCCCCGCTGAGGTCATCGTGCCACATCACCTTCTGCTGACGTCACCACCATGTCACATGCCACGTCACCTCCACGTCGTCTGTCCCGCACTCCCGCTGACTCCATCCTGACGTCATCCGTCATTCGAACCAAAATGTCCCGCAAAAATTTCGTTTTTGTCAAAATAAAAGGGAAAAGGTTCTTTTTGTTATGTTTTCCACATACAGCGCCCCACACTCTCTTGCACAATAAAATCATCCAAATTCGTAGTTCCAGTTATTCAACCACCTCCAGACTGAGAAAGGATGCAGCAACGAGCTCGCAGATTCTGCAGGCTCACCATTTTGCAGTTTTCTCCCTCGTTTAACACAATTTAAAGCAAACAAAGGGATTTCCAAAGCTTCCAGAAAAGAGAAACCGACATATACAGAGATATTTTGGGCTAAACACCGGACATATATGAACAAAGAAAATAGGGTACGCAACAAGTCAAAGAGTATCAGTTTGAGCATTAAAGTGTATCAGATCAACATTAAAGAGTATCAGTGCAGAATTAAAGGCAAATCAAGTCAGAATTAAAGAGTATCAGAGCTGACAAAGAGAAGCAGATCAGAATTTAAGAGCGCAGTTAAGACAGGCAGATGCGTAGAGCTACTACAGGACAGCTGCAAGCCGAACCCTAAAGGCCTGCCTCCAGCACAACATAAGTTAGCTGTTTCTACTTTGCTTGTAAATTACTTTAGGTTAAAATCCAGATATTATCTCACAGCTTTGATGAGATACCTGTTGTACATATTTTGTTGTATAAATACCCCCTTCATCAGAGTTTTGAAGAGGTTGGGTGTGTATGGATTTCTTAGACTCTATTGTAATATTGAACTTTGGAATAAAGAGTTGTTGGAACCATCTTTTGTCTGGCCTACTAGATGAAGAATTGAAGCAGAGGACTTGTCACAGAATTCTTGAATCAACCTCCGGATCAATAAGTCCCCTATATCTTGTGTTTTACAGTTTTTTTGTTTACTATATCATCTGTGTTTCATGATCTGAATGATAAAGAAAAAGAATAATTCAGAATTTGCTTGATTGCACTATGTTTTCAATCTTTATTATTCTCTGTGTTTTCTTCAGAATTAGCATAAACAGTGAATTCTTAATTTCTCTTGTTTCCTGATTCTATCATATTGAGTATTTGTTAAAGAATTCTTAACTGCTCCTTATCAGTAATCATCCATTTTCTCTCTTTCAATATGTTGAAGGATTCTTAACTGCCCTTCACCCATTTGAGTCCATTCCATCTGATTCCAGCCTTTATTTGTTCCCTGTTTGACTACCTTGCTCTGTGATGCCATCCTCTGTTAAGAAACCAAAACTAGAAAGCCTGTTTCTGTGACTCCATCATGCCCAATGGACTGAACTCTTCAGTCTTATCTCATTGTTCTATTGAATCTCACCACCTAAGATCAAAACAAAACCCTTGAACTTCATAACTAGCCTAATACCTTTAAAAACAAAGCTAAATCATAAAGAGAGAGCCCTCTCTGGATGCAGATTGGCTAGAATCTGTATCTAAAAGATTGGTTTGTAGTTACCTCGGCCGTATTCCCTTTCTTACAACTTTTTGGAACAACCTGAGTTATAACATCATTGGCGACTCCGCTGGGGACCTCAATAATTGTTTGTTACTACTGTTTTCTCTATAAACTACAGATGGAGCCTGAAGTTATCCAGGAAGCCTTTAAAACTGCCTTTTCTTTGCAATTACAGGAGTAAATAAATGTTACTTCAGTCTATCTTCGGTCTAGTTTATGTATTGAACAATTGTTTTCAAACACTTGATCAGTTCCTTTTTCAAAATAAATCTTCATGATAGTTCAAAACTCCCACATCTAAAAACTTCCTAGAAGACACTGTTAAAGTTGTATCATCAAAACTATTCCAAGAAAAAAAAACAAAAAACAAATACATACTTAGAAACTGGCTTCAAAAAAGACTCGTTACACCAGATCAAATCCTGACCCTAATCCCTCGCCGGTGTTTGAAAATCCTAATCTGATTCCTAGGATCCTTAGAAGACAAGAGAGCCAAGAAAATTTTGCTAGTTCACACCTTGACAAACATTTGCAGAACTCCATTCAATATGAGCTTACCTCTGGAAGAACACCAAACCTTTCTGTGATTACTGTAGCTTCTCCAAGTTCACCATCAGCAACTCAAACTACCTTTTCCACTCCTCCATCTACAGCACACATTCCCACTGTTATCCTTGCTCTTCCAACTGTCACATTTATCTCTGCAATAATGGCAAACCGATATACTCCCCTAAACTTACTTGCGAATCCAGGGTCTACGCCTCAGGACTATTAAAGTAAAATCACCTATTTTGATGGTACTGGCACTTACACAGCTCAACAACATACCAAGAAAATGATCCACTATTTTGAAAACTATGAGATTGATGATGATGATGTTAGAATGAAAGTATTTGTTCAAAGCTTAACTGGAGATGTTAGGACCTGGTTTAGGGCCCTCCCCGCAAACAGTATCAATGATCCGCAAGCTCTTTGTCAGACCTTCTTGAACAGATGGGAAAAGAAGATAGATCCTTTGCACATTCTATCAGAATATGAGAACCTAAGAAGAGGCACACAAGAAACTGTCCAAGATTATTGTACCAAATTCAATAATATTTACAATGTTATTCCTCATAATCTCAGACCTCCTCCATATTTGGCCTTGATCAAATTCCCTGATGCATTTGATTCTGACATGGCATACCAACTTAGGGAAAGAGCTCCCCAAAACTTAGAAGAGATGCAGAGTATAGTTGTTAGTGTGGACGCCAATCTGATATCTAAACGGTCTCGGGCCAGAGCTGAAAGGAGGACACCTTTCAAAGAAGAACCTTCTGCCTTTGAACATAATTAGATGCTATCATAAAAGGAATGGACAAACTTGGAGGTAGAGTAGAAACAATCGAGAGAAAGTCCCCTTGGGATGGTCAACCAAGCAATGCTGGGAGAAATCCAAATTTCAGGAAGAACCAAAATCTTAATACTCGAAAGACAGCGCCTGACCAAAATATTAGACCCCCATTTCAAGAAAATTATGCTAAAGCCTCAACTTCTGATGAACCTCTCGAAAACACTCAAATTAATATGATGGGACTCAAAAATGAACAACAAGTTTTCTTGACCCAAGAGGATCAAGAAGCTCACATCCTTAAACAATTCCAAACTCAGTCAGGTGAATCATTTGACTTTAGGGAGGGATATGATACAGCCATTTATGAAATCCACAAACAATACAATCTGAGGAGCAGAAGAATAGATGTCCCTGAAGCCAATAAACAGAAAAATACCAAGCAGCCTAACAAAGGTAAGGACAATAATCCCCTTGCACATATTTTTTCTAAAACAGATCCCATCCCTGATAATCCAATTGTTGAAGATGTGTCATACAATCAGCCACCTAACAGACAACCTTCCACTGCTACTCATGCTAAAGGAAAAGTAGGAGAGCCTCTAGAACTTGATTTGGACAAAACTTCAACCCATAATCCCACTCCTGAAGAAGAGAAAAACGCAGAAAATTCAGCTGTCTAGAATACAAAAACTCAGATCGAAAAATCTTTTAATCTTGAGACAGAATTAGGCAAACTAAAGATAGTTGTTTCCTTATCAGAGTTAGCTAAACATGATGTCTACAAAAGTCAAATCAGCACATCACTCAAAATTTCTGTGAACGAAGATTCAGTAAACGTTTTTGATGACTAGCCGAAACTGATATTTGACCCTGAAGTAAATGGAAAAACAACAGAGGGAGAAGTTCCTCCTTTCTATGTGGGTTTAAACATACATGATAAAATACTTCATAATACCATGTTTGATTCTAGTGCTTCTCATAACTTAATGTCGAAATCTATGATGGAGAAAATTGACCTTGACATCACCAGGCCATATAAAGACCTTTTCTCTTTTGATTCAAGTCAGGTCAAATGTTTGGGTTTAATCAAAGATTTATTTGTGTCACTAGTCCAATATCCTGCCAAAACCATCTTAATGGACGTAGTAGTAGCTGATATTCCACCAAAGTATGGTATGTTATTATCTAGATCTTGGGGTGCAAAATTTCAAGGATCTCTACAGTTGGACATGTCTTATGCTACTATTTCAGTGTTTGGTCAACCCAAGAGACTATACAAAGAAACCTTAATGAAGTATGTAGTAAGTAGTCAAGAGAAATCTCAAAATTTCCCTATCTACTCAGTACATTCAGACATGGATTCTTTTATCCTCTACAATGCTGAAATTGATCCCCCATATGAAATAAAAGTTCTTGCAGATGAGACAGAAAAAATTGCAAGTGAAAGGTCTAGTGTCTGAATCCAAGAAATTGCTGAAAATCATGAAACATCAGAGAAATCAGAATTTTTTTTTGAAAAACCAGGTCTCCCTATTGAACAGATCCCTAAAACTCCACATACTAATTTTGAACATGAAATCCTGTGGTATTTAGAATTTGATGGTTCGGTGAACAAATTAGGAGCAGGGGCAGGAGTTTGGGTGCACAATCTTGAAAACAATCAGGCTGAAGGTCATGCCTACAAGTTAAACTTTAGATGCACTAATAATATGGCTGAATATGAAGCTCTGTTGCTAGGTCTTAAACTGGTCAAAAAATTGGGAGCAACTAGAGTGTCAGTCCTGGGAGATTTTGATTTAATCATTCAACAGATAAAAGGGAAGTTCTTAACAAATGATCCTAGATTGAGAGAGTACAGAGGAACAACTATAGAGATCCTCAATACATTTCTAGAAACTCAGCTTGCCAAAATCCCGAGAAAACGCAACTTACAAGCTCATAGCCTAGCAATGTTTGCCAGCACCTGTAAATTGCCGTTTGAACCAAATCATCAATTCACGGCAGAAATTCGACACAGGCCAGCCATACCTGATAATGTTAAGCACTGGCAAGTGTTTGAAAGTGATAAACAGATCAACAATTTCTTAGCACTAGAAGAGGAATTTTCCAGCACTAACGTTGATGGAGATACAGTCTGTGAGTTTGATCCAACAAATCAGTTAGAAACAGACATTTAAGCAGAAAACACGACTCAAATACTTCATCCAACGAAATTTGCCAAAGAGGAAATCCAAGATCTTGAAAAAATAGATGTTGATGAGATTATTGAAGAAGGATCTGAAATTATCAATTTAAAAGACAATCATTTTCCCAAAGGATTAACTCCTTTGGAAGATCTCTTTGATTTCAACGATATTCCAAAAAAAAACCTCAAATGGAACCTCCAAAAGTAGACATTGAAGACTACAACATAGGAACTGAAGAAAATCCGAAAATGATAAAATTGTCCAAATCTTTTCCCCCTAATCAAAAGCTTAAATACATTGAACTGATCAAAGAATTCCAAGATGTTTTTGCCTGGAGCTATGAAGACCTGATGTCTTATGACACCTCTGTAATCCAGCATACAATAACCCTCAAGGAAAATCAAAAACCATTCAAACAAAAGCTCAGAAGAATCAACCCTGCACTGCTTCCTTTAATTGAAAAAGAAATCAGACGAATGCATGATGTAGGGATAATCGCCCCATTCAGATTTTCAGAGTGGGTATCTAATTTAGTGCCTACTGGGAAGAAAACAGGAGAAGTCAGATTATGTGTTGACTTAAGAAATTTAAACAAGGTTTCTTTGAAAGACAACTACCCGTTACCTAAGATGGATCATATTTTACAAAGGGTAGTAAGTGTTTCTAGGATTTCACTTTTGGATGGATTTTCAAGTTTTAATCAGATTCTAGTTCATCCTCATGACCAAGACAAGACTGCGTTCACAACACCATGGGGTACATTCAAATATGTGAAAATGTCGTTCAGACTTAAGAATGCAGGGGAAACCTTTCAACGGGCAATGGACATAGCTTTTGCAAAAGAGATTCACGATTTTCTGGTTGTATATCTAGATGACCTCACTGTGTTTTCTAAATCAGATCAGCAACATTTAGATCATTTGAGATAAGTGTTCCTAAAATGCAGAGAATATGGTATTTCACTAAATCCTAAAAAGTCTTTGTTTGTTCTGGAAGAAGGCAAACTCTTAGGCCATATCATCTCCAAATATGGCATCAGAATTGATCCTGCTAAAATAGAAGCTATTCTGAAAATACCCCACCCCAGAAATGTCAAAGAACTTCAAGCTTTCCTAGGGAAGATTAATTTTTTGAGAAGGTTCATACCCAAGTTGGCTGAATTAATTAGATTGTTGAACAACATGTTAAGAAAGGATTCAAAGGTTAAATGGACAGAAGAAGCCAAACAAGCATTTGAAGAAATTAAAATGGCTTTAACCAGAACACCAGTCCTCACAAGCCCAAGGTTCGATAGAGACTTCATAATTTTCTCATTTGCATCAGAACACACTATAGCAGCTGTCTTACTGCAAAAAGATCATCAAGGAAGTGAAAAACCCATAGCCTTTTTCAGTAAAGCACTTAGAGATGCACCTCTGAAATACAAATCATGGAAAAACAGGCTTATGCACTTGTGAAAGCCATTCAAGAATTCAGAGTCTATATACTGTACTCCCACGTAATAGCTTATGTACCAAATGCTGTTGTCAAAGATATCCTGACTCAAGATGGAATTGAAGGCAAACAAGATAAATGGATAGCTAAAATATTGGAGTATACCATTGAAATAAAACCTATAAAGCTGATAAAAGGACAGGGTTTGGCTAAACTCATGACTGAAACAAATTTTCAAGCCTTGGATATCAACGAACTAGATAATAAACAGGAGATGGTGACTCCACAAATCAGCCAGGCCTTCTTAGAATCACCTTGGTATGTTGATATAATTCATGTATTATTAAACCTGCAGGCTCCTACAGGGTTATCCAGAACAAAGAAAAGGTTTTTAAATATGAAAGCTTCAAAATTCTGCATTTTAGATGGTTCCCTTTTTTGGAAAAATCATGAATGTATTTTATTGAATTGTTTAATAAAAGAAGAAGCTAACAAAGTCCTCAAAGAATTTCATGCAGGGGATTGCGGTGGACACCTTTACTGGAAATCAACTGCAGACAAAATCCTAAGGACTGGATTTTATTGGCCAACCTTATTTGTTGATGTAAAGAAGTTTGTCACTACTTGCCACAAATGCCAAATTTGTTGAAGGCAAAAGGAAACTGTTACCCTTACCTTTGAGACAAATTTCCACTTAAAAGCCTTTTCAGGAATGGAGTTTGGACTTCATTGGAGAAATCCATCCTCCCTCTTCTAGCCAACACAAATGGATTCTTATTGCCACAGACTATTTCACCAAATGGATAGAAGCCATTCCTTCTAGACAAGCCAATGATACCGTGATCATAGGATTCTTAGAGACCAATACCTTGTCCAGGTTTGGCTGTCCTGAAAAGATCATAACTGACAATGCCGCTACCTTCAAATCCAAGAAACTGATAAATTTTTGCAGCAAATACCATATCACTTTAAGCCATTCCACAGCCTATTACCCTCAAGGTAATGGTCTAGTTGAGTCTTCCAATAAAAGCCTGATCAATATTATTAAGAAACTATTGAAAGAGAACAAGAAAAACTGGCACAAGAAGCTTACAAATGCACTATGGGCAGACAGACTTACTACAAAGAGATCTATTGGAACTAGCCCTTATGAGTTAGTTTATGGCATGGAAGCTGTGTTTCCTTCCTCTTTAGGAGTTCCTGTGACGAAATTGCTGCAAGAAGCCCAGGTGAAACCCAATGAAATCCAAAGGAAAATAAATCAGACCATCCATTTGCAGCAGACCAGAGAAGAAGTACACCAAAGATCCCAAGTGTTACAAGAAAAACTCAAGAAAATATTTGATAAAAGGACCAAAGCATAAGACTTCTACGTTGGAGGCAAAGTTCTAAGGTGGGATTCTAGGAGAGAAGACAAAGGAAAACATGAGAAGTTTGACTTCCTGTGGAAAGGGCCATCTATCATCCATGCGTTGCAAGGGAACAATACTTACTTTCTGAAGAACCTGAATAGTACAGAAACAAAACAAAGACCAGTGAATGGTCGAATGCTGAAACATTACTTTTGTTAAACTAAAATTTGTCACCATGACTATTTGCAGTCAATATGGCTCCATCAATAACCATATTGTCCTCCTTGGCAAGTCTTATACCTCTGCTCCTCATGTCAAACTCCAAAAAAGAGAGAAAGCCTTTAAAAAATCAATATAACTCTGGTTCCGCACTTTCTCTTACTCTTACCTGCGGGCCCGCACCTCAAGTACATAATACCTGCGTACTTGTACGCTTTGTCTGTAAAGGGGTGGGTGCGTACCCCTGTAAAAGTCAAAAGGCGCAAGTTTTACTTCAAAAAACTTACTTGCGGTCGATTCTAGAGCATTCTAGAAGATAGTTTGACGTGGATTGAGCGCCTCCAGATGGTTCATGCATCCCAATGAAAGAGGAACTTATCCCATGAAGAGGGGAGCTATCCCTTTGAAAGAGGGACTTATCCCATTGATGGTGGACCTGTTTAACTTCCTCCAAAGCATTATAAATACATGCATTGGGCCAGAGGCAAGGGAGGTTGAAAGCTGAACATTCCTAAGGGTAGATGCTGCTAAAATTAGGACTCCCTTATAGAGCTTGAGAGGAGAGATCACATTCCTTTCTTAGCTTCATTTGGAAGTGGGTGAGCTGATCAAAGTAGAGGAGAACTCTTGCTGGACCCTGGGAGGGACCTGCACAACACCAAGGCGTTGGTTGTAAGGTTTCTTTTGTTTCCAATTAATACAATTAAGTTCATTTTTCTCAACAAGTTGTTATATATAATTTGTTTCATAAACTCCTTGGTCTTTATGATGAATATGTTTTATTATATGAGTTATTCAGGTGCTATGTAATCGTTTGCTTGTTTGTGTATGCAGGCTTCAAGGAGAGGAGCTCATCTGGATCGGAGAGGCTTGGCCGCTACAAACAATGTTGGACTAAAGGTAAGCCTTAAACACCTGGTTGCTTTTATTTTAAATGCATATTTAGGGAAAGATAGTGCTTGATTGTTTTGTTTGTCACTAGAAAAGCCTTAGTTTCTAGGGAGGTCAGTTTTGTCCGCAAAATTTACTCTTTCCGCATGACAAAATGGCGACTCCACTGGGGAATCCATGGATTTGATTGATTTCTCTTTTGATTGATACTTTGATTTGAGAAACGTCGATTTCTTTCTAGTTTTTGACTGATTGACTGTGAATTTGGGTAGAATAGCTTAGGATTGAGTTAGTTTTTTATTTTTCTTGCTTTTGAGAGAAGTACGCACCCTCTGAGTTAAGCACAGTGAGTACCTGTACGCACTTCTGCTTTGCACACAGAGCGGGGCCGCACCTGTGCAAACGAGCTGCCTGCGTACCCTGTCAAAAGTTTAGAAAATTTCAATTTTTGTTTTCCTTTTTTACCTATTAGATCTTGTTTATAGCTTATTTATTGCTGCCCAGATCCACTGGTTACCTGTCAGAAGTTTTCATCTAGGCTTGTTTCATTAGCATCAAGGGTTTTAGTGAAGTTCATAGAAATTCTAGCCCTAGGTTTGATTTTTGTATTGGTCTTGTAGTGACTCTGGATTTAGAAGTTGTAGAAACCTTGGATATCCCTGGTCTTTTCAGTCTTCTTAGGAGTTAGACCATTCGTAAAATCCACCTTTGTTTGAGAAACCTACCGTTGTGTTGTCTCTTTGCGAAATTTCGAGAAGGCTTGTTTGTTAAGCTGTGAATTTCATTCTTAAGAAAAAGAACAAGAGCTTTTTGTTTTTGTTTTTGACTGATTTATGATTCTGCATGAATTAGTCCTTGGTTGAATTGTAACTAAGTAAAACAACCTGGAATTATATTTTGTAGGCTTTTACCTCATTGGATTTGCTTTTAGGTAAATTTCTCTTAGATTTTCATAGATCTTAAAATTGATTTTTGTTAAGTAGTTTTACATGCTTTGTTAAAATAGGAAAAATACAAAATCTCTTTTGAAGAAAGTTTGTTTTAATAGCGTTTGAAGTCTTTGAAAAGATAAAGGAAGTTTTCGTGAAATAATTAGTGGTCTTGTGTTGTGTGCTTTGGAAAAGATAAAGAGATTTTTTCTTTGATTTTCATTGCTAAGAAAGTTGTCTTTATAAAATTTTGCATTCTCCAACTCTCTTAGCTAGGGAATTCATTGAAAAGGAAAGATTGTTTTTTCATCCTAGGTGCATCTTTTTAGTGGATTTGAGTCGAGTTTACACATCATAAGTTTCATCTCCACTACCTTTTGTCCTAAAGAAAAGCCATAAAAAATAACGCTTAAAGTAAAATTAACTTAGTAACTTTTTATTTACTAGGACTCTGATACACCAACATAGATCATGCTAGTGTCTTGGAGTAGGAGAGTAATTAACTCTCCAAGACAGTAAAAACAAACAAGTAGCTTATCTTGCGGTAAGATAAATCCAATTGTTACATTTATGCTCTGGGAAAGCTCCTCTTAAAGGAGAAGCACGAGATCGTGTCGGAACCAGTGAGGGGATCAATCCTCCTTCATTGGGAACGACGCCATATATGCATGTACTACAAACGGTAAACCTCGGATTAACCATTGTCGAGGAGCTTGGGGTCACTTGTCGGTAAACCTTGGATTATTGTCAAGGAGCCGACAAGGGGATTGAGCTTGTTACTCTGCCCTTGCGTGCGTATCGGATCGTAGACTGTTCCCCCAGGTATATTTCTTGTTGTTGGTGACCTTAGTGACTATTATCTTTAGGATTCTTCCTAAGGTGACGGTGGAGGGAAGATCCCACTGTACCTAGAGCAGACGTCGGCTAGACTCACTTGGATTTTCTGAGGGGTTCACTTCACTCGAGACGGTTATTAGTGGAGGAACTTGTGCCAGTCTATTCATTAAGCAGGTTGCTGGGGTAACTGTTCCACCCGCCATTTCTGTATTGAACTTTGCAATGTTGGATTTCATCACCAACTAGCATTTTCAGTACGGAAAGTTACTGTTTGTGTGTGGTTTGACGCCCTAGATTCTTTAGGCGTGTGATTCGAATTTGTTTGGTTCTTTAGAGACTTTAGGCGGTTTGCTTTGAGATTTTACTTTGTTTGTGTGTGCAGTAGTTAAAAGTTTTTAGCTGTGGCTGAATTACCAAGAGAGTCCCGTAGACTTCGGGGCCAGTCTCCTGAGGTTGTAACCGTGGCTGATTTGTTGAGGAAGTCCCGTAGACTTTGGGGCCAACCTCCTGAAGAAGTCCCGAGCCATTACGAAGGTTTGAAAGTCCTCGTAACTCCTAGTGGCAGTAAAGTTGGGTCACCTAAAGAAGGAGAGTCTTTGTTGGTTGTTCATCCTGATTACCAAACTCTAGAAACAGGTTATAATCCTGAAGCTATTTCGGTTTCCGAACTTGCTGGTAGCTTTTCATCTACTAGTGATATATGCGAAGAACCTGAGATATTTGAACCTGTTACTCCAACATCGGGGTTTGTCTCTCCAACTTCTAGTGCTCCTAATTCACCTAGGGTAGAAAGAGTAATCATCAAATATCTTCTTTCTGGTTTGATAGCTATTGAAGAACTTGCTCCGGAAGAAGAAATAGGCATCCCTATCCCTGAAAATCAACCTGTTATTGATCTAAGGGAGCGTGAATCAATTTTTTACAGTCCACCTAGAAGTACTACTTGGTATCTTTCTTTAACTAATTATTTGGAAAACTCAGTGTTAAGTTTTTCACCACCTCGTGCTCCTTATCAACCTAGGGGTTTTTATACTCCCGTAAATATGTCAGGTCAGTCGTCCATGTTTACTCAATCGCCTGAATCTTTTTTGTACGGCGGTCCTTCTGTTCCCTCTGGGTATCAGTCACTTTCTGGTACTTTTTCGGAAGCATCTCCTCAACCCATTGAACAAGGGTTATTCACTGGAAGCAATGGTGCAAATCCGTTGAGCGCAGAAGACATTCTTATGATGTCAGGTTCTATTCGCAATTCTCAACCTCAAGGTGGCCAGTTACCGCCTGGGGAGCAGCCTCAATTAACGCCTGGGGGGCAACCTCAAGGTACACAATTTGCATCTGAGGGGCAACCTCAAGGACAGTACGTGCCTATGGTGCATTACGTTCCTCAAGGTCAACCCCAGACTCAATATGTACCCCAAGGTCAACCCCAGTATCAATTTATACCTCAAGGTCAACCCCAGTATCAGTACATACCTCAAGGGTATCTACCCTAAGGTCAGTACTCGAACCAAGGTTTCCAACCACCCCAAGGTCAATCTTATGTTCAAGGAACGAGAAATGTACCTTTCAATTATCAATCCTACCCTCAACCCGGTTTTGGATCTCAATATTCTCAACCTGTTATGGGTCAGTACCCCGGAATGAACATAGTGTGGGATCCATCGCAAATTCAACAGGTGTTGCAGCCAAATGTACAGTTGTCATCTCAAACTGGACAACCCTTAGTTTCTGGTTCACCCCAGCAACCAGTCAAGTCTAATATTCAAACTTCTGTACCTTCGGTAGTTTCTGAGTCTGGGCCTACTGCGCCTCGTACTCCATCTCAAACGACTGCTGCAACTGCCGCAACATCTGTTCAATCTATCCCACCTACTTCTGGAGTATCGACAGCTCCGGTTTCTACTGTTCCTGTATCTACTCCTCAGACATCTTTACCATCGTCTGGATCCACGATTCAAACTACGGTTCAGATGCCTGTAGGACAAACTGGTTTAAGTACAGTTGTCACAAGTCAACCATAATTCACTTATCAACCGTACCAGGGACAGTACCAATTCGGTCCTGCTGTCCAGCAGCCAGTTTATCAGTATCAATCGTATCCTGGGTACACTTATCAACAACCCCAGTACGGTCCGGTTAATCCTGGTTTTCCAGGAGGATACAATATCCCGAACGCGATTCCTATTCCTAGTTATCCTGGATATCCTCCTCCTGGGGCTGGTCTCATGACCCAGAGTTTTAGGGATCCGAATCGGCAGCTACCGTTTATCGCAACTTTGGACTTACCAGACTTGTCGCGCCTAATGAACGATCCAATTAATTATCTTCCGTTTTGGCCGCCAATGCCAAATAAGTTGCCCAGTGACATTCCCAAGTTCGAAGGTAAATTTGGAGAGGACCCGTCGAACCATGTGATGACTTATCACCTCTGGTGTGCCTCTAATTCCATCTCGGATGATTCGATCCGCTTACGTCTTTTCCAACGCACTCTCATTGGTTTTGCGGCCAAGTGGTATATTGAGTTACCACGGGCCTCTTTTTATAATTTTAGCCAGTTAGCTACCTCGTTTTTAACTCATTTTCAGTTGCCGGTCAGATATGATAATGGCACGGAGTTACTAACTTCGTTAAAGTAATCGACGTCCACTTATATTTCCGATCATATTCATGAATGGAGACGTCGAAGGCGGTTAGTGAAAGTTTTTATCCCGGACCAGATCTTAGCTGAATGGTTTGTTAAATCATTGTTACCGAAGATTACTGAAGACGTAGCTAAGGCTGGAGTAGTTACTGAGGAGCAAGTGATTGCTCAAGCACAGTACCTTGACTTAGTTGATACTCAATCAGGTACGTTACACGAAAAGATCCCCGATCTTCCCAAGTCAAATCAAATCACTGCAGCTCCTTCGGGATCTCATGCCGCTGATGGTATGATTGGTACGGTTAACACTAAAAGTAAGAAGAAGTCTTCCAAGAATTCTTCTCCTATCATAACCTTGCCTGATTCCCCGACAGGAGATTCTTCTGCAGAGGTTTCCGCCGATGTTCACATTGTAGAATCATCTACGACTAAATCAAAATCCGGTGGAAAGAATAAAGGAAAGAAGAAGAATAAAACGGACAAAAGTTCAAAAGAGAGATCCGAAAAGGCGGAATCCAATGATGAAAAGCGCAAACCTCATTATCCATGTCTCATTTGTGACGAAGAACATTTTACAAGAGACTGCCCTCATCGAGCAGAGGTTGCGAAGATCATCAAAGGTTCCCAAACTCCTGTTGTTTTGAAGGATCCATTTCCAAATCAAGATACCAAGATGATAGGTTCTTCTTCGAGTGCCAATGAAGAACCCATATTGATGATGTCCCATTTAAGGATTGCGACTCGATCGCAAGATTATGGTAGTAAAAGTCCTGTTGATGGCAAAGAAGCAGAATCTTCTCATTCTAATCCATCAACCTCAGCTCCCGGTTTCGATCCACTACAGATCGAGAAGCCTAATCCAGACTTAGTAATCAAACCGCCCGCCAAGGGTATACTTCGAAAGTCTGCTTTCAATCCACATGCGAGAGCGGCCCAGAACTATAACATTGTTGAGGACTTAGATGTTTCACCCTCAGCAATGTCGGCTTTGGAAGTGCTGCAATCATGCCCAGCACAGCGTAAATTACTTTTGTCGGCTATAGGAGCTGTTGATGTTCAGGACCCGAACCTAATAATCTTTGATCTAGAAAATAGTACATCGCGTTTGCCTCATCAAATGGCTTTCCAGATCCCAGTGATAGTAAAAAACAGGCCTATTCATCAGACTGTAATTGATGAGGGAGCTTCAACGTGTATTATGTCGATACAGTGTTGGAGATCGCTTGGTTCTCCTTCACTAAATCAATCCCCGACAATTCTTAAGGCCTTTGATGGCCGTGGGTTTCATCCTTTTGGCATTCTATAGGATTTGCCTATAGGGGTTGAAGGAAAAACCGTTAGTCTAGATGTGGAGGTGGTTGATGCCCCTCTAGACTAAAACCTTATCTTGGGTCGAAGTTGGTCTTACGCTATGATAGCGGTCATTTCATCGGTCTTCTGAGTAATAAAGTTCCCACATAATGGAAAGATCGTAACAATAGACCAGCTGGCTTACTTTTCATCCGACCCAGCGTCTTCAGAGAGTATTCAGCATGTCGGTAAAACGACTATCTCATATAAGGATGTTGGAGTGGGATTAGTTAAAGATGTCGGTTTACTGGGAACTTTTCCTTTTCCTCCAATCAACGCATCATCTTCATTTTCAACCATTCATATGATTACATCAGACACTATTTTTTATGACGATCCTTGGATCGTTCCTTCTGGATCTAAAATAGACTCATTTGGTAATTTTATGCCTTTGAGTCCATATGAAATTGCCTATGAAGCCGTGCAGTCTTTTACCGACCCATGTTCAACCAAAATCGACCTAATGAATGTGGTCCGTGAGGAATCACTTTTCACATCAACCTCGGAGTTAATAGCGTTTCCCGAAGTTGTTTCATCTGACGAGCAACTTCGTGAAATCCTTTGTATAGATGATTTACCATGGGAAGATCTCCATCACAGATCTTCGTTTTTACCTGAGGATGATCATTTTGAAAATGATTTCTCATCAATCTTTACGACTGAATATATCAAGGAACCTTAGAATCCAATGAAACATCCCGATTCAGAGTTAAATTTGGGAAACATCTCTCGAACTATTCCCATTGACATTTCAGTTAAGCTCATAATTGTTGAGAACATTCATATAGGTGCCTCGTGTACAGATGACGAAATTCAGAGATACAAGGCCCTATTTCAAGAATTCTGCGACGTGTTTGCCTGGTCCTATGAGGAAATGCCAGGAATTGATCCCGCGATTGTTGTTCATGAGATCAAGACTTACCCGGACGCTAAACCCGTCCGGCAACGTTTGCGTCAGATTCACCCACGAAAAGTTGCTGCAATTAAAGCAGAAGTTGAAAAACTGTTGAAAGCAGGTTTCATTTATCCGATCCCGTTAACGGATTGTGTATCGAATATTGTTCCGGTTAACAAAAAACAGGGAATAATAAAAATATGCATCGATTATAGGGACATTAATCGAGCTTGTCCAAAGGACAACTACCCAACTCCCTATATCGATCAAATCATTGATGATTGTGCCGGCAGTGAAATATTTTCCTTTATGGATGGTTTTTTCGGGTACAATCAAATCAATATTCTACCTGTCAATCAACCAAAAACGGCTTTCATTTGTCCATGGGGAACATTTGCTTATTGCAAATTACCTATTGGGCTCAAGAATGCCGGAGCAACTTTTCAAAGGGCGATGTCTTGTGCGTTTCATGACATCAAACACATTGTGCAACCGTATCTCGATGATTTGCCCGCTCATTCATTACATCGAGCTGATCACCTCGTCCACTTACATGCAATCTTCATGAGGTGTAGGAATTATCGTATTCGGTTGAACCCACACAAATGTGTCTTCTGTATAGAAACGGGTCGATTACTGGGATTTGTAGTTTCGAAAGCTGGCATTCACGTTGATCCCTCGAAGGTCGAAGCTATTATCAATTTACCTCCTCCTTCGAGTCTTCGCCAACTCCAAAGTTTGCAGGGGAAAGCAAACTTTTTACGACGATTCATTCCTAACTACGCCGAGGTTACAAAGGGTTTTACCCGGTTGTTGAAACAAAATATTCCATTCTATTGGGATGAGATAGGTCAGAAGTCTTTCAATGCACTCAAACACGCGTTGACCCATGCGCCGTTATTGCATCCTCCCAACTACAACCAGGATTACATATTGTACCTCGCCGCCGCTCATTCCACCATTGGGATGGTCTTAGTTCAGGAAGACGAATTCGGAAATGAACATGTGATATATTACCTTAGTAGAACTTTAAATCCTACTGAGCTAAAATACTCACATGTGGAGAAATTGGCACTGGCAGCTGTTCAAGCTGTCCAACGTTTTCGTCACTACATTTTACTACGTAAAACTACAGCCATTTCGGATTGCAACCCTATGATCTACATTTTGACCAAACAATTGCTAGGGGGCAAGTACTCTAAATGGATTGTTATCCTGCAGGAGTTCGACTTGGAATTTGAGAAATCTAAGTCTAAGAAATCTTTAGTTTTTGCAGAGTTAATGTGTGACTTCCCGCATGCTGACACGGAAACTATGGCAGAGGAGCCCATTGCGGACGAATCTTTGTTTCTAATCAGCACTTTAGATCCGTGGTATGGGGATATCATCGTCTATCTCCAAACCCAATCCTTTCGGCCCGAAGTTTCAAAGTCGGAACGTCAGAAAATTCGATTCCAGTCCCAACAATACAAAATTATTGGAGATACTCTTTATCGCCGTGGGGCGGACTCTATTTTTCGACGTTGCTTAACTCACGAAGAGGTTGAAAGGGTTCTACATGACTGTCACTCTAGAGCGTGTGGCGGTCATATGTCTGGGTATGCCACAGCCAAAAAGATATTGCGCGCTGGCTACTTATGGCCGTCCTTGTTTAAAGATTGTATTACTGCGGTCCGAAAATGCCACAACTGTCAAGTGTTTGATCGAAAGATGCGCGCTCCACCTGCTCCTCTCCACCCTATAATTGTCGTTGGTCCTTTTGCCAAATGGGGTATCGATTTTATTACATGTAACCCTCACTCGGCCGGGGGGCATGCGTATATCATCCTTGCGGTAGATTATTTTACTAAGTGGGCCGAGGCGATGCCTACATTCGAGGCAGACGGCAAGATAGCTGCAATTTTCGTGTTCAATCATATAATTGCTAGGTTTGGTGTCCCACAAGCGATAATCACTGACCATGGGCGGCATTTTCGAAAGGTTATGATGACAAAACTTACAAGCCAGCTTGGTTTGCGTCACAATAGTTCAACTCCTTATTATCCACAAGCGAATGGTCTGGTTGAGTCCATCAACAAAGTTTTAGTTATCATGATCCGACGAATCATTGGTATTCATCGGTCGAATTGGCACAACATGTTATTTTTAGCGCTTTGGGCGTACCGAACCTCAGTGAAAACATCAACAGGGTTCACTCCTTTCCAACTAGTTTATGGTTTGGAAGCTGTGCTACCCATTGAATGCGAAATCTCGTCACTGCAAATGGCCATCGAGTTACTCCCAGCTACTTCCGAAGAGGAAAAGCGTTTATTATACTTAGCTCAATTAGATGAGAATCGACCTGATGCTACATTGGCGATCGAGACTCACGCAAAACGTATGAAAGCTCAGTATGATCGAAATGTGACCCCTCGAATTTTTTCGGAAGGAGACCTAGTGTTATTATATGATCAAGCTAATGATAAATTAGGTGCTGGAAAATTCGTTCCTATGTGGCATGGGCCCTATATTGTCAAGCGAAAGCTAGAAAAAGGGGCTTATGAGTTGGTAGACTTTGATGGGGACTCTTTAGGTAAACCCAAAAATGGTCTTTACTTGAAGAGGTATTATGCTTAAAAGAATGGGTATAGAGATTTTTAGTTAGGTTAGTTTTTCTTTCTAGCAAGTGTGTTTTGGTTTAAAAAGTGTGCTTAGCTTAGAGAGTGTTTTTCGTCATTATTCTGGCTTATCTTGGTTTTATTCTTGATATTGCAGATATCGATGCCTCTCCAAACATACACTGGATTTGTTGATGGTGCTTGTCGTAGTACACGGAACATTTCTTCCGCAGCTTGGGTTATCTATTCGCCCTCTGATGAGTTAGTTTCTATGCATGGGGTAAGCCTCGGTCAAACAACAAACAACATTGCCGAGTATAGTGCAGTGGTTGAGTTATTATCTGAATCTATTTCATTTGGGATTCGGAGTTTGATAATGAGGTTAGATTCTGAACTCGTTGTATTACAGCTTAATAGAGTGTATGCCATTAGAAATCCAGTGTTATTAAGATTATTTTTGAGAGTGCGTCTCTTGGAACATGAGTTTGATTACATTGAATATCAGCATATTCCAAGGTCTTTAAATACATTAGCAGATGCAATTGCTTCTCGAATGTTAAATAGACATTTGCAATAATCATACATGTAAATTTAAAACCATTCCATAACATGATTTACAAGATAAGCCGATAATAATGATATATATATATATATATAGGAGTGTGTCAAAAAATACATCGTCTTCGATCATAGGTTGAAAAACACCTTATGATCGGCAAAAATGATAAGTACAAAAAACCAAAATGTCACCTATGTCTACAAAACGACCATCCAATCACTGGTGATGATCTCTATATGACACCACTGTACGGGCCACCCTACACAAGAACCTCCTAAAAGGTCTTGGGACCCCGACTACATAGCGCTGAAGCCTGATTGGAATATCATCTATGGTAGTCTTCGGTATATCTGCTGTAAGACGCTCCAGGTCACTTTCCAACTCAGCCAAAGTCTCTGTGGCCTCGTCCTGTGGGGCCGGTGCCGCTGCAGCTGTTAGTCTCCTCTCGTAAGGCCGGAGATTGGCTGGACGTCATGGGCCTACATCTGCATTTTTAAAATTATTACTATCAATTTTGAGACGATATAAAACAAACAAAAATAATAGATAGTTTAAAAAACTTGTGACAAATGAAGTTACCTGTATCATCCCATTGTTCTCCCAGTGGAAGAACCATGTCCGTATCTCCACGAAAATCAACTCCGGCATAAGGAAAATCTTGTATAGCAAACACCTGGTTTTCTAACCAGCGAAAGTACTCCGGAGTAAATCGGACGACCTCCGTCCCCTCATCAGGATGACGGGCCATAACCGCAACCCATCGCATCAATTTGGGCTCTCGAGGAAGCCCAACCTCAACAGTGAGCTGCTGTGGGATCAGCATCGGAACCCTCTCTAAGCCAAAACTCACAACTAAAGCCCCATAACCAAAGGTCTTTAGCTGTCCGTTTTTGGCTCTAGTCAGTTGGCCTTTTACATTGGCCAACACAGCATCACACCAGTTGAAAATGGTACCTCGATAGCAATCAATTGCCATCCGCATCTGGGATCCAGTGGCAATGTGTAAAGCGACATCCCCGCAAAGTCTGGTAGATTACCTGGAAGAGACGGCATTCGATTTCGACGGTCGGATTCTCCGCAATGTCCACGGGAAGTTTCTTGCCAAAAGCCCTTTTTCTCTCCTCAAATAGTAAAATGGTAAAAATGAATTGGTAAAAGCTCTTTTTATTGGTTTTTTGGGTAAATAAATGGTAAATTTGTTTATTTTTCAAAGTATTTTTATCTATCTTCAACAGGTATGAGTAATGTGTTGGTTTTTGTGCAGGATAAAGGATTTTCAGGGAAAATTGTCATTTTTTACAAACAAAAATATCAGAGTCATCTTTAAGCTCTTTTTTGACTCCTAAAATGTGAAAAGATTGCCGAGTTTTCTTTTTAGCTCGTTAAAACAGGATTAAAAAGACGGTCCTCTTATAGCCCTTTTCTGACCATAAAAACATGAAAAGATTGCCGGATTTTTGTCGTTTCAAATTTGATATTAGAAATAAAACGACGTGTCCTTGATCGCTTTCTACTTTTCAGATCAGAGACACTAATCATGAAAGTACTCTTTGGTCGTAAAGATCAAGCGGTTCTCTCAAGTATTATTTTATACTTTTTAGGGCTTGGGAGACACAAATTTACGAAAAAGGTCAACCCTGGAGTCTTCTTAAGTTTTTCAGACTCTCTAAAATTGAAAAACACCGAGTTTCTCCTATACTGGACTCGTTAAAATTTAACAGTAAAGGACCTGTTCGATTACAAACAGGAACGGACCACTCCTTCTTAGGGTTCGAATCTAAACTAAGTTGGACTCATCCGAAGGATGAGCTTATAATCAAGCAAATGTTATCCTCCTCAAGCTTGTAAAAAATAAAGAGGTACTTGCGAGAAATGGTGGGGGAAAAGAGAGGAAAATGAGCCTATTTGTTATACTTTGTCTCGGAAAAACCTTATCACCACTTTTGAACACGACACTTTTCATTCACCTGGGTTGGGAAATCCTTTGCCTAATAGTTGATCAAACCACATTGAAAGTCTTCAGCCGGTTTCCGGGTATTAACTTTGGGACAATTGTTACCAAACCATCTGTAGTGTCGTTATGTGTTCAAGAGGAGTCTTGCAAATAAACCACTCATCTGCAAAATATCTGTCATCCATCTTGACCATCCTTGAGTCAGTCCTTACAGCTACATTTCTTCAACTTGATCTATGATTTCGTGTTGTGGGCTTGCCTGCAATGGATCGCTTTCTATCGACTTCAGTTCATTATCTAGAAAGATAATCTAGAAATCATCAGTACCTTGGGATCTGCATGCCTCAATGGTAGGTTTCTCGCCTTTGACGACAGGTTACATCAATGACCTTCGATCAAGGGATTCTGTGACATGTTCGACATCAACACATTCATTCACATCTCATGGATTGTACTGGGTACTTTGAGAGCCATTGACATCACTGGTGGTCTCTCTCACACTTGTTAACAGTTTACATCATTGACTGGTAATCAAGTGGTTTCTACCATGCTCGACATCAACTCATTTATTCGCATGGATAAAATCGTACTATTTCGGGAAGCAGAAATGAAGACCCTGGATCTAGTTTCCGCCATCCAGGCTGCGAGGAGTTTTGTATTCATTATACAGTAGACTAATTATAAACAGATGGTTGCGTCCATACTGTGTCTACATATGTCTATGATTATAATGTATTGCGAAATCATTCCTATATCAGAGCAGTAGTTAGTTTGTTAGTTAAGTTTTTGATCTGAGTATGGGAATGCCTACCTCAGCGATGATATGATCTCATATATGTATTTTGTGTTGAATATTTGCAGGTTCCGACTGGGCTCTCCACAAGATAAACCTCGAAATGATAAAGTGATTCACCCTTCCGAGATGATATAAAACCCTAATCTACTACAGACCTCACACTTTAGGGGGCAATCTGTTACACTAAAATTTTTCACCATGACTATTTGCAGTCAGTATGGCTCCATCAATAACCATATTGTCCTCATTGGCAAGTCTTAAACCTTTGCTCCTCATGTCAAACTCCAAAAAAGAGAGAAAACCTTTAAAAAATCAATATAACTCTGGTTCCACACTTTCTCTTACTCTTACCTGCGGGCCCGCACCTCAAGTACATAATACCTGCGTACTTGTACGCTCTGTCTGTAAAGGGGTGGGTGCGTACCCCTGTAAAAGTCAAAAGGCGCAAGTTTTACTTCAAAAAACTTACTTGCGGTCGATTCTAGAGCATTCTAGAAGATGGTTTGACGTGGATTGAGCGCCTCCAGATGGTTCATGCATCCCAATGAAAGAGGAACTTATCCCATGAAGAGGGGAGCTATCCCTTTGAAAGAGGGACTTATCCCATTGATGGTGGACCTGTTTAACTTCCTCCAAAGCATTATAAATACATACAGGCATTGGGCTAGAGGCAAGGGAGGTTGAAAGTTGAACATTCCTAAGGGTAGATGCTGCTGAAATTAGGACTCCCTTGTAGAGCTTGAGAGGAGAGATCACATTCCTTTCTTAGCTTCATTTGGAAGTGGGTGAGCTGATCAAAGTAGAGGAGAACTCTTGCTGGACCCTGGGAGGGACCTGCACAACACCAAGGCGTTGGTTGTAAGGTTTCTTTTGTTTCCAATTAATACAATTAAGTTCATTTTTCTCAACAAGTTGTTATATATAATTTGTTTCATAAACTCCTTGGTCTTTATGATGAATATGTTTTATTATATGAGTTATTCAGGTGCTATGTAATCGTTTGCTTGTTTGTGTATGCAGGCTTCAAGGAGAGGAGCTCATCTGGATCGGAGAGGCTTGGCCGCTACAAACATCGTTGGACTAAAGGTAAGCCTTAAACACCTGGTTGATTTTATTTTAAATGCATATTTAGGGGAAGATAGTGCTTGATTGTTTTGTTTGTCACTAGAAAATCCTTAGTTTCTAGGGAGGTCGGTTTTGTCCGCAAAATTGACTCTTTCCGCATGACAAAATGGCGACTCCACTGGGGAATCCATGGATTTGATTGATTTCTCTTTTGATTGATACTTTGATTTGAGAAACGTCAATTTCTTTCTAGTTTTGACTGATTGACTGTGAATTTGGGTAGAATAGCTTAGGATTGAGTTAGTTTTTTATTTTTCTTGTTTTTGAGAGAAGTACGCACCCTCTGAGTTAAGCACAGTGTGTACCTGTACGCACTTCTGCTTTGCACACAGAGCGGGGCCGCACCTGTGCAAACGAACTGCCTGCGTACCCTGTCAAAAGTTTAGAAAATTTCAATTTTTTTTTCCTTTTTTACCTATTAGATCTTGTTTATAGCTTATTTGTTGCTGCCCAGATCCACTGGTTACTTGTCAGAAGTTTTCATCTAGGCTTGTTTCATTAGCATCAAGGGTTTTAGTGAAGTTCATAGAAATTCTAGCCCTAGGTTTGATTTTTGTATTGGTCTTGTAGTGACTCTGGATTTAGAAGTTGTAGAAACCTTGGATATCCCTGGTCTTTTCAGTCTTCTTAGGAGTTAGACCATTCGTAAAATCCACCTTTGTTTGAGAAACCTACCGTTGTGTTGTCTCTTTGCGGAATTTCGAGAAGGCTTGTTTGTTAAGCTGTGAATTTCATTCTTAAGAAAAAGAACAAGAGCTTTTTATTTTTGTTTTTGACTGATTTATGATTCTGCATGAATTAGTCCTTGGTTGAATTGTAACTGAGTAAAACAACCTGGAATTATATTTTGTAGGCTTTTACCTCATTGGATTTGCTTTTAGGTAAATTTCTCTTAGATTTTCATAGATTTTAAAATTGATTTTTGTTAAGTAGTTTTACATGCTTTGTTAAAATAGGAAAAATACAAAATCTCTTTTGAAAAAAGTTTGTTTTAGTAGCGTTTGAAGTCTTTGAAAAGAGAAAGGAAGTTTTCGTGAAATAATTAGTGGTCTTGTGTTGTGTGCTTTGGAAAAGATAAAGAGATTTTTTCTTTGATTTTCATTGCTAAGAAAGTTGTCTTTATAAATTTTGCATTCTCCAACTCTCTTAGCTAGGGAATTCATTGAAAAGGAAAGATTGCTTTTTCATCCTAGGTGCATCTTTTTAGTGGATTTGAGTCAAGTCTACACATCATAAGTTTCATCTCCACTACCTTTTGTCCTAAAGAAAAGCCATAAAAAATAACGCTTAAAGTAAAATTAACTTAGTAACTTTTTATTTACTAGGGCTCTGATACACCAACATAGATCAGGCTAGTGTCTTGGAGTAGGAGAGTAATTAACTCTCCAAGACAGTAAAAACAAACAAGTAGCTTATCTTGCGGTAAGATAAATCCAATTGTTACATTTATGCTCTGGGAAAGCTCCTCTTAAAGGAGAAGCACGAGATCGTGTCCGAACCAGTGAGGGGATCAATCCTCCTTCATTGGGAACGACGCCAGATATGCACGTACTACAAACGGTAAACCTCGGATTAACCATTGTCGAGGAGCCTGGGGTCACTTGTCGGTAAACCTTGGATTATTGTCAAGGAGCCGGCAAGGGGATTGAGCTTGTTACTCTGCCCTTGCGTGCGTATCGGATCGTAGACTGTTCCCCCAGGTATATTTGTTGCTGTTGGTGACCTTAGTGACTATTATCTTTAGGATTCTTCCTAAGGTGACGGTGGAGGGAAGATCCCACTGTACCTGGAGCAGACGTCGGCTAGACTCACTTGGATTTTCTGGGGGGTTCACTTCACTCGAGACGGTTATTAGTGGAGGAACTTGTGCCAGTCTATTCATTAAGCAGGTTGCCGGGGTAACTGTTCCACCCGCCATTTCTGTATTGAACTTTGCGATGTTGGATTTCATCACCAACTAGTGTTTTCAGTACGGAAAGTTACTGTTTGTGTGTGGTTTGACGCCCTAGATTCTTTAGGCGTGTGATTCAAATTTGTTTGGTTCTTTAGAGACTTTAGGTGGTTTGCTTTGAGATTTTACTTTGTTTGCGTGTGCAGTAGTTAAAAGTTTTTAGCTGTGGCTGAATTACCAAGACAGTCCCGTAGACTTCGGGGCCAGTCTCCTGAGGTTGTAACCGTGGCTGATTTGTTGAGGAAGTCCCGTAGACTTCGGGGCCAACCTCCTGAAGAAGTCCTGAGCCATTACGAAGGTTTGAAAGTCCTCGTAACTCCTAGTGGCAGTAAAGTTGGGTCACCTGAAGAAGGAGAGTCTTCGTTGGTTGTTCATCCTGATTACCAAACTCTAGAAACAGGTTATAATCCTGAAGCTATTTCGGTTTCCGAACTTGCTGGTAGCTTTTCATCTACTAGTGATATAGGCGAAGAACCTGAGATATCTGAACCTGTTACTCCAACATCGGGGTTTGTCTCTCCAACTTCTAGTGCTCCTAATTCACCTAGGGTAGAAAGAGTAATCACCGAAAATCTTCCTTCTGGTTTGATAGCTATTGAAGAACTTGCTCCGGAAGAAGAAATAGGCATCCCTATCCCTGAAAATCAACCTGTTATTGATCTAAGGGAGCGTGAATCAATTTTTTACAGTCCACCTAGAAGTACTACTTGGTATCTTTCTTTAACTAATTATTTGGAAAACTCAGTGTTAAGTTTTTCACCACCTCGTGCTCCTTATCAACCTAGGGGTTTTTATACTCCCATAAATATGTCAGGTCAGTCGTCCATGTTTACTCAATCGCCTGAATCTTTTTTGTACGGCGGTCCTTCTGTTCCCTCTGGGTATCAGTCACTTTCTGGTACTTTTTCGGGAGCATCTCCTCAACCCATTGAACAAGGGTTATTCACTGGAAGCAATGGTGCAAAGCCGTTGAGCGTAGAAGACATTCTTATGATGTCAGGTTCTATTCCCAATTCTCAACCTCAAGGTGGCCAGTTACCGCCTGGGGGGCAGCCTCAATTAACGCCTGGGGGGCAACCTCAAGGTACACAATTTGCATCTGGGGGCAACCTCAAGGACAGTACGTGCCTATGGTGCATTACGTTCCTCAAGGTCAACCCCAGACTCAATATGTACCCCAAGGTCAACCCCAGTATCAATTTATACCTCAAGGTCAACCCCAGTATCAGTACATGCCTCAAGGGTATCTACCCCAAGGTCAGTACTCGAACCAAGGTTTCCAACCACCCCAAGGTCAATCTTATGTTCAAGGAACGGGAAATGTACCTTTCAATTATCAATCCTACCCTCAACCCGGTTTTGGATCTCAATATTCTCAACCTGTTATGGGTCAGTACCCCGGAATGAACATAGTGTGGGATCCATCGCAAATTCAACAGGTGTTGCAGCCAAATGTACAGTTGTCATCTCAAACTGGACAACCCTTAGTTTCTGGTTCACCCCAGCAACCAGTCCAGTCTAATATTCAAACTTCTGTACCTTCGGTAGTTTCTCAGTCTGGGCCTACTGCGCCTCGTACTCCATCTCAAACGACTGCTGCAACTGCCGCAACATCTGTTCAATCTACCCCACCTACTTCTGGAGTATCGACAGCTCCGGTTTCTACTGTTCCTGTATCTACTCCTCAGACATCTTTACCATCGTCTGGATCCACGATTCAAACTACGGTTCAGATGCCTGTAGGACAACCTGGTTTAAGTACGGTTGTCACAAGTCAACCACAATTCACTTATCAACCGTACCAGGGACAGTACCAATTCGGTCCTGCTGTCCAGCAGCCAGTTTATCAGTATCAACCGTATCCTGGGTACACTTATCAACAACCACAACAACCCCAGTACGGTCCGGTTAATCCTGGTTTTCCAGGAGGATACAATATCCCGAACGCGATTCCTATTCCTAGTTATCCTGGATATCCTCCTCCTGGGGCTGGTCTCATGACCCAGAGTTTTAGGGATCCTAATCGGCAGCTACCGTTTATCGCAACTTTGGACTTACCAGACTTGTCGCGCCTAACGAACGATCCAATTAATTATCTTCCGTTTTGGCCGCCAATGCCAAATAAGTTGCCCAGTGACATTCCCAAGTTCGAAGGTAAATCTGGAGAGGACCCGTCGAACCATGTGATGACTTACCACCTCTGGTGTGCCTCTAATTCCATCTCGGATGATTCGATCCGCTTACGTCTTTTCCAGCGCACTCTCATTGGTCTTGCGGCCAAGTGGTATATTGAGTTACCACGGGCCTCTTTTTATAATTTTAGCCAGTTAGCTACCTCGTTTTTAACTCATTTTCAGTTGCCGGTCAGATATGATAATGGCACGGAGTTACTAACTTCATTAAAGCAATCGACGTCCACTTATATTTCCGATCATATTCATGAATGGAGACGTCGAAGGCGGTTAGTGAAAGTTTTTATCCCGGACCAGATCTTAGCTGAATGGTTTGTTAAATCATTGTTACCGAAGATTACTGAAGACGTAGCTAAGGCCGGAGTAGTTACTGAGGAGCAAGTGATTGCTCAAGCACAGTACCTTGACTTAGTTTATACTCAGTCAGGTACGTTACACGAAAAGATCCCCGATCTTCCCAAGTCAAATCAAATCGCTGCAGCTCCTTCGGGATCTCATGCCGCTGATGGTATGATTGGTACGGTTAACACTAAAAGTAAGAAGAAGTCTTCCAAGAATTCTTCTCCTATCATAACCTTGCCTGATTCCCCGACAGGAGATTCTTCTGCAGAGGTTTCCGCCGATGTTCACGTTGTAGAATCATCTACGACTAAATCAAAATCCGGTGGAAAGAAGAAAGGAAAGAAGAAGAATAAAACGGACAAAAGTTCAAAAGAGAAATCCGAAAAGGCGGAATCCAATGATGAAAAGCGCAAACCTCGTTATCCATGTCTCATTTGTGAAGAAGAACATTTTACAAGAGACTGCCCTCATCGAGCAGAGGTTGCGAAGATTGTCAAAGGTTCCCAAACTCCTGCTGTTTTGAAGGATCCATTTCCAAATCAAGATAGCAAGATGATAGGTTCTTCCTCGAGTGCCAATGAAGAACCCATATTGATGATGTCCCATGTAAGGATTGCGACTCGATCGCAAGATTATGGTAGTAAAAGTCCTGTTGATGGCAAAGAAGCAGAATCTTCTCATTCTAATCCATCAACCTCAGCTCCCGGTTCCGATCCACTACAGATCGAGAAGCCTAATCCAGACTTAGTAATCAAACCGCCCGCCAAGGGTATACTTCGAAAGTCTGCTTTCAATCCACATGCGAGAGCGGCCCAGAATTATAACATTGTTGAGGACTTAGCTGTTTCACCCTCAGCAATGTCGGCTTTGGAAGTGCTGCAATCATGCCCAGCACAGCGTAAATTACTTTTGTCGGCTATAGGAGCTGTTGATGTTCAGGACCCGAACCTAATAATCTTTGATCTAGAAAATAGTACACCGCGTTTGCCTCATCAAATGGCTTTCCAGATCCCAGTGATAGTAAAAAACAGGCCTATTCATCGGACTGTAATTGATGAGGGAGCTTCAACGTGTATTATGTCGATACAGTGTTGGAGATCGCTTGGTTCTCCTTCACTAAATCAATCCCCGACAATTCTTAAGGCCTTTGATGGCCGTGGGTTTCATCCTTTTGGCATTCTACAGGATTTGCCTATAGGGGTTGAAGGAAAAACCGTTAGTCTAGATGTGGAGGTGGTTGATGCCCCTCTAGACTACAACCTTCTCTTGGGTCGAAGTTGGTCTTACGCTATGACAGCGGTCGTTTCATCGGTCTTCCGAGTAATAAAGTTCCCACATAATGGAAAGATCGTAACAATAGACCAGCTGGCTTACTTTTCATCCGACCCAGCCTCTTCAGAGAGTATTCAGCATGTCGGTAAAACGACTATCCCATATAAGGATGTTGGAGTAGGATTAGTTAAAGATGCCGGTTTACTGGGAACTTTTCCTTTTCCTCCAATCAACGCATCATCTTCATTTGCAACCATTCATATGATTACATCAGACACTATTTTTTATGACGATCCTTGGATCGTTCCTTCTGAATCTGAAATAGACTCATTTGGTAATTTTATGCCTTTGAGTCCATATGAAATTGCCTATGAAGCCGTGCAGTCTTTTACCGACCCGTGTTCAACCAAAATCGACCTAATGAATGTGGTCCGTGAGGAATCACTTTTCACATCAACCTCGGAGTTAATAGCGTTTCCCGAAGTTGTTTCATCTGACGAGCAACTTCGTGAAATCCTGTGTATAGATGATTTACCATGGGAAGATCTCCATCACAGATCTTCGTTTTTACCTGAGGATGATCATTTTGAAAATGATTTCTCATCAATCTTTACGACTGAATATGTCAAGGAACCTCAGAATCCAATGAAACATCCCGATTCAGAGTTAAATTTGGGAAACATCTCTCGAACTATTCCCATTGACATTTCAGTTAAGCCTGGAATTGTTG
Organism: Pinus tabuliformis; assembly: GCA_031772625.1. Taxonomy (NCBI): domain Eukaryota; kingdom Viridiplantae; phylum Streptophyta; class Pinopsida; order Pinales; family Pinaceae; genus Pinus; species Pinus tabuliformis. The sequence goes on along the minus strand of CM062815.1, from coordinate 754,735,142 downwards.
AGAACATTCATATAGGTGCCTCGTGTACAGATGACGAAATTCAGACATACAAGGCCCTATTTCAAGAATTCTGCGACGTGTTTGCCTGGTCCTATGAGGAAATGCCAGGAATTGATTCCGCGATTGTTGTTCATGAGATCAAGACTTACCCGGACGCTAAACCCGTCCGGCAACGTTTGCGTCAGATTCACCCACGAAAAGCTGCTGCAATTAAAGCAGAAGTTGAAAAACTGTTGAAAGCAGGTTTCATTTATCCGATCCCGTTAACGGATTGGGTATCGAATATTGTTCCGGTTAACAAAAAACAGGGAACAATAAGAATATGCATCGATTATAGGGACATTAATCGAGCTTGTCCAAAGGACAACTACCCAACTCCCTATATCGATCAAATCATTGATGATTGTGCCGGCAGTGAAATATTTTCCTTTATGGACGGTTTTCTCGGATACAATCAAATCAATATTCTACCTGCCGATCAACCAAAAACGGCTTTCATTTGTCCATGGGGGACATTTGCTTATTGCAAATTACCTTTTGGGCTCAAGAATGCCGGAGCAACTTTTCAAAGGGCGATGTCTTATGCGTTTCATGACATCAAACACATTGTGCAACCGTATCTCGATGATTTGCCCGCTCATTCATTACATCGAGCTGATCACCTCGTCCACTTACGTGCAATCTTCATGAGGTGTAGGCATTATCGTATTCGGTTGAACCCACACAAATGTGTCTTCTGTATAGAAACGGGTCGATTACTGGGATTTGTAGTTTCGAAAGCCGGCATTCGCGTTGATCCCTCGAAGGTCGAAGCTATTATCAATTTGCCTCCTCCTTCGAGTCTTCGCCAACTCCAAAGTTTGCAGGGGAAAGCAAACTTTTTACGACGATTCATTCCTAACTACGCCGAGGTTACAAAGGGTTTTACACGGTTGTTGAAACAAAACGCTCAATTCTCTTGGGATGAGATAGCTCAGAAATCTTTTGATGCACTCAAACACGCGTTGACCCATGCACCGTTGTTGCATCCTCCCAACTACAACCAGGATTACTTTTTGTACCTCGCCGCCGCTCATTCCACCATTGGATGGTCTTAGTTCAGGAAGATGAATTCGGAACTGAACATGTGATATATTACCTTAGTCGAACGTTAAATCCAACTGAGCTAAAATACTCACATGTGGAGAAATTGGCATTGGCAGCCGTTCAAGCTGTCCAACGTTTTCGTCACTACATTTTACTACGTAAAACTACAGTCATTTCGGATTGCAACCCTATGATCTACATTTTGACCAAACAATTGCTAGGGGGCAAGTACTCTAAATGGATTGTTATCCTGCAGGAGTTCGACTTGGAGTTTGAGAAATCTAAGTCTAAGAAATCTTTAGTTTTTGCAGAGTTAATGTGTGACTTCCCGCGTGCTGACACGGAAACTGTGGCAGAGGAGCCCATTGCGGACGAATCTTTGTTTCTAATCAGCACTTTAGATCCGTGGTATGGGGATATCATCGTCTATCTCCAGACCCAATCCTTTCGGCCCGAAGTTTCAAAGTCGGAACGTCGGAAAATTCGATTCCAGTCCCAACAATACAAAATTATTGGAGATACTCTTTATCGCCGTGGGGCGGACTCTATTTTTCGACGTTGCTTAACTCACGAAGAGGCTGAAAGGGTTCTAAATGACTGTCACTCTGGAGCGTGTGGCGGTCATATGTCTGGGTATGCCACAGCCCAAAAGATATTGCGCGCTGGCTACTTCTGGCCGTCCTTGTTTAAAGATTGTATTACTGCGGTCCGAAAATGCCACAACTGTCAAGTGTTTGATCGAAAGATGCGCGCTCCACCTGCTCCTCTCCACCCTATAATTGTCGTTGGTCCTTTTGCCAAATGGGGTATCGATTTTATTACATGTAACCCTCACTCGGCCGGGGGCATGCGTATATCATCCTTGCGGTAGATTATTTTACTAAGTGGGCCGAGGCGATGCCTACATTCGAGGCAGACGGCAAGACAGCTGCAATTTTCGTGTTCAATCATATAATTGCTAGGTTTGGTGTCCCACAAGCGATAATCACTGACCATGGGCGCCATTTTCGAAACGTTATGATGACAGAACTTACAGGCCAGCTTGGTTTGCGTCACGATAGTTCAACTCCTTATTATCCACAAGCGAATGGTCTGGTTGAGTCCATCAACAAAGTTTTAGTTATCATGATCCGACGAATCATTGGTATTCATCGGTCGAATTGGCACAACATGTTATTTTCAGCGCTTTGGGCGTACCGAACCTCAGTGAAAACATCAACAGGGTTCACTCCTTTCCAACTAGTTTATGGTTTGGAAGCTGTGCTACCCATTGAATGCGAAATCCCGTCACTGCAAATGGCCATCGAGTTACTTCCAGCTACTTCCGAAGAGGAAAAGCGTTTATTATACTTAGCTCAATTAGATGAGAATCGACGTGATGCTGCATTGGCGATCGAGACTCACGCAAAACGTATGAAAGCTCAGTATGATCGAAATGTGACCCCTCGAAATTTTTCGGAAGGAGACCTAGTGTTATTATATGATCAAGCTAATGATAAATTAGGTGCTGGAAAATTCGTTCCTATGTGGCATGGGCCCTATATTGTCAAGCGAAAGCTAGCAAAAGGGGCCTATGAGTTGGTAGACTTTGACGGGGACTCTTTAGGTAAACCCAGAAATGGTCTTTACTTGAAGAGGTATTATGCTTAAAAGAATGGGTATGGAGATTTTTAGTTAGGTTAGTTTTTCTTTCTAGCAAGTGTGTTTTGGTTTAAAAAGTGTGCTTAGCTTAGAGAGTGTTTTTCGTCATTATTCTGGCTTATCTTGGTTTTACTCTTGATATTGCAGATGTCGATGCCTCTCCAAACATACATTGGATTTGCTGATGGTGCTTGTCGTAGTACACGGAACATTTCTTCCGCAGCTTGGGTTATCTATTCGCCCTCTGACGAGTTAGTTTCTATGCATGGGGTAAGCCTCGGTCAAACAACAAACAACATTGCCGAGTATAGTGCAGTGATTGAGTTATTATCTGAATCTATTTCATTTGGGATTCGGAGTTTGATAGTGAGGTTAGATTCTGAACTCGTTGTATTACAGCTTAATAGAGTGTATGCCATTAGAAATCCAGTGTTATTAAGATTATTTTTGAGAGTGCGTCTCTTGGAACGTGAGTTTGATTACATTGAATATCAGCATATTCCAAGGTCTTTAAATACATTAGCAGATGCAATTGCTTCTCGAATGTTAAATAGACATTTGCAATAATCATACATGTAAATTTAAAACCATTCCATAACATGATTTACAAGATAAGCCGGTAATAATGATATATATATATATATATATATATATAGGAGTGTGTCAAAAAATACATCGTCTTCGATCATAGGTTGAAAAACACCTTATGATCGGCAAAAATGATAAGTACAAAAAACCAAAATGTCACATGTGTCTACAAAACGACCATCCAATCACTGGTGATGATCTCTATATGACACCACTGCACGGGCCACCCTACACAAGAACCTCCTAAAAGGTCCTGGGACCCCGACTACATAGCGCTGAAGCCTGATTGGAATATCATCTATGGTAGTCTCCGGTATATCTGCTGTAAGACGCTCCAGGTCACTTTCCAACTCAGCCAAAGTCTCTGTGGCCTCGTCCTGTGGGGCCGGTGCCGCTGCAGCTGGTAGTCTCCTCTCGTAAGGCCGGAGATTGGCTGGACGTCGTGGGCCTACATCTGCATTTTGAAAATTATTACTATCAGTTTTGAGACGATATAAAACAAACAAAAATAATAGATAGTTTAAAAAACTTGTGAAAAATGAAGTTACCTGTATCATCCCATTGTTCTCCCAGTGGAAGAACCATGTCCGGATCTCCACGAAAATCAACTCCGGCATAAGGAAAATCCTGTATAACAAAGACCTGGTGTTCTAACCAGCGAAAGTACTCCGGAGTAAATCGGACGACCTCCGTCCCCTCATCAGGATGACGGGCCATAACCGCAACCCATCGCATCAATTTGGGCTCTCGAGGAAGCCCAACCTCAACAGTGAGCTGCTGTGGGATCAGCATCAGAACCCTCTCTAAGCCAAAACTCACAACTAAAGCCCCATAACCAAAGGTCTTTAGCTGTCCATTTTTGGCTCTAGTCAGTTGGCCTTTTACATTGGCCAACACAGCATCACACCAGTTGAAAATGGTACCTCGATAGCAATCAATTGCCATCCGCATCTGGGATCCAGTGGCAATGTGTAAAGCGGCAGCCCCGCAAAGTCTGGTAACTGTAAAGGCAATCACCATAAGTTCAGGACGGGATATAGTTTTGATCTCTATCCCCTTCTCCTGAGACTGAGTGTTACACCACTCTAGTCGGAGACTAGTGACAGACTGGCCACCTAGCCTAGTCCCGAACAGAGTCAAGTGTTCGCCTCTCTTGGGAAAACCAGTGATAAAGTAGATATCTGTTGGCTCCATCTCAAGCTGGTGCCCTCCAATATAAAAACACTGGTCCTGAACGTTCCATCTTTCTACCAGCCACTCTAGAAAGCTCACTTGGGCCCTCATGCCAGGTATGGCCCAAAATTTATAAAGGCTGCATGCCTTCAAAGCATCAATTGACGGTTGATGATTAATGGCGGCCAAATAAACTCTTCGTGCTCTCTCGCGCGCCAATCAAGCATGGTGAACAATCTACATGCCATGAAACATCCATTAGATTCCATAAAATCAAAAATAATTGGTCCATTTTGGAGAATTTAGGTTTTAAAAACTCGTTGCGCGGGGTACGCACCCCGCCTTTAGGAACAGAGCGTAGGTACGCAGGGTCCCTGAAGGCAGGGTGCGTACCCCTGACATTTTTCCAACTGAGAAAATGTCGGGGTCCGCGGGTCCCTAGTGTGGCGCCTGCGTACCCCGAGAGGGGGTTTTTGAAACCACAAAACCTCCAAAAAATGAAATCTGGGGCCTAAAAAAGAATTCTAAACAGATGAAATTGAAGAGGAGGATGTTGTAGATTACCTGGAAGAGACGGCGTTCGATTTCGACGGTCGGATTCTCCGCAATGTCCACGGGAAGTTTCTTGCCAAAAGCCCTTTTTCTCTCCTCAAATAGTAAAATGGTAAAAATGAATTGGTAAAAGCCCTTTTTATTGGTTTTTTGGGTAAATAAATGGTAAATTTGTTTATTTTTCAAAGTATTTTTATCTATCTTCAACAGGTATGAGTAATGTGTTGGTTTTTGTGCAAGATAAAGGATTTTCAGGGAAAATTGTCATTTTTTACAAACAAAAACATCAAAGTCATCTTTAAGCTCTTTTCTGACTCCTAAAATGTGAAAAGATTGCCGAGTTTTCTTTTTAGCTCGTTAAAACAGGATTAAAAAGACGTCCTCTTATAGCCATTTTCTGACCGTAAAAACATGAAAAGATTGCCGGATTTTTGTCGTTTCAAATTCGATATTGGAAATAAAACAACGTGTCCTTGATCGCTTTCTACTTTTCAGATCAGAGACACTAATCATGAAAGTACTCCTTGGTCGTAAAGATCAAGCGGTTCTCTCAAGTATTATTTTATACTTTTTCGGGCTTGGGAGACACAAATTTACGAAAAAGGTCAACCCTGGAGTCTTCTTAAGTTTTTCAGACTCTCTAAAATTGAAAAACGCTGAGTTTCTCCTATACTGGACTCGTTAAAATTTCACAGTAAAGGACCTGTTCGATTACAAACAGGAACGGACCACTCCTTCTTAGGGTTCGAATCTAAACTAAGTTGGACTCATCCGAAGGATGAGCTTATAATCAAGCAAATGTTATCCTCCTCAAGCTTGTAAAAAATAAAGAGGTACTTGCCAGAAATGGTGGGGGAAAAGAGAGGAAAATGAGCCTATTTGTTATACTTTGTCTCGGAAAAACCTTATCACCACTCTTGAACACGACACTTTTCATTCACCTGGGTTGGGAAATCCTTTGCCTAATAGTTGATCAAACCACATTGAAAGTCTTCAGCCGGTTTCCGGGTATTAACTTTGGGACAATTGTTACCAAACCATCTGTAGTGTCGTTATGTGTTCAAGAGGAGTCTTGCAAATAAACCATTCATCTGCAAAATATCTGTCATCCATCTTGACCATCCCTGAGTCAGTCCTTACAGCTACATTTCTTCAACTTGATCTATGATTTCGTGTTGTGGGCTTGCCTGCAACGGATCGCTTTCTATCAACTTCAGTTCATTATCTAGAAAGATGATCTAGAAATCATCAGTACCTTGGGATCTGCATGCCTCAATGGCAGGTTTCTCGCCTTTGACGACAGGTTACATCAATGACCTTCGATCAAGGGATTCTGTGACATGTTCGACATCAACACATTCATTCACATCTCATGGATTGTACTGGGTACTTTGAGAGCCATTGACATCACTGGTGGTCTCTCTCACACTTGTTAACAGTTTACATCATTGACTGGTAATCAAGTGGTTTCTACCATGTTCGACATCAACTCATTTATTCGCATGGATAGAATCGTACTATTTCGGGAAGCAGAAATGAAGACCCTGGATCTAGTTTCCGCCATCCAGGCTGCGAGGAGTTTTGTATTCATTATACAGTAGACTAATTATAAACAGATGGTTGCGTCCATACTGTGTCTACATATGTCTATGATTATGATGTATTGTGAAATCATTCCTATATCAGAGCAGTAGTTAGTTTGTTAGTTAAGTTTTTGATCTGAGTATGGGAATGCCTACCTCAGCGATGATATGATCTCATATATGTATTTTGTGTTGAATATTTGCAGGTTCCGACTGGGCTCTCCACAAGATAAACCTCGAAATGATAAAGTGATTCACCCTTCCGAGATGATATAAAACCCTAATCTACTACAGACCTCGCACTTTAGGGGGCAATCTATTACACTAAAAAATTTCACCATGACTATTTGCAGTCAGTATGGCTCCATCAATAACCATATTGTCCTCATTAGCAAGTCTTATACCTCTGCTCCTCATGTTAAACTCCAAAAAAGAGAGAAAGCCTTTAAAAAATCAATATAACTCTGGTTCCACACTTTCTCTTACTCTTACCTGCGGGCCCGCACCTCAAGTACATAATACCTGCGTACTTGTACGCTCTGTCTGTAAAGGGGTGGGTGCGTACCCCTGTAAAAGTCAAAAGGCGCAAGTTTTACTTCAAAAAACTTACTTGCAGTCGATTCTAGAGCATTCTAGAAGATGGTTTGACGTGGATTGAGCGCCTCCAGATGGTTCATGCATCCCAATGAAAGAGGAACTTATCCCATGAAGAGGGGAGCTATCCCTTTGAAAGAGGGACTTATCCCATTGATGGTGGACCTGTTTAACTTCCTCCAAAGCATTATAAATACAGGCATTGGGCTAGAGGCAAGGGAGGTTGAAAGCTGAACATTCCTAAGGGTAGATGCTGCTGAAATTAGGACTCCCTTATAGAGCTTGAGAGGAGAGATCGCATTCCTTTCTTAGCTTCATTTGGAAGTGGGTGAGCTGATCAAAGTAGAGGAGAACTCTTGCTGGACCCTGGGAGGGACCTGCACAACACCAAGGCGTTGGTTGTAAGGTTTCTTTTGTTTCCAATTAATACAATTAAGTTCATTTTTCTCAACAAGTTGTTATATATAATTTGTTTCATAAACTCCTTGGTCTTTATGATGAATATGTTTTATTATATGAGTTATTCAGGTGCTATGTAATCGTTTGCTTGTTTGTGTATGCAGGCTTCAAGGAGAGGAGTTCATTTGGATCGGAGAGGCTTGGCCGCTACAAACAACATTGGACTAAAGGTAAGCCTTAAACACCTGGTTGCTTTTATTTTAAATGCATGTTTAGGGAAAGATAGTGCTTGATTTTTTTGTTTGTCACTAGAAAAGCCTTAGTTTCTAGGGAGGTCGGTTTTGTCCGCAAAATTGACTCTTTCCGCATGACAACTTTGATCCAGTTTTTTGATGTATTCTGACTCTAACATGTACATACTATATCCCCGATAGTGTCACAATTGGATGGGATAGTAACTTGCTGCAGTTGAAGCCCGAAGAGAAGGCCCTAAGCTTCACAAGTGTGTTGTCATGTATACAAATAAAGCAATCAACAAAGGAATATTTCAGAACATAGTCCAGGTTATTCACAAGGCTCTCTGACCTGTTGTTTTTTACTTTCCACCAAGGAAAGCCATCCCCAAGTGGAGCCAGTGTTATACTCCTATAGTAATAGGTGTCACATTTCATGATTGATTGGTTGAACTCTATAATATGTTCATCATTTCCTTGCTGTAAAGGTTTCCATATTATCAAATAATAAAAAAAAAAAAAAAAATGTAAAGAGGGTATACCCTAAAATAAAAATGAAAGGGTGAAAAAATAGATGGTCAAAAGAAAAAATGAAAAGAAATGAACCCGAAACAAAGAAAGACCAAGAAAGTGTGCAAGTCAAAATGCCATTACTATTTCATTTTCTGTAAATATATATTGTGTGCAGCTTGTTGAACTTTATGCCACAATTGATGAATGGTCAAACAGCGTAATCTTGGCTAGTTCGTGTTTTGAATTTTCTGTTTTAGAGATAGAGAATAAAAATCTGTCCAAACTTTTTAATCTTGGCAGATAAGTAGATAGGTAGAGAAGCAAAGGAGCTCAATAGTTTAATCTGAGCCCTTGGATGTAATAAGTGCAGATATAGGTAGGCTTACCATGTAAAGAAAAAGAAAAGTTGATAAGGGTTTGCCAGTCTAAAAGCACCCAAGTAAAAAGAAGAAAAAATGTTAGGCAAAGTAGGCTGGGTAGGTAGATGATGTTGCAGAATGAGACCTATGATAGGTGTTGTCTCTTAAAAATGTGTTAACTTACACTTCTATCACAAGCGCCAAGACAAATATTTTGGAGCAGCTCAAGCGAGGCATGACTAACTCCCCTTCATGTTTTTTCCCCAAAACATTTACTAACTTCCCCAATGATATTAAGATCTGCTTAATATCCAGGAACCACTCATTCCGTTTCAAAATCATTGCCTAAGTAAGAATCTGTTTTACTTAGGGATTAGCCATATTTCTTGTACAAACTCTTTTTGCCCCTTTTAGCCTAAGTTTATCACTTAGCGCTTCCCATTTCATAAATCACATTAATTTTTTAACTTTTATTATATAAACTCCCATGTAACTATTACCCTTATCCCGTATTATATGTATATAATAAAAAGCCCCATATTTTAAATATTCCCGCCCCCGGTTAATTATAACCATAAATATGTTTGTCAGGGATTAAAGGTTTATCTGAAACCTTTTAATAACCTCCGCGTGCAAACCGTGGGATAATTAACCACCCGGGTTAATTATAACCATTCCTCGCAAACCAATAGTAATAGTCCCGACACCACTAAAAAAACATATTTCAATTCACCGGACCCGCGCATTTAACCTCCCGCCATCTCCATTAAGCGCCCACCGTCCGATCGCCGCCCTCGCATCCAACGGCTATTATTCATTTCGCGAACCCCCCCCCCCATCTACCACACGTTAACTCCTAGGGAATTGGCTGTATTGCTCCTGTACCGTGGACACGCGTCGCTCTCCTGCGTTGTTCACTGCCCCTCTGCTTCAAACTGCCCAAGCCCAAAAGCGGTGCGGGCATAACCATTTATCACCCTGCCCCCCCCCCCCCCCCCCCCCCCCCCCCCCCCCGCTGATGTCATCCTGCCACATCACCTTCCGCTGACATCACCACCATGTCACTTGCCACATCACCTCCACGTCGTCTGTCCCATACTCCCACTAACTCCAAGCTAATGTCATCCGTCCTTCGAACCAAAATGTCCCACCAAAATTTTGTTTTTGTCAAAATAAAAGGGAAAAGGCTCTTTTTGTTATGTTTTCCGCATACAGCGTCCCGCGCTCTCTTGCACAATAAAATCGTCCAAATTCGTAGTTCCAGTTTTTCGACCACCTCCAGACTGAGAAAGGTTCCAGCAATGAGCTCGCAGACTCTGCAGGCCCACCATTTTGCATTTTTCTCCCTCGTTTAACACAATTTAAAGCAAACAAAGGGATTTTCAAAGCTTCCAGAAAAGAGAAACTGACATATACAGAGATATTTTGGGCTAAACACCAGACAGATATGAACAAAGAAAACATGGTATGCAACAAATCAAAGAGTATCAGTTTGAGCATTAAAGTGTATCAGATCAACATTAAAGAGTATCAGTGCAGAATTAAAGGCAAATCAAGTCAGAATTAAAAGAGTATCAGAGCCGACAAAGAGAAGAAAATCATTATTTAAGAGCGCAGTTAAGACAGGCAGATGCGTAGAGTTACTACAGGACAGCTGCAAGCCGAACCCTAAAGGCCTGCCTCCAGCACAACATAAGTTAGTTGTTTCTACTTTGCTTGTAAATTACTTTAGGTTAAAATCTAGATATTATCTCATAGCTTTGATGAGATACCTTTTGTACATATTTTGTTGTATAAATACCCCCTTCATCAGAGTTTTGAAAAGGTTGGGTGTGTATGGATTTCTTAGACTCTGTTGTAATATTGAACTTTGGAATAAAGAGCTGTTGGAACCATCTGTTGTCTGGCCTACTGGATGAAGAATTGAAGCAGAGGACTTGTCACAGAATTCTTGAATCAACCTCCGGATCAATAAGTCCCTTATATCTTGTGTTTTACAGTTTTTTTGTTTACTATATCATTTGTGTTTCATGATCTGAATGATAAAGAAAAAGAATAATTCAGAATTTGCTTGATTGCACTCTGTTTTCAATCTTTATTATTCTCTGTGTTTTCTTCAGAATTAGCATAAACAGTGAATTCTTAATTGCTCTTGTTTCCTGATTCTCTCATATTGAGTATTTGCTAAGGAATTCTTAACTGCTCCTTATCAGTAATCATCCATTTTCCCTCTTTCAATATGTTGAAGGATTCTTAACTGCCCTTCACCCATTCTAGTCCATTCCATCTGATTCCAGTGTTTATTTGTTCCCTATTTGACTACCTTTCTCTGTGATGCCATCCTTTGTTAAGAAACCAAATCCAGAAAGCCTGTTTCTGTGACTCCATCATGCCCAATGGACTGAACTCTTCAGTCTTACCTCATTGTTCTATTGAATCTCACCACCCAAGCTCAAAACAAAACCCTTGAACTTCATAACTAGCCTAATACCTTTAAAAACAAAGCTAAATCATAAAGAGAGAGCTCTCTCTGGATGCAAATTGGCTAGAATCTGTATCTAAAAGATTAGTCTTTGGTTACCTCGGTCGTATTCCCTTTCTCACAACTTTTGGGAACAACCTCAGTGATAACATAAGGAAAAAGTCATATAGGATAAGGCTCATCATACATCAAGCAAAAAAGGAAATATCTACTAGTTGGGGATATACAAGATCCTCAAAATTATCTGATGGAATCCTCATCATAGGGTTCACTAATCTAGAGAGGAAACAAGTGTTTTAACAATAACTCTGACTTTTGGAATCCATGAGATGATGGTGTGATGACATGAAGTTGATCAAGGGATTGAAGATCTTTTCAATCAAGGAAGCTGCTAGAAGAAGCCTTGATGACCTGAAAGTAAAATAAGGTATGTATGCTTGTGTTTAATATTATAATGTCTTGTCATATAGTTGCAGGTAACATGGATCATTGCTTCTATCTTAAGAAGCATGATCAAGAGAAAGGATCTCTTCCTTTGAAAGGACGTAGGAAGGCATAAGTCGCACTAGATGAAATCAATGAAGAAACTCTGATTGAAAGTTACTAGGAAAGGAATGTGTGAGGAATGAAGAGATCGTGAGGTATGCAAATCTAATGAAGGAAATCAACATCTAAAAGATCAAGAAGACTTGACTTGAAAATCTTCTGGAAAGAGATGGTGACTATGATGGAAAAGATGAAGATCCTTGACAATGGATATCTTTGGGAGATGTGTCAACATGTTTTTAGGATGCAGATACCTACAAAAAGATGTCATGATGAAGAGCCATCTCGTAAGGCATGATTTGATGTAATATAATGTTTTGATTTCTTGAATAATATATGAATAATGCAGGGCTACTCGAACAAGAGTTGTAAATACAAGTGCAACTAGCATTCATGTGATGAATGGAAGAAGCATGATGAGAAAGAAGCAGTCATATAACGAAGTTTCCACATACGAAGAAGGCCACTTTCCATGAATAAAGGAATGACATGATGAACTAAGGAGGAAAGTGATCGATGGTTGTTGCCCCAAAAGGAAGAAGCTCACCTAAATTTCATGACATTAAGGAGAGAAGTTGATCAAGCAGTTGAAGGACCCACGAAGAAGAAGTTGTTGATGTATAAAAGATTCCCTATCTAAAGAGGGAGCTCTCACAGATCCCTGATCAAGAGGGAGCTTAGATTGGATCACCCCTTATTAAAAAGGAGTGACAATTGTGTTTTTCTATTTCACGCGTCATGCACTAGACCAAGACTAACAACCGTAAGTCTAGGTGAAGTCCATGAAGATAAATGTAGACACATGATATCCTCCCTCATTGAGAGGGAGAGATAGACACAGCATTCTTGTCTTCACTTTGGAAGAAAGAATGGAGGATTGGGTAATCATTTGGCATCTGATGCTTTTTGAGGATGTGTACGACATCCAAGACAAGGCAAGAGGACCGATATTCTTTGAGGGTTGGGAACCTAAGATAAGAATAGTTCTAGAAGGTAATACTCAATGAACACTTGGGTGGGTATGTACCTTGAGAGACAATGATGAAGGTGTTTATAGTAATTGGTCTCACCAAAATTGTGATCTGATCTAATGAGAGATAGAGTTGTCAATCAAGGTCTTGCTATGGAAAAAATGTTGCTTACTATGATCCTATACATATGGATTGCCAATCTGATTCTTCTTATGAGAAATTATTCAGATGGAGAACGACCAAGTACCATCATGAATACCTCCCTAGTTAAGAGGGAGTGTTGAAGAAAGTGTAACTAGGTTCGGTCTTCATGACATTGTAATTATGATTTATGTAAGATGAATTTATTATTCCTTGTTGCATGGGTTTCATGAGCAAGAGGTTATTTATTTAGTGGCTCCCATTAAGAGCCTTAGGATGTCAAAGAGTCAATGTCATGTGTACGAGCCTATAAGTTTAAATAGCTCTCCAAGTCAATCACAATCCTCCAAGACAAGCACAAGCAATAAGTTTGCAAGTTAAACGATGAAGAAGGCAAGAATGTCGACCTCAAAATATATTTAAAGGACATGTCAGCTCATATGTGGAGACAAAACAGTTCATGGTGACATATCAGCTTATTTATGGAGGTAGAACTACTATAAATACCCCGCTGGGGTCACCACAGAAAAAAATAGATTTCAGATTCTTCTCTGAACTTCAGATGGGTGCAGGAGGTACAAGAATCTCGGGTCAAGGAAACATAACAGTGTCTCGGATCTCTGAAACTTCAGGTAAGTATAGGACCTCGAATCCTCTTGGATGGGTACAGGAATCTGAACTTCGCATTATAAGAGGACACATCTCGGATACCCCTACAATTCCGTTCACAAGTTCCATAAGCAGATTACAGTCTTCTCCTCGGTGATGGCAGTCTATGATGCAAGGAAAGAACACCGTCACAATATCGTTATAGATGTGATGATGAAGACCTTAGTGTTAATCACTGTCTCAGCATGTTTGTTGTGAAGAAGGTGAAGATGATATGCTGATCATTATCTTAACATAATTGTGATCCTATAATAATGCTCTCTCAACATACTACACATGACCTCAGCACAATGATCTTGATGAAGACAAGGTCATGATGGAAATCTCAGTGCATTGATGAAATCATGATGATGATATCAGTGAAGAGTGCAACAATGATCTAGGTGAAGGAATAACAATCATGCAGTAAATGGTGACCTCAATGGTGAAGCAATGATGATGATCTCAACAATGACAAATAAGAGGATTGGTGTCTTGGGATTGGAGTGGCTTCGTAGGTCAAGGGTCATGGTGTTGGTATTCATCATTGGAATCTCTATAAGAATAATTTTGTGCAGGTTTTCCTCTCCAAGAGGGAGAGGTTTTGGCCCTAGCAGAAAGCCAACATCATGTGTTCCTGTCTCTTTGTTTTGGTAGTTATTTGATGAACTAATGAAGGTACACTCTAATAATAACAAATGAAGACTATGTGAAGAAGAAAAGTTAAAACACCTCACAAATAGTTATCAAGGTAAGAAGAATCACATTAATCCTACTTGCCCTAGATTCTTCAACAATATCCCCCCATGGCATGTATATATATGTATTGTAACATTGGAAGGAATATAATGAAAAATCAATCTGGTAGTCCCAGTTTTGGGATCCAGATGAAAATCTCTGAGTATATTTGTTTTATGTTTTATGCTCTAGCCATTATTTATTTTCTATTTTTTAGAATTCATATGCAGGTAATTTATGTTCTGGGTTAAAACCTACATTTGGTATCAGAGTTGCTTTGGCTTCAAGGGGACACCTTTATTGCTGGAGGATTTTGCTCGGGCCTATGGTAGACCCTGTTTAGTGGGAGATCTGCGAGATCGATTCTTGTGGTGAAAGAAGATGACAAGCAGTGGAAAGATAGAGATTGAGAAATTTAATGGTGAGAGTTTTGAGTTGTGGAAACTCAAGATGCTGGATTTTCCTGCTGGATAGAGATCAGTGGATCGCGATAGATCTGGGTACTAAACCAACTACAATGTCCGATGAAAACTGGAACAAGTTGGATTGGAAGGCAAAGAGCACAATACAATTGTGTATCTCATATTCGGCATTGTTGAATGTATAAGGGGAATCTTTGGTGAAGGCTTTGTGGGACAAGTTAGGGACTTTGTACCAATCTAAGTCTCTGGTGAATAAAATGTTCCTATGGAAAAAGTTGTATAACCTGAGGATGAAGGATGGAGACTTGGTGACAGAGCATATGAACGCCTTTAATACTGTGGAGACTTGGTGACAGAGCATATTCCTATATTGGCCAGAAATATGATTTCTGTAAGCAAGCTAGATGATGCAGGTGTAAAAACAATGTTCGAGAAAGATACCTGCAAGATGGTTCGAGGAGCACTGTTATTGATGTGGGAAGTTCGAATTGGAACTCTGTACAATTTTCAGGGTAACACTATTATTGATGGGTGTAGTAGTTATGTGGTTCCTGAAAGTGGAGCAGAAAATCTAATGGTCTATAGAGAAAAGACCATGCTATGGCATCAAAGGCTTAGACATATTGGAGAGAAGGGCTTTAGAATACTTCATGGTAATTATATAGTAGAACGTATATCTAATTGCTCTCTGGATTTTTATTTTTGTTAAAATTGTGTATATGGGAAGCAGAATCAGGTGAGTTTCCCCTCTGGTGCTAAGAGGGTGAAACATATATTAGAGCTTATGCATAATGATGTGTTTGGACCTGTGTCAGTTCCATCACTGGGTAAGTTTATGTACTATGTATCATTTATAGATGACTTCTCAAGGAATACATGGATATATTTCCTCAGGAAGAATCTAAAGTCTTTGGCAGGCTTAAAGAATTTAAAGCTTTGGTGGAAAGCCAGACAGAGAAGAAGATAAAGGTGTTGAGGACAAATAACGGTGGAGAGTTTTGCAAGAAGAAATTTGAAGAGTTATGTAAGAAGTGTGGTATAGCACGGCAAAAGACTACGCCATACACACCTCAACAAAATGGAGTTGCAAAAAGAATGAACGAGACATTTATGGAAAAGGCAAGAAGCATGCTCAGTGGTCTCCGGTTAGGACAAGAACTCTGGGCAGAGGCAGTGAAGACTGCATGTTACCTGGTTAACAAATCACCTTCATCAGCATTGGAGGATAAGACTCCACAAGTGTTATGAACTAGTAAGAAACCCTCTCTTTCACATCTGAGGGTATTTAGATGTGATGCATATGTACATGTTCCAAAGGAGAAAAGAACAAAGTTGGATAATAAATCTGAAAGGTGAGTCTTTATTGGGTATAAGGATGGTTTAAAAGGTTATAAGCTTGGAACCTAGAAACAAGGAAGGTTGTGTACAGTCGCGATATGGTGTTTAGATAGGTGAAATATGTTATTAAACATGAAGTCCTACCAAAGGAACCTGAGAAGATAGAGTTTGATCTAAAGGAGGAGGAATCATACTCTACAGCAGAGGAGGAATGAGAAGATGAAGAGCCACAAACTCCACCTGTGAGAAGATCAGTTCGAGAAAGAACACAGCCAGAAAGGTATAGTCCAGTTGCTTCCTATTCAAATTTTGCTTTATCTATTATTGATGATGATCCCAAAACTGTTAGGGAAGCAATAGATTCAGAAGATGGAAAACTCTGGAAAGAGGCCATGGTTGATGAAATGGCATCTTTGCACAAAAATGAAGCTTCGGATCTGGTGGAGTTGTCGACTGGAAGGAAATCCATTGGCAGCAAATGGTTGTTTAAGAAGAAGATGAATGCAGAAGGCAAGGTGGAGAAATACAAAGCTCGGTTGGTAGCAAAAGGTTATTCCCAGGTCCTGGGAATTGATCTTGGTGATATTTTCTCTCATGTTGCGAAGGTAGCTTCTATTATATTACTTTTATATGTTGTTGTTGCCTTTGATTTTGAGGTAGAACATATGGATGTGAAGACAACATTTCTTCATGGGGATCTAGAAGAAGATATCTACATGAAGCAACCTAAAGGCTTTGCGATGAAGGGTAAGAAATAACTGGTATGCAAGTTAAAAAAGTCTCTATATGGTTTAAAACAATCACCAAGGATGTGGTATCAGAAATTTGATACATATATACGGGGACTTGGCTTCACTAGAAGCAAAGCAAATCATCGTGTGTATTTTAAATTAATTGGTGACCATGTTATTTATTTGGTCTTGTATGTGCATCATACGTTTTTTATTGGAAATAACAAAGAAATGATCCAGGAATTGAAGACCCAATTGTCCTCCAAATTCGACATGAAAGATCTTGGTGTTGCAAACTATATTTTGGGAATGGAAATTAAATGAGATCAGGCAAAAAGGAAGCTCTGGTTAAACTAGAGGAAGTATGTCGAGACAATATTGTAGAGGTTTAATATGCAGGATAATAAACCAATAAAGGTTTCTATTTCTGTCAGTGTAAAGTTATCTGCTGAACAGTGTCCCAAGACACAAGAAGAGGAAGAAGACATGTCCCTTTTTTCCATACACAAGTGTAGTCGGTAGCTTGATGTATGCCATGGTTTGTACTGGACAAAACATTGCACATGCAATGGGAGTATTGAGCAGGTTTATGTCAAAACCAGGGAAGGAGCAATGGACAACAGTAAAACGGGTTTTCAGGTATTTGCATGGCACTAGTGATTATGGTCTGTGCTACGAAGGAAGACCAAGACTAGACAAAGTTTTGGACATTCATGGTTTTGTTGATGCAGATTGGGATGGAGATCTGGATTAGAGAAGATCTATAAGTGGGTTTGTGTTTAACGTATTTGGAGGTGCAATCAGTTGGATGAGCAAGAGACAGTCTGTAGTAGCACTTTCAACTACAGAGATAGAATACATGGCAACCACTCATGCAAGTAAGGAAGCAGTCTAGTTGCAAATATTGTGTTCAATTATGGGGTTAGTACAACGAGCTACAAGGATAGACTGTGACAGCCAAAGTACAATTTTCATTTCAAAGAAACCTTCTTTTCATTCAAAGACAAAGCACATTGATGTTCAATATCACTTTGTAAGGGATATGGTTGAGCACAAAAAGGTGCTACTAGAAAAGGTGGACACTTTGAAGAATACAACAGATGCATTGACAAAGCCTGTGAGCACTGAGAAGTTCTCTTGGTGTAGAGAAACAATGGGCGTTGCAGGGTTGGACCAATGACTAAGCTCTCCTGTGGCCCCTTGTGGAAAGAAAACAACTAGTGGGAGGATGTTGGGTGTGTGTTATATTCTTTCCATGACTAATGCCATGCGGGGGGGCGACAACCCACCTTGTTCGTTGCGTTAGGTGTAGCAGGGGGGGTTTGAGGGGGGTGGTGGTACCCTGGGGAAATTTTTTTGGACCTTATATGGTGTGGGTGAACCTACCTATGGTTTTGTGCATGGTTTTTCACACATGGTTTTGGGCATGATGGTTTTATGTCCATGGTAATTTTGTAGATCCGGTCAAGGGAACTACAATTATGTTCTAATCTAGGGTTAATGGAATGGGGTTTATGGATTGTTCGACATGTAAATATATGTATGGTAACATTGAAAGGAATACAATGAAAATTCAATCTAGTAGCCCCAGTTTTGGGATCTAGGGGAAAATCTCTGTGTATATTTGTTTTATGTTTTATGCTCTCGCCATTATTTATTTTATGTTTTTTAGAATTCGTATGTAGGTAATTTTTGTAAGGGATTAAAACCTACAATTTAAAGGTATTCTTCACTAATGTGAGATATCCATTGCAATAAAAACTTTTAGTTAGACCAAAATAAATCATAATTTGCACAACACCCCCACCGTGTGTGCGAATGTTGTGTTATTGAACTGACAGGACCGCCCAAGGCAACAAGGCTCTCCACTTGGGGGCCATATGTCAATTATGGCTCAATTGTGCACTCCCTAAAATTTCATCTTTTATGGAGCCTCCGTCGTCGATGCGAGACAATACCTCTGAGTTTGGTTAATAATGGAGTATCATAATTATAAGGTCATTCAACCTCAGGGAAAATTGTGTGGGTTTAATGCTCTAGCATGCGAGGAAATTATACATTCATTTAATTTTATGGAGAATCACATTGTGTTTCGGGTTGCAGATCGAGGTATGGTGTATGGTTAGTGCAATGTCACTCATCTTTGCAATTCTCTGGCAGCCAGGGATGACACCTTCATTTGGAATTCTACTCTTTTCATTTGCATGGAGGTTGGGGTTGGTCATCCACTGGACATGGGGAAATTCATGACCCAACAAATTTTTATGGATTCTCAGGGGATCCAATTCAGCACTAAGGCTTGCCTTTCAAACCTAGGGCATTTAGCCACTCAATGGAGTAATTACGTTGGGGGGCATTCATGGTGTTTGATCATTATCTTTGTGCTCAGTCATGGAGGGGACTGGTTCATAGTTGCTCCTTTAGGTAATTCTCTTTGTCAAGTTTTATTCTCATGCATGGCTCGTAGTCTTAGAGAGCTAACATGTCATTCTAGAACATTGATTGGTTATCCTGGCGTATTGGTCTGTCGTCCGGGAGTGTTGCTAAAGGAGAGAAAATTTGTGTTTATTGGAGATTGATTAAGGCTCGATTGCGCTCAATAATGGGGGATGGTTGGTCATCTGCTGGCTAATGGAATGGAAAAAAAGATGGTTGTGCATTGGAGACCTGTTAACAGTTTGTGGATTCCATAGTGGCTGCTTTTTGGTTGTGGTTAGGGCAACTTTGACATTCGGGTGACGTGGATGTTCCTGCTGTGCATGGTCAAGGACACTGTGTGTGGTTCATGGCTCTCCATAGCCTACCCACGCTCTCAAGTCATCTCATCTCAGTCAACTGGTTCGTCATCTCATCTCAGTCAACTGGTTCGTCATCTCTTATGTGGCTTCCAATCCTCTTACATAGGATAGTCTGGTCATGCAAAGCGTCTTAACTGTCAGTTTTGTGGCTCTAAGCCAAATTTTTGGATATCATGTGTCATTATGTAAATCATTATCACTCCTGCCTATGGTTTTGAAAGACATACTAGTTAAATTTAGCATATGTAACCTCAAGACTTTAAACTGGTGGTTTTGGGTTGGTTTCCCTATTGGGCAGTCCTTAACACGAGGTATATATGTTTGTACATATTTTCATCAGCAATCAAATGTTGAGCCATACACACACAAAAAAAATCCAAATTTGCACAACAGATATCATAACCCTGGGATATTTTCATATTCGATTTGGCAGTGAAAACCACTTAATAAAGGCACACTTCATGAGGACACTTTCTAGCTCTGTGGATGCATGTCTTCGAGGTAAAACTTGGGAAAAACAACCTTGTTCACTTCGTTGCATGGCCTTCGAAGATTGAATTCTTCAATTTTGTTTTGTATGTTATTCATTTTATTTTATATGTTTGACATTCTCGAGTGTGAAGAGAAACTCGAGCATGGCAAAAAATAAAATCTGGTGCATGCAATCTTACATTTTGTTTATATTTTTTTGTTTGCATTAAAATTTTATTAGAGTTGCCCAGTTTAGGTGGTGTCGATTGTTGGTTTTAACTTCCCCATGAAAATTTATTGGAATATGTCCACAAGATGTTCATAACAGCTTAGTTTAGATACAATTGTTATTGAGTTTTATTTAGGAGATAGAATGATAACATTAAAAACAAAATTAAACCAAGGATAGTTAATATCCCCGACTCCTGCAAATACAGGGTATATATTCTTATTGGGTTTTAAGGAGCTTATTAGGACTTACGGTCTAACAACATAGCTTCAAGTGGACTATCTTAACTATGAAGCTTATATTTACCAAACCAACCTAGATCCATTTTAACTATAGAGCTCTTAAGTGTCAAGAGGGATCAAATCTCTGGAGGTGCAAACATTTCCTTAAGTTTTGCGCAAAAAAAGAGGTTTGCACCACTAGAGGTTTGATCCCTCTTGACACTTGATAGATCCATAGTTAAGATAGATATTTTTCAACAAGTGAAATAAAATATCTTATCTTTTTAGAATAAGATTTTCAGCTATATATTTTAGTTACAAATTTAAAGTCAACTGAAATAAATTATTAAATGGATCTTAACTTCCATGACATTTTCATATTCTATTTTAGATTTCTTTAAAATGAATTAATATATTCTTTCTTACAACTAGCTCAAAGGGTCTTAACTCACAAAGTATAAAACCCTCCATATATACTTAATTATTTCTTTTTAGAACTTAGTTCTAAATAAAAACACATTAATATATATATATATATATATATATATATATATATATATATATATAACAAATACTTAATATATTCAAAATCTGAAATACGCGGCCAAAACCACATTTACAAAACTTCAACAAAATTGGCAGCAATTTGTGCATCGATTTCTAGATCCCAATACATCCATAGTACTAATTTCTTCCTTCTACATGCCTTGACCACTATTACAAAACACTGATAATTCCCATAATTTCTAAAAAAAAGACCTAATATAAACACAAAACAACATAACATTTGACAAACATTAAACTGAACTAAACTTCTCGGCTTCCTTGCATTCCTCCTTCTCCTGCCCGCTTGGTCTTGCACCTGCATCTCCTACTTCATCTCGAGACTGCAATAGCACGATGACCTCTTCACGCAACCTAGTTATGATTTCTTTCACCTTGTTGAAAATGCTATCACTTATCAACTCAAAGATAGAGGACAACAAGTCCGTCTCCATCTTCACAATTCGCCTTTCCAACGTGGCTTCCACACTTTCAAACTTGGCATTAATTCGCTTAACATTCAGTATGCGATCTTTCTCGAAGAGCTTGACACAGTGAGTAAGGAGGTCCATCCTACCCATGAGCAACTTGAATAGGAACTCAAAAACCCTCTTCCACCTATCTAAGTCCTCCATCAGGGGCTTCTCACCTTGAGCTTTATGTGACTCCATCACGATATCCTCCCCAACTAGGCTATGCTCGCACCCACACTCTCTGATTGCCATAGTAATGGAATCTGACAGGGGTTGTTTCCATTTATAGACCAAATTTTAAATCTCTTCCCTCATTCATGCTCATGCCATAATCACTTGTAGATCATCGATTTGAAGGCCCATTAAATAGTTTTGCAGATCGATGGATCTATCGAATCACCCCTACAACCAATCCCCAGCAGATCGATATGTTGGCCATCACTTCACCAATAAATTACCTTTGATATATGCAGGCTCAATTCCTTGCTGAAAGGATAGGAGAACTACTCTCTGTATGGAAATAAACAAAACCTTGTGCAAGCAAGCAAAGAGAATGTCTCGGGGATTTGCATGGAATCCATGCATTAATATCATACATCCTTTCCACCATATGTCCAGCCACCTTGCCATGATTTCGCACATCTTCCAACCCTCTAGTTGATCAAGGGTGGTATTTACTTATTTGTCTGACCTATTCTTATGGGATGGGGGTGAGGCCAATTGCCCCTCCATCTGTCTCGCACTCACCAACACCCAAGAGAAACCCACGATTTGCCAAACCGTAGGTCGTGGAATTAAGGTGACGGAGAATGTGAAACAATTCATATTTGTTAACAAAAAAAATGGAGTTCGATTCTTAAAACAAGAGTTGATTTTTGTTCCTTTGGATTTGCAACGTTGAGAGAGAACATCATTAAGGCTAATAAGGAGTCTTCGATCACTTTGATGTTTTTTATCCCCAAAGATAGATCTAGATCCAAACCTTTCCACATCACTAACAATTCAACTTTATTGTTAGTTGCTACCCTAATCCCCATGAGTATTTTGTTTCGACTTGTTCGTCGGGGCAAAAAATTTCCCCTCCCGCTCGTGTCGCCCCTAATATAAAAATTATTAACTAAATAAAAAAATCCTTAATTTATTGTTCGATGATTATTTTATAAATTAAATTTAAATTAAGAATTTTAATTTTCAAATTAAATTTATTATAAATTTTAGTTAATAATTAGTAATAAATGATAATCTTTAAAAAATATCTTTAATATATTTTAAAATTAAAATATAATTATAAGAATTCATTTCATAAAAAGAAAAATTTGGATACTTACAACACTCCCAATTTCATTTATTCCCTGATTGGGGTGTGAGTCAGCGTAGTGGTCTTGGTGGGATCCGAGCAAAGGATAGAGTAATAATGACGAAAACAGCAAGGTGGTCGTGTGACAACCCTCATTTGTCTCCCTACATGTGAAAGGTAGCAATGAATGATGTTAGGAGTCTTGGGAGGTGTGGGTTTTGATCACCAAGTTTGGCTTTGAGGTCTTGTTTCATAATTGTTGTGTGGTCGTTGGCTTCAGGTAAGTGGTTCCTCCAAGCTCCAGGCATGGTTGTGGACGGGTGGCTCTTGCACTTCCTCGTCTCCCAGTTGGCAAACGTTTGGTGCGGGTATGATCCCTTGGTTAATTTTAATTCTCTCCCCTCGAGCATGGTTCTTTGTCATTACATGAACTTCATAATGGTTGTTTTTAAATTGAGAAGTGTATGAAGTATTCAGGGTTACTGAGTTCTTATATAGGAAAAAAATGTTATATCCGTTCCCTGACATGTCTTCCCCGCCAATCTTTTTGTGCTCTTTGGAATTATGCTTTCTATGATGGCTCTGTACTCTGCAATTATTGTTGGGGTCTCATATAGTGTTCTAGTTTCATGGCCTATTGAGAAATTAGTTTCATTAATGATAAACCAGTTGCTTTGGTTGACTTGGCTTAACTATATAAAGAATTACCTTGCTCGACGGAGTGCTATGTTTTGAAAGGGCTTTTGGGTTCGAAAGGCAATCAAATTTGGCCCTTTATGTTACAACTGGGTCATTGCTGAGGAGGATTATGGGTTTTCTATCTCGGTTGCTCATTATTGTTTTATATCATATCTGCTCACATTTTCAGGGTTAAATCTCTTATGGTCTGGTAAAGTTTTCGCGCCTCCCAACCTCTCTCCAAGCAGGGTCTCAACCTGGTCAGGCTTCTGGAAGGTTGGCTCTTGATTTTCTTGGTTTCGATATCGTGCTCCTTTGTGTGGTCTACAAGGAATTTCCATGGCTCATCCCTCCTCCCAGAAAAGGAACAATGGTCGGGGAGCTCGGGCCATGAGCCGCAACAATGGTCGAGGGCATGGAGGCATGCAAGCCTAGGCTCATCTAGCCAGGGACAGAAGGCATCGGGGCCTTGTGGGGAAGTCCTGAGAAGCTGCTTAGGTATATTATAAAAATACGTCTCCACCTATTCGTCAATGGATCTCGAATTGGGAAACAGAGCTAGAGAAACAAGTTGAGAACTTTGATTTGGACCTAGAGGAATGGAAGTATTTAGTCTCAGACCCTGGTCACCCTCGTGGAAGATACACTCAGTATTAACAAACAATTTTTCTCTACTAGCTTATGAAGAACATCGTAGCAAAAGCAATAGAGTCCAGCTCTGTTGGGCCACCCAAACAAGATTATGAGCTGTAGGAAATTCACAAAGAATTTCAACTATTCCAACACCAAATCCAACTCCAAAATGTTTGCCTCAACCGGATTGAGAAGCACATCACTTGCCTCCCTCAGACAGAGCTATTGGGTTCTAGCACCAAAGATCTTGCGCTTATTGATTCCTTTAACAAGTAACATGATGATCAACATGGGCATGCTTTTTGAAAATTTATGTAGTTCATATGGTGGGTTTACAATTAGTGTGCTTATGTTTTAGCTATATAGATATTAGGAGAAACAAGGATATAAAGACTTACATTGCATCACTAGACAATTTGAGTATCTTTAAATTTTGGATGGCTTACAATGCAGTTAGATGGCCAAAAAGATCGATTTCCTAGTGGGCAGGTTGAGGCCATCTAACATTGTCAGATGTGTATGTAAACTCTATCTTCTTTTTGAAAACAAATAGAAAGGATCTATCAAGCTTACAAAAAAAAAAAACACTCCCCATTTCATTATAATATTCCTAAAATACTCCCATTTCACTATAATATTCATTACATGCAAATGATTGAGCAATGCTTTGTAAGGGTTTTAAACCCCCTTCCAAAACTATAATAGAAGTTTAAAGTGTTGATGTTATGAACCCACTGATTAACTTTGTTAGTTTGTGCACAAGAGGAATATAGTTTTAATTTCGAAACAAAAGGTGGATTGTGCTTGTGCATTGGAAGTTAAATCATTTTTTTTTAAACAAGCCACATAACATGCATGAATGTGAGATCAATAACATATATAGGTGTTGAATGCCACAATAACCTTTACATGTGTTGAATGCATGTACCATTGAGTGTTTGCATATAACCCTTCATTTTATAGTTCCACTGGCTTGGTTGGTTGGTTGTTGCTTACCTATAAACCAAGAAGAGTGAAGAATGAAGTAGTTGTTTACTTTGTTTCTTGTCACAATGCAAGAAGTTACTTGTTTCTCTCAAGTGACTTTGACAAACATCCAATTTAGCCTTACATTGTCCAAAGAAATCATAAGTGGGATGAATGGAATAGAGAAGAATAATGGTCAATGGGGTCCTTGTTTAAAGTTATTATGTGTAATTCTATTGCCATTTTTTTTTATGTTAATGTTGTTCAGATATATTTTCATACTAATTCAGTTGTAAACCACCTTTGAAGTCTAAATGTAAACAATGTATATGTATGTAATTCAAGTGAAATCAAATATAACACTTGTTATCACATTTTATTGTGTAGGTAGTATTCTTTTAACTAATCATCACCATTAACAACACTCAATTTATAGTAATGGGTTACATTGAACCCAATTTTAAGAAATCAATTGAGTCTTGGCACTAGGGTATGAAGGCTTGTGCTAGCTCTGATAACAACACCATTAGTGCCAGTTTTGCAATAGAGAGAATAAGGATATTGGTTTTAGGAGGGGAAATGACCACTATGCTCTTTTGGGTGTCCCTAGTGATGCCTCCTTCATTGGTATTATAATTGCAAAAAAATGTCATGTAACATGATTTTATTAGTAATTTGAATAGTTGTTTGTTACAATCACAAGCAAATCAAAGAGTTGTACAACAACAACCCCATTTTTAGGGACAAACAAAATCTCATCAACTGCCATTTGTTTACTAAAACCTTAAAGGGTTAGGAGAAATGAGTTTTAATTATTTAAACCTTGCCATAAACGACTTTTGTAGAAACTCCCCATGAGAAGCTAGAGAAACAGAGTTGTTCAAATCATTTTAATCAATAAATTTTAGAGAAAATATCACTAGTTTCAAGCTTTGCCAATATCAAGGATATTGAGCTTTGATAAGCCCATTAATTTGCTACATGTGGCATAAGTAGCAACGATCCACTAAAAGAACAATTCTTATTAGTAAATGAAAGACTAGTATGAGAACCATGAGAAACCACATCAAGGATTGAGTATACTTAGGGACCCTTTTGTCCCATTGTTCCTTAAGGTAGGGAGGCCACATCCCCACGTTGAATAGCTTTATTGCTCTAAAAGCCACTACTACTGGGTTGGTGGTCACACATGTCTTCAAAGACAATGTTGTTTTCTCCCACCCTATACACAACAAGGCCAAGCAGGAATGTGTAGTGTTATAGGCCATTTTGTCACATCCAATCAGTGAGCCTCCTAATGGGATCAATTAACATCGTATTTGCCCTTGTCACCATCATTGCACAAATCCCTAAGCATGAATTTATCTAATCCCTGAGTTTCTGCCTGAAAGCATTTTGTCTCAGTCATTTTAAGGACCAGCTCACCCTACATAATTGAGCAACTGCGTTGCAGTCTCTCCTTCTCTTAGGATGTTATACAGTGCACCCTACATAACTGTGGGGGTGCATTGATTCTAGAAATTTGGGAAAAAATAAAAAAATTCTGAAGCTTCCTCTTCTAGAAGCTTCCAAAGGTTGTTTCAACCATTTACCTTGGATAAACATTTGAATCCTATCTAATTCCACCTTAGAGAAATCACCATTTTATCCCCTAAGCTCATCCTCCCATCACTTTTGGATCTCAAACCTAGATTGGCAAATGGATAAGAATTCATGAACTACCTCTCCTTCCTATATATTTACCTCATTCCACAAGCACCTGGTTAGTTTGTGTTAGATTTTGGAGAGTGGTTCTGCCCTTGTGCTGGTGTAGCGAGTGGTCATCATCTCATGCATTTAGGATGATTGGAGGTGCATATTGTGACAAGGAAAGGACAAGTCAACAACTTGGAGGAGCTTTTCTACAAGATAAACTGCTACTTATGGTTGTAATCTCCTTTCATTTATATTAATGTAAGGAATTAATTGTTTTCCTATATGTGATGTTATTATTTCATGTATTTCAATACCATGTTGATCTATTGAATGAAGTACTTAGATGATACTACATAGATCTCATAGTTTCTTGGCTTGTGTTATCTGACTGTGCAAGTTCTATTTTTGCATTCCAAGCTGGAATTGGAGCGTCCAAGCTAAAAAGGAGCAAAGTGCGTGAAGGATTCCAGGTATGCCTCACTTCATCATCTAGTTACTTTAAGGAAAAGCATTGTGTTCCTTGTCTCTTTGTTGTTCTAGGTTAGCCACCGACCTAGGGGATATACTTTTGTCCGCAATCGTAAATCACATATAACAAATTGGCAACTCCATTAGGGAATGAAGAATTCCCTTGGTGGTTTCCTTGTCCATTGTGTTTTATTACCTCCTTGACAAACCTTTGTTGTATCATCCAATCAAGAACAGACTTAGGAAGTGATTTCATTGAGTGTTTTTTGCAATTTTTGTGTTGGAATCCTCTTTCCGAGGCCCAATACTCCCCTAGTGCCTCTCACAGAGCATTGCACCTCACCCTAGCCCACTCTATACTAGCGTTGCAACGCACTGGTGCCTCTTTTGCACCAGCGTTGGTCCCTATTTTTGCATAAATTTTGCCTTGGTTCTTAGCCTCTCTTTGGTCAACATACTTCCAGCTGAACTTACCTGAGTCTTGAGTGTCTTGTGGTCTCTCTAAAGCCTCCATTTGGTTTGCATGTGTGTTTGATTGCCTTGGTAAGAATTGGTTTTGATTTTTCTTTGTTCTTATCATTAGGTCGCTTGCAAACTTGTTTCGTTTGATCATTAATCGCTTTGATGAATTGTTGTTCTAGTCCTCATTCCAAAAAGTGCATTTGAATCAACGATTATACTTTCAATGTTAGTTTTCTTCATTTTGAAAATTAAGTGAGGTGAAAAGAAAAAATCGCCTTTGAGTGACATTTCTATTGATTTTTGGAAATTTCACCCAATTTCAGTTTGAGTCCTCTATTCATGAAATCCGAGATTACGTTTGATTTCATTGGAATCCTCTTGTGTTTGTTTTGAAGAACTGTCCTGCATAGATCACATTTGCATAGTTAGAATTATCATTTTCACAGCTGGAAAGGAAATTGTGCATAGATTACATTTGCATAGTTTTCAGGGGAATCATGCATAGATTACATTGCATGGTTTGGCATCTTTTAATCCTTTGAATTGAATTGGAACAGTGAAATTGAAAGATCTAGTTAGTAAGCTCTTTTGGTAGCATATTTGATTGTTGCATGATTGTTTGCACCTCTTCCCTACACTAGATAGCTTTCATCGAAATTGAAAGGAGTTTTTTTCATATTAGTTACATCACAGGTGTATTCAGGTGACATCATTTTTTGAGCCTTGAAACTAAAACATAATTGAAGATCAACTTTAAAATTCATCTCAATTAACCTAAGGAGCATTTGAAACTTAACGAAACACATAGAGGTCTAGGCTAGAGACGTGTTCCAGCGTCTTTAAACGTAGGAGCTGTTGTTGTTTGCCAGCGTTGCATCTTGGGTGCGAAATCTTGTTCCACGCACATAAATGTATAAGATCATTCTCCACGTACCTTCAGGTATATCAAATGACTCTCCATGCATGAAAAGTATATGGGAACGCTCTCATCGAACAACTATGCATTAGACAACTCTAATACGGACTCCACTTCCATGTACCGTCGAGTATATTTTGGGAGTGCCCTATAGGTTGTTATCCATCCATAGGTAACCAAGTCAGTCGCCATGCATATTGTGATACACTGAACACAACAATCGGGGAGATTGCCTGCACGTATGTTAAGTCCTTGGTTTGCCAAGGTGTATATTCCAGTTCATGGTTGCTTGGTAAACCTTTTGCTTAGTTTACCCCTTTGTTTAATTTGTGTCTTTAATTTCTAAAATAAATTAATTGACCGTGAAAGAACATCCTCCCCGTGGAACAACTCCTTGGTGGATCTTAGGTTGAGACTAATGGCAACAATTCCATAGTGTACCAATCAAGGGAACCACTATGACGGGAATCATGGTCATTTTCCTTCTTTTGGAAATATTGGTGCTCCTTATATGGCAACATTGTCCCTTCCCGGATTTACCATTGGTTTGCCAGTTTGGTTATTTTCAACCCTTATGGTTCTAAATGTCCAAACTGCTTCTCAACCAAGTTCTCCTCCACTTGAATAACATCAACCTCATGTTGATCCTAAAGTTGACCCTTTTCCTTCTTCACCTATTGTTTCTTCATCCCTTTCTTCCTCTTCGCCTGGTGAAAGTCTTGATTTTGGTAACCGAGAAGCTAAGAAAAAGAAGAAAAGGATGAAGAAGAAGAAGCAAAATAAGAAAGGGGTAACCAAGCAACCATTGCTACGAACGCAACTAGTATGGACAAATCTTCCAATCAACCCTGTAAAGTTAAATTCCCTTGCATGTTATGTAAGGGTGACCACATTCTTATAGATTGTCCTGGTATTCCCAAGGTATTATAAGTGTGGTCCACAGGCTCACATCGGCCTTTCTCGTCAACCTCTGGAGATCACACTGGTGACAAACCTTCAACTAGTGATAGTAAGGTCCATGGGAAAAATGGTAAAGTCAAATTTCCTCGTAAGTTATGTGAAGGGAATCATCTTATTCACCTTTGTAATTATATGGACGAAGCCTCAAAAGTGTTGGAAAACATTATAACTTCTCAACCTAGACTTCCAGTTGGTTACTAGAAGCTTTCTCCCAATTCTCCACCAGTTGATGAAGTGATTGATTAGAAGCCGAATCCAATTAATCTCGCTCTCTTTGAACATGAATCCCATGAGTGCATTTTCAACCAACCATTGGTTGAGAAAATGGTTGACTCGATTCCACCTTCAGTTGATCGTACCTTTCCCGTAGAGAGTGAAGTTCATACCACTCAGGTTCTTCTTGTTTCTTCAGATTCCAATGAACTAGGGAGGAATCCTCCCATTCCCACAATACAAGGGGAAAATCCTCCTGTTCCTATGATACAAGGGGACAATCATCCTGTTCCTATGACACAAGGGGGTAGTCCTCATGTTCCCACGACACCCCCTCCAAGTAGTATGGTCACTTCTTTTGATTGGAGTCGACTCACAGGATATCGTCTTCCTCCTTACGTGCCCTTCCATATCATAGTATAGGCTTATAATGTGGCCATACCTAGCATAATCATAGATGAAGGAGAATCTGTTAGTATTATGTCCTCAACTACTTGGCAAGATTTAAGTTCTCCGCAGCTTGTGCCCGTTACCCAAAATTTGTTGGCTTTTAACAGAGGAACTAGTCAAATGTTAGGGATCCTTCTTAAGTTGCCTATTACTTTTGGAGGAAAGACTATCTATATCGATGTGATGGTAGTCCAAGGCCCTTTGGATTTTAATTTACTCCTTTGGCGTGACTATGTTTATTTCATGGGAGCTCTTGCCTCTTCACTCTTCCACGTGATATGTTTCCCGCATGAAGGAAGAATCATGACTATTGACTAGCTTTCATTCGTTGGTCCTAATTTGACTCCCAATCAACCAACTTCCCTAAATGGTCCTTATATGCAAGTGGTATCTTCCCCACCATAGGTTAATTATGTGGCAACCTATCCCATTCATGTCCCATTCAGATACCTACTGCTAAAGATGAGCCTTTCACTGTCTGCTCAACTTCTTTCGACCTAGATCTAGTAGGTGATATGGTGAATCATTTATTGGGGGCATTGGAGCTTGATCTTTCCATTAGATTCCTTGATATGTATCTGTTCTAGAGCATTGTTCTCCCATCTGATGAGAACCTCTTGGAAGCCATGGCCTCTTAGAGGTCATGATCATAGGTTCCCAGAGCAAAGTTCATTTTATTGTGTCAAGCTCCTTAAAAAATGAAATAAAGTGTCAAATCATAGTTCCTTTTCTTGTGTCAAGCTCCTTAAAAAATGAAACAAGGTGTCAAAGCAGACTTCTTTTTCTCGTGTCAAGCTCCTTAAAAAATGAAACAAGGTCCCTAGAGCAGAGTTCCTTTTCTTGTGTCAAGCTAGTTAAAAATGAAGCAAGGTGCCATGAGGATAGTTCTTTTACTATGTCAACCTCATTAAAAAATGAAATAGGTTCCTACAAGCATAGTTATTTTATTGTGTCAAGCTCGCTAAAAAATGAAACAAATCCCCTTCCAATTAGAGTCTTTGATTAGATCTTGTAAATTCCCAGTTGAGTCTTTCACTTGATCTCGTAAATGAACCTTCATTCCATCCACCTGTTAGTACCCAATAGTCTACTTAGGTGCATGAAATGAAGCTTGGGGGGCATGTACCTCGAATTGAATCATTATGCTGGGGGCATGCAAACTTATTTCAAGCATAGTTTTTCCTCTGTTTCAAGCTTGTGTAAAAATGAAACCAATTTCAAGCATAGTTTCCCATGTTTCAAGCTTATGTAAAAATGAAACCATTCCCATTTTATCCCTCGTGATTGCCATTTTTATCAGCTTTTTTTGCTAGATGAGCCTTGGTTTTCTCATTTCATTGTCACCATATGCTTGGTCGATCATACACTTTCACTTGGTTGTTTACCCTTTCCAAAGGAACCGCTGCGATGAGTGGTCTTATTAGCCAACCTCTTGAACTTTACGTGTTGAGCAGTTCAATCATGACCATAACTAGTTGCTACTCTTTATACCACACATTCCTCCAAGAAGAATCCTCTTTTAGTTATTTTCAGAATCCCAAAACATGAAAATATTGTAATCACTTGCCTTTTTGAACTCGTAAAAGTAAATGAAAAGATGTTTACTCAGTATAAGTTTAACCCTTTTCCGGACTAAGATAAACTAGCTATGAAAAAGGAATACCTTAGTCGAACATGGCTAAGAGGTTTTCTTACTTTTCTACCTTTTTGGAGCTAAGGGACTACCTATGAAAAGGGACATTTGGAGTTTTCCCTTTTCGCCTCTTTTTCAAACACTATAAACATGAAAAAGATGTCGAGTTTTATCTTTGTTGGACTCGTTAAAACATCAAACCTGGATGGAATCATCGATCATGACAGGACCAAACCACTCCTTGTTAGGGTTCATTAAATATACTCAGAGGGATTCATTCAAAGGATGAACTTACAGATCAAGCATATGTTATCCTCCTTAAGCTTGTTAAAAAATAAAGAGGTACTGACCAGTATGGTTGGGGAAATTGGGAAAACAAGGGATTCCATTTTGCTAATGGCAACAAGTCGCTCTTGAACACAACAATCTTCCACTTCATCTCCATGGTTGTTGGGTTGGGTAATATTCTTGTCTTTTAATTATCATACCATATTCAGAGCCTCCATTTCAGTTTTGGGTCAATGTTGCCAACTCCATTCAGTGTCACCGATGTGTTCAAGAGAAGACATTCAATTTATCTCTGCTACAATAAATTTTAAACCTTCATTTCATGTTTGCCTTTCCTGATCCAGTTCCATATCAGAATCATTCTAATCATTCTGTCTCAATTATGACACCTGTTTCGTGTCATTGATGGGGGATACATCAAGGCCCTCCTGTGACAGGTCGCTTCCTATCGACATCAACACATCATCTAGGAAGTTGACTTAGAAACACACCTTTGGTAACTTGGTGCTTGCATACATCAATGACAAGTTTCCTCACTCTTGATTGTAGGTTTTAACCTCGTACAGAAATTACCTGCATACGAATTCTGAAACATAGAAAATAAACAATGCAAGAGCATAACACATAAAACACATATACACAGAGATTTTCCCCTGGATCCCAAAATTGGGACTACCAGCTTGATTTTTCATTATTGTTCCTTTCAATGTTATAATACATATTTATACATGCCAAAGCATCCAATACCATGGACCAAAAAAAACCATCGCGTCCAAAACCATGTGGGAAAATCATGCACAAAACCATAGGTGGGTTCGCCCAACCTAACATAGTGTCCAAAACCAAAATTTTCCGGGGTGCTGCCCCAGACCCCATAGAGTGGGGTTACGGGTACCCCTCAAACGCCCTGTGACCTCCCCCCTTTAACCCCTGATTAACTATGTGGCTAGTCGTGGAAAGAATATAACACAACCCAACATTCTCCCACTTGTTGTTTTCTTTCCACGGGGGGCCACAAGAGAGCTTAGTCATTTATCCAGCCTTACAATGCCCATTGTTTCTCTACACCAAGATAACTTCTCAGAGCTCACAGATTTTGTCAATGCATCTGCAGTATTTTTCAAAGTGTCCACCTTTACCAGCAACACCTTTTTGTCTTCTATCATATCCCTCACAAAGTGATACTAAACATCAATGTGCTTTGTCTTTGAATGATATGCAGGGTTCTTTGCCAAGAAAATTGCACTTTGGCTATCACAGTATATCTTTATAGCTTCCTGTAGTAACCCCATACTTGAACACAATCTCTGAAACCAAACTACTTCCTTGCTTGCATGAGTGGCTGCCATGTATTTTTCCTCTGTAGTTGATAGTGCCACTACAGATTGTTTCTTACTCATCCAATTGATTGCACCTCCAAATAGGTTAAACACATACCCAATTGTAGATATTTTCTGATCCATATCTCCAGCCCAGTCTGCATCAACAAAGCCATGAATATCCAACACTCTGTCCAATCCCGGCCTTCCTTGGTAGCACAAACCATAATCACTAATGCCACGCAAATACCTGAAAACCCGCTTCATTGTTGTCCAATGCTCCTTCCATGGTTTTGACATAAACCTGCTTAATACTCCCACTGCATGTGCAATGTCTGGTCTAGTACAGACCATTGCATACATCAGGCTACCAACTGCACTTGCATATGGAACACGGGACATGTCCTCTTCCTCTTCTTATGTCTTGGGACATTCTTCAGCAGATAACCTCGCACCTACAAGAATAGGAACCTTCACCGGTTTATTATCCTGCATATTAAACCTCTGCAGTATTGTCTCGACATACTTCCTCTGGTTTAACCAGAGCTTCCTCTTTGCCCGATCTCTCTTAATTTCCTTGCCCAAAATATAGTTTGCAGCACCAAGATCTTTCATGTCAAATTTGGAGGACAATTGGGTCTTCAAATCCTGGATAGTTTCTTTGTCATTTCCAACCAACAACATATCATCC
Organism: Pinus tabuliformis; assembly: GCA_031772625.1. Taxonomy (NCBI): domain Eukaryota; kingdom Viridiplantae; phylum Streptophyta; class Pinopsida; order Pinales; family Pinaceae; genus Pinus; species Pinus tabuliformis. The sequence continues at coordinate 754,701,000 of CM062815.1, read as the reverse complement.
ACATACAAGACCAGATAAATAACACGGTCACCAATTAATTTAAAATACACGCAGTGATCTGCTTTGCTTCTGGTGAAGCCAAGTCCCCATATAAATGTATCAAATTTCTAATACCACATCCTTGGTGACTGTTTTAACCCATACAAAGACTTTTTTAACTTGCATACCAGTTCTTTCTTACCCTTCACCACAAAGCCTTCAGGTTGCTTCATGTATATTTCCTCTTCCATATCCCCATGAAGAAATGTTGTCTTCACATCCATTTGTTCTACCTCAAAATCAAAAGAAACAACATCAGATAAAAGTAATCTAATAGAAGTTACCTTGGCAACAGGAGAAAAAAAATCACCAAAATCAATTCCCAGCACCTGGGAATAACCTTTTGCTACCAACCGAGCTTTGTATTTCTCCACCTTTCCTTTTGCATTTGTCTTCTTCTTGAACACCCATTTGTTGCCAATGGGTTTCCTTCCAGCCGACAACTCCACCAGATCCCAAGCCTCATTTTTGTGCAAAGATGCCATTTCATCAACCATGGCCTCTTTCCAGAGTTTTCCATCCTCTGAATCCACTGCTTCCTTCGCAGTTCTGGGATCATCATCAGTAACAAACAAAGCAAAATTTGAACAGAAAGCAGACGGACTATACCTTTCTGGCTGCCTTCTTTCTTGAACTGATCTTCTCAACGCCGGAGTTTGTGGCTCTCCATCTTTTGATTCCTCCTCTGCTATAGAGTCTGATTCTTCCTCCTTTAGCTCAAACTCTATCTTCTCGGGTTCCTTTGGTTGGACTTCATGTTTAATAACATCTTTCACCTCTCTGAACACCACATCTCGACTATACACAACCTTCCTTGTTACTGGGTTCCAAAGCTTATAACCCTTTAAACCATCCTTATACCCAATAAAGATGCACTTTTCAGATTTACTATCCAACTTGGTTCGTTTCTCCTTTGGAACATGTACATATGCATCACATCCAAATACCCTTAGATGTGAAAGAGAGGGTTTCTTGCCGGTCCATACCTCTTGTGGAGTCTTATCCTCCAACGCTGATGAAGGTGACCTGTTGACCAGGTAACATACAGTATCCACCGCCTCTGCCCAGAATTCCTGTCTTAACCCGACACCACTGAGCATGCTTCTTGCCCTTTCCATCAACGTCTTATTCATTCTTTCTGCAACTCCATTTTGTTGAGGTGTATATGGAGTAGTCTTCTGTCGTGATATACCACACTTCTTACAGAATTCTTCAAATTCCTTGTTGCAAAACTCTCCACTATTATCTGCCCTCAACACCTTTATCTTCTTCTCTATCTGATTTTCCATGAGAGCCTTAAATTCTTTAAACCTGTCAAAGACTTTAGATTTCTTCTTAAGGAAATATATCCATGTATTCCTTGAGAAATCATCTATAAATGATACATAGTACACAGATTTACCCAGTGATGGAACCTTCACAAGTCTAAACACATCGTTGTGCACAAGCTCTAATATCTGTTTCGCCCTCTTACCACCAGATGGGAAACTCACCCGATTCTGCTTCCCATATACACAATTTTCACAGAAATCAAAATCCAGAGAGCTATTACTCATACCTTCTACCATACCTTTACCATGAAGTATTTGAAGGCCCTTCTCTCCAATATGTCCAAGCCTTTGATGCCACAGCACGGTCTTCTCTCCAGAGACCACTAGATTTTCTGCTCCACTTTTAGGAACCATAGAATTGTTGCACCCATCAATAACAGTGCTACCTTGCAGCTTGTACAAAGTTCCAATTCCAACTCCCCGCATCAATACCAGTGCTCCCCGAACCATTTTGCAAGTATCCTTCTCGAACACTATTTTTACACCTACATCATCCAACTTACTTACAGAAATCATATTTCTAGCCAATGCAGGAATATGCAGAACACTCGAAAGTGTTCTAACCCTTCCACCTTGCAACTTCAACTTTACTTTTCCGCGACCAATGATTCTAGCCTTCCTATCATCCCCTAAGAAGACATCACCACCATCGTATTTTTCATACTCGTAGAACGACTCTCTATGGGGAGTGAAGTGAAAGGATGCACCTGAGTCAATCAACCATGCCTCATGATCTACATGTGTACTTGAAGAAGGCAAGTACACATCCCCACCTTCATCTGAGGTGGTTTTCGCCTCTACACAAGGAGCATCATTAGATCCCTTTCCTTTATCAGGAGCTTTAGATTTACAGTCCCTTTTGTAGTGCCCTTCCTTTCCGCATTTCCAACACACCACCTTTACAGGTTTTCTTGGAGATTTAGATCTCCCTCTAGATTTAGATCTCCCATTCGATGACTTATTTTTGTTTCTGTTCTGGGACCGTCCTCGTACAGACAAAGCATCACCATTCTGGCTCTCCATATTTTTCTGTCTCATCTCCCCCGTCAGCAAGGATGAGACTATTTTATCAAACTACAAGGCAGTTGCATTGCTACCTATTGCAATAACCAGACTATCCCACGAATCTGGTAGAGAACACAACAAACTAATGCACTTATCTTCATCTGAAATTTTAATATCAACAGATGCTAACGGACTTACCATAATATTAAATGCATTCAGATGCTTTGTCACCAAGTCTCCATCTTTCATCCTTAGGTTATGCAGCTTTTTCCGCAAGAACAGTTTATTCACCAGAGACTTAGATTGGTACAAATTCCCTAACTTGTCCCACAGATCCTTCGTCGTAGCTTCCCTAGATACATTCAGCAATACTGAATCTGAGACACACAATCATATTGTGTTCTTTGCCTTCCGATCCAACTTCTTCCATTCTTCATCGAACACTCTCGTTGGTTTAGTACCCGGATCTACCGTGATCCACTGATCTTTGTCCACCAACAGATCCTCCATCTTGAGTTTCCACAACTCAAAACTCTAACCATTAAATTTCTCGATCTCTATCTCTCCATTGCTCGCCATCTTCTTTCACCACCAGAATCGATCTCGCAGATCTCCCACTGAACAGGGTCTACCACAGGCTCGAGCAAAACCCCTCAGCAACAAAGGTGTCCCCTAACAGCTTTGATACCAAATGTAGGTTTTAACCCCATACAGAAATTACCTGCATACGAATTCTAAAACACAGAAAATAAACAATGCGAGAGCATAACACATAAAACACATATACACAGAGATTTTCCCCTGGATCCCAAAATTGGGACTACCAGCTTGATTTTTCATTATTGTTCCTTTCAATGTTATAATACATATTTATACATGCCGAAGCATCCAATACCATGGACCGAAAAAACCATCGCGTCCAAAACCATGTGCGAAAATCATGCACAAAACCATAGGTGGGTCCGCCCAACCTAACATAGGGTCCAAAACCAAAATTTTCCGAGGTGCTGCCTTGGACCCCATAGAGTGGGGTTACAGGTACCCCTCAAACCCCTTGTGACCTGCCCCCTCTAACCCCCGGTTAACTATGTGGGCTAGTCGTGGAAAGAATATAACACAACCCAACATCGACGACATGTTTACATCAATGGCCTTCGACCGAAACGTTTTGTGGGGTGTTCGACATCAACTCATTTATTCACACTATACGGATTGTACTACAGTACCTTGAGAACCATTAACATCATCAGTGGCTTCTCTCATTATTGTTAACGACTTACATCATTGGTCAATAATCAGATAGTGTCTACCATGTTTGATTCCAACCCATTGATTCACATGGATAGACTCATACATTGGTTGGTCGTGTGAATAATATAGAAGACCCTAGATCTAGTTTCATCCATCCGAGCTGCGATTTTAGGAGTTATACAAAGATCATAATGTATGCTGGCCATGATCCTATAGGCAATTATCCAGTCATGGGTCCTCCAGTTGCATTTGTGGACGCATATTTTGATCATTATACATGTTATATTAGCTTATGATATGAGTATGGGTATGCCTTCCTTAGCAAACAAAGATGTCATGTTGTAAATGTATTGTAACAGATGAAGCTCATCGGTTGTCCTTTATCCCAACTTGTCACAAGGTAAAGCACTTCAGTCATGAGTCATCATCTATGAATTTGTGGTTTAGGGGCCCATTTTGTCACATCCGATCAGTGAGCCTCCTAATGGGATCAATCAACATCCTATTCCCCCTTATCACCATCATTGCATAGAGCCCTAAGCATGACTCTATTTAATCCCTGAGTTCTTGCCTGAAAGCACCTTGTTTTAGTCATTTTAAGGACCAACGCACCCTGCATAACTGAGCAATTGCGTTGAAGTGTAGTCTTTCCGTCTCTCAGGGTGTCATGCAGTGCACCCTGCATAACTGTGGGGATGCGTTGATTCTATAAATTTGGGAAAAAATAAAAAATAAAAGATTGAAACTTCCTCTTCCAGAAGCTTCCAGAGGTTGTTTCAACCATTTACCTTAGATAAACGTTTGAATCCTATCTAATTCCACCTTAGAGAAATCACCATCTTATCCCTTGGGCTCATCCTCCCATCACTTTTAGATCTCAATCCTAGATTGGAAAATGGATAAGAGTTCATGAACTACCTCTCCTTCCTATATATTTACCTCATTCCACAAGCACATGGTTAGTTCGGGTTGGATTTTGGAGAGTGATTCCGCCCTTATGTTGCTGTAGTGAGTGGTCATCATCTCATGCATTTAGGGTGATTGGAGGTGCATATTGTGACAAGGAAAGGACAAGTCAACAACTTGGAGGAGCTCTTCTACAAGATAAACTGCTACTTATGGCTGTAATCTCCTTCCATTTATATTAAAGAAAATAATTCATTGTTTTCCTAGATGTGATGTTATTATTTGATATATTTCAATACCATCTTGATCTATTGAATGAAGTACCTAGATAATACTGCATAGATCTCGTAGTTTCTTGGCTTGTGTTATCTGACTGTGTAGGTTCTAATTTTGGCATTCAGAGCTAGAATTGGAGCTTCCAAGCTAAAGAAGGAGCAATGTGTGCGAAGGATTCCAGGTATGCCTCACTCTGTCATCTATTTACTTTAGGGAAAAGCATTGTGTTCCTTGTTTTTCTATTGTTCTAGGTTAGCCACCAACCTAGGGGAGATACTTTTGTCCGCAATCATAACTCTCATATAACATGTAGATAAGATGGCTAAATTCATTATTTATTTTCCCAACTTTTGGGCTATGGTTTATGCTTCGCTTGCTTCGAAGAATGATCCCCTTAAACTAATATGTATAATGGGTTGGTGGTGATTGAGTAAAGTAAAATGTGATCTCTATGTTTTTAATGTAAACAAAGTGATTAAATTAATGCAAAATTGATAGGGTTGATAGGAGGGGGAGGGATTCTCTTAAATCCCGCGGGAAACCAAGAAGTTAAGTATTCCCGGGGGCTTGGCAAGAGGACAACTAATTTGGCTAAAATATATGAGCTCCTGTTTGGGCTTCAGTTGGCTAATGAAAGGAATCTCTTTAGGATTGTTATTTTGGGAGATTCCCTTCTTACCATTCAGCATTTACAGAGCAGATCTCTTCCTAAGAATAATCATCTAAGCCTGATTCTCTGCAAAATTCTTAGTAACTCGAACTACTTCCTTCATAAGGCATTCTATCACATCTCGAGAAGTCAAAATGAGAAAGTTGATGCATAGGCAAATCAAATTTTGTCTTCTAGAGGTAGGTCAGATCAACATTAATGGTGTAATCAGATGGAAAGTTATTTCATGATGTACTCCCCTCATGTTCCTCCTCAATGTTTTAATTGGGCCAATTTGTTTACCAATAAGGGAAATTCAGGTCACGTGCACTCCTAGTCCTTTCAACCCCTGTACATGGTAAGACCTCCCTTCAAATGGTATTGCAATACTTCTTTTTTCCCTCGTACTAGTTTTCTTTAAGGCTCTAGAGTGGTGTAATGTCCCCAATTTTATTTTCCACTGTAATACAACGAGGGTGGATTTTCATGGTACGGGATGGTTACGTCATTAGAGCAAGATTACGTCATCAGGGTTCCAGAGGGAGTTTTGAGGAGCTTTACATGGTCCAACGATGTTCACTTGAAATTTTCTATCACCATGATTAATTCAATACATTTGATTTTGGTTCCATTGCATTATGGCGATTCTCATTATTAACGAGCATAACTTAATTAATTAAGATTAAGGTGTCATTCCAAAAGGAATATCTGATGGAACACCTTTGTGTAATAACTCGTTGGAACCAAAACGAGAAAATCTATGGGATGGGATGTTGAGAAGTCACTCTTAGTGGCCAAATAGAGTATGGTGGGTGATTTACTATTTTCTCGGATTAAAAGTGACTTTAATTAGTCACTTAATTAATTAAAAATAAAAAGGGGGAAAATGACTAATTGGGGAAAAAGGCTAAAAGTGGCTTAAGTAAATTAAAATTAAAAAGTCACTTAGATGGAGTCAAGAGGGAGCTTCTAGAATAGTAATAAAATAGGACACTTCTAGAAGATTGGAGATCTATCTATTGGATCTTTAAAAGGAGGAGGAGGAGATCATTTGGGACATCTTGGTTTTGAGTATTTGTCTTTAATATAGATTGGAGAATTTAGTTCTGTAACAGCCCCGGTGAAAATTCCATGTAAAAATATATAAATACCACGGATGATGGGACACCTATTCCAAGCTGAATGGTGGGCAGGACATCCTGGTCTGGGTGTTCATTTGGTTGTTTATGGCTAAGGAAATTGGCAAAGGCAATGGCCAGGGATTTGGAAAGGCATGAGGCATTAATTGGCATTTTATTTATGAAAATAAAGGAAATTAGGAGAAAAGGAAGGTGAAAGGTCATTGGTTAAATGTGAGGAGGAAATTGAAGGAAAATAATGGAAAATGAAGAAAATAGAGGCCTCATTAATAACAAGGCTTATGAGGATAAGTGGGCAGATTGGATCAGTTCAGTTTTGGAGCTCTCTCATTATTCTCTCTCTCTCTCTCATGCTCTTGGAGACTTAGAAGTTTATTGGAGCACTCTTGGAGAGTGTGGCATACTTGGAGTTTTGGAACAAGAAGGTAAAGGAAGAGTAGGAAAGCACAAGAAGGCATTGACATCAATAACTACATAAAATTTGCTTGCAGGTACCAGGTTGCATGTATGATTTATTCATTGGTTTTGGCATGCGTGGCATATGCGTGCGGTTTCTTGGTTGCGATCTGTCATTGGCATGGAGGATTGCCTGGATTGACAATGGATTGCCTAGCCTTGCCATTTCCTGGATAGCCATGGTGATTGTGGGTTTACTTTCATTGTTTGTTTTTGGTTGGTTATCATGTTTCCTAGCTTGGGTTGAGTTATTAGTCTTGGAAGCCCTAGTTGAACAAACATTTTGGAAGCCCTGTAACAGCTCGGGTTGAGTTACTAGTCATAGAAGCCCTAGTTGGACAAGCGCTCTGGAAGCCCTTGGTGGCTTGAGTTACTAGTCCTGGAAGCCATGGTTGGACAAATGCTTTGGAAGCCCTGTATAAGATATGGGTTGAGTTACTGGTAGTGGAAGCCTTAGCTAGACAAACACTCTGGAGGCCTTAGAAGGCTTGGATGGAGACCAATCTGATGATGGTTTTTGGTGATGTCCGACCGTGAGGTGGAATCACTATTTGATGGGTTGAGGTGGATTGCCTCTAGAAGCCCTATATGAGTTTTGATTGATGTGTTCTATGAGATCCCACATTCATGCTTGGAATATGGCATGAGGGTGAATGACTGAAGAGACATTTGGCTCAACCATTCTACGGTTAGTTGGAACGTGGTGGTTGGTTCATTGCATTCATTAATGAGAAATCCATTCCCTTGATTTTCATGTGTAAAGGTACTGATGTATTTATGGATTTGATGGTTGATATGTTTATTGTATTTATGTTCCTATTATGTTGGTTATATGCACATTTTATGACAACAACTTTGTATGCCTCTCAGCATGGTTTTACTTGTATGTGAATGGATAATGTGTCTATGACTTAATGGAGGATAATGCAGCAAATGGCACGAGGGAAAATGGTTCATAGTGATTCTCAGGTAAGTATGAGATCCCTACACTTAACTATGTTATTTACACCTGTAGATTACATATTGATGATATGTTTTACGAAACGCCTCTCATGGCTAGTAGGGTTCTGGTTATGGTCTTGTTCAGTTTATTGCTTTTACATCGTTGTTTCCTTGTATTCTTACCATTTTTAAGTGATCATTCCATTATGGGTAGTGTCGAGGGCTCTGGGCCGAAAAAAGGTGGCTCAAATCCCGAAATGCTAGCAAAACTGAGCATTATTTTAGAGACTAACTCCCCTGGGCAGTGTCTGGGGAGTATTATAACTCGCCTTGGCAGTGTCTGGGGAGTGTTATAACTCACCTGGGTAGTGTCTGGGGAGCATTATAACTCACCTTGGCAGTGTCTGGGGAGTGTTATAACTCGCCTGGGCAGTGTCTAGAGAGCGTTACTCTACCCTAAGTTTCTCAAATAGTAGTGGGACCCAGGGACATGTTGTCTAAGTGGCTAACTTGTCTCCTGAAGGTTCTGTTAATGATATTGGATGAATGTGTGTGATGTTCCGTCAATTCCATTTCCTTAAAGTCACCAAGGAGGTTGAATCTTATTATAGTGGCCTCTCGTCGCATGTTTACCCCAGCTAACCGGTTGCTTGGGTAGATGTGGGAGGAGGGGGTTACAAGTTCTCTGATCTAGTAGCCCCAAGACGAAAACCCTTGGGTGATTCAGTGAGAGTGGGCAAGAACCCATCTCTCCCCTTAGTGAATTCATTCAAAATTCACAAGTGTTTTCAATCGATCAGTTATTTTGGAGGCCCGTTTTAACAATATTGTTGATCTTTTGAGGGCATCACCTCAACCATATTTCGTATTTATATTAACATGCTATTTAATATTCCATATTAAAAAAATAAGGCTGAGATCCATTGCATATTTATCTTGTTTATTCTTTTGTGGCAGATTACATTTTCCAGTTTTTGCCATTAATTTTATGGTGCAGTCTGCGTAAATTATTTGTTAAAATTGACGGTGTAAAATTTGGAGCAAATTTATATTTGTTCTAAAGCAATATTCTGCAAAATTTGTATTTGGAATATTAGATGGTGGGAATTAATAAATTTCAATGTCGACGAGCTTTATATTGCGTGCAAGATTTCAAGCTCCGTGGTTAAAGTCATGGAAGGTGGAAAGGGGATGAGTATTTAGGCTTCAGGTAGTTGAGCTAATCCTTCTTGGTGGATACTAGTTTTCTATGTTCACAAAGGTCATAGCCTCTGTGTTGATCCAGATAGTGGAAGTAATCTCCTACTTGGTGTCATGATTGGAGCCTTACATCGCAAATTCCAAACTATAGCTTTATCATTACCCCAACTTGATTATGAAACAACGTTTCTCCTTTGCGCAAAATGGAATTATGAATTCTTAGTCTCTGACTTAGTGTAGAATTCTGAATTCCTTGTCCATGAAACATCGTGGAGTTGTGAATTTTCTATGGTCCTTCAAGGCTGTTTTGTAGTTCTCACTGAAGATGTTGGGGCCCCTCGGTTGATTTGTGCTCCTCCAACTCCTCTAACTTTGGACAATGAGGACTCTGGCATATGGAAGCGGTCTAACAAGAGTCTCTAGGCATCACTTACCTCATCAACTCTCCTAATGTATCTCTCTACCTGCATTGAAGTAATTCCTAGAGCTATTTTTTGCATTGTCCATCTCTGCTCTTTCTGGGGGATCTCGTCCTCACTCTCCTCCCATCCGCATCATTTCCTAAACCTTGAGTACTTAGGTCCTCCTCCCACCCCGCCTTTAGCCCTGGATGATACTTTGTTGATTGAGCCCCCTAGTACTTCTTGTTCTTTTAGTCTTGAATCCAGTTCTATCTAGCGCTCTGCCCCTTTGGTTCTCAGTCTCCCTCCCTTTGGTCAGTCTCTCACAGAGTACAAAATGTTCACTTCAACCACTTCTAGAAGCACCAATGCTTGTAGCAACTGCCCGCACCTCCCAGTAAAAAATAAAGCCAAGAACATGGACCTCTAATGGAAACTGCATCAACAATCCAACACAATCCTTTTTTTTTGGTCGAGGAATTTCAAAGACTCAAAGCTCAGTTGAATAGATAGGAGGATGAAATAAACACCATTTAATGCCAATTGACTGAGTTATAAACTCAGAGGATTGTTGGTGAGCAACAAAACATTGCAACCAACACTTATGAAAGCAAGTCTAAACTATTGATCCCCTTCCTAAATCATGATCTCTTATAGTAAAGTCGTTTTTTTGTTTGGTCAATTTTGTAAAACATATAACTGTCGCTTGTTTGATAGAATGTTTGTCAATGGTAGTTTCTTAGATCAAAATTTTGGAACCTATTTTTTGTTCTCCTATGAAGAACCTGCAACTTGGAATTCAATGTAAACATTTCCCGGGTATTTTGCTACATCCAGCCATAAAATTAATATCAAAGCTACTCATTGGTGTGAAAAAAATGTAAAATTGATAGTTCCTTTGTCACCTTTTGAAGCTCCTCCTCAAGTGCACTAAATCCTTTCGTTGATGAACTCCTATTTTATGTTAGAGTAGATGTTGAATTAGGATTGCATGGGGGCCTAACACATCATGTCCTAGCCGATGCAATCCTCGAAGCCATGACAAGAACATATGCACCTAATAAGCATGGAGTTAGTTTGAGTGTTGAACTCTCTAGCTCAAAGTCAAAGCCAAACCCATAGTGACCATAGGTCCATTACTTCCACATAAGTTGTTTTATGCAGGGATTAGATCCCCAAGGTTATTTGTTCAGGGGCACTTTTAGGCCTTAGCACTCTTGCTCTTTTGTCTTTGTGATCTATGTTTGTTTTCCTTCTTTTAATGTATTTGGAAGAAAGTCTTGTCATAAGGTATATGTTTTCAATTATGCATCATTTGGAGGGATGACATTGTCATGAGAAAAGTCTGACATCCATTAATAGTAGGAGAAACTGGAACCAATTACTACCTAAGGAGGTAGCACATTTTATTCATGTAGTGCTTCTAATATAATCACATGGAATAATCCCAATTTGAGTAATTCACTTGAATATAGAATGTCAGCTAAAAGAATGAGAAGTTCTTTTTAGTAGAAATTCATTAAAATTTGATTGCATTGCTCCTTTTGAAAGACTATGTATTGTTTTCGCAGTGCTTGTAATCACTGAGAAAGGTTATTCTACATGTTAACATTATGATTACTACATTGATTACAAGGTCAAAATTGCTCAAAATCATGGTATTTCGGCGACTTGGATAAATAAAGTCCACACTATTAAAGGCTACCGAGCCTTAGACTTTCTAAAGGTTAACCTCGTCATGGTCCTCTGGATGTATAAGGTTATTTTTGTCCAAAATTTCAAACACAAACATGACAACATCAAACCCTTTGGTCAAGCATGAAGTCATACTTCCAACATTGACTATCATATGATCCAATCTTCCAAAAATATAATGGTTCAACAAAAAAACATGGAGACTGATAACTCTGTGGCTTATAAGCCTCCCTTCGTACCAAAACTCAAAAGGGCAATAACATATTTCAAAAAACCTAGAAGTTCATAGGGCTAGTCTTGCGTACCATGACTACTTATGGATCTCCTTGTGTGGAGTCAAAATAATGAATCATTGTCTCTTGATAGCAAAAGGCTGATATGGTTCTATGATGCATGTCAAAGGTCACTTGGTTGCCTTTATGCTATGCTTTAATAGATTTAGTTGAAATGCTTTTAAGGGGGATGTTTCCAATATAGAAAGAAAGCACCATTAGCGACTGCAGAATGATCAACACAATAGTAAATTGTCGTGCTACCAACATCCCCAGAGTCATGGTAGTAGATGGGGAGTGTCTCTTTGGAGTAATTATAACCATGAATCTTGGGATATATATACACAACCTTAATCACGTTAAAGGAACAATAGGAAGATTTCTTGCATATATGTAGAGCTTTAACAATGTTAAAAAATTGATAAGTAGATTTGCTAATAAGAAATATAATGGAACTTGGATTAGGTACTTGCCACATTAACAAATAGCTACACTTTTGGTCGAAGTCCAACCAACCAACTTCAATTATAAGAAATTTTGAAGGCATTCTTTGACATTACCCTTTTGCTAGAAACTCACCCACTATAGTGAAGTTATACCAAATTCACCACAAATACATGCACTATGAGTGCTCTAAAAAGAATGCAATACATTTCGACTTTTGATCTAATCTCATCTTCATATTTTAGAAAGAGAGTGAAAATCATGCTTTCCATAGTGAAATAATACACTATTTGAGTTGCCACATATCTAAAGGCGCCTATATAGCCCATGAGAATATGCTTCCACTATGAAGCATTTAATGCAAGCAATTGATAGACAAAAGATCTTGACTCAACATCAACTTTCACTTCTTCTTGTTCTAGGCCCAAATATGCAACTATCAAATGAGTTTGAATTAGTTGGTGGTTTTCTTTCGAAGCTTGGGCTAATTATTTCAGATGGAATTGAAGCATTTGATGTAGTAGCAAGAGAAATAGTATCATCTGACAAGGCTTTCAGCTGTATATGCAACAAAGTTGTGTATGCCCCATTTGGGTTCTTTATGAATTATGTGTCCACGAAATTTGATGACTTCACCATTTTGCGTCACTGCAATTTTATGAGCTCCTTGAATAGTGGAGAGATAATGAGCCACAACCATTGTGGTAAGCCCCAATAGAAGCCTTGTCGAATGCATCTTAAACAATCTTCTCTGATTTTGCATCTGGAGCATTGGTGGCCTCATTTAAAAGTAGAAGGGAAGGGTTTTTTCCAACATCACTCTACTATGACTATTCTCTACCTTTGCCCTCTTGAGTATGCACACCACCACCTCCTAATTGCATCTGGGAAGATCATGAAATGAGTACCTGCTATTTTTGATTGACAAAATATATTTACAGTAAAATTAACACATTTTTTTTTTTAAATTTTGAATCAAGCAAATATGTCCTTTATGACATGAAGATCCATTTGCCACTCTATGCTTGAAACAATTAAGCAAACTGATGAATTAATGTGTTCAAATAACTAACATTCTATCAATATCATTCAATACAGAAGCCCTAAGGGATAGCTTAGTTGGTCGAGTTCCTATTACTAAGTACCTCACCTATTGGGAGGTCATAGGGTCAAATCTCCTCAATGTCCTTGGGACTAGGTTTTACTAATTTAAGTGTTGAGTGAACCACCCTAAAAAAATATATATCATTCAATATAAATCATGATCATATGATCATGACCATTGGACATTTCAAAATTTTTTAAATTAATATTTTAACTTGGATATTTCCTATCAAAACTACTTGTGAATTCCCTGTGTTTATCCACTAGAAAATTCAAAATATTAATTTTTATAAATTATAAAATATAGTTTTGTTTAAAAAATAAAATTAATAATTAAAAAAACCATCCTTTAAAATTTTTATAAAATAAAAAATATAATAAATTATTTTTCCATCCTAGTCAGCTAATGACAATGAAGCAATAAAAATGATTAAAAAAAACACTTTACCATTCATCTGCTCTCACCGGTAAATACAGTCGGGTCAACATGGAGGTATTCGATTCTAGCGTTCTCGTCGTTGTAAGGACTTATTGATTGGTTTAACTCAAACCTCGTTGCTGACATTTTAAAACATTTCACGTGTACAGCACCGTTGCTCTCGAGCTCCTGTCGTTTGGAGCCAAGGAGAGAAGCCCGTGTCGCGACTTCTTGTCCCTGGAACCGGATCCGTTCGTTCTCAGGCACCATGGTACGTTGGTTCGATCAACAGTGGAGGTTATTGGTTTGAATTTTGAAAAATCAGTTGGTAGTAATGAGCGTTATTGGTGTATTTGCAGATCCGATTTATATTGCTTCAGAACAGACAAGGAAAGACCCGCCTTGCCAAATACTACATTCCACTCGAGGAATCGGAGAAACATAAACTCGAATATGAGGTATGCAAGATCCCAGCCTTTTTTTCGTTACTAGTATAGAGGGTTGAATTATGGTCATCTTTTCTTTGTAAGCGAGGTGCGTGTTCCTCTTGCCTGAATGAAGCCGGCCGTTGAATTTTAGGGCACGCATGTACCCTTTTGATTTTCAAGGATCTAGTGCTGCTTGTGGCTTCTCATTTGCATTTACAAAGATTAGAATGGATGGAAATCAGGGTTCTATTCTCGCCGTGGTTCGTCCCAAACAAAAGACGTGAACAGGGGACGAGGCTGGGTGAGTTTGCTGGAATAAATAATCCCCGGATTTGGCATCTAACCCGAATGAAGGTTGGCAACCTGTGTAGTTTTTCGAAGTGATTTAGGCTGCCGGGGCCTCATTGAATTTTTTTCGGGCCAAACTATTTGCATATTGGGAGTTAGTGGGTTTGTGTACAATGACCACAGGGTTGGGATTCAACTATTTTGAATGAAGGCCAGCGCCACTACTCTTCCTTTTCTTCTCTTTTTTCTGTTCTTTTTAATTCGGTTTTTCGGAAACGCTTAGAGAAACATCCCCAGAGGGGCTGCACCGCAAACAGTGGACGCTCTTCGGCTTAAGTTTCAGGTCTGATGGGTAGCAATTCCACCAAAATTGCCAGGGACATACACCTAGCCTTACCGCTCGGAAACTGATCTCAAGCAAATGGTAAAACCTGTGTTACCAGAAACCTGACCAGGTGGCCCCTTTTTTGTCCACTTACAGTCTTGCTCTCATTCTCACCTTGATACTCCATCGGCACGTTAATAATCAATTTTATTCGCATAATACATGCTGGGAACGGGATAGGTTTACTTTTCTTATCTCTTGGTATCTTCTTGTCTTCTTGTCGAGTTCCCATTTCCCTTCTTATCTCTTGGTATCTTCTTGTCTTCTTGTCGAGTTCTCATTTCCCATTTTCTGTTTCTGGTAACATAGGGGCAGACTGCATTAAAATTGAAGCCTCGGTGATGGTTCAACACGCCGTCAAACTCACCAGTGAACCAACGCTCCGTTTGCATTTTTTTTTTCCATTTTGAACACCGCTGCTATTTACAATTCCATCATGAACAGTTTGATGTGAACTAAAATACTATGAACAAGGTAGATGTCATGCACCAGAGACTTGTATTTGACTATCAGCTGCTAAGATGGCATTTTGTTAGAATTTGGTCATATCTAGCTAACCCAGTTCTGCTTCATGACTTAGTATTGGTAAGAAATATTTATAAATTGTGGCTAATCACATATGTAATGGGCATGTGTTGTGCAGGTGCATCGGCTTGTCGTTAACAGAGACCCAAAATTCACGAATTTTGTAGAGGTTGGTTGAAAGTTATCACTACTGATTTGAGTTTTAGGGCAAGGCTTTATAACTTTTTATATTACATGTGATATTATGTGGAAATGTGTTGGTCGAGGCTTAGAGTGCTTCAAATATTTAGGTTTATGACTAGGGTATAATAAGAACTGAATTGGTCCAAACGCTGCTATATGCCATAAGCCATAACAACTACGGTCTGCTGTTGTAAACTTGTAAGTTGCACTCATATTATTTGTAGTTTTTAATCTGAAAGTGTCGTGTAGGAATTGACTTTTAAGTACTTTGGCCAGCATGACATATTAACAATTTAAATATCATCATCTGTGACAGTAAAAAACTCTCCGAATGTCAAAATGGTCATACATTTTTGGTGGGTCACTAGATGAATCTTTGTTTGTTCTTTTGAGGAAGCACTGACAGCTGTTCAAACGCTATAAAGTCATGTTATAGAAACATGATAGATGTTTCAGAGAAGAGTGTAGCATAAACTGAGGGCCAATAATTTATCTAAAAGGGATTTTCTTTCGTGTTTTTTCAGATCACAGGATGTGTTTTAACTTTTTCTTGATGGCTATTTCCTCCATCATACTCAAATAGATGATGTCATGATGAATTTTTGCGGTTTGATTTCTATTTCAAGTCAAACTCTTCATCTTTTCCATTTGTTGGTGCTAGCATATACAACTTGACATTATGAATTAGCAGTTAAAAAAGGAATCTGTGCCCCGAAAGTCTCTTTACATTGGAAAATGTACATTACATGTCTTCAATAGGTCGACTGTTTGGATTTATAATCAGTGACTGGTCATTTGATTGCAAAAAAGTTTTAGTACTAAATTATATGATCCAAAAAAAATCTCAAATACCAGATGTGATTTATTTATGCCTCAACAATTATTTTATACCCAAAAAATATTTTCTCAATAAAATTTGAAAACTTCTGGAAAATAAATTCACTTGTATTTTAAATTTCAGAAATTTATTTGCAGCAGAAATAAAATATGAAAAATCAATCACACAATAGCAGAAAATTCTGCCCAAAACAGTCTTCCTGAAATTTCCTTGCTGCAATCTTTTTCCCTTCTCTTCAGTCCTGGAATCTCAATGTCAAATGTGTCTTCATCCTCTCCCGTAGGCTCTCTTTAATAATTTATCCATAGGCCAAATAGGGTTAAGATTAAATCCTGATTCCTAGCCTTCTTAGATCAACAGTGGAGATTAGATTTAAGTCACTTAAATAATTTAATATTTACCCTTAGATAAATATTAGCCCAAAGTCAACATTAATTAAATAATTAATCAATGTACTTAGGAGATCATATTAGTTGCTCATCTCAAATCACCATCTAAAGAGGATTTCTTCTCCTGCATGCTAGACACAAGCCTATGCAGAAGACCTTTCAAAGCTACAAAATCAACAATGATAGCCTAATTAAATTAGTTAATTAGGCTGCGATCTCTTTGTAAAGCATGTGAACAATACCTAATAAAATAGACATAGCAAATTTGGCAGAAGATAAGAATGGTGTCCAAGTAAATGTATTCTTAAGTGAAAGACAAATTGCCTAGAAGAGTCTTTGTGAAAGCATCTCCTCAAAGGACAACTTCATTTTCAACTCAAAATTAATTTGAAGGGATGGCTGCAATCAAGGAAAACTTCAATGAAGTCAAACAATTTCAACGCTTGGAAAATATGCCAAGCTTTATAAATTTAGAATCAAAGGGTGAATGTTACTCTATGATTTCATTATTTTTTAATTTTAATCTTTTGGGAAGATGATGCCTATATTGTCAAAGAAAAAAAATCATGATACAACAAACAATGTACAATTGGATGCAAGTCTACCTAAAGGATAAATTAAAGGCCTTCAGGTCAGATTGTTCCTATTTGTTTTGTGCCTTCAGGTCAGAAAACAAATAATTGGCAAATCCAACAGTAGACTGAATTATTGTAAGAGTTATTTAAAATTTATTTATCATAAGTAATTAACAGAAACGACCTCAGAGAAACGTAAGTGGTTAGATATGTTTTGAAGGTAATGACAAGTCTCGAGATTGTTGGTATTTTTTTTCAAAGAAACAAATCCGCATATAAAGAAAAATAATGTATACATAAGCTGTTCATTTTCTCTAGACTGGTAATCCAATATAAAACAACCGCTCTGTAAACATTTGTACAAAACTGCTCCTGTATCTTCCTCAGTAGTAAGTACCCAGGATTTTACCTCCTGTTGTTGTACGACATTATCGCCACCTGCTAGAAAATATCAAAAAGAGAAAAAATACCAGATGATATGGAAGACTGCTGAAAGAGAGATTGGTGTCCATGGACTATCTTATCCCCATTATCAAAAATATACATCCGTATAGAGCCAACTGGGAGAGTGAGGGCCTCGTTAGAGAGGCGGTGTGCTTCCATATTTAACTCACGGAGGATACGACAGTAAGAAATCTGTTCAAAAGGGGCTTCAACAGATCAGATGTTGAGAAGGTAGTTGAATCCAATGTTGGAGATTTCTGCCCTGTGGTCTATATCACAGGGTTTGCTGAATTTGAACCCTGAGGTTCGAAATTCGGCGAACCCAAAAAAAAATTTCAAATTCGTTCAGGTTCGGTGAACCTGATAGTCGAACCTCAAATTTGAACCTCAACGAATTTGAACCTAAAGGCGAACTTGATAGTCGAACCTCAATGAATTCGAACCTGAAGGTGAACCTAAAGACGAACCTGAAGCTGAATTTTAGAATTTTTTTAATTTTTTTGGGGTTTGAGGTTAGACTTCGGGTGGGTTTTTGTTAGTTTTTTTAAGGTTTATGAGAAAAACCATGGTCAGTACATGGTTTTCTCTTGTTTGGCTTCCCGCCAATTAGTTTCCCGTGGTGGCCACTGGTTTGCCTTTATTTACCATGGTTGTCGATAGACTTTCCCAAGCCAACTTCAGTTTGAGTGTACTTGCTCTGTTGTGCTCAGTGTTGCCGTTGCGTGTTGTATTCTCTGCAATTTCCTCAATTCAATTTCTAGATGTTGCTTGTCCCTGCCGCCCAGATCATGAAGTGAATGGTGGTCATGATTTGTGGCTCGTGGGTGCTCACTGCTACTCATATAGCTTTATTGATTGAATTTTATTTTTTATTATTTTATGTCATATATATATGTTGAAAAATATGTATAGTCGAACTTCATACAAACCTCATCCGAAAATTCGAATTTGAATCGAACTTAATTGTTGCCAAACTCGAATTCGAACATGAACCGTGTGACATAGCATGTGGTTAGCCCAATCAGTGACCATTTTTGAATCCCCAAAAACATGTAACCTGGGTTACCCTTTCTTCCTTGCCAATGCCAACAGGACTCATAAAGCTGCAAATTCTGCTTTACTGTTCGACCCTCTGCCCAATGCATATTGCTGATATATGAAGTGTGAGTAACTAAAATATAGTACCACCCCCACGCCACAATGAAGGGGATGTCCCTGACTAGCTCCACCAAAATACCCTCAGGTGGTGTCATAGTCTATGGCAGGCATGATCAGAATTCTTTGCTTAAATGGCTTTGGATTAGATTTATATTCGCCAACCAAAGCAACCACCTTGGCAGCACATATCTCAGGAGGTATGAAAGAGTTTTGAAAAGTAGAAAGATTCCTAGCCCTCCATATAAGAGATGAAGAAACAGGGCAAACCATTGAAAGGAAGCATCGACTTATCAGACCACCGAGCATGAAAGTCATCACCCAGGCCCTCCCCAACCACCATATCTTCGGTTTGTAAGAATCCCACATGATCTCACGAACCTTTGTTGAATACTTGCATCCCATAAATAAATGCATGTGGGATTCTTCCTGTTGCTTACACAACACATACTGATTCGGCCCGGTCCACCCTCATCTAACCAGGTTGTCCCAAGTAAGCAATTTTTTCGTTCAAAGCCAACCAAGCTGTAAGTTTTGATTTTAATGGCACCGAGACACCCCAAATGACCTTCCACAACCATCTTACTGGGCTGTTGTTGGACTCCTCAAACCATGGTTGATACCCAAGCTCTCCTGACTGTGGATTTTTTGACCAGCAGATTCTATTAGGAATCTCATTCCTTATATAAATATGGTTTCAACGAGCGAATTAACATACCCATCCCATTATATTGCTAATGGCCCAGCTAATCCTACAAGTGCTGCATATTTCCAACTGGTTCTTCCCCTAGTTTGAGGATCCTGGGATCTTGCATCTACCAAAACATTGATATGCAATCACCTCAAAGCCTTCTGTAGTCGGCAGGGGTGGGGGAGGCGACAGAAAGAAACTATCTCCAGCACCATACCGTGGATCCTTCCTGATTTTGATCGTACACCCATCCCCAATATGCCACACTAATCATTTCTCCACCAAAGGAGCAGCTTTGACCAATGCTTTCCATACATTTTCCCCGCTGGTTGATTTGTTAGGACACATGTACCAGTTCACTACGGAATTGCCTAGAAAATAATTGGCCTGTAAAACTCGAAACTTATAATAGGTTTATTGAATTTAAGTTTGAACTGAATTTAACTCACTTCCCTCTGTAGTCATTGTCATTTATGCATAACTACTAGTTTCCATCAACAATAAGATGGATCTAAGGCAATCCTATGAAGTGTTTGACATCCTTGATAGACATTTTTATTTTTTTTTCTCAAAAATAAACCCATTATGGTTCCACCATTAAAACATGCCTATTAAACCATATTCATTGAGCTTATGAAGAAGAGGAGGACCTTGTCATGATTATTTTGATGTGCTTGCCTTCTTTTGAGATTTTTGTTGAAACCTTGAATGCTACTTTAGAATCAATGGACATCACATTTGAGAAGCTATAGTTAGTTATTGCAACATGATTGATGGAAAAAGCAATTCTGAAGTAGTAGTGGAGCATTTGAGTGTAATGTCCCCAATAAAACTTTACCCCTAGGGTGCAATGCTTTTTGAGCTAGGGTTTCCAATAACATATGACTGACTTGTATTTCATAACAATATCACAATACTCATCAACTTGTAGAGTGTAAATGATGTATTTATTGAATGTTCAAGGGGCATAAATAAGAACTTCAACAACTGTTAATTCCACTAGCACACTGCAAATGAGAACTTATCCCACACAAATAAGTGATTTACAAGTTCATCAATCAATACAATAGGGTTATTCATCTTACAATTGCAATCTTATTCCTTGCTGCTTTAATAATGCAGAGCTATGCTACCTACAACGCACTAACAATTCTTCACTATGTAGAAATATGGTGATAGAATTGCAACTGATCAAGAAATTTGATCTAAATCGAGAGACCATAATTCTACTCTACTACTCTGCGGAGATTAATTCACAATTTAAAACAACATGCGCAAACATGCATCATCAAATACACAAGTACACAGATGTTTCTAGGGGAAAGAAACTGCTAAAAACCCCTTAAGCCTTTTTGCATTAATCAGTTGAATAGAGAAACTATTACAATTGCATGCTCTAGCTCTGAGCATCACCTGCAAAGGTAAAACTATTCTCCCTATTGACCGAGGACCTCTGGCCAACACTTGGCCAATTTCTGCCTCCTTCAGCCTCTTGAGATTGTTCTGGAAAATGTTGAGCCTGCACTCGCTCTCCCTGCACTCACGTGCCCGCAGTTGCGTTGCCCGCACTTGATCCAATTTCCTTACGCAATTCTCAAGGATTGATCACCTGACCAATACTCTGTACACTCAATCTAGTATATAATTAATTGTACACTGCCTTGGAATCTCCACCACGACTTGAGAAATTCAAATTCCTTGCATGATGAGCTATTTTGAGTTGGTTGATTAGTTAACTAGATGATCACTGAGTTAGACTGTTGTGCCACTGCACAACTGAGCTTCAACAGACTCCAACAATAGTTAGAGGTTAGTTAACTGAATACAACTGAAAATAACTGAACTGGATTACTAAAATTTAGCAATCACATATGCATAACTGAATTCCAAGCCCTCTAACTTGAATTTACTGAGCTAACTGAGTGACAAGAGCCATGTCACCTCAGTTAATTGCCTCCAAGTTGTCCTGTTGATGTGGAAATTCGATTTACTCAATTTGACTAAGGCAAAGTCAAATTGAGCCTTTCTTGCCACACTTCTCAATACATTGTCCTTCAGAAAAGACCCCTTCTACCTTAAAAACTACCTACAGTATTTTGTTGTTCAACAGAGAGGCCCATTCTTTGCCTCAAGAGTCAAGACGCTCGTTATCATAGAAAGAAGGTTCCAACCGTACGTTACCTCAATCGAAGGCTTCCAAGATATGATGTTGCTTGGGAAAACCTTAGATATGAAGTGCCTCCACAAGATGAGTCCTTGCTGTCAGTACAATGCGAAAGACCTTGCTGCTACAGAGATACGACCCTCGAGATCCGCACTGCCTTAAGTAGTAATCTTTGTTAGCCCATGTGACTTAGTTTGCCACAGTGAACTCACTTTCCAGTAGGCCGCTATCACAAATTTGAGTTTCAACCCTTAATTACACTTCTTGTTCAGGAAACCTCCTCCATGTGCCTTGAATTAATGCTTAATTGGTGCTAGCAGACTCCTGCTGCATTGTAGTGGCCTTAATAGGCTTGCGTTGCCCCAAAAGAGTTGCCTGAGACCTAGAATACAGTCTTTGTTGTCCTAGATTTGTCTCAAGCAGACCTCGGTGCCACAGAATGAGCTGCTTGTTGCTCATATGAGGGCTTCGCTTCCCTAGAATTGTCTCCGACAAAATTTTGTGCAACAAAACAAGCTGCCTACTACTCAGACGAGGGCTTCACTGCCCTAAAATTGCCCCTCAGACAGATCATGGCGCAACAGACTTGCTCCTCAAACCAAATAATCAACATAAATCTTCCCTTGCTTGCCAAAACTAGATGAAAGATGATTCATAAAATTATGCCAAACATAATAGAGAGAGGGATTCGCTAGGGTGGAGTCATTCACCACCGAAGCCAATCAGAAAGAAAAGGAGTCTTAAAATCCTCAGGAGCCTCAACTTACAAACAAAAAATATCGAACGACCATGATGAAAAAGCAATTCTCCTCTCTTATTGATAGATTCCCTTTGGGGTCTCCTTTCCCAAATTTAATTTAAGGCGCTAACAAGTTTCCATCCACTTTGACCCAATTTTGGCTTCTTTCACAAATTTTTCTCCAGTTACCCCAATTTACCTAATGTTACCCCAAAATCATTGAATAATGGATTTTTCCCTTTATAGTTGACTATAGCCTATGGGGTTGGATAGGCTACTTCGTCTTCCCTTGGGCAATTAATTAGAAGAGGACATTATAGTCCCCCTTTCCCGACATTGCTTGCACTCAAGCAATTGCAAGTTTGGGTGCTACAAAATATGTTCTCTGATTTTCAAGAATGAGGATCTCTCAAATGATCCATATTCCTTCCTCTGATCACTTCCAAACCACCCATCCAAAACATGTGATGTATCCGTGGCACTTCTCCATACTCACTACTACCACACATTTTCAATTTCAAAAACTCTCCCTAAATGTCGTGAAATTCATTGTGATGAACACTGAAGTTTTGGGTGATGCTAATGTTAAAGCCCACATAACGATATAATAGAGCTAGATGAGGACCATCAAGAGCGATATCTTTCTTAGATACAATGAACATTGGAATCTGAATATCATCCTTGTTGGTTATGAAAACCTGTTTAAACTTTAGCCTCAAACTTTGTCTGATCAAACCTGGGACAATAGTCTTTTTAAAAACTATTGAGTTTGGTTTTTCGACATCTAGGTTGCATTGATAAATAATGCCAAGGGTGAGGAAGCTGGTAAAACCAATAAATATCTCCTTGTCTTAATGCATTCTTGATATTCCAGAAACTGACCCAATATCCATTGGAAAATTATGAAGCAATTTTCTAGATTGCAAGTCTCGTATTTGCAAAAATAGCTTAATAAGAGTTGATTTCCATTGACACAACAAGTTGATTCAAATAGGTTCTTCTTAGATTCTCCAATAATATCACTCAATTTGGAACTGTATTTATCTATTTGGTTGCTTGGTTGATCTATTGCAGACAATATCTTCATTTCCTCCATAACAATATTTATTGTGTCTTCAACTTGTTTGCGATGAGCAACCACAAGATCCTCCTCTTCCTTAAGTATGACATCAAGCTCTTCATAAGAATCCAAAATATCCATATCCAAATTTGTTGCATTCCTAGTCTTTAATCGTGTATAATTGCACCGGTAATATCTCTCTGCCTCCTATTAGCAGCTACATTACTATTCAACTCTATTGCTTTTTCTCTCTGATTTTCTATCAACTATGCCCTTCCTCCCAGGTTGGAAAGGAATTTGCTTATCTTGCTCTTGTGACTACTCAACAATGCAAGGATCAAACCGAACGACATTATTATTGTTCATTCTTAGATTTGCATAGGTTGAATATGGGTCAGTGTGGAAAAAGTTTGCAAAAAATCGTGATTTAATCCTAAAAATGTGATTTTTTAAACTAAATGATTTAATCCCCCGACTTTTTGGCGACTTTTTCAGAAAGGGAAAAATTGCGATTTAATCGTTATACTTCCGATTTAATCGGGAGTTGACCCAAAAAGTCGGCCTCCCTCCCAGGACACGGATAAAGAGGCTGCAAAGGCGAAAATGATATAATTTTCTGTTGTTTAATCTTAAGGCAGAGAGTGGAATCTTTCAAACATAGCCCTAGAAATTTGATGATAACGTTGTGCTGTGCAATTTGTTTTGTTGTTGAATCTTAATTTCGAGCATTATAGTTGGTTGGTGTTACTGAGAAAATTAATTGCTTAGTTGCTATATTTTGTTGAATGTTGAAACATATACGACTATTATTGGTTTGCTCTTGCTGGATGTTATGTCTGCAAAACAATAGGGATCTATATGAGATGTGCAAAAAAATACAAAGAAGAGACATTAGCTAGAGGCTAAGCTGTCAGAAGGCTGCTATAAGAAATTGAGAAGACTATGAAAAAGAAGTGCATACCTACCTCGACGAGCATGATTGTGAGACATAAGAGCAAGAGGACAAGGAGTATCCAAACTAGCAAGCAAGGAAGTGTAAATAGCTGAGGAACATTCCCAAGAATCAACACTGTTATGATCATATTTTTTGTGGATAATGTTGAAAAACATTGGTGATAAAATGCACTTAGAATGCAGACTGCAAGAGTGTAACATGCTTTTAGTGATCGAATTCACATGTAAAGAATGACATTGTAGTAAAACACTGAAAACACCTCTAAACTATGACTTCGACTCTAGATGTTAAAAAAATAAAAAAAAAAGAATAATTTTGTGTTTTTTTTTTTAAATTTTGCCGACTTTTTCAAAAAACTCCTGACTTTAACGAGTTTTTCAACTTTTGGACCCTTGCCGAATTAATCCCGACTTCGACTTTTTCCACATTGATATGGGTGGCTATCACCTCATCCACTTCTAGGACCATGATATTGTAAAATGCTCGTAAGACTCATCATTTGACTGTTTGTGCTAGTCGAATCGATTGCAATCACTTTGAAGATCCAAGCTATTGGTTTCAAAAGTGTATTGTGAAAGCAATGATGATGACAATGGTAGAGTCAATGGAGTAGTAGATGACTCTCTCAATTTCCCTATTGTCTCACAAATCTATAGTAGGGATTCAGTTAAGGAAACTTGTTTCTGAATAAAATCCTTGAACTCCTTTGCACCTGGGTCTTCCAACTGCCTGTAAAGATCATTTGCAAGCACCCCGTGATAGTTGTCTACTACTGTTAAAATTGGCAACTAGGGCCAAACTCCATGTGGGTCACCTCATTTATGGCAGCTGATATTTTTCCTAGATTGCTCTTGTTGAGAGGTGTAGGATTGATCTAAAGATCATCCGGTTCTGACAAGTATTTACGGAGATATGAATTTATTTGTATTTACTTGACAAATTGTCAAGGTCAGCCAATAGTTAAATGTGTGGCACACATGCTCAGTGAGTCATATAAATACAAGAGAGATTGATTCATTTTCTCATCATCTCATCTCTCTCATTCTTCTCTCTCTCTCCTTAGCTTTGGGTTATACAAGGAGCAGCTCACACGTGGGAAGAAGGAGGACGCATTAGGGCAAGGAGGACGCTGAAAGGAGGACGCAGAAGCTGCTGAAGGTCTCTTTGACCTGTGTTGACCAAGCGTTGACTCATTAAGGGTGCGGTTTTGGTGTGGCTGCCTCTCTTAGGCAGGCCGCAGATTTTGGCACAACAATCGAGGCAATCCGTCCACAGGTTTGACTAGCGTTGACTGCCCTAGTTTTGGGCAACAGGTTGACTTCAGTCAACAACAATTTGACTGTGTTTTTGGGGCTGTTCAAGGGCTATTTCTTCATGATGTTCGAGGGCTAGTTGACCGGAAATTGACCAAGCATATTGGAGGTCAATTTCAACTCATTTGACCAAGTTTGACTTTGTTGATCTAGGGTTTGCTGTTGCTGATATAAAATTACAGAATTCTGATTTTGTACTATTTCTCTTTGCTGAACTATTGAAGATAAAAGAAGATTTGATCAAAGGGTTTCCCCGCATTGGGGTTTGTTCCTGGGTAGTTGCCACATCTTGTGTCTCTTGTCTTGGCTTGTTTTCTGTTGATCGTTTAATTTTCTATCTGCACTTTACTTAATGTATATGTGATTGCTAATCTGTGACTAATAAGAAGAAAATAAGTAAACTGCTCTAAGCATAGAACATACCATAATTTAACATGGTATCAGAGCTGAAGTGAAGATAAAGCCCAAGCAAGAGCAAGAGCAATCATCGAAGAGAAGGTTGGCAAGGCTATCCTAAAAACTTCATGGGGTCCTCAACACTCTTCCCCGCCGAAGACAAGCTGCGTGAGAAGTCTGACTATCATGGATGGAAGATGTCTTTCGATCTGACTTTAGAAGATTAGGAAGTGTTGGACCATGTGAGAGGCAATATTGTTGCGCCTACATCAAATGCATTCACTACTGCCAAAAGCAAGTGGTCCAAGGGAGAAGTCAAAGCAAGGAAGATCATCCGGGACTCTATCGACAAGTGCCTGGTGGCTTATGTTTCCGAGCTAACAACCTCCAAGGAAATATATGATAGACTGGTGAGTTTATTTAAAGTTAATGATGCAAATCAAGTTTTGTTCCTTAGAAATAAGTTGAAGTAAATTAAGAAGGGCAAAGATGAGAGTATGCAAGCATATTTCTTAAGGATCACCAAGATCAAGGATGATCTCCTATCTATTGGGGAAGTAGTTCCTGACAGGGAAATGACTATCACAACTCTTGGAGGACTGGCACCTGAATGGTATATATTCAGGACTACTCTTCCCAACAATAATTTCATCCCAGGATTTGAGGAATTGATGGCTATATGTATTCAAGAAGAGACAAGGATGGAAGAGCAAGAAATGCCCGCATGTATTGCATGTACTGCACTAGTACACACACTGGCTAATATTGGAAAATGTCTGAGTTTAGGGTAATGAATTAATTACTGAAGTAAATTCCTAACTCACCGAAATATAACAAATATGTCAAATTGGGTACTTGATATGTATGATTAATCTTTAATCAAAAAATAATAAATATAATGAATTATGAAGTAAATTTAAATTAAATAAAAATTTAATTAAATAAAATATTGTTAGTTCCTAAATAAATGAACTCAACCTATGCGTCATTACATTATAATGGGAACAAATTCTAACGAAAAAAAGATGTTGCTAGAAGGTAAGAAACCTCCATCAGAAGGAGGGAAAGATGCTGGATTTTGGGCATATAAGCGAGACGAGGAGACCAAGGCAAGGGGGGGAGTATTGAAGGAAAGTACTATTTCTAACTGTGGGAGAAGCAAAGAGAGAAACACAGAGTCTTGAGCAATTGTTCTTGGGGTTTTGAGCAGGAGGGCTAGAAGACCCTGAAGTCTTCTGGATATGGGAACTAGATAGGGTGATTGTTCTTGGGGTTTTGGGCACGGGGCCATAAGACCCTAAAGTCTTTTGGATCTGGGAACCAGACAGGTTGATCTCAGATAAGCTGGGAGGAAACAATCGGTTTGGTAACTTTAGCGGAAACAACAATAGTCCAAAACACCTTCAAACTAATTTCTAGGTATTCTTTTGTATTTTATTTAAATTCAGTTTCAAATTTTACTGTTTGGATTGACAAATTTAGAGTACAATTCTAGGTTTTGGCTAAATTGTTAAAATGGGTTTCACACTAAGGTCTTAGTCCATCTCAATTTGATTAGTGAAATAGTTTCACTGGGTTTTCCCCTAGAAAGGGGTTTTAGTGCGGGTTGAGTGCCTACATCTATGGTCACTGATCTTCGTGTTTTGTTTTGATGATTGCTTGATGCTACAAAGATAAAATTTGAACATAAAGAAGATAATAAGAACACAAGAATAACACAAGTAATTATCAACATAAGGAAATCTTTCTGCCTTTCTGATTTTCTAACAGTGTAATGCTCAAATGTGGGACCACTTGCATGCATTTTGATTCTTTTTATTATGGAACTTCAGAGCATATGATTGACATGAGTGATTGGTTTGTTCGGTTTTTGTGTAATACAAACCCAAGTCATAAACAAGGGTTTTGGCTGACATGAGGGAGTAGTTTGTAAATGGGTGTGGTAATGTGTGCATCAAGATGAGAGGTAAGACCTAGATGTTAAATAAGGTATTTAAATTTATAGTTCAAGTGCAAATTTACTTCCAATTAGTGAATTTAAAAAGCATAACCTCCTTGTCACACTTTTTTTTGTATTGACTTCACACTTACCCCCCTTTCTTGAACTTTGTTTGGTCCCATAGTTGACGCCATGTTGGGTTGTGCATTTACATCCTCCTGGAAAGTCTTTTTGACAATAACAGGGTAATGTGTGCATCAAGATGAGAGGTAAGACCTAGATGTTAAATAAGGTATTTAAATTTATAGTTCAAGTGCAAATTTACTTCCAATTAGTGAATTTAAGAAGCATAACCTCCTTGTCACACATTTTTTTGTATTGACTTCACGCTTACCCCCCTTTCTTGAACTTTGTTTGATCCCATAGTTGACGCCATGTTGGGTTGTGCATTTACATCCTCCTGGAAAGTCTTTTTGACAATAACTGGGGATCTAAATCAATGGAATGATATGACCACGTCATTAGCTTATGAATTGAATTTGAGAAATCCATTTTTCTTCAAGGTCCACACCTTGACTTAGTTTTTGTATTTGTCTCTTGCTTTATATTTTTTGACAAATGAACCCCCTTCTTAATTTGAATTAAGAAATGAATGCAATGATAAGCAATTTTTGGAAGTGTGATCTTTTTGGGAGAAATATGATTTGTAATTGATAAAAGGAGCATTCAAAAGATTGCATTAGGCATAAAATAATAAGGATTGTACAATCTTGTGATGATTAGTTGTCAAAGTTAGATGCGTTGATGAACAACGCCATTAACAATTTATTGTATCAAAGGTGTGTAAATTTGAATTTTTTAGTACTTTTTTGATAAAGGGCGAAATGGTGGTTGGAATGCCAAATAGCTATGGAAAGAACTCTACAAATTGTGCTTAGTAGGCAAACATCATAGATTGTCCTTTGATGAAGGAAGGCTTGGAGAGTCGAAGATAAAATAGGATAAGATGATATTATTAATGTCCAATGAGTGGCTAAAAATACAAGTGAGAGTGCAAGTACAACTCCTAGAAAAGTAGATCTAATCTATGAATTCAAGGCCTAGTAACTAAAGTCTATTATCTAGTAATGAGATATAAAATTGGAAATTTTTGTCAAGAGCTCGAGAGCCTAGGAGAGTTTCTTGATTGAAGATGTTAGGGGGGAGTGTTCAATGCCCCGTGGTGTCATCGCCTACTAATGATGAGGTTGATGATGAAGAGAAGTTGTTATTCATTGAGTAAGTTCATGAAGTTAATGGATCTCACTTGGAAGACTCTCTAGATGAGCTAGAGTTGAAAGATTTGGAATAGTGGGTCTTTGGTGCATCATGCTATTTGTAAGAGTTTGCACTTTGTTGAGATTTTGAGGTAGAGGAGGAATGTCTGCTGTTATTAGAAGACTTGTGTGGAGTTTGAACATGACATCGTTACAAAGTCTTATGGGTAGATGTTGGGCGTCTAACTATGATCTTATGGATATAGAAGTAGAGGTATAGTTGCTCTTTGCTAGTCCCTTGATTTTTATGTTTGTAAGCATTGTGAAGAAGGAGAAGATTGTCTTGGTGGTGTTCCATGGTGTGGGCACTCTAAGTGAAGAGGATCCAAGTCCAAGAGCCTTGTGCACTTTTGAGTCCAAGCATATTTGAAGAAGATAGGGAGGGAGTTCTTGGACTTCCTTGAAAAGTGATGATATTGACATTGGATCTTGTAATAGATGTAGTGTCTTTAATGAAATGGTCCATCTCACTCTTTTATAAAGAAGAAAAATAGGGACTCCTTTTTTGCTAATGGATCTTGACCATCATGATATTTGCAGTCTTATGGTGACAATTCTAGTGGATAGGTGCAAACTATTTTTTATTGCTAGTAGATGATTTTTCCAAAGAGACGTGGGCTTATTTTCTCAATAAGAAACTTGATGCTTTTGTTGAGTTCATAGTCTTTAAGGCCATTATGGAAAAAGTTCAATAAAAGTGTTAAGGCCTATTCAATAGATAGTGGAGGTGAATTTAGCTCTAATGAGTTTGTTGATTTTTGTAAGCAAAAATGTATTCATAGGTAATCTTTTGCTCCATATACTCATAACTCAACATAGTGGCGTTGTGGAGAGGAGTCACACAATTGTTGAGATGGCCTAGTGTATGTTGGATTGTGGTGCCAAATAAGCATTGGCCAGAAGCAATATACACTGTTGTATATTTTCTTAACTGGTGCCCTACAAAAGTAGTGTAGGAGTTCACTTAGAGGAGGCTTTCTTCCTAGAAAACCTAGGTTATTCATCTCAAACTTTGGGAACTAGTGTTTGTTCTAGAAGATAAGATAAGATAATTTTACTAATGTCCAACGAATGACCACAACTCCTAGAAAATGCTAAAGCTAAATCTAGGATATAATGAAGTAAAGAAGGATACAACATTGGACAACCTCATAAACATGTATATAACCGGATTAAAGTCCCCCGGTGATGTAGAAGACTAAGTGAATAAGTCCAGGGCTGGAGGTCGATGATGTCAAGAATGCGCGAGTAGAATAGTTGATTGTGAGGGGGGGCGACAGTGGCGATGGCTCACTATCTGATTTGTCTGGATCCAACAATGTGTTTGGCTACACGATCCTAGGGGGTATGTAGGAGTGAGGGATACTTCTAGCATCTGAGGCCGAAGGAATAAAGCTCTGGATAAGTCTCTGGATACTCCACTAGTGCTGGGGAGGAGTCTGGTCCATAGGGGGCACCTTGCTTGGGAACCGTCAGGAACTAATCTCTCTAATGCTCAAGTGTGAGTGAATTGATGAGTTGTTTGACACCTTCGCAACGATCTCAATGATATTGGTTGGCCTCCAAAAGGGGGGGTTCCAGGGGAGAACCGAGGTCTCACTGTTCTACTATATGAAATAATTTGGAATCTGGATCTCAACGCGTCATTTGTTTCTCCAATTAGCGCAATCAACCTTGAAAGTCTGATGTGATCATTCAAGTAGTCATTGAATGGGGTGGTTTATGTAGGATCTAAGATCTGTGTTTGAATATCTCCTTGATGAGGAGGGTTAGACATCTCTAGACAAGATATGCAAGAAGTTAGGGAGGGATTATCTTGAATCTCTATAGAGGCAGTGGTAGCACCCACTAATCTCGTAGTATAGGGGGCATCAAAAAATGAGGTGTTGTTTTGTCTCCGCCTCCTGAAGGTGACACGCCTAGCAGATTCTATTAGATCTTGGCACATGATCATCAGTCTCTGCTCGGAGTTGATGAGAACCAACTCGAAGCTGGCCCAAAGGGATCTTGAGTGAGTACATGCAATGTTTATGCTTGTATGGGGGGTAGACGATGATGCCATCTTGTAACTCCAGAAAATGCTCAAGGTAGAAGGACATCTTCAGGCCTAGGCCCATCGGGGGCGAAGTGCAAGTGACTTGAATGTACTTTCTGTAGATATCCTCTATGATGGACCAATTCAGTAAATGTTTGGGTGACATGAGATGGCTTGATACAACAAGGGAGAATTTGAAGGGGGGTTAGTGTCTGGAGAAAGTCTAGAAACATCTGAGAACCAACCTCGTGTTTAGCCTAAGGGGTGAGCTGAAGTAAGGGCCTCTGAGGAACAAAGTGCAAGGGAGGGGTATCGGTCTCTCGCGACAGCTGAATCTCTGAACGATCCGCCTCTGTGGAGGAAAAAAACCAATCAAAAGATGACAACGAGGTGGAAGGGGTGGGCACCAAACTCTGCTTCAATAAGGGGTTGTGGGACTGTGTATTTGCATCGAATGGCACCTGAGAAGGTTTGGACTTTCTCCATCTAGGCCTACTCTATCCATACCAAGCTTAACCCCCCAAATCTTGGAGCCATAGAGGACCGTGGGTCTAATTTGTCACGTCCATGAGGTAGAGTTTGGACAAGATGGTCCTGAAATTGACTTTGGAAGTACTTTCTCTCGATAAGGGCCAGTTAACCATACCCTTTGCTAAGCCAAGGTTGGAGGGCCTGCCACATGGAAAAACAAGGTCACTTGAATTGTACTCCCAGGTAAATGTATGATGTGATATCTCAATCTCTTTTCCTCCAGAAGTAGAAATGCATGTCTAAGATTTTTCTTCAAAGCATTGAAAATCATAACCTTGGTTTTGCCTAGGTTGACTGTCAACTGTTGAAGGTCACAAGGCATGGATTTGTCTCTACAGGCCCTTGGGAGTAGATGCCAACAAGACCAAGTAATTTGCAAAAAGGAGCAGGGATATCACCACCTAATGCAGAAGGCAACCATTCCCCTCCTGGATGTAGAAGGAAACCATCCACCTCTTGAAGAGGAGAACCAAATTAGATGTTAAATGTAATTACTAATTACTGTTTGTTGTTGGTGATAGTGTTGAACATAAGGCTTATAGATTGTTCGATGTGATGATTAACATGGTAACATTTTACTGTAATGTGATTGTGGATGAAACTACAATGATTTTCTAGCCTAAATTAGATTTAAACTTGGTTATGAATTTAATGATGCTGGTTGTTTTGATACTGAAAAACGAGCCATATTTTATGCTTAATCAAGAGTTGTTTGAGCCACAATATTCAAGTAGTAGTGTGCATGAAGATCACAATTAGGAATAGGCAAGAAAGTCTCCGAGGTAGATTGAAATCAATTCTAATTTTGAGGACAACATTGAGAAACAAAGGCCTAAATGGTATTCGAACATTTTGGAGGAACTTGCTCAACTAAGAGAGGAATGGCTAATTGTGAGACCAATGAGGAAAGGTGAGCTAAATTAGCGAGTTTGTTTTTGTTTTTTGCTCTTGTATTAAAATGATCACATATTGTGGTGTTAAAAGGATGAGTAGAAGAAAGCCTTTAAGGAGGGTGATGGAAAATTGCTTCTAGAGAGAAGTGAGAGAAAATGTTGTTAGCCATGGCGGTTTAGTTTAGTTGGTGGAATTGTAGGATGAATGTAGAGAGTGGTGAAGTTCAATTGGAAGTGCAAGGGACAAATTAGTCTCTCTAAAGGCCATTACAAGCTTAAAAGCCTGGTGTATCAATATTAGTATGTTGTGCTACCATGATGTAGAAGAGATGCACTAATTGCACAAACCAAATAATGCATCAATTGTAGAAGTTTTGAATGTTTCATCCATCATTGACTCCAATGGATTATTAGCAGTGTTCCACGGGGACTCGCCCCCACCCCTAGGGGTCTAGTTTCCTCGCTCCCCCGCGCTCCGGGGACTTGGGGACGAGTAGGGGACGTTTCCCCACGCTCCCAAAATGGAGGAAACTCAGGGGGACGTGCCAGGGAAACGTTTCCCTTCCCTGAGGGGACGTTTCCCCACGCTCCCAAAAAAATGGCCTTGCTTATAGTTTATGATTTAATAGACCTAAAGTGGTACAAAGCTACTCATGTTCTGTATGGGGATAACGTCTTGTGCTGTCTTTTGGTTTCAACAAGCGTTATTTTAGAGGGTTAGTATCATGGAAATTTGTTGGACCATATAGCACATACATGAATTTTCCCTTTTAAAACTTCTCCTTTTTTTCTCAAGTGATGGCTGGATTATAGTGGGGAGATAACTGGAGTGACAGGCAAAGAATATGAGACATTCAGTTTGTGTTTTTAATTTGCATGACATTTGACATACAAACTATGGAAGCAGCACCTATGTCATGTGGGAAATAATTGGGTGGACTATAGACTAACATGCGTTTACTGCAAGCATGACAAAATACTATGGGCAACAAGAAATCTCAGGAACTGTCGTTATATATGAATTTATACAGTTACAAAATTTACACAGAGCACAGGAGCTTAGCTTGAATTCTCAGGTCTGAAAATTATTTTCACCCCTAAAATACACTGCTAGTTTGAAGTTTGAACTGCATGGCATTGCTCTAATAAGGTAGACAAATTATCCATGCCATCGTTGGTCACCCAAGTTGGTTCGCAGATGGTCATCCTGCAGTCAATGTCATTTGATAGTAAACTGTCAGAAACTCTTTCATGTGATCTTTTCATCTCTCCTGGAACTAAAACTCTTCTTTCAGCATATGGTGTACTGTCTATATTATATATAATATAACAAACTTTCTAGTTGTTGGATCCAATACAGCTGGACAACCCATTGTAGTTTCCCCTTCTACTGCCAATGCAGTGTTCATGATCTGTTCATTTACCTTTTCACAGAATTCAGTGGCTACCTTATCAATCTGAAGCTCTCCCTCTGTCTGACCAAAATCTAAATTAGAATTTGACCAAGCTGAATTAGAATTTTAAATTTATTATTTTATATGATATTATAAATTTGGATAATGTCAAATGATATTCATATCAATGATCATGCTTTGCAGCTTTTCAATTCAAACCAAATTGTCATAGTGGACTCAATTAATAAATTATATTTTATATTTATAAATTTTCAAGACCCTGACGCTCCCCCACGTTTCCTAAAAAATGGTAGGGAGCTTTTGAATAGGCCGCTCCCACGCCCCCTCGCTCCCTCGCCCCCTCGTCCCAGAACCTTGGTGGAACATTGATTATTAGATGTTTTACGACTTTGTATTAACCATGTTGGATATAGAGTTTGCAATCAACTTTATCTTTTGTGTTGTGGCAACATCAAGAGATGTACATAGTGCATAGAGTTTGAAATTTTTAATATTGTTGCAGTTACTGGTTATTATTCACCTATTTGTAAAATAAATTATTTGTCTTCTACAAATTATGTGTGGTAAATATTGAATAAAAAACCGTTGCAACTTCACCAAAATTAAATCAGAGGAACTGAGAAAATAACACACGAAATAATAGACACTAATATTTTTGGACAAATGCCCATGGAAAAACTCCAATGTGGGGGAAACCAGTTCTGTAGATAAGGGTTTATATTATTAATTCTTAAGCAAATCAAGGATTACATCAACTGCTTGCCTGACAGTGGCTAAGCTCCGACAATAATTTTCTTTCACTTATACTGGCAAAATTGAATTGGAAATCCATTAATTTCATTCTGCAAACCAACTCAACCCTCTTTGTGCAACTCGCACCTCCTCCAACAATTCGCACTTGTAGACTGGAAATGCAGACAACCTCTTGCTGGAACTCGCTCAACCTTCGGAAAATAGTTCCGGCAAATATAAATTGATTTGTAGCTCCAACAACTCACATTGGATAAACTGTCTATTTGCACTAGCTGAATCAACCTCCCTCTCGTAGAATAATTCATCCTCGTTCTTGTTACCCACCACTTGTGGGTGACCCCATAAGAGATTTTTCTCCCAGATTTGTCTTCAGCTGACAACCAACACCCCTTGACAGCCATCGATGTAGCCGATATTATGCTAGATGTCTCCGCTCCTTGAGCTTGTCATATGTCCCCTCGACCATCTGTCGAGATCGTATGTTTGAAGGTGGGCCATCTATTCCTAAAGGTGTGATTTTTCATTATGTAATTGGGTGCTTATGCTTGTTTTTCTTGGGCACACTTGGGTATGGATTATTGGGCGAGGAAGGGTTTTGACTGTAGTCATGTGTCCTTACCTTAATTGGAGGAGGATAATCTTCAACACTAGTCCCATGGGATCTCCCCTACTAGCTTACAACCTTAGGATGAGCACTACTTGGGAAACCTCGATTTTTGTAGTACGACCTCATTTTCCTGTTCCACATTTTTCACCCCCCTCTGTACATTACATGCCTTATTTCGTCATCTTCCCTCTCTGGGTCCACATGACCACTAGGTCCACAAGGCTTTGGTACTCCCTTC
Source organism: Pinus tabuliformis (assembly GCA_031772625.1). Classification (NCBI taxonomy): domain Eukaryota; kingdom Viridiplantae; phylum Streptophyta; class Pinopsida; order Pinales; family Pinaceae; genus Pinus; species Pinus tabuliformis. The sequence continues at coordinate 754,665,217 of CM062815.1, read as the reverse complement.
TCCTTGTTCACATGTCTGGGTTGGGCCTGGAACGATGCCTCGAAGGTTGATGCAGCTAAAAAAAGATAAAAGCATAACATGGCCGCATACAAAAGGAAATGTCTTACAAAATGCAAATGATGGCCTGACAATAAAATTTAGCACGTGGGAAAAACTAAAAGCCAAACATGAGCTCTACCCCTTATCTTTATGGCCATCACCCTGGTTACTAGGGCCCCTATGAGTGCCCCCTGCATCATTAAGGAACCCATGTATGTCCCAACCCCCGGTGGGCGATGAATTGCCCCACCTTAAGGGGGTAATCATTGCTACATCATACATATCATGTTCTCATTCCCTAGTGACTTAGGTAATAAAATAAAAGAAAAATCGTTAAAAGGAAAAAGACAAATGAAGAAGGGTGGAAAAACAAAGTCCGGGATAACTCATGTATCGTGATTGCTCCCTCCTACATTCATACACCCAAATATGTGGACATCCCTCATCATTACCATCCTTGAGTGTAGGGCATTTGGCCTTGAGACCCCTGTGTCCCCATCCACCTCATCATTATCCACATGACACCTACCACTTGAAGGATGTACATTGGACATGTGCTTCCCTTTAGGGGCTCGGAATACCTAATAGAGTTGTTTATTAGCGACTCCTACCTAGGGAGGTTACACCATTACATGTTCAAAGCGCCAAATTTGGAAGGGAAACCCACTATGAAGTATCATTTCTACCCTTGATTAACAAGGTTATTTACTTAATTGTACTAAAGAATTATTCTATCTGAAGGTGAGGAGACACATTGAATCTTATACAAGATGTGGTTTCATCATGGGATGGGCAACTTAACTGGGGCCCAAGCCCAACAAAGGATCATATTGACACTTGTAGGGGATCCGTTGAGAGGCATGGGTTTCCATCATGTGACAGAGCATTATCTCATGCCATGGGCTACCTCAACACCTTCAACAATTTGTTCATTGCCCCTCATTATATGCAAGATGATGCACTTGGATCAACAGTGCTCCCAACTGGATTAGCATTGTATACATGGTTTCACAACTAATCTGAGGTCTAAAGGAGGTTTGTCTCATCCTTGAGACATGGGAGGGCAAGCACCATCTTTTGTGCCCTCATTTGGAGTAGTCTATAGGCCTATTTTTACACCAGGAGACCCATGAGACCACTACTTGTGCCCTAGAGTCACTTTGGAGCACCACATGATGTTAACTTGGAGATCTAGGGGCTGCCCCCTTGACCATCATTTATGGAGCCTTCTCCTTCATCATGGCACCTTGAGGACTCGATTAGGCCTTCCAACGACCCTCCTACACCCTTGCTTGATCATTATGGCTTCATTTTGGATGGCTTATTCTACACTTTATGAGCTATTTGGTGGGCTTGTCACCAAAGTTATGTTTTTTTGTACATTAAAATAATTTTAGGGGCATCTTAGGGTAATTCGACTTAGAAGAGGCTCATATAAATAAAGCTAAGCCTAAAATGTATCAAACATCATCATCACACTTGGATATCTCTCTCTTGAGAATTTTGCACTTTCCTTTGGATGTCTGTTGGAGCTCTTTTGATGCGTTTTGATATATTTGTGTTAGACACACATGGACAACAAGACAATGTGAAAGATAAAACATACAATACATTTTTTTTATTAACAGAAGATATACATTTATAGTACATTATGTGACTCTTGGGTTTCAGATCCCAAGGTCTCTTGGACTGCTTTTGTCCATTCAACTTTCACACTAACCATTTAGGATTAGTTGTCCAACATTCCCCCCCTTAATCCGAAGGGTTATGTATGAGTCAAGAAGAGAGTTGTAATACAAAATGTGCAAAAAATGCATGGCAGCACTAGGCTGAATGTGCTCTATGAAATGTTGGTAAAAAGGGCGGTGGTTTAAGGATGACCACCAACACTGGAACGCTTAGTGCAGTTCCCGGAACTCTTCCAAAACTGGCAAGAAACTGAAGTTTTCTGCTAGAGGAAGTGATCCTATTCTTTTAAAGAGGGAAACCTTCAACCATAAAAGGGAGGTCTCACCCCGCATAAAAGGTAAAACTTCAACCTGAAAAAGGGAAGTCTCAACCTGTGATGGTTTAAGGATAACCAACAACTCTGGAATGCTTAATGCAATTCCTGAACTCTTCCAAAACTGGCAAGAAGCTGGAGTCTTCTGCTAGAGGAAGTGTCCCAGATTGCCAACTGAAGGCATGTTCAGGGGCATCTTTGTCTCTGGCTACAACTCTGAAACTGGTGTGGCAGGTTGTGGCTCAGGCTCGCTTGATGTGGCTTTGAAGCTTGTAGATGACCATCATTTCCCCCCCTGTCAGGTACAAGGTGAGAAGATGGAGAAAACTCAACTGCAAGACTGTTCAATACTCTAGAACAAGTTCTGACATGTGTTTGGAATATCTTCTTGGCTGTTGATGCCCATTGCCAAGAAGCGATCCATCCAAGATGAATCTTTGTTCTTGCAGGATGTTTATTTCTGAAGCATCTGTGTGAAGAATGACTGGTTTTATGACAGTGCTTACATGGATGAAGATCAAAACAGTGATCTTTCAAATGGCCAACTCGGTCACAGTGTTGGCATTTCACGATCTGTTGTTTTTGTTGTTGTTGTTGCTGTGGAAGAGGGGCAGAATCTGGAACAGCTGAAGCTGAACTGTCATGAGGAGTAGGTGAACTGTCATGAATGAATCCAGTGCTGTGAAACTGAATGGGCTTTGAGTAGTCTGGAATATGAAAGGACAAGTCCTTGTCATATCCAAGACCAGTTCTGTGCTTGTTGTGGACAAGCTGTTCCCAAGGTCTGATGATGGGCTTGGGAAGTGCAGACTGAGTTTCTGCACCTGCATGTACAACTGCTGCTTTATTGGTTTCTGGATCTGATTCAACCTCAATCTTACTAATTTCACCACTTGCTAGTTTAACCTTGAACAACATATTGTTTTGAGCAGAAAACAATTTGGAATGACAAATCTGTTGAAGCTCATCTTGCTGGAACTGAGATTCTAGTTGCAAAAAATCAATCTTTTCTTGTGCATCATGCAGGCAGGTCTGAATGTCACAAAGAGTGTCTTTGCTAACATTTACCTTCCCACCACTAGTGGAGTGTATTAGTGTATTCAGTAACTCTAATACATCATCAAATCTAGCCATTGTCTCAACAAAGAAATGAACACTCAGCAAGTCTAGACAAACCCCAGCTATTGAAGATTTCAAAAATTAAGAATATCAGTTTGAAAAAGGCACTCAACTAATTCCAGCTAAGAATTTAGCCAATCACTAACAGATTTGTGTCCAGCAAGAATGAGAGGCTCAAAGTCCTTCCAACACAGATATGTTTCACCCTTAAAATGCTCAGGTATACCAAGATACGCTTTGTATGGATGCACAACTAAATGACTTCTTCCTTCTTTGAAATTCGAACTTCAACTACAGGAATGGATTACATATACCTCTGATATATCAACTCTAATAATAACAGAGATCTGAAGTAGAATATACCAGCAAATGTTAGGAAGAACAGTGGTTGTAGATAAGTGTTATAACATCAAAGAAGCTCCACAGTGATAATATATGCAACGTATTCAGCTCCAAAACAGAGAAATAAATATGGAGTGTCTTCAATATATTCACAGCCACACATCCAATGAGATGAGGAAGTTTGAGACCCTCTATAGCAGAGGTACATCACCAAACATCACTTCCAATAGTCTATACTCATTAAGATTTCAAGCACAGGTACAGTGATATGCTGCTCAACTGAAACAACCACAGAAAATACAAGTTTGTAGCCTTGGGGCTAGATCATTCTTTATGCCCTTAGTTGTTATGCTTCGCCTCTTGAGTTCGTCTTTCAGCTCTGTAACCTTCCACTGCTTCAGAGGGCGATTCCTAAAACCCCTTCAAGGCAAACAATCCAGGTAACAATCCGAGTTCGAATCCGAACAAGTGCTCAACAGAATATTCACCTAGAGTACTCACACGCATGGGGTTTCCAAAAGAGCAGGAGAAAATGAAAACATTCTGTATTATTTGGATCACTTCGGGTTATGGGCAGCCTATCAGGTTACACAACTTTACTGGAAACCCGCAGGCTCCACGACGATAATGAATATTTGAATGCAGCATTGGAAGTATTAAAAAAGGTACCTTTTAAATAGATACCAAAGTGTTTTTCACTTTATCGCCGCCCGACGTAAGAGATGGATCATCCCTTCAGGAAGGAGCGCAGAGGTCTTATTGAACTCGCCGAGATCCCGATGAGGATGGAAATCTTTAGCAGGAGTTGATTCAAACAAATTCCGTGACTCTTCTTTATTTCCAGTCAAATCATCCCATAAGATATGTGAAATTGCAAGAGGCGAATCGACATCAAGCTAAAATTCATCCCCCTGCTATTGCCAGGACTCATTGAAGGACATCTTCTGGATAATTCAAAGGATCTTATTGGAAATACAAGAGAAAACGATAACAATATATATCTGCTAAACAATGGAATGCTGCTGGATAACGCTCTCGCCGAGCGGAGGATTCCTGTTCAAATATTAGCAACGTCTCTGTTGCCCTTCCTGTTGCTCTTCAAGCAATCCTCGCCCTTTTCCCTGTCTCTACTCTCCTTCCTCTTGAATCTGGCCAATCTATTCACCCCATCAATCTCTCTGTAGTGTAGCCGAGCAGACCGGAGCATTGATTGGATTGGATTGGGTTGCAGGATTTGAAGGAGTATGAGATGATTCAAAATTACAAAGTGCTGCCGGACGTGTTCAACAAGAATGCACTTGAACGAAGAGAGCCTTGCAAAGGCGGAAGAGAAGTTAACAAGAAGGCAGCTCCAGTAAACCCTTCAAGCAAGGGCAATGCACTGGAGTCTAAAACGGCCACAGTTGCTAGCTCTCGGAGAAATGATACTTCAGTTACAGTTGCGAATGTAGGGACTAAACATTCCAGGACGGGGTCAAATGCTGCTAGCACTGGATATGTGTCTGCGCCCTTCCAAACAACTTCAACTGAACCACCGTTTTATGGGTCTTCAACGCCCAACATTCCCCCTGTGACCCCGGCACAGGTTCAGGTTCTAAATGAGCAGATCACAGAGTTGAAGCTTTCGGTAGACAACTTGGAGAAGGAAAGAGACTTTTACTTTGCAAAGCTGAGGGATATAGAAATACTTTGTCAAAATCCAGATGTTGAACCATTACCTATTGTTTCAATAATACAGAGGATTCTATATGCTGCTGATGATAGCCCAGCTGTAATTGCTGAGGCACAAGCAATAATATACAGGTCATCCAATTGATCTGATGAAAACGATGAGAACAAGGCAAGGAAAGAGATCAACAAACGTAAATCAGCAGGGACACCTGAGGTGGAAGATGCTGTGAAGTCCAGCCTTTCTCCTAGATAGTGACAGAACTCATGTGAAGACTCCAACAGTGCAGATATTTACCAAAGTACTTCGCCTTTGAAGATGCGTTAATCAGATGATAAAATAATTTCCTATCTGCTTCATATCTGGAGGAATCCTATCAGCACTGGTATGATCCATGCGGAGAGACCTCTTGTTTCAAGAGTCAGGACTGTAAAAGACAGAGGGCACAGGTAAAGTATGGCACAAATAGCGCTGAGTGAAGGAGCGTTTCTCTGCGCATCAATGAAATAGGAGCAGACATGGACCAGAGGTGTTATAATTTCAGTTTAAAAATAACCAGGAACAGCAAGGTGGCTCTCCAGCTTCTCGTTGAGAGGATGGCGGATGCGTTGCGTTTGTAGACAGAAATGGCAGTATGGAGATAGTGTTATTATGAGGTCTGCAACGTTTTGAATATGGAGTGGCTGGCAGTGCAACGTGTGCCTCAGATTTGGGCGCATTGATTTCCCAAGATTTCTGTACGCATAATTGAAGGGAACGTTTTATGCAAATCAATCAACACAGATATGAAAAGCATATTTGAACTAATGAACCAGCACTCACGCCATACTACAGACTTCAATCTCAATGAGCAATATAAATTTATCCTAACAAATAATCACAAACCCACAAGCTTCATTAAGACATAGAAGCGTTGGTTTACACAGGCCACAAAAACAAGTGGCTTACATAATATTGAGAAAGTTATGATCGTACCCGCTCCGATACCATGTTAAACACACATGGACAACAAAGACAATGTGAAAGATAAAACATGCAATACATTTTTTTTATTAACAGAAGATATACATTTATAGTACATTATGTGACTCTTGGGTTTCAGATCCCAAGGTCTCTTGGACTGCTTTTGTCCATTCAACTTCCACACTAACCATTTAGGATTAGGTGTCCAACAATTTGGAAGATGAAGTCTTGTTCTTTCTTGGAGCCGCTATCTTGATCTTGGATTAGATATATCTCTTGTTATCTTATAAGTGATTTTGTTGAAGATCTTTCCATGTAATAATGTCTAATGTGTGGAAATTTTGCAACTAACAACTTCTTGTGCCCTAATTATTGAATCTCATTGTAAAATTTGTTAGATTGCAAATTTGTGCATGTTACATATTGAATAGCAAGTAGATGAATGTTCCTGGTGGATTGAAATATGATTTTCTTCCATAAAAGTCCATAGGTCTTGGGCGGGTAATTGTTGGAAAGTAGGTGCTAGGGCATCACTTTTTAGCCTCCTTGATGACAACTTTGGCCAAATTTTGAATCACATAGACTCCATAGCCCAAGGGTAAAGCATTAGTCGAAGAAAATTTGGTGGTCACTGTCCTTATTCTTTTCTTTTTCTCTTTTTCTTCTAAAATCTGACCCCTACCCTAGATGGTTAGCTAGGGTTGCTTGCAAATTGCATTAGAGGGGTGATCTTGCCAAACCATTTTAATAGGCTACTGCGTTGCTATCTCCTCTAGTGATCCTCCAAGTTTGGAGCAATTCCCAAAGTCAATTGGTGAGAAAATTCAAGCCCTAGCTGCATCTTTGGAAGCCATCTTGAACGTCTATGGTTGGTGGTCTTCTTGAGGGTCATTTGCACTTAAAAATTTGAGAAATCAATCATCCTTGACCCCTTCCTATTTTAAGCTTGACCTAATGATCATATTGGAGGACTTCCTCCCACGATTACTCAAAAAATCAAGGTCTCATTTGGGCTCCTTTCTAGGTCCCTCTAGTGGAGTGAAAACCCTATTTGAAGAAGGATTATCTTACAAAGCCCCTCTTGTCTCATCTTAGAAGACTTGATCGTAGGCATACTCAATTATGATTTTAAAATCCCTAATCCTAGGTCTTGGTCTTCCTTATAGGTCTTTCTTGGAGAACCCTTAGCTTCTCTTGAAGCATTAAGCCCTAATTGAGCCTCTCCTTTGAATAGGCCTTGGAAATCACATCATACCTGTCATTGATTCTATCATTATTGGTGATTTCCCTCATATTGGGACTCCTCCCATCGGTGAAAGTCCGTAAAGAGCAGAGGACATTGACTGAGGTGATTGTGGGTCTTTGTCTCATTGTTGTCATTTGGTTTAGTAGTTGTCCCTTAGGTACTCCTAAGACCCTTGCTAGTTTGTGTGGCAACACTTCCTTCTCTTAGAATACTGGCATCTCTGTGAAGAATTTCTTTGGAAATTCTCTCATCAATTTCTCGTGTTGAAACCCCACTGCGGGTGTCCTCCACGCTATCACTGTACCCTTGCTATTGCTGCAATTATGCTTGTTTGAATGTGTTCTCCAAATGCCCATCTATTTCCTCTTATAATCTCTCGTTGAGCAATTAACGACCATGATCTAATTTCAATCGATGGCTAAGGTCATCTTGACACCATCAAATGGGTTTTCTAGAAGTCATTAGAGGAAAATCGACTTGTCTCATTTAAACCTGATTAATTAACCACTTTTCCTAAGTTAGACTTAGGAGAATAATTAAACTGGCTAATTAATTCTAATAAAGACAATTTTCCTTAGAAACTTTTTTGGGTATTAGAGATAATTAATCCAATTGTGTCTCTAGCCTCATAGACACCACTTGAGACTAGAACACCTATTTGAGCTACACAAACTAACACTCCCTCTTAGCAAGGAAGGTGTTTTACATAACACCCAAACTGCCTATGAAGAAGATGAATCTCGCCTTCCCCAAGGTTTTCGTCAGAATGTCTGCGACTTGCTCCTCTGTAGGTATATATTGTAGCTGAACTATCTTACGCTATACACAATCCTTGGTGAAATGATACTTGATGTCTATATGCTTGGACATGTCTTGAAACACTGGATTCTCAGAGAACCTGATGCAACTCTAATTGACGTAGTGTATCACCGTTGTCTCAAATCTTTGACCAAACAAGGCCACTAGCAACTTCTGAAGCCATATGGTCTCACACGTTGCCATGCTAGCTGCTATTTATTTTTCCTCTGTAGAACTTAGTGCCACGAACTTCTGCTTACTGCTGTACCAGGAGACAACTACAGATCCCATGCTGAAGCAACACCTTGAAGTACTTTTTCTATCCATTGTATTACTTGCCCAGTTTGCATTAGTAAAGCCCACCAACCTGATACCATCACTTCGAGTATATCTTATCCCACACTCGATTGTACCACACAAATACCGCAACACATGCTTTGTCGCTGTCTAATGCACTCTCTTCGTTTCCACCATGAACTGTTTGAGAGAGTTTACTGCATAGGATATATTTTATTGGTGTTGACCAATTACACGAGAGATCCAATCAATTGCCTGTACAAGGTGGGGTCCACATTGTTCTCCCTGGATCCGTCTACCTTTCTCTAATTTGTGATCATGGGTGCAGACATGGCTCTGCAATCTTCCATCCCGAACCCCCCTCAAGACCTCGATGTAGTATTTCCCTTCTCAAAGGAAAATTTCCCTATTTTTCTACCACACCTCGATGTCTAGAAAGTTGTGTATAAGCCCCAAATCCTTCATGTCGAACACTATTGCAAGGTCCCTCTTGCACTCGTCTATGAGCCCTAGTGAATCTTTTAAAAACAAGTCGTCCACATACGAAACAAGAATGAGAACCTCACCCCCAACCACCAAGTAGTAGAGGTTTGCATCCGCCTCACTCTTCACGAAACCCATTCCTTGCAAGCTAAGTCACCTAACACAGGGACATGTGACACGAAGGACACGGGGATTTGAGTGTCAGACACAGACACATTGACCCTCCGGAACATGCCACTCTTCACGAAACCCATTCCCTGCAAGCTAAGTCACCTAACACAAGGACACAGGACACGAGGACCCGAGTGTCAGACACAGACACGTTGGCCCCTCGAAACATGACACTCTTCGCGAAACCCATTCCCCTAAGTCACCTAACACAAGGACACGAGACATGAAGGACACTGGGATTTGAGTGTTAGACATAGACATGTTGGGCCCCCGGAACATGACACGTTATATATACATAGACACGTTGGCCCCCCGGAACATGACACGTTATATATATATATATATATCAAAATTAGATATTTCTTACACAAATTCTCATTCATGATACAAATTCATTGATTCAAACATAGATCTTCATCTAGATGTAAGTTTTACAAAATAACATTGTGCATAGAAATACAGTTGTGACATAAATGATAAATCATAATACATATTCAATTCATCAATGATCCAATAGGGGAAAGACAAGATACTAGTTTTCTCATTATGTCATCAAAATTGAAATGTGTTACATAGGTAGTATAGTGCCAATGACAAATAGAAATAGCAAATACAAAACAACTACAAGTCTACAAGCCTCAAGGCAATAGGTAGCTCATGAGTCATCAATCCTCATCGTCAAAATCAGAATCACTGTACACATCATCACAGTCACCATTGCTCTCCTCTGCTACATCCTCCTCCTCTATATCCAAAGTCATCTCTGCATATGCTGGTGTGGAGGATGACCCCTCTACAATATCACCATCATCAAATGTGACAGGCTCTAGCAATGGCTCATTAAGATCCAAGTTGGCCAATGCCAACTCAACACTGCTGTCTAGACCGATATCATCAGGAAAGACATCCCACATCTTTGTCTTTCCCTTCAACCATTGTCTTTGCCTTGGACTGCTCAAGCCTGCTCTTCTTGACACTATACAAATTCCCATTAGTGCTCCAAATCCTCTCGCAACAAGAGGATGAAGTCACCCGAGAGAGGAGCTTCATGGCTTACTTCAACCTCTTGTTGACTTAGAGATAGGGGAGCTAAGAAGCCCTATTCTACCCTGATCCTTCATGGACATCAATCAACACCATTCAATTTTGATGAAACATTCTAATCCAAGCCTTAAAATATGGTAGAAAAAACTTAACATGCTTAATCAACGATTTTGGATTTAGTGAAAGGTATATTTTTGCTAAGGCCATGACAAAGTTCAACAATCAATAGGACCAACATAAGGGCACATAAAGGCCTTGGTGCTCTTGGCTAAATGCCAATCCCATACTCATACATAATAGAATCCAATGAAAATGCTGCAGTTTGCCAATCCTAAAAATTGTGAAAACTGTTAAGTCTGCCGAATTCTCAGTGGGATATGAATTCTGCTTTCCCATATGAAGTTTGATGAGGTTGGAATCACTCTCAAAGATCTTTTATTACTAGAGGAATTAGCAACTAGGCCAGTTTTGTACTCACATTACACGGGGTCGATTCCCACATCTACCACTATATTTCTTGGTACCTATTTATGCCCCTTTTGCAGACACAGGGTAATCGGATGGGTTTGAACATTGAATCTCATAGTTTACATAACACTTCATATCAGGGTGATTGCAAATTGAGCTGCCCACTGGAGGCTTGCTCTCAAAGATCCTTAAACAATTAATCGTAATGTTAAAAATTTTAGTTGAAGAATAAAAAAGTTAACATTTCCTTTATCTTTCCTTTTTCTATTATCAACTCAAATATAGATAAAGGAAATAAAGAAAAGAAGGTATATGAAGGTATATAAAGGAAATAAAAAAGGAAAGGTAAAGGAAATGTTAATTTTTTTTATCCTTTACTTTAAGAATTGAACATTACCATTAATTGTCAGCTTTTGGCCAACCTGGTCAAAAATTGAGTCGGACCAAGTCAAAATAAGCAGTTGTAGTGTTGGAAACATGTTACATAGATGTTGGCATGGCCTAGAAATGCGTTTCCAACTGTATGAAATGTATTTCCCACGTGGGATGTGTTTGTACAGCTGGAAATGTGTTTCAATGCCATACCACACATGTTTCTATGTTTTCATATGGAAATGAGCTTGGTACGGCCCTATATGAGAGTTTTCCTGCAATATAGCTATAAATTCTAACCAGTACCATTTCTTAACAATTGATACTTAATAAATCTCAGTCTTTCCAAAGGCGTCGATTTATTTTTAAGTAAGGTGAGAAGTAACTTGGTGAATAAATGGTCAAATCTTGTTAGTGAGCTTAAATTTCTAGTGGTTCATTCTGTAAGGCAGCCAATGTTTGAAACTCATGGTAGTTGGAAGGAGACTAAAAAAAATCCAGCCATGTGAAGGGTTGGTATGGCTTATGTTGGGTGCAATCCCCGGGTGATTTTGATGGCTTAGATGCCCTTGGGTCGTAGTTTCTTAGATCAGGGGCCAGTCTAGCAAGTCACGAACAATGCTCGCAAACACAAAATAACTTGTTGAATAAATAGAGAATAGTTCATTGGGGTCAATTGGGACTAGTCCAACCATTAGAGAGGAGTGTTATTCTCCCTAACTAGCTTCAATTCTCATAGGTGACATGTTGAGATCTTAAAGAGTATATTATTGGCAAAACTTCGAGCTTATATAGTATCCAATTTACCTTGGGTACCATCCCTGGAATGAGGAAAAGTGCCTGGTGGGTTTCCTCGAGAAATGCATTAGATGGGAAAAAATAATAGTCCATTCAGGGAAAGATGCAATCTCAGAAAGGAAATGAATGCAATGTGTTACAGTGTGTGATCTACAAACTAGATAGCTTAGTGGATGAAAGGTCTCACAATGAGAATTGACACATAAATTTTTTCAAAATTCAATTCTCTGTGAACTTTCATCAATGATTACTGCTTTGCAATCTGTTGAATTTATGTCATGGGTTGTTTGCAGCCCCTGCTGATAGGCTATGATCCAAAATTGATCCTCCAAATACTGTGTTTTCAACTTTGTAATAAAAAAATATTTTTTTGCAAAGTTTGTCCATGAGCCAAAAACCATGGGAGATGAAAAGACTCACTTGATGGTTGGCATTCCAAAGCAGCCCATTAACTGTGAAGGCTATGGAGAAGAAGCGAATTGAAGGAGGAGAGGAGCTTCAGAATAAATGGAGAAATAGAGTAGTGACCGAAGATGAAGGATTCGGAAGAAGAAAGCTTTTCGAAGATTGAATGTTGCCTCTGAGCCAAAGCCATCTGCAAGTTTGTAAGTGATTGAAAAATGCATCAAGTCTCTGCTTGAGAATGCAGCTCATCTCTGTAACCATTTCCTCAGCAAAATAACCCTCCACTGCCCGACACCAAAACTGCTAGTTTTCCCATTTGGGTTTACCGGGCAAATATCTGTCGTTATTGCATGTGACTGGTCACTTTATTCTGTGGTTGTTCTGTTTATCATCTGGTTGCATTCTTGGGTTTATTAATGCCCGTGCATTAGTTAATTTACCCATGACAGCACAATCCCGTATCCACTTCTCGAGCTCTGTTCTCTGGAAATAAGATAGTGCCTGTGCATGTGTCAATTGCATGCTACAGTATGAACTTGTTAACTTGCTTGTACTATGGTATGAGTTACAGAGTATTGTAATTACTGGCATATGTGTGTGAATGCCAATTGGCCTCTTGGAATTTTGTGACAGTCCAAAGAGAAATGCCAATGTCATGCTATCTACAGCCTCTCTACAATGCTTGATTAATAGTTACTGCTCCCTTTTCTCAATCGTGGCGATAGCTGGTGTAATTACAGCTCTATGATTAATTATCTTCTTGTTGCTTGTGCCAATGGGTGAATATACAGTGGAAATGCTTCCTTGCTTAGCTCATTGGGATTTTGAAATGCTGGGAATCAGTGATTGGTAGCAAGTGCTGATTCCCAGCTGACGAAAGCAATGCACTTTAGTAGATTGGCTTTGTAAGTCATATAAAATGCACCTGGAGCCAACCATTCATTCAATTCTTGCTTAGTGCAGTGATATATTCTAAGTTATGTGAATTGCTAATCGCCTTTGTAGAATAAGTTATAAATTAAAAGTTAGAATGCTATTGGTTGGTTTCTTTGGCTGTGGTGATAGCAATAGCTGGAAGGAAGCACATGCATCTGGTTCTAATTGTGTGTGGACAGGAGTGTGCTGTGTTTGAATTTGAGTTTGGTACCTTGTTTTCAGATCGAGTTAATGTGTTTTGTATGCACACTAAAAAAATTAGACATTTCATTGTTAACCCAGGACAGGCATGTGTATAGGAATGAGCAAAAAGTCAAGTATTTGTTTGCATGTTTAATTGCTCTGCCCGTCATATATCCCAGATTTGTGATTGGGAAGAGCTGGACATGAATTGAGTGTTAAATCAGAGTATATAAACTTAGCTTTCAAACAAAAATTGAGTTTTAAAATAGAGTATATAAACTCAGCTTTCAAATGGATTTAGGAATGCTATATGGTTTAAATCTGAACACCACTTACTTCGACCATTTTATAACACCTATTTGCATTTGCTCTTTCGAGCACAGATAACAGTGTCATTTTCTTACTTCCTATTGATGAATATTAGCAGAGAAGTTACAAATCCAGATTGTACTCAGTTTAAAGTTCAAATTAACAGTGAATTCAAATTTCAGAGACATTGATCTGTTTTCTGTAGAAGTATCCATGTTGATGAGATGGATGGGCCATAGGCCTATAATTTATGGTTCAGGTCCCCTGGAACTGTAGAAAACTACTTGTGTGCTAAGTCACAGGACATGGCCCTTAGGGGCCCCGTGTCCCGTATCCCACGTGTCAGACATGACTCGGCCCATAAAATGTGTCTTAAAATCAGGACACGTGTTTGGGCCATGTTGGACACGTGCCCTAACGTGTCCTGATTATAGGACACGTGTCCCATTAAAATCCCAATGTAAAAAGCGCTGCGTCTTGTTTTTTTTTCATTTTTTCTATTAATTTTGTGTTTGTTCGTGAGTTAGTGAGTCATGACCAGTACCACTGATAAGCTATGACATTCCTACCTATTTTGTATCTACTCTATTTTGTATTTTCCAGTGGCATTCCCTCTGTATCTATGTAATACATTTTGATTTTGATGATTTATTGAGAAATCTGCAATTTATGGTTTTAATATCTAACTTCTACTTCTAAATTTTTAGTTTTATTTTATCAATCATGATATTTCTAAATTTCTAGTTTCTTATGTGTGCTTGAACAATTGTTAAAAACATGAACAAGGAACATTGAACTGTGAACATCATTGATGTAGTAAATTAATAAATTAACTAGTTGTAAAATTGTAGATACTAAATTAGTAAATCACTAAATAGATATCACCCTGATTCATATATGTAGATGTTCTAATTTCTAAAAATTATGGATCCGGTACTATATTTCAGTATTTTTTAATATATATGTGTGTGTGTGTGTGTCCTTTGTGTTCTGTTTCAGGGGTCGCTGTGTCTCCTGTCGAATACTCGTATTTACGTGTCCTGTGATGGATGGGCCATAGGCCTACAATTTATGGTTCAGGTCACCTGGAACTTTGGAAAACTACTTGTGTGCTATCAGAATAATTCTGAACAGCCCCATTTTAAGGCCCTTCCTTTTTATTTTTTATATTTTACTCCTTTGTATTGCTTACCATTTAGCATAGATCCAACTTAACTCTCGATCTTGTAGAAATAATAGCAGAGATTGTAGAAAGAATAGCAAGAAAATGGGAGAAGACCAAGAAATATGAAACTGAATTTGTATCTGCTTTATTCAAGAATGATTTTTCCTCTACATGAGCATTCGATATATTCATGTCACTAACTACCGTTACATAACTAAATTATTCGCTACAAACTTATTCGTTACAAAACTGCCTATACCCAAATTACTAAATCAGCTAAATCGTTGTCAAACTAACAAACTCCACCTTGACAACAATTTTCCCATTCATCATCTTTCCTGCAAGCCAAGAGAAGCTAAACACCACCGCAGCTTCTCTACTGTAACTGGCTTTGTGAATATGTCTGCGCAATTTTCTCGTGTATGGACCTTTTTAAGAGCTACTTTTCCGCCATCGATCACATGTCTCAGAAAATGATACCTTACATCAATGTGCTTGGTTCTGCTATGATAGGCAGGGTTTGTAGCCAAGTGAATAGCGCTTTGACTGTCACAAAGTACATTCACTTTCTCTTGCGTCCTTCCAATCTCATCGAGCAAACCCTTTAACCAGATTGCTTCTTTACTGGCATCTGAAGCAGCTATATATTCAGCTTCGGTAGTGGACAACGCAACTGTTTCTTGAAGCTTTGACATCCAACTAATTGCTCCACCTGCAAGAGTAAAGACATAACCTGTAGTAGATCTTCTTTTGTCCAAATCACCCGCATAGTCAGCATCTACATATCCGCAAACTGATCCTTCACTACCATTAAAGACGATGCAATGGTCACTTGTGCCTCTTAGATATCGAAGCACCCATTTCACTGCTTGCCAATGTTCTTTACCTGGATTTGCCATGAACCTGCTGACAACTCCAACTGCATGTGAAATGTCAGGTCTTGTAGATACCATCGCATACATTAAGTTGCCTACAGCGTTTGCATATGGTACATGAGACATATACTGCTTTTCTTCATCAGCTCTAGGACTCAAAACCGAAGAAAGCTTAAAATGGGAAGCTAAAGGAACATTAACAGGTTTCACATTATTCATAGAGAACTTTTCAAGTACCTTCTCCACATACTTCTGCTGTGACAACCAAAGCTTACCATTTTTCCTGTCTCTGTGTATCTCCATGCCCAAGATATGTTTTGCTGCTCCAAGATCCTTCATATCAAACGTCCTAGAGAGTTGAGCCTTTAACCTGTTGATCTCTTCCATGCTTTTGCTTGCAATAAGCATATCATCAACATACAAAGCTAAGATAATGAACATGTCATTGAAACTTTTGAAGTACACACAATGATCATACTCACTTCTTATAAAGTTCTGGCTCACCATGAAGGAATCAAACTTCTTGTACCATTGTCTGGGAGACTGCCTCAGACCATACAATGATTTCCTGAGCTTGCAAACTAATCTTCTGTTGCGACCTCGTACAAAACCTTCTGGTTGTTCCATATATATCTCTTCGTTCAAATCACCATGTAGAAAAGCTGTTTTAACATCTAACTGTTCTAACTCAAGATTAAGCAACGCAGTTAGTGCCAACACAGTACGTATAGAAACAAGTTTTACAACTAGAGAAAAAATCTCATGAAAGTCTATACCTTCAGGCTTCAACCTGAGAATACCCTTTCGCTACCAGTCGCGCCTTATACCTTTCAATACTACCATCAACTTTCCGTTTCAGCTTGAAGACCCATTTACATCCAACAACACTTTTCCCTTCAGGAAGTTCTACAAGATCCCAGGTATTGGTCTTGGCTAAGGAGTCCATTTCTTCTTCCATAGCCATTTTCCATTTCTCGCTATCTATATCATCTACTGCTTCCTGATAACAAGAAGGTTCCTCATCTTCAGTAACCAAAGCAACAGATGAAGCAGAATCTTCATACCTTTTGGGAGTTTTCCTCTCCCTTGTAGACCTTCTCAGAGCGACTGGTTGCTGAACTGGTTCAGAAACTTGCACTGGTTCAGAAGCTTCAACGGCTTCCTTTGTGTCTTCAACACCTTTGTCTCCAGAAGTCTCTCCTTCCTTTCGACTGTCACCGAAAGATCTAGCCTCCAACTGAACTCGTTGACTCGGCGATACCTGTTCCTGTTCAATTCTTTCAACATTTGATTTTAACAAAGAGGATTCATCAAATGTTACATCTCTACTAATGACTATCTTCCGCAATGTAGGATCCCACAACCTATATCCTTTCACTGCATAGTCATACCCAACAAAGACATAACATTTCGACTTTGGATCTAATTTTGAACGCTGATTTTTCGGAATAAGAGAATAAGCATCACAACCAAATATCCTCAAATGAGAATAGTCACAAGACTGACCTGTCCAAACTTCTTCAGGAATTTTACAATCAATTGCTACTGAAGGTGATCTGTTAACTAAATAACAAGCAGTAGATACTGCTTCTGCCCACAACTCCTTTTGCAAGTTAGCATTGCTGATCATGCTTCTGGCTCTTTCCATAAGAGTCCGATTCATACGCTCAGCAACACCATTTTGCTAAGGAGTATAAACAGCAGTTTTGTGTCTAACAATGCCCTCATCCTTACAGTATTGTTCAAATTCAACAGAGGTGAACTCACCACCATTGTCAGTTCTTAGACATTTAATAGATTTGCCTGTTCTTTTCTCTACCATTACTTTAAATTGTTTAAAGACATTGAATACATCAGCTTTCCTTTTTAGCAGATAGACCCAAACTTTACGAGAGTAATCATCAATGAACGTTAAAAAATACAATGCACCTCCATATGACATAACAGGGGAAGGCCCCCACAGATCAGAATGAATGTAGTCTAAAACATCTTTACTATTATGATTGCCAACTTTAAATCTCTGTTTACACTGTTTTCCATACACACAATGTTTACAGAAATCTAAATTCAAGGATTTCAGACCAGGAAGAGATTTACGTTTCATCAGTATGTGAAGACCTTTCTCGCTCATATGACCCAAACGCTGATGCCACAGACGAGTACCTGCTTCTTCCTTTTCTGACGCAACCGCTGCTTCACCGACTTGAGTACTTCCTTTTAACCTGTAAAGATTTCCGACCTTTTCTGCCTTCATAACCACAAGGGCACCTTTGAAGACTTTCAAGACGCCATCCTGACCTGTAAACTTATAACCATCTGAATCCAACACTCCCAAAGAGATTAAATTTTTCTTCAAATCAGGTACATGTCTAACACTAGTTAATGTTCTAACTGTGTTATCATACATCTTAATCCTGATATCTCCCATCCCAACAGTCTGACATGACATATTGTTACCCATAAACACAGAACTACCGTTTACATTTTCATACGAAGTAAACCAATTTCTATGTGGGCACATATGATGCGAAGCACCAGAGTCTAACAGCCAGCTATCAAAACTCTGAGAGACATTACATTCAGGTGAAGTTTCATCTATCATACACAATTCTTCAGCAGATAAAACTTCGTCTACCATACCTGAATCAGCCTGATTCGCTTCGTTCTTCAGGTTTTCGGATTCCTTCCGTTTCCAACAGTCCTTCTTCAAGTGTCCAACTTTACCGCAGTTCCAACATTTTGCCTTACACTTCTTGCCCTTCGATTTCGACTTGGAAGACCCCCTTGGTTTGTCTCCTCTTTCCTTTGAGCGTCCTCTAGCGACCATGGCTTCTGATGCAGCTGTATCAGTGCTGGATTTCCTTCGTACTTCTTCAGACAGAAGAGCTCCCACGACTGATTCAAACTTCAAAGAATCAGCAGAGCTGAAACTGATTGAGGTTACGAAGTGATCCCATGATTCAGGCAGAGAACACAGCAAGGTTATGGCTTTATCTTCTTCCTGTATTTTGACTTCCATATCTGTTAATTGACAAATTAGTGTATTAAAAACATTCAAATGTTCTGCAACACTTGAACCTTCTTTCATTCGAAGACTGTATAACTGTCGTTTCAGATAAATTCTGTTGGTTAATGATTTTGTCATATAGAGGTTTTCAAGTTTTTCCCACAACCCTGACGCCGTAGTCTCTTCAACGATGTTGAAGAGAACTTCATCCGCTAGACATAACCAGATTGTACTGAGAGCTCGGGCATCCAAGTCCTCCCAGTCTGAAGTAGTCATGGTTGTAGGTTTCTTAGTAATCCCATCCAATGCCGTGTGCAACCCTTGTTGCACAAGCAGATCCTTAACCTTCAGTTTCCAAAGAGCAAAATTGCTCTTTCCGGTGAATTTCTCCACCTTGAATCTTGCATTCGACATCTTGGCCATTTTTCCTCCTTCCTAGGGTTTCAGTCTTAGTCTTTCTAAGAAAAAAAATAACTTCCCCAATTCAAACAGAAAGACAAGTTTCAAATCCTTTGTTTCTTGCAAACCCTTTTGTTTTTCTGGTTTCAAAACATTCTTGCAAATCTCTTGCAAACTTTTTCTTCTACAATATTTGTAAAAAAAAACAACAACCTTTTCAATCTGCTGTTCTACAATATTTGTAAAAAAAAAACAACCTTTTCAATCTCTGCTGTCTTAAAAAAATTTCTGAACAATCTTTTCAATCTGCTGCTGTCTTTAAAAAAAATTTCTGCAAACCCTTCCTTCCTTTTTTTTTTTCAATATTTTTATAAAAACCACAACTTGACTTGATTTCAATCTTCAGCCTTTGTTTAAAAAAAAATTTCTGCTGGAAAAAAAAAAAACAAGTCTGGAAACTCCGATCAATACCCGGATTTCACGCAGATCCTACTTGCAGCAACTGGCAGACACGACGACGCAGAGCAATTACAGCCCTTCACGCCTCACTGGTCTCAAGTAGACTCAGCCACACGCCCAGCACCACCGGCCAGCACGCATACACAGCCTTACGCTCAGTTTTTGGACTACGCTCAGCAGGAGCACGCATCAGATACCTTACGCTCAGGGTTTGGACTCTTCTCAGCGCAGGTCTTTTTTCCGGCGTTTTACACAGCAAAGGTCATTACGTCTTCACGCCTACGCCCAACTCAGCCCAACTCAGCAAAGGTCTTCACGCCTACGCCCAATTCAGCAAAGGTCTTCACGCTTTCAGCGTTCTACTCAGCAAAGATCTTCACGCCTACGCCCAATCGCTCGGCTCTCGAGCTCTGATACCACTTGTAGAAATAATAGCAGAGATTGTAGAAAGAATAGCAAGAAAATGGGAGAAGACCAAGAAATATGAAACTGAATTTGTATCTGCTTTATTCAAGAATGATTTTTCCTCTACATGAGCATTCGATATATTCATGTCACTAACTAGCGTTACATAACTAAATTATTCGTTACAAACTTATTCGTTGCAAAACTGTCTATACCTAAATTACTAAATCAGTTAAATCGTTGTCAAACTAACAGATCTGTTAAGTATTGAAAGTGATTAAAAATATCCAGGTGCAAATCTTTTGAATGCTCAAGTGTTGGGGTTAGACTGTTTCACTCTCTCTCCCTTTGTGTGTTATATATATATATGGGCTGTTGTTGTTTGACATTAGATATTGGATGTTAAATTTTAATTTTTATCCAATATTGACATTAGAGGTCTGATGCCAAATTTATTACATTTTAATTGACACACGACACAAAGGGACATGTGCCACATCTCCTCCACATGGAGTGCAGGGTGTTCCTCTGCATGCAATGAAGGGAGGGCGGACAAGTGCATTGTGATTTTGGTTTTGCAGCCTTACCTGCATATGCAACCACATCCCCTATATTTTTAACTTAACAGGGTATCAATCTGAATGCTTCAGCCCTTGCATAGTTCAATTCAGATGATATAGAAGTTTGGAAGCATGCCATACCAATGTGGTGATCCATTTACTCTCCTAATACTTTTTATTTCTATTATTCTTTGAGTTCAGTACTGTTAAAATTGGCAACTAGAGCCAAATTCCACCTTGGGACAGCTGATTTGATGGAGATGATTATTGCATTGGATTCTTCTTTTCAAGAGGTCCATGATTGATATAAAGATCATCTCATTCGGACAAGGAGAAGTGTGATTTTGAATTTATGGGCACACATGTGCAAATTGTTCGGGTTGGCCTTTCGCTAAATTTAGGCTCAAGAAGCTCAATGGATGTGTCTTTTCACCCACAACAAAGTGGATAAATAGAAGAGACCTCACACCTCATTTGGAGATCCATCACACGCACATTCTTCGCTCGCTCTTCATCAGATTGGTTCATAGCTTGGGCAGCCTCTCTCTCTCTCTCTCACACGTGCGGCTAGGAGGACAATTTCTGGGCTAAATCACTGAACCGAAATTGCAGAATTTCAAGCAGCTTGACCAGCATTGACCGAGGAGATTTTGACCAGTTTTGACTGTGGTTTTTGGGGCAGAATTTCGATTTTCTTAGGCCGCATTGATTGGCACAGAAATCGAGGTTTCCTGGGCTGTTTGACCTGCGTTGACTGCATGCCTGTTTGACCACAGAGTTGGCCAAGTTTGACCAGAGTTTTTGTGACTGTTTTGGGTTGACTTTGACCACTGCTGGAGGCCGAGTTTGACTGCCTTTGACTGAGCTTCAAAGGAGGTATTTGACTGCTGTTTTGATCAGCGTTGACTTTCTGGTTAGGGCTGAAGTTTGACTGCAGAATTTGACAGGGCTGATTTGACTTTGTATTGTGCTAATCAATTTGACTTTTTTACTCTCTCTCTCTGTTGAACTATTGAATAATAATAAGAAGATTTGATCAAAGGGTTTTCCCCACATTGGGGTTTTTCTCTGGCATCCACCAAATCCGGTGTTCTCTTGTCTTGGCTTGTCTTCTGCAGTTTTGTTTAATGCTCTATCTGCATTTACTATCAATGTGGTTAATGGCTTATGTGATTGCTACTGAAATAATTGGAAATTGTTATTGGGCTGCTAAAGAAACATTGAAATAAATTGTGCTTAGCATAGAGCATACCATTGTTATCTAAAATTAACAAGTACAGATCTGAGAGTTTGAAATTACTAGATTGCAAAGATTTCATGGTGTTTTAGTTTTCCTTTCCTTTCTTGTGTATTACGTCTAAATTGCACTCACATGAGATCATGTTTACTTTCAATTTGCTTGCAGTTTCGAACACACAAGGTGATTTACAGGCGATATGCAGGCCTCTTTTTCTCCATGTGTGTGGACATAACTGATAATGAACTGGCTTATTTGGAGAGCATTCATTTATTTGTTGAGATATTGGATCATTTCTTCAGCAACGTATGTGAGCTTGACCTAGTATTCAATTTTCACAAGGTAAGCTGCTTGACCTAGTATTCAGTTTTCACAAGGTAAGCTTCTGTCATACTTTTGTTAACCTGTTTGCTGTATCTGATTTTATTGGGAGCATGCTTTAAGATATTGTAGCAAAGGTGCATCTTTTGCTGCTGTGTGGTTATTAATTGAGCTTCTTGCTTTGTTAAATGTGGCTTATTGTTCATTTCTCTCATATACGCTGGAAGGCTCCTAAATGTTGCCAGTTCAGCTTCAAAATTAGGAAGATGCTTTTTTAGGGGAAAACGTAATGCATTTTCTGTCTCAGGGCTAATTTTTAAGGCTATATATTTACTTAAGTTATGCCCCACTCTTCTATTTTTTTATTTTTAATGCATCACATATTCATTTTTTTACAGGGATTTATTTATTTATTTATTAAATTTGATTAGAATGCTTTACAATGATGTTCAAAGCACATCGAAATGTAAGCCATCTTTGAAACATTCAGAGTACATAATTGTAATCAAGGAAAAATTTAGACCTCATGAATACAAGATATTTATAACACGTTCCAGAAATGAAGCCTTGTAAAGATATCTGTAGTTTAGACACTACTTTAACAACACTTATGTCAAAATAGTGAAAAGATCAATCCTGGACAAATCCTGTTGAAACGAAGGCATGAGGAGGGCGGCTACAAGTATGAAAACTTTGTGATGACATACATCTATTTCAGAGCTATCACAAATACCATGTGGCATGACAACTTCCAACTGACAAATATTCAATGCGAGACAGCCTTTTTAATAGTGCCCAGAGCATACATGCAGATTTTATACATACAAAGTTTATGCTGTACAATCTGAGGAAGCCTCTATTCAATTTTCTCAATGTCGATACAGATACTAGTGTGCCTGACCCAGGAAAATTTGAATTGGGCACTTGCTAGCAGGGAATCAGCAAGATGCCCAACAACATTGGCGACAACTACTTGCTAACCTCAAGGGCTTAGATTCAATCATATACTGTATATAAATAGTGAGCGAGGTGTTTCAACATTTGCTGATAATGTTGACAAATATTTTACCTAAAGGAGCGGGGGACAAAGATACACTTCATTTTTTGGTGCCTTCTGTACTATGAGATTAGAGGATGTTACTACTGCTTCTACAGGGACTTAGAGGGTTCTCTCTTTACTTTCTTTTGATATTAGGATCAAAGTTGCATAGCTATTTTCATCAGACAGATTTTGAGTCACAAATCTCAGCTCTTGCATGCCCTCTCCCACCTTGGGCGGACCAGGAGTAACACATCCTCGTAGTGATAGAGGGCCCAAGTCCAGATGAATCCAGAGCGGGGCACTTTTCTTCCGTCAAATTGCTTCTCAACCTCAGTGGAGCAGTCAAATCTATTCATAGTTTCTCTCCTTTGACCTCAGATGTTGGAACTGAGCTTCGTCGCTCTTACATCCCTCCCAGGATCATAAAGTTGGACCCCCCATGGTACTCAAGGACTCTGACAATGAGTTATTGTGACCTTGAGCCCCCCTTGCCATCGATCATTAGATCTATGAGACCTTGATGTCATTGGCTTCATTATCAAATATTTCTCTCTCCTTGACTAGTATTGTGTCCAACTCCTACGTTGGACACCCATTTTGTGTCACTGCACCTATGGTACTGTAATATACACTTTATTTTTTGTCTTAGACTTATTGCTTAGCCTTGTCAAATATTTACCTAGGTTGTACTTTTAATTTTCTTGTACCTTTCTTTCTCTCATTATATACAAGCTACTTTGCACTTCCACATAGTATTCACATTGGATGTATCCTTTAATCCAATTGACCTACTTTTGTGGTCATTTGTTGGACATTAATAAAATTATTTTATCTATTATATCTAGTATTGATGAAATAACTATATGATATAACCCCATATCTTTTGTAGATGTGAGGATATTGAGGCGAATACTTCTATGCACTTTTACGATTTTCGCTTTAATTCATTGTTTAGGCGTCTTGATGTTTATGTGTCATATATAAGGGACACATTCACCATTTGACAAAAGAGCTACTGCATTTACAAACTATTGTCTCTAAAATAGTACCATTGCCTTCATATCTGAGGAGTTTGTTGTTTTGTCCTAAGAATAAAGACGAACATCCATCTCTCACATTTGAATTTCAAACATGGATGCAATTAGTAGACCCACAGTTCTTATGGTTTCAAGGTCTAGGGACCAAGTTTGGTGCAAGCATACTAGACTAGGATGGAGAGAGTACATAACTTGTTTCTTTGGTGCATCATCCGATGTAAGTGGACGATTTCATAACCCATCATTGAGGCAAAGTTCGACATTCACCCTTTTTGCCTTGAGGTCATTTTTCATATGGTTTCTTTCCTTCACATAGTTTGATCTTTCAACGATTCTACCACTGGGAGAGAGGGTATTCAAATGTTGCACTTTGCTCCTCAGAGGTGTTCGCTTCAGGTCCTCCCTCAAGTTGGGCACAAGGTTGGTTCTTAGGGGTATCATGGCTTCTCCAGTTGATTATATCTCCCTAGAGTGCCTTCCCTTGTTCAGACTCTCCCTTGATGCATCCAATGATCAACCATCTCTTGCTGACTAGACAAGGACTGAATCAGGCTATCAAAGAGGATATTTATAGTTGTACATTTAAGTTACCTAGAGCTCACCTTCGATTGGCTTGAGCTCAAAGATGTCCTTCTATCTAGAGCACTTTTTGGAGTTGTGGGATGGCATCATTGTCCATCCCCCTTATGGATGCACTTTCTTAAGATCCCTTTAGGATAGCTTTGGGTTGCCTCCCATTGACTTGAGATAGAGAGAGGTCACCATATACCACAATTTGAGTGTACTGCCTTTGGGAGCTATCGACAAAGATGCATCTTATTTTTCGTTGTCTCCTATACGATGAGATTAGGGGATGTTATCAGTGCCTTTGAAAGGAATCAGGGGGTTCCTTCTCTATTTTTTCAGTACTAAGACCATAGCTACCTAATGCTTTTCATTAGGGAGATGTTTTTCCATAAATTTGATTTGTTACCGTGCCTTGGGATGACCAAACCAATCACCTCATACTTGTTGATCTGTTAGATCAGAGCAACATAAGATAGGCATAGTTTCTGAGTGCACCAATGTGGAATGTTGAGACCCTAAGTTTCTCCTCAACCCCACCTTTTAGGAGGCCAATTGACATGATCGAGATTAGTTTGGTGGTACTAGTTTGTACATCAGGCCACATGTTCCCAATTAGAGAGATCAATGCTAGATGGATTCAGAGTAGAGCGCCTCCTGCTCTTTAGATTACCTCACAGATCCAAAGGAGTAGCCAAAGATCCATTAGGAGTTAACTTCTTTCCAACTCGTATGCTAGAAGTATCCCTTGCTCATACATTCTCCACATGATCATACAACCAGACCCCTTGATGGTAAATGCAATAACTCTTTAGTCAAATGATAAATGCATCCTTGTTCATCAGACTTGGGAGATGTTGGCATCATCAACCTCATCATTTGATCTCTCTCTCTCTTGACAAGTTCATGAGTTGTCCACCATTCGATTCTTGGTCAAACTCACTGTGTTTTGTATCGCTGTACCTTTGTCACAAATATATATATATATATATATATTGATATTGTACTTATCTAAGTTTTTTTTCTTTATATTATTTTCTACATTTTCTAGGAGTTGTGCGTGCACTCCCACATTGTATTCATATTGGTTGTATTTAGCCTCCCCCTTTGGGGGATTGATAGATAGTATCAAGACTAGTTTGGTTATGTTGACCCATACATTGATTTACTGTTTTCAGAGCACTAGAGTGACTAGCTTTGGATGGTTCCAGAGCAAGGCTCCCTTGACCTATCCGATTACCTCTGAGTTCCATAGGAGAGACCAAAGATTTATTCAGAGTTTCTTTCTTTCGACCATGGATGTTTTTGAGAAATCAAGGCTTATAGTAATTAGGGTTTGATTCCTCATTCTTGATAATTAATTGTGAATTATGTTGGCTTATTTGACTATTTTTATTATTTTATCTTTCATCAAGCAATTATGAAATTATATGTATATGAAGATCACAAGACCAAGAGACACAAGATGTAGGCACTCGGCCAGGGCAAAACTGCTACAAGGGGGAAACCTAGTTGAACTCTTCCACTAGTAGATTCAGATCAAGACGAGACAACCAAGACCCCTTAGACCTAGACAAAGACCTCTAACCACCAAGTCAACCCTTCCCTTCAATAGATGATCCCTGTCAAAGTCTCCAAGTGACAGCTTCCCAACAACAACTTCAATCCAAAATTTCAACCCCCTAGCAACAGATTTTGGGCCCCCAACTATAGAATTTAGGACCTGCAGTAGACAGAGAATTCCGGCCTCGACAGCTGCCTATAAAATTTGCATGTGTAAGAGATAGATGGCCCAAAAAGTCAGATTCGGTCTTCCCAACTTCTTTTGCCCTTCTCCAGCTACTTCGCTGTCTTTTCTGCTTCTCTTCCTTGAAGATCGAACTTGTTGAGTGAGTGAGACAAATAGGTTGAACTGCCTTTTCATATATAGCCTTTCTGCTGGGTCGAATTTCCTTAATGTAGGCTAACTTCATGGGGATAGGGCTGATTTGGTGTGGAGGTGACAAATAACCCTTTTGACTAAAAAATAATTCTTTTTACATGATACAAAGGCCCAAGAAGGGTTAAATCATAATGACAACGACTCTAATGACTCAAGACAAAACCTAAAAGTCGTCAATGGAGGCTTTGACCTAGAAAACGCTGACCCAAGCATGAAACCCATGCTTTAATAAGTCATTTTCTTTAATAATAAAATTTCTTTTGACAAGTACAATTATGAAGACTGAGACTAGTTACATTCTTCAACAGATGCTAGGAGTATCCCTTGCTTCTACATCATCCCCCCCAAAGGATCGTATGGATGGACCCATCGCTAGTTATAGGGGACTTTGATAGCAAGTTAGTGACTAAGTCACCTCCCTTGCTATCAACCATTAGACTTAAGAGCACTTGACATCTTTAGTTTCATCATTGGATCTTCCTATCTCACTCATGGCAGGCTATTGATTATTTTGTGTTAAATATCCATGAAACTCTGCAACTATTTAGATGAAAAAAAACACAGAGATAGAGACACATCATACAAATTGATACAATTTTCTCAGGAAACCCATTAGAGAAAACCTGCTTGTTGGATGTGGCTATTTTATTGATTGTCCTTGGAGCAATTGAACCTATTACAAAGAAATCTGTCTCTCTTGAGAAAGTGTTCTGCTTCTCTTTCAAATCTCAATTAATACAATTGATCTTGGCCTCCCTTGATCACAACTTGTCCTCGTCTTCTTTAGGACACAATTTCTATGCTCCACAATCAAGACTCTCACTCTCACAATCTTGTGAGCTTGCTTTTTCTCACAACCTTGTGCACAAAACAATTGAATTCACTTTGTCCTTCCTTTATAGATTTCTTCCATTCTAAATTAGGCTAGTTCAAATTTAGAACTCGAATTGTGATAGCGAGTTAAATGAGAGTGTTCCTCGCTCTCCTTCCAATCATCACTGGAGTTTTAACTTGTGCTCTCTCCAGTCAACACTGGTGATCTTACAAGCTCTTCCTCCAATCAAGACTAAAGACTAAGCTACTCTAACTGAATTGCTAACTGCCAACCAATCCTATATTCAACCTGATGAAGACTTCCACTTAATTAGACCTCCAACACTATGCATGAACTCTTGATGATTATTCTTGTAAAATGGAAATAAACTCAGCATCACTGGAGTCTAGCTCATGAGGACAATTTGAGGTCTTCATTGGATAAGGCACAAGTTAAAAGACCTTGCTTGCTAATTTTCAACACTCCCTCTTAGTGAGGAAGGTACTTCTGGAAGAACCTCGTCCACTTGGATCTGTCACCAACACTACCACATTCTTCGCTGTTGTAGTTGCTCCCTCTAAACTAGAAGACTTCCCTGCTTTCTCCTGAAAAATCTAATCTGAAAACTTGTTCTTTCAAACCATGCTCTGCGAGTCTATCACGTCAGTTGTAAGTGCCATGTTCCTTGTGTATCTCGATGGCTGCTTATTCTGCCTGATGGTGGTACTGGGAGTTCTAACTCTCTTCTAGTTCCTCCCAAACAACTCCTCTGCCCTCTTGGCTTGAACTCTACCTATAGTTGGAGTCACTGACTAAGTGGCTACCTCTGCTCGCCCTAGGCTCTGCTCATCATCTTACTGGTCAGCCCAACTGCCAACTAGCTGAGACTCAAACTAAGATACTGGCTGAGGCTCCATCTTGAGTAGCTTCTTCTTAGTTATTTTAACCTACTCTTGCCCTAAGGATTCTCTTAGAGTTGTGCTCTCCTCAACCATCACTTCTCTACTTTGCGCCCTTCCTACCTTGCTGCTCAAGACTATGCCTGTCTTTACCCAAAAGTTGTAGAGATTCTTCATCCTCACATCTATTTGCTTCTTACATCCAGATGTTAAGTGTTGAAGGTAAGCCTTACCTCTGCTGAAGATGACATCATAACCCTTGTCCCCAAGGGTAGCTACCGAAACAAGATTTTGCTTCAGGCCTGGAACATAGAGGACATCTCTGAGATGAAGAGGATTACCCGACTCCCTTTGAAACTGATAGTGCCAACTCTTGTAGTTGCTTACATGCCATCATCTCCTAGCTCAATTTGAAACCGCATGTCCTCCTTTAGGTGGCTGAAATACCTTTTGTTCCCAGTCATGTGGAAGGATGCTCCTGAATGAATATACCATACGCTATTGTCCGCTGAGCTTGCCATGGAAGCTATCAATGAGACATCTTTCTTGAACTGGGCAGAAAACGCATCTACCTCCGCCGATGCAGCTACATGATGTTTATTGGATTCCTCCTTCCGATTAGGATACTTAGTGGGATAGTGCTCAAACTCATGGCAATGGAAGCACTTGATCTTGCTTAGATCCTTCTTCTTCTCGTCCTTCTCACTGGACTTAGCCTCTTCTTAGCCCTTCTTGCCCTTGGCTCTGCTACCTTTGTCTGTTAGGAGGTCTTTTCTTTCCAACCATGCTCTGCGAGTCTATCACCTTAGTTGTAAGTGCCATGTACCTTGTGTATCTTGGTGGCTGCTGATTCTGCTTGATGGTGGTACTGGGAGTTCTAACTCTCTTCTAGTTCCTCCCAAACAACTCCTCTGCCCTCTTGGCTCGAACTCTCCCTATACTTGGAGTCACTGACTAAGTGGGTACCTCTGCTCGCCCTAGGCTCTGCTCCTCATCATCTTACTGGTAAGCCCAACTGCCAACTAGCTGAGACTCAAACTGAGATACTGGCTGAGGCTCCATCTTGAGTAGCTTCTTCTCAATTACTTTAACCTACTCTTGCCCTAAGGACTCTCTCAGAGTTGTGCTCTCCTCAACCATCACTTCTCTACTTTGTGCCCTTCCTACCTTGCTGCTTAAGACTGTGCCTGTCTTTATCCAAAACTTGTAGAGATTCTTCATCCTCACATCTATTTGCTTCTTACATCTAGAAGTTAAGTGTTGAAGCTAAGCCTTACCTCTGCTGAAGATGACATCATAACCCTTGTCCTGAAGGGTAGCTACCGAAACAAGATTTTGCTTCAGGCCTGGAACATAGAGGACATCTCTGAGATGAAGAGGATTAACCGACTCCCTTTGAAAACTGATAGTGCCAACTCCCGTAGTTGCTTACACGCCATCATCTCCTAGCTCAATTTGAAACCGCATGTCCTCCTTTAGGTGGCTGAAATACCTTTTGTTCCCAGTCATGTGGAAGGATGCTCCTGAATGAATATACCATACGCTATTTTCCGCTGAACTTGCCATGGAAGCTATCAATGAGACATCTTTCTTGAATTGGGCAGAAAACGCATCTACCTCTGCCGATGCAGCGACATGATCGTTATTGGATTCCTCCTTCCGGTTAGGACACTTTGTGGCATAGTGCTCAAACTCATGGCAATGGAAGCACTTGATCTTGCTTAGATCCTTCTTCTTCTCATCCTTCTCATTGGACTTAGCCTCTTCTTAGCCCTTGGCTCTGCTACCTTTGTCTGCTAGGGCAAAGTTCTCGTCCTTTGCTGGAGCTTCTCTACTAGCTCTGCACTTCTCTAGATCTCTTCTTGAATGCAATCACTCCATATCCTTTCCCAACTGGGAATATTCTTTGTGCCACTTACTGCATCTCAGAAACTATACCAAGACTTAAGGAGTCCCAGAAGCGCAAGACTCACAAGGTATTTTTCTGGTACTGTCTCGCCCACACCACCTAGCTCATACCAAATTTGGGTGAACTTTGAAAGATATGTGATGATGGGATCTCCTTATTCAGATACTTCTTAGCTTCTATTTGAGAGCAAGCTTCCTGACATCACTAGAACCTTGATACAAATATAAGATGGCTTTAAATATCTCATATGCAGTCTTCTTCTCATGGAGATGAGGAATAATATGGTCTCTGATCCCTTTAGGAATGATCCTCCTCGCCTTGGTGTCATTCTTGTTATGTTGAGCCAACTGGAAACTGTTGGGGATCTTGAGGTGGCACTATTTGATTCTTCTCAAATTTTAGCACCCCATTATCTTCCAACACCGCATGTATTCACTCCTTCCATGCACAGAAATTTGAGGCCCCTCTAAATTGTGATCTAACCTTAGCCCTAGGAATGATATACTGCTATCCAAGGAATTGCTCTGCTCTGCTCGTCAAACTCTAGTGCTAGTCCTCTTGACTAATCTGTGCTCAAGCCTCTGATCAACTTGGTGCTGGTCTTTATACTAATTTCTGCTCTGATACCATGTTAAACTTCCATGAAACTTTGTAACTACTTGGATGATTATCTGAAAATTGAAATCTAGTTTACTTTAACCAAGATACGTAGTCTCTTAACAATTCATAAGTAGCGTCTCTTAACAATTCATAAGCATCGGAATAAAAACACAGAGATAAAAACATCACACAAATTGATAAACTTTTCTTAGGAAACGCAACAAGAAAAACCTATTTACTTGATGTGGCTATTTTATTGATTGTCCTTGAAGCAATAGAATCTATTACAAAACACTCTGTCTCTCTTGAGAAAGCATTTTGTTTCTCTTCCAAATCTTAGCTAATACAATTGACCTTGGCCTCCCTTGATCACAACTTGATCTCGGTTCCTGCACACAATTGATCCTTTGCTACCTCCTTGACATGCTCTGCAGACCCTGCTATCTTGCATCAATTATGCTCCTCCTTCCTTGTGCACTTGGGCCTATTTAATCCTTGCGCCAATCTCCTATTCTCTAGCACATTTATGGCCCTATTTCTTAGTGCACATGGGCCTATCTCTTTGCGCACAAAATCTCCTATTTTGTAGTGCACTTGGCCCTTATTTCTATGCAGACCTCAACAACACACATCTGCGCACAATCAATGCCCCTAAATTCTACCACACTTGTGCTTCTATTCTTTCGGACACAATTCCTGCTCTCCACAATCAAGGCTCTCTCACTCTCACAATCTTGTGAGCTTGCTTTGTCTCAGAACCTCGGGCGCAAAACAATTGAATTTACTTGTGCCTTCGTCCTTTCTTTATAGATTCGATCCATGCTAAATTAGGCTAGTTCAAATTTAGAACTCGAGTTGTGATAGCGAGTTAACTGAGAGTGTTACTTGCTCTCCTTCCAATCATCATTGGAGTTGTTAACTCGTGCTCTCTCTAATCAACACTGGAGATCTAACTCGCTCTTACTTCAATCAAGATTGAACACTAGCTCGCTCTGACTAAACTACTAATCGGAAACCAATTGCCTGTCCCAACGGGCATCAATAATGTCCCAAAGAGGCATATACTTTGCCTCCTCATCCCCATATCTCCTTTTGATGGCCTCCTTTGCGAGATCCATCACCTCATAAATGTAACCCATAGCGGATTTGTCACCATCAACCATCCTGAAATTTCAAGCTTTCAAATCTAAAGAAATATGAAACATTGAAAATAAAAAGAAGCTTGAAATGAAATTTTAAAAATGAAAAATTTAAAGGACTTGAAGTACGTGAGTACTCTAACAAGGGACTCCATCACAACAATAATCTCTTCGGCATCTTTCTAGAAATCGTCATTAAACAAAAGTGCAACAATTTCAATGCCTTCAAGGGCCTTGGAATGTTTAGATGCCATCCACTTAGGTCCCAAGAGCATCCTCTTCAGATTTATCTTTTGCTCAACCATAGATTGCAAAGATATGAAATTTGTTGCAAATGTAGTCACTGCAGTTTGAACAATTTCTTTACCTTCAATGTATTTTCTAATGGTGGTTAGGACAATAGTGTGGTTGTATAGGTATTTGGTTATGAATATTGCCTTCTCCACAACCTCATGTATCCAATGAAGCTTACCAATGTCCTCAAGCATTAAATCTATGCAATGAGAAGCACAAGAGGTCCAAAAAATAGTGGGGTGCCTAATCTAAAAAAGTCTACCAGCAACCATATAATTAGCTGCATTGTCGGTGACAATTTGTACAACATGTTCTTCTCCCACTTCCTGAACTACTTCCTCCATCATTTCACAAATAAGTTGGCCAGTCTTAACCTTGTTTGATGCAAGGAAATTTATTAAAGTTCTATTCCTCTGATCTGTCCATCCATCGCTCATGATGGTGCACCCTGTTTCTACCCATGATGAATGAAACTCAGATAGGACAATGGCATCTTCAACACTCTCTAACTACAAATCTGTCCTAAGGCTCTCTGATGTAATGGCTTTGAACCTTGGACCTGCAACAACAACTGCATCAATCATAGCTTGCCAATAAGGACTTCTGGCATAGTGGAAAGGTATGTCAGAATAGTACCAAAAGTTAGCAATGGCCTTCCTTGCCTGACTATGGATATATTTTTTAGAACCAATGGCATCCAAGGTAGGTTGGGAAACGGGTTTTGTACAGGGAGAAAAAAAGTTGTTTATGTTTCCACATTTAGTGTTGAATGCAACATAATTCATTTGGCCTTGAGTTTGACTTGGACTTGGAGGCATGTGTGGGAAACTTGGGAACGACATTGAGGATTCAACAAAGGGAGATGACAAGGGGGTATTGGAAGAAACTTCGTCAAATCCAAGAGTTCCTATTTCTTTATTTTGCTTTGCTTTCTTGGCATTATGTTGACTGAACATATCAAGGGCCAAGGTTGCTTGGTGTTTGACATTTTCGTCAACGTGTTTGCAAAGACCTATATCATGGCTGGGTGTCTGTGCAAGGTTGTACTTGAATCTATAAATGTCTCCACTACATTTCGCTTTGCAAAATTTACAAAGGAGCTTGGGGTCTCTGGGAATCTTGTCATAATAAGCCCAAGCAAAGTCCTTCTCCCCCGGCATTGTCATTGATTTGGACTTGTGTTTAAATTGTGGCTTCAGTTAAGAATCAAGATTTGAAGATGTGGCTTTTGTTTAATTTGTGGCTTTTGTAAAAGACAAAAAAATAAAAAATAAAAAATGCAGAATTCTGATATAAGTGAAAATTTAAATGATCTTAAAATTTAAATCATCTGAGTATTAAAGAATCCCATGTATTTCGTTGTGACTATTGACTGTGGACCTTGAAGAGTCAAGACTTATTTTTCAAACTGCAATTATAGATGAGGCAAACAATGGAACCTGAACTGCTAATCATTTTATAAAAAAATTTAAAAATGTCATTAAGATTTGTTGGTTCTAACTTCTTTTTCAGATTAAATTTCTCTGGAGCACCTGATTCTTTTTACATGCTAGCAAATAGACTGAGTACAAGCATTACATTTAGGACACCTATGCACGGTTAACTCAACGAAGCTGGTTTGTAAATTAACTTCACAGATCACGGTTCTAAATACAAGACTTGTCAAGGGATGAGTCAGAATATAGATTGTAATTTGTATCACAAAAGAAGGGTCTTCAAAAGTCTGATACTGTACCTGTGCCCTTTTAAAACACAGTGAGGATATCCGATAACCATCACATGAAATGGCAATGGATTAATAATAGATGAGCCATGTTAAAACCTAATACTAAATAGTAAATACCATCATATCCCAAATTATACCTGAGTGTAAACATTACCGAGTCCCGACCCCAACGAAATGGTCCCTACGCAGGTTACCACAGCGATGCCGATTACCATAGCGAAACGGAAAGTTGGTAACCACAACCGCCAGCGTTTCATAATAAAACTAGGGACCATAGCGATTACCACAACGAAACGGAAAGTTGGAAACCACAGCCGCCAGGCGTATTGTGAAATCCAAGTGGCAGACTGCAGCGGGCGAATCGACTTCTCATTAACCTAAAAACTTGCTGAGTCAATCGCCTAAGTTGGGGAAGTCGTGACGGATCGCCAAGTCGCGACTCAAACTCGTGTTGGCCACATGTCAAACTCGCATTGGCCACAAGTCAAACTCGGTCAATGCGAGTTTGACTCGCGCAGAGCCAACTCTGCTTGTTTAGCGGCTGAGCTGACTTTCACTTGCGATTAATCGCCAAAGTCGCCGATTCCTGTTTCAGTGCTGCCAACCAATCCTATTGTCAAATTGATGAATACTTCCACTTGACTCGACCTCCAACACTAGCATGGACTCTTGATGATTATTCCCATAAACTGGGAATAAACTCACCATCACTGAATTCTAACTCATGAAGACAATTTAAGGTCTTCACTGGCTAAGGCACAAACCAGAAGACCTTGCTCGCTACATTTTCAACATTTTGTATCGTGTCACAGTCCTTTATATGTGTGTCACGGCAGCACTACTGCTTGTTTCTTTTTGTTATCTTCAACATTTCCTAGGAGCTGCCCTTGCACTCTCATTTTATATTCATACTGATTATACATTTCTTCAGTTCCATTGACCTATGTTTGTGGTCGTTTGTTAGACATTAATAAAATTATCTTATCAGTCCCATTGACTTGCTTTTGTGGTCATCCATTGGACATTAATATAATTATCTTATCTTATTCTAAACACAGTAGTTGCGACTGAGAAATATACAATCTCATCCCTGGCCTCTACAACTTGATCTACAAACCTGATTTTGGTTCCTTCTGTTTCAGAATATAAAACAGTGGTTATGGCCCTGACCTCGAACACTGGCTTGTATTGGTAAGGTTGAAAGGAGATCCTCTGACCATATTCCAGTCTTCCCATGGTCTGTTTCCATACACCTGTCTAATCAAATTATGGGTGGTTGCAATTGAGGTGTTTTTCCAGTTTCACTAGAGTTAGTTTTATGGTGTTTGAACGTTTCGACACTCTATGAAATAAAACAGAGCAAACTTGGTCTTCTACATATTATGGGTAGGAGAATTGCAGGATTGTAGTATGATAAATGCTTTTGTGATTGCTTTGTGATGATGATGATTTTTATTGTATGTTGTAGTGTGGTTTTGGGAACTGTTGAGGCCAATGAGAGCCTCAATGTTCAGGTATTTTGGTTCAGATATGTATTTCCCCCTGCCATTTTGACCCTTACATGTTATATACATGATCGAACTCAACATAGTTGGTGTCTAATAGTTTGGATTTACACTGAAGTACATGAATATATAATTCTTTTATTAAAATTTGAATGTTTTACATATTTTTTATATGGTTGGTTCTTTTCCGATTTTTTCCCCAGTTCCAGTAAGGTTCTTGGTCTAGGTCAAGGTTTTGGTTTTCTGGTTCTAGTCCAGTTTCCTTTTTTTAAGATTGCATTGCCCAATACAGTATTAAGGGTGAATTGTCTTCTATTATCTTTGAAATCAAATGGGCATGCCGAAGTAAAACTTTAAGCATGCCAAGGCACTTGTCATGGTCATAATCAGTTGTTGTCCCAACAAGAAAAATATTCTTGATTAACACCAGATATAATAATGAGATACTTTAAGGTTTTTATGGATTCTAACTTACCATGTAACATACTAACAAGATGTACCCAAAAATTTAATTTTTTCTCTTTTAATTATTATTTTAATTTATCCATAGGTAGCTGATACAAAAATGTCCACCTCCTCATTAAATTTATTTTCTGGTATATAAATATTGTTAATTAAAAAATAAAATTGATATAGATTATGACATGTGTCCTGTTGACCTTATTTGTTTTTTAGGTCTCAACAGTTGACCCCTAAATTATGTGAATCAGATCCAGACATGGTATTCAATTGTTGACCCCTAGATGAGTTCTATTAAACATTTTCTTTCTAAATGACTGGAAATTGATAAATACACCACAATCTACAGATAGTGACATTTTGTTCCAGGTTTGCGGATTTACATGGTTTTTGGAGGGACAACTTCTTTTGGTTTCTCAATCCAAGAATTTTAAGGTTGGGCGAGCTTCCTTTCTTATTATTATTTTTCTTTATGTCCAACCTTTCTCTGCAGGTTTTGAACCATATTGCTTTGAAACTTGTTGGAGTCTCTGGTATTCCTGACTGCAATTCACTAGAAGGCTTAACCAAAGGAATTTGATCCCTTTTCCTTTCCAAATGACCCATCCTCTGTCTCGATTACTTCTCTCTAGGGGGTGTAGACAGAAAGGGAGATTGGCAGTGTTGTCTCCTTACCCATTATAGGGTCAGTGGCAGATGTGTTGGGCTGAGTACTCTTTATTCTTGATTGATTACGCCCAATGGTAATCAGTCATTGATCCTGCCATCAAGCTGATTTGAGATTCCTCCACTTTTTTTTCGCTTGAGAAGCATTTGCCTTTGGACAAGAAGCAACCAGGTGTTCATTTGGGAAATAGAATCAACAGTGGAAAACACTTAGAATGATTTTATTTCCAGAACACCCTGGCTTAAATCTGCATAAATGCAGATTTTGGCAGTGGTAGAAGCTGACAAATTTCTGCTTTTATAGGAGTGGCTTTCGTACTCCCACTTTGTATTACCATTTATGTACTGAGGTGTACCTCTGATCATTTTTTGTCATTTGTTTAACATTAATAAATTTCTCTCGTCTTATCTAGGCATAGGATAATAAACTTAGTGCATTAGCTATGGACATGTGTTAAGTTTAGGTATGTTCTATGCTTAGAGCAATTTATTTCAATTTTCATAGTTAGCTCAATACCTTTTCCAGATTAGCAATCACATCAGCATTAAAGTAAACTGCAGATAGAACATAAACATAAATCGCAGAAGACAAGCCAAGACAAGAGGACACAAGATGTGGTGCTAGCTAGGGACAAACCCCAATGTGGGGAAACCCTTGATCAATTCTTTTTATATGTTCTTCAATAGTTCAGCAGAGAGAGAGAGAGAGAGAGATAGTACATTTACAACTGAAGTCAACACTTTGACTTATCTAGATGAAAGCATAGATCATCTCTAAGAAGATGATACATGAGATCAGTTGAAGACACGCTGCTTCAACTGATTCTCCAAGGTGAGTCCTTCACCTATCATCGTGCTGCATCTCGTCATGATGCTGCACCTCACCGTGCTGCATCTCGTCATGATGCTGCACCTCACCGTGCTGCACCGATCATCACAATGGTACATCTCATCATGC
Source organism: Pinus tabuliformis (assembly GCA_031772625.1). Lineage (NCBI taxonomy): Eukaryota > Viridiplantae > Streptophyta > Pinopsida > Pinales > Pinaceae > Pinus > Pinus tabuliformis. The sequence continues at coordinate 754,627,591 of CM062815.1, read as the reverse complement.
TTCATCAATCATGATGGTATCCATCACTGTACTGCATCATGTGCCATTGCTGCACCATGTTGCCATACTGACCTATGTGTTTGCTGCACCTAGCTAGCTTGCTGTCCCTTGCTTGCTTGTTGTCCCGAGCATGCTTGCTGTCCCTTCCATGCTAGCTGTACTTGCTGCACTAAGTATCATGCTGCTGTCCCAATGTGTTATACTAGCAGCACTATGATGATATACTGCTGTACCTCACCATTGTGCTGCCCTTCATTATGCTATGATACACTTCATCGCTGTACCCATTATGCTGCAGCATTCATCAACATGCTGCTGCAATATATCTGCTGCTTCAATGTATCATCACTGTTTTCTCCATCGAAGTGACTGTACTATTATCAACACAGTCCTAACATATGCTGCCTTGCTGGACAAACTTCAACGTATACCCTTCAGCACTCTTCTCCATGTCATACAAGCCGCTTTCAGACCTTCCTTCCTCCATGGCTGTGACTGGGGCATGCTTGAATAGTCTTCCTTTATATCACCTGGAGGACTGCGGTTAGGGCAGCATAGAGCTTCTCCATAGGGCTGCTTTTAGGGCAGCGTAGGGCTCTCCAATAGAACTGTGTATAGGGCAGTGTAGGGCTTCTCTTTTAGACCAGCAATTAGATCTCTGCTTGCTGCGTTATGTAGGCTTCCTTCACTGTGTTAAAATCTCCTCCATGATAGCGTTAGGATCTAGGGCATCCTCTAGGGCAGCGTATCCTCTTTAGATCTCTCCTCCCACCAAAACCCAAAGACAAGTGGAGAGGAAGAGATCACCAAGAGGATGTGTGTCCAAATGACTTTCAAGGCATCTCTATTTATACTAAAACGTTGAGCACAAGTGGGGTTTATTTGGTTGCTGGCCGACCTTGACGAATTGTCCCATAACACAAATAATTTCATATTTCCATGAATACTTATCGGAATCGGATGATTTTTAGATCAATCCTATGCCTCTCGATGACAGGGATCCAAGAAAAATATCAGCTGCCATTAATAGGATGACCCACATGGAGTTTGGCCCTAGTTGCCAATTTTAACAACATGAGATTTCCTTTTGAAGGGCAACTTACCCAAATCAGGACAATGAATACATATGCAGGTTGAAGCTTGGTAATGCAGATTTTGGCTGTGGTAGAAACTGACAATTTTTTTGTCTCTAGGCTGAGTTGTAACCCCCTAATATTCACATGGGGAAAGTAGAATTTTAGATCCCACTCAAAATTCAGCAGACTTAACAGTTTTTAGGATTTCAGGATTGGCAAGATTGCAACGCTTCCATTGGAATTTGTTATGTATGAGGGTATGGAACTAGCATTTAATCAAGAGCACCAGAAATTCTATGTTAGTATGTACATTGATGTTAGTGGCATTGATTATTGAACTCCTCTTATGATGATTCACGACGCTACTAAAAATGTCCCCATCACTCAAACAAAATCTTGACTTGACATGCTAAGTTCTTTCTATCTTATTTTAATGCTTAGAGGGTGAAATTGATGATGATGATCCCAAAATAGGCAATGATTTTGATGATATGTATGTATTTGTTGTAGCATGATTTTTTTTGGATGCTAGTGGTCATCTAGACCCTGTTTTTGATGTATTTTCAATTCAGATAGAGATTTTACTCTGACATTTTGGTTATGTGCACCCTTACATGCTATATAAATGAGAACTTTTGCTTATTTGTGCATAAATGGTTTGGATTCATATGACATGAATGTATATAGTTTTCTTTAAAATTTTATTTGATGCATTTTTGGTTGACCAGTTTTTTTACCGGTTCCTGGTCTGGAGGGTCTACTGGTTTGGTTCTGATAACATTGATTTATTGATGATTGACATATCTGCTTGCAAACACAAATTGTTGTGCTCTCGGATCTGCCAACTCTGTGTGTAGGTTCTGTGGATTTGATATAGATTTGGATCCATATCCATCCCCTAGAGAAGAAACAGATACTGAAACTTCCAGTGAATTTTTAACATTGTATCCCAAAAACAATCCTGAAGGTTAAAACCCTAAACCCCATTCCTTGTGAAGGACTCATCTATCCTTATGTCAAGCCCTGCTCTTGAGGTCTGATCTATCAAGGTTTATTCTCAATGTTTGATCTATCATTATGGTCAAGATTTGATGTCCATGTCTGATCTATCCTTATATGCAACATTGTTGCTCACATTAGTGACACTGCTATTTAGACTTGCCATGTACTCCAACAAAACCACTTGATTCATTGCTGATATGGACATGATGATGTGGCTCACAAAAATGTGTTGATGACCTACTAGATGCTCATGCTGAAATGGTCATGAAAATTATCAGTAATCAATTATGGTTATGGTACATGGGTCGCTAATAGTAATATGAAGGAGAACTCTCTTTTTTGGTTTTGGTTATAACCTGTGGTTCTACTCTTGTGATTCCTGAGTGGTTTTCATTCTTGTCTTTGTTTATTATAAACCTATTTATATTTTTTTTATACTTGACATTTTAACCTTATTGGGATATTGGCTTTTCAAAAATGGGTAGATCCATATCCGGATTCAAAGCCAGATCTGTATTCATATTGTAGTAACTTGGACAAATTGGAAGCAATAAACTCATAGAATTAGAGTTCCACCTTAGGGCTTATCAAACATTTATTTGTTAGAACCTCAACTGTTGCATTCTTGTAATAATTCAACATGAGAAGATTACTTGGCAAATTAACTTCATTTACCCACAATAAAGTGATAGTAAGTAAATTTATTAATGTTCAACTGATGACCACAAAAGTAGGTCAATGGGACTGAAGAAGAGTACAGTCAGTATGACTACAATGTGGGAGTGCAAGTGCATCTCCTAAAAAAATATGCTAACATATAGAGAGAAAGAAACTGGTGGCAGTGATGACGAAACACATATATAAGATACCATGGTATAATACAAAATACTCAATAGTCTGGAACACAATACAAAATAATAATGGCCTGCTAAAAAGGAATGAGTGAGTGAGATGGTAAGGTCTGGCAATGGAGCTAGAGATGTCAGGGGCTCCTGAGTCTAATGACCAATGGCGAGGGAGGCGAACTGGGTACAGGTTCACTGTCGAAGTCCCTGGGGCCAGCAGTGGATCCACTCCAAGTCTTATCCATGTTGCTTTTCAAACGTCTATTTTCCTCTAGTGATAATTTGACATGAGAAGAGTGCTTGGTGAGTTGGCTTCACCTCCCTACTTTAAACATTTGGAACATGTTTTGGACCATGGTGTCAATCAAGAATATACAAGATGTTTGTCTAGTAATAATTCAACATGAGAAGTGTCCTCAGTAAGTCAACTTCATTTTCCACATTAAACTCATAGAAATGAGGCTTTTCCATTTTGTTTATCAATCATCTATTTAGTAGACAATGCTATTTTTCTCAGCAGTGATTCAACATGAGCTAAAGTGCTAGGTAGGTTGGTTTCAGTTCTCCACTTTCACATTGAACAAGAATATACGAAAGGTTCCTCCCTTAATCTTGTTTCAGAATGGCAGTGTATCAGTAAACCTTGCATAATTCTCAAAACATTTAGCTATTTTTATAACAATATGCAATAATATTACCTTGGATTTTCATTATAAATGAATAATTTACCAACATCAATATCACAGTCAAGTGTAAACATTAAGGGATTAAAGTTGGGCTCGAGATTGCTTTGTGTGGGAATTGCTGTAGTGGTCGATTAACTAAATGAATGTAGGTGACTGGGGCATAGCCTCCTAACATTCCATGGTAAGGCTTCAAGGTTAAAGTCTTCACCAAAAGTTTTAGACGAGGATTTGCATCGTCTCCTTTGCTTTCCTCCCACTCCCTCCTGGGCCTCTCAAAGGTTTCATCCCATTTACAAATAAGAAACCAGAATGAATCAGGTAATTATTGGACTATCATGGGAAAACCCTTTCCACTGCTCTAGATGACTACATCTCCAAACAGGCAGTGTGGAATAAGTCGCAGGCCAAAGATCAGGTGGTGGCTTTTAGAAGGAATCGCTACACTTTGGCTACATTTTTAATCTTGCAAACCATTTTCAAAGAAGCAAAAGCAAGCAAAGCTTTAATCTTTAATATTGCTGCTCTATGGACTTCTGCAAAGCTGTTGATACAATGCCAATAAAACTGCTGTTAAAAAATCATAAGGTTTTTAGCAGTGAAACGGAAATTTCACTTTAAATTGCGATTTTCAGAGTTTGAATTGGATTGGCCTCCAAACAAATTCACTTAGTCAAATTTGCATTGATCAAGCTTGATGTGGTGAATGCAAATCAAAATTGTGATTTTAGTAGTGATCATGATTTGAATCAGGGACAGATCATGGCAGTTTGTCTATTAAGTTAATTTTTTGTCTCTATTTTTCTGCTTGTTTGAGCTAGTTTGTTCTCTTCCAGTTGACTGGAAGTGACAAACAAAGCTATATGAGGACAACGTAATCCCATCTAAGGCCATCCACTGATGCTGCTGGACAACTGTATATATATTGTACAATATATATATATTGTACTTGTCGAGTTTTTCCTGATTTATTCGGGGTCTGATTCAAACTCTTTGCTTTTTTGTCTCGTCATTTTTTTTGCCGATTTAGAGTCTGGTAACATTTGGTATGAATTTCTATGAGATAATTATTGGTATAGTTCGTACCAAGATTTGAAGCACAAAGGACATAAATGATACCATACAATGATGTCCACATTAACCCCCACAAATTGGGTTTTATTTTGATGAATTAGAACATCACATTTTAAAATATGTATGAGGATTAGGTGATAGCTTTCTTTGACCTTTCATCCTACACAATTGTAGGATTACAAAAACAATGGGATTGAGCTCATATTGTGATAACCATGATTTCAAGGTCAATTTTCAGTGGCATTATTTTTGTCAACATTTTAAAGAAAGATGCATCATTTGAAGAATTAGATCTCATTTTAAAGTCTGTAGGAGGATTAGATGGTTGCTTTCTTTTTCGGGGGCCACATCCTTTTACTATTCTTGGGTGACATTGTCCTCTTATCCCACACAGTTGTAGGACTCCAAAAATTACTGCACACTTGGACCTCATTTTGTGATAACCATTGTCTTCAGTTCAACAAGTTAATGACATTACTTCCTTCAATTCTAAGAAAGAGGCATCCAATACTATCCTCACCTTGAAAGGATAGGAGATAGATGTTATCTTGAAGTGATGTATTATGATTCATGTTTTCTTGTCCATTCCTCAGTTTGATCCTGAAAACACAGAATCAACGTGTTCCAGAGCATTTGCGGTGGTAACAACCTTAGGGACAATGTTTCCAGATTTAATGTCAGGATCTTCAGGCTAAGTTGTGCCTCTTTCACACCCTAGCTCTTTTACGGTTGTGAGGTTTGGATCCTGTATCTGAGGAAAATAGGTCAACACACAAACAAATAAATAATTCTCTGTTATCATTTTAGCTGAGCTTGATACGACTCAGGACTCATTGCATGGCATACTGTCTCTTGGGCCATAATAGATGCTCTTACTTAGCTCTTCAATGCTCTATGCAACTTGCTAAATAGGGCACATGGATAGCAGGTATGCTAAAGCTTCTTTTCTCCAATTTTTAACCTGGATATTAAAAGGTCCCCCTCCTACCATGAGTGCTCCATTGTTGCACATGAAAGGAATATTAGTATATTATGCAGATATCTAAGAATAGATCAAGAAAGGCTACTTGAAAGCTACATTGTTTGAGCCAAGAAAAGTCCATGAGCCAAAATAACCCCTATCTAAAACTTCACCACTGATTTCACTTCTACAGTCAGATGAAATTTAGAATATATACCAGATTCCATCATAAGCTTGACAGCACCTCTATCCAAGCTTTGAGATTATTCCCATCTGTTATGCATGGAGAGTCAAGAAAATTCATTTTCAGAGGGAGCATATCATTTGCATGGTGTGCATCTGAAAGTGCAAGTCAAAACTTCATCTTTAGATTTCCGAACTATTATGAAATATGTGGTTGTTATCATTGCTTGTTCATACACTGATGGCCCACTGAGGATTTTCATACAGTATAAGGTTCTGATCAAATGAGATAAGACCACAAATGACAACAAATGTCGAACAAATGATCAGAAATACGTTGTGTTACCAGATCCGCCATGTCTGTCTGCAGGAACCACATCTATCATGGAAGTGGATCCTCTGGAGAAGGAAATGGATCCCAAGCTCATGAAACATATCGTGTGACAAGTGAAATGGGTCCTAAAATTGAAATGGATGACAAAATTTCTAATGTTTTTTCGACCAGTAGTGATCCCCCCAAAATTGCTTTCTTAACAAAAATATTTCAAAAACCCTAAACTCCTGAAGGCTAAAACCCTAAACCCCACTCCCACTTAAGGTCTGATCTATCCTTTATATATGGACCTGCTACTGAGGTCTGATCTATGAAGGTCTGCTCTATCAAGGTTTGCTCTCAAGGTTTGATCTATCATCATGGTCAAGCTCTGCAGTCAATATCTGATCTGTTCTTATGTGCTCTGTTGCTCACTTCACTGACACTGTTATTTAGTCTTGCCAACGCCTTCAAGAAAACCACTATATTCACTGCTGATATGGACATGTGGCAGTGGCTCTCAGAAAAGCTGTTATGACCTGTTACATGCTCATGCTGAAATCATCTTGAAAATTATCAGTAATCGATGACGGTTTAACTTATCAAAATCAGTCATGGTACATGGATGGCTAAATGTACTATGTATGAAATCTCTCTTTTCTGGTTTTGGTCGTAACTTCTAGTTCTACTTGTGTGATTTCTGACTGGTTTTGATTCTTGACTTTATTTTTACTCTTTTTATTATAAATATACATATTTTTTGTTTGTACTTGCTATTTCCCTTCCATATCCAGATCCCGACTTTTCAAAAATCTGGCTGATCTGTATCCGTATCGGTATCCTGGTAACTTAGCAAATATTAGAATGGGATCACTAAGTATATCTATGTCCATATAAAGTGGGAGTGCACATGCCACTTCTATAAAAGCAAGATAAAAGTAGATTTAATCTACTCTACAACATCAAAGATATTTGAATAAAAAAGGTAAGGTTAGTGTACAAAGCTGTGTTACAGAAGCAGAAGTAAGTGAATCTGAATCCAGGGGAGAATGCCCCTCAAGGAGGAAGCTGGAAGGAAGCCTCGATGCCCCCCAAAACTGTCACCAGAAGATGAGGGGCTGCACCCATCCTCTGAGCCAGAAACCTTTGTAACTGATGCTTAACATCTGAGGCCATAGGGAAGAAACCACTTATATATCAGGGGCTAGATCACCTGAAAGAGCTGGGAGTTGCGGTGTTTCCTGCTGTCTAGGAGGTGCCACCTGTGGCTGAGATCTGGAAGTGGCTGGTGCTGGTGCTGTGTGAGCTCTCTCCAAGTCTGAGACAACATGTTCATACAGGTCTTGCTGGCTGAGCACTGCTGGTCACTTGGGGCCTTGAAGATCTGGCCGCAGAATGGTGCCACTGTCTTCCTGTCTCTTGGTGCCCCTGTATGCCAGGAGCAGAAGAAGGAAAGAGGTAATCATCCTGTAAGTGTCCGGTCTGTGGGGTGGCTGGAGTCAGATGTGTCATCCTATTCCTTTGTGAGATGCTTTACCTCAGATATAGAACTCTTTCAGATTTCCCTCTGTTGCTAACACCAGTCTCATCCCCTCTTCCAGTCCCCACATGGTTCTAATCACAAGAAGCAATACAAGCAAAACTGCACGACTAGGTCCCAGAACTAGCCCTACTAGGGGATGTAGATTGCGAGATACACAGCTGGGGGATAGTATGAGTCCCATTACACATTCCTTCTGGAGCTTGGATGCTAGAAAGCTGATGGTTGACAGTGTTGCTGTTTTGGTTTTCTTTCTTATGTCCTTCAAAACCTCACCCATATATTTCTTTCAGGCCCTTTAGGGTTTGATAGTATCAGTTTTGACACTCTTCTTTTATTCTCTATGTTTTTCTCCCGATTTTATCGCAAAAAATCGTGAAATCGCTATTTTTTGGCCTAGCCATGTTTGCCGATATCAGGCTCAATACCGCGGCACTCTCCCTCCCTCTGCATGAGAGAGGAAAAACGATTTCAACATTGAAGGTCCGGAGGGTCTTGCGCTTCCGAGTGCAAGGACCCGACAGGGGGCTCGACTGATAAGGACCTTCAGGTGCTCGACCAAAAGGGAGAGGAGAGGAAATTCTTCTTCAAATATTGGTCTCTTATGGATAAAATTGGTTCTTCCAGTCATTATTTATATATGTAAAACACTATATTAAAAAGGTGTTCTAAGAAGGTTTAACGCCGGATCAGACTGGAACTAAACGAATAAATCAAGGTCCGGAGGGTCTTGCGCTTCCAAGTGCAAGGGCCTACCTATTTAAAGCAAGGGCTTGCTCGCTGATACGGCTAGCTGGGCTGGCTGGGATCGCTGGGATCAATGGGTAAGCCGGATGGGATTGGTTGCTGGATGGGAGGGGCAGCTAGAAGAGCTTGCTTTATTGTGTAGGTTCGTATACTTGCTCGTCTGTGTGGTCGCTTTGAAACCAACCCCTTTTCCTCCTATCGCATTCAAGGCCAGGATCGGGCCTAGCTGTTCCTGGCGGGCAATATTCTCGTTCGTGGGGTATACGACGTGGGCGGTATCGATCCAACCCGAACTAACCAGAAGCGCTATCCGCCGGGGATCAGACCCCATTTCCACAGATCGAACCATTCCCAGAGCTCACTATTATTTCCATAAGTAATCTGGGAGCTCACCTACCAATATTTCGGTTGTATCTTAACTTTGCTGATGTTTGCTGATTTTTACCGATATTTTCTCGATTTTTTTGATTTTTTGGTTTTCCAGACCCTTTGCCTATTTTATCCCGATGCCAATGTTTGCAACATTGGTCCTTAAGGGGATGCTTTGGCACCCATGCTTCTATGTACTTTTTATAGCTCCACCTGCCATTTATGACTAATGACAGACTTCAAAATTATAATTAAATTGAATTAAAATAGAAATAAACCTAAGTTGCATGAAGCGCTGAAACGTTTTGGAGTTTCCGAAATGGGTACGTTTAGAAACGTCACCTCTCGAAAATGAAAACATTGGCCGAAACATGATAAGAAATTTATAAGCAAGGAATAACACATTATCTTGCAAGAAAAAAAGGGAATAAGACCCATAGATGACAATTTAAAAGGAAAACCAAGTCTATATTATCTCTCATAGATGATTACATGATGATCGAGTTTCCGCTGAGTTTTGGGTATGGATACGGCCTGAAACGCCGAGTTCCTAGAAGTTTCGTGCAACATAGTCATAAACGTATATGAAAGTGATCTCAAAGCAACACCAAAATAGATATCAGATGAAGAGAACATCACCCAGCATTTTATTTGATCCTTGTTGGAACTTCTAATACCTTGGGAACATTGAATTCTTATCAAGCAGTCAAGAACCTGTCCATGCCGGGAATGCATAATACTATTTGAATAAAATCTGAAACATAGTCAATGAGCCTTGGTTGGTTGGTTAAATGGATGTGTTTGTGTTCCTCCCACCAAGGTTAAAATTCCACTAGTGGCATGTTCAGCCCTTCTGTGCTAGATTGCCTGTGTAAGCAGGCTGTTTGTGGAGATGCTTTGGCACTTCTGCTTCTCTGTACTTTTTATAGCCCCATCTGCCATTTATGACAAATGGCAGACTTCAATGGTATAAATAAATTGAATTGAAATAGTCATAAACATGTATCAAATTAATCTCAAAGCAACAGCAAAATAGATATCATATGAAAGAGAACATCACCTTGTTGGAACTTTTAAAACCTTTGGAGCATTGAATTCTGATCAAGCAATCAAGAACGTCTCCACCTGTGAAGGCAGAATACCCTTCGAATAAAATCTGAAACATAGTCAACATAGATTGGTTGGTTGGTTAAGTGGGCGTGTAACGTGTTGGCCTTCCTCCCACCAAGGTTAAAATTCCACTAGAGGAATGTTCATCCCTTGTGTGCTAGATTGCCTGAGTAACAGGCTGTTTATTGTGGTTGTGGCCTGGTGCATTTCCTGGGTTACTTTGGGGGAATAGATGCCTCCTTGTTGTGACCGCTTAGCTGAAGTACAGATGCCTCCTAGTCATGGCTGCTTAGCTGAAGTATAGATGCCTCTTAGGCGTGGATACTTAGCTGAAGTATAGATGCTGTGAGTTTGTGAGATGCAAATTGTAATAAATTCTCATACCGGGTAATTATGCAAGCTTGCTTGTGCTGACCAGAAGTGTCAAACAAAAACGAGTCTAAAACATGAATAAACCAAAATTCTGTTGGATCTATTAAGGCACACCCACACACACACAGGTAATAACTTCCCACAAGTACCTTTTATATGACACGTGCATGTATACGTATAAACCAAAACGAAAATATGTCCCAAAAATGGACAGCTGTGGAAGAGTTCCATCTTCTAGCTCGTTACCCACAAAAAATGGATAAACCCATAGGAGAAATTTTTACTCCTACATTTGACAGCCAGCTGGTCAGCCAGGTAACCAACAGCCCTTGACAACACCATTGGCTGATGATATGCTGTATATCTCTGCCACTTGCATCAGCCACTTGCCTCTCACCTGTCTAGTATGAGCACATGGACGAAGGTGGGCTCCCACTCAAAAGGTACTTTGGCCTTTTTGTAATCGGGTGCTCATACTTGTTTGTTTTTGGGCGTTTAGTATGGGATTATGGGGTGATCTGGAACACTGACAGACTTTGACTATGATCTTGTTCTCTCACCTTATTTGGGGGGTTAAATTTTGATCCTAGTTCAATGGGACCTCCCTTAAGTCCCTTTGGGTATAGGAGGGGCACTACATGGGGAGCCTTGATTGAGATAATGTAGTTCCATCTTACCATATGTCATAATTATCACCTTCCATCTTACATTACAAGCCCATATCTCACCTTCATTTTTTGGGTTCAACTTAACATTGGTTCTTTGGGATTTGGCACTCATATGGCCACATATGTGGGTAAGGCCCGAAAACTTTGCCCTGGGAGGTTGATGCATCTAAAGAAACAAAAAGATCATGTCATGACAACAACAAAATAAAAGAAAGAAAGGTTAAAATGCAAAAGATGGCTAGGGACATGAAGATTAGCACATGGACAAAAGCCTAGCCATCACCCGGTTCTTGAGCATTTATTGCTCCATTACATAAAAAAAGGAACCCTTGCATGTCCCAACCCCGATGAACGAGAAAACTTTGAATTAATGATTTTAATGATCTTGAGTTTTATTAATCTACTTTGTAACGTTATAAAGTAAAAGGAATAATCTAAATTCAGTTTTTTGGGTGGTGGAAGTAGACTGGACCTCACAAGGAGAAAAGTTCGGGATTTATTTTTAGCTTAACAGAGCTTTCAGCGTTCAAAATAATTGCAAAGCTGAGTCCAGTACCCTTTTCCATATCTAGAATTTAGAAAATCCTGAATACTAAGATTGAGATGTCAGTGTGGTTTGCAAATTGTGAGTTTTATTGCAAGGAATTGAAACAATGTGTTGCGAGAGATTTCTGCAATAGTTTTACAATTATTTTGACTTGGCAGTGGCTGACAGTTAATATATAATGTATATATCCTTTACATCTTATATATGTCTCTTCTTTGCAGATTTGTGTGGCAATGCGATTATATGATGTTGCTTTAAGGTTATATTTTAGTTCAACTGAAAAAATTAAATTATATGTCTTTTTTAATATTAGCGTTTTCTTTTTTGAGTCTGCCAATATTTTCTGGAGTTTCTCCTGAGTTCACTTTGCACCCCAATTGATTTATTCATGAGTCTGAGTTTTTCAACAATCCTCTCAACTTAACCTTCTACATGCATGCCTTAAGCATTTTCCACTCGTAGTCAAGGCTCATTTCAATAACACATCCTTTATTCAAATGTCCTGTAAAAGGAAAAGGAACTTGGCTGTTTGTGCCCATATTTCTATGTTCTGTCTTGCATTTTTTACAGAATTTATGCAATTAAAACTTTCAAACTGGGATTTCCTTTCAAGCACAGGATACACTATTGGATAGTAAGCTGCATATAATTTTTTGTGCCAAGGCTGACAGAAAGCGAGTACTGAAAAGGGATTTATTTGCATGCAGGTATATTTGATATTGGATGAATTTATCCTTGCAGGGGAGTTGCAAGAAACAAGTAAAAAGGTAAAAATTACTTCGTCATGCAGGTATAACTGTTAGTTATATTCTAAATTTGCAGAGGCATATACCGCTGGAATGAGCGTGGGTGCAGGCAGATTTTTAACAACTTGATTAACACGTTTTATTTTTATTATTCTATTCTAGGCAATTATTGAAAGAATGACTGAGTTGGAACGGCAGGAGTGAGAAGCTTGCATGATCCAAGTGTGACATCTCCTAAGTAGCAGAAAATTACCTCATGCATTATTTCTTTTTCGCTGTTTCTGCTTGCAGCTTGACAACATTGTCATATTTTTTAAATATTTGATTGTATGACCACATTATTGTCTGCATTGTTTTTCTCTGTTTAGTGCCTTATTATTTGATTTGATTTAATTAGTTGCATCTTTTCTGAGGTATGCAGGCTTTGATGTTCAACCTGAATTCTATAGTGCTGACAGTAGTTGGGTTCATTTGTTCTCTTCCGGCACATGTAATAGATTTTTTTTCCTGCTCTTTTTCAATTGAAATTTTACATTACCAACAGTAGTGAGGGTTTGCCATCTGTTTTCCTCCCTTTTATGGGGTTTGTAATAAATTTTGTTCTTGTAGATGTCTGAAAAATATAGCACACAACACCTGTGCATTTTTGTGTAAGATATGTGCACCCTAAAGAGTCTGGACATTAATACACAATAGACTTGCTTTGCTGGTTGAATTATAGCAGGGCATGCAGCCTGTGTACAAGAGTTTTCTTTTGTTCTTTCAATCTGAATGCACACAGATTCGTGAAGCTACATTCATAGTTTGTTTTGTTAGATATTTTAAATTACATTTAGTCATGTTAGACCAAAACAACTGTTATGGAATGTGGTAGATTCGATTCCTGAAGTTGAATTTGTTTTTGCTGAGTGATGAGATGTCTCTGTTGATCAATTTCTCCATGGTGCTTGCAATAGATTAAATAAGGTAGTTGCTGTTGTCTATGGCTTTGTATGTACATTTACCAGAGTTTCTTGGTAGACAAAGTGTTTAATTGTTCAAGTTGAATAAATAGAGCATGAAATGCATATTAATGACTGCAAATGATACTCTACGGTTTGTACATTATGCAGGTTGAATTTTGTAAACAAGTTTTTCTCTTTCATTTTTCCATTTTAAAAAAATGGTCAGACTTGTACATCTATACAAAATTGTTAAGCAGTTGGACTCTGTAGTTTGAAATCTAACAAGGAAGAAGGTTAATTGTGATAAAAGCTAGGAAACAGGATTCTTTTTATCTAAAATCCACAATAATAGAGGAAGAGTTAACAAAGTTATCATTATGCTTGATTTCCAAATTTGTTGTTTAAATTTGCGGCCCAAACTTTGCAACAATTTATAGGTCAGGAAGTATTGTTCTCTAGTGCTCCATTATTTAATCATTTTCTTGTTAATCTGGTTTGCATCAATGATATCTCAAGTATTACTCTAGCTTAACATTTATACGAGGACTTGCATGTCCATGCATGCAAATATTCCATTGTAATACTGTCACATACTAAAGAATAGAAGTTGACTGCATGAAATGCTTAGTAAATAGGAATGAAGCAGAGGGTTGTCTTGTACACAACTTAAAGAAGACTGCCAGAGATGATGTGTATGCAAAGCTATTTTAGTAGATATAGCATGGCAGGATGTAGTGTGTATTAGTAAATAGTCGAGAACATACACATTATTTTATGGCTAAATCCATAGATCCTTTTGGTAGATGATGCTTCCATCAAATTAAGAATTTTTTATAAAGAAGTGAGTCAAGATTTTGGTTGTCTTTGGGTGGAAAAAGAGAATTCACACCATTCACATTCATACCTTTGAACAATATTGCCATACTCTAAAACTGGATTTTGTAAAAGTTGAGAGCTAATACAATGCTAATTGAAGGCTTTTCCAATGACAACTCAACCATACTTGCTTGATATGATATCCTTTTGTTGGTAAAATTACCAGTTTAGTGAAGCTGAGTCTTCAAGAATGGATCAAATGTGCTCTCATGAACATTTGGTTCGGAATTGTCTTCAGGTGAGGCTTCATGAATGCCTCAGAGGCACTCTTACGAACATCTGGGTTACCTTTAGAAACATGCGCTTTAGGATTTTTGATATGGAGATTTCCTCCTATCCATGATCATACATGCATTTTCTTTCTTCTTTATTAACATTCCATACCTTGATTAGGTATTAGAGTGGTCTTCTGATCATCAAAGTCTTATCTACATTTTTGACTCTATTATTATTGTAATGTAATGTCCCCAATTTTTGATTACCTTGTGATGTGGTTAGGAGGGATTTCCATAGCGCGTGTCAGCCTGGTCATAGGAGCGAGATTACTCCATTGGTGGGCCTAGAGGGTTTTGAAGGAGTTTTATGGGGTCCCACTGGGATCATTGCCATATTTCTTCATCAGGATCAATTTTGCATAATTTGATCTTGTCGTTGCATTTTGACGATTTTCATAAAACAAGGTCATTATTAAGCATATTTTAATTATTTATGCTTAAGGTGTGATTTTGGGTTGATTACTTGGATGAAAACCTTAGTGTAATGGCTCGTTGGAAACATAACATAAAGATTTGCAAGGCAGGATGATAAAAATGGACTTTGGATGGCCAATGTGAACATGGTGGTGAATTAAGCATTTTCTGGAGTTAAAAGTGGCTTTAATTAGTTAATAAAATCACTTTATTCAATAAAGAAAGGAAAATTGATTTTATTATTTAATTGGAGGGAAAAGGTAAAAAGGGTGGCAAAAGAGTTAAGTGGGTTATAAAAAAGGGAATTGAGAGTGTCTCTCCTCACTTTAGTCTTTTGATATTTTGCTATTTGAGAAAAAGAAATTTTGGGGAGTTATTGGAGAAGAGCCCAAGGTTTTGGAAACCTTACTTGTAGATTATTAGTTTTGGTGTTGAAACCACACACCCTAGCTAGTTGGAGTGTTGAATCACTCAAATTTTGTTTCAACAAAGAAGAAAATTTGTGGAAGATAATGAATGTAATTGTGTTATCAATTGATTTTATCTTTTAATACGAGATTTTCTTCATCTTGTGAAGAAACTGTGCATACCCATTAAAAGGAGAAGATTCCAATCTTAAGAAGAGAAGAGTTTCATTCACATTGTAGCGAAAGTCATTCTCAGTTTGTGAGTTGAAGTTTTGCGGGAACAATTGAGGCTCCTTATTGATATTTGAGTGTCAAATTATTCACTGTTTAGTTGGTTGCATTTTGCGGGCAAAAAATTTGAGTTTTGTCTCAGCCAAAAATGGGTCGGCAAGTTCACCCATATTGACTAGAAGAGTTTGTTGGAGCTTGTCATCAAAATGCACTGAGTTTATACTTGTGTGGTCTACAAACTCCCTTGTCGGGGGGCGCTTGAAGAAGAGATGGATATATTGTTGAATATGCCATTATTCTGTTGGAGGAAATCACTGCCATTCCCTTGATGAAATATACCAGGTTCATTGTTCTCTAATTGTGCAATAGATTTGAGGTTATATCTTTTATTTGCTCATAAAAGTGGCCTGTACCAATTCTAAATATTTTATGAATGTTATATTGTCGATTTGAAAATGTTCCCACGAGTTTTATTTGGCACTGCGTGTTCCATTAAGTAAATTAAGAAAAAAATGTACCTATAGCCTAACCCTTTGACGAAAGGAGCGACCATCAACTCATGTTTCTCTCTCATCTTGCTATGACAAATTCTTATCAGTGGTGTGAATTTTTTAAGTTTAATAGCAAATATATACTGCTGCTTCGAAGTATTACTTTGATTTACATTTGGCATTGCGTATGCTTAATTGCAATAAAATACCAAAGAATGCACCTACAACCATATATGTGCAAATTGTGTGACGAAATACCACATTGAACACTAAGTCAAAACTTTGAAAAAATAAGGGGAAATTCTAAGGTATTCCAAAGGTGCATCTTACTTGTAATTAGATCTTCTATGAAGAACTCTTGATTTTTCTCTCCACCATGGTTTTACTCGTGTCAACATTTAGTGCTTAGCCTTTTGTGAGTTTCACACACGAGCATGAACATATATTAAGAATGAGAAAGAGTGGGTGCATATGCTATTAGATGTAATGTTTCATCACATGGAGAAGTACGTTATATTATAACTCCTAAATTATAAATACCTAACTATTCATATTCAAATTGTATTGATTATTATATTACATAAATACAAAAGAATAAGCTTTGGACAAACAAGGTGCTTGCAACACACTCCAAAATAAGTAATTGTTACATCACATTACTAATAAGATTTTATTATGTGCCAATTCTTAAATAATTTGTTCTAATTTTTTTATATGATCACCATCTTTATGGTCTCAACATAGTCTAAAATAAGGTTCTCTTATTTTTTTATATGATCACCATGTCTAAAATTCTATGCTTGCAACATAGTCTAAAATAAGGTTCTCTTTTATTGGAAAGTTCAAATTATATAAACTTTTGATTGGACATTGATTAACAAATTGCGTGAGAGGCAATGCACATTGATTTTTAGTTGAACACAACATAAGTGGGCTTATTGGCTAAGATCATGTGTTTTCAAGTAAGGTTACAGGTTCAAATGCAAGGAGGGGTAGAGTATGCATGCCTTTTGTAGATTTAAATAGTGAAATCATTGCTTGGAGGTGGGTCATGTGGAGAATTGTAACTAGACTCAGACTTCATAATCAGATGAAGAAATAATTTATTTATCAAAACGAAAATTTGAATTGTATTATGTCCCATTTGGACAATCGAAAGAAAAGAAAATCTAATTTTTTATAAGTAATATTTGTCCTCCTAGATTGCCAAGTCGACACTCCTAGGAGACGTGTTGTGCTATTTAGATCAAGTCAGAGGGTTTCCTTGGCTGTAAGACTCCATAACTCTTGAGACCATTCCTATGCGAAGAACCCTTGCCAAGGAATGGATCGCTTGAGGGACTAGGGAGGTAGAGAAAATGATGCCTAAACTTGAAAGGTGTGTGATTGCAAAGAAGGGGAGATTTGAATGAATTAGTTTTCAAAGATTCATGTACATATTCATTGGGATCATGAATGTGTTACATGTGTCCAAGAAAATCAATGAGCTAAACTTGTTTCCTATGGAAGCCTTATGAAGCAATGGACAACCATGTAGGAATGTGTTGAATTCCAGGAGGTCTAGATGTAACTAGATCGTGAAAAATGAATGACAGCTCGAAGTGGAAACTAAGGACATGGAAAATGTTGCCAATATGAAAGTGGCATTTGCCTTCTTGTGCATAGAAAGGTTCCACAGATAGTACAATGTCGAGGATGGCATTCCTTAAAGGGAGAGAGGATCGTGACACCCCTTTCATTACCCAAAATTTTGTAATGTAATTAAGAACATATAATGTTAGGGTGCCAACATTGATGCTATGATTTCAAACTCTATTGTATGATGTAATGTTTATTTTATTAATAAAAATGATATAGCTAAAGAAAGGGGATGGCCAACAAATTATGATGCCTCGAGGAGGGAGAAAACTTGACATGAGGAAAAATGTGTCTTTGGTGAATATTTCTCTTTGATGATGGTTAGTCTTCCCAAGAAGCTTAAGGATTTGGAAGATGAAGGGTCAAGGTGCGATTATAAAAAAGAAGAAGGGAGAAGCAATCATGGTTTATTCTTCTTGGTTCTTAAGCTTCTAGTTTTTCTCTCCTCTATTACTCACCCATAAATCTCTCTCTCTTAAAAAAATCAAATTGAAAAATGATTGGTGGTAGATCCCTGAGAGTTTCAAACCTTATGACTAGTTAACAGTGGTTAGTGACAACTTATATGATAGGAATTGAATGTGTTGTAGCACTTTTTCTTTGGACTAGAAGGCTTTGAGAACTAGGAATGGTCCTGGTTGTGTGTGACAATATAGAACTGAAGAGGGGAGGGCCGAGAGAATATAGAGATGAGAGGACTCCTTTATGTCATGTAGACATGCATGGTCTTTCTGTGAATATGAGACTGGTTAAAGATCGAAAGGCTAATCACTGAGTTTTCTTGTGTGTGTGAAGGAGAATTGTCTTCACTTTTGGTGTTGAACTTTAGTCTGAATATGAGTGTGCAGAATACCACATCTTAACCCTAGATGAATCCCTGTGAATGAACTTATAGGACAGAGTGGGTCATTATGCTACATATTGCTAGGAATAGTTTATTACCCACCCTTGTGCATGCTTTAGGTATACCTGATAAACCGCCTTGGCACTTGTTGTTATAGAGCACTTGATAATCCACTTGGATAGTGGGCTCCATACTCTGAGTGTTAAACTCATTCTTTGGTGTGAATTCCATAAGTTAATTTCTCCTCAAGGCATCAATATCTAGCACAATGTAGAAATTTGATAGAAATTGCAACTGCGTAAGATTTCAAACTGAAAAACAAGAGACACAATTCCACTATACTAATGTGCGGAATGGAAATCACAATTTAGAACAACATGCATGGACATGCAGTAAGCAAAACCACAAGTACACAATGATTTTTACGGGAACTCAACTGGGAAAAACCTCTCAAGCCTCTTTGCATTGATCTGTCAGGCCAGGGTAACTCCAGAATGAGCGGGAGAGAAAACTGATATTTTATTCATTAGCTAACTCATATTTGTATACATAAATACAACGGATCAGTTCATCTTCTAGATGACTGTCCAGTTCACCCATCCGTTTCGGATTAGGTGTCAACATTCCCCCCTTAATCTGAAGGGATGTTGGTGAGTCCAAGCATCGTTCTGAATCTTTCAAGCTTTTCTCTTCCAAGCGCTTTGGTGAAGATGTCTGCAATTTGCTCGTTTGTGGAACAATGACGAAGATGGATTGTTTTAGCCTCAACATGATGTCGGATGAGATGATATTTAGTATTGATGTGCTTAGTACGATCATGGAACTTTGGGTTCTTGGCCAACTTTATTGCAGAGGTGTTATCAATCATGAGTGGAGTTGATTGTATTTGTTTTACTTGCAAATCTTCAAGAATTTTTCTGAGCCACACAATTTCTTTCGTTGTTTCAGCTGCTGCCACATATTCTGCTTCTGTTGTGGAATCTGCTGGTACTGATTGTTTGCGTGATCTCCAGGAGACAGCTCCTGATCCAAGACTCATAGCATATCCTAAAGTAGATACCCCAGTTTCTTTGTCTCCATCGAAGTCTGAATCAGAGTATCCAATCAAGTTGAAGTCGTCCACCTGTGTATAATTGATTCCAAGGTCTTGAGTTCCCTTCAAGTACTTTAGAACTCTTTTTGCAGCAGACCAATGTCCCTCACAAGGCTTTTGCATAAACCTGGAGAGGATTCCAACAGCAAATGAAATGTCTGGTCTGGTAGTAGTGAGGTAGATGAGACTTCCTACAAGCTGTCTATACTTTGTTGCATCCTCAAATTCCTTTCCTTCAATAGATGTGAGCTTCAAGTTTTGTTCCATTGGAGTAGAAAGGGGATTGCACTCTGTCATGCCAAATCTGTTTAACAAATCTCCAATGTATTTCTTTTGAGAAAGAAATATGGACTTTGGATGTTGGGTTACTTCAATGCCAAGATAGTAATGAACATAGCCCAAATCAGTCATTTCAAAATTTTTTCCTAATTCTTTCTTTATGGATGCAATATAGCTTTCATTGTTCCCTGTCATTAAAGATCATCTACATATACCACAAGATATACAACTGTTTTGCCAACTTTCTTGACAAATAAAGTTGCATCGTCAAGATCAAAATGATTGAAGTTGAGTTTCAGAAGATGCTCAGTTAGTTTTTCATACCAGGCTCGTGGTGCTTGTTTGAGGCCATACAAGGACTTCACAAGTTTGCATACTTTGTGTTCATGTCCTTTCACAACAAATCCTTCAGGCTGGGACATAAAAACATTCTCTTTTAGATCTCCATTCAAGAATGCAGTTTTTACATCCATTTGATGGACTTTCCAACCGTTATGAGCAGCTAGTGCAAAGAGTGTCCGGATGGTTGCCCATTTTGCTGTGGGGGCAAAAGTTTCCTCATAATCGACCCCTTCCTTCTGTGCAAAGCCTTTTGCCACAAGCCTAGCTTTGTGCTTGTCAAGTGAGCCATCAGCTTTGTACTTGTTCTTGTAGACCCACTTGCAGCCAATTGGTTTGGTTCCAAATGGAGGATCAACCAGCTTCCAAGTGCCATTCTTTATGAGGGCATCATACTCCTTCTGCATCGCTTCTTTCCATTCATCATGAGAAGCAGCTTCTTTGAAGGAAGTTGGTTCAAAATCTGTAGACAAGTTCAATTCACAATCATAAGTAACATCCATATCAACAGGTGAATTAAAGTTTTCTACATCACCTCCATCTTGTCGGTTTGTATTTCTGGTTCCTGTTTTTCCAATTTCATCAGGATGAACACTTTCAAGTGTCTTTGTCAGCCACTTTGGGGGACCTTTCTGAGATGGTCCAGGCTGCTCTGTTGATTGAGCTGGGTCTGAATCAAGATTGAGTCTCCCAATTCTATCAATTACATCACTTAAAGCATCATCCGTTGTTGGAGTGTCATGCAGGGGAGATTGTTCTTCAGAAGAAGATTCCACATGTTGATCTAATATAGGAATCCCCCCTTCAAGATGTGGAATATGATTATCAAACTCTTGAAATGATTTCGACTTTGTGAATCTATCCAAGCGATCAAGTTGTCGCTCAACAACACTGTCAGATTTGGATGATTCAAGAAAAATGACATCTCTAGATAAAACAAACTTTTTATTTACTTCATCATAGAGGCGGTATGCTTTAGATGTGTTTGAATACCCCAGGAAGATACACTTACGACTTCTAGCACCAAGTTTGTTTCTATGTACCTTTGGTATTAAAGCATAACAGGTGGAACCAAATATCCTGAGATGTTTTACCGAAGGAACATGTCCGTACCACAATTCATAAGGAGTCTTGTTTCTTATAGCACTAGATGGACATCTATTCTTTATATATGCAGCACATAGAACAGCATCAGCCCAAAACACTGTCTTTACATTTTTGAAGAAAAACATGGATCGTACCATATTCAAGATTGTTCTATTCATTCTTTCTGCTACACCATTCTGTTGGGGATTATAAGGTACAATTGTTTGATGTTTAATCCCATGTTGGCGAAGATAATGTTCAAATTCATTTGATGTATATTCTTTTCCATTATCAGTGCGAATAGACCCAATATGAGATTGTGCATCATTTTCAATCCACTTATGAAAATTCTTGAATGTTTGAAAAGCATCAGATTTGTTTTTCAATAAATAAACCCAACACATTCTGGTGTAAACATCAATAAATGTCATGATATATTTATTTCCATTTGCAGAAGAAACAGGCATTGGACCACATAAATCTGAATGAATGAGTTCAAGCTTCCTATGTGCTCTTGAATGTGAATCATGAAAAGACTGTTTGCTATGCTTTCCTAGAATGCAAGCATCACATTGCTTATGTTTTCTAGGAATTGTAGGCAAACCAGCAACACCATTTTTCTTCAACAAGCGGAGACTATCATAGTTTAAATGTCCAAATCTAGCATGCCATAATAAACTTGATGGAAGTGTACCTTCTTCATGATGAGAAATATATGAAAAATGTTGTGCATGAGCCGAGGTTCCTTGCAGTTTAAGAAGTCTTTCTTCTTCTATACCCCTCATGACAAGTGAATGGTCAGATGCCTTTCTTACCTCAAGCTTTCCATCAAACATATGAATGGAGTGACCTTGCTGGCGGATGTGGACCAGGGACATCAAGTTTCTCTTGAGCTGTGGGAGATATAGAACATGGTCCAGAAGAAAGTCTGGAAGACCAGGCAGTTTAAGCTTGACTGTGCCAAGCCCTGATGTCTTGATTTTTGACTGATCTGCAAAGTATACTGCTCCATCAACATTGTCAGTGAAATCTTCAAAAAAATCTTTCCTATGAGTCATATGACAGGTTGCTCCTGAATCAAGCAACCAGTCATTTTTCGAAGAAGCAAGTGAAGCATTAAACAAGTCTTCATTTACTCCAATGTTACATTGTGCCTCAATATAGTGAGCGGATTCAGGTGCTTTACCTTTGTCTGTGTCATCAGTTTTACCTTTCTGCTGGTTTCTTCTCTGCTCAACCTTGTCCCATGGTAGCTTGCATGTAGAAGCATCATGTGATCCATTTCGTTTGCAGCGAATGCAATGTAGATCTGCCTTTTCTGCTTGAGGATGTCTGCCCCCCCTGCCTCTGAAGTATCTTCCTCTTCCTCTTCGTCCACCTCTTCTTCTTGTAGAATCTTGAGCAGGATGCTTTTCTTTATGAGCAAGGCAAACAGTGTCTTCAGAAGATTCAGGGACTGTTTTCTTTCCAAAGGCTTTCTCTCTTTCAGCAAACTTTTTCACAAGAGAGTCAAAGGTTATATCTTTAAGATTTCCATTTGCTTGTAAAGACTCAAGATAATTAGAGTAGGTAGGATAGAGTGCTTTGAGAAAGGCAATAAGAGAGATATCTAGCTCAACCTTAGTGGATTTAATATCATGCATTATAGACTTTATTTCAGATGCAAGAGCAAGAGGATCATTATTTTTCAGTTCAAGAGTGAAGAGTTTAATCATGAGCTGAACAACTTCAAGTGCAAAATGTGTATCATAGAGTTCTTTCAGCTTTTGTAAAGCTTCAAAGGCAGTGGAATAGGATGAAATATGACGACTTACTTCCTCATTTACAGATGCTGCGATCAATGCATAGGCTTTGCTGTTCTTGTTTTCCCAAATGACAAGTTCTTTATCTGATGTAGGCTGCACAGGGTCTTTGTCTTCTTCTCCGACACACACTCCTTTCCACAGCTCATTGTAGATGAGGGTGTGTTTTACCATCCGAGACCATTCAAAATAGTTCTCCTTGCCAGTGAGAACTATTCCGACCATAGATATGATTGAATGCATTTTATAAAAAATTACTTCTGCTAAAAAAAAATCCTTACGTTACAGCCTTCAAATCCCTCTAATATTTGCTAAAAACATCAGCATTTCATTGTACACGTCATTGCAATACTACTATGTTTTGAAAAAAGCGCAATGGAATATATCACTTCATCCTATTAATATATCACTTCAATATATCAATATATAATGCAATTGAAAAGATGCGCAAGGATCACTTCACTTCACTGTATTAATATTCCAATTCCCGCAATCTCAAAGGCCACGCACAGATCACAAAATAAAGCACAAAACATTTGAAAAAAATATCTATCACTGTAATTCGAAGCCAACAATCCCCGCAGCTTTGTGTCCAAACGAATGCATGGTAAAAAAAACGTTTTGATTATTTCCGCTTCAATTACCGAGCCACATACAATCTTATGCGGATCTCCCCATAGCGTACATAGGTCACTGCAAAACTTCAGAAATTTTATGCGGCAGCAGAATCTATTACTGTAAACGCACTTGTTTTTCTACAAGTCCGAAAGGACTTCTCCACAGAACCGAATCACCATTCAATTGAATACCAAAAAAACGTTATGCATTCACCATATATGCTATTCACCATCAAAGTTCTTCAATATATGAGTTTGTTAATGGATCTCGGTCTTTAAAAGGACTTACAAAATGCCATCGGTATTTGAACACAGTCGACACAGAATGCACACTGCAGTCTTACCATTCGAGGAGGCGCATAATCCATTGGGACATCAAACTGAATTTGATTCGCTATAAAAACCCTTTCAGAGCATTTCTCCAGGACAGGACGTAGCTCCACGAATTATATTACCACAGGACCAAAATCGGGGTTCGATTCCCACATTTCTTCAAGGGTCTTGCATTCCTCCGGAGGCAGCCGCGGCGACAACGACGAAAGAAATATTATCCATATTGGAATCGCACCAGAATCTCTTAGAGGAAGCCGTGACAGAGCTTCAAGAGATTGTATCCAAGGATTCTGCAATGCGCGTTTTTGCTAGGAAATTGCGTGATGCACAGCAGGTGTTGGAGCAAACCCTAGAGGATTACGAGGGTTACAGGATAGGTAAACGCTCAAAGTCTTCGAATTCAAGTCCAGGTGAAACGCATCAACGCTTATGCACATTCATTATCAATGACTCATGATCTGAGAGGGCGCAGTCTCTGGCAGTCAGAGAGCACACGGTATTCAATATCAATTCAAAATAAGAAACGCATCAACGCTTGTAGTGCAGTCAGGGAATCGCTCAGGATGTCATAGCAGAGCAGCGCTCAGGAGAGAGCAGCTCTCAGAACAACAGGAGTTACAACTATTTCTGGGACTTGTGCTCTGATACCATGTCAGGCCAGGGTAACTCCAGAATGAGCGGGAGAGAAAACTGATATTTTATTCATTAGCTAACTCATATTTATATACATAAATACAACGGATCAGTTCATCTTCTAGATGACTGTCCAGTTCACCCATCTTTTAGTAGCTATTGTAATTGCTTGCTCCAACTCTGAGCACACCCTGCAAAAGAATAACTGTTATCTTTGTTGAATGAGAAACTTTGGCCAACACTTAGCCAATTATTTGCTCATCTAGCCTCTTATTTCCTTGCACAATCTTTAAGGAAATTAACTCTTAAAAAATAAGAATTTCCTCGCATTTGCTTGCACAATTCCTAAGGATTGATCTCCTGACCTCATGCAAAAACTGTACACTCGAATGCCTAAGGATTGATCTCTGACCTTTGGAGTTTTGGTGTTTGGAATTGATTTATAGTAGTTCCACCCTTGTTATACAACTCATGTTACATTGCCTTGTCATCTCCACTTAGCCGAGGAATTCGAATTCCGTGCATGCATTAGATATTTTGGGCTGATGGCTCAGTTAACTGATAGATCTCCAAGTTACACTGTTGTCCCACTACACAATTGACCTTCAATTGACTCTATCAATAGTTAGAGGCTAGTTAACCAAATACAACTGAACAAGATATCCAAATTTAGCAATCACACATGCATATTTGAACTCCAAGCCCTCTAACTCGAATTTACTAAGCTAACTAAGTGATAAGAGCCATGTCACACTAGTTAACTGCCTGCAAGTTGCCTTGTTGATGTTGAAATTCAATTTACTCAATTTGACTAAGGCTAAAGTCAAATTGAGCCTTTCTTGCTACATTTTTAACACTCCCTCTTAGCAAGAAAGGGATTTTTCACCACCGGTATCCCGCACACGTGGAATTTGAATTTACCTTTTGACAATACCTTTGTTAAGATGTCAACATCTTGCTCCTCAGTTGGAATGTCCTATAACAACATAATAATCCACTGCACACAGTGTCGCAAATGATGATACCAAATATCAATGTGCTTGGCCCTGTCATGAAATACTGGATTCTCAGAGAGCTTGATGCAACTCTGATTATCACAATATATCACTGTCGGATCCGTCTCATGATTGAAAATACCCACAAGTATTTTCCTCATCCATATGGCCTCACATGCTGCTTGATTTGCAACCATGTATTCAACCTTTGCTGAGCCGAGTGCCACAACCCTATCTGCTTCCTGTTGTACCAGGAAATAGTTGTGGACCCAAATTGAAGATATCACCTAAAGTACTTTTCCTGTTTGATGGACTTCTTGTCCAATTTGCATCTGTGAAACTTTGGAACTTCACTTCCTTTGTCCTCATGTACCATAATCGATACTCAATAGTGCCTTTGAAATACCGTAACACATGCTTTGCTGCCTTCCAATACAACTTGGTAGGCCTCACCATAGCTTGAATCAGTTGGTTTATTGCATAGAACATGTCGGGTATTGTGTTCACAAGATACATCAAAGACCTCACAAGCTTCCTGTAAATGGTAGCATCAACTTCTTCTCCTGAAGTGGCATTCTCCTTCCTCCAGTTTATAACTAGAGGTGTGTCCATAGGCTTACAATTATCTAGGTTAAATCTCTGAAGTATTTCAAAGGCATACTTCCCTTGAGACACAAACAATTCACCATCATCTTGCTATACTTCCAACCCAATGAAGTAATGCATTAAGCCCATGTCTTTCATCTCAAATTCCCTTGCAATATCTTCTTTGCATGAGCGGATCAGTTGCTCATCACCTGTCAATATTAAATCATCGACATACAAAACAAGAATAAACAACTTACCATCTACCACAATGTGATAGATGTTCGCATCTGCTTCACTTTTGGTGAAGCCCAATCCATTGAGATAACTGTTGATCCTAGTGTACCATGCTTGGGGTGATTGTTTGAGACCATACAATGCTTTCTTAGGTCTGCACACATGTGCTCCCCTATCATATGCCTCAAATCCTTCTAGCTTATTTATGTAAATTTCCTCCTTAACAACACTGCTGAGAAAGGCGATCTTCACATCCATTTGGTGGATTTTCCACCCCATCTGTGTAGCCAATGCTAGAATGGATCTAATTGAGGAATACCTTGCAACTGGTGCAAAAGTTTCCTCATAGTCCACTCCTTCTACCTTTGAGAATCCTTTGGCCACAAATCTGGGCTTGTACTTCTTAATGCTCCTATCTGCTGCATGCTTCACCTTGTAGATCCATCTGGAACTAACCACTGATTTCCCTTCTGGTCTCGACACCACCTCCCATACACTGTTCTTGATGGATTCATATTCTTCCACCATGGCATCAACCCAAACAGGTTGAGAAACTGCTTTCTCAAATGAAGAAGGCTTTCCCTCAATGAGCTCTGTCATGAGAGCTATGTAACTAGTGTACATCTTAGGTGACCTCCTCTTCTTGCGTTGTGATGTAGGAGCTCCCACATGCTCCCGTACATCCTGTATCAATCTATCAAATTCTCTGGTTCTCTTGCTCCCCTCTCTAGAAGACTCTGGTTGAGTGGGTGTCTCCACTCTATCTCCTATTTGCTCTTTTGCATGTGGTTTCTCCACAACCTCCTAAAGCTCACCCTGAGGTTCCTCCTTTGGATCTAGAAGCTCATGCTCTGGTGGTATACTCAACTCTCGTTCTAGAGATCATCTCATAGCCTTGTCCTCATCAAACTTGACATCTCTCCTTACAACTGTCATCCTTAGTGAAGACAAATACACCCGATAATTGTGTGGAGTTTTGATGTATACTACAAAATCCCAACTCTGTTGTAGGCTTAAGTTTCTTCCTCAAATCCTTGGAGACATGAAAATAAACTGAAGCTCCAAAAAATTCTGAAATGAGACACATCGGGCTTTCTCCCAAAGAAAACTTCCTCTGGTGTGATCATACCAAGTATTCTATGAGGAATCCCATTTTGCAAGTAGACTGTGGTGTTGCATGCTTCTGCCCGTAGATGTAATGGCATCCCCTGATCATGGAACATGGCCCTTGCTTCTCCCACTATGCTTCTATTCTTCTTCTCGGCCACCCCATTATGCTTTGGCTTTTGGGGTGCTGTCAGCTCTCTTCGAATACCTTCTTTGGCACAAAACTCCATGAAGGAATTCGAAACAAATTCAACTCCATTGTCGCTCCTGAGAGCCTTCACCTTCTTCCCAGTCTCCTTCTCAACCATTGCTTCGAATTCAATTTTTTTTGAGAAAACTAAATCCTTCTTCTACATGAAGAAGATCCGACATTTTCTAAAGAAATCATTAATTAAAATAACGTAGTACTTATTTTTTGATGTGGAGGTTGTAGAAAAGGGTCCACAAACATCAGAGTGCACTTGCTCCAAGATTGCATGTGCTATGTTATCTCAGTCATGGAAAGTGGATTTGTTATATTTCCCCAATGTGCAACCCTTGCAGACATCCTTCCGTTCAAGGGAGCCTTTAGGGAGACCGGTGGTAATTTGTTGCATGATTTTCAAGGCACCATGTTGTAGATGACATAATCTCTTGTGCCAGAGTTCTCCAACATCTCGACTCTGCACCTTTTCAACCTTGCTACTCAATGCAATGCAATCTTACACCTCAATTTTGTATAAGTTCTTCACTTGAACTCCAATTTGCTTCACTTGCCCGGTAGCTATGTGCTTCAGAAAGACTTTTCCTTTACTGAAAATAACATCATAGCCTCTATCCTCTAATACTTCTATAGATATCAGGTTCTTCGACCTAGGTACATACATAACATCTTTGAGGCGAAGAGGAGAGGCTTTCTCCCTCTCAAAGGTGAAAATACCAATTCTTATAGCATTGTACCTCCTATCATCACCCATTGCGATATGCATATGGAGATCCTTCTCCTCCAGGGTATTGAAAAACTCCTTGCACCTTGTCATATGGAATGAGGCACCAGAATTATGGTACGACACACTCCCCATAACAGTGCTGGTGATGCATACTATCGGGGTGAAGTCTAATTCGAATTGTGAATCCAGTGCTTCACCTCCTGCTCCTACTGAAGGCTTCTTGCGCAGACAATTTGTTGCATAGTCCTTGTATTTGTGGCAATGAATTTTTCTTATCTTGCTTATGTCTTTCTTCTTGCCATTATTTTGGCTGGATTCAGGTTTTCTTTGGGTCTTCTTCCCTTTGCCCTTATTTCTCTTTCCAACCAGGCAAAATTCTCTTCATCCTCTGCTTTGGATGATGTTCCATCCCTGTTATTTCTCCTGAACTCTTCTTGAACCAAATCAGATCAAAACCTTTCCCAATTTGGTAATTTTCCCTTCCATTCACATAGTCCTGCTAGCTATGCCAGGATTTTGGAAGGCCTAGAAGAGCTAGGCTTACCAGGTCATCTTCTGATACATTCACCCAATCCCTCCAAGCTCATCTTGAACTTTTGTAAACCTGGAGAGATACTACAGAGTAATGTCATTTTCTGCATCTTGATGTTTCGAAGTTTATCTTTTAGGGCCAATTTTCTATGGTCATTTCTATTTTTGAATAGCTTAGTCAGTGTTCTCCACATAGAAAATGGTGTCTATTTGCCATGGAGATTTGAGACCACATGGTCTCTCACACCTTTCAGAATAATTCTCATTGCCTTTGCAATGTAGGAATTTACAGGGTAAGTTCCTCAGACGTAAATTCCTACATGGTATCAGAGCACCAAAGGACACCGCTCACACACAGATCACAGATCAATACACCAATATTTTGACGTGGTCAAAACCCTCAGAGAGGGAAACAGTCCACGGCCTGAGCCAACGCGGCCACTTCAGGCAATTTATTAATAAAAGAATGAAAATTTACATAAGCTTCTCTCATGAACGGGTTCACCTACAAATGACCCTCCATGCTCTTTAAATAGAGATCATGGACCAATCGGGTGTTAAGCCACGGATCAAGTGTCGATAATACCGAGGAGAGAATGAACCGTTGGGTCACTACATATCGTGACCGTCGGATTGTAAGTTACAAAATGTACATAGTAAAGAAACACACTTTACCTAACTCTATACTAGACCAAGTTATACTTAACTATTTCCTATGTGTCGGAATATCCTAACATGCAACATCCTTCTTCCACTGGGTTAACTGCTGTGCATCTGACTATGGAGGTTTTGCAATATCAATTTTCACATATTGTAACACACCATTGTCATCGAGCATTGCTTCCATTCGATCCTTCCAGGCTAAGAAATTAGAGCTACCCTCCAGGGCATACTCCAATCTCAATTCATTGAAATACATTCTCTCGATCCTAAAGAAAAACTGCTGCATTGAAGCTGCTATTTTGAAATTCATGAGGGACAAGATCAAAATACTAGTTCTAATGTGATTTCAGGGCTCCGATACCATGCAGAAATTTGATAGAAATTGCAACTACTTAAGATTTCAAACTAAAAAACAAGAGACATAATTTTACTCTATTGATATGCGAAATGGAAATCTCAATTTAGAACAACGTGCATAGACATGAAATAAGCAAAACCGCAACTACACAATGATTTCTAGGGGAAACCAAATAGGAAAAACCCCTCAAGCCTCTTTGCATTAATCATTTGAATAGAGAAACTATTATAATTGCTTTCTCCAACTCCAAGCACAACCTGCAAATGAATAACTGTTCTCTCTGCTGAATGAGAAACTCTGGCCAACACTTTGCCAATTATTCGCTCATCTAGCCTCCTATTTCCTAGTGAAATCCTTGAGGAAATTTAACTCCTAAAATATATGAATTTCGTCCTATTTGTTTGTGCAATTCCCATGGATTGGTCTCCTGACCTCATGCAACAACTATACACTCAAACTAGTATACAACTCATGTTACACTGCCTTTTCATCTCCACTTCAGCTGAGGAATTCGAATTCCATGCATGCATTAGCTATTTTGTGCTGATTGATCAGTTAACTTACAGATCTCTGAGTTAGATTGTTGACCCACTGCACAAATGACCTTTCACTAACTCTATCAATAGTTAGAGTTTAGTTAACTGAATACAATTGAAAATAGCTGAACTAGATTTCTAAAATTTAGCAATAACACATGCATAACTGAACTCCAAGCCCTTTAACTTGAATTTACTAAGCTAGTTAAGTGACAAGAGCTATGTCACATTAGTTAACTGCCTCCAAGTTGTCATGCTAATGTGGAAATCGATTTACGCATTTTGACTAAGGCTAAAGTCAAATTGAGCCTTTTCTTACTGCATTTTTTAACACACGAGGGTAGCTAACTACGTGAAAAAAATGTAGCATAATTGAGCTTATGGTGGGGTGGAATGTGGTTCACCCTACTTCAGTTTCCAATATTGTTTTTGGTTGTAATGGATAAATATTTATTTATGTGGTAATGATATTTATGGCATAGATGGTTTAGTGACACATGATTATTTAATTGTCTTTACAACAATTTTATATGTACATGAATTTACCCTCCAACAAATTTATCATGGCTATGGTCATTATACTATTTGGATGTAGATTTTTATATGCATTAAATTTTGTAATAGAACTAGTTGAGGAAGATAGGTTTCCTAAATTTTTCTTTAAACAAGTTATGTTGGAATTTGTGCTATAAATTTTCTTCTAGGAGAATCATTCCAAAAGCTTAAACTTATACCATATTGAGTGGAAATATTGCTGATTCTCTGGTTGAATTTTCAGATCCCAGGTCACAAAATTTAAGGAAATATGATAAGAGGACGTTATGCTTCTTAAATGCATCTTTAAATATGTCATGTTGGCATTTCTGTTGTAACATTTCTTCTGGGAGGTTGCAAATCTAAAACTTGGACCATAGTGAGGGCACATCCCCCTGATCATATGGTCGAACTATCACATCTTGGGTCACGATAGTTTAGGAGATATAATCAAAGGTAGTCAAGCTTCCTAGATGCTTTCAAAAATCATGCATCAAATAGGTCATGTTGGAATTTCTTCTATAAGTTTTCTTCTGGGAGGTTCTAGAAGCTAAAAATTGAATCATAATGAGGGGAAATCCTTGTGATAATCTAATACAACGTTTAGATCTTGGGTCATGATAGTTTAGGAGATATGATCAAATGAAATCAAGCTTACTAGATACTCCTAAAGTCATGTATCAAACATGTCATGATGGCATTTTTGCTATAGCTTTTCATCTGGGAGGTTCCAGATGCGGAAAATTGGATCATAGTGAGGGGAACTCCCTCCATTTGATCATTTCGTTTATTTTTCAAAACTTGGATCGATATAATTTAGGAGATATTCCTCAAGGAATTTGCTATATTAGTTTGCATGCAAAGTGTTAGTTTAATGATTCATTGCATACAAACTATTTGATGAAATGCCCCAATGAAGATGTTTTTTTTGTGGATGTGGATAATATTGTTATATGTTATAATTTTTGTATGTTAGTATTGTTGTAGTTTATATATGCTTTTTTTCATGCAAAGCATTTGAAGATTTGTGTTAAAGGTGTTTTATTACAATTTGCTTACAAATCATTTGATAAAATACCTAAAGATAGAAATCAAAATTTGCAAGATTGACTGGTGTATTTTGACATGTATGTTACATAGTTGTATCAATGCTTATTGTCAAGCTAATATAAAGAAAAATAATTTTTTGGTACCCCGTGACCTCTGTATGTCATTGAGGAAACTAGGTATGTCATATCATTGTCCCATGTTAAGAGTTTGTTGTTTAGGCTTAACCACAAAGTAATTTTGCATTTGATTGGACCATGAGTTTTCCAAATCTTTTCCCACCACTATTTGAAACCTCCCATAATTTGTACTTCCATATGAGAATTATACCTGAATTCAATAGTGAAATCTTGGTCTTCATGTTTTTGGACTAGCATAGCGAGTCCTCTTAGCTTCCCTTAGCCTAATAAAACCAATGCATAAAACACTCACATAATCATGCCATTCTTCCTCTCAACTTCCCTTAGCCTAATAAAACCAATGCATAACAAACTCACATAATTATGCCATTCATCAACAACTTCTATAAAATCGAACTCCTCCTTGTGCTTCCACCCTTCATAATCCACTACTTGGGGGAGTTAGGATTTAGCGTCAGCTTGTGAGAAAATGCCAAGATTATGGAGGTACCACACAAAATTATCGAAAAGGGAGTAACAATTTCTAACCCCTATTCATGGCTTCATTGCTATATGAAATTTTGAAACGTCACCAAATTTTGAAAAGGGAGTAACAATTTCTAACCCCTTTTTCGACTTGGTAGAGGGAATTCAACGGATAAAATGCCAAGCTTTTCACTCTTTGCCCTAGTAAGCGGTTGCGATGGGATATATTAGGAAGTAACAATGCCTTGGGATAACTTAGACTCTTCTTGGGATATTGAAATCCCCTGGAGTTTATGAATCAAAGATTGTACTTCAGGAGGTTCAGGAGAACCGTTTGGCTTGTTTAGGGTTTCAACAGTGGGTTTTGTATTTTTCTTTTCAACTTCTCGCTTAGGAATAAGAGATTTAGAATGTGAAGGAGAAGTTAGAGGTGATGGTGAGGGATTTTTACTCTTAGAATGGTCTGTAGATTTAAATTTACTCGCCATTCATTGTTAGGCCCTCCTAGCGCCAAAAATGTTGATGCCTCGAAAATCGTAGCACCAACAATGGGGGATAACCACCCGGTCTGGACGTTAGTATAGCTCCTTCTCCGTTTGGTATGGTGGCTCCGACTGGATATTATGGGACTAGTTTCCCAATAAAGTATGATTTGATGAATGGGTGTTTTAAGTGTATAAAAAGATGATAGGTGGTTTAATCTATAAGCTCTAAAATATACAAATATATCTATATAACTCGGGTGATCTCATAATAATGGGATTATTGATGATTCTTAGCAGACAAATGATAATATAGATTATTCACTTATCTACAGAAAGATGTATTTAAATGATGATTACTTTGAATAAGAAATTAAACAAAGTAATGTGAAAACATATCGCATAACATACTAATATTTATCGTTGACATATGTATACAATATAACAATTCTAGATCATTAAAAAATGAAATAATACAGAGTTGTTTGAAACATGAGAATATATCAACAATAACAAATCAATGGAATTCTAATTACATAAAACAAGACAAAAAGAACAATGATAGAAGTACCATATGCATTTGAGTTTCGTTATGCAAGTAACAATTTAGTTCAATCTTCTTATTTTGAAAACTTCAACAAGATACAAAAATGAAAGTCTTTATGAAGCTCTTTCACAACAAGTCTGAACCTCGATCCACGACTTAAAAAAATAAATTAAGAAGTGCAGAAGTGAAAACTTCTCAAGTCTAGTTTTATACAAATTGAGGACCCTTTCTAAAATGACATGAAAGGGTCTTTATAGTAAAATTAAAAACAAACTGTCCATAAAAATTGCTGAGAGTTATTGGAACTATCTTCATCAAAATATGGGATTTGAATTTTAAAAATAGAATTGCGATAACCTTTGAAGAGATTCATCGCATCTATTTTTTCTCTTGTATCTTCAACCAAAAAATCGAGAGCATGGTTTGGATTTCTGGAGGATGACTCATCTTGGAGTGTAACTGTCCTGTATATGTGGCATCTGAGAGCTCAGGCATCATGCGATCAACGACATCAACAAGGCACTTGATAGTCATCTGTTGGTTGTGTGGCTTGACCACAAAGGACCAATGCGCATCCTAGTTAAGACTTTGTACTCCGTTGAGCTACTCCTCCTTGGTGTCCAAATCTTGCTTCCATGGATTCTTTAAAACTTTCGCCTTTGGAAGATTTCCTGGGGAACAATCAGAAATTAAATTGGCATCATATAAGTTATGATTCACCAGCTCAATAATATTATTCATTATAGCCTTGGTCTTGGAGGTAGCTCTTTTTGCTTTTATCAACTGTGTTTCCCATTCTGAAAACAATATCTCTTTATGAGACTCTTCAATTTTAGGTAATTTAGCAGCTCTTCCATCTTCTGTGCTTTGCCAGGAAAGATAATCTGTGACTTTATCATCCGCAGCTTCAAATTCTAACTTGGTATTAACTACTCGGTCAATCAGTGATGTCGTTGTGATGCATAATGGATCAATAAAAGATATTTTCTGGCAGAGTAGATTCAACTGTTGAGATAAAGCCTTATTTTCCTCTAAGGCTTCATTCTTAAACTCTTCAACCTTGGGATAATCTTTAAATTGTTCTATAGAGAGTTGTAACTGTGTGATTTGCTCTTCTTTAGATTTAATCTCTTGTTGATGTGTCAATTTAAGCTGCTCGAGCTCTTGAGACAACTGTTGTTGTCTTTGAATGGCTTGTTGATCAATTTTCTGTTTTTTTTTTCCAGGTTTAATTGTTTTTCAAGCTGCTCACTCTTATGTTTCTCTACTATTAACTGTTCCTCCAACCGATTAATGTTTTGATGCTCTACTACCGACTGTTCTTCAAGCTGATTAATCTTTTGATCCTTTTCTTTGATCAATTGATTAACTTCAGTTTCTTTATCAATTGTAGCAGCTGTGTATGCCCCTGCAAATTGAGATAACTTGGTCAAATCCTCGGAAGGATTGACCTCTATATCCTTCCATATGAAATTCATAAATTCAGATTGAGGAGCTATGGATGATGTTTGGTCTATTTTCCTCTTTTTCCTCTGCCTCTTGACTATATCTCTGTGTTTTTTGTTGTAAAACACATCCAAGGGTGGAATTTCCTCAATGTTCAATGTAATCTCTCCTGAAGGATTTTCAGGGATTATTTCTATCTCTTTTTTAGCTGTGTCTTCGCTGGGTGTCTCTTCAATCACAATATCAGGAATAATGAGCCGTTGTGTTCCGGGAAGTGCTAATGTGATAATGTTTTGAGGATCATTCTGACTTTTGATCCATTGGTCAAATTGCTCCCATTCTTTAATCAATATGGGACCAATGTGAACATCAGTTCTTAGTGGTGCACTGGCCTTATCACTTGTTTCAACTTCTCCAGAAACCTTTTCTATAACTTGCTCTCCGCTGTGCTCTTCTTGCTGAATGATTGGTGTAGTATTTAATAAATCCAAAGGTACTGTTAGTAATGTCTGTGTCTTGTATTCAATGAATTTGTCCATTTTCTCAGCACCCAATTTGAATTTGGCAAGATGACTTACTGTTGAGAATAAATCTGCTGAAGCAAATAAGTCATCAAACTCATCTTCCTCATGCATGAATTTACTAATTTTCATCTGAGTGGTGAAATTGAAAGCAACCTTATTTGGGTCATATTGTCTTTTAGGGATAATAGCTAGACTCAGATCCTTTATCTTGTTTGCTTCTTTCTAGGCATGTTTAAAATCATGCAATGAGTAGGTGCTGCAGGGAAGAGGAAAGGCAGGCCACAACTATTTCTTGGAGTCTTTAAGATTTCTAGACATCCCTTTTTCCACTATCTAGTAGGCTACTTCCCTGGCTAATAGCTTATCTGGAATGTAAAGTAGAAGGACATGAGGATTTGTAATGCTGCCAAGAACCATAACATAGGTGAACCTCTCTTCTTCGAACCAACTGCCGATTGAGGTTAAATCAATGCTAGCCTCATC
The DNA here is from genome assembly GCA_031772625.1 of Pinus tabuliformis. Lineage (NCBI taxonomy): Eukaryota > Viridiplantae > Streptophyta > Pinopsida > Pinales > Pinaceae > Pinus > Pinus tabuliformis. Next base: position 754,591,444 of record CM062815.1, on the reverse strand, counting down.
AAACAGCCGAGGAGTAGGTTTATTAAAGATAGCTTGATGGACAGGTAGGATGAAACCATGGCAAATCTTGTATAAATGGTTCCTGTATTCAAACTTCCATAAGTATTTACGGTAAATATGAATGGGGGTTGGATCCTGAACAGTCCATTTCAAACCTAAGATGGGAAAGTCGGAATTAAAACAAATTGTGTCAACTATGTAAGCACTCATATAGAATGGGGGCACAAGTCGGGTAATGACATATCTGTTCTTTCTATAATCCATTATTTGACTAGCCATTTTATCCGATAGGATAGTTGCCCAATCCATCACGAAGGAGTTTATCGCTGCTTCTATCAATGGAACCATTTAAATAGAAAATCTAGCAGAATCGGGGCTTCCAAAGAGTCTACACATCATAGCAGCAACATAACGATATGGAGACTGTTGACACCTAATCCTCAGGATAGGGTGAATATAATGTCAATAGATAAATAAGTAATATGAACAGTCATCGGGAGATGAAGTGAACAGTGTCTCCCTCATGTATATAATGAAGACCTACCTGATGGAATAATACATACAGATCATTTTTGCCTTAAGGAGTTACTGCCTGGCCTGACATGGTATCAGAGCCAGCTCCATTTTTAGCTTTTATGCCCTTTGTAACTCCCTTATTTGCTCCTCTGCTCTCCATTTAAAAGCGTCGCTCCATATAAAAGCGCTGCTCCATACAATATGCTGTCCATCTAATTCGCTGCCCATATAATGTTGGTGTCAGTTGCCTGACATTTTCTCTCAAGCCTACCTGCACCATTGACTGCTACTGCTACACTGCTCGATACCTGTCTTGAACACTGCTGCCATTCTCCAAAACAAACCTAAACCCTCTCAGAACCTCTGGTAACAGCGCAACGAAAAATGTGGTGATATCCTCGGCCTTCGTGGTGCCTCCACGCAGGATACTTTGATTGATTGAGTCGTTTTGTCTCGTTGATTGATACTTTGACTGATACCACTTCGTTAATTTTCTCTTTGCTCATCCTAGCATCTTGCAGACATTGGTGGAGGATTAGCATGCACTTATCGAAGAAATCAGTATTGAGCTCTTCGAACTTGGGTCTCCTAATCTGCATGTGAAAATCTAGACCTTCATAGAGACAGTCGATATCAATCACAGTCTCTACCACTGAAGACAAATTTCTTTTTTCCCTTTCGCATTCTGAGCGGAGTTTCCGGAGGGCTTTGGCGCTTGTGGTCATGTCCTTTTTGTATTTTCTGTTGAAATTATCAACACAGTATTTGAGCATCCGATTGTCAAAATCTTCGCCACCCAAATGCGTGTCCCCTCCTACGTGTTTTAGAAATCAGAGTGTCGCAGCAATAAGCACTGTTCTTAGTGAAGGACTGGTATTTTCCTACTATTGTCCACATTTTGAGTTGGCTCCTGTAAAATCTGGAAATTGTGTTATTTCTTTGAAAATCGATTGTTATTCTAAGTAATGCATTGAAGCAGTGTAGTGTTAAATAGTCTTGAAGAATGCGTTGAATACTGAAAGCGCTGTCTTTATTCCAAGTCCATGAGCAGTCTAATGGTTGAATTGAGCACTGAGTCCATGCATTTTGCGCTATATCGTTCAACCTTTGGAGATTGGTGAATGCACATGGTATTGGGTAGTCTCGCAACATCCCTTGCCATTGGTCCTCCGCTCCTCAAATGTTGATCTGCTGCTGCGGGATAGTATTTGATGAGTGGAGCTGTGTCGGACGACAGCTCTGTAAATGCAGGGTATCAACCCTTCCATTGGTATCGCTTTGACAGATTTCCTACAATAACAGTATACACATAACATATCCTTTCATGAAAGAACACAAAAGTAGTTGAAATAACAATTATTGTAGCAGCATTACTGATGATCATCGAAAGAATTCGAGTCGTAAAGATCCATATGCCGGTTTACTAGATACTACTGTCCAAGAACACTGCTGTTCTGGTGCATTAACTCGACCGTGCTTGGTATATGAATATTGTGGAATATGTTATAAGGAATACAATATATATTGCATGATATATGAATATTGAGAGCTTGCAGTTGATTCTATTTTTTTGTAAAGTCATAGCAAATTATTATTAGTATTTTGCTACGAATACTGTAATTATTTTTGGGCTCAGTTCAAATTTTTATGATGGAGAAGTTTGTTGAAAAAGAGAAAGGTTTGGAAAAGAAGACAACTCTTCTTGCACACAGAGAGAATAATCTTGCTCAAGATTTTTCTAGAGGAAGAGGTAGAAGAGATTTCAGAGGCAGGGGGGGCAGACACTCTCAAGGAGAAAAGGGAGATTTGCACTATATTCGTTGCAAAATAAATGGATCACATGATTCCTCTACATGCAAGTTACCATGGGACAAAATTGAGCAGCAAAGAAACCAACAGAAAGGTAAAATTGATGATACAAAGAAAGGTAAAGCACCTGAATCCGCTCACTATGTTGTGGCACAATGTAACATTGGAGTAAATAAAAATTTATTTAATGCTTCACTAGCTTCTTGGAAAAATGATTGGTTGCTTGATTCAGGAGCAACCTGCCACATGACTCATAGAAAAGATTTTTTTGAAGAATTTACTGATAATGTTGATGGAGTAGTATACTTTGCAGACCAATCAAAAATCAAGCCATCAGGGCTTGGCACAATCAGGCTTAAATTGCTTGGTCTTCCAGACTTTCTTCTGCACCATGTTCTATATCTCCCATAGTTGAAGAGAAACTTGCTGTCCTTGGTTCACATCTGCTAGCAAGGTCACTCCATTCATATGTTTGAATGCAAGCTTGAGGTGAGAAAAGCATCTGACCACTCACTTTTCATGAGGGGAATAGAAGAAGAAAGAATTCTCAAGCTGCAAGGAACCTCTACTCGGGCACAAAATTTCTCATACAATTCTCATCATGAAGAAGGTACTCTTCCATCAAGTTTATTATGGCATGCTAGATTTGGACATTTGAACTATGACAACCTCCACTTGTTGAAGAAAAGTGGTGTTGCTGGTTTGCCTACAATTCCTAGGAAATTTAAGCAATGTGATGCTTGCATCCTAGGAAATCATAGCAAACAGTCTTTTCATGATTCACATTCAAGAGCACATAGAAAACTTGAACTCATTCATTTAGATTTATGTGGTCCAATGCCTGTTCCTTCTGCAAATGGAAATAAATATATGATGACATTTATTGATGACTACACCAGAATGTGTTGGGTTTATTTATTGAACAACAAATCTGATGCTTTTGAAACATTCAAGAATTTTCATAAATGGATTGAAAATGATGCACAATCTCATATTGGGTCTATTCACACTAATAATGGAAAATAATACACATCAAATGAATTTGAAAACTATCTTCGCCAACATGGGATCAAACATCAAACAACTGTGCCTTATAATCCCCAACAGAATGGTGTAGCTGAAAGAATGAATAGGACAATCTTAAATATGGTACAATCCATGCTCTTCTTCAAAAATGTAAAGATAATGTTTTGGGCTGATGCTGTTCTATGTGCTGCATATATAAAGAATAGATGTCCATCTATTGCTATTAGAAACAAGAATCCATATGAAATGTGGTATGGACATGTTCCTTCGGTAAAGCATCTTAGGGTCTTTGGTTCCACCTGTTATGCCTTGATACCAAAGGTACATAGAAACAAACTTGGTGCTAGAAGTCATAAGTGTATCTTCTTGGGGTATTCAAACACCTCCATAGCATATTGTCTCTATGATGAAGTAAATAAAAGGTTTGTTATATCTAGAGATGTAATTTTTCTTGAATCATCCAAAACTGACAATGTTGTTGAGCGGCAACTTGATCGCTTTGATAGATTCGTAAAAGCAAAATCATTTCAAGAATTTGATAATCAGATTCCAGATCTTGAAAGGGGGATTCCTATACTAGATCAACATGTGGAATCTTCTTATGAGGAACACTCTCCCCCGCATGAAACTCCAACAACAGATGGTGCTTTAAGTGATGTGATTGATAGAATTGGGAGACTCAATCTTGATTCAATCCCAACTCAATCAATGGAGCAGCATGGACCATCTGAGAAAGGTCCCCCAAAGTGGCTAACAAAGACACTTGAAAGTGTTCATCCTGATGAGGTTGGAAAGACAAGAACTAGAAATTCAAACCAGCAAAATGGAGGTGATGTAGATGACTCTAATTCACCTGTTGATATGGATGTTTCTTATGATTATGAGTTAAACTTGTCTACAGATTTTGAACCAAATTCCTTCAAAGAAGCTGCTTCTCATGATGAATGGAAAGAAGCGATGCAAAAGGAGTATGATTCCCTCATAAAGAACGACACTTTGAAGCTGGTTGATCCTCCATTAGGAACCAAACCAATTGGCTGCAAGTGGGTCTACAAGAACAAGTATAAAGCTAATGGCTCACTTGACAAGCACAAAGCTAGGCTTGTGGCAAAAGGTTTTGAACAGAAGGAAGGGGTCGATTATGAGGATACTTTTGCCCCCACAGTGAAATGGGCTACCATCCAGACACTCTTTGCCCTAGCAGCTCAGAACGGTTGGAAAGTCCATCAAATGGATGTAAAAACTGCTTTCTTAAATGGATATCTAAAAGAGAACGTTTTTATGTCTCAACCTGAAGGATTTGCTGTGAAGGGACATGAACATAAAGTATGCAAACTTGTGAAGTCCTTGTATGGCCTCAAACAAGCACCGCGAGCCTGGTATGAAAAACTAACTGAGCATCTTCTGAAACTCAATTTCAAACATTATGATCTTGATGATGCAACTTTATTTGTCAAGAAAGTTTGCAAAACAGGTGTATATCTTGTGGTATATTTAGATGATCTTTTGATGACAGGGAACAATGAAAGCTACATTGCATCCATAAAGAAGGAATTGGGGAAAAGTTTTGAAATGACTGATTTGGGCTATGTTCATTACTATCTTGGCATTGAAGTAACCCAACATCCGAAGTCCATATTTCTTTCTCAAAAGAAATACATTGGAGATCTGTTGAACAAGTTTGGCATGACAGAATGCAATCCTCTTACTACACCAATGGAACAAAACTTAAAGCTCACATCTATTGAAGGAAAATAATTTGAGGATGTAACAAAGTATAGAAAGCTTGTAGGAAGTCTCAACTACCTAACTACTATTAGACCCGACATTTCGTTTGCTGTTGGAATCCTCTCCAGGTTTATGCAAAAGCTTTGTGAGGGACATTGGTCTGCTACAAAAAGAGTTCTAAGGTACTTGAAGGGAACTCAAGACTTTGGAATCAAGTATACACAGGTGGACGACTTCAGCTTGATTGGATACTGTGATTCAGACTTCGATGGAGACAAATAAACTGGGGTATCTACTTCAGGATATGCTATGAGTCTTGGATCAGGAGCTGTCTCCTAGAGATCACACAAACAATAAGTTCCAACAGATTCCACAACAGAAGCAGAATACGTGGCAGCAGCTGAAGCAACAAAAGAAATTGTGTGGCTCAGGAAAATTCTTGAAGATTTGCAGGTAAAACAAGTACAATCAACTTCACTCATGATTGACAATACCTCTACAATAAAGTTGGCCAAGAACCCAAAGTTCCATGATCGAACGAAGCACATCAATACTAAAAATCATCTGATTCGACATCATGTTGAGGCCAAAACAATCCATCTCCGTCATTGTTCCACTAATGAAAAAATTGCAGGCATCTTCACCAAAGCGCTTGGAAGAGAAAAGCTTGAATGATTAAGAATGATGCTTGGACTCACCAACATCCCTTCAGATTAAGGGGGGGAATGTTGACACTTAATCCTCAGGATTGGGTGAATATAATGTAAATAGATAAATAAGTAATATGAACAGTCATCGGGAGATGAAGTGAACATTTCTCCCTCATGTATATATTGAAGACCTACCTGATGGAATAATACATACGAATTATTTTTGCCTTAAGGAGTTACTGCCTGGCCTGACAGAGACGCTAAGGAGTCCACAAAATACATACCTAATGATTCATGTTTGTGCTTGTTAGGAAAGTGTCTCCATTGCTTGATGGGGTCTGATTTAATCTGATTCTCCTTGGCAAAAGCTTCCAGGAATGATTTGTTGTAGTGTCGCTGGGGATCTGACAAGTGATACATTCTCTTGATGTCTTTAGGTTTGAAGGATCCAAACATCCTTCCTTCAGCTGTGAAGAAAGCTCTATCTATTATGTTAATGCTCTCGATTACCCATCTTACCAGATCATTATATGGTAAAACCTTTGCATAGGTTGCTATTCAATGGAGGAAAGAGTTGGCCAAATCATTGAGCTTGTTTGCTGATTCGTTAGTGCCATCAGCTGTTGCTTCTTCTTCTCCCTTCTTCAGATTTTCATTTTCAAGCAAAGCATATATGCCTTCCCACGAGATCTTACCAAAGCCTTGACAGGTAGTATATGAGATTAACACCAATTTTCCTTGTCCTTCTTCCATTGTAAGGGGAGCCCTTGTCTTTCGAGCTTTCTTAGACATCTTGATTGACTGTATGATTCTGGATTTACACTGCAAAATGAGAAAGAGGAGCGTGATAGGTGAAAAACTTTGAGAGCAGCCAATACAACTAATTACAAACTAAAATCAATGTATGCGCATTAGATGCAAAAGATCTCATATTGTACATAGTCACAAAGGATGAAATCCTTAAAGGATTGTAACCATAACTACCTCTTAATGCTTTACTGTATCCTCATGACGTGAAACTTTAATGCTGAATTAATATATATCACATCGCAAGTTTTCCAATGGTCCTTTTAGAACAGGTGTCATAACTCTGCGATTTTGCGATTAGCGATTGTATTATTTTAATACTTGTAGAGCCATCGCATATCAGGAGTTACAAGCGCTATGTTCAAAAGAATTCTTTGTATTGTTGTGATTGCGATGAGTGATGAGTTGGCACATAGAGTTGGCGGGTTCCTTTTCAAACTTGGCAAATCATGTTTTTCCTTCATAAATCATGTTTTCCTTTATAATTGATTTAACACTATATCGTGAGTCTTCATAGTATATATTACTTGCTTCTATTGGGAGCACGATATGCAATATGCGATCACGATAGTTATATCGCATCGCAACTTTTCAAATGGATGTTCATTGATCTTAAGCAATTGCGATTTGCGATGAGCGGTTCCAAACATTCATAAAGCAACTTTTATATGAAATGTATGGAAAATCTATTTTTAATCAAAAAGTTTTATTACTTTTTATATCCTAAAGGAGACATATTTCTTATTTAGCATCTTTAGACTAACATCAAAAATTTGAAATGGGGGGGTTGTATAACACAATAATTGGTGATTCACTGGAAGAACCAGTTATCTATGAATAAAATAATGAAAATTTTAACACTTTCTTAATTAGAATCAATTGAGGAAAAAGGAACTATCTTGGAATTGGTTAGATAATTTTTTTTTACTCTGAATAAAACAAAGATATCAATTTTTCAATTTCTTTTACAAACCCTTATCATAAATAAAAGCATTTTCTGGTTTCTTCAAGCTTTGATTGGTTGTTAAAGATAGAGTAAGGGGCTCCTCCAACTTAGATTTTAAATTTACTCTTTTGTCACAAGTAGTGCCACTGTTGCAAGCAAACATCCATAGTCTCGAGAGGGTTACCATTTAACCATCAATTATTCATTATCCCATCCATCTAAGAGTATAATCTTTTAAAGATAAATTCAGAAAGATATATATACTTATATATATATATTTTTTCACATATATATATTTTATTTTTATTTTTAATTTTTTTGATTAAAAGCCATTGCCCTGGTTTGGTAGCCAGAAGATGACAATGCCATTCACTGGTTGTAATTAAACTGAACAAGCTGGCTCATGATGAGACCCCTTGTTTTTTGATTATAAGCCATTACCCTGTTTTGTTATGTAATATTGGTAATGCCAGCTTAATTAGTTCCCTATGATCATGGTAAGCAGGCTCGTAATAAGACCTCTTATCTTTTAAATTGGATATATTTTAGAACTACACTACACAAAATCATAAACCTAGTGGATGGGGTGAATGCTTGACTCCTTAACAATTTATGGATGACAATTTTAGAGTTGTAGATGCTTAGTTGGAGAAAGTCTTTACCTTTTTATAAATAACCTTTCTCAACTGATAGAACTCAAAATGATTTACTGTGTTTTCAAGGTTTGAAAGATTTCACAAATTTAAAGAGGATTTCAGAGTTTCATGTTTTTTTATCTAATTTCTAGAACTGTAGTCATTTCCTTGAAAGTTTCTACTTTTTAAAAGCAAGTATTCACAATATTATTTCAAAGAGCTTTTCAAAACAGTAAAAAGCCAATGATTATTATTTACAACATTATTTTTAAAAGGAAACAAAATTTGCATAAAAAATATGTACAGATAAGAAGGGGTTACCTCCTTAGGAAAAGAATTTCTTTAAGATAAGCCCATTCACAGGAAGAGAATCTCTCTTTCCTGATAAGTCTTGCAATAGAAACGTTGATGAGCCTATCTTTTCAACGATCTGAAATGGTCCAAGCCACATCTTCTGAAATTTGGTATGCTTACCTTTGTCTTCATGTGCTTTGTCCCATTTCAAAATGAGATCACCAATTTGTAATGTTTTTGAGCCGGCTGAACTTGCATCAAAAGAAGATTTAATGACTTGTTGATGTTTAGCATGAGTAATCTTGGCTTTTTCTCTTTCCTCATCTAATTTAAGAATTTGATCAAACCTTAATTAAATAGAGGAAGGAGTTTCTTCAATGAATTTTACAAGGGCTAGTGATGGGAGGGCTCAATTTGGTGGAATTACAACTTCTTTTCCATATACTAAGTTAAAAGGAGAAGTACTTATTGAGGCCTTCTAAGTTATACAGTTTGCCCATAATGAAAATATTAAAGATTTATGCCAATTTTTTTGGTTTTGATCAACAGTTCTTTTAATAATCCTGGTGAGATTTTTGTTAGTTGACTCTGCTAAGCCATTTCCTTGAGGTTAGTAATTTGTAGATTATTTTAACTTAAAACCTCTCTTAAGAGAAAATTCAACTATAATATTTCCAGAAAAATAAGATGCATTGTCAAAGATAAGCGCGTTAGGTAAACCAAACCTTGTAATGATGAACTGATCAATAAATTCAATAATCGCATCAGAATTGGCTACCTTTATTGGAATTGATTCTGCCCACTTTGTGAATTAGTCCATGGCTGTGAGGATGTATCTGTGTTGCTTGGAAGAATGTGGAACAATCTCTCCTATAATATCAAGCTTCCATTGTTCAAATGGTTGCTCAGTGTTAACTGGTTGTAAAGGAAACGCTGGTTTCCTTTGTCTCTCGCTAGCAGTTTGACATATCTTACGTTTCCTCACATAGTCATGGGCATCTTTGAACAAAGTCAGCCAATAATATCCAACATGTAGTATATTATGGGCTTAGTGTCTCCTCCAAAATGTCCACCTGCTGGGCCATCATGTAGTTCCTACAAAACTGTTTGTGTTTCAGTTTTTTCAAGGCATCTTAATAAAATCGAATCATAGTTTTTTTTTGAATAACACATTATCAATGATTTCAAAGTGTTTGGATTTTAACCTTAAGGCACGTTTCTTTTTGTAGCTGAATTCAGGGGGAGCATATCCATTTCTTAAGTAAAAGATCAGATCAGCATATTGAGATTCAGAGTCAATGATACTTATCTCATTTACTTGTGCAGTAGTATCTAAATCTTTATGATCTGGTATATTGGAAGCTCCTACGAGTAATCTGCAAAAACCTTGCCCTCTAAAAATTTTCGCTGATTTAATATCAATGTCATATTCTTGTAAAGCTGTTACCCAATTAGCTCTTTTCTCTCCAACTTTTCTATGAATTAGCAATTGCCTCACTGCAGAGAATGAGACTATCACTTTTGTATGTGTTTTTAAGAGGAAAGGTCTAAAATGTTTAACAAACTTAAACATAGCGAAGGCTTGTTTCTCAACTTTGGAATAATTAAGCTCAACACCCTGCAAATTAGAACTAAAGAAAGATATGGGTGCTTCTACTTGTCGATCGTTGATTTGTGTTAAAACAATAGCATAAGATGTTTTAGTGGCCAAAGTATACAAAATAAAATGACTAGAAAATTCAGAGTATTCAATGCAGGAGCATTAATGATTGCTTGTTTGATCGAGTCAAAAGCCTCTTTTTTGTTATGTCCCCATTTGAAGACTGAATTTTTCTTAATCATGGATTCCAAGGGTAAAACAATATGAGAAAAATCAGGAACAAATCTTTTCACAAAATTTATCTGTCCTAAAAATGATTGCATAGATTTATTATTATGTGGCAAAGGGACATCAATTTTTTTTTTTATCCTGTTAGGATCAATGTATATGCCATTTTTGGATACAATAAACCCTAAAGTTTACCTTCATTAAGAGCAAAGAATGATTTCTTGGGATTTAAGGAAATCCCATATTTTTTGCAACGTTCAAAGATCTGTTTTAAATCGTGCAGATGATTACTCTTTTTCTTAGAATAGACAATTATGTCATCTAAGTGAACAATGACTGTCCTATTGATCAAACCTTTGAAGGCTATATCCATAGCTCGTTGGAAAGTAGCTCCCGCATTTATCAAACCAAAAGGCATTTTTTGATAAGCATATGTTCTCCATTTGGTTTTGAATGTAGTCTTTAATCTATCGTCTGGATGTACCAGGATATGATTGTATCCTGAAAAACCATCAAGAAAAGACATTAACTCTGAGCCAACTACTGATTGAAGTATCTGCTCCATTGTTGGTAATGGGAAATTATCTTTCTGACATGATTTGTTGAGATTCCTAAAATCTATGCAAATCCTAATATCACTATTCTTTTTCCTCATAGGTATTAAATTTGAGACCCATTTAGAATGTCTAACAGGAAAGATTATTTTGGCTTTAAGGAGTTTATTCAACTCTGCTTTGATTTGACTTTCAAGATTTGGGTGAATTTTCCTTAGTTTCTGTTGTACAGGTTTCTCATCAGAAATCATTGGAATTGTGTGTTGAATGATAGAGGTATCATAAGTTTTTAGATCTTCATAATTCCAAGAAAAAACTTTTTTTTGTATTTCTCCAATAATATGATGAAAGCAAATCTTTCATCTGGTGAAAGTCCAAGTCCTAGATTAACATTTTGTGGTTTGGCATCAGTGCTGAGATTTACTAATTCAAACCTTAAAGTTGAACTTTGAAGTTTTGCATTAGTGACCTTTTTGAATCTATCCTTAATATCATAAAGATATTCTAGATTGACCACAGATTTAGGAATATGATTTTCATTGAGTCTCTGCTTTAATTGAAGATCATGATCGCTTTCATCGATAATTTGATCATCATAAGATCCTTCAGATGTCAAGAAATTTAATATACCCTCGTCATGATTGAACACACGCCAATTGGTGACATTATTTGGGGCAGATGGCCGAAAAATTAATTCAATAAAAAATCTATCTGGAATATAATCCTCGGATGGAAGGAGTTTAGAAGCAACATTAGCCAGGAGATCTACTACTGCATTCTGAGATCTAGGAATAGGAGAAATGTCAAATGCCAGAAAATGAGTTATGAGATTTTGAACAAGTGATTAATAATGTTTCAGATGCCTCGAAAGACAATGGATAGTATTTCTCACTTGTTTAATGATAATTTCAGAATCACCAAATACTTTCAGATATTGGATATTCAGGCCTATTGCTTTATAGAGACCTTGAATAAATGCTTCATATTCTACAGTATTGTTGGTGCACTCAAATTCTAATCTACATGATAACATCATTTTTTCTCCTTCAGGACTGACTAAAATACATCCTGCGCCTGCACCGTCATTAGATTTAGATCCATCAAAATACAAAGACCAAAATAAAGGTTTATTTACAGGTTAATCTACAAGTTCATCTACAACACTAACACACTTTGAAGTATCGGTACGAGAGAAATTTTCAATTTGTGATATGACACTATTAACATGAAAAGGAGATTGCTGAGCATTGAAATTCCCAAAAAATGATTTAGCTAAATAGTTTCCAAGAATGTTATTATTGAAGGCTACAGGTTGATTTTATTCTTCAAACTCAGTTACTGTGTGAGTCAAATGTTTTTCGCGATCAATTCTGATTTGATTTGGTTTTCCATTATAGGGAAGTCACATGTGAGACTAATCAGTTGAAATATAACCATGAAGTTTTTCAGACCAATCTCTGCTAAGGATCAAACCGTAAAACTCAGGGATGTCAACAATTAATATATCAATTCTTTGGACAACCCTGGGATCAACAAATAATCTGATAGTAACTAAATTTATTTCTCCTAAAACTTGAACCTTAGCTCGATCTTATTGGACAATATAGACTGCAGATTTCTGGGGTTCAATATTTAACTTGGAGAAAACTGATGTTGGCATTATGTTTGATGAAACCCTAGAATCAATCAAGCAGTTATGAAAATTTCTATTGTAGATCTCATAAGTCAAGAGAAAAGGAAAGGAGGAGTATGAGAATTTGATCTATCCCCAATTAAAATGGCATCGATAGCATCCACCTTATCATATGGTGGCTTACCTGATCCTCTAGCAGCCTTTGATAATACACTAGTTGGAAGAGGAGAAGAAGGTACTGCATTTAATTCTTTAAGCAACAACTTTTGTTGATGCTTGAGCTTGCTAAGTTCATGCAGAGAAATATTTGCTCGAGTCTTCTTCATATCTTCCACTATGTTATAATCCATGGAATCTGAAACTACTAGCGTTTTAGATGATGAGGGAGGTTTGGATGAAGATGGTTGATTGTGGGGAGAGGCAACTTGAGATTTCTTCCGGGAACTTTATCTTTAGTAACATGATTTGAGTTTTCCTTCTTTTGATTTGATTGATTAGGCTCTACTATACTTTTACTTCTGGTGTTTACTGGCAGAGCTTCCTGTTCACTTTCATTATCAGAGTTGGGTAGGATAAAGTCCCACATTCCATGACATTCAACTGTTTCATCTTCTTCTGTTTCTTCAGCTGATAAAATTGTATCTTCTTCTTCATTATCATCCAGGTCAGATTCTACATTAGATATAGAATTAGGTGGTTTAGGATCAATTCACTGATTTCTTTTAAAGTTCCTAAATGGTCTTTTCGTAGAAGTTTCAGCTACCTACTTTTTTATTTCAACCATTTCATTAGACATAGTTTTAAGAACTTTTTGTAAGCCTTCCATGTCATATGGATCCTTGGTTGCTTTCCTCTTTGAATCATCTCTAAAGGTAACTTTCTTGGATTTCCTTTATTCTAGAGCGTTTCTTTTCCAAAGCAAGGATATGTTTTTCAACAACTATTTCTTCCTTCATATTTTCTACTAATGTTGGTTTGACAGCCCTATAAACGAAGATGGCTATGTTTGAAGGCAGAGCAAAAATGTACCATTCATTTTGGACCTCCTCAGTAGGCTTGGATGTCACAGGTATTTTATTCAACAACTTATTGAAGCGTGAGTTGAAGTCCTTAATGGGCTCTTTTGATTCGGCTTTCAGGTTGGAGAGGTCATTAATCAAAGTTGTTGTAGACCTATCGTCTCCAAACTTAGTTAGAAATTTCTCTTGGAAAGCATCCCAGCTATTGATAGAACCTGGTGGTAATGAAAAGTACCATGATCCTGCTGCTCCTTGTAGAGTGTATGGAAATAGTCTAACAACAACATCTTCTTCCGTTACTCCATTCAAGTTAATTGATAACATGAAATTGTTTATATGTTCTTCCGCTAACAGGCCATTGTCAGGATTAAATTTAGGTAGCCATTTTTTAGGATGTGCTGGCAATTGGGTCAAAGGTGCAGGCATTCTGACAGCTCCTGGGTTGGTCCATGGCCTTGGTTGAGGTTGATTATGTGCCATTATTGAGCTATTAGTAGAAGAGGGTGACGAAGCAGTTGAAAGTGATTGGGTAGAGGATGTTGAAGCTCCTGTACCTGTTTGGACTATGATCTGAAGTTGGGACACAGATGTATGGCCTTGCAATGGTATGGATGGAATGGACGATGATGAGGACAAAGTATCACTATTAGATTCTGATGGTATCTTTCTAGCCCTTTTTCGACTTGGTAGAGGGAATTCAACTGGTGGAATGCCAAGCTTTTCACTCTTTGCCCTAGTAAACGGTTGCGATGGGATATATTGGGAAGTAACACTGCCTTGGGATAACTCAGACTCTTCTTGGGATATTGAAATCCCCTGGAGTTTATGAATCAAAGATTATACTTCAGGAGGTTCAAGAGAAGAAATTTATGACTTGTTTAGGGTTTCAGCAGTGTGTTTTGTATTTTTCTTTTCAACTTCTCGCTTAGTAATAGGATATTTATAATGCGAAAGAGAAGTTGGAGGTGATGGTGAGGGAGTTTTACTCTTAGAATGGCATGTAGATTTAAATTTACTTGCCATTCACAGTCAGACCCTCCTTCTAGCACCAAAAATGTTGATGCCTCAAAAATCGTAGCACCAACATTGGGGGATAACCACCCTATCTGGACCTTAGTACAACTCCTTTTCCATTTGATATGGTGGCTCTGACTGGATATTATGGGATCAGTTTCCCAATAAAGTATGATTTGATGAATGGGTGTTTTAAATGTATAAAAAGATGATAGGTGGTTTAATCTATAAGCTCTATAATATACAGATATATCTATATAACTTGGGTGATCTCATAATAATGCGATTATTGATGATTCCTAGCAGACAACTGATAATATAGATTATTCACTTATCTACAGAAAGATGTATTTAAATGATGATTACTTTGAATAAGAAATTAAACAAAGTAATGTGAAAACATATCACATCACATACTAATAATTATCGTTGACATATGTATACAATATAACAATTCTAGATCATTAAAAAATGAAATAATACAAAGTTGTTTGAAACATGAGAATATATCAACAATAATAAATCAATGGAATGCTAATTACATAAAACAAGACAAAAAGAACAATGATAGAAGTACCATATGCATTTGAGTTTCATTATGCAAGTAACAAGCTGGTTCAATCTTCTTATTCTGAAAACTCCAAGAAGATACAAAAATGCAAGTCTTTATGAAGCTCTTTCACAACAAGTTTGAATCTCGATCCACGATTTATAAAAATAAATTAAGAAGTGCAGAAGTGCAAACTTCTCAAGTCTAGTTTTATACAAATTGAGGACCCTTTCTAAAATGACATGAAAATGTCTTTATAGTAAAATTAAAAACAAACTGTCCATAAAAATTGTTGAGAGTTGTTGGAACTGCCTTTATCAAGATATGGGATTTGAATTTCAAAAATAGAATCGCGATAACCTTTGAAGAGATTCATTGCATCTATTTTTTCTCTTGTATCTTCAACCGACAAATCAAGAGCATGGTTTGGAGTTCTGGAGGATGACTCATCCTGGAGTGTAACTGTCTTGTGTATGTGGCACCTAAGAGCTCAGGCATCATGCGATCAACAAAATCAACAAGGCACTTGATAGTCATCTCTTGGCTGTGTGGCTTGACCACAAAGGACCAATGCGCATCCCAGTTAAGATTTTGTACTCTATTGAGCTGCTCCTCCTTGGTGTCCAAATCTTGCTTCCATGGCTTCTCTAAAACTTTCACCTTTGGAAGATTTCCTGGGGAACAATCATAAATTAAATTTGCACCATATAAGTTATGATTCACCAGCTCAATAACATTATTCATTATAGCCCTGACCCTGGAGGTAGCTCTTTCTACTTTTATTAACTGTGTTTCCCGTTCTTATGAGACTTCAATTTTAGGTAATTTAGCAGCTCTTCCATCTTCTGTGCTTTGCCAGGAAAGATAATCTGTGACTTTATCATCCACATCTTCAAATTCTAACCTGGTATTGACTACTTGGTCAATCAGTGATGTTGTTGTGATGCATAATGGATCAATAAAAGATATTTCTGGCAGAGTAGATTCAACTGTTGAGATACAGCCTTATTTGCCTCTAAGGCTTCCTTCTTAAACTCTTCAACCTTGGGATAATCTTTGAATTGTTCTATAGAGAGTTGTAACTGTGTTATTTGCTCTTATTTAGATTTAATCTCTTGTTGATGTGTCAATTTAAGCTGCTCGAGCTCTTGAGACAACTGTTGTTGTCTTTGAATGGCTTGCTGGTCAATTTTCTGTTTTTCTAGGTTTAATTGTTCTTCAAGCTGCTCACTCTTCTGTTTCTCTATTGTTAACTGTTCCTCAAGCGGATTAATCTTTTGATGATCTACTGTTGACTGTTCTTCAAGCTGATTAATCTTTTGATCCTTTTCTTTGATCAATTGATTAACTTCAGTTGCTTTATCAATTGCAGCAGCTCTGTATGCCCCTGCAAATTGAGATAAATTGGTCAAATCCTCATAAGGATTGACCTCTAAATCTTTCCATATGACATTCATAAATTCAGATTGAGGAGCTATGGATGATATTTGGTCTATTTTCCTCTTTTTCCTCTGCCACTACAACCTTGTGTTTTGGGCTGTAAAACACATCAAAGGGTGGAATTTCCTTAATGTTCAATGTAATCTCTCCTGAAGGATTTTCATGTATTATTTCTATCTGTTTTTTAGCTATGGCTTGCTGGGTGTCTCTTCAATCACAATATTAGGAATAATAGGCCATTGTGTTCTGGGAGGCACTGATGTGATAACGTTTTGAGGATCATTCTGACTTTTGATATGTTGATCAAATTTCTCCCATTCTTTAATCAATATGGGACAATGTGAACATCAGTTCTTGGTGGTTCACTAGCCTTATCACTTGTTTCAACTTCTCCAACAATCTTTTCTATAACCTTCTCTCAGCTGTGCTCTTCTTGCTGAATGATTGGTGTAGTATTTAATAAATCCAGAGGTACTGTTAGTAATCTCTGTGTCTTGTATTCAATGAATTTGTCCATTTTCTCAGCACCCAATTTGAATTTTTCCAGATGAATAACTGTTGAGAATAACTCTGCTGAAGCAAATAAATCATCAAACTCATCTTCCTCATGCATGAATTTACTAACTTTCATCTGAGTGGTGAAATTGAAAGCAACCTTATTTGGGTCATATTGTCTTTTAGGGATAAGAGCTAGACTCAGATCCTTTGTCTTGTTTACTTGTTTCTTGGCATGTTTAAAATCATGCAATGAGTAGGTGTTGCAGCGAAGAGGAAAGGCAGGCCACCACTGTTTCTTGGAGTCTTTAAGATTTTTAGACATCCCTTTTTCCACTATCTGGTAGGCTACTTCTCTGCCAAATAGCTTATCTGGAATTTAAAGTGGAAGGACATGAGGATCTGTAATGCTGCCAAAAACCCTAACATAGGCGAACCTCTCTTCTTTGAACCAACTGCTGATTGAGGTTAAATCAATGCTAGCCTCGTCAGACAGCCAAGGAGCAGGTTTATTAAAGATAGCTTGATGGATGGGTAGGATGAAACCATGGCAAATCTTGTATAAATGATTCTTGTATTCGGACTTCCATAAGCATTTATGGTAAATATGAATGGGGGTTCGATCCTGAACAGTCCATTTCCAACCTAAGACGGGAAAGTCAGAATTAAAACAAATTGTGTCAACTATGTAAGCACTCATATAGAATGGGGGCACAACTCGGGTAGTGACATATCTATTCTTTTTATAATCCAGTATTTGACTAGCCATTTTATCTGATAGGATAGTTGCCCAATCCATCATAAAGGACTTTATCGCTGCTTCTATGAATGGAACCATTTCAATAGAAAATCTAGTAGAATCAGGGCTTCCAATGTGTCTACACATCATAGCAGAAACATAATAATATGGAGATGCTAAGGAGTACATAGAATACATACTGGATGATTCATGTTTGTGCTTGTTAGGAAAGTGTCTCATTTCTTGATAGGGTCTGATTCAATCTGATTCTCCTTGGCGAAAGCTTCCAAGAATTATTTGTTGTAGTGTCGCTGGGGATCTGGCAAGTGATACATTCTCTTGTCGTCTTTAGGTTTGAAGGATCCAAACATCCTACCATCAACTGTGAAGAAAGCTTTGTCCGTTATGTTAATGCTATCAATTACCCATCTTACCAAATCATTATATGGTAAAACCTTTGCACGGGTCGCAATTCGATGGAGGAAAGAGCTGGCCAAGTCATTGAGTGTGTTTTATGATTCATCAGTTCCATCAGCTGTTGCTTCTTCTTCTATCTCCTTCGGATTTTCATTTTCAAGCAAAGCATATATGCCTTCCCACGAGATCTTACCAAAGCCTTGACAAGTAGTATCTAAGATTAACACTAATTTTCCTTGTCCTTCCACTGTAAGGGGAGCCTTTGTCTTTCGAGCTTTCCTAGACATCTTGACTGACTGCGTGATTCTGGATTTACATTGCAAAATGAGAAAGAGGAGCGTGATATGCGAAAAACTTTGAGAGAAACCTATACAACTAATTATAGACTAAAATCAGTGTACGTGCATTAGATTCAAAATATCTCATATTGTACATAGTCACAAAGGATGAAATCCTTAAAGGATTGTAACCATAACTACCTCTTAATGATTTACCATATCGTCATGACCTGAAACTTTAATGCTGAATTAATATATATCGCATCGCAAGTTTTCCAATGGTCCTTTTAGAATTAAGCTTAATAACCATTGATGACCTTTTCAATAATTTGATTGAATGAAGCACCTCCTATGTGAAAGCTACAATATCATAGATCTGTCACTTGTGTAGCAAACCAAACTTTTCATATGATATAATTTCACTAAAAGTATGCTTAAGTCTCGTTGTGGTTACTTTTGTCGCCAATTTGTAAATGATGTTGCAACAAGAGATGGGAAAAAATTCCTCAAGGAAGAGCTTTCAGGTTTTTGAAATTAGAACGAATTGAATTGAGTTAATATAGTTCAATATTTTCCCTATGCTTTCTAAAAGCTTAATAGTGCCCATGTTTGCCGGTTTTCCCCACATTGGGGTTTCTAGGGTAAAATTGTGTCATATTGTTTATGTGTTCGGTTTCATTATTGCTTTCGTTTATGTGTTTCATTTCATTGTTGCTTTCATTTATGTGTTTGGTTTCATTTTTTCTTTCATTTATGTTGTGCATTTTGAGTTAGGAACCTAGCGTGTTTGGTGTATAAAAAATCAGATCTAAATTTTATTTTCTGTTTTTCGCACAGTTTATTGGGCAATAAATCTATGTCTAGGTTCAAAAGAAACTAACATGGTATTAGGGAAATAACACCTTGAGCACAAAGCCCAACGATTTAACACAAATGCCAACTCAAGTGATCAAGAGTTTAACGAACAAATTTTTTCTAGGGTTTATTTTGACATGGCTACCATCCTTTAGTATGAAGATAAACTAGAAGGCTCTTCAAACTATATTCAGTGAAAGGTTCAAATCATAGCATGTCTCAAGGAGAACAAGATGTTGAACTTCGTTAACACAATCATGGCTCTACCAACTTCAAATCCCATTTCCCTATATCTTCAGGAGGTTAAAGAGACTAAGGAACAAAGAATCATTCTGGATGGGATCAAAGGCCACTTGATACCCCATATGTCAGGGAAGGATATTGCTAAAAATATGTGGGATACACTCACCAAGTTGTACCAAGGTGATTATCAGATTCGTAAAATGATTTTGAGGGAGAAGCTTCGTATCATTAGTATGTCCAAGAGTGAAGGCGTGGCTACCTACTTGACTAGGATCATGTAGTTGAGGGATGAGATGAAGACTATTAGGGATACAATCCATAAAGAAGATATTGTGTGCACAACCTTAGATGGCTTTATGAAGCAGTGGGAAGTGTTCGTGAAGTGTATAGTTGGTTGAGAGCACTTTCCTTCCTGGGAGAGAATGTGGGATGATTTCATTTAGGAGGAATTAGAGAAGGTGGCCAGCATGGTGACCAGAAGAAGATGTTTGATGAGGAGGATAATATTTACCTAGTAGGAAAGGGAAAGTATAAGGCCAAGAAGAGGTCAAGTGATCAATCTACTTCAAAGGGTGAGAAGAAGAAAGACCTAAGAAAGATAAAGTATTTTTCTTGCCATCAGGCATGAAATTTCGCCAATCGCTACCTTAAAAAGAAAAATGGCTAATAGAAGAAGCATATTGTGGCCTCAGATGAAGTGGACAAATTTGCAACAAGTTTTGAAAACAAGTTCTCATCATTGATTGTCTATCGAGCTCAGTAACCACTTGTGTGTGGTACATTGAGAGGTGGGCTTCTTACCGCATGATGAGAGTCAAGGAGTACTTCACCAGCCTAAAGGAGAAAGACATGGCCTTCTATATAGATCTAGGGTACAATGCCAAGTACTAGGAAATGAGAGTTGACACTCTCATGTGTCAGTGAGAGTCAGGTAAGCTCTTGTTGGTGGAGGACGTGATGTATATTCCTAGCATGACCAAGAATATGATTTAATTGGATACCTTGGAGGACAAGGGTTACATCGTAACCTTTGAGGAGGGAAAATTATACATTCAACCTAATAATTCCAAGATGGGCAAAGTGATAGGAGTAAAAAAGGGAAACTTGTTCAGATTGTAGTTTGAGCCAGTGTAAGAACTAGTAAGTTGAAACCAAGGGTTGCAGGAGTTGTGGAATAGGAGGATGGCCCATCTTCACCATGGATCCCTAAATATGCTCAATAAGATTATGCCAAGGCAACCAAAGTTTAGGTTTGAGAAACATGAAGTGTACAAGGGTTTTGGATTTAAGAGATCTGTGGTTTGTACTTTTTGAATCTTCAACCGGAGAATCCACAGTAAGCGTATTTTTACACCAATGTTTCAAATCCCAAAGGGGATCCATCATCAGGGTTATGAGAATGATGATAAAAGAAGAGCAGAATGGAAGAAATAAATATTCATGAGGGAAACAATTTTAAGGAACAACACAGGTCGGCTTGAATAATTTTATTTTTATTCTTAAATTTAATTTTCAATTTTATTAATATAGATATTAATATCTATATAACTTAATATCTATATTAATATTAATATCTATATAACTTAATATCTATATTAATATTAATATCTAAACTATATTAATATCTATATAACTTAATATCTATATTAATATCTAAACTAAATTAATATCTAAACTATGTTAATAACTATATAACATAATATATATATTAATATCTATATAATTTAATACTTATATTAATATTAAAAACTAAACTATAATACTATCTATATTGATACCTAAACTATATTAATATCTATATTAATTTCTATATATAAATTAAATTAATATATGAACCAGATTATATTAATAATTATAAATAATTAATATTTATAATTAATTAATATAATAATTGATATATTAATTAATCATTATGAAGGGATTAATATATTAAAGAATTCTAATGATAATAATTTTAATAATGAAATAAATAAAAAGTACTGGCCAATAATAATAGAAAAGGAAAGGAAGGGAAAAAACTAACCTGCTTGAAGGCTTACCTGGGGAAGGGTTGACGCTTTTTGATTTCACTGATCAGGGGAAGCCAGCTTCCGCTAATCTCCAAACCGTTGTCTCTGTTCAGATTACAAGGGTGCTTCAAAATTTCGAGGGCTTCTCTGATTTTCCGTCTCTGATGCTGCTCTTCTCTTGCGATAATTGATGCGCCTTCCAAGCAGATGTGGTGCTTAGTCTTCGAGGAGTGTTCTGCCAAGGCTGAGGTACGAGATCTTCCATTCCTGATGTCAGCGCCATGTTCCTTGAGTCTTGTCTGGAGGGAGCGACCAGTTTCACCTATGTAACTTTTTCCACAAGAACAGTCTATTTTATAGACTCCTTTAAGCTGCTGCTTGTCAATATCATCCTTAACAGATTTCAAACTTTGTCTGATAGTACCAGGAGCTGAGAATTGGGTTATAATGTTTTTCTTTCTTAGGATTTTAGCCATTTTATCTGTAACCCCATGGATATAAGGAAGAAAAACCTTACCACATTGAGGTTGATCCTGATCATTAGGCTTGGGAGATGACAACCTCTTTTCAGCTTTCTCTATGGCTTTTTTAATCTCATGATCTTTGTAGCCTATATTTTTAAAAGTTAAAACCAAATGCCTCTTCTCTTCGCTTATATGCTCTGAGTCAGAAATTCGAAGGGCTCTAATGGCAAGAGTGTTCAGAACGCCAAGCTTTTGGGCTGGGTGATGGTGGGAGTCCGCATGGAGGTAACTTTCTGTGTGGGTTGTCTTCCTGAAAACCTTATGGCCCAAAGAGCCATCCTCTTTTCTGATGATAAGAATGTCCAAGAAAGGGATGCTCATGTTTTCTTCAAGCTCCATTGTGAATTTTATATCAGGGGAGATGGAGTTAAGATGAATGAAAATTTTTTCGAGTTCTGCTTTACCATGGGTCCATTTTATATTGGTGTCATCGACAAAACGCTTCCACCAAGCTGGCTTTAAAGGATAAGATTCCAAGGCCTTCTTCTCAAAATATTCCATGTATAAGTTGGCCACGATTGGCGAGAGGGGTGATCCCATTGCTACACCAGATGTCTGTTCATAAAATGTTCCTTGGAAGGTGAACACCGTCGATCTTAAGCAGACTTCAGCGAGTTTTGCAGTCTCTGGATCAGTAACATCCCTTATAACTTGAATGGCTTCATCAAGAGGAATCTTTGTGAATAAGGAAACCACGTCAAAGCTCACAAGGATGTCATCCCTTTCCATCTTTTCATTTTTAATAAGATTCACAAAATCCTGCGAATCTTTGATGAAGGAATCAGTACTTCCAACCAGGGGCTTTAGAATTTTGGCGACATATTTAGCAAGCTCATAGGTTGGGGAACCAATAGTATTAACTATCGGTCTAAGGGGGACCCCTTCCTTATGGATCTTGGGTAATCCATAGATTCTAGGGATGGTTTCACAAGAGGGGGTTAATTTCTTTTTCAATTTTTCGTCAAGGTTGGAATCTGAGATAATCTTCTTTACATCCTTCATGATTTTGGGAATGGGATTACTGTCCAACTTCTTATAACTGCCACATTTTAGGTGATCATTCATTTTCATAACATAGTCTTCTTTATCCAGGATAACCGCTGCTCCTCCTTTATCTGCTTTAAGAACTACTATCTTGTCATTATTCCGCAAGGACCTGAAAGCTTTTTGCTCTTCCTTACTCAAGTTGCTTTTGGGAGCTTTGGCTTTTCTCATGATGAGAGAAAACTCTTGCCTTAGTGTTTCTTTGTCTTCAAGAGGGAGGTTGCTAATCCCAAAAGCCTCCCCATTGAAAAGATGATCTGTAGCATTGAAGATGGGATTAGTTGCCTTGTTTTCCTGTAGTAGTCTAGTTTGATAACAAAATATAGCTAGTGAACAAAGTTTTGTTAGAATGATTTCTCTAATTAGTATTTATTGCATTTTAAAATTTAAATCATCAGAATTAATTAAATTTGGTATATTTGAAACAATGATTAAGGAGATAATAGAAAAGGTTGCATGCTATATTAAAAGGAATTTTCATTTTAATTGAGTGAATTTGCTTATAAACCATAGAGCACTTATTCTACTTAGAATTCATTTCCATAACATTCTTAAATCAGTTTTGACCAAACGATTACCCGTTTAGAAAGAGCTTTTGGTGAGAAAGTGTGATGCATCTGTTTGAATCTACAATGACGTTTCAGCAAGGTCAAAAATTGAACTTTGAAGTATGAAAACCATTGTAAGTTGGAATAAACTATGAGATATACTTGTATTTCGTTTATGATTGATTTTTGCATCTAGGAAAGTAACTAAGTAGCCAATTTACACATATTGTGTTTCACCTCACAATTTACCTACCTCTGTTTGACAAAATAAATGTTAAATTATTTATTCCACTTTATTACTTGACAAGAAGTATTATTCATAGCTATGAATAATTATGATACTAACTACAATGATCAAGGAGAAAATAAATATTATGAAGAAGAAGTTGAAGGGATGTAGATATTGAAGGACAACTTGTAAATGTTAGAAGAAATAATATTCTAAAGAAAAAGGTGAAACAACTAAAAGAAAAATTGTAGAAATATGAGAAAGAAGATTGTGATGAAACATTGGTCACTCTCCTAAAAATTGAAATAAAAGATACTAAAATAATAAAAGAGATACTAAGAAGTCAACTAAAAGAAAATGAAACACATTGTGAGAAGTTAGAAGCTGAAGTTGTTTCGTTAATAAAGGAACTAGATAAAGCAACCATTCAACTAAACCAAAGTTTAAAATTTGCAAATGGAACTGAAATTTTAAATCATATTCTCAAGTTTCATAGGTCTCCTTTTATTAGGACAGGTCTTGGTGATAAAGAGATTCATGTGGACCTCGAGGAGGAGTTCAACACAAAGATATACAAAAAGGAATGCAAGGAGGAACCTAAGAGCATTGCTTACATGCTCAAGAACTCTATCAACAATGAAAGGAGCATCAAGAATGAAGTTACAATTAAACAAAAACATGATCATATCAACAACTTAATAAATAGATTAAAGGAGTAGTAAAGACATGAATCTTTCTTCGATCAAAACAAGCTCCGAAGATTTATTTTCTCAAGAAGGTTGTTCTTTTCCAGGTACCAAAATATCTTCTTAGATCATTGCTATGCCTATAATAATTTTGATCACAAGGAAATAAATTGTAGATTTTATCGTATGAGAAATAAAAAAAAGTATACTGTGAGAATTCAAGGGATGATTATGTGAAGAGAAATCTTAGAAGATTGAATGAAAATTCAATTAGAAATTATAACACATTTGATCATGTATTAGATTAATTTGAATGATATGAGTGCCATAACTATGGTCAAAAAATTCACAAGATTGTAGAAATAGCTTAAGTAGGCATCTAAATAAAAATATAAAAGAAGGCATGCTCAATATCGGGAACAATACTCAAAATTATGGAAAAATAAGCAAAAGAAGCAGGAAGGATGTGGTACTGTACTGTATGCTCAAAGCCAAGAAAGAAAATAGTACGTTGATAGTGTATTATCAAGGCACATGCCATGACATCAAAACATATTTCTTAATCTAAGAGAAGAAGATGGAGGCATAATAATACTTGGAAACAATGCATCAACAAGGATAGTTAGAAAAGGCACAAAAAATATTGAAAATGGGAAAACGTAATCTCATAATGTCCTATATATTGAAGGTATAAAACAAAATCTACCGATTGTCATTCAAATGTGTGATAAAGGATATGATCTCAAATTTCACTCTAAAGGATGTGAGATAAGAAAATCACAAACAAGAAAACTAGTAGCAAAGGAAAAACAAGACTTCAAACAATATGCATATTCTTGATGGAGTAAAAGAAGAAAAGTGTTGTATTGGTAAAATGGATGAGAGTTGGTTATGGGATAGAAGAATGGGTCACATCAACATTAACAATCCAATACAATTAAGCACATCACAAGTGATAATATATATGCCAAGATTATCAAAACTAGATAACACTATCTGTAAACCATGTCAATGTGGTAATCATACCATGGTTTTCCTCAAAACAAAAGGATACTCCACATCCAAGGCATTGCAACTCTTTCATACAGATCTCTGTGAGCCAACCATGACACAAACTTTAAAAGGTGAGAGATATTTTGTGTTTTTATTAACGATTACACAAGAATGAAATGAGTTACATTTCTTAGAGAAAAAATTGAGGATTTCGATAGATTTAAAATATTTAAAGCTCTTATTGAAAATGAGATTGATTTGAAAATCAAATGTTTGAGATCAAATAGAGGCATGAGTTTACCTCTAATCAATTTAATGAATTTTCTGAAAATCATGGAATTAAAAGAAACCTATCAGTTGCAAGGACTCTACAACAAAACAAAGTTGTTGAAAAAAAGGATAGGACAATGCAAGAAATAGCAATAACAATAACAATTCTCAATGAAGGCAATCTAATAGATGAATTTTGGGGAGAAACAATCTACGCAGTTTCAACATTTTCAACTAAGCACAAATTAGAGTAAACAACACAAAAATGCCTTATGGGTTATGGAAAAGAAGACCAACTATAGTCAAACACTTCAAGGTATTTGGAAACAAATGTTACATGAATATAAATGAAGACACTTTAGGAAATGTTGACTCCATAACAAATGAAGGAATTTTCCTTGATCATGCATACAATAGAAAGGGATACAAATGTTATGTAATGTACCTCGTTAACAAGGATTTTTTTTAATTCATATATATATATATGAGAGAAGAAAGTCATTCTAATTATGTCATCCATTAATTTCCTAATTTTATTAGTCTTACATAACCTGTATTGGTTGCCTTGTTAAATCGAATAAAGTCATCTTTAAAAGTCTATTTCGACACTGTTTGGTTCATTTGTTACCCTATGATGCTTCGAGAATGACTAGCTCTTTAAATATCTACCTCCATGGTATTTATTTTAGCATGTGAGTGTTTAATGGTAAATTTATTTACCAGTGATAGAGTTATTGAGTTATGTGGACTATCTGTGGCCCGTTCGGTTCCAAACCTCATCAATTTCTTTCGGAGGTAACTTTGTAATTTTTTTGACAAATTTTCTTCTTTCCAAATCTAATATTTAATAAAGGTTTTTTCAATCCTTTGCGCTTATATTGGAATATAATTTAAGGTATACATAATTTATTTGCTTTTAGGGTTATTTATGTAACAAACCAATACTTAACCCATAATTATTTTTTCTCATTACAGGGTTTTATCCTAATTTTAATTACCGGTTGATAATGGTTGTTGATTAAGCGTGTTTCCTTTGTCTCATACGCCATCATCCCTTAGGAAAAACATTTATTCCGTTACATTCCTTTTTTGGTCTCATTTCCAATATTTGATTATTAGTAAAAAGGAACTGAAAGGGCTTCTATTTGTTCAAGTTGATAAAAGTATGTTTAGGGGTTTTGAAAGGGAAGACACTCTTATGGTTTTGTAACCCTTGCTTCCCATTTCCTTTTAATTACTATATGACTTTTCTTTCATAATTTTTCCGTAAATTCATATTTATTTTTTTAGAATATTTTAATAACCCTCATTCTTCTGTATCTCCTGTATAATACTTTCTTAGTGCCTTTTCTAATTTTTAACTTTTTTTTTAATTATGGTTAATTTTTTTTAAATACTTGGGTTTTAATTTATAATTAGAGGTCTCTCTTTAACCCTGGTTACCAACTACAAGATTCACTTATTGTATACGTCCACAAACATTTACAATTTTTTTTTGTTGGTGTATGAGTTTTAGTGTCAAAATTATCATTTTTGTTCTTCAGAATGGATTCTTGGATTCAGTTTCCATTCATGTGTAGCTCTGTATTGGTGTATACAATTGTTCATTTATTAGTTTCACCCTATAAACTTTAGTTGTTTAACTCTGCTAAAAAAACATGTCTATATTCTAAGTACAATAGCTTATCATTTATCTCTGTTGTACAGGTAGAGGAGATGCTTGAACCTTTATATCTTAACTTAGGTATTTTACTCTTACTCTTTCTACTTTTATTCTCTCAATTTTTAAACTCCTCTTTGTGTTTCCTATGCCATTCTTAACATTGTTCACTCATTCTATTTGTGATTTTCTTTATAGGTACATGTACAAATTCAACCATGGCATATTCTTATAAATATTTTCAAGTTGGACTAGGTTTGTTTTGACTTACCTATCTCATTTACCAGGTCGGGGGCTTCCAACCCCTAGTCCCTTCTTCTACATGGGTGAGATTTCTCTGTTTGAAGACCAAAATGTGAATTCTTTGTTCCCGGAAATGTGTATATATATATATATATTATTTAATGCCTTACATGGCATATAGTTCCTTCGTAACTAAGGTTTTATAACAGGCCATGAGCCTCTTTTGTATTAAATTTTTATTTACCTGATTAAAATAAATTTTATGTTTCCAGTTATATATATATTCGATACAGTTATCACGAAGTTGTAAATACTTCTTGCTACATTTCTTTTTATGTCTCGTATTTTTTAATTCAGAAAATAATTAATAATACTAAGGAAGTATATACATGGATTTTGATTTTATTTTTGCTCATCCAAAGTAAATTACTTACTAAAGGCTCTATTGTTCTATTTATTTTTTGGGAAATAGGCTTATATATGTTGGAAACACTGAGAGGGGGGGTGAATCAATATTTCTTTTCAATTGTTATTATTACCAATTTAGATTCTTTACAATTTTAATCAAAGAAATGATTTTATTAAATATAGAAAAAGATTGAATACAATATCTGATGAGTTTTTCCAAGCACCAACTTGGACTTTGATGAGGCTCCAACCTCTAGGGCTCCGACCCTATCTTACCAAGGCACCAACCTTGAATTTAGGAGCACCAACTCCAAGGACACCAATCCTTCCAATTCTGAGGCACCAACCCCAAGGGCTCCGACCCTATAGATTTATTCTGTCAAGAAATGTTTGATTGTAATATACTGCTTCCAAGGAATTCTTTACAAAATCCTATCCTTGTAGTCTTTGCAATAGGTTGCTTGTCTGCGCTATGGCTTCACTTCGGGTCTGAACCTTCCAAGATGAATCAGTTCAAAAGATTGTCCTCCCGCTCTGTCTTCTGCTTCCTTCTTCGCTCGGCCTTCAGCTTCTGCTGCACCTTCGTCGTCTGCTAGACCTTCAACTTCTTGACCTTCGACTTCCTCTGTCTTTTCAAGTTCATGAGTTGTGAACTTCTTTAATTCTTCTCTGTGTCGATGCCCAATCGATACTTAAGGTGAGGTTTTATAACTTTTATTTATACGTGTTTCCCCAATACTCAAAAGATACGTTCATTTGAAAGGAGAGGCCGAATTATGGATATGCATCCAATTACTCATAAACTTTTATTTACAGAAGATTTCATAGGAAAGACCGTACCCAAAGAGGTTCCACATCCATGTCATCAATCACAATCGTAACTTTCCAAGGTCCTACAATTGCAAATCTTAACATCATCGATGTAACATGGTTGATATTCATACTGCCAATGAAACGGATGCGATATAATACTAAACCATCGTTAATAGATCCGTTGGGTCCATAACTAATATCGCAATCTGTAGTTGGGTTCACAAGTATTATCTCAGTCAGTGGTCAGGTTCATAAGTCTTATCACAATCGACGGTCGGGTTCACAAGTCTTATTGCAATCGGCGGTGACAACCCTTATGATTTGCATAACTTCCCCGATACCTGGACACGATACTACATAAAGTTATATTTTAATTGAGCTATCGGGTCCACGTTGTTGTGGGGAAAAGTGCCTATTCAGGACGACCCTATCCACCTAAGGTGTGACAGTGCCTTAGCAACAAACAAGGAAAACTACTTTTGTATTCTCCTTTATGAATTACAAATGAAGAGAGATGAAATGAACCAACCTGTGTCTTGCGCTAGTCCTTTGATCCGGTTTCTCTTCTCTTTGACAGCTTCCAGCTACCTGCTCTCTTACTTGCCCAGCTTCACCAAGTTCCTGCAAGATCACAGAAGAGGAAAACTACACAAAGACATGGATTCATATTCATAAATAGCTTAGGATCAGATTTAAGTTAAACATACTAATGAAACATACATCAATGATACACAAGCATGTAGGAGAAACTCAAATAGTTTTATTGATATAACAAGAGGATCCAGGAGGAGATACAACCAAGTGAGTCCCGATCCAGCATCAACCTCCCAGCAAAGGAATCCCTTCTTCACCTCCAACAAAGCATAAATCACCCAATGCACTGATCTCAATCTCAAACCAACAGCAATTCTCTGCAATGTACAAAATTCCAGCCCCCTCGATCTCTGGGATGAGGGATCCATATATAGATGTATGCAAAGAGGATGAGTCAGCTTGTCATCTGACTAGTGTCCTTTCTCTCTGTCAGTTCTTGCTTCCACTTGGAGGCTGAGAGCCTCTTACTCATCCTTGGTCGAACTCAGTGAGGCAAGTGTCATGGAGGAAGATTCTGGAAGCTTCCATTGTCTTTCCACCTTGCGGAATGGCACTGCCATTTGTCATTTCCCGCTCAGCGCACCCTGGTAGTGCATTTAGGTGCGTTGCAACGCACCTAGCTAGTGTACTGGGGTGCTATGCAACGCAGGCAGCTAGTGGAGCCACTGAAATGATCCTGATTTGACTGATTCTGAGTAGTTTCTGGTGGAGAACTTCTGGGAGAAGCTGTAGTTTGCTGACCTTGTTCCTTTAGGGGCAGGAACAACACTTTTAGGGACTTTGGATCCCTTGGTTTATGGACATTTCATGCTCAGAGCTGTAAGGCACAAAAATGTCTATAACAGTTGCCCCCTAAAGTATGAGGCCGTTTATCGGGTGAAATGCTTTATTAGGAGGATCCGAAGTTCTTTCAATGCTGGGAGGAGACCTGTAATAAGATACAATACAATAAATTATTTTCATACTGTTTTCATGATCTAGCTGAGGTGGGTATTCCCATGCTCAGCTTTATAAATTCATTTTCATGTACATAGGACAGACAATCATCTGATGGTAGACTGATGATTCTGATAGAGCCATCATCCTTTCTGGTAGGATGATTATCTGTGCTGCAATGCTGTACATTTCAATGTTTTTATTTTCCTGAATATATATCGCATCCCGGATGGATGAAACTAGATCTGGGGTCCTCAATCTCGTCCGATCTTCACTCGAAGTACAAGTCGATCCATGTGAGAAATGGGTTGAAGTCGAACATGGAAAGACATCACTTGATTACCAGTCAATGATGTAAACTGTTAACAAGCGCGAGAGGAATCACCGATAATGATGATGACCCTCAAGGTACTGCAATACAATTCACGTGGTGTGAATAAAGGACTTGGCGTCGAACACCACGCAAAATCTTTCGGTCGAAGGTCATTGATGTATAGCTGTCGCCGGAAGTGAGAAACTTGCCATTGAGGCATGCAAGCTTCAAAGTACTGAAGGGGGTGTTCCTAGATCAACTTCTTGGATAATGAGCTGATGTCGACAAGAAGCGATCTGTCAAAGGAGGGCCTTAATGAATCCCACATCAATGACACGGAATGGTTCTAGTTTGCTTGCCATGTTGACATGGGACACATATAGCTTGATCTAGTTTTGACATCTTTGGAATGTCCCTTACTGCATTTATTTTTTTGATATTGATCAAGTTATCAAAACTTGTATGCCCCAGTTGTTTATGCCACAACCAACTTTCACCTGTTTGACTTAGATAACATTTATCTTCTTGAATTTTGTTCAGAATGTAGACGTTATCTGATGTTTTAACTCCTTTCCCACAAGTTCTCCTGAGGAAGAGTTCCTTATTTCACAATTTTTAGTGCTGAAGACAACATTATGTCCTTGATCACAGATTTGGCTAACACTCAAGAGATTTTGTTTGAGCCCATCTACTAGCAGAGCATTTTGAGCTTTTCCTTTTCCATTAATAAGGGTAACAACTCCTTTTCCAACAATTTTGGTAGACCCACTCCCAAAGGATACATTTCCTTCCTTTTTGTTTAATGAGACAAACTTCATTTTGTCACCTGTCATATGTCTGGAGCACCCACTATCCACAAACCAAATATTTTTGTCACTGTGAGCACATAAATCCAGACCACATTTACCCATATTGGGATTTTCATCTTTTTCTTCTCTACTTTTGAGGGAGAAATTTTGTTCTTTATGTCCATTATCATTACATAATGAGCAAATTGGATCAAATTTGGCCAAAGGATCAAATGAGTTGAAGGTATTGATTTGTCGTTGCCCTTTGAGACTACATGGTTTGTTTGTCTAATTCTTTAATCTTGGTGCTTCATTCTTACGAGCCATGCAATGTTTAGCTTGATGACCAAATTTTTTACAATAATAACATTGTCCAGGAAAGATAGTTTGGTACCTGTTATAATAGCCATGATTTGAATAAACCTTATTCCTTGGAGTTTCTCTTTCTTCATTCTTTGGATTTGAGTCGGACCTTTGCTGAGACATTTTTCTTCTTTTGGATTTCTGCAAAGTACGTTGGCATAACTTCTTGTATTATCCTTGGCACTTAACGAAAAATCAATCCCGGACTTGTCACTTTGAGATTTATGAGTGTTGAGAATGTGATCAAGTGTTTGAGAACTTTTCCAAATTCTTTTGATTTGTTCTACTTCCTTTTTGAGAGAGACTATTTCAGCTTCATGTCTTTCACATATAATGTCCTCCCTTCTTTTAGCTTCCTCTTTGTCCGTTTTAAGAGAGATAACCTTCTTTCATAACTCCTCATTTTCTTCAATGGTATTTATCAATAATTCATTTGTATCTTCCTCGTTTTCCTGTTTTGGTTAATCATCTTAAGTGAATGCCTTAAATAGTACTTCCTTGTTTCCAGTATAGTCATTCTCTTCATCTGATTCATCATTACTTTCTTTGTGATGGAAGATATCTTTGGATGATTTCTTCTTGATGACCACATATTCATCCTCATCAAATTCATCTTGTTTAGAGAGGAAATTATTCTTAGTAAATCCTTTCTTTTTGTATATCCTTCCTTCCTCATTATCATCATCATGCTTATGAGGACATTTTGCAGCGTAATGACCTATTCTTCCACAATTGAAACAAATAAGAGGATGCTTACCTTTCAGCTTGGATCCTTTATTTAGTCTTCATACAAATTGCGCCAATTCGGATTCAACATCGGAGTCATTGTTGCTAGTTTTCCATCCTTTTCCCTTTTTTGATTTTGAGGCCTTGAATGCTGCATCTTTGGAAGTTGGGATTCCTTTTCTCATCTCATAGTTAGTGAGGATTCCATAAATTTCATCCATTTTGAGAGTGTCTAGTTCCTTCATTTCTTCTATAACACTTATTTTTTAGTCAAATCTGTCTGGGAGAGATCTTAAGACCTTTTGAACAACAATGCTTTCTTTAATCTTTTCTCCCAATCCTTTAAGAGAGTTGACTACTTCGGCTACTTAGAGGAAATATGATGCAATATCTTATTCATCATGCATTTTCAGACTTTCGAACCGCCTCCTATGAGTTTGAAGCTTTGCCTTCCTAGCCTTGGAGTCCCCATCATATAAGCTAACTAGTTTATCCCATACTTCTTTGGCTGAGTCACAATTCAAGAATTTCATAAACTCATAATCAGTAATTCCACTGGTAATGGAATTTAGAGCTTTGGCATTGGCAATGTACGCTTTCCTTTCATCTCAATCAGTAGGAAGAGTGGGAGGGGCATTGTACCCATTCATAACAACGTTCCAAATTCTAGGTCTAAGGGACATTAAGTAGTAAGACATTCTCTTTTTCCAAAAACCAAAATTAGTACCATTGAACAAGGGAAGTCTTACTGCTGTCATTTCTTGATTCTTCATTGTAACTAAGAATTCTTCT
Source organism: Pinus tabuliformis (assembly GCA_031772625.1). Classification (NCBI taxonomy): domain Eukaryota; kingdom Viridiplantae; phylum Streptophyta; class Pinopsida; order Pinales; family Pinaceae; genus Pinus; species Pinus tabuliformis. The sequence goes on along the minus strand of CM062815.1, from coordinate 754,558,029 downwards.
TCCAGCTATTAGGATGATTATGAAGAAGCCGACTCTAATACCAATTGTTGGAAATATTGAGAGGGGGGTGAATTAGTATTTATTTTCAATTGTTATTATTACCAGTTTAGATTCTTTACAATTTTAATCAAAGAAATGATTTTATTAAGTATCAAAAAAGATTGAATACAATATCTGATGAGTTTTGCCAAGCACCAACTTGGACTCTGATGAGGCTCCAACTTCTAGGGCTCCGACCCTATCTTACCAAGGCACCAACCTTGAATTTAGGAGCACCAACTCCAAGCACACTAATCCTTCTAATTATGAGGCATCGACCCCAAGGGCTCCGACCTTATAGATTTATTATGTCAAGAAATGTTTGATTGTAATACACTGCTTCCAAGGACTTTTTTACAAAATCCTGTCCTTGTAGTCTTTGCAACAGGTTGTTTGTCTGTGCTATGTCTTCACTTCAGGTCCGAACCTTCCAAGATGAATCAGTTCAAAAAAATTTCCTCTCGCTCTGCCTTCTCCTTCCTTTTTTTCTCGGCCCTCGGCTTCTGCTGCACCTTCGTCGTTTGCTAGACCTTTGGCTTCCTCTGTCTTTTCAAGTTCACGAGTTGTGAACTTCTTTAATTCTTCTCTGTGCCAATGCCCAATCGATACTTAAGGTGAGGTTTTATAACTTATATTTATACGGGTTTCCCCAATACTCAAAAGACACGTTCATTTGAAAGGAGAGGCCGACTTATGGATATTCATCCAATTATTCATAAACTTGTTTTATTTACGGAATATTTCATAGGAAAGACCGTACCGAAAGAGGTCCCACATCCACGTCATCAATCGTAATCACAAATTTCAGAGGTCCTGCAATCGCAACCCTTAACATCGACGATGTAACATGGTCGATATTCATACTGTTGATGAAACGAACGCGATATAATATTAATCCATCATCAATAGATCCATTGGGTCCACAACTAATATCGCAATCGGCGGCCGGGTTCACAAGTATTATCACAATCGACGGTCGGGTTCACAAGTCTTATCTCAATTGGCGGTTCGACGGTGACAACCCTTATGATTTGCATAACTTCCCCGATACCTGGACACGATACTACACAAAGGTATATTTTAATGGAGCTATCGAGTCCACGTATTATATCGCAATCGAAATTTTGAATGGAACATGTTTATGTGAATATAATGGTTGGTTTGTGATTATGCGATGGATGTGATATGATATTGAGTTGTATTTCAATGGTGCAGCAAGTCTGTAATGATATCACAATCCCAATTTTCAAGTGGCATTCCTTTGCGATACATAAATTCCAATGCGGATGAGATATTTCGTTAAGTCGTAATATAATGGTGCAGCGGGTCCGCAACTCATATCGCAATCGGGGGTTTGAGAAGTGTTTACACAACTTAATATAATAGAAACGCCGATAAGTTTTCTGCCGATATTATATACTGTTGAAAGGGTTCCCATGGTTTATTACTTCCTCCGATATGGCTCTTACTCTTGGCATATGCGATAGATATGCATTGTCTTGGCTCGTCGCTCTTGTTGCTTGATGGATCTGCTCTGCTTGGCTTCACATTATTATTTACTATCCAAAATATTGCCATATTGACAATGGCAATCTAGATCAATAATATAAAAAGGAATCTCTTTAGAATGATTATATAAAAATATGTATATATATATATATATATATATATACAGTTTCCTAATATAATTTTCTCTTATTATTTCTCATGGATTTACTTTGTAAATGACCAATTTTGGTCTAATACATATACACATGTAGAAACAATCATGTATATCTAAAAAAACACATATATACATGTAGGTAATTTATTTAACACTAAAAATAATTATCTAGTTATTTGTACCTAGTCTAACATATATAAATATATATACCCACATTTACATGTGTATTCATATTTATTTTATGTTTGGAAAATTCTACTTCTGGCTAGCATTACGGACAATTTTTTTTTCTATGAATTAATACTCTATAACACAGACTACTACCTTTCATTCTTTCATTTTTCTATATAAGATTTCGAATAAAATATAACAATGTCTTTTATTTTTTCCAAATCATGCTTATTTTATTTAATTACACAGTACAAAATAAATAAATGCATCATAGCATTTTAAATTCAAACATTAATCACTTTTTTCTTGACAAACAAATATATATAGGAGTTAGGGATACTAAATTGAAACAATTTTCCTAGAAAATTAATAGTCAAGTACTTGGCTCCTCCCAACCTTGACACTACAAAACAACTAATGCCCCCCTGAGCATACCAAGTCTAGAAATTCCCATCTACCACTCTTTTGGTGGTTAATAACTACCTCCACCTCACCAACAAGTAGCAGGTAGTTATCAAATCATTAATGAGATACTGTTTCCCACTCTTGAGGACGACTCCTTGTCTTCTATGAAAAAATCAATTGGCCAGTATCACAATTCCTCAATTAAATCTAATCATCCAAATTATATGCCTAGGACTTATTAATGGAAATTAAATATTCCACAATAATTCGCAGCCTCATCTCTTTCAGTCATTTGTACTCAACAATTAATTTTCCAGTTTTTTCTTTATTTATAAAAATAAAACATCATTATTATAATTTTACAATAAGTTATTATCAATAATAAATTAATGATAATTAAATTTTCTAATTGTTTTTTAGACTAACATGCTTATCTGAAAAACACACATATGCACATTTTAATTTCATAAAGTATCAAGCCAAGGGATATCACATCCTCCATCGCTTGAATTTGACATCGTCTCGGTGTTTGATCGATGCCTTTTTGGAAATACACTCCAGTCTTTCATTTAGACAAAGAAGGATACACTTCTTTAAAATCATCCTCCAACTCCCAAGTTACTTCTTTTAGACTAAAATGTTTCCATTGAACCTTTAACTGCGCTATATATCTATTTCACAGTGTGACTACCCTCTGGTCTAGAATACACAATTGTTCAGTTAGGAACTCTCCATATGGTTCTACATGTACAACATTCCAATCAATGATGTGAGTTAGATCAAGAAAATAATTTTTTAATAAAGACACGTGAAAAACATTGTGAAATTTTATGTTTATCGAAAGGGCAAGTTGATAAGAAACAAGTCCATTTTGGCTAGGACTTCAAAATGTCCACAATATCTAGGTGATAACTGTTGGACACAGATTGTCATTGATGTCAATATGGCAATATTCAAGAGGAGGAGACAGAGCATATCGGAGCCGAGAGGATCAAAAGGAGCCAGAGGAACCAAATCGGAGGAGCCACATATATCAGAGCAAGAGGAGCTATCGGAGCCATACTTATAGACCATACATTTATGCCAAACAAAGAGGAGCAAATGGAACAGAGCAGATGGAGCCATATCGGAGGAGCTATCGGAGCAAGAGGAGCCACCAGAGCAAGAGGAGCCATATCGGAGACAATACTTCATATATATACAGTTGTGTTTAAAGCCAAACTTGCATCAAAGCGGGAGAATACATAGGAGCCGTCTGATCCGCCAGATCAACGGTCCAGATGAAATCGCAGAGGAGCAGAGAATCCTTATCGCATCGGCGAAAGTCCCTTGGAGTTGTCGGAACTGTTCAAGGTGCAATGGATTATGAACCGTCGGATCGCAAGTCCGGATCGACGGTCCTGATCTTATCGGCGATCGGAGAAGTGGGAGCCTTATAAAACTGCCGAAATGTGCAAGCTCCGAAATCCGGAGCCGAAACTCTTATCAAGCAGAATAGAAAGCATATCGGGTCCGCGGAGGACTTGTATCATTTCGGAGGTAGCGATCAGCGAAATCGCCGATGGACCCGGAGCCGAAATTAAGTTAGGAAGGAGTATAAAGGAGTGTCGGGTCCGCAGACCCTTTGTATTACAAAAGCGCCGATACGAACCTGCCGAAATCATCCGGACCCGAAACAATATTAAAGGGAGTCTAAAGCCATATCGGGTCCGCACCTCGTCGGAGGAATGGGTCTATTGTTTACAGCGAGTGCCGATATTTATCGGACCCGAACTATTATCAAAGGCAGTTTAAAGGTGGATCGGGTCCGCACCTCGTCGGAGGTCATGCCCTGCCGAAAGGAGGAATCGCCGATATCTATCGGACCCGAACTATAATTAAAAGCAGTTTAAAGGTGGATCGGGTCCGCACCTCGTCGGAGGTCAGGCCTAAACAAGTCTTGCTGTGATAGCGAAATCCGGAACCGCCGAAATGTATGAAGGCGGATGCATAATATTTGGATTCCGTGCATTTGAATTAGAGCGGGGTTTTATAGTGGTTCCCGTGTATTAACGTAGATATATTACCGCGGGGTTTAAGGTATATATATATTAAAGCGCTCGGTGATGGTTGATTGCAAGCGCTCGGTGATGGTTGATTGCAAGCGCTCGGTGATTGCAAGCGCTCGGTGATGGTTGATTGCAAGCGCTCGGTGATGGTTGATTAAAGCGCTCGGTGATGGTTGATTAAAACGCTCGGCTGGTGGCTCTGATTCTAAAATATGGAGGTAACTGACAGGGCAAGCAAGCTCTGAGGAAGCCGAAGAGTCTGCGGAGTAAGAAAGCCGAAGAGCCTGTGACGAAAGGAAGTCAAAGAGCCAGCAAGAAAGAAGAAATGAAGGGACAGAGGCATGGAGCATATAAAAAGCAGCAGAAAACAGAGAATTGGTGGTCGTTGGAGCATGGTATAACCTGAGTATGAGATAGTGGAAGCAGTAGAAGCAAAGGGGGCAGCAGAAGCAGTGGAAGCTGAAAAGAGTGCAGCAGCACACCAGTTTATACCAAAGGGGTTGGAGCCTCATAATTGAATAGGATTGAAGTCCTTGGGAGTTGGTGCTCCTAAGTCCAAGATTGGTGTCTTGGCAAAAAGAGTTGGTGCTCTGGAGGTTGGAGCCTCAACAAAGTCCAAGTTGGAGCTTGGCAACTGATTGTGACCATCTATTTATTGTACTTATTTTACTGTACAGTTTTATTAATAAAAGCATTGATTCTTGCTATTCATTTTGTGCTCTTAATATATATGTGTTAACTAGTAAAACAATAGTGAAAAATAAGAAATACTGATTCACCCCCCCTCTCAGTATTTCCAACAATAACTTAGCGTAGTTTCCAAGTCTGAGTGTGCTCTTCTTGGGTTTCACTTTCAAATATACATGATCTCCCATTTGGAACTATTTTGGTAGTATTTTCAAATATGCATAGCTCTTTTGACAGTGTTGTGTTATTTTCAAGTTTTGTCTGATCGCCTTAACCACTTCATCCATCTCTTTTAACATATATGGTCCCAACACCAACCGATATTTAGGATGGCCTCAACTCAGAGGTACTCTACATTTTTTTCCATAAATTACTTCGAAAGGACTCATCTTTAAAGAAGTTTGGTATCCATTGTTATAATAAAACTCAACTAGGTGGAGGTAATCTTCCCACTTGGTTGTTTTTTACATAACATACATTCTTAACATGTCTTCTAAAATATGGTAGTCCTTTATGTTTTCCCATCAGTTTGAGGATGGTAAGTCATAATGAAATTCAATTTTTTTTCCCATTCCTTCAAACAATCCCTTCGAAAATTTTGACGTAAATTTCGCATCACAGTCTGAAATTATAGTTTTGGGCATACCATGAAGCCTAAATATTTCCTTCATAAAAATTTATGCTATGTTGATAACTTTGAAAGTAGACTTAACAAGAATAAAGTGTGCAACCTTACTAAGCTTGTCTAACGTTGTCAGTATTAAATCATTTGTTTCCTGGTCCTTGGCAAGCCAGTAATGAAATCCATGGATATGGTTTCCCATTTCCATTTGGAATTGGTAATGGTTGTAGTAAATTTGTTGGATGTTGGTGGGATGCCTTTACTTGTTGGCATTCCAAACATCTAGTTGCGTATTCCACTGCTTTAGACTTCATGTTTGGCCAATAATAATATTTTCTTAACACAATTATCAACCTTTGATACCCTAGGTGGCCAATTATGGGGCTCTTATGTAACTCATCTAATACGAAAATTTTCAGTTTTGGGTCATTTGGCATATAAATTCTACCTTTAAACAACAACAAATATGCATTATTTATGGAAAAATCAATTTCATTTTCACCCAATTCTTCAATGTTTTGCAACTTCCTCTTGATATGTAGATGTTATTCATCAAATTTTGTTGATGTTTTTATCATTTTAACCAGTTATGTTTGCCAATTAATTATTGAAAGTGTACAAATCTAATGTAGTTTTCTGCTTAAGGCATAAACAATTTTATTTTCTTTGTCTTTAGTATCATCGTAAAATCATACTCACTAATAAATTGTAACCATCTAGCTTGTCTAGCATTTAGATTAGGTTGATCAAAGATGTATTTAGGGCTAACATTATCAATCCTTAGCTGAAAATTTCTTCCAATCAAGTAATGTCTCCACACTTTTGAAGCATGTGTTATGACTGCCAATTCTAAATCATGTCCAACATAATTCTTCTCATGATATTTGAGTTTTCTGGAATCATAACTAATTACATGTCCATCTTACATCAGAACACCTCCCAAACCTTCTTTGCAAGCATCAATATAAACAACAAAATCTTTATTTGGATCAACTAGTTTCAGGATAGGAGTTGTAGTTAGTAGCTTCTTCAACTTCTCAAAGTTGTCTCGACACTTTTGATTCCATTCAAATTTTATCCCCCTCTTTTGCAAAGAAGTAATGGGACAGGTCAGCTTATAAAAAACTTCTTTAAATATTCTACAGTAACCGATAATCCCCATAAATGAACTCACATCAGCTACATCCCTAAGCATTGGAAGCTCCACAATGGATTTAATCTTTTCTGTATCCACAACAATCCCTTATTTTGACACTACATGCCCCAAATATTGAACTTGTTCTTGATAGAATGAGAATTTTCTAAATGTAGCATCAAATCATTCTCTCTAAGTGTTTGAAGAACAATCTACAAGTGATGTTCAAGTACTTGTTTACTATTAGAGTAAATTAAAATATCATCTATAAATACTATGACAAATTTGTCAAAACAAGGGCTTAGTACACTATTCATTAAGCACATAAAAGTTTTAGGTGCATTAGTAAGCCCAAATGGAAGCACCAAAAATTCATAGTGTTTGTATCTTGTTCTAAACGTTGTCTTGTGTACATCCTCATACTTGATCCTTATTTGATGATATTATGACCTTAAATCAAAATTTGAAAATATTGATGCTCTTTGAACTTGATCAAATAGGTCATTAATCCTCGGTAGGGGATATTTTTTTTCTAATTGTCATTTTATTTAGTGGTCTATAATCAATACAAAGCCTTAATTTTCTATCTTTCTTTTAGACAAATAATATTGGTGCACTCAAGGGAGACACACTAAGCCTTATGTACTTTTTGTTAAGCAACTCTTTTAAATCAATCTTTAATTCCATTAGTTTATGAATATTGATTCTATATGAAGATTTATACATTGGAACAACTCTAGGAATGAGATCAATAGTAAAATCTATATTTCTTCTAAGGGACAGTCCTTGTGTCTCCTCAGGAAAAACATCTTTGAACTGTTTTAACATGGGATAATATTCTAAAGATGGCTTGTGCTTATTTTCAGCTGAGTCTTCAATCTAAACAACACATATTTGACAACCTTTGCCATCACATTTATTCACATATAAAGCAAAAATCTGCCTTACTGAAATTTCTCTTGGTATTCCTCTGTGTTGAGAAATCTTAAGCGCTGCAACTAAGATGATTTCTCTTCAACTTGATAACCGCTTGTGATTTGTTTTTAATTTTCTTGATTATTATATTCTACTCTTATTATTATGTTGTTCTTACATCAAACATGTAACAAAACAAAAAGATCAACAATACACAAGAACACAAGATGTGGGTTGCAAGCCAAGGCCAAGACCTCTCCACTTGAGAGGAAAACCCACAAATATCTTCTTTTCTTATAGATTATTCAAATTACAAATTCCAAGACCTCTAGACCAATACCAATACCCTTCCAAGACCATGCTTGACCTCCTTGATGATGTGCTTCCTTTGTCCAAGTCAAACCTAGTCAAATCTCTTCCAGTTGCATAACTTCAACACCTACTACAGAATTTCGGCCTCCATTGTAGGTCTGAAATTTTCAGCCCCTGCAAAAATTACCACTTCCACATGTGTGAGTAGTTTTAGGGCTTCTAAGGCTTCCTATGAACTTTTCTTGGGTTCCTTCTTCTTCTAGAGCTTGTAGGTGACCTAATAGACCTTCCTTCAACCTTCTTTCTGCAATTTCCTCAACTTCGACCTTGCTGCACCAATACCCTAGCCTTCCTTTTTCGCACATGAGAGAGAGAGAAATAGCCCTAAATTTTGTCCTCTGTCCTTCTTCCTTCTTCGCTAGTCTTCTTCTTCTTCTTCTTCTTCTCCTTCGCTTAGATGATGAGAAAACGAGTGAGTGACCATAGGAGGTCGAGTTCCCACCTGTATATAGGCTTCTAAGGAGGACGACATGCCCTAATGATGTTGACTTCTTAGTTGCCAGATCGACTTGGTCTTGGAGGGTATTTTGACACATTTAAAATAAAAAAATACTTATTTTTGCATGTTACAATGTGCCCAATGGGGGTCTTATTCATATGACAATGACTCTTTTGACTTCTTGACCCTTGGAAAAGCCCTAGAAGCACTCAATGGCTGCTTGACATTTGAATAAAAGACCTTGAGAATGAAACCCATGCTACAAAAATAACAATAATGAAATTTTATTTATGTTTACAATATATAAGAATCAAAATTACATTTCATATTTATGAAGACAGAACCTAGTTACACATTTCAACACTCCCTCTTAAATAGGGAGGTTTTCATAATGGTACATGGATATTCTCAAACTGAAGAGATCTCATAAGAAGAGTTGGATTAGTAAGCCATCTCATAAGCTATCATTTTAGCTTATCTCTTTGCATCATACCAACCAACATTGTCACATAGCAAGGCCTTGACTAACAACTCTATCTTTCCACAAGATCAGAGCAAAATCCTAGTGAGACCAATGATTGATAGACACCATCATCATTGTCTCTCAAGGCACATACCCCACCTGGGTGTTAAGAAGGTATGCTCTTTTAGGAAAATTCCTATATTGGAATAACACATCCTCAACGAATTTCCTCTTCAAATACTCTTACATCTTGGATGCCCTACCTCATCCTCAAAGAGTATCGGAAACCATATGCTTACCCAATCCTACACTATTTCTTCACAAAGTGAAGACAAGAATGATGTTTCTATATCTCCCTCTCAAATGGGGAGGATATATCAACAAATCCAAGCTTATCTCTCAAATACATAGGCTTCTTATTAGGAAGATATTTTTTCAAGATGTAGCTACTTGATCATCAGTGGAGATATATTGTAGCTGTGACACTCCATCTTGCACCATATTTCATATGTAGAGATACTTGTTATTTATGTTCTTTGTCTTTCTATGGAAAACTGGGTCTTCATACAACCTTATACAACTGGTGTTGTCACAATGTATCATTGTAGAGTCTATAAGTCCTTCAAACAAGTTGGACAACAACTTCCTCAACCAGACAACTTCTCTGCTGAATTTATAGGTTGCAATGTATTAAGCCCCAACACTACTCAAAGCAACCAATTATTGCTTTCTAATCATCCAGGATATCATGGAAGATCCCAAACTAAAACATCCTCTAGTAGTGCTTCTCCCATTCATCTCACTACCTCCCTAGTCAGAATATGTATATCCAATCAAGTGGACATCATTACTTCTATCATACTTGAGGAAGTGGTGGATTGTTCCTTGCAGATATATTAGTATATGCTTGGATGGTGTCCAATGATCATGCTTGGGCATTACCTAGAACTGACAAAGAATATCCACTGAGAAAGGCCTAAAACTATATAAGGAGGAGAAGATCATTAGGCCGGGGTGTGCAAGGGTTTTGAATATCTTATGAAGAGCTGGATTATATATGCAGGCTAATGAGCTTCTGATGGTTTTCTTGATCTAATCTAAGGATGCATCTATATGGTTGATGAAGGTTGATGGACCGGGATCACGAAGGCTTAAAAGTATTATCATTATGTGGTTTGATCTTGAACAATCTAGATCTGAATACTGGCGCATGTTTTATTATGTAAATGTGAGGATCTGGGTATGACTGAAGTCTGGAATAGTTGTGATGTTTTAAGTTAGCATTTACAGATCTATACGCAGGTTCGCTTTATTAAAAAAAGTGTATACACGCTGGTTCAACATATCAAAGTAGCATATACATCATAAATTGGAATTTGCAGATCTGTATGCTGGTTCCCTTTAGTAAAAGTGCGTATACTCACTGGTTCGACACATGGAAGTAGCGTATACCTTATGAAGTATGATGTTTAAAGTTTTAGTTGTTTCTATTTGCTGTTGCAGAGTTCCGGGCTCTGCTTTGTGTTCTGGTGACAGTGTTCTAAATGATCAAATTGATTGATTGTGATTTGCTTCAGTGATGATGGGTTGTCAGTGTGACTGATTCAGTTGTAGTTGATTCAGAAAGTGATTGGTTGATGCGGATATATTTGATGGTTGTATTGTAGTTATGATTTTCTGAGTTTCAATGTTGTTGATGGGTCCAGTATGAAAATTGGATGAAACGTGGCCTTCAGATTGTGGTGTTGTGTTCCAGGAGTATCCAGTATGAAAATTCATGAAACGTGGTCCCTGGTGGAAGAGTGGATTTTTCTGTAGGTTGGCACCTACGTACTAGTAAACATATTAGCTAGTACAAGAGGAAGGGGTTGTAGCTCCCTCCCAGTAGTAGCTAGAGAATGAGAGAAGGTTGTAGCCTTCTTTAGGTGGGTGCCTGCGTACTGGTATGAGTCTGCACCAGTACAAGATTGTAAACATATTTTCTTATTAATAAAAGAAGATAGAGACGACAATAGCAGGTGGTTTTTAAACACATTGGGTTTCCACCTTATATCTTGGTGTTCATGTGTGTTTCTTATGTGTGATACTTTATTGTGATTTTACTGCACTGTCTAATAAATCTCTGATATATCAGTTTAAGCTCAATACAAGATAAATTGTCTAAATCAAAAGTTCTCTGCATATATGCTAGTTGCTTTAAGTACAGTCACGTGTACACGCTAGTTCACTTCACTGAAGTAACGTATATAAATCTGTTTGGGAAATAAAGTTATAGATCTAATAATACTGATTCACCCCCCTCTCAGTATTATTTCCAACAGAATCAAAACTTCTTAGCCTCTTCAAATTTGTGATCATAGGGGCTGTCATAGGTTTGCAATCCATCACGTCAAACCTTTTTGGAATCTCGATCACATATTTTCCTTGACCTAGATATATCTTATTAGGTCCTTGCTAAAATTCCAACCTAAAATAATAGTGCATCAACCCTAGATCCTTCATATTGAATTCTGTTGCCAATTTCTTTTTACACTCTTGAATACAACCTTCCATACCTATCATGAGAATATCATCCACATATAGAATAATGATTACGTGCTCATTATTCACAACCTTGATATAGAGATTCAAATCAACAAAACTCTTCGAGAAGCCCAATATTTTTATGTATGTGTCCATTCTTGCATACCAAGCCCTTGGTGCTTGCTTAAGGCCATAAAGTGCCTTCTTCAACCTACGGGCATGAGTATTTCTATCTTTTACTTCAAATCCCAAGGGTTTTTCTATATATAATTCTTCATTGATAGTACCATTCAGGAATTTTGTCTTGACATCCATTTGATGGATGTTCCATCCCATCGATGATGCCAAAGAGACCAATTATCATATAGTTGTACACCTTGTTGTAGGAGCAAATGCCTCTTCATAATCAATGCCTTCTTGTTGGAAGAAACCCCTAGCCACAAATCTTGCCTTATATTTATCAATACTTCCATCCGTTGCATGTTTAATCTTGTAGATCCACTTAGAAGTTACCACAAATTTGTCTTTAGGCCAAGGGACGATTTCCCAAAATCCATTCTTCATTATTGATTGATATTATTCATTCAAGGAATCTTTCCATTCTTGATGTTTGAAAACCTCTTCAAAGGTGGATGGTTCTACTTCAATTAACTTAGTCATGTAGGTTGCATACCCTGAATATATTTTTGGCTTCTTACTTTCCCTAAACGTACCCTTGGCTGCTTCATTTCCCTACACATCTACAAGATTAGACTTTAACCAATTAGGTATCTTTCTACTCTCGATGATTATGAATTGTTGCACAGGTTCACTAGGAGGTCCTTTGATTTCTTGAATGCAATACTTTCATCAGGGATGACATACTAGCTTACTTTAATTCGGTGTCCTTCCTTTATGTAGATCCTATATGCATTAGAAGAGTTACTATGGCTAAAAAACACCCTTCATACTTGTAGGATCCAAATTCTTTCTCTTATCTTTCGGATTGTGAATGTAGACAAGACAACCAAATATTCAAATATGGTTTACACTTGGTTTCTTCCCAATGAATGCTTCTTTAGGAGTCATATTGTCTAGATATCTATGAGGACTTCGTTTTTGAATGTAGACAATAGTTTTGTTACTTCTCCCCACAGAAATTTCAGCAAGACTTGATCATGTAACATGGCTCTAACACTTTCAATCGATCAATTCTTTCATTTAACAACTCCATTTTGTTCAAGATTATATGGGACTATCAAATCCTTATAATCACAATCTCCTTACAAAATATATGAGTTATTTTGATGTGAATTCTCCTCCATTGTCAGATCTTAGTATCTTTATCCTCCTTTCTTTAAGGTTATCGACTTCAACTTTGAATTCTTGAAATTTATCAAATACTTCATCCTTGAATTTAGAAAATATATCCAAGTTTTCATTGAGTGGTCATAAATTAATATTACATAATATATATGACCTCCAAGAGACTTCATAGATATAGCACCACATACATGAATGAGATCCATAATCTCTTTTGACCTTGAAGCACTGCTTCCAAATGGCCTCATAACATTTTTCCCTTATGCATATCCCTTGTACACTCCTTCAATATCCTATTTGAGTTCAGGGATGCCATTCACCATTGAATTTAGAGTTGGTAATATTTTTTAGTGGAGGTGTCCAAACCTTCGATGCCAAATTTCACATCGGCTTACTTCAATATGGACCAATTCTTGAGAGAGAGGTGTCAGCAACCTATAGTGCATTCCTTCATGAATCCCAATGACTTTTGAATTGTTGATGCTAGAGTCTTTATCCCATACTACAACCTTTCCATATATGAAAGTGAATCTAACTCCATTATTGAATAAACATGAAATAGAAAGTAGATTCTTTTGTAAACTTGGAACGAATAGAATTTTGTTGAGATGAACGTTTCCTCCATTCTCTAGCTCCAGTTAGGTTGATCCAATTCCTCTTACATGATAGCTCTTTTTGTCACCAAGTTCAATGAAGGAGGAAGATTTTCCTCTTGATAAGGTCTTTAGTTGTTCGTGCTCACCTGTCATATGTCTAGATTCTCCACGTTCGATTAACCATATATTTTCATCTTCAAACGTACCTGTGAGTGCTAAGAATAACCCATCATCTTTTGTAGTGGAAGTTTTGGTCATATGATTCTTCCTAGATAGTAGGAGATTCCAAAATTCTTTGATGCCTTTATTGAGGTGGATTGCCATCATAAAGAACTACTTTAATGACTTCTTCAAGTATGAAGTGATCCTCATCATTCCCTTTGTCAACCTTAGCTCTGAAACCATGTTGAGAAATTTTAAGGGTTGCAACTAAGATGGTTTCTCTTCAAATTGATAACTGCTAGTGATGTATTTTTAATTTTCTTGGTTATTAACTTCTTCTCTTATTATTATGTTGTTATTATCATCAAACAAATACCAAAGTAATAATATTAACAATACACAAGAACACAGGATGTAGGCTGCAAGGTAGAGCCAAAACCTATCCACTTGAGAGGAAAACCCACAAATCTCTTCTCTTCTCATAGATTCTTCAAATGACGAATTCCAAGACCTTTAGACCAAGACCAATACCATTCCAAGACCAAGTATGACCTCCTTGATGATGTGCTTCCTCTCTCCAAGTAAAACCCAATCAAATCTCTTCTAGTTGCACAACTTTGATCCCCAACTACAGAATTTCAATCTCCACTACAGGTATTAAATTTTCGACCCCTGCAACAGTTACTGCTTCCACACATGTGAGCAATTTTATGGCTTCCAAGGCTTCCTTTGACCTTCGCTTGGGTTCATCCTTCTTCTAGGGCTTGTAGGTGACCTAATAGACCTTCCTTCGACCTTGTTTATACAATTTCCTCAACTTCGACATTGCAACATCAAAACCCTAGCCTTCCTTCTTCACTTGTGTGAAAGAGAGAGGGAAATAATTATCACTTTCATCCTTAATCCTAATTCCTTATTTGCTAGCCTTATTCTACTTGTCCTTTTCTTAGATGATGAAAATATGAGTGAGTGACCATAGGATGTTGAGTTCCCTCCTATATATAGGCTTCCAAGGAGGACGACATGCCCTAGTGAGGCTGATTTCTTAGCTACCACATAGAATTGGCATTGGAGGGTATTCTGACACTTTTAAATACAAAAATAATTCTTTTTGAATGTTATAATTTGCTCGGTGGGGTCTTATTCATATGAGAATGACTCTTGTTAGTTATTTAACCTAAGACAAGCCTTAGAAGCACTTAATCAGTGCTTGCCCTATAAATAAAAGACCTTGAGCATGAATCCCATGCTACAAAAATAATAATAATATTTTTTTCTTTATTTTTACAATATACAAGAATCAAAAGTACATTTCATATTTATGAAGACCAAACCTAGTTGCACATTTCAAAACTCTAACCATGTAGTCTTCTCCCTCACCATTAACACAAATAAAGGATTTGTCTTGGAAGTTTAGAATTACTTTATGGGATTCTAACCAGTCCATCCCAATTAGTATGTCATAAGGCCCTAGAGTTTAAATATTTAATTTCATTTGTGGTTCATTCCATTCAATTTTAATGAACATTTTTTGTTGATTTCAGTTACTTTTGTTTTTGTCCCTGTAGTTAACTATACTAGCCATAGCTTAATTTGTTTTTTCTTCCTAAGTTCACATTTTTCAACTGTAGCAAGGGAATTGTAACTTAGGGTAGATCCAGGGTCTATTAATATTGAATTTTTTTGTTCAGAAATTTTACCTTGGACTTCCACCGTAGTTTATTGATGGTCTACTTATCTCCCATCTAGTGCTGCACTAATCCTTGGTATATTGCAGGCAATGTCATTAACAATTGAAGCTTCTCGTAGATTATTCATTTTCCCCTTTTTGTTTATTGGATTTTGTGGACTGTCTCTCCACAAATTATTTTCATTGCATCCCCAACATTTAATTGGCGATCTGGTAGCTTCTACAACATTTTTACTCCCCATTCCAGCTCCCTATCCCATTTTATGCCTAAAAATCATTGGTTGATTTACACTTATGCTATAATCTCCACCTTGATTACTCTTGGAAGTATTTGGAAAGGTTGGTTTCCTAAAACCTTTATTCTTTGTGGTAAATTTTTCATGCTTTTTAATTATCCAACTTTTTGAGTTATCACCTTTCTTTTGATTTTGAGTAAAACACATTTTTTCCTTTCTTATGGTTTCGTCCATAGTTTTGGGTTATCATAATAGATCCTTTCTCTGTATGAGAAAGGTACACAACTCATAAATCCTTGTATTTTATCTTTTTCTTATTTTAAGTAGGGCACATACCTCAACAAGCTCATCAAGTTATTGGCGAACTCGTCCACGGTAAATTGTCCCAACCTCAACTCATGAAATTCCCTAGCTTTTTCATCAAAATATCTCTCAGTTAGATACTTATTTTTAAATTATTTTCTAAGAAGATTCCAAGTTAAATTTTTACTTATGATCCTCTTGACAGCTTTGTTCCCCTCCTAAGTTATGTTGTTGACCTGTGAGAAATCCAGAATACTAGAAATATGAAGAAATATAGCCCAACACATAATTATCACATGAAATGAGAAAAATTGCAAAGTATTTTATTATTTAGAAACATATTCAATGTTCACTTTCCTCTTTGAGGGGGCAACCTTCGACATATCAGAGCTCAATTACAATAAGACTCGATGATATTTTACTTACTAAATAAAATTATTTATAGCTAAATGACATCCAAAACCCTAAATATTAGTGGTCCGTTGCATAACACGAGTTAACCACTTTATTTATTAACTATGGACCATTTACAACTAATTGTGGCCCCTTTTCTCTAATGTGGGTCAACCACTTACAATTATTAATGCAAAATTTATTAACTCTTTAACTAACTATGACTCTGACTTGGCCCATTGGGATTATTACAAAATAAAGGGGTTAGGGTTGGACCCTAACATGCCCTCCCCCATCAAAAGAAACCTTGTTCTCATGGTTGAAGCTGCGTAAACGGTTGAAGAATAGTGGTTGGTTTCCAAGTGTCATCTTATGGAGAGGTGTCTTTCCACTTGATGAGGAATTCCTTGATCGCGCGACCATGAAGGTGTCGTTCACGAGTATCAAGGGTCTGTTCTGGTTGGAGCCAAAGTGAGCCTTCCTCATCGAATTCGAGCCAAAGTGAGCCTTCCTCATCGAATTCGGGTAGAATTGTTTGAACTCTGCAATTGTTCCCCACCAATTTATTGAGGCATGATACGTGGAAGACCAGATGGATTTTTGAAGTAGTTGGCAAGGCTAGTTTCCAGGCAACTGCTCCTATGTGCTGAAGTATCTAAAAAGGCCCATAGAATTTTGGTGCTAGTTTTTGGCAGCCCTTTTCTTTGAGAGATGTTTGTTTATATGGTTGGAGTCGTAGGAATACCTGATCCCCTTCTTGAAATGAGCGCTCGGAACAATGCTGGTCAGCCTGTTGCTTCATTCGTTTATGAGCTTGATGTAGATTATCTTTGAGATGAGTGATCATGGCGACATAATTCTATAGGATTTGATCAACTTCTTGTACTTTAGAATGTCTAGGGATATAAGAAATAGGTGAAGGTGGGATTTAGCCATACACTGCCTCATAGGGAGTCATCTTGGTGGCTTCATGATAGTTAGTATTATACCGCCATTCAGCTAAAGGTAGCCACTGAACCCATTGATGCTGATTGTCTGAAGTGAAGCACCTCAAATAGGTCTCCAAACATTTTTTGACTGCTTCTGTTTGACAGTTAGTTTGGGGATGATAGGCGATACTTAGTTGGAATTGTGTGCCCTGTATCTTGAAAATTCCTACCAAAATTTGTTAGTGGAAGTGGGGTCACGATCAGACACAATGGAGGTCAGAATGCCATGAAGTTTGAAGATATGGTCCAAGAACACTTGTGCCACCAAAGTGGGGGTCAATGGGTTTGGTAGAGCAAAAAAATGAGCATATTTAGAAAGTCTGTCCATAACCACCATGATGACTGATTTGTTTCTTGACTTTGGGAGACCAGTGATGAAATCCATGGAGACATCAGTCCAGACAGAAGCAGGGAGTGGAAATGGTTGTAAGGTTCCTCATAACTTGATTGTTTCCCCTTTGTTGTGTTGGCACACATTACATTCAGCTAAAAAAGTAAGAATGTCAATTTTCATGCCAGTCCAAAAGAAAGAACAACATGCATGAGCATAAGTGCTCTGAAAGCCTGAATGTTCTGCAATTGGAGATGAGTGCAACTCGTCCAAGATGCAGGTTTAGAGCGTGGAGTCCGGTGATATAACTATTCGATCCTTGTAGTGAAGAATTTGATCCTTCCAAGAGTAGTTTGCTGAGGAATTATGATCTTCTCTTAATTTATTAATGAGTTGGGAAAGAGGGGTGCTAGAACCATTCCTTGTGGGCCTTTACAATCCAATCTGGTATGGGTAGAGAGATTGATAGCAGGGTGCTCTCATCCTCAAATTGGTGCGATAAAGCATCATCCACTACATTGTCACGCCCTTTCATGTAAATTATCCCATAATCATATCCCAACATTTTGGAAAGCCATTTATTTTTCTGTAGCGATGATAGACGCTGCTCCAAAAAATATTTTAGGCTGTGATGGTCCATGGGGATTTGGAAAATTTGCCCCAACAAGTATGGCTACCAGGTATCTACTGCATGTAAGATGCCTATCATTTCTTTCTCATAAGTAGATTGACCTAGATGTTTTCCACTGAGTTGTTGACCGGTGAAAGCCAATGGTTTCCATCTTGCATTAATACAATGCCAATAACTGTACCTAAAGCATCACATTCAATCACAAAATATTTGGTGAAGTCAGGTAGGGCCAACACGAGAGTCAAGCACATGGCCTGTTTGAGAGCCAAGAAGGCTTGTTGAGCTGCATCATTCCAGAGAAATGATTTTTTCTTGAGAAGATTAGTGAGGGGTCTAGCAATGCGTCCATAATTGCGAAAAAAAATATGATAGTAGCTAGTGAGACCCAAGAATCCCTTCAAACTCTTCAAGGTTTTTGGTTGGGGCCAATCTTCATTGCCTAAATCTTTCCCAGGTCAACCCTCACTCCTTCACGACCCATAATGTGTCTCAAATACTCGACTTCTTCCATGCCAAAAGAGCACTTGGATAATTTGACAAATAATTTGTGATCCTCAAGCAGTTGCAATATCTGGTCTACATGCTGAAGATGTTTTTCCTAGGTTATGATGTAGATGAGAATGTCATCGAAGAAGACAATGGTTTTTTTTTGGAGATATGGTTTTAGTAGGTGGTTCATGAGGCTTTGAAAAGTAGATGGAGCATTACAGAGACCAAATGGCATGACCAGAAATTTATAGTGGCCTTCATGAGTTCAGAAGGCAGTCTTGGGAATGTCTATTTCCTTCATGCGTATTTGGTGATAGCCCGAGCGGAGGTCTAGCTTGGTAAAGAATTGAGCACCATGTAGTTCATAAACAACCAGAATAGGCAATTTATCCTTAATAGTGAGCTTGTTAAGGGCTTGAAAGCCCCGACACATGCGCCATTCTCCATCTTTCCCTAGAACTGTGACCACTGGAGATGAATAAGGGTTGATGCTGGGATGGGTAACGCCAAATTCGAGGAGTTCCTTGATTATTTTTTTAATTTCATTATTTTGGGAAAATGGATATCGATATGGGCGGACATTTGGGCACTCGGGACCAAAGGGATGCTATGATCATGTTCACCCCTAGAGGGGGGAAGCTCTTTAGGTTTGTCAAATACCTGCTGGTGGCAATATAATACTTGTTTCATCTCAAGATGAATATGAGGAGTAGTGGATTCAATGGCCTGAATGGAATTAAATTGGGCGACTACACCATGATGGCCCTTTTAGAAATATTCTCCATTCGATGCGAGCTGATGATAGTAGGAGCACATGCCCAGAGTTCCCTTAATGTATGAATGTGTTCGTTTTGCCTGGTGTGCAAAGCCATTCCGCGCACAGGACAATGTCGCAACCACCCATTTCAATAGCAAACATGTGGGTCTTTATGTGGTAGTCTCCCATATGAAGCTTAATATCTTCATAGCGGCCTTCACATTTCATGGTCCCCCCATCAACAATAAGGAATTGGAAATTAGATACCACCTACACAAAGCAATGAACAACTTCTGTGACTCTCTTATGGATAAAGTTATGAGTGCTTCCACTATCAATCAATACCACTACTGGTCGATGTTTAATAAAGCCTCAGATTTTGAGAGTCTTAGGTAAAGAAATTCCAGCCAAGGCAAGTAATGATATAACCAACTCATTTGGCTAGCTATGAGATCATTGTCTGTTTGGGTTTCCCCTGCTTCTTCCTCAGCCACCTCAAGGGATGGATCTTCCTCTATTGAGTTGTTATCAAGAGCATCAATTTGAAATAATTTTGGTTCCTTGAATTTATGTCCAATGGAGTACTTGTTATCACAGTAGTAGCATAGTCCTTGTTTTTTACTTTCGGCCATTTCCACTGGTGACACCTTTTGAGCCTTAAGTGTTTGGGTGGGGCCCTGAGCCTGGGTGGGACGTGCCTTGGCGACAAAATCAAGACAATTGTACTGGGCATTTAAGGCGATTTCCACATCTAAGGCCTTGCGACATGTGTCCAACCAAGTAGCTGGGTGGTGCATCCAGACATGGGCTTGGATGGCTTCTTTTAGGCCACTGATGAAACACTCCAAGTAGAATTCATCTCCCATATTGTCAGTTATGATGGCCAATTGATCAAAGGCTGCAATGTAGTCCTTTACTATACCTGTTTTCCGAAGCTTAGTGAGATGACTAAAAAATTATATTCCTAGTTAAAGCAATCACATATGGATTTTGAGAACATGTTCCAAGTTTCTCTCACTGGATAACATTTCTAATGCCACTTCCACCACTTCCATCTCTCTTGGTCCAAGTAAATGGATCCCACATGTATTTTAGTTCCATATTCGCAGATATCATTAAGGGAGAAATTCCATTCCATTTGTGCTACCCATATTGCAGGGCTAGAGCCATCAAATTTGTACATGTCCAGCTTGGGTGTATGGTGGTTGGAATGGTGGTGATTTCCATGGAAGTCAATGTGATGGTTATATTCTCCTTCTATTTGTGCATCAACACTAGGCTCCTCCCTATGAGACTCTGTTATAAGGTCTGCTAGTTGTGAGATATATTTGGTAATATTGTCTTGGATACGTCAAACCTTTTTTCATGGTTGTCGACCCTCTCAACTGCCTTTTCCACAACCATAACTTGAGTTTTGGTACCTAACATACACCAACCCTAGTCAATTACTTAAGAGTAGTCTTCTTGGAAGGAGGGAGATCTCGGGAGTCTAATGGCGTGGGTCACTTGAAGCTGCATCATAAAATTTTTGGGACCACATAAAAATTGGGGGCTTACAAGTGAATGGTACCATTACGACCAAATTTTCGTCTTGAGGCTGATGGGCTAAGTATCTTGCAAGCGTCTTGGAATGGTCTTAGAATTTTTTTTACTTCGAAATGAGTTTTACTCCCTACTAATCAATACTGTAGTGGTCGAATTCTAGAAAGCTTGACACTGCCCTATGTCCTACAAAAATTGGGACTGACATGTAGTAACAAAAACCCAAAGGTATTGGTACTACCGAATGTGCTGCGACAATCTAATCTGGACTATGGCGGCCAAAACCCTCACTGCACAAAATGTCTGATTTTCACTGTGAAAACCCCAACTACCGAATTTGAGTTGTACGATGGCGGTAAAACCCCAATTGTTGGATCTGATTTGGAAGATAAAGTAGAGGGCGATCTTCAGATAACGGAGGGAACTATGGTCACAAAGGAGTGTCAAGTGCTATAGATCTCAATATATGTAGGTGTCCAACAATAATACTCAACCCAATCTTTCAGGGCGTTAACTAAGGAGGATCAACTATACCCTTAGTCGTACTACCCGACTACCCTATTGTTTGTGCGAGTAATCTCCCTGAATGCTATTCTTAGTGTGTTGTAACAGTGAGATGACTAACAAATTATCTAAGGTTAGGTTTCAAGTGATCCTAGGGAGCTTTCGATATACCCAAGGGTATGTGGAAGTGTAGTCTGTGCGCGGTTCTGTCTAATGCACTACTACTCGAAGGGGTACCCACAGGGGTTACAAGGGAATCCAACAAGTGTGACCACATCTTGTAGTTCCTGCGTGCATGCCTCTCCAAATCCACAGGTTTATGCACTCAATGACAGATCCCGTGGTTTAAAGACGCCATAACACCTCTCTAGCCTAAAAAAAATTATGCTAAAATTGGATGTACAACTAGCCCTTGAAAGTGCTCTGATACCACTTGTCATGCTCTTGACCTATGAGATATCTAGAATACCATAAATACGAAGAAATATAACCTATAACACAGAATTATCACATGAAATGATAAAAACTGCAAATTATTGCAACATTTCCTATTTTTAGTAGTTTTTTCGGGTCTTGAAATTCCAGAGTAGTTTTGACCCCCCTAAATGGAGTTTTTTTGAGGTCTGGAGCAGGTTTGGAGCTATAGACAAGGGCCTGCCGCAAATCCCATAGTACTCGGAGATATCTCTCCAACAAGGTATTGTATGCACCAAACAAATATCATATGACCAAGTTATGACCCCGAGAAGTTGGCTGCCCAACTAACCCCAACGGGGCCCACAAACTCTTGGCGTTCCATTTCCTGGGGTTAGGGTTTTGGTTGTTTAGCATTTTCCCTTGTTGTTCAATAATAAATAGGCCCTTGAGCCTCATTGTAACATAGTTCAGAGGCATGTAGTCACCACATCTCTTCTCAGAGAAAAGCTACCATCGTTTGAGCTAGTTTTATTTCCATTCTATTTGTAAGCATATCTGAGTATTTGATATTAGTGAAATGAAGTGTTATTTCTACTGCATTTTTGTATTTATAGTTATATCTGTAATTTGTTGCATTCTTGTTTAAGGTCGGATTGGTGGTAGCAGAGTGATCTACTCTTTCTCGATTTTTCTTTACATGTCCCCAATGAGGTCGGGATATAAGGAGTTAGGGCTGAAAGTGGTCAAACCTTTGCACCACCAACCTCGTGAATCCTGATAGCCTCCCATGGTGGAAGAGAAGAAAGACAAGGGGGAAGGAGCTCCTTTAAAAATATTTCTCAAAGAAGCCCTCAAGTGACAGAGGAACGCGATGATGGAAAACTTTTCCCAGATCCTTTAGAGGCTACCCAAAGGAAACACATCTTCTTCCAGCAACTACTCTGGAAGCACCACATCCTTTAAGGTACAAGTAAACTTTGACATCCCCATATTTTAAGGTAAGATAGATGTCGATGTTGTAGATAAATGGTTAAATCTGCTAGAAGAGTATTTTTCTGTTCATGAATTTTCCAGCTGGGAAAAGATTACTTTTGCACTTCTCAAAGCCTCCCCCTATGTCAAGGACTGGTGGGAAACCTACTATGAGAAGACGGATGAAAGTACACCCTCAATATTTTCAGCCACACCCACTTGGAATTCATTATGGGATGTCATCAAGGAGTAGTACTACCCTGTTGGGAGCTATGAGGATAAATACATAAAGTGGACCACACTATGGCAGGGAAGGGAACAAGACGTGCCAGAGTTTACCAATGTTTTTCATACCCTTCGCAAGAAGTTGCGTAGCAAGGATTCTGAGTGACATTTGGTACTCAAGTACCGCAACTGCCTACATAAGTACATCCAAGATGAGATGGAGTTCCTAGACATCTGCTCACTCAACACATTGTACCTATACACTGTCAAGATTGAGAAGAAGTTTAAATAGAATAAGCGAGACTTTGGATTTGAGAATCCGAAGCAAGGGAAAGGTGCCCCCAAACCACAAAGAAAAGGACAAAGCCAAGGTGGGGTGACCCAGGACAACCTGCTAAAGCCGCAAGCAAAGAACAACACCACGAAGCCAAAGAAGGACACAAGAAAATGGTGTGAGTTCCATAAGAGATCCACTCACAACACGAGTGAGTGTCAGGACAGGAAGTCACTGGTGGCTGAGTTGAAGGCTGCCAAATCAGATGCTGAGTTAGAACTCGACAAGGGGAATGACAAAGGGAAGTAGATCTTTGATGCGGAGCCTAGTGCCATCGTGGCCACCTCCAAGATCCAAAAGAATGAGCCTGAAGATCTAGAGGAGGGGGAATGCCTCTTCCACTCATAGATGTGGGTGAAGGGTTCTCCGTTACAGTTCATTGTCGACAACGGGAGCCAAAAGAGCCTCATTTCAGTACAGTTCATGAAGTGGCTGGGCCTGCCAATTACAAAACATCTGCAACCATACACCATCGGGGGGCTTCACCATGGACGATATTTCCATGTCAACTAGCTGTGCCACCTTCCCTACAACATCAAGCCCTTCACGGATGAGGTACTGTGTGATGTTTCCCCTCTTGAAGTCTGTGATGTATTATTAGGAAAACTATACTTGTGAAAGTGACATGTTGTATATGAGTTGAGACCTCGCTCTGTGATTATCACTTTGGGCAATAAGTTGTACAGGATATAAGAGGCATCCCCAATTACCGCCATCTCTTTGATTACTGCAAAGCAATGTAGTAAGATCATTTCACAAACTAGGAAATTTGTTTTCCTTATGATTTGCCCTCAGGCCAAGAAGAAGATTGGGGCCACGACTTCTAGACAGGGTTCCTCCGCACAGTAGTAAGAGATGGAAAAGGTCATGGAGGAGTACAGGGACATTTTCTCCTCACCGACTTGGGTGCCTCTACACTGTCAGGTAAAGCACTCCATCGATCTAACCCTGGGTGTGCCGCTACCCAATGGACCTATCTATCGATGCTCTCTTTTGGAGAACGAGGAGCTCAAGAGGTATATTCAAGAGTTGTTGTAGAAAGGGAACATTAGGCCAAGCTCATCACCCTGTGGGAGCCTCATTGTATTGGTACAAAAGAAGGATGGGACCTGGAGACTCTGTATTGTCTATCAGGCACTGAAGAATATCACTGTACAGAATAGGTACCCAATCCCTTGGATTGATGCCTTGTTGGACTAGCTCAAGGGGGCCAAATATTTCAGCAAGATTGATTTGAAGTCTGCTTATCACCAGGCTCCTATAGAAATCTTCGATGTGTGGAAGACTGCCTTCAAATGCAAGGAGGGATTTTTTTAATGGTTGGTCATGCTTTTCCAGTTGAAGAATTCCCTAGAAACCTTCATGGGATTGATGGAAGACATCTTGTGACCCTTCACCAATGCATTCATGGTGGTTTATTTAGATGATATCTTGATCTTTAGCCAGAGTTAGCAAGAACACCTCCACCATATTTGACAGGTCCTCCAAACCCTACGACAACACAAGCTATGTGCCAATTCATAGAAATGCACTTTTGGCATGACCCGGGTTTAGTATTTGGGGTACATCATTGATGAGAAGGGTGTGCATGTGGGCTCAGCCAAGATGTAGGTCATTCAGGATTTTCCAGCCCCAGCCACTCTAATAGAGCTCCGCAGCTTTTTGGGTCTTGCTAATTTCTACTACAGGTTCGTGTTGGGGTTCTCTCATATCACTTGACCTTTAAGTAAAGCCACCAAGGGAAGAGCGATAAATTTTTTCTTTTGGTCCGAAACCCAACAGAAGGCATTTTCTGAGTTGAAGCATTTCCTCTACTCTACACCAGTTTTCACATTACTAGACCTACAACAACCATTTGAGATCGAGACAGATACCTCCAACTATGCTATTGGTGCAGTTCATACTCAACAGGGGAATCTAGTGGCTTACCACAGTGAGACACTTTTAGACACAGTCCGAAAGTATCCCAAATATGACAAAGAAATGTATTCCATTGTGGAGGCCTGCCATCGATGGAAGAAATACATTCTGGGGAAGGAAACGATCATACACACAGTTTACCGACCCTTGCAATTCATACAGACACAAGGGAAGTTGCAGAACAATCACCATCAGAAATGATCCACATACCTACAACAGTTCCATTTGAACATTAAGTACAAGAAGGGAAACACTAATAATGTTGCAGACTGCCTCAGTTGACCACTAGTCATGGCGTTGATCACTGTGCTCGAATCCTGGGACTCCCTTCTTTACTTATATCAACCCGGTAGTTCGTAACAAACTTGGAAGCGACGGTGTTGTATGCACAAGTACTAGCTCTTGCCGCAGCTGTCACTTGGTCAGCTGGCACAAGTCCTGCTAGGGGCTTAAGCCAACTTCTATGAGCTCTTAGAAGAAGCTTTTTAACTGATGGATGAAAGCTAACTCAAAGGAAGCTAATCTACTTGCGGAAAGAACTGAAAGCCAAAGAGTAATGCAAACCCTAGCAAACCCTAATTCTACCAGCTAGTCCTACTGATGCAAAGGAGAGAATGCAAACTACTGGAAGGAATGCCATTACTTCTATGAAGGTAAAATACATGTGTCTAGACTACCTCTACCTGAAGAAAACATCTTTTTGTATTTTTGAATAAGTTATTAGAGTTTTCATGCATGTGCCTTTGACTGGCTTTTTACTGTGCAGGGGTGGATCAAGGAGGAGAAATGCTTGGAAGAGGTCGAGAAGGTTCAGAGAGGGTCTAAGGAGTCCCTAACACCCTTCCAGAGAGTTTCACAAAGTTTGGCTCTCAAGAAACCTCATTTGTGAGCTTCTACAGGAAGTCTGCAGGGGTTCTACAGGAAGTTCAGGATTTTCTACAGGATGTTCAGAAATTTCTACAGGATGTTTAAAAATTGGATTTTGGTGGATGGGTGAGTGAGGGGAGATGCATGAATGGATATGGAGGTAGGATAGGGGTCTGGTAGTGGCCCAGGGACTGGTGGATGGAAGTGGCGAGAAGGTGTAGATGGCTAAATTGGCTCAAAGGAGGCTGAAACAATGATTGCATAAAAAGGTAGGGTTACATGGGCAAGAGGACAGATGTGAGACGAGGAACCTAGCTAGGAGATGGAACAACTAGCTCTGATGAGGCTTAGGTGGATGAGAGAGTGGTCGAGATGCCCTGCACAATGTACATTTAACCGAATCAACAACGTCTTACAAATAATCAAAGTCCTAGCTAATCTACTCTAACTGTCAATAAAACGAATGAACAACAGTGTTATTGGGAAAGAAAACCATGTACATCAATCATGCAGAGAACAATTCAGAGATATAAACCCATAATTAACTTCTGCAAATGAAAACAGTACACTAAGGATTGCATGGTCAAGCAAACTAGTGTTTTTGTTGGGGCAGCACTGTTTCTTCAGTTCCAGCCCCTGATCCAATAAGGATGAGGCGAAACAGAGAGTGTTGTTGACCCCTTTTTTGGAGCTTCTTCCTGTTATTATCCTACCAATCCATTTTAAACATCTGAAGCAATTCTATTCATAAACAGTGACCTATTTAACCAACACACCTAAATCTGCCCAACAGAAATATGTTTCAAATGCATAAAAGGAGAACAACGATGCATAAATGAAAGGTAACAGTACAAAGAAGGAGGACCTAGGTTCTCAGGTTGGGCCCAACCCCGAGAGCTATGGCTCCTATAGGAAACTCAGAGTTGATATAAAATCAGACTGCTTCTCATTATCAAAAAATAGTCATAAGTCAAGAGTTATGCCACAATGGCTACAAGAGAACAAAGTAGAGCTAGCAGCACTGTAGTGCAAAATATGCAATGGGTTCAAAAGTCCCTCACGAAGGCTGAGGCCTTAACATTTATACACCACGAGGGCCCTAGATGGCCTCCTAAATCTATGGTACTTGGCTGCCCAAACTGTGAGTAGACAGCTTCTTCCAAAATCTTCTTGGCTGCATTCTAGATCCGGTTTTGGTGGCCTTTGGAGCTTGGAATTGGGGGTGAAGATCCCAAGGAAGGCTATTTAATGCCATAGACAACCCCCCTACGAATCCTCACCCCAAGCTTGGCTGTCTTCTAGCCCATGATTGCTCGGTTTTGCTCCAACAGGTGTCAAAAAACCTGAAATGAGCACGTGTTAGCCACCTAGGAAGAGTGACTACCCTTATTCGTACAAATGACATAAACATACTGAAAAATAATGCATAAGCTATGAAAAATGAAGGATTGAAGAAGGATAATTAGGCCAAATGAGCCCAACAAGTTACCAAATTTGGGGCTCATCAACGAGACTTCGGGGTGGCCACATATTTATAAGAGTGACCCAGAATTTAGCAACACATACCAGAAACTCCTGGAAGGTAATCAAGTTCCAAATTTTCACCTCCAGGATGAATTGTTATTGCACCTGGGATAGATCAGTGTTCCTTCAAGCGAGCGTGCGAATATGATTTGGGAAGCACACTACAATCGGGTCACTGGAAATTTCGGAGTAGAGAAAGCAGTGGCAGTACTGTAAAAGTATTTTTATTGGACGAACCTTCATCAGGATGTTGGGAAGTACATTCGATCTTACACTGCCTGCGCCATTTCCAAACCAACTATCAAGAAGCAAGGCCTATTTACTCCTCTTCCTACTCCCAGTCATCCTTGGGAATCCATCTCCATGGATTACATGGTGGGACTTCCTTCTACTAAGAATAGAAATGACTAAGTTTTTGTGGTCCTCGACAGATTCTCTAAGATGGCCATTATGGCGTCCTGCAAGAAGAGTACCACAACAGATGCCACTACTAAGCTCTTCTTTGAGCGGGTGTGGGTACACTTTTGGATCCTGCAGTCCATTGTCTAATACTGGGACAAAATATTCCTAAGTGTATTTTGGTCAAGTCTCTGGTCGATGCTGGATACCAAAATTACTAAGTCCACGAATTTCCAGCCCCAAACTGATGGCCAAATAGAGGTTGTCAACAGGATGACCGTACACATTTTGTGCATGTACAACTTGAAGCATCCAAACACATGGGATGAAAGCCTCCCCTATGTCCAACATAGCTACAACAAATCTCTCTACATCTCGACAGGCCACAACCCCTTTAAGGTAGGGCTGGGATTTCAATGATTATGCCCCATTGATGTGGCCATACCATTTGCAACCACTCAGGCAGATTCAACTCACATCTAGTCCGAAGCCAACAAGGCTAACGACTTCATTGAGAGGATTCAACACATCTGCCAACAGGTCCATGATATATTGGACAAAGCCAATGATAAGTACAAGCAGCACCATTATCAGCATAGGGTGATGCACAAGTTCCAGGTGGACGACAAAGTCTACATTTGTAGAAGGAGCGCCTCGCTGGACCCCACTGTAAGATTTGCCCACACTGATATGGGCCATACACCATCACCAAATACATAAGGGACAATGCCTTTGAGCTCAACATTCCCCTTTCCTTGGCCTACACCCAGTGTTCAACATAGATCTCCTGCAACCATACTTTCCACCATTACTTGACACATCCGACATTGCAGAACAAATCACACCAACGGAGCTAAACCCAGACTACATGGAACAGGACACAACTGATGATATCATGGACACACAGATCAAGAACACTCACCAAAAGAGGATATAGTGATATCGAGTTGTCAAAGCAAGCCAACTCCTTCACCAGGGTAAGTGGTTCACCAGGGACCAGGTTCAACAAAAAATTCCTCATCTCATGGAGGCTCTGCAAGCAATGGGGACCATTTCTTCCTAAGGAGGGAGGAATGATCTAGGTGGATATTGGCAGCCACTCGCCTATTAGACCTCCAGTTGGTTTCATCTATTTCCTTGTTTATTGCAACATTTATTATTTTTGGCATTTTTTCGAGTCATGAACTTCTGGAGCAGTTTTGACCCCCTAAATGATGGTTTTTTGAGGTCTGAAACAAGACCATATCCATAGGAAAGGGCCTATTGCAAATCCTATAGTACTCAGAACGATATTTCCAACAAGGTATTGTACACACCAAATAGAGATAATATGACCAAGTTACGACCTTGGGAAGTTGGTTTCCCAACTAACCCCAACAGGGCCCACAAACTCTTGGCGTTACATCTACTGGGGTTAGGGTTTTGGTTGTTTAGTTTTTTCCCTTGTTGTTCAATAATAAATAGGCCCTTGAGCCTCATTATAACACAATTCAGACGCATGTAGCCGCCACATATCTTCTCAGAGATAAGCTAGCATTGCTCGAGCTAGTTTTATTTCCATTATGTTTTTAAGTATATTTTAGTATTTGATATTAATGAAATGAAGTGTTATTTCTACTGCATTTATGTATTTATGGTTATATCTGTAATTTTTTGCGTTCTTTTTTAAGTTCGGATCAATATGGAGGTGCTTCTTTCAGATTTTTTTTCTTCTTTCTCTTCAAATTCATGAGATTCATCTCCACTAGAAGTGATAAAATCAGTAGTATCTGTTGATTCACTTCTAGCTCTCTTCTTATGCTCTTTTTACATTTTTTTTTGTTGACTCCTTCCAGTTTCCTCTACAAGTAGTCATTAATTTCTTCCCATTCTTCTTTGGTTTTTGAAAACCTTTCTTGATTTTCCTCAATATCATCTAGGTGAGTATTCAAACTTTGTATTACTTGTAGTACTTCAAATTCTTGTCTTTCTGCATTGTTGGTTCCACCACCCACCATTCCTAATTTAGTATCAGGTTCCTCAACACCTCTTGGTAATCCTATGGAGGTCTTTTCCATTAAATTCTTCAGCTATAATTCAAACTCCTAAAAGTCTTTTTGAACAATCTGTTCATGACATATATAATTGTTTTAGTTTCAAGACACATAATAGGCCCAATGTTGTAACCTACAACTTTGATACCACTTTCAAGTACCTTATTTTTTTTTTAATTCATCTATTTATATATGCACATACATACACACACATATAATCACGTGTAATGAGAAGAAAGACATTCTACTTATGGCATCTATTAATTTCCTATTTTTGTTAGTCTTAACATTATTTTCTTTATATTTACATTTACATAACCTGTATTGGTTTTGCCTTGTTAAAAATAATAAAGTCATCTCTAATAATAATAATAATAATTCCCCTATCCATCTTTATATTTCTCCTCATGGTCTTTATATTTCTCCTCATGATACCATTAACTTTTTTACAAAGGTATTAAGAGGACAATTTTTTCTTTAAAACTATAAATTGTAATTACGCCGTAAGGCGTTCCTCTGGGAAGAACTCCCCTCCAGTGCCACTCTGTACCTTCCTGCGCCCTTGATTTCGTTGTTAGACGATAGAATTGATATTAGCCGTTTGATTGAGGGGTTCGATTCATTATCCCTCCCTCGCCACTTCGAATCATTATCCCTCCCTCGCCGCGCATCGCATGTGCCATGTGGCCGTGCATCGCATCTGGCATCGATTCAATTCCTGCCTCTGGACGGACGGAACCAACCATAAGCTCAACCTCAGCCTGGTACTAAGAGTTAGATCCATCTGTCAGAAAATCTTGACCTCCGCTGGCTGCTGTGTTGCCGGGTTTTCTTGAGCCTGGAAACGTATTTGCGAACGATAGCCCGGCTCCACTGGGTTCGACATCTTGTCGTCATGGCCATGGACAGATCCGCAGCCAATTTTACCACCCGACTTCGCGCACAGACGCTGGTCGCCCGTTCGAATCTCACGCGGCAAAACAAGGCAACCAGATTGCACAAATAATTCCCTTGGAAAAGAGCCCTCCGTGGTCCCTCTTTCCCACCTCCATAACGCTCTTCCATGGCAAATTACAGATGATACTTTTACCACTCATGCAAAACTTCATTGCAATTGTGACGTTCCTGCTGAGGCCCCCTTTCTGGGCTGATTTAAAGAGAGGAGACCTGTGGGTTCATGCACTGAGGAGTACATTGCAAAGTAGGGCCCGTTCGTAGAACTTGTGATCACATGCGAGGCCGTCGCCGTGTCGCATTGGCCTTACTTCAGGCGTCCCCATCCCCTTAACATTTGTTTCTACCACCGGCCAGACAACGCAAGCCCATCATGGACGCTGGCTTGCCGCGAAGATCCGCCATGACGCAGGAAATCTACAGTGAGCAATTTCGGGCTTCTCAAGATTCCTGTAAGGGAGATTTAGGTCTTCTGTTCCTGTATTTCCGCCCTAAATTGAGGTAGATTCCTATTTATAAAATAGCGTTAAGTAGTTTCTTACATCTTTAATGTATTGCTCTTGTAAAATTTGAGACCAGTCTACATATCGGCCATGCAAATAGAGCCTTCAAGGAATAGAGGTAGTTGTTCTATTTCAAGTTATCAATTTCTTGATGGACTACCTTGTTCGGAGCAGGCACAATGTTTAGTTAGGGTAGAATCAGGAAAACCTTTTCATTACCTGTTTTTTATTAATAAAAAATCACTTTTAGTGGGGTACAATCCAGCATTCCTACACGCCACTAAAATGAATTTTCTTCTTACTCAACTATGTCTTTTCAGGAAGTTTCTCTATGCTAGATAATTTCATTTGCTTTTAGGTGTTTTACCATTTGGCAAGGTTTTGTTTTATAATCGACTCGCCTATGTGGTTCTATTGTTTCTCTTCGCTTCAATGAGTGATAGATGTTGCATTTATGGGCGGCAGAGCAGCCGGGTAACTTGAATGGTTTTGCGCGTCATTTGAGGAAGTGTACTGAAGACTATCTATTTGCACCTTGTTTCACTTCTGAGGAGGGAGCATCTAATTTTGCAACGGTAATAATTTTTACAATGTCAGCAATGTCGCCAATCTATTGTTAGGAATTTTGCAGAAGATACATCAAATGGTTGTTTTTGGGTAAAACAAAAATATGGGTTCTGATCATTGTTTTCATGAAGTGGTGAAATACCTATTGGATCCGCATAATCTAGAATAAAACGCCCTGGTCAAAGCCATGTCAACAAGGAAGGTCATGCAACAATAGGGAAAAGTTCACGTTTCTTCTAAAATGTGTGACTGGCAACGCAATCACTCTTCTCAAGGATCAACTTAACTATGTGGGAAAGCCAGATTAGTGTGTAGTTATTCCATAGGAATAAGCTCAGTTTATTGCATTTTGATTGGTATAAATAACTAGATGGAATAGAAATTACGAGATCATTTGTATATATATAAAACTTTTTAAGTAGCCTCTCTACCAATTTTTATTCTAATATATATCGCTGTGAGTTCCAATAGTTAGTGAGCTTTTTCTATGTACAAGCCAAAGTTTGGAGGCCCCAAATTATGGCATGTGAACTATTTTTCATGTGTAGATAGCAATTATCTCTTCTATGAATACTTCTTTATTTTTACTATATATACTAATATGTAAATGCTTTTATTTTTTTATTTCTTTCAAGTTTTATTATATATATTAGTTCTTTGTTCTTTTGAATTTTAGATTTCATTTGATAAGTTATAGCTCAACGCAATCACTCTTCTCGATTAACTACTGACCATTTTGTTTGTATTCACGGTTATTAACAAAAACTCAGGTGGGTAGGGACAATTATCAACTCTCCTTTAAATTTATAATATGTATGAGTGTAGTGTTACGCCTATAATGATGAGCTAATCACTCACTTCTTATTTGTAATAATTTTAAATTTTTTATTTAAAATATTATTAAATTTTAATGTTAAGGTTTTATGGTTGGCATTTTTTTTAAAGTTTGGGGATTATATCTTCATCATGTACACTAATGACTTCACATCAAAGAATACCTTAACAGAACACTTAATCACTGTCTATACAAGACCCCGTAAACTTATAATAAGACATTTTAATCTTATAATGAATTATGCATTTAAAATTTTTACTTACATATCCATTTTAATTTTTTTTAATCAAACGATTATTTTAATTAATAATATATCATTGTGTAATAAGATGGAGACTCCACCTCTGTGGTCTGCAATACCAGACCAGAGGTTTCACAAATACTAGCGTTGTCGCCTCTGTTTTCTATGCTTGCAATGTGTTGCGAGGGGTGGGAATGTCGTAAGTATTGGAAGGAAATCTTTTATGATGTTCATTTTCAAACCCAGCAGAGTAGAGCAGAATGAATCTTAATCTTTAATCTTATTCGTTGTGTCGTTGCATATATGCAGGTATCTATGGTGGCTTCCAACGTCCCTGAAATGCATTTCGCAGTTACACTGGCAGGGGCCGTTATTGTTCTTAACACAATGCCTTCTCTGCTCGATTCAATTCTTGCCTCCAGATGGAACCAACAATAAGCTCAACCTCAGCTTGGTACTCAGAGTTAGATCTATCCGTCAGAAAATCTTCACCTCCGCTCACTGCTGTGTTGTTGAAAATTGAAACGCTGAAATTCTTTGTTACCCATGCGCGCTTCTAGGCTTCAATTCTCTATTACACATGGTTACATGCGCATGGAAATGTACTTTGACTGGCAGCCCACCAAAGGAAAGCTAGACAGGGCATTAGGTTGCTAAGGGTCAAGGATGCGGGTAACATGGGTAGAGATTGGGCGAGGTTATGTTATTCGTAGGCTGTGTTGCTGGTTAATTTGTTAATTCTT
Source organism: Pinus tabuliformis (assembly GCA_031772625.1). Taxonomy (NCBI): domain Eukaryota; kingdom Viridiplantae; phylum Streptophyta; class Pinopsida; order Pinales; family Pinaceae; genus Pinus; species Pinus tabuliformis. The sequence continues at coordinate 754,524,088 of CM062815.1, read as the reverse complement.
TTTTTCATATTTTTCTGTGCATGACCATGCATCTTGGCTTTTACAGTCCATTCTCTTTTAATGTTGTTTGTAGTTTTGGGGTTGATTTCTTATTTTTATATTTTTGTATGTGCACATTATTTTGGTTGGTCGATTTGTTTTTTTGGCAGGATTTAAAGAAATGGCCGAGGAGAAGAGAGTCCTCTGGTTTGGATTCTTTTTATGACTAATACTAGAATGGTCAAGCAGGTATGCTTATTTTATGATTTTTTTTCTCTAATTTGAATATGTATACCTATTTAAATAATTCTTTATTAATAAATATTTGCATAATGGGATGTCTTATGTGCTGATAATAGCTGATAAAGGGGATTGGATGAATATAGTTCTTGGAAGGGTTTAGCTATGGTTGGGCTTTTCAATAAAATGAAAGCTATTCAACTTAAAGTTCACACTAAATGAGCCTATTGATTTATTTATTTTTGGTCGGCAGTTTTGTTTACTTAGGTTTTTTTCCATCCAGAGGTTTTTCATCTTTGAAATGGGCATTGGTTTTTCCCAATTTTTTTCTTTTCATCCATAATTTCATTTCAGCGTGAAGTAGCGGTGTAGTGCTCTATGTTCCATTATGAATACATGTTACACTTATGAATCTTTATGAAAGGAACAAGTCACAATATATATTTATTCGAGATTAAATTGGCGGGTGGGGTAAATTGCAGCGGCTCTGGTTGGTACATCTCCGGCTGCAGCTACAGCCTCAACTTCAACCCAACATTTCGTTGCAGGTACAGCCTCAAATAATATAGGAACAAATGATATTTACATTTTAAATGATATATATGTGTGCATCTGTTCAGATCTTCTTACCTTTTGAATTCTTGTCTCTTTTTTCAGTTTTTTTTTTTATTTCGAGAGTTTGAGATCTGTTTGAAGCAGATTTATGTTATTTAAAACAATTTAAATTTACATTTTAAAGAATATATATATATATATATAGATATATATATATGTGGATAATTGTAATGTAGATGATATGTTTGATTTGATTTGTTATATTTTTAATATTTTTGTTTGTGTTATTATATTGCTGGTAGCTTTGATATTTGTAGGGATTTTCCTTTTCTAATATATTTTTATTTTAATTAAAAAATAAACATTTTAAAATTCTCGAGTCTTTAAAATTTAGTTATCAACCATGTTTTACAACTTTTCAGAAAAACAAGAACAATGACAATATGATAAATTTGAAAATATGACGATATGATTGACACCACAAAAATATTTACGAGAGGATTTTATATTTGAAACAACTGAAATTATAGTGTGATGGAAACAATTATACCGTGTCTCATATAAAATATATCTCAGCACAAAAGACTTATCATTCATTTGTCAGCAGATTAGTTCATTTGTCATTATTTATTTGTATCAACATGAGTGCCCATCTTCCTTTCTTGTGACGAAGTCCCTTCAAAAAGAGCGTCCTCTAGAGATATTGTGAATGCTCTAATTGGGTTATGGTTTCTCATTTTGATTGTAATCAACATCATTTTTTTTCAAACCATTGCCTAGATTAAGGTAGCTATGGTATCAGATCAAGAACTACATGTATAACTTCTTCTGGAGGATGATGTAGAAGAACCTGGGGTTTTCTCCCTTCTTTCTTGGGAATAACTATCTGACAATTGCCATTTTTTACTATATAGCAAGCAGTTGCAAGCTAAATATGATATTAACTAATTTGCAGTTGTTGCTTTTATTTCCCTTTTTATAATAGTTGTATACTAAGTTAACACTATCATGATACATCTATGGGTTGTCCGAGAAACAAGGGGGTCACTTGATTGGTTAGGTTCTCAATGTTGTACCTCATTGCTTTTTTGACCTTAGGATACCAATCCATGTCATCATATCTAAAGTAATATACCATTCTAATCTGTGTAGGATTTTATCAAATCAATCTTGAGGAGCAGATCTTCTTGATGAATTTCTCCAGCCCACTAGATAGTTTTCAAGCTTAATTTTTTTGTGGTTAATGCTTCTGCAGGAGTCTTGTAAGCCACGTAAACTAGAATGATTAGCCTGGGATCATTAATTGAGTTCTTGTTGGTCGAGTTGTGGTTTATATTGATGATGCCTGCATTAGTTTGCTCTGCAAGTGGTTCTAGATGAAGAGCTTCCAAGCACACATGCTTGTGTTTCAAATCTTTAGATTCTCTATTACTGTGACATTATAGCTTTAATTTTTGCAATTATGATTTTATTGTCTATATGAGTAATCGTTTGCCTGGCTTCATTTTATTGACATCACATGGCATCCAATGTTACATATTTAGTATTGATCTTGTGAGGTGTGTTTGCACTGAACGCTGGCTGATGCACTGCTTTCCATCATTTTTTATGTATCTTGGGTTGAACCTCCAGTAACAATTCTTGTTATATCTCTCTCTAGTACAATTTCTAAATTTAATGATATCATGTTTGTGACTAAAGAACATCAGCAAGGTTGCTAGTACTCAGGAAACAGGCTTTGCGCTTATCTTTGATGAGTCAAAATTTTTTTGGGCAGAATTTGGCAAAAGAAATTGTAAGTTCGAGGCAAGCTGTTCAGTGCCTTTATGAGAACAAGGCACAGCTGAATTCGATATCTATGCACCTTGGAGAAAGTGTTGGTAATTTTTTGTTTACCACTCATTCTCAGATCATCTTGCATGCAGTTTAATCTCTGTTCTGTTATTGAATTTGCAGTTGTTTCTCACTACCTTTATCTGACAATAGCCATTTCTTACTATATAGCAAGTAGTTGCAAGCTAAATATGATATTAACTAATTTGCAGTTGTTGTTTTTATTTCCCTTTTTACAATAGTTGTATACTAAGTTAACACTATCAGGATACATCTATGGGTTGTCCCAGAAACCCACCATTAGCATTAATATATATATATATATATATATATATATATATATATAGGGCCAGGACCATGTGGCAGGTAGCTTGTGAACTGTAATATAATTTGTACCACATTTAAAACAATAGATAGCCTTTCGGATACAAGTGACATGCAATAGTGAGAATGGATGATAGTATGATTAAATTTAAGTTTCTGACACAGGGCTGAGCATTGTAAAAGAGTCCTGCTAGACATGAATTAGATTTCCTATGCGTTATATATAAACAGTTTGAAATTTTTAGGATAGCTCATGTGGTTTTACTGGCCATATGAAATTCATATGGACCAAGAAGTTGACGAGGTCAAAATCCATCTCTGAGAGCTTCCCCTGGGATGAATAAGCTTATAGATATCAAATAAGACGCTGTTATTTTACATTTGGCTTTCAACATCCTATCACGTTCTAAATTTTCCTCTTTCTAAAATTGTTACTTCATTTTCTTCCTTTTTTACTTTGCTCCATACATTGAAGCCAGTTTTGTAGAAAAATAAAGAACTATTGTAAAACAGTTTGATGGTTAATTGAAATGCATAAATTAGAAGTATATTCGCTTAGCCTGATAAGGATTTTTAGAAGAATAAAGTAGAACTGTGTTCTCATTAATCTTTTTCATAGCTACTTCAAATTTTTTAGAAGCATAATCCTTGATTTAGTATCCTGATAAGAAGTTGAAGTTAGAGACTAATAAGCAAATGGCACTAGAAAATATTGTATACTATACATCTGCATGAGTTTCTACAGCAACTTAGATTTGTACATTGATTTATCATGATTCGGTGACTTGCTTCTATCCCAAACGTTACAATGGAATGTGATGATTCATCCTTGATTGGATCGAGAATTGGCATTGCCAAAGCACAATCAGTGGACACCACATCGAGCTAGGATATGTCCGAGGGTAATGTCGGTACTAGATAGTTTTCAAGCTTAATTTTTTTGTGGTTAATGCTTCTGCAGGAGTCCTGTAAGCCACGCAAAGTAGAATGATTAGCCTGGGATCATTAATTGAGTTCCTGTTGGCCGAGTTGTGGTTTATATTGATGATGCCTGCATTAGTTTGCTCTGCAAGTGGTTCTAGATGAAGAGCTTCCAAGCACACATTTAAAAGGTTTCCCAATGGTGTCTTAGAAACCCTTATAGAATTTCACAGGGAGACCATCATTCCTTGGATATTATCATGTTTCAAGGAGGGATAAATCTGGGGTTAAGGCCATGACAAGGAACAGGATCAAATACCATTTTGATAGTTTATGTCCTCACAACCAATTCATTGTCAATGGGTTTTAACATATTTTGTTAACAAAATCAATTGATTTTAATGAATATAATACATGTTTTCAATATATCTTCATATTAATTTAATTTCTCATTTGAATAATGATTTCTTAAATAACCCTATCCAAATCAATATGGATACCCGGTTGTTGTTCGCATGGATTCATTCGTTTACCTTCACCTTTAACTACACAATTTTTACCAACTACAAACAAAGGTCTCTAAACAAGTTTATGCGATAATTTATGGCTACCTGCATTCCATTTCAGCGGTTTTCGGCATGGCTTCCTCAAATTAAAACTCGGAATCATCGACCCTTGCTTTCAAAAAAGCCCAGAAAAGCCCATTCACATTTCAATATTCTTCCACACACTATGCCTTACGGCGTTTCCTTTGCAACATTAGGTGCAAATGCTAGTTAACTTTTAATCTTAAAATTTTTCGGATAATATCACCATAATCCTTATAATATCGCGAAGCTTGGTATGAATATCGAATGTGGTTTTATTATTGTTACCGATTGACATTCACACGTTGCAAATGGATTATTCCGTTGAGTCCTTATATTAATGTGAAGCTTGGTATGATTATCAAATGTGGTTTTATTTATTGTTATAGATCAATGTATCATTGACATTGATATTTTGTTGGTTTAGACTTGTCATTGTATTATCTACCCTTACAAATATTCCACAGGTGTATACGTGTAATCCTTCAGGGTCTCCACGATTGGTACCTCTGACCTATAAGTGTCAATCTGCAGGGACTTCATGTCTAGTACCTTTGACCTACTGCTTCCAAGGTATAAATCTTCTTCGATTTAGTAAATGGTTGTGATTGGTTTTAGGGTCTTACTAGGAGGTAAAAGTTTATTTTTACACTATTCAGGTTCATTTGTTACCCTACGACACTTCAAGAGTGGCATTCTAAGTAAAAATCTACCTCCATGCAATTTATTTCAATATGAAAAATGGTAAATTTGTCCATCAATGACAAAATTATTGAGTTATGTGGACTATCTATGGCTCGTTTGATTCCAAACCTCGTTAATTTCTTCCAAGGTAATTGTGCAATTGTTTTTGACAATTTTTCTTCTTTCCAAATATAATCTTTAATAAAGATTTGTTTAAGCCTTTGTGGTCATCTTGGAATGTCATCTAAGGTATACTTAATTTATTTGCTTTCAGGGTTATTTCTCTAACATACTAGTACTTAACCAAGAATTATTTCTGCTCATTACATGGTTTTCTCCTAGGCTTGTTTACTGTTTGATAATGGTTGTCGATTAAGTAGGTTTCCTTTATATAATACACAACTATACCTCAGTTAAAAACTTTATTTTGTTACATTCCTTTTCTGGTTTTGTTTCTAGTTTTTGGTTATCAATAAAAAGGAATCATCATAACCTCTTTTTGTTTAAGTTGATAGAAGTATGTTTAGGGGTTTTGAAAGAGAATAAATTCTCATGGGTTTCGTAACCCTTGCTTCCCATTTCCTTGTAATTATAATACAAATTCTCTTTCATAATTTGTCTATAAATTTGTATTTTTTTTTAGAAGATTTTAATAACCCTTGTTCCTCTATATCTCTTGTATAATACTTTCTTAGTGGATTTTATCATTTATAACTTCTTTATTAATTATGGGTATTTTTTTTTTTAAATAGTCGGGTTTTTAGTTTCTCGTTTGAGGTATATCTTTGACCATGGTTACCAACTACAAGGTCCGCTTCTTGTATACAACTACAAATGTTTACAATTTCTTTTTGTTGGTGTGAGTTTTAGCATCAAAATTATAATTTTCGTTATTTAGAATGCACTGTTGGATTCAATTTCCATTCAAATGTAGCTTTGTATTGGTGTATACAATTGTTTATTTCTTAGTTTCACCAGATAATCTTTAATGGTTTAACTCTATTAAAAAAGGACATGTCTATATTCTAAGTAAAGTGGACAATCATTTATCTTCGTTGTATAGGTAGAGGAGACGCTTGAAGCTTTATATCTTAACTAAATTATTTTAATCTTACTCATGTTTTTATTCTCTAAAATTCTAAACTCCTCTTTGTGTTTCCTATCCCATTCTTAGCATTGTTCATCCATTCTAATTGTGATTTGTTTTACAGGTACATCTACAAATTCAGCCGTAGCATAATCTTATAAATATTTTCAAGTTGGACGAGGTTTTGCTTTGACTTACCCATCTCAATTACCATGTTGGGGGCTTCCAACTCTTGGTCTCTTCTTCTACATGGGCGAGATTTATTTGTTTGAAGATCAAACTCCGGATTATTTGTTCCTGGAAATGTGTATTAAATGTATATATTCTTTAATGCCTTATAAGGCATATAGTTCCTTCGGAAATAAGATTTTATAACAGGCCTTGAGCCTCTTTTGTATTAAATTGTTATTTCCCCGATGAACAAAATTTTTATTCGATACCTTTCTCACGAAGTTGTAAATACTTCTTGGTGCATTTAATTTTATGTTCATATTGTTTTTTTTGTGTAAGGGTTCAATTTTCATTACTTCAGAAAAAAATTATAGAGGAAGTGTCTTTGTGCTATCAGTCTACCTGAGGAAAAATGAGACCAATAGAATAAATTCAAGATCTTAGTATTACATTGTCTACTTTTGAGAATTTCATATGAAATACTTACAAAACAAAAAGACTATGAAAGATATATGACTAACTATAGGCATGCAGGACTAGCACTTCTGAGAAAAATTGAAGGAAGTGAAAATAAATGGTGTCATCCCACAATGACATTTAGATATCCAATGGAAAAGAGGGTATTCTGTTTGTGGAATTGAGTTGGACATGTCCCATAAGGCACAAAAACATTGGGTAACTGATGCCTATATGAGACACGCTCCCAACCTGAAATTGAACCCTGGTTGGAACAAAGTCTTGGCCCATTTTGTCACCTCGCCGAGTGGACTTGAAAGAAATCAAGGAAAAAGGTGTGCTCCTTCAAACTGCCAGAGAGAAGAGGCTGAGTAATTGACTAGTTATGTTGGAGGCCCATTGAGAAGCATATCCATTGGGACCAATTGAGACTACTTGAGACCAAGTAAAACTTTCATTGGGCCTATTTCCATCCTGGACACATTTGAGACCAATTAAGTACAATTGAAATCTATGTGAGGTACCATCTCGAACTCAAGGGAGTGAAGAATCGACCATTAAGAAACTAAGGTGCATTGAAATAAAGACACTGACCCGTTATGTCCATGCAAGCATTAAGTCCCTTACCAATATGAGATTCAACGAATATTTGAAGGGAATTCGAGTGATTGGTAAGGTCAATTGGGCCACCCAGGTGCCTCTGCAAATATTGAGTGTTCGATGAACCACAACACTTCCAATTTAATGCAAAGAGGAAATTAACAAAACTCGATGTAGCCAGAGGGTGAAATATCTTCAGGAGAGCCTACACACTGAGATTAGACATGAGAACCCGTGAGTTAGGAAAAACCATATAATTTACGTTGGCTGAGTCGATCCCCATAGAAACCAGGAGAATTCTACGAGGATGAGGGAGCTATGCACCAAATGAAGAGCTACAACCATTCGCCATGGTTTCGTGAGCCAATAAACTCCCACGACGGGACCAACTAGAGAGTGCATGCACATGAAGAAAAATAATGACATGGCTATCGATAATGCTCATTTCAAAGGTCAAACCAGAGGTGGTTGAAGGACGAAGCATAGCCATAATAGGATTACATTGCTAATTAATATTTCTCTCAGGCATGCGAATGCAAAGACTTGCCTTTTATGATGGATAACCATGATGAATTGAAGTGTAGCATACTCACTCGCGATGAATAAGATGGATCACATATGGTAAGTATTTAACAGTTTGTACCTACTCCTGTACGGTGTCGCATGACCAACCAGGGGGGCCGTAGAAGGAAGGCTTCTCATGATGGTCATAACGAGAGATAAGAATCAACACCTGTGGTGGATGTCTCATATTATTTAATTCAGATTTTTTTTTTTTATAATACTAAGGAATTTTTTACATAGATTTCGATTTTATTTTTGCTTGTCCAGGGTAAAGAACTCACTAAAGCCTCTGCCATTATGTTTATTGTTTGTGGAATAGGTTTATATAAATAGGAACCTCTTCAGACTGATTATATAAATATATGTACATATATACAATCTCTCTGATATAATTTTCTCTTATTATTTCTCAAGGATTTACTCCATAAATGATCAAACTTGGTCTAATATATATACACATGTAGAAAAAAGCATGTATATATATATATATAGGTAATTTATTTAACACCATAAATAATTCTCTGGTTATAGTCTAACATATATAAATATATATATCCACATTTCCATTGGTATTCATATTTATATTTTGTTTGGAAAATTCTACTTCTAGCTAGCGTTAGGAACAAAATTCTATTCTATGAATTAATACTCTATAGCATAGACTACTACCTTTCATTCTGTCCATATTCTCTATAAGATTTCAAATAATATATAATGATGTGTTTCCTTTTTTTCAAATCATGCTTGATATTTAATTTACATTGTGCAAAATAAGTGAATGCATCTTAACATTTTAAATTCAAATATTAATCATTTTTTTTGTTGACAAGAAAATAGATACATGAGTTAGGGATGCCAACTTGAAACAATTTTCCTAGAAAATTAATAGTGACGTACTTGGCTCCTCCCAACCTTGACACTGCAAAACAATTAATTCCCCCGTGAGCATATCGAGCGTGCAAATTCTTTCTATCTCCTTTCCTTGCTTCTCTTCAGTCTCCTCTCTTCTCAAAAGGAGACAAAAGCAAGTAGACAAAATATTTTTATCCAATTCCCATCTACCACTCTTTTGGTGGTTAACAACTTCATCCACCTCACCAACAAGTGGAAGGTATTTATCAACTCATTAATGAGCTCCTGTTTCCTAGAGGACAACTCCTTGTCTTCTAGGAAATAATTATTTGACCAATATCTTATTTCCTAAATTAAATCTAAATCTAGATTAAATGTCTAGGACTTATTGATGGGTAATAAAATTTTCATAATAATTTGTAGCCTCATCTCTTTCGGTCATTTGTACTCAACAATTAATTTTCTATATTTTTCTTTATTTACAAAAATAAAACATCATAATTACAATTTTACAATAAGTTATTATCATTAATAAATTATTGGTAATTAAAATTTCTAATTATTTTTCGGACTAACATACTTAACTCAAAAACACACATATACACATTTTAATTACATAAAGTATCAATCCAAGGCATATCATATGTTATAATAAAAGACTACACAAAGTAGTTCAAATCATTGATGTGAGAGTAGATGATGCATTACCTCAAACTAATCTACAAACAAATGAATAATTTGAAGAAGAAGATAAAGAGGAAGAAGAAAAGGATCATGAAGAGAAAGAGGAGGAAGAAGAGGAAGAGATAGAGTCAACGCATCCAAAAAATCCATCCAGGTATGTTCAAAAGTATCATCCAAAGAGTCAGTTTCTTAGAAATAAAGAATAAGGATTTCAAACTGAAAGCTTATAGATACATCAAGCCATGAAAATCTTATCTTATTATCCATGATATAACCCCAAAATTTGGCACAAGCTAATCAAGATGAACATTATGTCAAGGCTATGAATAAGAACTAGACCAAATTGAAAAGAATGAGACTTAGGAAATTGTGTCAAGAACCAAGGACAAGAATGTGATTGGATTTAAGTGGGTTTTCATGAATAATTTGAATGAATGTGGATAGGTAGTTAGGAACAAAGCTAGAGTAGTTACTATGTAAAGGGTATGCACAAGTTGAAGGTATTGACTTTCAAGAAAATTGTGCACCAATTTCCAGACATGAAGCCATAAGAATGCTTTTGGATTTACATGCTTCAAAAGATTTAAATTTTATCATATGGATGTAAAATCAACATTTCTAAATGGAGACCTATAAGAAGAAGTGTATATTCAACAACCATAAGGATTCTAATTGGCAGAAGACAAATAACACATGTGAAAACTAAAAAAATCCTTTTATGGGTTAAAACAAACACCTAGGGCCTGGTACTTAAGGTTGGATAAATAATTGCATCAACAAGGTTTTAAGAAAGGGAGAATAAACAACAACCTTTATATAAACTCTGAGAATGATAATTTCTTGATTATTATTGCTTATGTAGATGATATAATTTTTTGTAGTGATGTTGATTTCATGAGTAAAAATTTCCATTTGATATGAAAAAGGAATTTGAAATGTATATGTTAGGAAAATTGTCCCTTTTCCTTGGTTGCAGATTCATTAATCAACAAAAGGAATTTTTATTTCTCAAACTAAATTTCTTAAAAAAATACTAGGAAATTTGGCATGGAAACCTACACACCCATGAACACACCTATGATACTAGGATGTAAACGTAGCAAGTATAATGACTCTTTAGAGCTATATTAGGCAATGTGAGTCTATGATTGGTATCTTACTTGATCTAAAAACCTCAAGAATAGACATTATGCAGGAAATGGGAGTATTGGGTATATTCTAGTCAAATCTAAAGGAGACTCATGTGAATGCAATAAAGAGGATTTTCGGGTACCTATAAGGAACCACAAATTTCACAAATTTCACTCTCAAAATTTATACAGATGCAAATTGGGCCGGTAGTGTTGATCACTGAAAAAACACCATTGGTGGGGCCTTATTTGTAGGAAAATTCTTAGTCTCTTTGATCAACAAGAAACAAACTTCAATTTCATTATCCACAACTGAAGCAGAGTATACTGTAGCCACACCATGTTGTATGGATGAAGAAAAATCTCAAGGATCTTCAGGAAGATTGTGATCGCCCTATGTCTATTTGTGATAACAACAATGCTATTAACATATCTAAAAATCTTGTTATGCACCTAAAGACTAAGTATATTCCTATTAAATATCACTTTCTTAGAGAAAAAGTTGCAGATCAAACTATTAAATTTGAATACATTCCATCAAATGAGAAATTTGCAAACATATTCACCAAACCTTTTTCCAAAGTTCCTTTTGAATATCTTATATAGAGGTTGGGAGTGATCTCTCTTTCAGAAGGGGAGAAACCCACTAATTATACTCACTCAGTTCTCTAGTTTTCAAACAAGAGGTGTCATAGACAAGGGGAAGTAGTTTAGCTCTGAGAAAAAAATTGAAAAATAAAGTATTTATTGGCAAAGAAAATCATGTTGTTAATCACGGGAATCATGTTGCAGTCAAAGGAAAGCAAAAGAAAGCATAAGAACAAGGGGAGAAGTCTCAAAACATATTAGAAGAAAGAAACAACCTTGATAAGGGGATCCTAGATGCAGTCAAAGGAGAAGAAAGCAATCAGAGGAAGTAAATGTTTTGTTATCTTAGTAGAAGAGAGCATAGTCAAAATTAACATACATTAAAGCGGGAGAATATGCAAACATAAGGAGACATCACAAACAAGGGGAGTCCTCAACTGAAGGAATATGTAGCCGTGATCAACAAAAGTTGCCACCCGATTCATTCCTTTTCCATTGATGTCAAATGGGGAGAATAAATAAAACACAATGAGAACTAGACTAACTAAGCAGTCATGAGAAGAGCCAACAAATAGAGGGAGTTATACGCAATAGTGGATTAATGACTGGACTATGTCTAATGTTGCCATCAATGACAAAGCTAGAGATTATTGAATAATGTGTCATCATTGATGTTAAAGCCAAGGATCATGATGCATAGTATGTTGTCATTTGATGTTAGGTGGATGTGGTATAGGACCAAGAAGGAAAGCATTATGTAAAGGAGGAAACAACGCAAAACCCAAATCAAGGCATAAAAGAAATAGAGACAAACCCAAAATTTGTTAGACATCAAGCATGTTTGAAGGATACATCATTGGCTAATCAATATTAACAACCATGTGTAATTTCAGTGCCCTCAACATGCTCTCCAGTTAACAGGTAATCCCCTAATTTGGAATGAAAAAGGAAAACCTTGAATTTGTTAAAAAACACATTGTTTTGTTGGTAATATCTCCATTACACCAAGATCAGACGATCAGGGTCCACTTCATGATCCTCTTGAATGTCCACCGGTTAACCACTAATCATTTATCAAAACATGATTATAGTAATTAAAACATAATTATCAGGAACCAAGTGCATTTAGAAGTGTTATTGCATATTGATACTAGATATGATAATATCAGACACCAGATGCTTTGTTGATAGGGTGTTTCATAAAAAGGTCGGTGTCTATTATGATGTGGCAGAGGGATGATGTGGTACTTCCATGTATATGACACATGTCATGTAGAAAAGGTACTTTATGGTTGTGAAAATGATGATTTTTTTCACATGGCGATTTATTGGCGGATGTTGTCAATGTTTTTTTCATTTTGAAAAAAAATCGCAATAAAATCGTAAAAAAAATCCAAAAAATCGCAATAAAATCGTAAAAAAACTCCAAAAAATCATGAAAAAACCTCAATAATAATTTAATTTTTTGAATTCATTAAATTAAAAAAATATTAAAAAATTGAGCCTAGAGGGTTAGCTCAATTGGTCGAGTTCCCATCATTGGAAGCACCTCACTAATGGTAGGTCATAGGGTCAATTCTCCTCGACGCTCTCGGGGTTAGGATCTACAAATAAGCCAACGAGAAGTGATCCCTTTAGGTGGATCGACTAGATATTTCCTTGGAAAAAATTTATAATTTATAATTTTTATAATTATTAATTTATAATTTATGGCCCTCATATAGGATGGAGCCCCAACGCCTTAATGACATGGTCTACATCTATTGCAATCTCGGATTGTGGGTGATGCAACTTTAGAAGACACCTGATGTGGAGGCCATCTCATTGGATGGTATTGAAACCACTATTGCATGGAGGGTTGAGCCCGCCGAGAGGCCTTTTATGGAATTGACCCCTGATTGGTTAGAGGAGGAGAAAGTGAAGCAGGTAGCAGTTGTAGAGGAGAGAGTGGAGGAGGAGGAGGAGGAGGAGATGACACCACCAACCGTGGTCACCAGTAGAGGACGTGCTTTAGCTCCTCCAACTCCTAGTTCTTCAAGAGGACATAAGAGTCCAATGCAAGCCCTAGTGCCTTCTTCATATAGAGGAAAATCTATTACATTTTCTTGCAAAAGGGGCAAAGGAAATCATTAGTTACTTAGTAGTTCATTTCATTGTATATGACTCATGACATGAGATACATTATTATATTTTTTGGTGATATTTTGAGTATGAGTCAGGAATCATGATTCAGGACATGATTCACTATTGTGTGTGATGTAGCACTAGACATATTACACATCTTATATATTAGTTTTCTTTTCGTATTTATGTGTTAATGCATTTATTTTATGTTTTGGATGCTTCAGATACTAAAAATTGTTGAAAAAAATGATTTCTCTGTATTGTTTTGTATTTTTTTTTTTTTTCGATGTTTTGTTGATCTTTTTTTTTTTCAAAACAAGGGCTAACGTTTGATTCTTACACATATGAATTACATGCAATGTGGAAAAATATTAAAGTGCATGGTGGGACTGATTTCACGTTATGACTTAAGCCTTGCTCCATATGCTTGTGGTTGGGTATTTTCCTTATATATATATATATAGAGAGAGAGAGAGAGAGAGAGAGAGAGATGACATAGACTATGTGTTGCATGTGATTATTGGTCATGGCTATATGACATATTTCAAAACTTGACTTACAATACATCACATAGGTCATTGCTCCTATTTGATTTTATGTAAAGTTTTTTTGCTTAACCTGGATGATTATGGCATGTAGTCAACAAGTGTATTAAGTTATTTGGTTTGAACGTTAAATTTTACATTGTAAAATGTGGTTTTGGGTGCCTCAACATTGGGGTTTGATATTTCCGAGCATAAGTTCTAAGTTTATGAAGCATAACTGATATAATCTCATGCCCGGAAATGTATTTCTAGGCTTTATTTGTCATATCGTTTTCATCGAAAAATTGGCATTCTTTTATTTGAGATCTCATGCGATGTGACTATGGAAACAATATTTAATGATATGTTATCTCCATGAGATTGGGCATATTTTTCGATCCTATGCATTCATTAATCACATTCATTATAAATTTTGTTAATATAACAATTTTATGAGATGGTTATTTACTTGGAATTTCTTCTCGAGTTTCGATTGGTTAGCTTATTGTTCATGGTTTAATTTGACTCCCCTCTATTGCAAAACCCTCGCATAGTCTCCATCCTTAATGTGACATCGAAAATCCGACTTTGTTAATGATCCTACCCACTTTTCATTCCTGCATTTACTCGCCACCACCTTGAGTTGCGCACTCCAATTCTTACTCATTTGTAAAACCATCCAATGTCGTCGGTTCACAATTATTGTTTCTCTGCAAACAAACTTGGGTTGATGATAAGGTTTTATTATTTTTGGAGTCTAGTAACATGGAGTAAAGGATAATTTCGCAAATTCAATCCCTCACTGTGACTTCTTTGCTCACCAAGTATGCTCGAAACAGTTGTCATTTGTTTACTTTGTGAACTGCTCTGAGCTTCCTCCCATATCATTCCTGCTTCCTTTGGTGTTTGTAAGCGAATGTATATGTGTAGTCAACCTCAGTTGGCAAATCCTGTGAAGACATTTCACCAAGTATTGTTTCAGTCATGAACCTTTACCTAGCTCCCTTAATGAGCATTATGACATGAATCCCTTGAGGCTACAGAGCCTTAGACTTACATTTTCTAGTGTATAATTAAAGGACTTGTTTATGGCGGCCATGGCCATTATTTTAGCATCCTTTTGTTAATTAAGTTGATAATAAATCAAATTATCGTTCTATGGTTCTTATGTTGCTTTTTTGGGATAATTCGTCCAAAGAACTTAATTTCCCTATTCATGGTTCTTGGAATTGTTGGGTTTTGTTTCAATATTCCATTATTACCCATGCCTTCGGTTAAAAATAACTTTGTTGGGGTTGCATTTTTTATCAAGCTTAATAGATTTTTAAATTTATCCGTCACATCGCATGAGGGAGCTCTTAAGGTCTTAGGGATTTGAGCAAAAAACCCATGCGAAGGCCATGCATAGGGATTTTACTTAAATTAATGTTTAAACAAATCATGAAACGCATCCTCATAATAATATTTGACAATGGCGCCTTTCTCATTCCAATATTTTATTTTTTTTATGGTTAAGGGTTTATGTTTTTCCCTGACTATTCGGCCTATATGTACTAAATAACCATGTATACATATGTCACTCTAGATGGATCAGTTTTAATAAATGTTTGTTTATGGAATTCATATGAAGATATTTGGCTAGCTTCGCAAGCCTACACTTTTGTATTATTTTAACTGCACTTTGCTACACGATATTGACTCATGCACATCCTTTTAATATGTGTATACCTCGTAAAGGTTTTATGTTTCTATTTAGAGTGTCGAGATGACTTGAATTTGTTCCTAGTACCATTGGGACTGATTATACGTATATAAACGTTGTCTCCTCTCCATGTTTTTGTTTTTATTTCCTTCGGTTTTTAAACTCAGAGTTTCATTCATAAGTCAATGAATGATGCCAAATCATTTAATACCTGTGTGCAATAAGCAATTTAATTAATATATTTGTAGAATGAGTTTCTTTAATAGAAATAGAGGAAGGGGTAGGGACAGAGGAACAGGAAACCAGGACCAAAATCTTGGTGTAAGAAGATACAAGATACCAAGGGTCTTGATCCATTTCGATGTTGATCTTCAAGAGTTGAGACAATTACTTCATAATGTCTTGGTTAAGTTATTGGGTAAATTAGAACCCCAATCGACAACCCAACCTTAATCACAGTAGCCTTTATTTCAACAGCCACCTCCCATGGGCATCCTCGACCCTCCACATACATCTGCTCCTCTAGTTAATCCAAACATCGATGGGTGGGAACCGTTTATTTTTGTGCAACCCCTGCATTCAAGACAAGGTTGGCCATATATTCTTCCACCCAATCTTCCTCTTGAAGCTCATGTGTCATGTCTACAATCTATTGCTTATTGTGTCATACATACTCCTCCTACAATGCCTCAACCATCCATTCCTGCTTCTCAACATGCCTCCTTTCCATATATATATATATATACACACATTTGTTGCACATGTATTTTTGTGGTACAACTTTGGACATGAATGATTTGTCGATAAACAAGGAAATATGGGAGGCACAATGTTTTAGAGACTCCAATGATGATGTCTTGTTATGAAAATTGGCACGTGTGTTATATATGTTGGTTGTGTATTAGTTTGCATGGCTATGCATTCGACATGTTATGTGTTATGGTTATCAGTTTAATTGGGGTGTTTAAGAGATGAATGAAACAAAAGATTCATATTCCCAATTAATTTATGCTTTAAAGGAAAAGAAGAGACCTAATCAAATAGAAAAAGAGGGTCCCACCTATTAGAGTCAAACTTTTAATTAAAAAAATTCTAACCAAGCCTTTAGAATTCTCTCCTCTTGATTATAATCATCTTGATTAGAAATGAAACTAATCTGAGCTTTTAAAATTTAAAACTACTGTGCATGGGGTCTTGGACAAATGGTGATCAGATGCTCTGTTAAGGCATTGCTTGATGTGAAGTCACTGGTTCAATTCCCCACCCTGATTGGGGTGATACATTGGACATGATGAATATGTAGTCCTGCCAAGTATACAAAAAATAAAATGAAAACTACCAAAACCACTTGGAGCCTCTTTAAAAAGAGGGGAAATCTATGAAGGCAACAAAGAGAAAGTTGTGAAGATAGGTATGCTACAACAATATCAAGTTGTTATTTTATTCCTCTCGTTTTATTTTCTATAAACTACAGAGATGATCTTAATGGTGACAATAGTTCTATCTCTAAACAAAATACCAATTAGGGTGACTTAAGGATTTGTGAAGGTATCTTGTGTTATTCTGATCATTTACTTATTATTCAGAAGGTTTCATTTTTAATTATCAATGTTAAGAATGACCTTTATGCAGAAAGCAAGCTATCCAATTTCACAATTTGCTTGAAGGATCATAACATTTCCATTCTTATTGGATTTCCTCGATTGTTGTATATAAGCTTATGCATTGCAGTAGTTTGAGTTTTTGAACTAGGTCAAAGGTCTTCACAAAAACCTGTTGTTAATATTTTGACTATTATCTCATTTAATAAAATAAACCTATTTTCCTTACAATCTTTATCTTTGTATCCCTCTTATATTTTGTTATATTATTATTCACGATTTTTCACAGCTTATGCTCTACAGGATTTCAAGTTTTCGGCCTAAAGTCCTGACTAGCTCGTTGTTAATTAAAGTTTGATTTTTGCCTTTTTTTTAAGTGTTTGGTGATCATTTGTCTCACTGTGAATATCATGTTTCATATGTATATATCATTTTTTTCCTTTCTTATTATTTAATATTTCTACAATGTAAATACATACTAAAACAAAAACAAAAAATACCAAATAATTTCACTTTTAACTGTACATTATGAGTAAATTGGCTCACTATCTTGTTAAAATAACAAGATTTGAGGAGTTTAATAGTTTAGTTTGTTAACTTAAACCAAACTATCAACAACAATGATGACATGGTGGAGACCTTGTCATCCTCGTCCACGTGGCATGGGTAATGAAGAAGCATATCAAATCCACCTTCTACTATAAGCACGTATCAAATTCTTTAGAGAAGGCAAGGGACATATAGGGTAGAGCTATTTATTTGGATTATTATTGGTTGCATGAGATTATGGGACTAGAGGTAGCGGAAGGTTTTGGGTTTTTGAGCTCACAGGGTGGAATTCTAGCTACGCCAACCCCTGCCTTTCAAGTAGTGATGAGCTAGGAAGGAGCTCAAGCGGGCTTTGGTGACATTGCTAATTCCAGTGCAGAAATTCAATGTAAGCGTGTTTTGGACATGGGCTTAAGGTGGCCTCCATAGTTAACTTGTTGTGTCTTTGTGGCCTAGTTGAGTGACACAGGAAAGGCCATGAAGGAAGGGCAGATATACTAGGGAACTCATCAAGCTCTTGTTTTCCAGTAATTTCCTCAATCCCAATGTTAATAATGGTTATTTCTTTCCTTCTGTTGCCATGCATACACTTTAGTTTGGTCTATAGGTTTGCTCTAGGTATCCACAATCGATTTTGCTAACAAGAAGTTGGGAGTTCTAGTGGGAGGAGCGAAGGAAACCCTTTTCTTCGTGGTGTTTTTGATTCTAGAAATGGAATCTTAGGCTTTGGGTGTGTCTTGCAGGGTGGTGTTTAAATTATAATCTTTCTTAGTTCCTCGAAGGGCATTTTCAGGTAGGCAGTGACATTCCCTGAATTGTAACTCTTTAAATCATCTGGTGAAAATATCATTTGAAAATTGGTTGTTTGTGGTAAAATTTGTATGTTTTTATCCACCCCTTAGGGAATTCTGGAATATTCTAGAGTTTTGAAGGGTGGAGAGAAGGTGTTTCTTCATGCGTGTGTTGCTTCACATATGGTTATTCAATCCCTAGAGGAGAGGTACTCAACTATGGAGGGTGGAAGTCAAAGTGATGAATTTCACATGTAGAGAGAAAGAGGGTCACTTTGGGGTAGACACTTGGCCATGGGTTGAGGTAAGAAAATTTTGAGTCACTAGGTTTTACCATTATTTGCATTACCTTGGTTGCACTAGGGTCAAGGGAATTGAGGTAACTTGAGGGCTACAATGAGGTTGGCATTATTTGTAATGTTCCCTTAATTGTTGGTGTAATATTTCCTATTTAGGCCCATGCAACGATAATGTGGTTGAGTCCATTGGGGTTTAGGGCCGCGGGTTAGTTCATCTTATGGAAATTCATGACTTGGGGAAAGAATTAGACTCACAACCAGCTCAATCTCCTGGCATAATTGAACTACCCCCTCCCATTGATTCTATGGATGACTATTTCCAACAGATCACATTGCTTCTAAATTACTTGGTCGCAACAGGCATGAGGACAAGAATATGATCATTAGTTTCATGAATGACATTCAATGAAACTTATGGTGCATGACAGATCAGTTGTTTTCTCTCTAACGTGGCCAAAAGGGGATTCACAAGAGAATGGAGTGACTAAAGGCATATTGGAGCATATGGAAGGCCATGTTCATTGTGCTTTCAATCCACCTTTGTCACCAAGTAATGGACCAAACAACCCAAATTCGGTGCACCTTCCAAATCAGGGATGAACGTTGGTTGCTTCTAGGTTCTTGGGGTTTTTTTGGTCTCATTGGGTTATCTGTATGTGGTTCTCTAATTTGCTTCTTGTGTTTATCATGTGGTTTTTTTTTTTATCTTTTGGCCAACAAGTCTGGTAGGAATGAGGCTCGAAGTTTTTTGATATTCAACCCCGCACGATGTACTGATGATTTGAACTAATAGAAAATTTTGACATACAAAATAAAACATTTCTCTTGTGCATGCATGAACCTGAACATTCAAGAGTAGGAGTAACCAACCTAATGTATCTCTCCTTGGGAGTATTGACCTACTTCCTTGAAGCTTTATGTATTTACAAATAGGTTAATAAGTCAATTGAATGGGGTCTTTTCCTAACCTAGGTTGTCATTAGTATTCCAAAGAAAGATTGGGCTTCCATTATTTGTCTTCCCCCCTACCCCCAATTCCACCAACTCCATGAACTAAATAGATCATTTTATAGAGAGGGGAAGATGGGGCCTTTTTATAGCAAAGCCATATCATACAAACAATATAAAAGTAATGATTAGAAGAGTAAGGCATACCAACCATATCAAGATTCCCTGGAAGCTCATAATGGATGAGAGGATTTCAACAGTGACTTGCCATTATTATGCTAATTTTCGATCATCCACACATGCTTGGAAACACCCTCAGAGCATATGGATTAACTAAACAGGGCTTAGCATCATTCTTCCACCGTCCATACTTATGTGATTGCCACCATTTGGAGCAGGGTCTCGCGTTATCTATGCATTATTTCCCTATTCTCTTTTAAGCTAGGGATCTCCTCCTTCCATACTTTAAAAAACCTACCTCTTATTACACATTCTAAAAAATGTGTGATAAAACATTGTAAGCAAAAAATATAATCATGATATGTAGGTGGATGTGTCACATTTGCAATGCTTGCATGCACATGTTGGCTCAAAAATAGTTTAAAAACCAATGTAAATCCATCTTAAAGTAGAACACATCAAGAACAATAAGGAATCAAATCCCTCAACCTCTAAAACTTTGTTCAATTTTTTTCATTCTAAACAATGTGTGCAACTCTAGGAGTTTGATCCCTCTCTATGCTTGATAGACCTTGAAGAAATGACTCATATTTTGATATTTAATAGTGACATTAAATTTGCAATGATGTAAAGCATGCAAAAATTTCTATGTATACAACTGAGAATGAGGACAAAGAGAGGTTAGAAATATGGATCTCATGGGATCACTTAAGATATCTTGGAAGATGTGGAAATAACTAGCATAGATCCATCATAACTCTAGATCTATGAAGCATTGAGAGGGGTAAAATCCCTCAAGGTACAAACATTTCCTCAAGTTCTAGTCTCAAAAAAGAGGTTTGCACCTTTAGCGATTTGCATGAGTGGTATTTTGGATGGTACATTGTTTCAATTTCTACATTTCTAGATAGTAATTCACATTTTATTTGTTTCCATGTGCTTTTCTTCGACTTGTTATTCTATCTTCCATTAATCTACACCAAAAACATTTCATTAAAGGTTTATAGGCATACTTATTTATTTTTAATTAAAAAATTAATTGCTTAAATTTATTTTGAAATTAATATTTAATTATATTTATTTACAATTTTTTCATAATTATAATTTTCACCAGCAATTTTTTACTTGAATCCTAATGACTTGCTAGTGGTGATTTTGGACCTAGAATGTCCACATTTTTTTGTTTCCAAGTGCTTTTCTTTGCTTGTTTTTCTATATTTTCAATATTCTACACCAAAAACATTTCATTAAAGGTGTGTAGGCACACTAAATTATTTTTTACTTCAATAATTAATTGTTTAAATCTATTTTGAAATTAATATTTAATTATATTCCTCTCCTTTAAACCTCTTTATTTATTTATTTGTCGATAAAAAACAATAACTTTAAATTACAATGGAGAAAACAAGTACATTCAGATTATCATCAGCTCATCTTGCCTCACTCAGACTAGATTTGTTGGCGAGGAGAGTTGGAATATAAAGCAGAAGATTTAACAATTTTCACCTTATTTCTAGAGGGCTATGCAGTCATACAAGTAAAAAAACTGACAAAATTAGAACACATCCTATCACATTCATTTCAGGGTGGCGAACATGGTGCGTGCATGTTTACATGAGCCAATTTCTCCCTTTGGTCATGCTAGTCAAATTCTATATGCTCCAATCAAGATTCAATCTCCTAAAAATGTTCATTTGTTCATCATTGGCTTCTACGAACGTTTGCCAATTGTTCCAAGATTTCCTCTTGAGTGGATTGAATATCATTCCAATATGCCACATTTTCATTACAATCCTTGTACCAATGGTGACTGAGGATATCCAGGTTGCTATGGATCATCCCTCTCAGTTGCACAACAGTTGATTCTAAGCAGGAGGCCTGAACAACACGACCAAGAGGTGACACAGGGTTTTGTGCTAACTCCTCCTCCCTATCCAAGGTAATTGAATGAGCCTCACTAGAGGATGAGGCTCCACCCCCTCTGACATCTATATGGCTATAGTATCCACCCCCTCAATGAGGTCTTCCTCTCTGCTTTGACATAACTACAGGCAATAAAAGAATTCCAAGTAGATCAAGACCCCAATCCAACATGCGCTTTAGCTCTCCACAACACAACATAGTCCCAAATACCCACCACGAGACTACACAACACCCGAGGTTCAAGAGTTCAGCTCCACCATACTAGGACCAGACCACCCCAAGCCCCCTGACCCAACAAAGATAATTGAATCACTCGAGAGAAAATAACCCCAAGATCTAACAATATACTTCCCATAAAGACCACATTTTTCTTTCCCCCAAGACCCCACTCTGCCTCTGCCCTTGGACCAATTGTGACCACAGACACGAGAGAAGGGTACAATTGATCACAATTCCAACGTTGCAGGCTCATATTTCTTCTCCCAGGGGCATGACATCTCATATCACCAAATACTTCCCATCCCAATAACTCTTAGGACCCATGACACAAATCCGAGTCTTAAAAACCATGTGGACGACTGACTTAGCCCAGCAAGGCCACCAACAAACATCATCCTAAGAGACTAAGTGTGACCCTAACGCACTTGACGAAATATTTCCACCAGTATATAAGGAAAGATGTCAGCAGGTGAAGAAGTCATAACCTAGAGAGGAAGCATACACTCACTAATGCAAATTCCACTGACCTCGACGCACCTGGATCCCAGACAAAGTCTTGAGCATAAAAACACACTCAAGGGTCGATTGCAGTGACTAACTCCTTATCACCCTGGACTTTTGGCTTTCACTGTGGACCAAACCAGTAAGCGCAACTGTCACCACCTTGCTCGACGTTCTTTCTCATCGCCCACCACAAACAATTGTAACCTTCCTCCGCTTGAGCAAACAATATACCCCTTCCTTCTCTAGATACTTCCCTTGTCGAAAAGAGTGCCCCCCACCTACTCTCATTAAACCACGCATGTATCACAGCTAGTTGCGTGTGGGGATCCCAAGCCCCCCTCATTTGCGGGTTGGTCACCCCCATTAGGGGTTTAATCCTCTTTATTGAATATAATGAAAAAAAATATATAAGGCAATAACATAAAAATTAATATATATATATATAATAACAATAAATAAGAGGAAGAAGAGGAAAACCCTTTAGAAATCGAAGCAGGTTTGCAACTTGGATACGAACCTGAACCAGGGTTTTGAGTTAGGGTTTTGTAGTTGGTCACCATGGCGGGATGCGGAGGAGGGAGTTCAACTCCCTCCTACAATCAAGTGGTTGCAAACAGAAGCAAGGGAACCAGATCGCATAGCTTCAAGAAACCAACGAAGGTGGCATCAGATGCTACGAACACAGAAAAATCGGAAAATGTCAGACCTCGTGGACAAGAAGAGAATCATGAGGAAGCTAGGAAGGAGAAGAGGACAAAGGTCAGCAGTCATAAATTTGCTCCTATGAGTAAAACAGGGGTTTGTGAACCCAAGTCGACCACTATTCCTAGGGTCATTTTAAGTGACCTAGTGCTACAGGTGCACAGAGATCACATGGCGAAATATGCAATTATCTGCAAATTTATGGGGATTTAGCCAATGGAGAAGGCTCTACAAGCATGGATAAGGAACCACTGGAAACCAAAGGGGGGAATCAACCTTCACCTTGGGTCCAAGGGCTTCTTCACGGTGGTGTTCACAAGCTTAGAGGATAAAGACAGAGCGTTCGAGGGAGGACCCTATTTTTACGCTTCTGCAGGCTTGTACATGCGACCATGGGTGATGAACTTTGTCTCGGAACGAGAAACTTTCACATCGGTACTAGTATGGATAAGACTCTACTCCCTTCCTTTAGATTATTAGCTGTCGAATTCTCTAAAGGCTATTGGCAACAACTTAAGGCATTTCATAAAGATCTCAGATTCTACTCTAAGAGGCAAATACACTTCCTCACACAGATATGTGTGGAAATGGACTTATCGGGGGCACTTCCAGATGCAATCATTTTAGAGGTGTATGATGAGGAGTGGGTGCAGGCGGTGGACTATGAACACGTCCCATTTAGGTGTCGTAGGTGCCATGAACATGGGCACCTATATAGGGACTGCCTATTGAACAGGCTGGAGAGCAAGACAAAAGACACTATAGGCAAAGATCTTGATGGTTTTACTAAGGTGGGGGGTAAAGGGAAAGGAGGTAAGCAGTAACAAAAGAAAATCAATGAAGATGGACAACTAAGCCACAATAGCTTTAAGATATTAGAACAAGAAGTTGAGCCTGTTTGAAATTCTGCAGTAAATCCTAACCATCAATCCTACAGTCATTGCTTACATCTTAGTCAAATATGGGGGTTGAAAGATGGCTAACCCATTTTGCTAGATAAAGGGCCGCAGACCGTAGGATTAATGGCCTTCGTCATCCAACGGATATCAGGCCGGAAAGGGATCGAGTGTTAACCTCAGGGACGGACCTGAACGTTTATAGATTAAAGTGGTTTAATCCTTATCGGCTCCGTAAGGATGTTAATTGTCGGGTAAGTGGTCCGAAGTGATTTCATTGTTGACCGTCAAGTCAATTGGGGTTAGATCTACGGCGCTAGATCTCCGAGCAGCTCTGTTGATCGGAGGAAGTATTAATTGTCGGATTGAAGGCAAGTTCGATGGTAGTGATTGAGAGATTAGGCTTGGGCGAGCGGACCCGAGAAGATTATCGGCGTGGTTTTAATCTATTTGAAGTCTGGGTGTTTTCGCATTCTGCAAGGGAGAGCAGTCGAATCACATGTTGGTGCGATGCGATCTGGTGTTAGCGATTGATCTGACGGATGAGATCAACGATGGGAAGGGGAAATCGCATGTTGCAAATTCGAAATCCTGGGTGCTTATGCTTTTGAGTCTTTTGTAACTCCGGGATGCGTTTGTGTTGACCCTGTTGTCTGTTAACCAGCAACGAGTTTGTCTTTTGCTGGTCTTTATACTTGTAAAGACGTGTACCATATGTAATCTCTTTTTCAGTTAATTGAAGGCTCCAATCTTACTTGACCAAAAAAAAATAACAGTAAATAAGATATTTTTTTAAATTTTAAATTTTATTTATTTTTTAATCAATATAATTTTAAATTGAATTCTAATGATGTGTTAGTTGTGATTTTGGACCTTGCACATTAACTTTGGTACACATTGTTTCGATTTATGTGTTTCTAGATAATAATCCACATTTTGTTTCTATTTATTTTTCTTTGACCAATTCTTCTATATTTTAATTAATCTGCACCAAAAGCATTACTCTAATTTTATTTTTTTTTTTTTTTTAATTATACTGAAATTAATATTCAATTGTATTCTTCTCTTTAATCTTCTTTATTGAATATAATGACAACATCCTCATTATTGAATATAACAAAAATAATAAAATAAAACAATAACCAAAAAAATACTCCCTCCCTATCGATCTTGGGATAAGTCATCATACCCCTGAATAGTTTCAGGCAGGTTTTCAGGAACTACCAAAAAGGAAACTGCAGTACATGTAAAACCTTAATCAATATACTAATACCCTCACGTTTACAAAATCATCTTGATAGACTAATCAAATCAGGAATGTGCAACATCTATGGTTTTAATACATTAAAATTGTGGTTTCTTTCTTATTAAATTAACAATTTGCCCATAATTTTTGTAGTGACAACTAACATATAATACCATTGGGAATACAAATTTATTTTAACAATTCTAGAAGTTCCATCCTCAAAAACAATAATCTCACTTCCATTTGTAGTGGTTTGCCATGAATTTACATTTTTCAATGATTTCCTCAATACAATTTTTTAAAGTTTAATATATAGTTTCCATAATTTTACAACTGTAAGATTCACACTTCCACTTCCATTTATATATACATGACGATGGTTTCCTAATATAGATTTTGAAATTTAATATTCTATCGTCATAAACTTGAACTTTTAATATTTTTCAATGTATTTTATCAGTTTAAATTATGTTAATTTGTTCATCAATCAAGTTCTACGAAGTAAGGATGGAAGTGGCAGCATTTGGAAAAAAGATTATTTGCATTCTACACCCTCATATTACTCCCTTCTATTCCCCCTCGGCAACAACTGTTGTTACCTCCTCTATCTCTAGAGGAAGAAGCATCTCTTGAGAGGACTCCCTCATCTCACACCTGGAAGATGAGTTGGAGGACTTGCGAGAGGAGTGTCGTATTATAATGGGCACTCCCAATTGGTTTCCCTTTCTCCCTGACTCTTCTTATTAGTTACCCAACTCAAAATATTAAAATACATTTCTCCTTAAGCAAAAGGAGGAGGAAAGGAAACAATGCCCCCCTCGTGATACATCTTACTTGGTACTCCTCGAGTACTCTTCAAACTCTGAGAATTAAAGATAGTTTTCAGGATTTTCCCATTCACATCACATAATATAGCTAGATTTAGATGGTTTTAAACTTTCTTTTCCAATTTCACATAAATCAAACCATGGGTTAGCAACTATTTATATGCATTTAACAATTATAGTTTGTATTGCATATCAAGTTTGAGAGAGATGGCATTTTTCATAATTGGACTATACCTTGTTGTAAATTATAATCAAATTATACATTTGTTGAATTTAAGACATGATGCAGTTGTTTGGGATTTCCTTGTCATGACCTCCTAATTTTGCTCTGAATCTAAATATTAAAATAATATGCTAGATAAAGGCACTATTAGACCTTTGCCCATTTATCAGGTTGTGAAAGCCCAAAAAAATTCAAAAAGTCATTTTGAACCTTTATTCAACCTTTTTAAGCTATGAATCGTAGTCTAATATTTGAAAAAGGATAGAGATATAGAAAAGTGGTTTTATTCTTAAAAAGGAACGCAAAACATACCTCAATAGATTTTTTTTACAGACGAATCGGAGTAGGAGCAGATCTAGTTGTCTACAAAAGAATATTTTTGACCTAACATCAATTTATAGTAGCTCTCAAAGATTAATAGCCCAAGGAATTGTATGCCTTTAAATAGGCTACACTAGAGAAAAATATCATTGGAAAAACCATCGGTTGTGATAATATGCACCCCAAAATGCTAACAATAATTTTACCTCAATTTTATTTTATTTACTATTTTTTTTAATAATTTTTTTATGTAATTTGACCAAGTCAAAATGTTTAGAGAACATAACATAGTAGGACAAGACATTACAATGTCTCTTCCATATTGGGATAGAGAGCGCCTCTCGATGCAATTCAAGTAAACATTTAATTATGATAGTTGTATCATTACCTATTGTTATACAAAGGACCTAACATACAATAAAAACAAAAAAGTGATTGGGATAGGGATTTCTCCTTTGGGGTTTTCTTGGTTTTCTCGAGTGTGTGTTCGAGATGTCCTTTACATGATATTTGTTAGACATTATTTTATACTCAATTGTGAACTCCACCTTTGATATTGGAGTAGAAGGATCCATACTTGACCCATTTGAATGTGTTTGTTCTCTTGAGGAATGTCGACTGAGAGTGTGTGATATTGATGATATTAGTGTGGTTAGACTCTCTAAAGAAGACTAAGTAGAATTTTGCACACTATTCCAAAGTTGTGTATGTTTAGATTGTTTTTTATCACTATGAAATAACAAAGAACTAATGAAACCATCTATTGTAGATTTGCTTGATTTGTAGGGAAATTGTTATCTCGAAGTGCATGGATATTTTTTATTGAGAGTGTGATGTCTCTATTGATGGATCCATATTACAAAATTTATGTGTCGACATTTTGAGGAAAGTTATTTTTTTCCCTAAGTGATGGGTGTGAAAATGAACTATTTTCATGGAGACGAACATAACAACCTATTGAATCTTGTCATCTTGGTAAGTAATTCGTTATATTATTTTCAAAAAAAATTAACTCTCTTGTGTCTGAGCTATGTTGTTGGGGTTGCATCATAAAAAAATAATGTGATAATGGAGTGCATTTATTTTTTTGCTTGCTCAAATTAAATTAGTGTTAGGCATCTATTCTTTTGCAATATTTGTCAGATCAAGTAGAAAACTAGGTGTTGTCGTGAAAACCAAATAATATGAGAATTTTGATGACGTCAATGATTGAATGGAAATTTCTACTCCATTGAGAAATTAAGTGAAATGATTTGTTATCTATATTTGATCATATTAACCTATGTTGAATATCAAATCTAAGTGAGCTCCATATTCTTTAATTTGCACTTTTAATTGTAAAAGAACTTGTGTGTGCATGTCATTCCCCCTTGCAAAAGAAAAGGGTTGAGATGGAGCATAACTTTTGTTAGTTAGAAATATCTATTAGTGATAAAAAAATATGAAAAAATAAATGATAAAAATCATACATAACATTAAGACACATAAATATGCACACCATGATTTACCCTAAATAGCCCACTTGGGAAAAACTACCAAATAATAGATCTATGATTATCTTATGGCTTAAAAGTATTCATACCTTGACATAAAAGCAACCAAGCCAATCAATATGCAGGCTTGGCCAAGTGATCCCTTCGCTCAACTTAGGCACATTACATGGAGAATCCCCAAGCCTTTTAAAGGCTTCATCACATGTAATCCATGGGCTTTAATACCACAAGCCACCAAAACCATGTGTCTAAAACCACCAATGTGGACCTAAAAGCTTTGACTACTTCACCAAGTGAAGTTTACCCTAACATTCCCCCTTTTAAACTTGAATGGTGAAATCCACATGCTCTCTTTCCTTCACACTTAGTTCTACTCTAAAAATTTACTAGTAAGGGTATGCATTCTTAACCAAGTCTTACAACCATATGCCCATATATAAATTTCATCTCCAAGTATTTTTTTTTATTGTTGTTTGGAAGTTATGCTTCCATTCTCTCATGCTTTCCCACTTAGCCAGACTTGGTGCTCTTCTCACCAGATCTCACTTCTCTGGTTGCATCTCGCCTTGTTGGTCCTCTATTTCCTCTTAGGAAATCTTCACATATGCAAATCAAATATGAATCAAGGCTTCTCTACGTTAGCTTCATCCCCAACATATAATGTGATGACATTTGTAATCATTGCCTCCCTTTATAGGCTAGAATCCCTTAGATTTTATACCACTTGTTAAATATGAAAACAATATGAGAGAAATAATGATAAAAAATATACATAGCAATAATACACATAAGCCATGCACAACATGACTTACCTTAGAAAACTCCAATTAGGGATAACAACCAACAATAAATATATTATTATCTTATGACTTTAAAGTAGCCAAGTTGGCCAACATCCTACCCTAGCTAAGTGAGCCCTTTACTAAATTTAGGCGCATTACAATGGAGAATTCCCAAGCCTTTTAAAGGCTTCATCACATGTAATTCATGGGATCTAATACCATGCACCACCAAAACCATGTGCCTGAAACCACCATTGTGAACCTAACAACTTTGACACTTTCATAAGGTTAAGTTAACCCTAACAATATGCAAGTGATAGCTTGAGGAGTCCTCGATTAAAGAAAATGAATAGAGGAATTGATCCCTCGATGGATTCATAGAACCTAACTTTAACAAGTTGATGAACATGGTGAAATATTGATGTCATAAGGGGGGGATTTGATGTAAGGTTTTGAGTTATTAGAATCCCAAAACATTTTCATACCAACAAATTGAAAATGTTGGTTTAGGCTAATTCTATTGAATTTGGAGGCTTGTTGAGCATGAGAATGGTGGCAATGAACATGAGAATGGAAATGCTACAATTAGAGTGCGACAATCCAGGTTTTGAGGTAGGGTAAGAGAAAATAAACTGACTCATCAAAGTGTTTCTTGTCGAGGAGAATGGTGTTAAATTTTCTTGCATTTGGAATTGTGACCATTGTGGCAGATTTTAAGGCAAATCTAAATCCTTGTTTAGATAATGTCCTATCATAATTATATTTTTTAACTAGAAAATTTTTAAGGTACCCATAATTTTAATTGCTTCCGAGGCAACATATCAAGGTCGACCTTTAAGTGGAACCTAACAAAGTAATGGATATGGTCTTTTTTTATCATTATCGTAGTGAAATTTGTCCCTCTCTTCGTTATACGTAATTTTGTCGCATTAGGAAAATGACCATCGGTTTGGATCTTGTGTTATCCACGAATGTGTCTCGAGAACATTCCCCTGCAAAGTTAGAATCAAAATAATTCTAGAGAAAGTGGAATTTCTCAATTCTATGGTACAAAACCCTGATTTTGGCTATATTCGCAGTTTCCTAGCTAATTCCTGTGCATATGCAGGGAAAACCATTATTATCTACGCACAAGTACGCATTGTCTTCCACTATGACCTGCGAACATGACTTAAAGTATGTAAAAATAAAAAGCAAATTCTAGAAGCATTGCTGGTAGTATCTATCCAAAACAATAAGCTTTGAATGAGTGCTTATTCAGTATTGATCCCTCCCATCATGGAGTAATTCCCCTTCCTTTGTGGAACCTCTATCCCACTAATAATGGATCTCATTCCTTGGAGAATGGATCCATAACTTCTCATTCTTGGCCTATAAATCTACTACGGGTCTGAGGATTGAGGGAGGATTGTTGGAAGTAGGTTTATGCTATTGAGATTATGTTGGAAGGCTTGTCTTGTAAGGGAGAGGGTTGGAGATTACAGAAAGGGCTTGCTACATCAAGGCTACATGGTTGTAAGGATTTTCTCCAGTTTTATGAATATAAGAAACTGTTCTTTCTCAATTACATCTTCATTGATTTAATTTGTAGGATTTCTTGATCACCTACATAGATTTTGATTACATAATTGATCAATTTATGATATATAATTGGTTAATTAATCCATTTATCTCTTTGGTGATATTTTATATGCTTTGATCTCTTGTTTGTCTCTGTCTATGCATATCTCTTTTAGGATATTATGGAGAGGCTATTAGGAGCGACGAGAGGACATCTAGAGCATCGAGGAGTGAATAGTCGAAATCTTTGAGGGACTTCATCAATCATTTCGTTAAATCGGTAAGAGGCCTCTATCATTATATTTGCTTTCAGTAAATCAGAGTCTAGAGAAAGGTAGCAGTGCTTGTTTGTTTGTTACTAGGGTTCTTTGAAGTCTATGGAGATCGCTCTTGTCCGCAAGTGGGATAAGTCCACATAACACTCTCTCTTTTCTAAAGAGCATTACCATTTCATTATATTTTTGAGAAATTGAAAAATGAAGATGAAAAAGCTCTTTTGGGTATGTAATGAAGTTTTTTGAGTTGAATTGATATAAAATTTAAGGCTAAGTTTAGAGTAAAAGTAAATTCAAATTCAAGTTAAAAAATAGTTTAGTTGAGAAAAGAGTAAAACTTGAAGTTGAAGTTGAAATTAAAGTTAGATTGCGTCAATATTCAAATTGGAAGATGATGAAGTGGGAGACTTTTTAAATGTTTTAAATCCAAAGTCACATTGAGTCAAAGCCTAGTTGTAAGTGGAAAAAAAAATCAAATTGCAAATACAAAGTCCTTTTTATGTTACTTTTTAAGATGAATAAACTTAAGTCAAGTCAAGTCAAAGCTAGAGTCAAAATAGAAGTCCAAGTTGAAGTTGAATTTGAAATCTACTTGAATATAACCAACATATAGTTAAGTGTAAACATTATATTGGTGTGCAAAATAAGTTTTCCAAACCAAGGTCATATGTGTCTTGTTGGACCTTCAACTCCAACAAAAAACATTTATATATATGGATATTATAGAAGACAATAAAAGGGAACAAAAGATATAGAATTAAGAATACATGCTCTTGGTGAAGTGAAACAAAACAAATGAAGAAGTTTAATAAAAGAAGTGGTAAGTTACAATCTAAGAATCATGAAGCAATAAAACAAAAAACAAAAATAATGAAAGAATATAAGCAAGGTAAAATAAGTAGTACCATGTGTAAAAATGTGAGATCCAATAGTAACTAAAGTGAAAATGAAATCTTAAGGTATTTGATAATCCTCCTCGATAATGTTGTTTTGATGATGAAAAAAAGTGGTTGTATCCATATGTTTGTTAAACAGCTAGATCGGCCTTCATTGAAAATGTATTTGAATTGTATGTACCTAAAACAAATGATGATATATGTAAATTATGATAAGGCAAATATTACCCCATAACTTAATTGTTAATGGTTCGTGGTTAGCAAGGAACCACTTGGTTTAATGGATGGTTCATTGTAATATAAAACCACTTGAATATTACAATGGTTGAGGGTTAATCAATGTAAAATCTTAGAGGATGTAATGGTTGAGCATAACCCACAAAACCTAGGATGTGATCATGGGTAAACCAAAGAAAACCCAAGATGTGGTCATCGGTTAAACCAAATAAAATCTAACATGATGATTTACAATGATGCAAGGGGAGTGAAAATGTTTGTGGTTCAATAATTGTTGTTGAACAATGTATAAGAAAATGTTTATATGAGAATTGACAAATACAATGACTAATGACTCATTTTAGTGGATGGTGACTTTATTATATAGATTTTAACAAATATAATGTTTATATTTTGTAAGTACAAGATGAATATTGAAGAAGATTAAAGATAAAGAATGAAGAAGAGAAAAAATGAAGATTGCAAAAGATTGAAGATTGAAGAAGATTACAGATGAAGAACATAGAGGATAAAAGTTGGACTGGTTCAAAAGACCAAATCAAGAGACATAGTATGGTGATTGGAATTTGAAATCACAAGTATTTTTTAATGGGGAGTATAAAGAAATAACTCATACTTGTAATAGAGATAGTTATAGAGATGGTTGAATTGAATATCTAATTATGATGCAACTGTTGTGGTTGCCTAGTGTTATATAAAGGGACATAATGTACAATAGAAATACACATAGGAATAGAATGATTGAATGAAATTTCCCCTTCAGGGGTTTCCTAAGAGTAAACTCCTAGTGTCCCTTGCTTGATATTTGATTGAGTATATTCATTATTGCATTACAAACCCAACATATAGGGAGTTAAAGTGGATCTACGTTGGTAACAAAAAATCAAGTGTGGGTCCATATTAATCTAGGCTCTTTAAAGTATTGAGAAGTTTGTGTCTTGGTTTCTTTTTAATTCTTCTTAGTCCTTGATAGATTTGGTGTTAATATGGATTTATGTTGACATACATACATGTACCTGTATGTGTGTCAACCCTATATATACAATGTGACACATACGAAACACCAACCCACCTACCCACATAGAGATATTCCCCATAGAGAGAGAGAGTAGAGTGGGGGGGCTTGGGGACTTGGAAAGAGGAAGGATAAGTGAATTATTTAACGTCTAATGAAGTTTCAACATAGAGATATATCAGTGCCATCACATAGTATTGTAAAAATCAAATAGATAACAACCTCAAAGCTAAATATAAGTCAAAAGGTATGTGTAATACTAAAACATGTGAAATTAACATGCATAAATATACACAATGCTTGACTACCTTTATTAAAAGTAATTATCATTTCTCTTTTGAGATGCATAATCAACAGGAGGTAATGAGTTATTAGAGTCATACCTAAAATATTCAAAGAGAATTGAATTACAATTTGAGTGGATGTAGAACCTTAAACTCCATCTATAAACTCCAACTTAGTCGCAATTAGCAAGTGGAACCATGTGTGGGGTATGAATCTCCTCCCAAATAGGTTTGTAATCATTATAACTAAGATCCCAATTAGCCTCAATCAACTACATATTCCAACTTATATTCCTTCCCAGTGTTTCTAAGTCAACAATGAAAATAACAATAGATATAGTTCCAAATCTAGTTGTTATGTCATATTTAACGGGTTTTGTTAGGACCCTATAATACTTATGTATTCCCCAATTATTATGGTCATTGCAGCCCCTTATTTTTGTGCCAATTTTGTCCCTGTATTGTTATTATTGTGACCCATAGAAGCCCACTATTGTTATTATTTTTTTTTTTTTGACAGAAACGGTTAGTTGATGTATTAATTCTCGGCGAAAAATGCCTCATTGCAGGTTACAATAAATAGGCAGAACTCAGTTTTCTCTTCGGATAGGAACCAGATGGTTTCCCCCCTAGTGAGTCTGCGAATTCTTTGGACTATCATACGATTGGTCTTCTCTATCTTTCCTGATTTACATAAGCAGACAAACTGCTCCAATAAAAGACAGTAAAACATTTTAAGCTAATAGTCAAGGGATGGGATCCCAGCCTTCGTCTTCATTTCTTAGCAGGACTCCGGGTGGGAGGGGAGCCGCTTTGTTGGCTTCAGCATCGGCTTCTTTATTGTTGTCTCTCTTTACATGAAGGAATTCCAGATTCTGAAAGGAGTTTATAAGAGTTCTAATTCTGTTCATCAATCTTGAGAGCCTTAGATCAGTAGGAAGGGAGCTGTCTACAATGATCTTTATGATGGATTGGGAGTCCCCAAAAACAGTTGCATCTTTGATACCCAGGGATATGAGCTGTTTGAGACCCTGAAAGAGAGCCAGAGCTTCGGCTTGGATGCTTGTGTTGAAGCCCACGCCCCAGGCAAATCTTAGTTCAGTTCTGTTCTCAGCATTTTTGATTACTCCACCTGCACCGGATCTGCCAGGGTTACCTTTTGCTGCCCCATCAAAAAAGAGAGTGTATCTTGCCTTCTTGCTGCAAAACTCAGAAAAATCTACAGCCTCCAGTCGAATTTGCCAATTTTTTTGGAGAGGAGGGGGTCTGACAATATCAGTGAAATTGAGATGAAGGTGAGCGCCCCATACTGCTTCTTGGTCACTTAAATCTGCTCTGTCAAGCTGATCGCCCAAACAGTCTCTTAGGTGGCATTTGATTTTTTCCCATATGATCTTAAGGTTGCTTTTTTTGTTTTTGAAAATTCGCTGGTTTCTTTCCAGCCAAATATGACAGCAAATGAGTTTAGGGAGGACGAGCCAGGCATCTTTAATGTGGACGTTCTGAGGGGAGCCGCCTGGATACTTTGACTTCCAGTTTGCAAACAGGTCTGCGCAGCGATTTGGCAAGGCAAAGCCATCATTCCATGGGATTAAGGCCTCGGTCCAAAGATCAGAGGAGAATTTGCAGCAGAGCATAAGGTGGGGGGCATTTTCCTCATTAGTCTCACATAACGAGCAGCGGGATGGCCCGCTGTATCCTCTTCTACGCAACCTGTCATCACTCAAGATATTTTGATGGCATAAGAGCCAACTGAAAACGTCAATTTTAGGAATAGAGGTCTGCGACCATATCCCTTGCTATGGCTTCAGGTCAGGGGGGATGTGAGGTCGAAGGGAGAGAAGTTTATATCCATGCGCCACTGTGTAATGACCTGATGGCCCCCATCCCCTGATATCAGGTTTCCTGGAGTTTAAAGGTGCTTTGCCTGCTAATAGGGATCAGAGGGAGACGAGATCTATGGAGAGGTTATGAGGTACCTCGATATCAATCCAGTTCTTCCATTTGCCATTTTCCCATTGAGAGATATCCCATAACGTTTTTAGGCCTGCTCTGTCCATCCATTCTCTCAGCATAAGCAGAGAGCGGTCTTCAGAGAGGGGCTCGCTGTCCATGATTCGATCATCCCAAATGCTGATGCGCTTACCATTTCCAGGAATCCAGTGCGCGTGAAGATTGATCAAGGGGGCCACTTTGATGCACAGTTTGTGAACCAACGTTCCAAAATTTGGTTTGGATTTGTCAAGGTAGCGGGTTCTCTGTCCACCGAAATATTTCCTCCACATCGCAACCTGAGCCCAACCCGGCTTTGGAGCTATTATCCTCCACAGAAGCTTTGCACCCAAGGCAATGTTTTGCTTGCTGAGATTCTTGAAATTGAGACCTCCTTCCATTCTGGGCAGGGAGACTGTGTCCCAGTTAATAAGGGGAATTTTTTTCTCATTATCTTTTCCGCCTTTCCAGAAGAAATTCCTGATATAATCCTCCATTTTTCTCATAATACCTGTAGGTGCCATCATGACTGCAGCTTGGTAAGTAGGAAGGCTGTTCAAGACAGCTTTGACCAGCACTGTCTTTCCAGCCAAATTGAGCCAATTGAAGCCCCAGGTGTGAATTTTAAGCTTAAATTTTTCCAATAACGACATCCAATCTTTGCTGAGGGCCCTTTTTTGGAAAATAGGGAGCCCCAAGTATTTAAAAGAGGTCCAGGAAGAGGAGGCTGCAAAACCAAAGCAGTTGGAGATAGCTTGGAGGAATCTGGGAGAAGAGTTCCAACAGTATATGTGGCATTTGCCTTTGTTAATTCTGCTTCCTAAGCCTTCACAGTAAGCATCCAACACTTCTTTAAAATGATTAGCCGTGGACAAGGAGGCAGCACCCAACAGAAGAGAATCATCCGCAAAAAGGGCATGGTTTATGTTTTTTACACCTCTTGCAATGCTCAGTCCCGTTATTTCTTGGTCATTCTGCTTTTTTATTAGAAGGAAGCTTAGGACAGAAGCTTGGAGGACAAAGAGCAAGGGGGAAAGGGGGCATCCTTGTCTCAGCCCTCTAGTGGCTTTAAAAAAGTCAGTTGCCCTCCCATTTACCAAAGGGGCAATCCAGGGCTCGCTGATACAAGCTTTGATCCAATTGATGAATTTGAGTCCAAAGCCAAATTTGTGGAGGACCTCGAACAAGAATCTGTGTCTTACCCTGTCAAAGGCACTTTCAAGGTCTAGTTTAATGACCATTCCTTTCTCTTTCCGAATCAGACTTGAATGAATCGCCTCTTGGACCAGAATAAAATTATCAACAATCTGCCTTCCCTGGATGAAGCCTCCCTGATTCTCGGGGATGATGTCAGGAAGGATGGTTTTTAATCTGTTTGCAATTACTTTTGTTATCAACTTATAGCCTATATTGCAGAGAGAAATAGGGCGAAATCTGGAGAAGGAGTTGGCACCTTTTTCCTTGGGAATAAGGGCTAGGAAAGCTGAGTTGGTGCTTCCCCCAATTTTCTGACATGCTTGAGATTTCCTCACCATTCTGCATAAGTCTTTTTCCACTATCTGCCAACAGCTCTGCAAGAATCTAGCTGTGAAGCCATCCGGCCCCGGGGCCTTATCTGGCTCCATTGCAAAGAGAGCGGTTTTTATTTCATTACTGGTGACTTCTGCTTCCAAATACTGCTTCTTACTGGTTGTGATCAGAGAGGGTACCTCGTCCACAGGATTTAATACAAACCCCTGTCCCTCTTCTTCATTATACAACTTTTTGAAATGGAGGTATGCAGCCTTTTTTATACTTTGCATGTCTTTGTGGCTTATATTCTCTTCCTTGATTTCTGAGATGGAGTTGAAACTTTTTCGGGCTTGGGCTTGCTTGTGGAAGAAGGAGGAGTTTCTGTCTCCAGCCTTGAGCCAAAGTCTACGGGATTTAATCCTCCAGTACTCTTCCTCAGCCAAGCTTTCCTTGAAAAATTTTCCTTGTAGCTCGACTTCCTTATCTAGAGTTTCTTTTGTGATTTCTTCATTTTCCGACTTCATATGGTGAATCTCAAGGCATTCTTGGATCTTTTTCCTTTCCACTGCTGGGTTAGGAAGGGATTTGACCCAGGATTTCAAAGCAGCTTTCACTCTCCTGAGCTTTTCCTCCCATACAAAGAAGGCAGAACCGTTGACTGGTTGCTTCCAAGTATCTTTTACTAGCTGCATGAAGGTCTGTTCTTTAACCCAGAGGGGGCTGAATTTAAATGGAATGGGGCCTTGATTCATATGTGCCAGTAGATCGAGCTTGATGGGTTTGTGGTCAGAAACACTGCATGGAAGAATATGCATTCTAGAATCTAATCCAAGGAGAAGAAAAGAACTTTGTACAAAAAAACGATCTAACCTTGCAGCGATGTGCCCCGGACCGAGTCTTTTGTTGGACCAGGTGTATTTTCCCGACGAGGGTTTTATGTCAATCAGGTCCCAGTCCTGAAGCAGATCCTCAACCCATTCTCGCGCCGGGTCCCTTACAATGCTTCCTCCACGCTTTTCAGCCAGAGAGAGGGTTAGATTAAGGTCCCCTGCGATGATGACATTCTTTAAATCTTCCAAATCTGCCATATTTCTGATGGAATCCCAATAGCTCTTTTTCTCACCTGCGCTGGTTGGTACATACACATTGAAGAGGCAGAAGGTCTCATTTGAATCCATGTGTTGGTGTTGGCGACATCTTTGATTTTTGAAACTTTATTTGCGTTCCAAAGGGTGCCCAGTCCTCCTGACGCACCGCGGGCTGAAACAGCTTGCCCTTCACTTCTTTTCCACAGGTTACTGACTGTATGGAGGAAGGACTTATCCTCCATTTTAGTCTCCTGGATGAGGAGTATATCAGGAGATTCAGTTCTTATCAGGCTTTTGACGGCTTCTTCTTTTGTTCTGCTCCCCATACCCCTACAGTTCCAGGAGACGATCTTCATCACTTGATTTTTGAGTGGGGAGCTCCTTTAGAGCTCTGGTGCTGGTTTCTAGTCATCTTCGGAGTTTTTGCCAAGAGTTTCTCGAGGGTTGGTTGGCTTCCTTGAAGTTTGTCTTTATAAGTCTCCTGTTCTCTTTTCTCGCGAGCTGATTTGCGACCTCTCAATGATATTCTAGGCAAGGTTTGTGGATCCCCAATTTCACCTTCCTCTTCTGAGTCCTCCGATCCTTGCTCTTCCTCGGCCTCTTCTGTGGGTATGTCATTCTGCTTGTCTGAGTTAGGTTCAGCTTGCTTTGAACCCGAAGGGACCTCCATGTGGGGCGATGCTTCCTTCTGACTCTCTATTTCTTTAGGGTCTTCTGATGCTGAGCTTAACAACGTAAATTTGTTACCTTGATCTTCCATGGGGGAAGCTTGAGTCGCAGGGCCTGGCTGGGGGGCCTTGTCGTTTTTATTTCCGGATCTAGGGTTTTTATGAGCATTTTTGGTCCTTTTGACCTGTGTCCATCCTTCCTCCTTGTTTTTCTCCCCTTCACTATTCTTTGGGCAGCCACGGGCAAAGTGGCCATAGACATGGCACTTTCTGCACTTAAACGGAAGCTGCTCATAATCCAACTTTTGGAGGTGCACCCAGTTTCCAACCTTTATCTTTATTGCCTCAGGCAA
Source organism: Pinus tabuliformis (assembly GCA_031772625.1). Lineage (NCBI taxonomy): Eukaryota > Viridiplantae > Streptophyta > Pinopsida > Pinales > Pinaceae > Pinus > Pinus tabuliformis. Next base: position 754,485,099 of record CM062815.1, on the reverse strand, counting down.
GCCCACCTCAAGATCCACTTCGACGCAGATTCGAGCGCAATCAAATTGATCTTTGTTGTTGGCTCGATCTATAAACTTGCCCAATGTATTCCCAATGTGTTTGAGGGACTCCCAGTTCCAGCAGTGCATAGGCAGGTTGGGCAGTCTAACCCACACTGGGACGGCTGTGGGAACGTCGACTGCTGGATCGAAGTCAGGCGTCCACTTGTTGAGATACAACCCTTGAGGACCCATGAAATAGGGTCCATTACGGAATATCAGTTCCTTATCCTCCTTTTCAGCGAATTCGAAGAGGAAGAAACCCTTCCCTAGAAAGTATGAGGTGACTCTGTTGTTGATCAGCGGTGCCCAATTCCTTGCTACCCAGCTCTCCGTGGTTTTGGGGGAGGGCCAGAGTCCAGTGAACTGCCCGACCAAAGCTCTCTCTGCCAGTGAGAGGGCAACCTGAATCGGCCCCTCAGGAGGGAGCTCGATCTCAGGAATATCATCTAGACGCTTGACAAACTTCGCGGCTTCAGTTGCTTTCTTCTTTGGGAGAGATTCCAGCAGTTTTATGAACGCCTCTGCAGCAGAACAGTGAGGCGTTGACGGATCCATATCACCAACGGCTTAGCTCGGGTGGGGCGAGCTTGCCCAGGCTTCAGCTCTCATAATCCTCGGTCCAACCCAGAGGAAGGACGCCGCACAGGAAGGGGGATAAATCGGGGAGGGATCGAACACCGCGCAGAGACGGATCCGCGCAGGGAGCCACCGAGGCGGCCACAGGGCCGAGGCTGGATTCAAGCGCAGCGGATGCTAGGTCTAAAAAAAAAACCTTTTCCACTATTGTTATTGTTGTGCCTGTTAGGGTCGGTCTAGTAGCCCTCCACCAGAGATCAAAAGCTCTTTGCATTTCATAGGTAGGTGTATCATCAGTGTGATCATGTTGCATTCCGTTAGGCATGCCATAATCTCGGTGGGAGGAGTTTATGTCATTATTCCCCTCTTGTTTAGCACTGCTGGTTCAGGTTTGTTCAAATAAATAAAGTCCTCAAAGGGTCATTCATTTTGCTTTAAGTTTTTAGGTTTTAGGTCTAGATTGAGTCTAATTTTGTCTTGAGAGGTCATCAAGGACCAGCAGGCCAGAGGGATGTCCTTCATTAAACATTTCTCATCATTGTACAGCTAAATTTTTACCTTGTTCTCAAAAACTCTGTTTTTGAAAACAAGGTCAATATCTCATTTTTGTAAAAATTCTCAAAATTTCAAATTCTTCAAATGCCGAAATGCAGCCTTGGTCTCCTTTGCCAAAGCATCCCAGAAGCTATCCCTGTAAAAATTTTCAGAAGAAATCATCATTTCAATCAATTTTTCAAAGAAATGAAATTAAAGGTCAGAGCCAATTAAAGCAAAAAGTGTCAACATTCAAACATTACAAAAGTGGGTTTTGGGCAAGTAAAAAATTAAAGGGAAGCCTATAAAAGCATGCCATCCTTCATTAGCAACTCACTTGCAACTCACAAGCTAAGAGCATCCATGCAAAGGCGATTTTAGAGGTCATTGGGCGAATTGGGCAGTTTGCAGAAGCACGCTACGCATCAGAAGAAGCGCGCTACACATCAGAAGAAGCGCGCTACGCATCAGCGCGCAGTTTCCAGTTCAGTTTTACTCAGGCGCTACGCGTTGGGAGGAGCGCTACGCATCAGGCTAGGCACGCTACGCGTTGGATTTCTTGCTCAGGAAACCACCAGCAAGCCACCAAAACTGCTTTTCTCTCCAAATCTTTTCAGGTAGGCCTCTAATCATGGTGATTTTTGGTTTGGCTAAGATGAATGAGCAATGAAAATGCAAAAATGCCATGCTAATATGGAGTAAACCCTACCTTGCTGTATCAAATATTAAAAATGCAAATGTGTTAAGGTTTCATTTGAAATTTGCTGACCAAGGTAACCCATTCTCCCATTCCTCTTTCCCCATATTTTCCTCACCATTTTCCTTGACATTTCCCATGCAAATCATATAATTTCCCCACTAAAAATCATTAAAATTCCTAAACCCTATTAATTCCTAAAATCCTATGTAAATTCCTAAACCCTACTTCCCATTACAATCCTACAAACTATGATTGTATATGTTCCATGTTCCTTTCCTAACATTTCCTTCCACATTTGTTTTCCCTAATCCCCTCAATTTTCCCTTTTCCCTAACATTTCCCATGTGTGTTTGTCCCCTTGGTAACAGCTTTCAAAAGAGTCAAAACAGCAGTTCATTGGGTGCACAGTCAGCATTATTTTTCAGTCACTTGCCTCCAAAACCATGTCAGAAACTGAAACAGATTATGAGCAAAGTGATAACCGTGAATCAACACCAGAGGTAGAGGTGCCAAGGAGGCATCACAGGGGTGGTAAGGGTGGTCAGCATGTCAGGGAGGAACCCACCTCTTTGGCTTATCTACAAGCTTGTCCACTTGCAGTGTCATGTTTCCGATATCTATCATGCTATGAATATTGTGAGAGAATCTCCCAAATTCAACACCACAAGGAATTGGCCCGCTTGTTTGTCCTACATTTGCACAATGGGCATGTGAATCTTGCAGGAGTGGACTTCACATTGTCACCTGAAATTGTTGCTCAAGCAACAAGGATACCCAATATTGGAGAAGAATGGAGCAAGCGCCAGCTGTTGAACAGATTTCATTATGAGCCATATATCAAACCTACATGTATGAGGTACCTAACTGGTGTTTTTCCCTTCAGGTTCTTAAGAGACGAGTATGCACCTATGATGAAGATCATCATTCGCTATTTCACTTGTGAGGGCAGATTTTCACGTTTGTATTCGTACCATATCCGTTTGTTGATGCATTTCACACGGGTACGAATGATGAACATTCCATTCTTCATGTGCCGAAATATAGAGAGGATGGTGCCCTTAGTGCAAAGAAAGAGCCCAGCACAGCAACACAAGAGCATCTATCATTATGCACTGATCAAGATTGTGGTCATGCATCAGTTGGCACAGCAGGGTATTCCGTGGGAGGATTTCATTTCTCGTGACTTGTTCACAGTGCCACAACCACCTCCTAAGGTTGTCCATGATGAGGGAGGGCCTTCACATCAGTTTGATATTCCAGAGCACGAGCATGTCAGCACTCCTCCTTATGTTACATATCATAGAGGCCACAGAGTCTTATTTGCATCTGCACGGCGAGTATTATCTCCACATCAGGTGGAAGGGGTCTCGCCTTCTTCATCAGCACGGCGAGTGTTATCTCCACATCAGGTGGAAGGGGCCTCACTTTCGACAGCAGCACAGGTACCAGAGAGTGGCAAGCAGCCCAAGATTGATGAGGGGCCATCAGGTGTTCCAGGCATAGATGTTGTTGATCTTGATATCATTTCTCCTAGCCTAGAGTCAGAGGAGATCATCCAGCAGCCAAGGGCTGAAAATGACTTGTTGCAGCAAAAATTGGAGATGGAAAATTGGAAAATCACTTATTTAGAGCAGCGCAACAAGCAATTAGAGGATGAACACTCTCTTGATGAGTTGCGGAGGATCCGAGAAGACCGGAACTTGGCTCGCAAGAGACCCGGTGATTTGACACCTAAGGAGCAAAACTCCATGCTCATTCTGGTGAACACACATCTAGAGAGGTTGATAGCGAAGGCAAACAGGGACAAGGACATGCTCCGACACATGAAGAACCACTATTGGGCTCGAATGCATGTCTGTAAAGCAAGAATGAAGGTGCTCAAAGGACGGTTGGCTAAGGCACTAAAACGGAGGAAAAGGCCCGATCCCCTTCATATTTTGGCTGAGGCTACCTTGAAGGAGCATGGTGCTCAATGATGCACTTCCAGCTCAAATTTCAGGATATTTTGAGCAATTTTGGTCAAATTTGATTTTTTTGTGCCACACACAAGTTTTTGGCTCTGAACGCGTAGCGCGCCGCGCGCTACCCTGAAGATGGGCAAGTCCATTTCTCAAAAACTCAACATTTTTGGATTTTTCATGACAAATTACACTTGCTCAGCAATGGCCAAGACATTTCATCAGGTTTTGAGCCCTCAGAAGGTCAAAAAACATGCAAAAAATGACTTTCTACCACTTTTTGGACACACAGGAAGCAGTCTTGGGAGATTGCAATTTTGGAGGGGCAAATGGACACCAAATTGAGAAATTCCACTTGGGTTGGAAAGTAGACATCCAGACCTTTCCAACAAACCTACTTTTGTCTCATTTGGGTGACGGGAAGTGCCTCAAAAGTTGGCTCAAAGGCGTGCTACGCGTTCAGGATTGGGGCGCTACGCATCAGCACATTTTCTCAATTTTTCATCTACAGCTCAGGAATTCGCCCAGCTTTGACCAGTTTTGACTTGTGATGGGATTTTTCACCCTCTTTGATGTAATTGATGTAATTTTATGATGTTATGACACTTATTTATCTCTTCTAGAAGATTCATTCATAAAATGGCAAAAAATTAATGAATGAATTGGTTTCCTAGCTTATAGAGGCAAGTGGTTTTGACTGCCTAGATTGTAGTGCTCAGTTTAGAATTGGTTGAAACAGCTCCTAGGATGATGAGCTCGACCCCTAGAGGCAAGGAAGTGTGTTAGCTTGCCTATATTATGTACTTTCTTAGTCATTTTCATGGTTGGACTCTTGAGGGATAAGCTTCTATTGTATTACACTTTGTATCTCTGCAATTTTGGCAAAGGAAAGACCAGGGTTTTGCAGCACTTTTTGGGATTCCTGTGGTTATTTGTGTTGATGGTGTGTTTCTCTCATGTACTTATAAGTGTGTTATGTGTATCATTTTCCCACTTTTCTTTTCTGCACATTAAGTAAATGAAGTGTTAAGGTAGAATTCATAATTTATATGCTTTGCCTTTAAGTTTGCTTAAGATCTATGTTTTCCTCTGTCTAAAGAGAACTCTCGAAAGTTTCTTGCTCTCTTTAGCTCCTCACCAGTCGTTCCTATCCATTCACTTAAATCAAAGGCATCAAGACAATCTCCTACCTTGCCCCAAAGAGACCTCTGCAAAAGTTGTGTCCCATCCCCGCACCCAAAATTGCTTTCCCCCTGTTTTCCACCAAAACTCTAAAAAATTTAAAATCAAACCTTCTCTATCAGTTTACTAGCCTAAAATTAGTGTTCTTTATTGGTCATCTCCGCCCTTTGAAGATCTTTGCCGAGATAGACCCGGAGAGAGCCCTCTCCTGCCCCGTAGGGCTAGCTACGAGGCTAAGTGGTTTGATGTTGCCTTGGATTTTGTCTTTTTCAGCCTGAAGCCAAATTCAAGCGCTAACATATTGGCGACCATACTGGGGAAGAACAAATTGTTTGCTGATTGATGTGTTTATTTCATAAGGCTTAGACGGAGTCTGAAGATATGCCAGGTAGCCTTCGAAACGCTTTTGCTTTGCATAAGCGCAAGCAGATAAACGTTGCTTCAATCGACCTCCGTGAGCTTGTGAATGTAACACTTCATTTGCATTTCACCCCAGTATATTTGCAAACTCTGAACTTTTGGATGATTAGTTGAGAGTTTTCACAGGCTGAAATCATTCACTAGCAACTCCTTCACTGAAAACTCCAGAGATCAATGCTTCATGGTGACTTCACTGTGAGATTTTCAAAATGGACCAAATCACAAGAAGATATGCTCCCTTGAGCCGATATCACATTCCAGGTTTTCCAAATAAAATTCCGAAGGTAGATTGGTCAAGGAATTTGCCTATATTTAAAGATGATGGTAGGAAGGACGCTGCTCTACATCTGGTTAGATTTCATATGCATATTCGCAAGTTGAAGGTGGATTTTCCTGAAGATTGCTTGATGAAGATATTCCTGGCCACTCTGGAAGGTGAAGCCCAATCCTGGTATGAAAATTTGCCGCAGGCCTGTATTTACTGTTTAAAGGATTTTCATGCTATGTTCATTGAACGATATAAGGACTCTTATCCATCATTAAATTTAGTTCAAGACTGTTGCAAGCATGCTTATAGTTTTATTGAAAGCCTTGAGAAATATTATGAAGATGATAATTTTATGGATGGTGAGATCATGGAGGCTCTGTATGAGAATCCATTTCAGCAGCATAAAGAAAACTTAGAGGATACTTGTCCAGATGATCAGGATATTTTGCAGCAGAATCAAGATCAGCAGGTTGAAGATGGTCATATGGCTGTAATTGATGAAAGAGAAGAGCTTGTTTCAGATCTGCCCACAGAAGAAAACCAGATTGCAGAATGTGATAATGTTAGGACAGCTACTTCAGAACTACATTCAGATTGTGATGACCAAGCATACCTTGTGCTGAATCCTGAAAAGGAGAGTTTTGTTGTTGAGATCATAGACAGAGTTTTGGATTCAGATGTTCATGAAAAACAGAATGAGATCTTTGTGCAAGTAAGTGATGAATCTCCTTTCAATAACTCAGTAATAAATGATAGTTTGAATGCCCTGTCATATGAAAATAATTATTGTTCAAGCAGAAGAAAACAAAAGGCATTGTCTACTTTGTCTAAAGAGGAGATAGATCAACTCTTGAAAGGTCTTGTTACAGCCCAAGCCACAGCAGATTTGCAATGCACACATAGTCAGGAAAGTGTTGGGAAAACTTCTTCCTCTATTGAAGAAGATGATTGTCTTGTAGATCAGCAAACAGATAATGTTTTCCTTCACAAAGATGATAATCCGGTTGTCATATCATTTGAATATGACCTACCATATTGTCTGACTACCGAAGATCATAGCATACAAGATTACCTTTCAGATTCTTCATATGTTTCATGTGCTGAAATGCTTTTCCAAGAAGAGATCTGCCCATCCATTTGTTCAGAGTTTTTTGAAGCCCATGAGCATACTTTTACCGAAGCACATGATGAAGGCAGATCAGAATTTGAAACAAAGGACACCTTGATCTTTCAGCAGGAGGTGGCAATGGAAAATCTTCATGTTTTTTACGATCCTCTAGCAAGTTTGTTGCAGCCAGCAGTGAAAGTGTTTATTACAGTGTTTTGTTGCAGCCATGGTCAACTATGTTTTTGGATGCCCAGTGATAGGTTTGTACTGTTGACCAGAAGATCTGATAAGAAGAATCAGTCAAGAAGCCATCTTCTTGATTGGTTGCATTGGCATTTTGATATAGTTTGATGGTATATTGTCTTGTAAGAAACACAGGTGGTTGTCATCATGATTTCAAATCTTGATGGACTGCTGCCCTTCAATAAGCTTTGTAAGTTCTTGTTTTAGTTAAGTCAGTCATGAGTCATTTGTGAGTCAGTTTTCAGTCATGTAGGTTTCATAATTGAGTCGGTTTGAATCAAGTTTCAGTCAATAAATGAGTCAAAGTCTTGTATTGTTTGTTAAATAATGACTCCATCGCCCAATGGTTGAAAGCACTGGTCTGCTCTCCCAGAGGTTTGCGGTTCTTGGCACCTCCAAGGAGCTACCATCCCCATTGGAGCCAATGTTAGGGTCGGTCTAGTAGCCCTCCACCAGAGATCAAAAGCTCTTTGCATTTCATAGGTAGGTGTCTCATCAGTGTGATCATGTTGCATTCTGTTAGGCATGCCATAATCTCGGTGGGAGGAGTTTATGTCATTATTCCCCTCTTGTTTGGCACTGCTGGTTCAGGTTTGTTCAAATAAATAAAGTCCTCAAAGGGTCATTCATTTTGCTTTAAGTTTTTAGGCTTTAGGTCTAGGTTGAGTCTAATTTTGTCTTGAGAGGTCATCAAGGACCAGCAGGCCAGAGGGATGTCCTTCATTAAACATTTCTCATCATTGTACAGCTAAATTTTTACCTTGTTCTCAAAAACTCTGTTTTTGAAAACAAGGTCAATATCTCATTTTTGTAAAAATTCTCAAAATTTCAAATTATTCAAATGCCGAAATGCAGCCTTGGTCTCCTTTGCCAAAGCATCCTAGAAGCTATCCCTGCAAAAATTTTCAGAAAAAATCATCATTTCAATTAATTTTTCAAAGAAATGAAATTAAAGGTCGGAGCCAATTAAAGCAAAAAGTGTCAACATTCAAACATTACAAAAGTGGGTTTTGGGCAAGTAAAAAATTAAAGGGAAGCCTATAAAAGCATGCCATCCTTCATTAGCAACTCACTTGCAACTCACAAGCTAAGAGCATCCATGCAAAGGCGATTTTAGAGGTCATTGGGCGAATTGGGCAGTCTGCAGAAGTGCGCTACACATCAGAAGAAGCGCGCTACGCGTTGGAGGGCGCGCTACGCATCAGCGCGCAGTTTCCAGTTCAGTTTTACTTAGGCGCTACGCGTTGGGAGGAGCGCTACGCATCAGGCTGGGCGCACTACGCGCTGGATTTTTTGCTCAGGAAACCGCCAGCAAGCCACCAAAACTGCTTTTCTCTCCAAATCTTTTCAGGTAGGCCTCTAATCATGGTGATTTTTGGTTTGGCTAAGATGAATGAGCAATGAAAATGCAAAAATTCCATGCTAATATGGAGTAAACCCTACCTTGTTGTATCAAATATTAAAAATGCAAATGTGTTAGGGTTTCATTTGAAATTTGCTGCCCAAGGTAACCCATTCTCCCATTCCTCTTTCCCCATATTTTCCTCACCATTTTCCTTGACATTTCCCATGCAAATCATATAATTTCCCCACTAAAAATCATTAAAATTCCTAAACCCTATTAATTCCTAAAATCCTATGTAAATTCCTAAACCCTACTTCTTATTACAATCCTACAAACTATGATTGTATATGTTCCATGTTCCTTTCCTAACATTTCCTTCCACATTTGTTTTCCCTAATCCCCTCAATTTTCCCTTTTCCCTAACATTTCCCATGTGTGTTTGTCCCCTTGGTAACAGCTTTCAAAAGAGTCAAAACAGTAGTTCATTGGGTGCACAGTCAGCATTATTTTTCAGTCACTTGCCTCCAAAACCATGTCAGAAACTGAAACAGATTATGAGCAAAGTGATAACCGTGAATCAACACCAGAGGTAGAGGTGCCAAGGAGGTATCACAGGGGTGGTAAGGGTGGTCAGCATGTCAGGGAGGAACCCACCTCTTTGGCTTATCTACAAGCTTGTCCACTTGCAGTGTCATGTTTCCGATATCTATCATGCTATGAATATTGTTAGAGAATCTCCCAAATTCAACACCACAAGGAATTGGCCCGCTTGTTTGTCCTAAATTTGCACAATGGGCATGTGAATCTTGCAGGAGTGGACTTCACATTGTCACCTGAAATTGTTGCTCAAGCAACAGGGATACCCAATATTGGAGAAGAATGGAGCAAGCGCCAGCCGTTGAACAGATTTCATTATGAGCCATATATCAAACCTACATGTATGAGGTACTTAACTGGTGTTTTTCCCTTCAGGTTCTTAAGAGACGAGTATGCACCTATGATGAAGATCATCATTCGCTATTTCACTTGTGAGGGTAGATTTTCACGTTTGTATTCGTACCATATCCGTTTGTTGATGCATTTCACACGGGTACGAATGATGAACAATCCATTCTTCATGTGCCGAAATATAGAGAGGATGGTGCCCTTGGTGCAAAGAAAGAGCCCAGCACAGCGACACAAGAACATCTATCATTATTCACTGATCAAGATTGTGGTCATGCATCAGTTGGCACAGCAGGGTATTCCGTGGGAGGATTTCATTTCTCGTGACTTGTTCACAGTGCCACAGCCACCTCCTGAGGTTGTCCATGATGAGGGAGGGCCTTCACATCAGTTTGATATTCCAGAGCCCGAGCATGTCAGCACTCCTCCTTATGTTACATATCAGAGAGGCCACGGAGTCTTATTTGCATCTGCATGGCGAGTATTATCTCCACATCAGGTGGAAGGGGTCTCACCTTCTTCATCAGCACAGCGAGTGTTATCTCCACATCAGATGGAAGGGGCCTCGCTTTAGACAGCAGCACAGGTACCAGAGAGCGGCAAGCAGCCCAAGATTGATGAGGGGCCATCAGGTGTTCCAGGCATAGATGTTGTTGATCTTGATATCATTTCTCCTAGCCTAGAGTCAGAGGAGATCATCGAGCAGCTAAGGGCTGAAAATGACTTGTTGCAGCAAAAATTGGAGATGGAAAATTGGACAATCACTTATTTAAAGTAGCGCAACAAGTAATTAGAGGATGAACACTCTCTTGATGAGTTGCGGAGGATCCGAGAAGACCGGAACTTGGCTCGCAAGAGACCCGGTGATTTGACACCTAAGGAGCAAAACTCCATGCTCATTTAGGTGAACACACATCTAGAGAGGTTGATAGCGAAGGCAAACAGGGACAAGGACATGCTCCGACACATGAAGAACCACTATTGGGCTCGAATGCATGTGTGTAAAGCAAGAATGAAGGTGCTCAAAGGACGGTTGGCTAAGGCACTAAAACGGAGGAAAAGGCTCGATCCCCTTCATATTTTGGCTGAGGCTACCTTGAAGGAGAATGGTGCTCAATGATGCACTTCCAGCTCAAATTTCAGGAAATTTTGAGCAATTTTGGTCAATTTTGATTTTTTTGTGCCACACACAGGTTTTTGGCTCTGAACGCGTAGCGCGCCGCGCGCTACCCTGAAGATGGGCAAGTCCATTTCTCAAAGACTCAGCATTTTTGGATTTTTCATGACAAATTACACTTGCTCAGCAATGGCCAAGACATTTCATCAGGTTTTGAGCCCTCAGAAGGTCAAAAAACATGCAAAAAATGACTTTCTGCCACTTTTTGGACACACAGGATGCAGTCTTGGGAGATTGCAATTTTGGAGGGGCAAATGGACACCAAATTGAGAAATTCCACTTGGGTTGGAAAGTAGACATCCAGACCTTTCCAACAAGCCTACTTTTGCCTCATTTGGGTGTCGGTAAGTGCCTCAAAATTTGGCTCAAAGGCGCGCTACGCGTTCAGGATTGGGGCGCTACGCATCATCACATTTTCTCAATTTTTCATCTACAGCTCAGGAATTCGCCCAGATTTGACCAGTTTTGACTTGTGATGGGATTTTCCACCCTCTTTGATGTAATTGATGTAATTTTATGATGTTATGACACTTATTTATCTCTTCTAGAAGATTCATTCATAAAATGGCAAAAAATTAATGAATGAATTGGTTTCCTAGCTTATAGAGGCAAGTGGTTTTGACTGCCTAGATTGTAGTGCTCAGTTTAGAATTGGTTGAAACAGCTCCTAGGATGATGAGCTCGAACCCTAGAGGCAAGGAAGTGTGTTAGCTTGCCTATATTATGTACTTTCTTAGTCATTTTCATGGTTGGACTCTTGAGGGATAAGCTTCTATTGTATTACACTTTGTATCTCTGCAATTTTGGCAAAGGAAAGACCAGGGTTTTGCAGCACTTTTTGGGATTCCTGTGGTTATTTGTGTTGATGGTGTGTTTCTCTCATGTACTTGTAAGTGTGTTATGTGTATCATTTTCCCACTTTTCTTTTCTGCACATTAAGTAAATGAAGTGTTAAGGTAGAATTCATAATTTATATGCTCTTCCTTTAAGTTTGCTTAATATCTATGTTTTCCTCTATCTAAAGAGAACTCTCGAAAGTTTCTTGCTCTCTTTAGCTCCTCACCAGTCGTTCCTATCCATTCACTTAAATCAAAGGCATCAAGACAATCTCCTACCTTGCCCCAAAGAGACCTCTGCAAAAGCTGTGTCCCATCCCCGCACCCAAAATTGCTTTCCCCCTGTTTTCCACCAAAACTCTAAAAAATTTAAAATCAAACCTTCTCTATCAGTTTACTAGCCTAAAATTAGTGTTCTTTATTGGTCATCTCCGCCCTTTGAAGATCTTTTCCGAGATAGACCCGGAGCCCCATAGGGCTAGCTACGAGGCTAAGTGGTTTGATGTTGCCTTGGATTTTGTCTTTTTCAGCCTGAAGCCAAATTCAAGCGCTAACGGCGCCCTTACATTATTATTGTTATGTCGGCTCTAACTATATTGTGACTCCTTAGACTCCTATATATAGAAATGCAGTTTTGTCATTATCCAAAAAATATTCATTTGTGTAATGTAAAGGAGGTTTCCCCCTCAAAGAGGCTTATTTTGAAGTCGTTGATCCATCTCTTCTTCTATTTTTTGAGTTGGTTGCATAACAATTGGTATCAGAGCTTTGGATTCTAGGGTTTCACTACTTCAAACAGACCATCATGGCATTTTTGCTATAAGTTTTTTTCTATGAAGCTTCAGAAGCTGGAAAAAAAAAACCCCATTTGAGACAAAATCATGATAAACTTTTTGTCTACATTTCATACCTTTTCTCTCTATATTTTCGGAGATATGAATCGAGGAAGTTATGGTTTTTGCGGGCTCCTGAATTCCACCTCAAACAGGTGACCTTGGGAAAATCATCATAACTTTCTCTCTCAAAACGGATTCAAATTTTGTAAAAGATTATAGAAAGAGGACAGAATGTAGTTTGTTGGGTATCATTTTCAGGGCCGAAGGTCAAAACAGTGACACGTGGAACGTCATACAATTTCGCTCTATTGAACAAGTATATAATCAAGCCATTGTGGGAGATTGAGCATAAATCTTTCATGGAAAATCCAATATTGATCAAACTTATGGGGTTGGAAAGAGGATTTAGAGGGATACAACAAGACGAAATTTCAGACCTTGGAGATCCAAAATTACAGAGATACAACAGATTCAATATCGAGCTCCTACAAAGCAAAAAAAGGTGTGTAGTCTTTTTAAAATTTTGCATAAGTTTTGTTTGAAAAATTAGTTTGAAGTGATTAAAAGGGCATAGTGAAGAAAATTATCATTAGTTGATGCCTCGAAAAAATAAAATGACACCACCTAGTAAGTAACCCAAAACTCTATTATGACACATGAAGAAGAGGAAGAAATGCAACATGATATATCAAAATTCTGAGACCAAGTGCAACAAATTTCACTCTCACAAAAAGTATCTGAAGCTAAAATGGATGGTTTAAAGAATGGAATGGAAGCTAAGATGGATGGTTTAAAGAATGAAATGGAAGCTAAGATGGATGGTATAGAAGCAAAACTTAAAGGCAACATGGAAGATTTGAAGGTATATTTGACAAAGTTGCTACAAGAAATGTTTACTAATGGAGAAAGGGTAGTAAAGGAAACTCATGATGAGAACAAAATAAATGTTAATCATGATTTCATAGACTCTAACATTGGATTGAAGACCCACCACGTTCCAAAGGTCGATATGAGGAAGTTTGATGGCAAGGATCCCATAACTTGGATATTACAAATGGAGCAATATTTCGATCTCCATAATGTGCAAAACACACAAAAGGTACACACTGCAACTTTATATTTGGAATCCAATCAACTTGTATGGTATCAATGGCTTTACTCTCGTAAACAAATTGTCACATGGTCAATTTCTACAGAGTAAACGATAGCACATTATGAGGATACAAAGAGCAACACCTTCTTAAGTCAATTGATACATCTCATTCAAAAGGGTTCAATGGTGGAGCACATTGAAGACTTCCAAAAATTGAATATAAGGGTACAAGGTATTCCAGAGGAGCATAGGATTGGTGTGTTCATAAGGACTTTAAAGGATAACATCCAACATGAGGTTCACCTTTGGGAACCTGATTCATTGGAGAAGGCATTCAGGTTGGCAAGAAAAATTGAAACCAAAATTATGGCAACAAGGAAGCCTATCACTTACAACTATAAAGATGGAAGTGTCGTTGCCCCTAGCCTTCCACAACCTATAAGGTTTACACCACAAAAATTGGAAGAAAAAGCAGAAAAAGGGTTTTTTTACAGTTGTGATAGCAAATACACTAAAGTTCATAAGTGTGTTGAGAATAAATTATTTTACATAGGCTGTGAAGAGGAGGAATAAAAGGAACAAGAAATGTCAAAAGAAGAGGATATACACTAGGAACAAACCCTAGAGAAAGAAGAAATGAATCCGACCATATCTTGCAATGCATTGGTAGGAATTACCACTCCTCAAACTCTCAAGATAGAAGGACGTATCAAGAAGAAAAAGGTAATAGTGTTGATTGATTCGGGAAGTACCCATAATTTTATTCATTGTAAGACAGCCAAAGAATTGAATTGCTTCCTATATCCAGCACCAGAGTGTCAAGTGATGGTTGCAAATGGAGGAACCATAAATTTCTCTAGAAAGTGCCATAATATCAAGCTTTCCACGGGAGAATATGTATTGAATATTCCAATGCTTTCCATTCCAATGGGTGGTGTTGATGTTGTACTAGGAGTCCAATGGCTACAATCTTTGGGTACGATAGCTTTTAATTTTCAATAAATTTTCTTCAAATTTGTTTTGGAAGGAAAGGAAGTTTAATTAAGGGGTATTGCAGGGAAATCGGGAAATATAATCAACTCTAACGGAATGACAAAGCTTCTAAAGAAAGAACAATTGGGTGTAATTGCACAATTATGTTCACTAGAGGTTCCCACATCGAAATCATCTATTTCTCCAAATCTCCAAAAAGTCTTGGATAATCATTCCAAGGTATTTGAGACTCTCAAAGGCCTCCCACCTATTCATGATCATGATCATGCTATTCATTTGATTCCAGGAAGTGTTCCTCCAAACATTAGGCCTTACAAATATCCCTATGCCCAAAAAAGTGAAATTGAACGTATGGTTGCAGAAATGCTAGAGGCTGCTATAATTCAACCCAGTCAAAGTTCTTTCTCTGCTCCAGTAGTATTGGTGCACAAGAAGGAAGGATCGTGGCGCATGTGTCCGGATTATAGGGAACTCAACAAGCTCACTATTAAAGATAAATTTCCAATTCTTTTCATTGATGAATTATTAGATGAATTACATGGAGTAATTTACTTCACCAAGTTGGATCTTCATTCAGGATATCATCAAATCATAATGAGTACTGAAGACATTCCAAAAACAACATTTAGAACTCATGAGGGTCATTATAAATTTTTGGTCATGCCTTTTGTCCTTACCAATGCACCTCCTACATTTCAAGGCTTCATGAGTTCCGTTTTCAAACCTTTCCTCTTAGAAAATTCGTTTTAGTATTTTTTGATGATATACTAATTGACAACAAGTCTTGGAAGGATCGTGTTCAACATATTGACAGGGTGCATAAACTATTGGAGGAGAAAAAATTATATGCAAAAACCTCCAAATGTTTCTTTGGAGTACAAGAGGTGGAATATCTAGGTCATATTGTATCTCATGAAGGTGTTAAGGTAGACCCTAGAAAAATTAAAGCCATTAAGGAATGGAAAATTCCCACATCCATAAAGCATCTGCGAGGATTTCTCGGGTTGACAGGGTATTATTGCAAGTTTGTTAAGAATTATGGGAGAATAGCAACACCTCTAACAACATGTTGATGGTGCTGGACCCACCAACATGTAAGGGGATCTCCCTGATAAGAAGTCCCAATTATACCTCAGACCGTTTAGTGTAGGAGTCCCAGCAGTGAGTCGTATGGTAATGCCTTGACCACGATTTCACACAGAGGCAAGTAATATGACTCTATTGGTAGGAAGGGTGTGACAACTGCAGTGCGTCAAAGAAGGTGCAAGAGAGGTTCTAACACATGGGGGTTGAGATGAGTGCACCCCTTGGCAACCTGTAATAGTACTCAGATGGGAAGGGAACAAACGAGCGAAGATGCATCACAAGCTGGAAAGAAAGTTAGTTGGCAATCCAAAGTGATGGTTAAACCAATCAACACATTTCAGAAAGATTCATACATACTCATACGAAACAGTCCATACATGCATGCATAAGAAAGAAAATACATATGCCATTTAGAGTAAACAAGACAGCTGGAATAGAATACAACATATGCATGAAACGTGTTGGCTCTTATTATATAAAGAAGTGTAAGTTCCATTCATACAATACATCCATGTACACCCGCTAGCCCCAATAGTGGAACATTACAGCCACTTTTGCCTACTTCTCCAAAGAGATGAACTAGCTCCGTGTAGTGGAGAAGCCAAGGCGTGTTAGAATACTATCCAAGCTCTCTCCAAGATAGTCTTATCGGAAGCTTCGCTGACCAAAAGCCTCTACAATGAGTTATGAGGGACTGTTTATAGTAAAGGGTGGGGTGACCCTTGACATTCCCCTTTGTGACAGTTCATCTACCCTCATGACTCTTCATCTACTCTATAATTGTTACATCCAACTATCAACACTTGAATTACACTTGACATGACGTTACATTATAATGCACATGTACTCATGTGAGACAACATGGGTTGAGCAAGCCATGCAAGACATCACTGACACTCGGTCCGTTGTGGTGAGACCAACTCTTTGACATGCTTGTGATGGTGAAGGTGGTGAGTTGATGCCAAGCTTGGTTGTATGTGAGGGTGTGCATGCACCCCATGGTGACATCTTGCTAAAGCGAACTCTTGCCTTCTTTGCAACCAGTGCATTGGTTCAGATCCTTCATCCAACTCGTCTGCTAACATGCGCATGGTCTTCTTGGGTGCGGCTAAACCGGCAACACATTGATGCATAGTATCTATGCTGATCTTCAAGTGTGTGATGGTCGTCATGCACATCAACTTATCGAAGTACATGTTCAGATCCAGTTGGACTTGCTTCTTGTCTTCGCCTTGATGAGTGTGATGAATGGGTTGGATCACATGCGTGCACACAATGACATGCATGTTGTTGAATCCCTTGCATGCGACTAGCAACACTGCTCACCATGTCTGCTCTATGCCAGCTGTTGGGATGGATCTTTAACATGTACGGGCGCAGTTTCATCCATGAGTGCATGTTGCGCCCACTATTGTTCCTGTTCTTGCTGCAACTCATTCGTCTATCTGTGCAGCTTAATATTCTTCCTTCAGCTGTTGCTTCAGCACATGCAACTCCTTTGTTCCATTCTCTGTCTTCGCGTGATCTTCATGTCGCGCCATCACCTCATAGCCTAAGTCTCCAAAGTTGCTTTCATCATCTGTGGATCTGCTTGAGCTTGCAACTTTGTTCCGCCTCTGTGTTTTCAACAACCTTCCTCTTGCATTTGTTGCATTCGATGCATTCATTGCATTCGTTGCATTTGTTGCATTTGGTATGCTTCCTTCAGCTGATGTTCATGATGCTGCTCATTGTGATGTTGTTGTTGTTCATGATGCTACTCACTGTGATGTTGTTGTTGTCATATCTTGATGTCCTTGTCTACGAACAACTTGATATCTTCGTGAATAGGCAAGCTCATAGACATTTGATCGACTGCATCTCCAAGTGTGCTCTGAATGGTGTCTTCGACTCCGCTCTTTTGGAAATCATTGTACCTACACTCCTGAGAGGCAGATGAACACCTGCAGTATCTGAAGACATGGAAACACTCATGGTAAGCAATATGTCAGTCGAAAACCAAAAATGAACTTGAGAAATGACTTGCAACATACCTGTGTGACTGATCATGAAGGTTGCGCAATTTCAGTTGGGAGGTCGGGAGACAGACTGCCAAGACTGCAAAAGGCATAGTCTGGGCTATTGGGAGACTGACTGATGCTAGAACTATGTAATGTATAGTCTAGTTTAGCTACTGAATGCTGGAATTACGCAATGCGCAATCTCAGCTGGCAATGGCTGCAGGCACAGTGACTGCACTGCGCAATTTTCTGGGCCAGCAATCACTCTCCCTCAGAAATTTGCAAAACAGTCCTGGAGTACAATGCTTGGGAAGAAATTTTCATTTCTTGAGAGGAAGACAGAGCCTTCCCTCTCAGGATCATGCATTGCTGCCTTGGTGAGGCTCTTAGTGAGCTAGAGTTCGGGCCAAGGCTGCCCAAACTCGCCGATGGGCAACTGAAAGAAAATGTGGAAGTGAATGCATGGTGACACTAAGTGTAAGCATAAGTGAATGATCATGCATGCAAATGGTGAATGATAGATTCAGAAAATGGAACAACATGCATGTGGGTGAGGTGAGTCACCGAATCGGTGACCGTTCGTGAAAAACAGTTTCATGCATGTGACAATAGTGAGATGTTGAAGAAAACTGAAACGGTGCTAGTACAAGCTAGTATGTATCAAAAAGACATCAAGCGGTCACTGAAATCAAGCACACAACATTCATATGAAGCGCAACACAAAAAGCGCTAGAAATGCAACATAATTCATGGAAAGCGGGCTTACCACAAAACCGTTGAGTTGAATGTGCCGACAGCTCGTAGATGTGATGTGGGATGTCAGAGCTGCAAGGTTGATGTGAGGAATGAGCTTTGCGGCGTCCAGTTGATGAGTTTTGATAACATCGAGGTTGTGACACGAATGCCACAAATATAGGGAAAGCGACACTTGGTGGGAGGTTTCTGAAACGATTCTTGCATGTAACCTCCAACTGTTAGGATATTCTGACACATAGGAAATAGTTAAGTATAACTTGGTCTAGTGTAGAGTTTTGTAAAGTGTGTTTCTTTACTATGTACTTTTGTAACTTACAATCCGATGGTCACAATATGTTTTAGAGATGAAGTGATCCGACGATTCATTCTCTCCTTGTTATCACTGACACTTCATCCATGGCTTAGCACCCGATTGGTCCACGATCTCTATTTAAAGAGCATGGAGGGTCATTTGTAAGGTAATCGTTCATGAGAGAAGCTTAGGTAAATTTTCATTCTTTTATTAATAAATTGCCTGAAGTGGCTGCGTTGGCTCAGGCCGTGGACTATTTCCCTCTTTGAGGGTTTTAACCACGTCAAGAATATTGGTGTATTGATCTGTGATCTGTTTGTGAGCGGTGTCCTTTGGTGTTCTGTCTAAGGAACTTACCCTATAAATTCCTACATGGTATCGGAGCTATTTGAGGGCCGCATCTATTAGTGATCCAAATCTGAAGCCGGTACAACTGCATCTGATTGTCGTTTCCTAGATCTACTGTTTTTGACTGCTTTAGGGCTGAGAGGACTGCTCTATTGTGTTAGGAGCATCTGTTCCAGTGAGGAACCCCTTTTGTTTCACGCGAAAAGGTTTCCAGTAGCCCTAGCTACATCATTTTAAAGATATGGAGGTATACAGTCTTTATTTGCAGTTCTAGCTATTCACCTCTCTGTTTATTTCTGTTTATTTAGCTCTCGGCTTTTTATTACTGGATCTGTAGCTTTAATTTCTGCGTATGCTCTTTGACCCGTGACTCTGTGCAATCTAGGCAAATCAGAAACAAAAATGAAGGATTTTTCTCATGCGTATGCTCCTTTCCGCTACGCCTTAGTGCGATCCCAGAAAATCAGAAACATTGAGGAAAATATTTAGTTTCCGGCTAAAGCTAACTTCAAGCCATAAGGTTTGTTTTTTTTGTATGTCCGTGTTGGGTTTTGTGGTTTTTGTTTTGTAGGAAAAAAAATGTTTTTTCAAGTAAGCACGCACCCCAAAGCTTCAGTGACTAAAAAAACCCTTCCTCTTTTCCAAAAATTACTAACCTTTTAAACTAGCTCACTTGGTCCAAAGTTACTTTATGAGAATAGAGGTCTTGAGTTCAAGTGTTTCTTTTTGTTGAGTTACTTTTTCAAAAAGCACATGCAACTTATGTTTTAAAGTTCCTTTATGTAAAAATGTTCTCACCCATTATAAAATTTGAGTCACCTATAATCCTAAAGACTATTTATCTTTTATTTAAGTTACAATTTAGTGGGTAGCTCATAAAATACCATTGTAAAAGTGACTTTCACTTATTTATAAAAGTGAGTTAACTAGATTAAGTTTGGAAAGGGGAGGGATTTTTTTTTAAATATAACATTATCATTCATTTCCGCACATTCATGCACTTCGTCGACGTCTTCAACAAATTTTCTTCAAAAATCCATAACTTCTTCATTCAGAAGCCGTTTTCAGAGCCGTTTTTTTTAATTAGCCTAATTTTTCGAGATCTTTCCATTCGAACACTTAGTTTTAGCATCTACAACTTCAGTTTCTGTTAAAAGGAAAAGTCCATGCCAAGTTATTCTTGACAGCATCAACTACTCCCAATGGTGGTCCTACATTGTGGATTTACTTAGAAGTAAAGGTCTTTATAGAATAGCCTTAGGCTAAGAAACCAAACCTCAAGATGAAAATAAGGCAGCCAAATGGGAAAATAGACAAGATCAAGCACGTAGGTTGATAGGGATGTCAATTTCTTCAGACCTTAGATTCCATATCGCAGAACTTGATACTCCTAATGAAACAGCTCACTAAAGTTTTTGGAATTAAAAATGAAATTAGAGCCCATCAACTCGAAAATGAGTTGCTTACATTGGACCCCAATAATTTTTTTCCATTGAAGATATTTTGTCCAAGTTCAAGACCCTTAGACTTCTCTTGGAAGGTGTTAAGGTTAAGAAAGAAGATGGTAGCCTTATCTATTCCATTCTTACAAAGTTGGGACCAGTCTACTCTGTGTTTGTTTCCACCTTCCATTCTACTAGAGAAGCCTTTATTTCTCAAGGACAAAACTACAAGTCCCCCTCTTTTGATTCCTTTTGTGATTCGTTAATAAGAGAACAAGAAAAGCTCTTATATCTTGGTCTTCTTAACCTTGGAAACTCTTCTAAGAAATCCTTAGCTGCCCAGCGGCAACCAAATTCAAAGAATCCTAAGAAGCAGTATCCTAAAAAGAATGGTCCTAAACCAAACAAGGGTCCTAAACAATTTCAGTCTCAAAATGAAAAATCATTTCAACAAAATGATAAGGCAAATAAAAACAAAGGGAAGAAGACTGATAGACACTGCCACTTTTGTAATCAAGATGGCCACTTAGAATCCAAATGCTTTAAAAAGATGGAAGCCTTGGAAGCAGCAACGAAGAAGCGTAACATCCATTTGGAGCACTCTTTAACTTCAACTTCATCTTTAGGAATAACACTTTCTGCATGTGGTTGTCAAGCATCTCAGTCTGGTTATGCACTAAATGTATCTTCTTCTTCTCATTCTCATGAGTGGCTCATTGATTCTGGAGCTTCTTATCACATGGCCAAAAACAAAGCCATGTTTTCTTCTTTAAATGATTGTAACACCAAAAATATATATGTTGGTGATGATAGATCTCTTAGTGTTGTATGGACTAGAATTGTTCATCTAGACAATGGTCAATTTAATGATGTATTATGTGTTCCAACCTTATCCTACAACCTTTTATCTGTATTTCAGATAACTCATTCAAGTGAAAGTAAAATAGTTGAATTTTCACCTCATGATGTTGTAATTAAGGACCTAAGAGATCCTAGACAGATTTTAACTACTGGAATTGTTGATGATTCTACAAGGTTGTATAAGTTTAACAACTTTGGGTCATCAAATCTTCCCTCGGTATTTGTTGCTCATAATGATGAAGTGAGCAAACTTTGGCATGAGCGATTTGGTCACATAAATTATCGCTCCCTTCAGAATCTATGTAAAGAAAATATGGTGACAGGTCTTCCAATGGTATCTTGCAGAGATGGTGTTTGTTCTGGATGTGTACTCGGAAAACATCATCAGGATAGTCTTGAAAAACGTACCTCTTGGCACGCCTCAACCCCTTTACATCTTGAGCACAGTGATTTATGTGGTCCACTTCTAGTTGTTTCATTCTCTGGCTATGATCCGGATTTAAGCAGGAACGCAACAAATTACAAAGATAACCATAAACACAGAGATGCAGCGGAAATAATACTTCATTTCATTAATGTAAAATATTGAAATATGCTTACAAATGGGAATGGAAATAAACCAGATATGGCGATGGTAACTTATCTCTGAGAAGAGATGTGGCGGCTAAATGCCTCTGAACTATGTTACAATGAGGCTTCGAAGGCCTATTTATTGTTGAGAAATAATGGAAAACCCTAAACATCCAAAAACCTAACTCTAGAAGATGAAACGCCAAACTGTGGGCCCCATTTGGGTAAATTGGTACATCAACTTCCCGGGGTCGTAACTTTGGCATACGACCTCTGTTTGATGCGTACAATAGCTCGTTAGAAATATCTATCCGACAACTATGACTTTGGGAAGAGAAACATCAGTATGTGACCCATGTTGCTCCCGATTTTCCCCAAAAACTTCGTTTAGGGCCTTAGAACGGCTCCGGAAGTTCAGGACCTAAAAAACTGCTAAAAATAGTAAACTATGCTACAATTTAGGAAACTAAAAACGTGAAAGAGACAGTTGTGGGGTTCCAAGTGGGATAGGTGGGTGGCAACCAACATCCACCTGGATCATTCCTTCCCCCCTTAGAAAGCAATGGTCCCCATTGTGTTGAGTTCCTCCATCTACTGAATTTGGTCCCTGGTGAGGTGTTCTGCAATCTCTGATGTGTCCAACAATGGTGGGAAGCATGGTAGAGGGTGGTCCACATTGAACACTCAGTGCAAGCGAAGGAATGGGGGAATGTTGTGCTCCAACGCATTGTTTCCCACAACCTTGGTACTGCTGTAAGGACCATGTCGGAGTGGTCTGAGCTTCTGATGGGCTCTTGTAAGGTGTTCTTTCTGCAGATGCAACCAGACTTTGTCACCCACCTGAAACTTGTGTGGTACCCCTATGGGTGAGGAGAAGTTATTCCTGTGTTCTTTCATGATCGTATCCCTCTACTGCTGCTACTGCATGAAGGAACCCTTCGCGGGGGTCATGGATGTGGCGACGATCTTCCCCTTACTTTGGGAGCGAACCAGACAGAAAATGAATTTCCTAGTCTGGGAGATGGGCTTGCTCCCTTTCTTAGAAGTGATCAAAACGATGACGGTAGGTGGGGCTACCTACGGTATCCTGTATAATGAATTACACAAAGAAATAATGACAACATGAGGCCTTAACTCATACACAACATGTCACCTCCACAAGTATGGCTGGCCTAATAGTACATCACAAACATCCAGAGGTGTAACATCACACAATACCTCATCTGTGAAGGGCTTGATGTTGTAGGGAAGGCAACATTGCTGGCAGACTCGGAGATCTCGTCCTTCGTGAAACCACTCGAGACTATACGGCTGTAGGTGTGGTGTAGTCGATAGGCCCAACCGCTTCACGACCTCTACTGAAATGAGGTTCTTCTGGCTCCCACTGTTAACAATGAATTGCAGCGGCGAACCCTTCAATCACATCTGTGAGTGGAAAAGACACTCCCCTTCCTCTAGATCTTCGGGCTCATTCTTCTGGATCTTGGTGGTGGCAATAGTGGCGCTGGGCTCCGCATCAATGATCTACTTCCCTTTTCCATTCCCCTTGTCGGGTTCTGACTCAGGGTCAGAACATGCATATGATTCTGAAGCCTTCAAATCTGCCACCAGCAACAGCTTGGTCCGACACTCACTTGTGTTGTGAGTGGGGCTCTTATGGAACTCACACCACTTTCCTGTGTCCTCCTTCGACTTCGTGGTGTTGATATTTTCTTGTGGCTTTGACAAGTTTTCTTGGGTCACCCCACCTTGGCTTTGTCCTTTGGTATTCGGATTCGCAGATCTAAAGTCTCTCTTCTTCTGTTTGAAATTTTGCTCAGTTTTGACAGTGTATCGATACACTATGCCGAGCGAGGAGATGCTCAGGAACTCCATCTCTTCCTGGATGTATCTGTGTAGGTAGCCGCGGTATTTGAGTACCAGATGCAGCTCAGAATCTTTGATACCCAACTGTGTGCAAAGGGTATGAAAAATGTTTGTGAACTCCGGCACATCTTGGTCCCGTCCCTGCCGCAGCGTGGTCCACTTTATGTATTTGTCCTCATAGATTTTGACAGGGTAGTACTGCTCCTTGATGGCATCCCGAAAGGAATTCCAAGTGGGTGCGGCTGAGAACAGTGAGTCTATACTTTCATCCTTCTACTCGCAGTATGTTTCCCACCAGTCCTTGATGTGGGGGGCTGCTTTGAGAAGAGCGAAAACAATATTTTCCCGACTCGAAAATTCATGAACAGAAAAATAACCGTCTAGCAGATTTAACCATTTATCTACGACATCTGCATCTATCTAACCCTCGAATATGGGGAGTTCAAAATTAACTTGTACCTTAAAGGGCGTGGCGTTTCCAGAGTAGCTGCTAGAAGCTGATGCGTCGCCTCAGGGTAGCCGTTGAAGGATTTGAACAAAGTTGTCCATCATCGCGTTCTTTTGTCGCTCGAGGACTTCTTCGAGCAAGATTTTGATAGGATCTCCTGCCCCCTCATCTTTCTTTTCATCCGCCATGGGAGGCCGTCGGGATTTGCAAGGTTGGTCTTGCAAAGGTTCGACCAGTTCAAGCCCTAACTCCTTATATCCCAACCTCGTTGGGGACATGCAAAGAAAAACAAATAAAAAATCAAACCGCTTTGATACCACTGACCCGGATTTAAGCAGGAACGCAACAAATTACAGAGATAACCATAAACACAGAGATGCAGCGGAAATAATACTTCATTTCATTAATGTAAAATACTGAAATATGCTTAGAAACAGGAATGGAAATAAACCATTTAGGGCGATGGTAGCTTATCTCTGAGAAGAGATGTGGTGGCTACATGCCTCTAAACTGTGTTACAATGAGGCTCCAAGGCCTATTTATTGTTGAGAAAAACGGAAAACCCTAAACATCCAAAAACCTAACCCTAGAAGGTGAAACGCCAAATTGTGGGCCCCGTTTGGGTAAATTGGTACATCAACTTCCCGGGGTCGTAACTTTGGCATACGGTCTCCGTTTGACATGTACAATAGCTCGTCAGAAAGATCCATCTGAGCACTATAACTTTGGGAAGAGCAACATCGATTTTTAACCCATGTTGCTCCTGATTTTCCCAAAAAATGTCGTTTAGGGCCTCAAAACGACTCCGGAAGTTCAGGACTTGAAAAACTACTAAAAATAGTAAATTGTGCTACAATTTAGGAAACTGAAACACTGAAAGAGACAGTTGTGGGGGTCCAAGTGGCATAGGTGTGTGGCCACCAACATCCACCTAGATCAGGCTACAAGTATTTCTTAACTTTCATTGATGATTTCTCCAGACGCACTTAGGTATACTTCTTAAAACTCAAGAGTGAAATATTTAACATGTTCTTGGCCTTTAAGGCCTTTATTGAAAAACAATCTAGACATCAAATTCTTAAGCTAAGATTTGCTAATGGTGGAGAATATGTTAACAACAAAGTCATCAACTTTTGCACTAAGAATGGAATTCAAATGCAACATATTGTTCCATATACTCCACAACAAAATGGTGTAGCTGAAAGGAAGAATTGCACCTTGAAGGAAATGGCTAATTGCATGCTTCAACCTAAAGGACTTAGTCTTAATTTTTGGGCAAAAACAATTAACTGTGAAAATTACATAGTAAATCGCACTCCTACTAAGGTTTTAAAGAATATCACTCCAGAAGAAGCATGGAGCTCAATTAAACCAGATGTAAGTCACTTTTGTGTTATTGGAAGTGAAGCATGGGCCCATATTCTAGATGAGAAACATAAAGCTTTAGAACCTAAGAGTGAAATATGTATTTTTGTTGGATATCCTGAAGATGTCAAAGGATATAGACTTATTCCACTTAAGTCCAAAAATGTTATCATTAGAAGAGATGTAAAGTTTGCTGAAAATATATCGGCCTACAAGCCTAGTTCGGCGGATGTGCCACCTCTCTCTATCCCTTTACTTCTGAAAATATTTCTTCTTCAGATGATGACAGCGAGGATGAAAATCCCCCCCCCCCCACCTTCTCAGGATCCTCCTTCAGCTCCTCAGCTTCCAAAATGGGTCCGTGCTACTCGGGATGCAGCAGGTGCTCTTCTCGGTGATCCTATAGATCAACGACGTACACATTCTCAGTTCGATAGAGTCTCTTCTTTACTGGCTCAAGCTTCAGCGAATTATGATCCTAGCACTGTTGCAGAAGCTTCAGGTAATCCAGATTGGGACGCAGCTATGAATGAAGAATATTGTTCATTATTGGCAAATGATACATGGGATCTCGTTCCTCTTCCAAAGGGACGAAAACTTGTTAGATGAAAATGGGCTTACAGAACCAAGTATGGACTAGATGGAAAAGTTGATAAACATAAATCTCATCTTGTTGCTAAGAGTTTTTCACAAGTTAAAGGCATTGACTGTTATGAAACCAGCTCAAGAAAAGATAGAAAAGATAGATCAACGCCTTAGAATTCAGCCTCTTCGAGGGGGCAACCTCCTTTACATTACATAAATGAACAATTCTTGGATGATACAAATGACAAAACCTCCTTTCTATATATAGGAGTCTAAGGAGTCACAATATAATCCAGCCGACCTAACAATAATAATATAAAGCCACAAAAATAACAATAGAGGGATTCTATGGGGCACAGAAATAACAATATGGGGGTAATAGGGGCACAACAATATAAATAAGGGGTATAACTACAATAGTAATGGGGTAATCACTAGTATTATAGGGACCCAACATGCCCCTCTCCTTCAAAAAAGTGTTGTCCTCAACGCTTGAGTAGTTCTGGATACTTCTGCATAAAATTTTCATCCTCCCATGTGGAATCTTCAGCGGATAAGTTCTTCCACTTGATAAGATACTCTGAAATTGATCGATTTCGTAGCTGTCGAGTTCTTGTTTCTGTGACTGCTTCCGGTTCCAATATAATTTTTCCTTCCTCATCAAGTTCTGGCAATATTGTTTGAATTGGGAGCTTGTCACCTATAACCTTCTTTAAACATGAAACATGGAAAACTGGGTGCAATCGAGAAGCTGCAGGAAGCTCCAATTTGTATGCCATAGTACCAATCTTTTGCAACACCTTGTACGGACCATAATACTTTGGTGATAATTTATTATCCTTCTTAGCTTGCTTTAGGGACATTTGCTTATATGGTTGTAGCCGTAGGAATACCCAATCACCTACATCAAAACTTCTTTCACTGCGATGTTGATCTGCCTGTTGTTTCATTCTATTTTGTGCCAACACGAGGTTATCCTTTAAGAGTTGGAGGACTTGTTGTTGATGTTCGATGTGATGTTCCACTGCCTGAACCTTAGAATTTTCTCTTAAATATGATGTGATGGATGGTGGTTGATACCCATAAAGTGCCATAAATGGGGTCATTTTTGTTGCTGTATGGAAGGAAGTGTTATACCACCATTCAGCCAGAGGCAACCATTTGACCCATTGTGTCTGTTTATCAGATACAAAGCAACGAAGATATCCTTCCAAACATTTGTTTACTATCTCAGTTTGCCCATCAGATTGAGGATGATAAGATGAGCTATGAGCTAACTGAGTACCAAGACAAGAAAATAATTTGTCCAAAAATTTCCAGTGAAAATGGGATCTCTGTCACTTACAATAATCTTTGGGTTTCCATGTAGCTTTTGAACTGTTTCCATAAATGCAGTAGAAACTGTACTGGCTTTAAATGGATGTGATAATGCACAAAAGTGTGCATACTTGGTAAGTCTGTCAACTACCACCATGATGACACTCTTTCCCTCAGACTTGGGTAAACCTGTGATAAAATCCATTGAAACCTCCTCCCAACGTTGGCTTGGAATGGATAAAGGTTGTAATAGACCCGGTGTCTTAATTGTTTCAACTTTATTTTGCTGGCAAACCAAACATTCCGCCACAAACTTTTGAATATCTGATTTAAGGCCATCCCAAAAAAATTCCTTCTTAACCCTGTGGTAAGTTTTTAAAAATCCTGAGTGCCCTCCTAAGGGAGAAGTGTGCAATTCCATAAGAATCTTTTGTTTTAGCTGGGAATTCTTACAGAGGTATAAGCGATCTTTGTACCATAACGAATCATTTTTCCAGCTAAATGTATCAGAAGTACTGGAATCTTGTTGTAGCTTTCGAATAAGTGCCCACACTTCTTCGTCATTCTTCCATTCCTCCCTTGCTTCGTTTATCCAATCTGGTTGGATAATAGAAATGGCACACAACAATGCTTCCACATCCTCATCCTTTCTTGAGAGTGCATCTGCCACCACATTTTGCTTCCCTTTTTTGTAGATGATTTCAAAGTCATAACCCAACATCTTTGTGACCCACTTTTGTTGCTCTTCAGAGGATAATCTTTGTTCTAAAAAGTATTTAAGGCTATCATGATCCGTTTTTACCTTGAAGTGTCTTCCCATTAGGTAGGGTCGCCATTTCTTAAGTGCATGGAGTATTGCCAACATTTCCTTCTCATAAATAGCTTTGCTTAAAAACTTTCCCTTGATTGGACGACTTTCAAAAGCAATGGGTCTTTCATCTTGCATTAGAACAACACCAATTCCATTTCCTGAAGCATCACATTCCACAATAAAGGTTTTTGTGAAGTCCGGTGTAGCTAAGACCGGTGCTTGGCACATTGCCTCTTTAAGATGTTCAAAGGCCTTTGTTGCTTCCGGAGTCCATGAAAATGAATCTTTCTTCAATAATGTTGTTAGAGGTGCTGCTATTCTCCCATAATTCTTAACAAACTTGCGATAATACCCTGTCAACCCAAGAAATCCTCGCAGATGCTTTATGGATGTGGGGATTTTCCATTCCTTAATGGCTTTAATTTTGCTAGGGTCTACCTTAACTCCTTCATGAGATACAATATGACCCAAATATTCCACCTCCTGGACTCCAAAGAAACATTTGGATCTTTTTGCATATAATTGTTTCTCCTCCAATAGTTGTAGCACCCTGTCAACATGTTCAACATGATCCTTCCAAGACTTGCTGTAGATTAGTATATCATCAAAAAATACTAACACAAATTTTCTAAGGAATGGTTTGAAAATTGAATTCATCAAACCTTGAAATGTTGAAGGTGCATTGGTAAGGCCAAAAGGCATGACCAAAAATTCATAATGACCCTCATGAGTTCTAAATGTCGTTTTTGGAATGTCTTCAATCTTCATTCTGATTTGATGATATCCCGAACGAAGATCCAACTTGGTGAAGTAAATTGATCCATGCAATTCATCCAGTAATTCATCAATAACAGGAATGGGGAACTTATCTTTAATAGTGAGCTTGTTGAGCTCCCTATAATCTGGACACATGCGCCATGATCCATCCTTCTTGTGCACCAATACTACTGGAGCTGAGAAAGAACTTTGACTCGGTTGAATTATACCAGCCTCTAGCATTTCTGCAACCATACGTTCAATTTCACTTTTTTGGACATAGGGATATCTGTACGGCCTGATGTTTGGAGGAACACTTCCTGGAATCAGATGAATAGCATGATCATGATCACGCATAGGTGGGAGACCTTGGGAGTCTCAAATACCTTGGAATGATTGTCCAAGACTTTTTGGAGATCTGGAGAAATAGATGATTCCAATGTGGAAACATCTAGCGAACATAATTGTGCAATTACACCTCTTTGCTCCTTTTTTAGAAGCTTTGTCATACCATTAGAGCTGATTATCTTTCCTGGTTTCCCTGCAATACCCCTTAATTCAACTTCCTTTCCTTCTGAAGAAAATTTGATGAAAAGTTCTTGAAAATTAAAAGCTATTGTACCCAAGGATTGTAGCCATTGGACTCCTAGTACAACATCAGCACCTCCCATTGGAATGGAAAGCATTGGGCTAGTCAATACATATTCTCCCATGGATAGCTTGATATTATGGCACTTTCCAGAGCAATTTATTGTTCCTCCATTTGCAATCATCACTTGACACTCTGGTGCTGGATATAGGAAGCAATTCAATTCTTTTGCTACCCTACAATGAATAAAATTGTGGGTGCTTCCTGAATCAATCAACACTATTACCTTTTTCTTCTTGATTTGTCCTTCTATCTTGATGGTTTGAGGAGTGGTAATTCCCGCCAATGCATTACAAGATATGGTCGGATTTATTTGTTCTTCATCTAGGCTTTGTTCCTGGAGTATATCTTCTTCTTTTGACCTTTCTTGCTCCTTTTCTTCTTCCTCTTCACAATCTATGTAGAATAATTTCTTCTCAGCACACTTATGACCTTTAGTGTATTTGCTATCACAACTGTAACAAAGCCCTTTTGCTCTTTTTTCTTCCAATTGTTGTGGTGTCAACCTTATAGGTTGTGGAAGACTAGGGGCAACAACACTTCCGTCTTTATAGTTGTGAGTGGTATGCTTCCTGGTTGCCATAATTTTGCTTTCCATTTTTCTTGCTAACCTGAATGCCTTCTCTAATGAATCAGGTTCCCAAAGGCGAACATCATGTTGGATATTATCCTTTAAAGACCCTATGAACACATCAATCCTATGCTCCTCTGGAATATCTTTTACCCTTATGTTCAATTTTTGGAACTCCTCAATGTGCTCCATTATTGAACCCTTTTGTTTGAGACTTATCAATTGGCTAAAAAAAGTGTTGCTTTTTGTATCTTCATAATGTGCTATCAATTCTTCCGTAAAAATTGCCCAAGTGATAAATTGTTTACGAGAGCAAAGCCATTGATACCATACAAACTGATTTGGTTCCAAATATACAGTTGCCATACGTACCTTTTGTGTTTTTGCACATTATTGAGATCGAAGAATTGCTCCATCTGTAATATCCATGTGGCGGGATCCTTGCCATCAAACTTCCTCATATCGATTTTTGGAATATGGTGATTCTTCGATCCAACATTAGCGTCTATGGAATCATGATTAACATTTCTTTTGTTCTCATCATGAGTTTCCTTTACTACCTTTTCACCATTAGTAACCCTTTCTTGTAGCAACTTCTTCAATTCTTCCATATCTGTCTTCAAATCTATCTTCAAATCTGCCATGTCTCTCTTCAAATCTGTCTTCGAATCATCCATCTTAGCTTCCATGCCCTTTATCTTAGATTCCACGCCACTTATCTTAGCTTTTGTGAGCGTGACATTTGTTGCACTTGTTCTTGTAATTTTGATATATCATGTAGCATTTCTTCCTCTTCTTCATGAGTCATGCTAGAGCTTTCAGGTTCCTTACTAGGTGTTTGCATTTTCTTTCCTCGGGGCATCAGTTACCGATAATAATGCTTTACTATGCCCTTTGAATTCCGTTAAACCAAGCTTACACAAAAATTTAAAAAAAAACTACACACCTTTTTTCACTTTATAGAAGCCTGATATTGAATCTGATGTATCTCTGTAATTTTGGATCATCCAGTTCTAAAATTTCTACCTGTAGTAGCCTTCTGCGTCCTCTTTCCAATGCCACAAGTCTGAGCCAAATTGGATTCTCCAAGGAAGAGTTATGTGAAATCTCCCACAGTGACTTGCTTTTAGACTAGTTCAGTAGAGCAAACTTGTACGACGTGCCACGAGTCACTGTTTCAACCTTTGAATCTGAAACACACATACAAGAAACTACAGTCCGTCCTCTTTCTGTACCTTTTTACGAAATTTCAATCCGATCCTCAGAGAGAGAGTTATGACGATTTTCCCCAGGTCACCTGTTTTGAATGTAATTCAGGAGTCTGCAAAAAGACCAACTTCCTCAGATCATATCTCCGACAATATCGCGCAAAAAGCTCTGAAATTCGGACCCAAGGTTCAGCGCCAATTCTTCTCAAATGGGTTTTTTTTTTGCGACTTCTGAAACGTCACAGAAAAAAAGTTATAGCGAAAATGCCACGATGACCTGTTTGGAGCAGCGAAACCCTAGAATCCAAAGCTCTGATACCAAATGTTATGAAACCAGCTCAAGAAAAGATAGAAAAGATAGATCAACGCCTTAGAATTCAGCCTCTTCGAGGGGGCAACCTCCTTTACATTACATAAATGAACAATTCTTGGATGATACAAATGACAAAACCTCCTTTCTATATATAGGAGTCTAAGGAGTCACAATATAATCCAGTCGACCTAACAATAATAATATAAAGCCACAAAAATAACAATAGAGGGATTCTATGGGGCACAGAAATAACAATATGGGGGTAATAGGGGCACAACAATATAAATAAGGGGTATAACTACAATAGTAATGGGATAATCACTAGTATTATAGGGACCCAACATTGACTATACTGAAAACTTCTCCCCTGTTGCCAAAATGAACTCTATCCTCCTTGTTCTTTCCCTTCCTGCCTCTTTCAAATGGGAAGTCCATCAGATGGATGTTAAATCTGCCTTCTTGCATGGGGACTTGCATGAAGAAATCTATATGGAACAACCTACTGGCTTTATACAAACAGACTCCAGCCTTGTATGTCGGCTTAAGAAATCCCTTTATGGTCTCAAGAAAGCCCCTCGGGCTTGGTATGCCAAAATGGATAGCTTTCTTTTAGAAACTAGCTTTTCTAGGTGTCATTCTGACAATACTGTCTACACCAAGAAAGTGGGCAAGTCTCTTATCATTCTTATTCTTTATGTTGATGATCTTATCCTTACTGGTAGTGATCCCCACCTTATAAACCATGTGAAGTCCAGCCTTAAAAAGAAGTTTGAAATGACAGACTTAGGACACTTGCATTATTTTCTTGGTCTTCAAGTCTTGCAATTGAAAGAAGGTATTTCCCTTTCGCAGTCCAAGTATGTCTGTGATATTCTATGCCATTTTCACATGGAAGAATGTAAGCCAGCCCCTTCTCCCTTTCAGTCTGGAGGCAAACTTTCAGTCACTTGTACTTCCCCTAAAGTTGATGCTACCTTATACCGTCAACTTGTAGGAAAACTTTTGTATCTGAACCATACTCGTCCTAACCTTTCCTTTGTTGTTGGCCTTATTGCTCGGTTTATGAAAAACCCACATGAAAGTCATTGGAAAGAAACTAAGAGAATACTTCATTATGTTCGAGGTACAGTTCAGTTTGGGATTCATTACAGTGCAGATGCATCTCCTCTATTGGTTGGTTTCATTGATTTTGATTGGGCTGGTGAGCCTGATGATCGGAAGTCTACTGCAAGTTGTGTGTTCACTCTTGATTTAGGACCTATTACATGAGCTTGCAAGAAACAAAGTGCCATTTCTCTTTCTTCAGCAGAAGCAGAGTATCGTGGTGTCATAGAAGCTAGTAAGGAAGCCCTGTGGTTTCGTCAGATCCTGTTAGAGTTTGGCTTTCGGCAGTAGCATTCAACTACACTTTGGTGTGATAATCAAAGTTCCATTCAACTATGCAAAGATCCAAACCAACATCAGCTCAGCAAACACATTGAATTGCACATGCACTTCATCAGAAAGCTCATTCATGACCATGTTCTTGATGTGCAATATTGTTCAACAGATGATCAAGTTGTAGACATCTTTACAAAGGCTCTCACATAGACGAAGTTTACTAAACTTCGATTTATGGTTGTAGTTCAAGAAGTTGTCACTAAGGGGGGATAGGCTCTATTGCCTCCTTGCTTCTCCTATTGTGTCATATTTTTACATCCTTCAATCCTATCCCAAGTTGTTCTTAAGGGGGGATGTTAGGATATTTCGACAAATAGGAAATAGTTAAGTATAACTTGGTCTAGTGTAGAGTTAGGTAAAGTGTGTTTCTTTACTATGTATTTTTGTAACTTACAATCCGAAAGTCATGATATGTTCTAGACATGAAGTGATCCAACGGTTCATTCTCTCCTTAGTATTATTGACACTTGATCCGTGGCTTAACACCCGATTGGTCCAAGATCTCTATTTAAAGAGCATGGAGGGTCATTTGTAGGGTAACCATTCATGACAGAAGCTTATGTAATTTTTCATTCTTTTATTAATAAATTGCCTGAAGTGGCCACGTTGGCTCAGGTAGTGGATTGTTTCCCTCTTTGAGGGTTTTAACCACGTCAAGAATATTGGTGTATTGATTTGTGATCTGTTTGTGAGCAGTTTCCTTTGGTGTTCTGTCTGAGGAACTTACCCTATAAATTCCTACAACAATTGCTAAAAATAGATCCCTTAAACAAGGGATGAATTTGCATGCTGCCTTGGGAGAAGCAGCCCATGCACACAAGTCAGTTTTGCTCAGTCCCGAAGGGAACTGGTCAACTCAGCGGCACATGCAAGAAACTGCTTGACTACTGGGAGAAAATGCGCATTTCTGGTTGGGAACTAGGTTCGTTGCCCAGGAGATTTGCACAATTTATGGGCAGAGCATTTGATTGCTGCCCAGATTTGCACAAATTCTGGGCTGAGCAGCCCTATTGGGGAAAATTGCACAATTTTCACTATGAGTGTTGACTGCCAGAATTGCACAATTTTGGAGCCTAGCAGCTGCCAATCAGGATTGCACAATTTTTGGAGGGAAGGTTGGTTTCCCTCCAGAATTGCACAATTTATTGGGGGAGTTGCTAAGCCTGCAGCTGGACGAAGTCCGGGTGATCAGCCTGTGAGGGGAATGCATCAAGCTATGATCGACAGGCTGCCTTAGTGCAAGCAAAACAGTGAAACTTGTGAACTTGATGAAGAAAGGCAAGCTGCTGTGAAGGTTGGAAGGGAGGCTCCAAAATGAAGCTAAGGCAAAATTTTGGAAGGTGGTTGTAGCCGCTACAACACAACATTACTAAAGAAATATGCATTTTCTTAGACTTTAGAAGCAATGAAGGCCTTTGAACATCTTAAAAAGGCATTGTGCCAAGCACCGGTCTTAGCTACACCAGACTTACAAAAACCTTTATTGTGGAATGTTATGCCTCAAGAAATGGAATTAGTGTTGTTTTAATGCAAGAAGGAAGACCCATGTCTTTTGAAAGTCGTCGAGTCAAAGGAAAGTATTTACACAAAGCTATTTATGAGAAGGAAATGTTGGAAATACTACATGCACTTAAGAAATGGTGACCTTACCTAATGAGAAGACACTTCAAGGTAAAAATGGATCATGATAGTCTTAAATACTTTTTAGAACAAAGATTATCTTCAGAAAAGCAACAAAAATGGGTCACAAAGATGTTGGGTCATGACTTTGAAATCATCTACAAAAAAGGAAAGAAAAATGTTGTTGCAAATGCACTCTCAAGAAAGGATGAGGGTGTGGAAGCATTTCTTTGTGCCATTTCTATTATCCAACCAGATTGGATAAAAGAAGCAAGGGATGAATGGAAGAATGACAAAAAAGTGTGGGCAATCATTCAAAAGTTGCAGTAAGATCCCAGTACATCTGATACATTTAGCTGGAAAAATGGTTCGTTATGGTACAAAGATCGCTTATACCTCTGTAAGAATTCCCAACTCAAACAAAAGATTCTTCTGGAATTGCATACCTCTCCCTTAGGAGGGCACTCTGGATTTTTAAAAAATTACCACGGGGTTAAGAAGGAATTTTTTTGGGATGACCTTAAATTTGATATTCAAAAGTTTGTGGTGGAATGTTTAGTTTTCCAACAAAATAAAGTTGAGACAATTAAGACCCCGGGTTTGTTACAACCTTTATCCATTCCAAGTCAACGTTGGGAGGAGGTTTCAATGGATTTGATCACAGGTTTACCGAGTATGAAGGAAAGAGTGCCATCATGGTGGTAGTTGATAGAATTACCAAGTATGCACACTTTTATGCATTATCTCATCCATTTAAATCTAGTATAGTTGCTACTGCATTTATGGAAACAATTCAAAAGCTACATGGAAACCCAAATATTATTGTAAGCGACAGAGATCCCATTTTCACTGGAATTTTTTGGACGAAATTATTTTCTTGTCTGGGTACTCAGTTAACTCATAGCTCATCTTATTATCCTCAATCTGATGGGTAAACTGAGATAATGAACAAATGTTTGGAAGGATATCTTTGTTGCTTTGTATCTGATAAATAGACACAATGGGTCAAGTGGTTGCCTCTGGATAAATGGTGGTATAACACTTCTTTCCATAATGCATCAAAAATGACCCCATTTATGGCACTTTATGGATATCATCCACCGTCCATCACATCATATTTAAGAGAAAATTCTAAGGTTCAAGCAGTGGAAGATCATATCGAGCATCAACAACAAGTTCTCCAACTCTTAAAGGATAACCTCACTTTGGCGCATAATAGAATGAAACAATAGGCAGATCAACATCGTAGCTAAAGAATTTTTGATGTAGGTGACTGGGTATTTCTACGACTACAACCATACAAACAAATGTCCCTCAAGCAAGCTAAGAAGGATAATAAATTATCACCAGAGTAGTATGGTTTGTACAAGGTGTTGCAAAAGATTGGTACTATGGATTACAAATTGGAGCTTCCTGCATCTTCCTGAGTGCACCCAGTTTCTCGTGTTTCATGCTTAAAGAGGGTTATAGGTGACAAGATCCCAGTGCAAACAATATTGCCAGAACTTGAAGAGGACGGAAAAATCATATTGGAACCTGAAGATCTCACAGAAACAAGAACTCGACAGCTACAAAATCGATCAATTTCAGAGTATCTCATCAAGTGGAAGAACTTACCTGCTAAAGATTCCACATGGGAGGATGAGAATTTTATACAGAAGCATCTAGAACTACTCAAGCGTTGAGGAAAACACTTTTTTGAAGGAGAAGGGCACGTTAGATCCCTATAATACTTGTGTATTCCCCCATTATTATTGTCATTGCAACCCCTTATTGTTATTTTTGTGCCAATCTTCTCCCGATATGGTTATTATTATGCCCCATAGAAGCCCCCTATTGTTATTGTTGTGCCCTTACATTATTATTGTTATGTCGGGTCTGACTATATTGTGATCCCTTAGACTCCTATATATAGAAATAAGGTTTTGTCATTTGTATCATCCAAGAATTATTCATTTGTGTAATGTAAAGGAGGTTTCCCCCTCGAAGAGGCTTATTTTGAAGTCATCGATCTATCTCTTATTCTATTTTGTGAGTTAGTTGCATAACAGGTTTGGGTGGAAATAACAGGATTCATTTACCAAACATATCTTCTAGATCTATAGACATCATTAAAGGAGAGAAATAGCTGAGAGTAATATCTTGCTTGAGAGCCATCAGTAGTCCCGATTCCAGGTGTAAATCTATTCCTACTATAGATGACCACCCATCATCAACACCAGATCTAGTTCTATCTCCTTAGTAAGCAATAGCTAGTTCAATTGCGTGATTTGAGGTGGGATAACCCATTCATTCTCCTTGTTTTAGTCAATGAAATGATAAACTTTTGTTATTTAGCAGGGATCAAGGAAATGACCCAAAAATATCACCAAGCACTTGTGTGACATATATTGAGGCATTACCCACAATAATAGGTAGTTAAGATTGAACTCCCATATTGATTTATTTAGACCATATTGATCCAACTAGACGTGATATTTATGGGTAGTGCTATAAGTAAGCACAAGAACCAAAGGTAATCACTACAATGAGGAAAGCTAATAAGTGGTCATGATGAGTATTTGGGATATAAAAGATCAATGGATATGAATGGTTGCTTGACTTAGGTGTTGCCATGGGTGTGAGTTCGCATTGCATCCCCCCAGTGACAAGATGTGTGAAAGTTTCAATAAATTTTACATCATAATGAATGAACATAACACTTGGAACTTTACGACGCATGAAAGTCGCCAAGAGTTAGAAATTAGAAATTAAGTATTTAAAAATAAAGGTTGTTCAAAACTATGAATAATGAATATGAGGACCCAAAGGGGCTAAGGCACTCAACTTTTTACACTAGACCCACTTATTAATTTATCTAAGAATAGAGCATAAAGTACATTTTCAATAGTAGACTCACCTATTAATTGATCTTTTTTTTTTTTTAGGTTTGGCTGGAGAGACATTTCCGAGGGGATATAACCTCCGATCACTTGGATACACAAGGGCTTTCCAACATGATTTTTGCCGATTATGCTACCACCCGCAAACATCTATTAATTGATCTTAGAATAGAGCATAAATTACATTTTAAATAGGAGCTAAGGAGACCTTTTGCTTTGGAGGAAGGAAGAGGATCTTTCTCTTTTGTCGATTTCGTGAAGGCTCACGATGGACAAATCATGCGATTTTCGTTTAGATGGAAATGAGGACAAGAAAACACCTGCTTTGGCTTCCATAATTTTTGAATTGTTGACATGCATCAACAACTTATAAATTTTCAACAAGACTTCACTTTGGGGACAATGTTTGAATGTCTCTCTAGGGAAGTTGATCATACTTAGTCTTGCAATACTTTGCTTTATATTTATCTTACCCACTAGGGAGAATGACCTTGAATAATATCTAATGGTTTCCAAGTTTGCATGGGAAGAAAAACAAAGAGTTTCTTTTAGATACATGAACTTACTGTTTATCATACACTTGCTTGTTGGTTGCCATCTAGTATAGCTCTTTCTCATATTATTTATCACATTTCCATATTTTTTTAAAACATAACCTACATAAGCTCTTGACACTAGGCTTGCATCTTCCCCTTATGGCATCCCACAATCATTAATTATTATTTTTTGTAGCATTGGACAGATGTTTTAGTCTCTATTTGTGTCAAAGAGGCTAAGAATAAGAGATCTTCAAATCCCAGAAAAGGTTTCATGTGATAAGCTTACGAAATGCCTTAATTAAATTAATTAGCCATCATTTAAATTTTTCCTAAGTCTAAATTAGGAAAATTGGTTAATTAATAGTAAATAATTAAGGAAATGTGAGATTTCTCTAGAAACTCACACATCTTGAGTTTCAGATGATCTTAGTCATTGATGGGGATCTAATCATGTTCGTTGGTTCAACATCGAGAGATTATAAGATAAACTCAATGGATAAAGGGGAAGACACATCTAAAGAGAGCGAATTCCTTGGAAGATCAAGCTATCCAACTACAGAAGTCGAGCAAGGAGGAAGAGTTCGAGCCAGAAGGAAGGCATAAGTGATAGGGAGTAGCATAAGTGATTTCCAATGGATTTCTACTATTGAAGAGTTAACAGCAAGAGGGTCGAGATATTCTTAAGTGAGGTTGCGCAGACAACTTCAGAGGAGGGTTTGATTTAGCAGGAGAGGAAGAGGATTCAGTTGTTGGAGGCCAGGAAAAATTCCAGAAGGCCAAGTGAATCATTTCCGGAGGCTAAGTTGGGAAGAACGACAACATTGGAGTAGCTCCAGAGGTAGTATGAATTGGCCTGCATAGAGGTAGTGCAAAAGTTGACACAAGGGTGTTCGAGAAGCTAGTTTAAGCCAGTTTCGGAGCTAAGATTAGCGTCAAGTGAGACAAAAATTGTCTCACTAATTTTTTGCCAGATTATTTTGCTAAGGATTGCCAGTTTGGCATCCAATTTTTTGTACTCAGACTTCATTGTTGCATATAATAATAAAACCCTCATTTGCGGCACTGATTTTCCCACATTGGGTTGTTTCGAGGACATTTGTCCAAAAATAATGGTGTCAATTTTATTGTGTGTGATCTATTTTCTCAGTTCCAATTTATTTCCGCAATGCATTTTATTTTTGGTGAAAACTACAGTTGTGATTTCATTCATTGTTTCTTGTAATAGCAAATAAACTACACATAATTATATTTAGTTAGAAGAATAATCTCCAATTACTATAATTGTGAAAATTTCACATGGTATCAGAGCGTGTTTGAAGACAAATCAATGGCTCATTAACAAGGGAGAAATTTTGTGGTTGTAGAGGGAGTCTCTAGGAAAATTTTGGATCTACGTGGAGGCTAGCTAGGAGTGTGAATTAACAGAGGCAGGGGTTCAATTTTCAGTTTGCAGGCAACATAAAATTTGAAGAGCCTCAATTGCAGTGATTTGCAAGTAGTAGTGTTGCCAAGAAGGAGTTCCAGTGAGTAGATCAGTGATTTTGTTGACTAGATCTAGGCGTAGTGATTTTGCAGTAGTTTTGTAGCAACAGATCAATGTCGGGTGGTAGAGAAAAGCACACAGAGGAAGGAATTTCCAGAATTTCCCTGAGGGTTTCCAGATCCAGTTTTCTAGAGGAAATCTATAAATTCCATAGCAAAAGGAAGTAGCAGGGCAAATCTGCGCATTCTAGGAGGGAGTGTGAGTAGCAAAGCAAGAATCCGAGCAGGTAAAGGAGGAGATTCCTGTTTATTTTCCCATAGTTGAGTTTCTCATAAATGGCCTCAACATGACTTTGAGATCAGGATAGGCTTGATGCAAACTCTAACTATTATATCTGGAAAGCCATAATGACTTTCCTGCTATATAAGCATGGTCTTAAGACTTATGCAGAAAGAGTTATGGCCATACCTACAGATCTGCAACAACTAGATAACTATAATAAGGAGACATCCAAGGAAAATAGGATGATCTATGATGGGGTTCATGATCATATAGTCTCACATCTAGCTGGAAAGAATATTGCTAAAGTGTAACAACCCTCGTAAAAAATCCATGTAAAAAAAGTTGATAAAGGAAAAATAATAACCAAGGTCATAAGACACGTATTCCAAGCTGAGTTTTGGGCAAAACATCCTAGTGTGGGTGTTCATTTGGTTTATTATCGCTAAGGAAATTGGAAAAGGCAATGGAAAAGTCTTTGGAAAGGCAAAGAGGCATTAATTGACATTTTATTTATGAAAATAATGGAAATTAGGAGAAAAGGAAGGTGAAAGGTCACAGGTTTCATGTAAGGAGGAAATTGAAGGAAAAATAATGGAAATTGAATAAAATAGAGGTCTCATTAATAAAAAAGGCTTTTGAGGATTAGGTCACAACCTTTTGTTAGTTCAGTTTTAGAGCTCTCTCTCTACTCTCTCATACTCTTGGACACTTAGAGAATTTTTGGATCAATCTAGCATTAGAGGAGGAAGGAAAAGGAAGGGAGAGAAAGCACATGGAAGTAGAGATCAAGCAAGGAAGAGCGGGATCAAGCAACTACAACAGGATTACTTGGGGGTATCAAGTTGCATGTATGCTTTCCTTGCTAGTTTTGGCATGCATGGCATATGCATGTGTGTATTTGTGTTGGGTCCCTATAATAGTAGTGATTACCCCATTACTATTGTAGTTGCATCCCTTATTAATATTGTTGTGCCCCTATTATCCCCGTATTGTTATTACTGTGCCCCATAGAATCCCTCTATTGTTATTTTTGTGGCTTTATATTATTATTGTTAGGTCGGCTGGGTTATATTGTGACTCCTTAGACTCCTATATATAGAAAGGAGGTTTTGTCATTTGAATCATCCAAGAATTGTTCATTTATGTAATGTAAAGGAGGTTTCCCCCTCGAAGAGGCTGAATTCTAAAGCGTTGATCTATCTTTTCTATCTTTTCTTGAGCTGGTTTCATAACATTTGGTATCAAAGCTTTGGATTCTAGGGTTTCGCTACTCCAAATAGGTCATCGTGGCATTTTCGCTATAACTTTTTTTCTGCAACTTTTTAAAAGCTAAAAAAAAAACATATTTGAGAAAAAATCGCGCTGAACCTCGGGTCTGAATTTCAGAGCTTTTCGCGCTATATTTACGGAGATATGATCTGAGGAAGTTGGTCTTTTTGCAGACTCCTGAATTACATTCCAAACAAGTGACCTGGGGAAAATCGTCATAACTTTCCCTCTGAGAATCATATTGAAATTTTGTAAGAAGGTACGGAAAGAGGACAGACTGTAGTTTCTTGTATATAATTTTCAAAGCCAAAGGTAGAAACAATGACTTGTGGCACGTCGTACAAGTTTTCTCTACTGAACTAGTCTATAATCAGGTCACTGTGGAATATTTCGCATAACTCTTCCTTGGAGAATCTAATTTGGATCAGACTAGTGGCATTGGAAAGAGGACACAGAGGGCTACTATAGGTTGCAATTTCAGAACTAGATGATCTGAAAGTACAGAGATACATCAGAGGCAATATCGAGCTCCTACAAAGTGAAAAAAGGTTTGTAGATTCTTTTAAATTTTTTCTTAAGATTGGTTTGAAAATTAGTTTTGAAGGAATTAAAAGGGCTTAATAGAGCATTATTATCGGTCACTGATGCCCCGAGGGAAGAAAATGCAAACACCTAGTAAGCAACCTGAAAGCTCTAGCATGACTCATGAAGAAGAGGAAGAAATGCTACATGATATATCAAAATTACAAGAACAAGTGCAACAAATGTCACTCTCACAAAAGCTAACAAAAGCTAAGATAAATGGCGTGGAATCTAAGATAAAGGGCATGGAAGCTAAGATGGATGATTTGAAGATAGATTTGAAGACAGATTTGAAGAGAGACATCGTAGATTTGAAGACAGATTTGAAGAGAGACATGGCAGATTTGAAGACAGATTTGACAAATTTTCTACAAAAAATACTTACTAATGGTGAAAAGGTAGTAAAGGAAACTCATGATGCGAACAAAAGAAATGTTAATCATAATTTCATAGACTCTAATGTGGGATCGAAGACCCACCATATTCCAAAAATCGATATGAGGAAGTTTGATGGCAAGGATCCCGCAACATGGATATTACAGATGGAGCAATTTTTTGATCTCAATAATGTGCAAAACACACAAAAGGTACGTATTGCAACTTTATATTTGGAACCAAATCAGTTTGTATGGTATCAATGGCTTTGCTCTCGTAAACAAAACTTGAGCAATTTTTATGGAAGAATTGACAACACATTATGAGGATACAAAAAGCAACACTTTTTTTAGCCAATTGATAAGTCTCAAACAAAAGGGTTCAATAATGGAGCACATTGAGGAGTTCCAAAAATTGAACATAAGGGTAAAAAATATTCCAGAGGAGCATAGGATTGATGTGTTCATAGGGACTTTAAAGGATAATATC
Organism: Pinus tabuliformis; assembly: GCA_031772625.1. Taxonomy (NCBI): domain Eukaryota; kingdom Viridiplantae; phylum Streptophyta; class Pinopsida; order Pinales; family Pinaceae; genus Pinus; species Pinus tabuliformis. The sequence goes on along the minus strand of CM062815.1, from coordinate 754,442,638 downwards.
CAACATGATGTTCGCCTTTGGGAACCTGATTCATTAGAGAAGGCATTCAGGTTAGCAAGAAAAATGGAAAGCAAAATTATGGCAACCAGGAAGCATACCACTCACAACTATAAAGATGGAAGTGTTGTTGCCCCTAGTCTTCCACAACCTATAAGGTTGACACCACAACAATTGGAAGAAAAAAGAGCAAAAGGGCTTTGTTACAGTTGTGATAGCAAATACACCAAAGGTCATAAGTGTGCTGAGAAGAAATTATTCTACATAGATTGTGAAGAGGAAGAAGAAAAGGAGCAAGAAAGGTCAAAAGAAGAGGATATACTCTAGGAACAAAGCCTAGATAAAGAAGAAATGAATCCGACCATATCTTGTAATGCATTGGCGGGAATTACCACTCCTCAAACCATCAAGATAGAAGGACAAATCAAGAAGAAAAGGGTAATAATGTTGATTGATTCAGGAAGTACCCACAATTTTATTCATTGTAAGGTAGCAAAAGAATTGAATTGCTTCTTATATCCAGCACCAGAGTGTCAAGTGATGGTTGCAAATGGAGGAACAATAAATTGCTCTGGAAAGTGCCATAATATCAAGCTATCCATGGGAGAATATGTATTGACTAGCCCAATGCTTTCCATTCCAATGGGAGGTGTTGATGTTGTACTAGGAGTCCAATGGCTACAATCCTTGGGTACAATAGCTTTTAATTTTCAAGAACTTTTCATGAAATTTTCTGTGGAAGGAAAGGAAGTTGAATTAAGGGGTATTGCAGGGAAACCAGGAAAGATAATCAGCTCTAATGGTATGACAAAGCTTCTAAAAAAGGAACAAAGGGGTGTAATTGCACAATTATGTTTGCTAGATGTTTCCACATTGGAATCATCTATTTCTCCAAATCTCCAAAAAGTCTTGGACAATCATTCCAAGGTATTTGAGACTCCCAAAGGTCTCCCACCTATTCGTGATCATGATCATGCTATTCATCTGATTCCAGGAAGTGTTTCTCCAAACATCAGGCCGTACAGATATCCCTATGCCCAAAAGAGTGAAATTGAACGTATGGTTGCAGAAATGCTAGAGGCTGGTATAATTCAACCGAGTCAAAGTTCTTTCTCTGCTCCAGTAGTATTAGTGCACAAGAAGGATGGATCATGGCGCATGTGTCCAGATTATAGGGAGCTCAACAAGCTCACTATTAAAGATAAGTTTCCCATTCTTGTCATTGATGAATTACTAGATGAATTGCATGGATCAATTTACTTCACCAAGTTGGATCTTCGTTCAGGATATCATCAAATCAGAATGAAGACTGAAGACATTCCGAAAATAGCATTTAGAACTCATGAGGGTCATTATGAATTTTTGGTCATGCCTTTTGGCCTTACCAATGCACCTTCAACATTTCAAGGTTTGATGAATTCCATTTTCAAACCATTCCTTAGAAAATTTGTGTTAGTATTTTTTGATGATATACTAATCTACAGCAAGTCTTGGAAGGATCATGTTGAACATGTTGATAGGGTGCTACAACTATTGGAGGAGAAACAATTATATGCAAAAAGATCCAAATGTTTCTTTAGAGTACAAGAGGTGGAATATCTGGGTCATATTGTATCTCATGAAGGAGTTAAGGTAGACCCTAGCAAAATTAAAGCCATTAAGGAATGGAAAATCCCCACATCCATAAAGCATCTGCGAGGATTTCTCGGGTTGACAAGGTATTATCGCAAGTTTGTTAAGAATTATGGGAGAATAGCAGCACCTCTAACAACATTATTGAAGAAAGATGCATTTTCATGGACTCCAGAAGCAACAAAGGCCTTTGAACATCTTAAAGAGGCAATGTGCCAAGCACCGGTCTTAGCTACACCGGACTTCACAAAAACCTTTATTGTGGAATGTGATGCTTCAGGAAATGGAATTGGTGCTGTTTTAATGCAAGATAAAAGACCCATTGCTTTTGAAAGTCGTCCAATCAAGGGAAAGTTTTTACACAAAGCTATTTATGAGAAGGAAATGTTGGCAATACTCCATGCACTTAAGAAATTGCAACCCTACCTAATGGGAAGACACTTCAAGGTAAAAACGGATCATGATAGCCTTAAATACTTTTTAGAACAAAGATTATCCTCTGAAGAGCAACAAAAGTGGGTCACAAAGATGTTGGGTTATGACTTTGAAATCATCTACAAAAAAGGGAAGCAAAATGTGGTGGCAGATGCACTCTCAAGAAAGGATGAGGATGGGGAAGCATTGTTGTGCGCCATTTCTATTATCCAACCAGATTGGATAAACGAAGCAAGGGAGGAATGGAAGAATGATGAAGAAGTGTGGGCACTTATTCGAAATTTACAACAAGATTCCAGTACGTCTGATACATTTAGCTGGAAAAATGATTCTTTATGGTACAAAGATCGCTTATACAATTCCCAACTAAAACAAAAGATTCTTATGGAATTGCACACTTCTCCCTTAGGAGGGCACTCAGGATTTTTAAAAACTTACCACAGGGTTAAGAAGGAATTTTTTTGGGATGGCCTTAAATCGGATATTCAAAGATTTGTGGCTGAATGTTTAGTTTTCCAACAAAATAAAGTTGAAACAATTAAGACACCGGGTCTATTACAACCTTTATCCATTCCAAGCCAACGTTGGGAGGAGGTTTCAATGGATTTTATCACAGGTTTACCCAAGTCTGAGGGAAAGAGTGTCATCATGGTGGTAGTTGACAAACTTACCAAGTATGCACACTTTTGTGCATTATCACATCCATTTAAAGCCAGTACAGTTTCTACTGCATTTATGGAAACAATTCAAAAGCTACATGGAAACCCAAAGATTATTGTAAGTGACAGAGATCCCATTTCACTGGAAATTTTTGGACAGAATTATTTTCTTGTCTTGGTACTCAGTTAGCTCATAGCTCATCTTATCATCCTCAATCTGATGGGAAAACTGAGATAGTAAACAAATGTTTGGAAGGATATCTTCGTTGCTTTGTATCTGATAAATAGACACAATGGATCAAATGGTTGCCTCTAGCTGAATGGTGGTATAACACTTCCTTCCATACAGCAACAAAAATGACCCCATTTATGGCACTTTATGGATATCAGCCACGATCCATCACATCATATTTAAGAGAAAATTCTAAGGTTCAAGCAGTGGAACATCACATCGAACATCAACAACAAGTCCTCCAACTCTTAAAGGATAACCTCGTGTTGGCACATAATAGAATGAAACAACAAGCAGATCAACATCACAACGAAAGAAGTTTTGATGTAGGTGATTGGGTATTCCTACGGCTACAACCATATAACCAAATGTCCCTCAAGCAAGCTAAGAAGGATAATAAATTATCACCAAAGTATTATGGTCCGTACAAGGTGTTGCAAAAGATTGGTACTATGGCATACAAATTGGAGCTTCATGCAGCTTCTCGATTGCACCCAGTTTTCCATGTTTCATGTTTAAAGAAGGTTATAGGCGACAAGCTCCCAGTTCAAACAATATTGCCAGAACTTGACGAGGAAGGAAAAATTATATTGGAATCGGAAGCAATCACAGAAACAAGAACTCGACAGCTACGAAATCGATCAATTTCGGAGTATCTTATCAAGTGGAAGAACTTGTCTGCTGAAGATTCCACATGGGAGGATGAGAATTTTAAACAGAGGCATCCAGAACTACTCAAATGTTGAGGACAACACTTTTTTGAAGGAGAGGGGCATGTTGGGTCCCTATAATACTAGTGATTACCCCATTACTATTGTAGTTGCATCCCTTATTAATATTGTTGTGCCCCTATTATCCCCATATTGTTATTACTGTGCCCCATAGAATCCCTCTATTGTTATTTTTGTGGCTTTATATTATTATTGTTAGGTCAGCTAGGTTATATTGTGACTCATTAGACTCCTATATATAGAAAGAAGGTTTTGTCATTTGAATCATCCAAGAATTGTTCATTTATGTAATGTAAAGGAGGTTGCCCCCTAGAAGAGGCTGAATTCTAAAGCGTTGATCTATCTTTTCTAACCTTTCTTGAGCTGGTTTCATAACAATTTGGTTCTCTTATTGTCATTGGCATGGGTTTTTCCATGTGTGACAGTGGTTTTCAGCCTTGCCTTGCCATTTTTGTATAAACATGGTGTGATGTGGTTTCTCTTACTTGGTTGAGTTGGATTGTTGGACGGTTTCAAAATTGTGTGGGGTGGTCTCAAAGAAATCACAAGGCCTAGTAATCCCTGGATTGGTAAAGGTGGGATTCTGGTAAAGCCTAATTGTTTATGCTCTCGTTGGTCCTAGGAATCCTTGACCGGTGAATGGCAGGATATATGGTAAATCCTAGAGGGTGGAGATGAAAAACTCCTCATGGTTTAGGTGGAGAGATCCAAAGACATCCATGCTTGTATAGGCATAGGAATCCCTTCCTGGGATTGTGGTAAATCCAAGTAGTGTATGTTTCTTGTTTAGGCCTAGGAATCCCTTGGCAAGATTACGGTAAAGCTTGGTTGTATAGATGAGGGTTTCAGGCCTAGGAATCCCTTGGTGGGATATATGGTAAAGCCAGAGGAAGCGCTGGTTGGTTTTGTTGTGAGTCCCACATTCATGCTTGGAATATGGTACAGGGGTGATTGGATGAAAGAAAGATTTGGTTCAACCCAATCTATGGTCGGGTGGTACATGGAAGTCCCTGACTTGGTTGAATTTTTAATATGTTAATAAGAACTATTTTCCTCTTGTGTTTTTATGTTTAAATTTACTTATTATTATGTGGCTTTAATGGTTGTTCTATCATAGTTATTATAATGGTTATATGCTAGTTATAAGCATGGTTTTATAACAGATCTTAGACATGGCTCTCATCATGTTTTGAGTAGTAAATGAATGAATGATGAATGTATGACCTAATAAATGATATTGCATCTATTGTGAGAGTGCATCAGTCCTTCTTGGAAAATCTGAAATATGTATGAGACCCCTATGTTCAGATAGTTGTTATGACCGGTAGATTACATGTTCATGATGTGTTTGACGAAATGCCTGTCATGGTTGTTATGGGTCAGGTCAAGTCCTTGTTCGAGATTTTTGTATCAGTATCTTTGTTTTAATGTTATTTATCATTTCTAGAAGCTTCATAAAGTTATGGGTAGAGGCCTGAGTCCTAGCCCTGAAAAAGTGGCTTAGAATCTAGGGTTGTTGGCACAGAATTGCCTGAAAAAGACTGCAGCCTCATGGATGGCTTTCCATGGGAGTGACTGGAGGCTTTCAACTGCTTTTAGGGCTTATCATGGGAGTGACTGGGGGTCTAATTCAGTGAAAAGCTAAATTGACTCAGGTGTTGGGCACCTGGAGTGGTTGGTTGGCTCCTGGGGGTCCTCTAACAACTGAGGAAGGTCTGTAAAGTGTAGGTCCATCAGTTCCACTTCCTTAAGATTATCTAGGAGGTCAAATCATATCGTAGTAACACTTCATCACATGTTTACCCCGCTGGACCCATTAGCTTGGGTAAATGTAGGAGGAGGGTGTTACACAAAGAAATGTAGGATGTAGTCGTAATGCTTTTCCAAAATATTTTCAAGAACCTAAAGATGCTTTTGAAAGAGAAGTTGAGGACAACCAGGATGTAGAAGAGTGAAGGATTCACTCCTTATTTCACTATAATTCATAATGTCTGAGATGAGATTGCAACAGTTGGGGAGACACCTCACGAGAGTGATCTAGTGCGTACAACTCTTAATGTTTTAACCAAGGAGTGGGCCACTTTCGCCCAAGGTATCCCTAGACGAGATCATACCTGAATGGGATCAGTTGTGGAGCAATTTCACATAGGAAGATATGAGGCTTTCTCTTGTCGAGAGTAATATAAATAACAACAATAGAAAAGGGCCAAAGAGAGTGAAAGATGAGGAGAATGTAGCCCTTGCATCTAAAGGGAAGGCAAAGAAAGGTCCTAGTCAGGAACAAGGACCAAAGGGAGAAGAAAATAAAAGAAAGATCTATCGAAAATCAAGTGCTTTAGATGTGGTGAGTTTTGTCACTATAGTAACCGGTGTCCCAAGCAGAAGAAGGACAAGAAGGCGACGGAGGAGCATGCAACAACTTCAATAGAGATTGATAATTTTTTCCAACAGGTTGGAGGATGAATTTGCTTTGTATGCAACTATACCTCCAAGAGAGAAGTGAGGATATCTTGAGCTATAGTACCCAAAGTTATAGATATTTGGGTAAGATCCAAGGAGGATAGCATCAGACAGGTGTTTCCTCACGAATCATTACCCGTGCTACAGGGGCCCATAATTTTCAGTAACAAGTCAATCAATGTCAGATGACACAATAAGATATTAAGGGACAATTACAATACTAGTTGCAGTCAGTTATTAAGGGGTGCAAAACCAGTCACGGCCGAGACAGACTCAGTAGACAATCCAAAGACTAGTTGCAGTTAGAGACTGAGGAGACAATTACAAAGCCAGTACAAGGACATATTTGATTCAATGTTTCGTTCTTAGTTGCAGTAGAAGCAAAAACATAAGATCAGTTGCAGCACAAAGCAGCATTGGTAGCAGTGCCTTTCTTGATGTGTAGATTATGAAAGATACTTCTTGGATATGTTAAATGAATCTCCTCCACCTTATATTTATACACAATAAAAAGGCTCCATTAAATCACATGTGTGGGCTTGGAAACTTGTCACAAGGTCTTTAAATGCCTAGTCGACCTTGACCAAACTAACACATTAACTTAAAAAATTCATATCTCAAGTTCTAGACCTCAGATTTGAGTGATTTTCAATGCTCCTTGTTTCTCTCGGGATCCTCTATCACCTCATATCATCACATGTCCAAAAATCCTCATGGATTCACACCCATATGCTCGGGTGCAAAGCCCACAAGCTTGGGTTTCACGCCAACAAGCCACACTTGTGTGCCAACTCCTCCACAACCCTCAAGCCTAGGGCTTGGAGTACCTCCCAAGCTATAAATATTAACACTCCCTCTTAGCGAGGGAGGTACTTCCAACACTAGCAAGTCTCATCAACATCATCCGACAACACTAGCCCATATGGCATCCATCACTGCAACATACTCTGTAGAATAAACCTTGCAATATTGGTAATGTCTCTGCCTCATCACATCTGAACATGGATATCCCAAACCTCCATAGGGCTACTCTCTCTAAAGCTAGACTCCCATTGAGCCTACACTATCTCCACTATCTCAGTCATGCAAGCACTCACCCTCCTAGATCAAATACCACTTGTACAAATCCCTTCAATCTCATATATGAAACATCACGATCCGATGAAGACTCTAGCATGGAAATATGTAGCCCATCAGATGAATAAATCTTGATCATCCTAATCTCATCCATGCTAAAGAAGTCCTCGAGCCATCCATGACAAGACATAGGAAGTCCACGATCTGAAAATCGATATATAACATACTGAAGTGCACAAGGTTCACCATCGATCCACCAGAACTCCCAGCTCATCTCACCATGTAATCTATCGAGACCACATCTCCATGTATTCATCTGAACCCTCTACTCCATGATCTAGACAACCATAAATCCCTCTGAGTTGCTTCATTGTGCACACTCTGATTCACTATCCCTAAAAGCAGATCAGACACGCTTTGATACCATGTTGTTTTTCCACGAACTTGGTGTCTAGGATATAATCTTAAATGTATAACGCTACCAAAACAAGAATCACAACAAATCTACTTTGCACAAATATAGACAACTTTTTACATAAATTTTGTACAATAACAAAACTTCATTAAATTAATACAATTGAATAATACAATAGTCTAGGGCTCCCGTACTAGGGATAATGGCCCTCATATATCCACTAATACAAAGATACAAAACTAGGTGTTGGTCTCAGTCCATCGACAACCAATCTACCCTCAACAATATACTATAACCATCTGGTTGTAGCGTGCTCTCTCAGCCCCTCTCGGTCGTACCCTGTACCTGTCTAGTCCTTCGACTACCGATCTGCAACATTACCTCTATTAATGATCCAAGTCCATCTGGCCACGGAAAATTGGCTATCCAATCTGCTCACTAGTTGTGCCTTAGTCCATAAAGGGCACAACATATCGAGACTCTTGTCGAGTTTTTATCAACTCCACTTATGGACAACTCTCTACTGCCCACTACTGCTCCTCAACTACTCAGGGACTTCATCCCATTATAGTCTTCCTGCGCTTCTTCAATGAAGACTAACATAGGGCTTAGAGGGCTGCCACCTATCATTAGAAGATGCCATCTCTCACAATGAACATGGGGTAGGAGGACTACCCATCTTCTGCTGTAGATGTCCTTCTCCACACACAAGTCTAGGGATACTCAAAACTGCTCCTGGATGATCAAACCCTTGAGTTTAACAACTGCCACTCTAACAACTACTTTTGTCCATTAAAGTGCTACACATCGGGCTCCAACTTGGGCACTATCACGCTGTCCTCCAATAGACCATAAATCCCAATCCACTATCCACACCTAGTCCACTCGCACACTACCCTCCAATAGACCACAAGTGACCAATCCTTATTCCAACATCTTCTCCTCGTTAGGGCATTTAACCACCTAGGAAACCCTCCCTCTTGGATGCTAACAGACTTCCAAACTGTCCTCTCCTAGGACACCATCCACTAGCATCAATTCAACCTTAACACATTAATACAATACATACGTAGCCCTGCACAACTTTTGTGTCACCCTGGTGCAGTCCGCTACACACTCATCCCTCACTCGCGATGCATGCACTCACATTCCTGCACTTGTGCGTTCTTACACTCATGCATTCCTGCACTCGCGTTGCCCGCACTCACACTGCCTTTCTTGATGTGTAAACTAGGAAATATGCTTCTTGGATATGGTAAATGACCCTTATATTTATACACAACACAAGGGCTCCATCAAATCACATGTGTGGGCTTGACAACTTGTCACAAGGTCTCTAAACGCTTAGCCGATTTAAACCTCGGGTTTGACTGATTTTGGATGCTCCCAGTTGCTCTTGGGATCCTCTATCACTTCAAACCTTCACATGTCCAAAAATCCTCATGGATTCACACCCATATTCTCAGGTGTAAAACCCATATGCTTGGGTTTCACCCCCACAAGCCACACTTGTGTGTAAACTCCTCCACAACCCTCAAGCCTAGGGTTTGGAGTACCTCCCAAGCTACAAATCTCAACATTAGCAACATGAGGGAAGATGTTATGGGAGAGAACAACTTCCTCACTAAGAGGGAGTGTTAATTTTTCTAGCATTAGAGAAGTGTTCTAGTCTCGACTTGTGTTAGAGAGGCTAAGAACATGAGATATTCAAAACCCATAAAACGTTTCATGAGATAAGCTTGTGAAACGCCTTAATTAAATTAATTAGCCATCATTTAAAATTTTACTAAGTCTAACTTAGTAAAATTGGTTAATTAACAATAATTAATTAAGGAAATGTGAGAATACTTTGGAAACTCACACAGATTGAGTTTGAGATGATCTTAGTTGTTGATGGAGATGTAATCATGGTCATTGGTTCACCAACGAGAGATTATAAGAGAAACTCGATGGATAGAGGGGAAGACACAACTTAAGAGAGCGAATTCATTAACAAATCGAGCGATCTAGCTGAAGAAGTCGAGCAGGGAAGATGAGTTCAAGCCAAAAGGAAGGCAAAAGTGAGAGGGAGCAGTATAAGTGATTTCTGGTGGGTTTCCAATGCCAAAGATTTTGTAGTAAAAGGGTTGAGATATTTCTCAGTGAGGCTGTGCAGGTAGCTTTAGAGGAGGGTTTGATTAGCTGGAGAGGAAAAGATTCTGTAGGAATTTACAGGGTAAGTTCCTCAGAAAGAATACCAAGAGGACACCGCTCACAACCAGATCTCAAATCAATACACCAGTATTTTTGACGTGGTTAAAACCCTCAGAGTGCAAGGAGGGAAACAGTCCACGGCCTGTCCCAACGTGGGTACAGACAATTTATTAATCAAAGAATGAAAATTTACATAAGCTTCTCTCATGCACGGATTACCCGAACAATGACCCTCCATGCGCTTTAAATAGAACTCATGGACCAATCGGGTGTCAAGCCACGGATCAAGTGTCGGTAATACCGAGGTGAGAGTGAACCGTCGGATCACTACATATCGTGACCGTCGGATTGTAAGTTACAAAATGTACAACGGTAAAGAAACACACTTTACCTAACTCTAACCTAACTCTATACTAGACCAAGTTGAACTTAACTATATCCTATGTGTCGGAATATCCTAACATCCCCCCTTAAGAACAACTTGGGATAGGATTGAAGGATTTACAAATATGACACAATAGGAGAAGGAAGGAGGCACTAGAGCCTATCCCCCCTTAGTGACAACTTCCTGAACTCCAAGCATATATCGAAGTTTAGTGAACTTCGCCTCTGTGAGAGCCTTTGTGAAGATGTCTGCAACCTGATCATCTGTTGGACAATATTGCACTTCAAGAACATGGTCATGAATGAGCTTTCTGATGAAGTGCATGTGTAGTTCAATGTGTTTGCTGCGCTGATGCTGGACTGGATCTTTGCATAGCTGAATGGCACTTTGATTATCACACCAAAGTGTGGTTGGATGCTGCTGCTCAAAGCCAAACTCTGATAGGATCTGACGAAGCCACAAGGCTTCCTTACTAGCTTCCACGGCACCACGATACTCTGCTTCTGCTGACGAAAGAGAAATGGCAGCCTGTTTCTTACAAGCCCATGTAATAGGTCCTGAACCAAGAGTGAAGACATAACCGGCAGTAGACTTCCGATCATCAAGGTCACCAGCCCAATCAGAATCAGTGAAACCAACTAACAGAGGAGCTGCTTTGGCACTGTAATGAATCCCAAACTGTACTGTACCTCGAACATAACGAAGTATTCTTTTAGCTGCTTTCCAATGACTTTCACGGGGGTTTTGCATAAAACGAGCAACAAGGCCAACAGCAAAGGAAAGATCAGGACGAGTATGGGTTAAATACAAGAGTTTTCCGACAAGTTGACGGTATAAGGTAGCATCAACTTCAGGAGAAGTACAAGAGACTGAAAGTTTGACTCCAGACTGAAAGGGAGAAGGGGCTGGCTTACAGTCTTCCATGTGAAAATGACGAAGAATATCACAAGCATACTTGGACTGGGAAAGGAAAATACCCTCTTGGGATTGCAAGACTTGAAGACCGAGAAAATAGTGTAAGTGTCCTAAGTCTGTCATTTCAAATTTCTTTTTAAGGCTGGACTTCACATGGTTTATAAGGTTGGGATCACTACCAGTAAGAATAAGATCATCAACATAAAGAACAAGGATGATAAGAGAGTTGCCCACTTTCTTGGTGTAGACAGTATTGTCAGAATGACACCTAGAAAAGCCAGATTCTAAAAGAAAGCTATCCATTTTGGCATACCAAGCTCGAGGAGCTTGCTTGAGGCCATAAAGGGATTTCTTAAGTCGACAAACGAGGCTGGAGTCTGTTTGTATGAAGCCAATGGGTTGTTCCATATAGATTTCTTCCTGCAAGTCCCATGCAAGAAGGCAGATTTAACATCCATTTGATGGACTTCCCATTTTAAAGAGGCAGCAAGGGAAAGAACAAGGCGGATAGAGTTCATTTTGGCAACTGGAGAGAAGGTTTCAGTGTAGTCAATGCCTTCAACCTGTGAAAAGCCCTTAGCAACTAGACGAGCTTTATGTTTATCAACTTTCCCATCTGGTCCATACTTGGTTCTGTAAACCCATTTGCATCTAACAAGTTTGCGTCCCTTTGGTAGAGGAACAAGATCCCATGTATCATTTGTCATCAATGAATGATATTCTTCATTCATAGCTGTTTCCCAATGTGGATGGCCTGAAGCTTCTGCAAAAGTGTCAGGATCATGATTTACTGGAGCTTGAGCCAGTAAAGAAGAGGCTCTTTCAAACTGAGAACGTGTACGTCGCTGATCTGTAGGATCACCGGCAAGATCACCTGCTGCATCCCGAGTAGCACGGACCCATCTTGGAAGTTGAGGATCCTGAGAAGGTGGGGAAGGATTATCATCCTCGCTTTCATCATCAGAAGAAGAAATGTTTTCAAAGATAGAAGAGATAGGAAGAGGTGGCACATCCGCCGGACTAGGCTCGCAGGCCGATTTATTTTCATCAAATTTTACATCTCTTCTAATGATAACATTTTTGGACTTAAATGGAATAAGTCTATAGCCTTTTACATCTTCAGAATATCCAACAAAAGTACATTTCTCACTCTTAGGTTCTAAAGCTTTATGCTTTTCATCTGGAATATGGGCCCATGCTTCACTTCCAAACACACGAAAGTGACTTACATCTGGTTTAATGGAACTCCAAGCTTCTTCTGGAGTGATATTCTCTAGAACCTTAGTAGGAGTGCGATTGATTATATAATTTGCACAATTAATTGCTTCGGCCCAAAAACTAAGACTGAGTCCTTTAGATTGCAGCATACAATTAGCCATTTCCTTTAAGGTGCGATTTTTCCTTTCAGCTACACCATTTTGTTGTGGAGTGTATGGAACAGTATGTTGCATTTGAATTCCATTTTCGGTGCAAAAGTTGATGAATGCATTTTTAACATATTCTCCACCATTATCAGTTCTTAGCTTAAGAATTTGATGTCCAGATTGTTTTTCAACGAATGCTTTGAAGGCCAAAAAGGTGGTAAATACTTCGCTCTTGAGTTTTAAGAAGTATACCCAAGTGCGTCTGGAGAAATCATCAATGAAAGTTAAGAAGTACTTGCAGCCAGAGAATGAAGCAACAGGAAGAGGACCACATAAATCACTGTGCACAAGCTGTAAAGGGGCTGAGGCGTGCCAAGAGGCACGTTTGTCAAAACTGTCCCGATGATGTTTTCCGAGTACACATCCGGAACAAACACCATCTTTGCAAGATACCATAGGAAGACCTGTCACCATGTTTTCTTTACATAGATGCTGAAGGGAGCGATAGTTTAAGTGACCAAACCGCTCATGCCAAAGTTTGCTCACTTCATCATTATGAGCAACAAATACTGAGGGAAGATGGGATGACCCAAAGTTGTGAAACTTATACAACCTTTTGGAATCATCAGCAAGACCAGTAGCTAGAATCTGTTTAGGATCTTTTAGATCCTTGATTACAACATCATGAGGTGAAAATTCAACAATTTTACCTTCACCTGAATGAGTTATCTGATAGACAGATAGAAGGTTGCAGGATAAGTTTGGAACACATAATACATCATTGAACTGACCATTGTCTAGATGAACAGTTCCAGTCCCTACAACATTAAGAGATCTATCATCACCAACATATATATTTTTGGTGTTACAATCATTTAAAGAAGAAAACATGGCTTGGTTTTTGGCCATGTGACAAGAGGCTCCAGAATCAATGAGCCACTCATGAGAATGAGAAGAAGAAGAAGATACATTTAATGCATAACCAGACTGAGATGATTGACGATGACATGCAGAAAATGCCGTTCCGGAAGTTGAAGTTGAAGTAGGCTCCAGATGGATGTTATGTTTCTTCATTGCGGCTTCCAAGGCTTCCATCTTCTTAAAGCATTTAGATTCTAAGTGGCCATCTCGATTACAAAAGTTACAATGTCTGTCAGTCTTCTTCCATTTGTTTTTATTGGTCTTGTCATATTGCTGAAATGATCTTTCATCTTGAGGCTGAGTTGGTTTAGGACCATTCCTTTGAGGATAAGACTTCTTAGGATTCTTTGAATTTGGTTGCTGCTGGGCGGCTAACGCTTTCGAGGAAGAGTTTCCAAGATTAAGAAGACCAAGGTGTAAGAGTTTTTCTTGTTCTCTTATTAAGGAATCACAAAAGGAGTCAAAGGAAGGGGGCTTGTAGTCTTTGCCTTGACAAATGAAAGCTTCCCTGGTAGAATGGAAAGTGGAAACAAATACAGAGTAGGCTGGTCCCAACTTAGTAAGGATGGAATAAATAAGGTTACCATCTTCTTTCTTAACTTTAACACCTTCCAAGAGATATCTAAGGGTCTTGAATTTGGACAAGAAATCTTCAATGCAAGAAAAATTATTAGGATCCAAAGTAAGCAACTCATTCTCAAGTTGATGGGCTCTAATTTCATTTTTAATCCCAAAAACTTTAGCAAGTTTTTCTAATGCTTCATGAGGAGTTTCAATTTCTGCAATGTGGAATCTAAGATCAGGAGAAACAGACATTCCTATCAAACCACGTGCTTGATCTTGTCGATTTTCCCATTTTTCGGCCTTGTCTTCATCTTTGGGTTTCTTCTCTTGGTCTGTGGCTATTCTGAAGAGACCTTTACTTCTAAGTAAATCTCCCATGTAGGCTACCCATTGGAAGTAGTTAGTGCTGTCAAGAATGACTTGGCATGGACTTTCCATTTTTTGAAAAACAACTGAAGCTGAAGATGCTGAAAGTAAGTGGTCCAATGGATAGATCTCGAAAAAATAGGCGGTTTTAAAAAAAACGGCTCTGAAAAAGGCTTCCGGATGAAGAAGTTATGGCTTTTTGAAAAAAAATTGTTGACGTTGCCGGCAAAGTGCGCGAATGTGCGGGAATGAAAAAATCCGCCCCCACAAAATGGAGACTTGAACCCAAGACCTCTACTCTCTTAAAAGGTCTTTGAACCAATTGATCTATACAAAATATTTGAGAGAGAGAGAGAGAGAGAGAGAGAGAGAGAGAGAGAGAGGGGGGGGGGGGGGGGGGGCCTCGATTTGCGTGCTTGCCTTGGGAAGACTCTTTTCCCCTACAAAACACAAAACACAAAACCCAACACAAATATCCAAAGAAAAACGAACCTTACGGCTCGAAGTTAGCTTTAGCCAAAAAACTAGAAATTTTAAAAAAAATCTCAAAGTTAGCTTTTAGCCGAAAAACTAAATATTTTTCTCAATGTTTCTGATTTTCCGAGATCACACTAAGGTGCAGGGAAAAGAGCATACGCATGAGAAAAATCCTTTCTTTATGTTTCTGATTTGCCCAGATCGCACAGAGTCGCAGGGCAAAGAGCATACGCAGAAATGAAAGGTATAGATCCGGAAAAAAAAAGGCTAAATAAACCGAAACCGAAATAAGCAGAGAGAAAATGACAGTAAACTGCAAAAAAAACACTGTATACCTCCCGATCTGAAAAATGACGCAGCTAGGGCTACCGGAAACCTTTTCGCGTGAAACGAAAGGGGTTCCTCACTGAAACAGATGCTCTGAACGCAACAGAGCAGTCCTCTCGGCCCGAAAGCAGTCAGAAACAGCAGATCTAGGAAACGACAGCCGCATGCAGTTCTACCGGCTTCAGATTTGGATCACCAACGGACGCGGCCCTCAAATTGCTCTGATACCATGTAGAAATTTACAGGGTAAGTTCCTCAGAAAGAATACCAAGAGGACACCGCTCACAACCAGATCTCAAATCAATACACCAGTATTTTTGACGTGGTTAAAACCCTCAGAGTGCAAGGAGGGAAACAGTCCACGGCCTGTCCCAACGTGGGTACAGACAATTTATTAATCAAAGAATGAAAATTTACATAAGCTTCTCTCATGCACGGATTACCCGAACAATGACCCTCCATGCGCTTTAAATAGAACTCATGGACCAATCGGGTGTCAAGCCACGGATCAAGTGTCGGTAATACCGAGGTGAGAGTGAACCGTCGGATCACTACATATCGTGACCGTCGGATTGTAAGTTACAAAATGTACAACGGTAAAGAAACACACTTTACCTAACTCTAACCTAACTCTATACTAGACCAAGTTGAACTTAACTATATCCTATGTGTCGGAATATCCTAACAGATTCAATTGTTGAAGCCTAGGAAAAATTCTAGAAGGACAAGTGAATCATTTCTGGAGGCTAAGTTAGACATAAGGACAACATCAAAGTAGTTCCAAAGGTAGTACGAGTTGGGTTGCGTAGAGGCGACGCAGAGGATGACGTAGGGGTGTTTGAGAAACTATTTTAAGCCAATTTCAGAGCTAAGATCAGTGTTATGTGAGACACAAATTCTCACTAATTTTTGGCCAGATTATTTTGTTGAGGATTGCCAGTTGGCATCTAGATTTTTATACTCAGATTTCACTGCGGCATATAATAATAAAATCCTCATCTGCTGCACCGGTTTTCCCACATTGGGTTTTTTTGGGGACATTTGTCAAAAATTAAAATGTCAATTTTATTACACGTGTGCTCTATTTTCTCAATTTCCAGTTTTATTTTCACAGTGCATTTTATTTTTGGTGAAAATTATAGTTATGATTTTATTTGTTGTTTGTCGTAGTAGAAAATAAACTGCACATAATTATATTTCGTTAGAAGAATAATTTCCAATTGTTGCAATAGTGAAAATTTCACATTAATTCCCATGTTCATTTTATCTTGGATGAGGTATTGGGTGACATACCTCCCGCACACTATTGGGTACATTATCAATCCAGATTTTAATCGTTTTATCTACTTCACACATGTTCATGTCTTATTGCATGTAGGATTATTATGCCTCTCCAACACTTTGAACCACCTTTCTCTCCTGCTCATCATATCTTAATGGATGTCATTTGAATTTCATAACTGCCACTTGTACTTTCCAAGTTAAATGATTCATGATTTTCATATTCTAAGGTATGGGTTTGATTGTTTATTTCCCACTGATTCTAAGGATAACTAGGGCGAAGGTTGATTCTTCTTTGACCAACATATCTGCTTAGTAATTGTTTTTTCCTTATAACACGATGAAGTTCATAAAATTAAAATATTTTGAGGGAACTCAAAATTGTAGAAAATCTATGATAGGTTAACCCGATAATGCAATATAAATCAAAGAAGAATAGTATAACCTGCTTCTATTATCAATTTGTGGAAGCTTAAAGATCGAGTTGAACAATATAACTAGAAGAAGAAGAATCAATGGCACAATACACATGAAAATACTTTGGGGAAAGTCTCAGATAAAAACCCCACACTATTGTATTATCATACATGGTGGAAATAAATAGGAATTATACAAAGCCATAGCTTTCATAGCTAGCCAGCTCTTAGTACAATCCTCACAGATGCTCACAGGTAATCTTGGCTTCTCTCCAGCCTTCCTCTCTACCCTCCAAGCTCCTATTTCCTTGCGTTGTTCCTTGTGGATGATTAGCCTATTACCAAGTGGAAAAACAAGCCTTCAAAACTACACAATCCTCAAGGATGAATCCTTGATTGCATGCATGAGTTTTCTCCATGAGAAAACACATGCAACTAATAATACATTGTCCTTGAACATTAATCTCAACTGGGTCTTTCTCAGCATAGACATGCATGAGTTTCTAATGAGGGAATCTTCAGTTAACTGGAGTAGCACTAGTTGAGTGCATTAATGCATCAACTGACTGTTAACTCACTATTAGTTCCTCAAACAGTTTGGAACTAATTTAACTGGACTTAACTCAGTAAACTAAGTTTAACTAATTACAACTCAAATATAACTCAATGTTATCTCCTTAATTTAAGGGATAACTCTTGCATGACTTCAAAATGACTTCTAACTTGAATTTCTCCAACTAATTAATTTAAAATTAATTAATTAGTTATTTCCAAGTAGTTGTTAAGACTAAATTCGATTTTAATTCACAATTTAATTCAAGGACAAATTAAATTGGAATATTCTTATTGCCATATTTCAACACTCCCTCTCAACAAGAAAGGGATTATCTGCCACCCGATCCTGTCTCTATGGAACTCGAATTTACACTTTGACAATGCCTTTGTCAAAATGTCAGCATCTTGGTCCTCTGTCGAAATATACTGCAGCAACATGATCCTCCTCGCTACACAGTCTCTGAGATGATGATACCAAACGTTGATGTGCTTGGACCTATCATGAAATACTGGATTCTGAGATAGTTTGATACAACTCTGATTATCACAATAGATCACAGTTGGATCCATCCTCTGATCAAACAAACCAAGTAGGATTTTCCACATCCAGATGGCCTCACATGCTACCTGAATTGCAGCCATGTATTCTGCCTCTGCCGAGCTGAGTGCAACCAACCTCTATTTCCTTCTGTACTAAGAAATTGTCGCTGACCCAAGGTTGAAAATCCCTCCTGATGTGCTCTTCCAATCTGATGGACTCCCTACCCAATCTGCATTAGTGAAGCCCTGTAGCTTCACTCCCTCTATTTGTCTATACCATAATCCATACTAACATGTGCCTCTGAGGTATCTCAATACATGCTTTGTCGCCTTCCAAAACATCTTGGTAGGCTGAACCATCGCTTGACTCAACTGGTTCACCGCATAGCACAAATCTGGTCATGTGTTCATTAAGTACATCAATGAACCCACAAGCTGCTTGTACACATTAGCCTCTACCACTTCTCTTGAAGTAGCAACCTCCTTCCTCTAGTTACCTGCTAGCGGAGTCTGCATGGGCTTGCACTTCTCCATGTGGAATCTCCTAAGTATCTCATTGGAATACTTGCCTTGATACACAAACAACTCCCCATCCTTCTGCCACACTTCCATGCCAAGGAAGTAATGCATGAGACCCATGTATTTCATCTTGAATTCTCTTGCAAGGTCCTCCTTGCAGGACACGATCAACTGATCATCACCAGTCAATATGAGATCATCAACATAAAGTACGATGATCAATAGATTACCTTTCACCATGATGTGGTACAGGTTCGCATCCGCTTCACTCTTTATGAAGCCCAACCCGGTGAAGTAGTTGTCTATCCTAGTGTACCAAGCATGAGGTGCTTGCTTCAGCCCGTACAAAACTCTCTTGAGTCAACACACATGCGACTCACGATCGAAGGTCTCAAAACCTTCTGGCTCCTCTATGTACACCTCTTCCTCAATCTGGCCATTAAGGAATGCAATCTTCACATCTATCTGATGGATCTTCCAACCCATCTGTGCTAATAATGCCAACATAGATCTGATAGATGAGTACCTTGCGACAGGAGCAAAAGTCTCATCATAGTCAATCCCCTCGACCTGTGAAAAGCCACGGGCAACAAATCTTGCCTTATGCTTCTCCACACTACCATCAACAGCTTGCTTTACCTTGTAAAGCCAACAAGAACTCACAACTGACTTGTTCTCCGGTCTCGGAACCACGTCCCAAACACTGTTATGAACTATGGAGTCATACTCCTCCACCATAGCATCAACCCAAATTGGTTGTTGCACTGCTTCCTCAAAGGAAGATGGCTTGGTATCAACATATTCCCCAGCAAGGGCCATGTATCCAGTGTACCTCTCAAGTGACCTCCTTTGTCTGCACTGAGAAGATGGTGCTCCCACATCCTCTCTCGCATCCTCCAACAATTTGTTAGCTTCTCTTGTGCACTTCCATCCATCTCTGAAAGACTCTACTTGAGTGGATGTCTCCACTCCTGGAACCTCTTCATGCGGCTACTCCACATCAATCTGAGGCTCCTCCTCCTTAGGAACCAACAGTTCCTCCACAGCCTGTAGTTGGATCTCCCTCTCAAGGGAAACTCGCACGGCCTTCTGCTCATCAAACTTGAGATCTCTACGAACCATTATCCTCCGACTGGTAGGCAAGTACACCCGATAGTTGTGAGGTGTATCAGTGTACCCCACAAATATCCCCAACTCTGCTGTTAGCTCAAGCTTCTTCCGTGCATCCTTTGTCACATGGAAATATATCGATGAGCCAAAGATCCTGAAGTGACCCACATCTGGTATCTTACCGGAGAAAGCTTCCTCTAGTGTCTTCATCCCAAGTATGTGATGCAGGCTTCTATTCTGCAAATAGACTGTTGTGTTGCATGCCTCAGCCCACAAGTGAAGTGGTAGGCCTTGGTCATGCAACATTTCTTGTGCTACCCCTACAATAGTTCTGTTCTTCCTCTCGGCCACCCCATTCATTTGAGGGTTATGAGGTGCCATCAACTCTCATTTAATTCCTTCCACTGCACAGAAGTCCTTAAACTCTTGAGAGACATATTCTCCACTGTTGTCACTTCTCAAGGCCTTGATCTTCTTCCCTGACTCTTTGTTGACCAAAGCTTTGAACTTACAAAACTTTGTGAAGGTTTGGTCCTTCTTTTGCATGAAATAAATCCAGCATTTACGAGAATAGTCATCAATGAAAATCACATAATACCTTTGCTTCGTTGTGGATGCCATCGAGAATGGTCCACACAAATCAGTATGAACTCGCTCTAAGATAGACTCTGCTCGACTGTCTCGATCATGAAAGGAAGACTTGGTGTAGTTTCCAAAGGTACAACCTTTGCATGTGTCAACTTGCTCAAGTTTACCTTTGGGAAGTCATGTAGATATCTGCTGCATTATCTTCAAAGCCCCATAATGCAAATGGCCCAACCGCCTGTGCCACAACTCGCCAATGTCTTGGCTTTGCACCAATTCTGCTTTCGTACTCAATGTTGCACAATCATCTACCTCTATTTTATAGAGATTCTTCACTCGAATCCCTATCCTCTTGGTCTAACTTGTGGCTATGTGTCTTAGGAATGCCTTTCCTTTACTGAAGACAACATCATAGCCTTTGTCCTCCAACATCGCGACCGATACCAAGTTCTTCTTCAGTCCAGGCACATACATCACATCTGTCAAGGTGAGAGGAGCTCCATGCTCCCTCTGAAAAGCAACCGTGCCCACTCCTGAAACACTATACCTTCCGTCGTCACCCATCTCTATGCGCATCTTGAGGTCTTTCTCCTCCAAGGCACTGAATAAATTTTTATCACCGGTCATGTGGAATGAGGCTCCACTGTCAAGATACTAGACACAACCCATCATCGATGACACCATGCATGCGATGAGGGTAAATTCCATTTCAAACTAAGAGGCTAATGCCTCACCTTTCGATCCTTCCAAGGATCCCTTCTTGGACTTCTTCGATGGGCAATTAGTCGCATAATGTCCCATATTGTGACAATTAAAGCATCTTACTTTAGACATGTCACCCTTCTTCCCTCCATGAGAAGAATTCGATTTGAAATGGGAAGCCTTCCCCTTCCCTTTCCTTGCCTTAATTGCTAAGGCCAAATTTTCTTCATCATCGTTCTTGGATGAAGAACCATCTCGTGTGCTCCTCCTGATCTCCTCCTGCATAAGATCCGACCACAGTCGTTCCCAATCCGGCAGTTTCTCCCTTCCATTCACAGAGTCTTGGTAGCTATTCCAACTCTTTGGAAGGCCAAGGAGAGTGAGGCTCACCATATCATCATTGGCAGTAGTTATTCCCACACTGTCAAGCTCATCTCTGCAGGTGGTGAGCTTGTTCATATATGTGGAAATAGTATCACCCTTCTCCATCTTGATTCTTCAAAGCTTATCCTTGAGTGCCAATTTCTTCTGGTCGCTACTGTTCTGGTAGAGGTCCTTCAATGTCTTCCACATTGAAAATGGAGTATCCTTCCCATGGAGACTTGAGACAATATGGTCTCGAACTCCCTCAAGGATGATCTGTCTCACCTTCGCCACAAACTTCTTCCATTCAGCCAACTCTTGTGCATTAGTTGAAGCTGACTTTGGGATTTCTTGATCAATGAATTCCTTCAAGCCATTATCTTCTAATACAACCTCCATTCTTTCTTTCCATGCCATGTAATTCGAGCTACCTTCCAAGCCATACTCAAGTCTCAAGCCATAGAATGCCATTAGCCAACCTTGAAGTATGATATGAATTTGATTTGCACCTGCAACCCCAAACTTCAAACTTCGAATTCTCTTCTCAGTATACTATTCACAGCTCTGATACCATGTAGAAAATCTGTGATAGGTTAACCCGATAATGCAATATAAATCAAAGAAGAATACTATAACCTACTTCTACTATCAATTTGCGGAAGCTTAAAGATCGAGTTGAACAATATAACCAGAAGAAGAAGAATCAATGGCACAATACACATGAAAATATTTTGGGGAAAGTATCAGATATAAACCCCACACTATTGTATTATCATACATGGTGGGAATACATAGGAATTATACAAAATCTTAGCTCTCACAGCTAGCCAGCTCTCAGTACAATCCTCACAGATGCTCACAGGCAATCTTGGCTTCTCTCCAGCCTTCCTCTTTGCCCTCCAAGCTCCTATTTCCTTGCGTTGTTCCTTGTCGATGATTAGCCTATTACCAAGTGGAAAAACAAGCCTTCAAAACTGCGCAATCCTCAAGTATGAATCCTTGATTGCATGCATGAGTTTTCTCCATGAGAAAACACATGCAACTGATAGTATAATGTCCTTGAACATTAATCTCAACTGGGTCTTTCTCAGAATGGACATGCATGAGTTTCTGATGAGGGAAACTTCAGTTAACTAGAGTAGCATTAGTTGAGTGCATTAATGCATCAACTGACTGTTAACTCACTATTAGTTCCTCAAATAGTTTGGAACTAATTTAACTAGACTTAACTCAGTAAACTGAGTTAACTAATTACAACTCAAATATAACTCAATATTATCTCCTTAATTTAAGGGATAACTCTTGCATGACTTCAAAAAAACTTCTAACCTGAATTTATCCAACTAATTAATTTAAAATAAATTAATTACTTATTTCCAAGTAGTTGTTAAGACTAAATTCGATTTTAATTCATAATTTAATTCAAGGACAAGTTAAATTGGAATATTCTTGTTGCCATATTTCAACAAAAATCTTCTCAATGGTTTCTCTTAAGGCACCCTCTTTAAGGAGGATCTTCTTCATAACACTATGGATGGGGCAGTTATGAATCTTCAATTATTGAAAGGCTTGCAATATTCCTTTCCTAAGCAAGAAGTAGTCTTTGAAGAAGGGCATATGCTTTAACATGATTATTGGTTCTATGACCCAAACCCCATGAAAAATCTTTACTCAATAGTTTCATTGGGGTGAAGGATAACCCCTCTTGCCCTTTCCTCCTCTTATAATGTAAGGGAGGCATGGGGGTGGGATTTGATCCACTTATGTGTGCATGGGTCACGAAACCACTTAATATGGTCTCTCGATTAAGCCCTCATGGGAATTAAAACTTGTCTAATGGTGAAAAATTATATTTTACATCTAATTTGAGCCCACATTATATTATTATTATTATTTTAATTTCTCACCTACCAGTTCAGTACAACAACTTTCTCATATTGGGCGGTAGAAAGCTTATTGGTGCAATAAAATAGTTTTTGTTATACCCATCCACATACAATCTCCATACATATAGTCCATTTGTCATCAACCAATTAACTCCTCTTTTTTTTTTTGAAATTTTGGTGTGAATTGATGAAATCAATGACTAGGGAAAACTTATACTTGAATGACATGGGGTTGATTTTGTTTGCTGCCACTAGAACCTCGAGGTGTGCCCATGAGACTTTAATCACAACACACAAAGCTAGTCGAGGTTTGTACTAACAATGTCACAAGTAACACTTTGATATTACACCCTATTACAAAATAAAACTATACCCAAGAGAGTTGACTCTTAATCATGCAACTTTTATTTATTTAGCTTTCCCCTAAGTTCCTTTTTAACAGTGAATTTCCTTTTTAAGCTTTTTCATTTATAATAAATTTATTATCATAATTAATACTTTTATCATCAACATCTTATTATTATACCTACCACAGGTATTGTTTATTTTACTTATCATAGGCAGTGTATAACACATTCAATTTTTTGCTTAACTAGTTATTAGTTTGTTTTGACAAAAGAAATTTGCAATATTCTCCATAGTTTAACATTACAATGCGAATTTTATTAATTTTTAATAATTTTTTAATTTATTTATTTTAAATTTGATTGGTTCACATCTTATTTTGTAATCATTACATGTGTACATGATACTTGATCATCCAAGTTTTAATGATGTGTAAATTGTGACTTTGATGCCAGTTAATCAAGAGTACAAAGATGATCATACCTATGCTGAGAAGGTTGCTGCGTAGATGAAAGTAGCTAACCAAAATTGGTTTCTTCATTTATGAATGATATTGATGATACCAATAATGAGTTTCATAAGTCTTGATTGTTTGGACTACGAACTGGCCTGCAAAGTTCTATCCCATCGCTATTCTACAAACTAGGAGCATGTCCATTATGCACCCCTCAACACATCACATGGACCATGCCATGTGTATTGTTCGGCCGCATTCCATCTCACCACAATTACGTGAGGTCATTGTTATACGAATTGTTTCCACGAGTTGCATGTCACGTGATCCTTTTCCAACATGCCAACCATCGAGTTAGGGTTCCCAGTGGCGTTATAAGTGGGTGACTTTGATGGGTTGGGTTGATTGAATGATGCTCATGACCCTTTGAACCTTTTGGTTGATAGTCCCTGCTTTAACCTTCATCATTTGACATTGTGAACGAGTGTTTAGTTTTGCTTACAACGATCTAGGGTTATTCTGTAATTTTTCTTCAAGCCCTATACAAAACCTTAACACCACACCTTTTAACTGTGTGTTGTGGGTTTAATCATCATAGTGTTGTGGGTTTTCAAACCCTTTTTCCCTTTTATCCTGAGATAATGGTTTCTACTGTAGTTCCCTACTTAATCTTATCATGCAAATTTTACTAGTGTTTAAATTACTTTAGAATATTGACTTATAATTATCAAGAAATATTGGTACATACCTACTGTAGGTTTTAACCCCATATAGAAATTACCTGCATACGATTTCTAAAAACATAGAAAATAAACAATGCGAGAGCATAACACATAAAACACATATACACAAAGATTTTCCCTTGGATCCCAAAACCAGGACTACCAGCTTGATTTTTCATTATGTTCCTTTCAATGTTATAATACATATTTATACATGCCGAAGCATCCAATACCATGGACCGAAAACCATCACGTCGAAAAAACATGTGCGAAAATCATGCACAAAACCATAAGTGGGTCCGCCCAACGTAACAGAGGGTCCAAAACCAAAATTTTCTGGAGCGCTGCCCTGGACCCCATAAAGTGGGGTTACCGTACACCTCAAACCCCTTGTGACCACCCCCCCGCTACACAATCGGCGCAACAAAGGGGGGCTCCGCTCCACCTCTAACCCCCCGGTTAACTACATGGGCTAGTCGTGGAAAGAATATAACACAACCCAACAGTACCTACAATGGTGAAATTGTAAATTTATTACTGATATAAATTTTGTTATTATTCAATTCCTAACTTACCTCCTCAAATTTAAATTTTGATAGGATATGGTCTCCTTCCATTTATTCCAATTTAAATATTCATATCTCATCCCCAAAATGTCCTCTCAAATTTACTTGGGAGAATACATGGTCCTCTCCAATTAATTACCAAATTATATATTCATATCTCGTCCCCAAAATGTCCTCTCAAATTTACTTGGGAGAAGACATGGTCCTCTCCAATTAATTACCAAATTATATATTCATATCTTATCCCCAAAATGTCCTATCAAATTTACTTGGGAGAAGACATGGTCCTCTCCAATTAATTACCAAAATATATATTCATATCTCATCCCCAAAATTTCCTATCAAATTTACTTGGGAGAAGACATGGTCCTCTCCAATTAATTACCAAATTATATATTCATATCTCATCCCCAAAATGTCCTCTCAAATTTACTTAGGAGAAGATCAATCAAATGTAAGGATGAGGGGGTAGTTATGACATTAATGAGAGGTGGTTAAGGTGGAGAAGAGAGGGGGGCATAAAAGGGGAAGGATGAGGGGAGGAGAGGGGATCCTTGGGTGTTGCTTTTGGTTTTGGTTTGGTTGTGGTTTTGGAGGATTTGTTTTGAGAGTAAGGTGGGGAAGAGGGAAGGGAGAGAAGGAGAGTATTGTTTATCTTGGACACGCCACATCTGGTTGGACTTGGGCTCGGAGGGCTAGAGAACTTGTGGAGGTTTCCTGGGCTAGGAAATACTTCCTAGTTGGCTGGGAGGTAAATCTAGTCAGTAGTCAAGAGGAGCATCCCAGCAGGATTAGGAGCTCAGGGGCATCTCGACCAGGCTATCAGAACAGGTATTGAACAATTCAAAATGGCGAGGACGCGAAGAAATCAAGGTCAGGGAGAGTCATCACAAGGATCTCCTACAAATAACCCATTACCTTCACCGGAATTGACTCTCATCTTGCGTTCCCTAGAAGCAATTGATGAGACTTTAAAAGGGTGCCAAACAAATGAAGTGGAAGTGGAACACCCTCCATTAGGGTTAGGAAATCTTGAGGGATCAAGAGACTCTGATAGAGGACCTCCAATCGAGGACATTACTAGCGAGCTCCAAAAGATTAAGCTCCTGGAGTTTGCAGGAGGTCGTGCTAGTGAAGGTGCATAAGCCTGGTTAGAAGGAATGAGAAGGTGCTTCACACTAAGGGATTATAATTCCAATTCAAAAGCTAAAATAACAATATTCCAACTTAGAGATAGTGCTCTGAATTGGTGGGGTAACTTAGAGCATCAACTACACCTCACTCCGGACATAGTTACTTGGGAGTTATTTGAGGAAAGATTCAGGAAAAAGTACCTACCAACATATTATGAAGAACAACAGGTAGGAGCCTTCCATGCTTTGGTACAGGGAAATCGTACAGTATAAGAATATGAAATTAGATTCATGGAATTGGTCAAGTATGTCTCCTACATGGATACTGACAAACACTAAGCAGATTGTTTTATTTATGGATTGAACCCTAGGATTAGGGCAATGGCACAGATGTGGAAAAAATTCTCATTTGTAGAAGTTGTGGAACAAGCTCGTTATGTCAAAGAACACTTAGACTTAAGGGGTGGAAACAAAACCATTTTTCCATGACAACCAAGGTTTATGGGGAAGGCCCCTCGTACCTTCCCTAGGGGAGGAAGTTTGAGGCCACCACCATATGGAAACAGGGTTGTACCTGGAGCACCGACAATGAGGATTTCAATGGTTACTAGTGTCGCTTCACTCGCAGCTTCAAGGGCGAGTCCAAATCAAGGTCATACACGAGGAGAAACAAGTAGGGGCAGGGGTCCCAAGGGAAGGAACTCTTTCCAAAGAACTCCACAACATTTGGTTCAAGGTCTACTACGCATCAATCGTTGGGGATGAGAGGGACCTCATTACCAACGTGATTGCCCTGAGTTACAAGCTGGTAACAACCGTAGAGAAGGAAAAGCACCAATGGGGGGGGCAAGTAGCCACCATCGAATCTATGTAGCCGTTGATAACTAGCAAGTTGAACACCAGTCTGCCATGGTAGAAACGTTAGGTATGATAAACAAAGTAAAAGTTAAAATTTTGTTTGATTTAGGTGCTACATATAGTTTCATTTCACCAGTTGCATTAGAAAAATGTGGGTTGGTAGCCTATGAGCACGATGACTTTAAGCAAGTTGAGATGGCTTCTGGGATAAAACAAGTAGTATGACCTAGTGTTGACCAATGTCAGGTAAACCTTAGGTTGTGTATGACTAAGTTGAAGGCATACGTCACAACATTGGGGACGTATGATGTAATTATTGGAATGGACTAGTTAGAAGCTCGTCGAGCTTTGGTACACTGTTTCAAGAAGAAGGTGATTTGTTTAGATGATGAAGGTAGGCCAATTGAGATGTTTGGAATCAAGAGAGGAGTGTCGCTATGATTCATATCCATGATGAAGGTAAAACGTTGTCTCCAACAAGGTTGCAAGCTATATATGGTCGAGGCTGTAAGTGACCAGAAAGGACCCTCCCTAAATCAACACCTAATTTTGTCAGAATTCAAGGATGTTTTTCCTAAGGAATTGCCTGGATTACCTCCTGTAAGGGAGGTTGATTTCACAATTGACCTAAAACCTAGTGTAGAACCAATATCTAAGACACCCTATAGGGTGATAACTCCAGAACTTTGTGAGTTGCAGATGCAGTTAAAGGAGCTCT
Organism: Pinus tabuliformis; assembly: GCA_031772625.1. Lineage (NCBI taxonomy): Eukaryota > Viridiplantae > Streptophyta > Pinopsida > Pinales > Pinaceae > Pinus > Pinus tabuliformis. The sequence continues at coordinate 754,414,735 of CM062815.1, read as the reverse complement.
TGGACTTGGGATTTATTAGACCTAGTATTTTGCCTTGGGGTGCACCAATTTTTTTTGTTAAGAATAAGGATGGTTCCTTACGACTATGCATAGATTATAGGGACTTGAAGAAATCCACAATTATGAATAGGTACCTGATACCTCGAATAGATGACCTATTTGATCAAATGAAGGGAGCAACGATTTTCTCAAAGATCAATCTATGATCTGGATACCACCAGTTGAAGATTAAGGAATAGGACATCTCAAAAACTGCATTTCGAACTCGGTTTGGGCACTACGAGTTCGTAGTTGTTCCATTTGGTTTGACCAATGCACCAAAAATATTCATGAGCCTCATGAATGGTGTGTTTAGGAAGTATTTGGACCAATTTGTGCAAGTCTTTCTGGACGACATTCTTGTGTATTCCAAGAATGAAAAGGAGCATGAAAAGCACCTAAGGGTTGTATTGACTTTCTTAAGGGAAAGTCAATTGTATGGAAAATTGTCAAAATGTTCCTTCTTTTAGAAGAAGGTTCATTACCTTGGGCACATCATTTCAGGAGAAGGGATTTCAGTTGACCCAGAAAAGGTGAAGGCCATAATGGATTGGCCAGTACCGAAAAATGCTCATGAGGTACGTAGTTTTATGGGGCTAGCAGGGTATTATTGCAGGTTTGTGGAAGGGTTTTCGAGGATTGCAAAACCCATCACCATATTATAGCGAAAGTGGGTTAGGTATGAATGAACATATGAATGCGACATTGCATTCACAGAACTAAAGAGGTTACTAACTAGTGCACCGATCCTTCGAGTATCGAACATGGAAAAAGACTTCACTATCTGCACCGATGCTTCAAAGCAAGGATTGGGTGTAGTATTGATGCAAGAAGGCAGAGTAATAGCTTACGCATCTAGAAAATTGAAGAAACACAAAGAGTTGTATGCTACCCATGACTTAGAATTAGCAGCAGTGATGTTAGCTTTGAAACTGTGGAGACACTACCTCGTTGGGAGAAGATTTGAGTTAAGAACAGATCATCAAAGCCTGAAGCATCTCTTCACTCAAAGGGGTTTGAATGCTAGACAAAGGCGATGGAGCGAATTCATGAGTGAGTATGATTTTGAGATCTCATACATCAAGGGAAAGGAGAATGTAGTGGCTAATGCACTAAGCAGGAGACCACGAACCTTCTCGCTAGTAGCCTTAAAGTTAAATTTAAGGGAACGTGTGTTAGAGAAACTCTTTGAAGATGGTTGGTATCTAAAGGTTATCTCAGTAGTCCAGAGTGGGAAGCAGATAGAACCAAAGTTTGAGGGATATGTCCTTGAACCAGATAGAGTATTGAGATTTCAAGGGAGAATGTACATACCTAAGGAAGGGGGTATAAGAAGGACCATCCTCGAAGAGTCACATAGAGCACTCTATTATGCACATCCTGGAGCAAAGAAGATGTATGCGAACACGAAGAAACTCTTCTTTTGGGCAGGCATGAAGCACGACATAGTCTAATTTGTCGCCAAATGTCTTGAATGTCAATGAGTGAAGGTTGATCATCGCCATCCAGCAGGACTCCTACAACCTCATGACATCCCTATGTCTAAATGGGAGGTAATTTCCATGTATTTTGTTGTGGGTTTGCCACTCATGTCACAGAGGCACAATGCTATATTGGTTATAGTTGATAAATTGACCAAAAGTGCCCATTTCATTCCAGTAAGAGACACTTACAATGTTACTGATGTGGCATGAGTTTTTATAAGTGAAGTTATTCGACTACATGGGTTACCCATAAAGATCATTTCTGATAGAGACTCTCGATTTACATCTAGGTTTTGGACAAGTTTGCAGTCAGCACTAGGGACTCAGTTGAACTTGAGCACTGCATATCATCCAAAATAGATGGGCAGAATGAAAGAGTAAATCAGGTTATGGAAGACATGCTTAGGATGTACGTCATGGATAATCAGACTCAGTGGGAAAGGTACTTACCATTGGTAGAGTTTGCCTATAATAACAGTTACCACAGTTCAATCAGGATGCCTCCTTATCAAGCTCTATATGGAAGGCCATGTAGGATGCCGTTGAGTTGGGAAAAGTTGGAGGACAGAGTAATAGTTGGGCCAGAATTAGTTCAAGAAATGGAGGAATAGGTAAAGCAAATTCGACAAAGGTTAAAGGAAGCACAAGATAGACATAAGAGTTATGTTGATTCACATAGGATTGATCGTAGTTATGAAGTAGGGGACCAAGTTTTTATTTGTATCCGACCCAACAAAAGCACCATTCGGTTTGGGAAGGGGACGGAGTTGTCACCTCAGTTCGTAGGACCTTTTAGGATCAAGGAGAAGATTGGACTAGTTGCCTATTGTCTTGTACTACCACCCCATTTGAATAAAACTCATGATGTTTTTCATGTATCTATTTTACGACATTATGTTTCTGATGAATCTCACAAACTAGATTGGAGGGAACTACAGGTCTCAGACATGGGAACCATAGTGGTCGAACCATTATGCATATTGGACTGTAGGGTTCGACAACTCAGACGTCGCATGGTGGACCAAGTTAAGGTCCAGTGGGACAAGTATAGCCCATGATCTACTACTTGGGAGGATGCAGAGACTATACATTGTGACTACCTCTCACTGTTTGAGCATCTGTGATGCCCATTTTTGACTTAGACAGCTACCTATGCTAAGGTTCTATTTTGCAGTTCCATGTTATTTATTTATGAACATTATGTAATATTGATGCATTTAGTTGGACACATGAAACTACTTATATAAATCATTGATGGATTTAGTATTGATGATGGAAATGTTTGATGTATGACCTAATGTATGAATCACTTGGTGATGAATTATCTAGTGCGTGACTTATCATAATTATTGTTTTTTCATGTATGGCTCAAATGGATATGATTTATTTAATGAATGACTTAGTGAAATTATGGTTTATTTCCAGTATGAACTGCAAGATTGACATGTGGATACTAGACTTAATAACACGATGTTTAAGATCGCTTTTCTATATATCTTGTTGTTATATAAATGCATGAATGAGAGCTAACCCACAGATTGGAAAGAACTATATGATAGCCAAGATCTACTCTTCCATTGGGGGAAGATCGAGACATCTCATGGGGAAAGGTATAATGTACATTTTTCTATTACATTTTGTATCTACTGGATATGCACTCTTATGACATGGGTAAAATGTGAATGGAAGGTGACAAGACTACTTGACTAGATTATTCGATGAGAGTATTGTTTATCTTGGACACACTACATCTGGTTGGACTTGGGCTCAGAGAGCTAGGGAACCTGTGTTGGTTTCCTGGGATAGGAAATACTTCCTAGTTGGCTGGGAGGTAAATCCAGTCAGTAGTCAAGAGGAGCATCCTAGCAGGATTAGGAGCTCAGAGGCATCTCAACTAGGCTATCAGAACATATATTCCTCTATTTATAGATTGCTCATATAAGTGATTGAAATGAAATGCTCACTATTTAATTGTAGGAAATAAATTTTAATGGTAAATTATCATCGATTAAATGTTTAGTTAGAAATAAATTATTTCCCGTTTTATTGTATTTGAAATTTGAGAAATTTAGTTCTGTTAGACGACCATAGGATGGAGCCTTACATCTACGGTACTAGCACGCTCAATTTCAGGTAAGTACGCTGTCAATTTGTTTCTTTTGGAGTTAGCTACAAATTCCTTGTCTCTTTAGGCACAAGGCTAATAGTATTTTTTGTCCTTGTTGAGCAAGTTCTCTGAATTTTTTCTTCATTTTGTTTACTTGTGATATTACTGTGAAACCCCTTCCAACTATATAATAACCAATTGCCCTAGAACAAAATTCTTTTTCTCAAATTTTGCATCCAGGTCACAAACTTCTTCAGGGTTAGGGATATTTTCATTACTTGAATTATAAGCATTTATGGTAGTTCTTCAGGCTTATATAGGGTTCGTCAAGGCCATATATTTGGAGGATTATACATGTAACTTCCCATAACAAATCCTTTGGTTCTTTAACTGTAGAGATTTTCTCTTATTTTTTAGGTTTTCGTACCCATGTCGAGTAACTATCTTCTTCTTTTCAACATGTGAGTGATACGACTCAACTGTCAGAGCCCCCTAGCCCTCTTTTGGTGCTAATAAATCTTACGCAATGATATGCTGTTGTGAAAGGCATCAAATCCTCTAACCCATCACAACTATACAAAAACTTGTATCACCGCAAGTAGCACCAAGGAATTCTCATGTTCTAGCAAAATATCCATATAAACATCTATAGATGTATGTATCCATATTAAGCCACTAAACATCTGCTTAAGAGCTCATATTAATGTTTGGTTTATGTATGTGTGCTTGCTATAACCATATGCACTGAAAGTGAGATTTTTATTTCCTTTATTGTAATATATAGTAAGCTTATATTTTTGTTTCCTTTTTTTTCAAATGAGGCAGTGATATATCGTAATCAAAGTCTTTGTTTAACCAATGTGCTACTAGCAACACACTTATATACTACAAGTGTTATGTTCATTGAGTACTAGTTTTCTATATCTATGTCTTTTTGTATTCATCTTTCTGAATGAGATAACATCATGCTAATGGAAAAATCAAACACTAATGTGTAAGTTAAACAATTGTGTGATTACTCACCAAATCCAATTGGACAATTATGTGATCAATGAAGTAAAGGGATTTTTACTTTGAGAGAGGTTTCCTTATTTTTTTCTTTTTCTTATTAGACAAGTAGTTGTAGTAAAACATTGCAAAATAATTTTCATTTTGGTGCAGGTTTTTTTAATAATTATTTTTTTAGTAAGTGAAGTAGTGGTAGTCAATAACTCGCCGTCCTGAGTCCCCTCATCACTCTCAAATTCTAATGAACCATATGTCAAAGACCTTGCGATTAAATGTTTCTTTATCCCCATTGTAAACGTCGAGAAGTGAAATTTAGAAAGGTTGAATATGCATATATTTCAAGGTTGTTATCTTCATTTTCTGGTTTATAAAGTCAAATATTAACATCAAATGCTCAAAGGTGTGGTTTTTGTTTTTAGTTTCCAGTATGGGATAATTTATTGATATTTACAGTGCTAGGAAGCTTTGAGTATGGGATAATTAATGAATACATGCAATTCTAGGCAACTTTAACTAAAGTGAAAATGACGCTTTAGCTGAATCTCCTGCAATATATTAATGCTATATGTAATGTAGGTACCACCACTTGGGATTTTTTCCATAGCTAACCTTGGCTTGGGATTTTTTCCTTCTTCTTTTTGGACACTTACGTAATTTAATATATTTTATTTTGCTTTATATACAACATTAGAATCAATATATACGACTTTGCTTTATATGTAATTTGATTTTATATATGTATTTTAAATTTAAAATAATAATTATTAAGTACAAATTTATTCATATTATTGCACTATTTCTTTTGTTCATATAGTTGTCCTATACACTTGTATACCATATTTAATGCAATGGTCGAGTTTTCTTCAAAGTATATTTAATATTATATGATGTTCTTATAGGTCACACTAAAGTAGAGAAGACTCTAATCTAATCACGTTATATATATAAAAGTTAGGATAGTGAAAGGGCCATTTCAATAGTTGGTTTTCAATGTTGTTGTGAATGCAAAGGACTACTCACATTCATTATATAATTCAATATACATATATAAGTTGGGATACTCAAAGGGGTTACTTCCATAGTTGGTTTCAATGTTATTGTTTACATAAAGACTCTAATCATGTTATATCTATAAAAGTTAGGAATAATCAAGGTTTTCAATACTAGTGTAGTTATTTTATTTTTTAATTAATATAAGATGAAGAGACAGATCTCAGAGGAAGGTTAAATAGGAAGATAGCTCATCCTAATGACTAGAGGAAAACGATTAAATTTGACCAAGGAGGGAAATTAATATATTTAAACAATTTATTTATTATTATATTTGACTAGGGTAGGCAAATATAATTTGTTTAATTATTTAATTTACCTGATTAACTAATTTATTTATGCATTATTTTATTGTTATTGAATAATTGTTTATATGGTAATGAATTGGAAAAATAAGAATTAAAACTAATAACTAAAAAATAAAATAACTAAATCAATAAATAAATAAATATAAAGAGTGAAAAAAGAAGAAGAAGGTGTTCATTAAAAAGTAATAATCAAATTATTTAACTAACACCTTCTCTTCTTTATTTATTTATTTATTTATGTTTTTTAACACCTTCTCTTCTATTTTTTCCATTGTTAATAATTGATTTAATTTTTTACACCCTTAATATTTATTTATATATTCCTCTCCTTTTTTTCACGTTCTCTTTTATTTTCATTCCCTTGTTAAAATTCAATTATTGATTAATTAATTACTTAATTAAATAATTTGATTATTACTTTTCAATGAACACCTTCTCTTTTATTTATTTATTTATTTTTTTCACTCTTTATATTTATTTATTTATTGATTTAGTTATTTTTTTAGTTATTAGTTTTAATCTTTATTTTTCCAATTCATTACCATATAAACAATTATTCAATAACAATAAAATAATGCATACATAAATTAGTTAATCAGGTAAATTAAATAATTAAACAAATTAGAATTGCCTACCCTAGTCAAATATAGCCGTTTGGTTAAAAAAAAAAAATTAAAATAATAACAATAATAATAATAATAAATAAATTGTTTAAATATTTTAATTTCCCTCCTTGATCAAATTTAACCGTTTTCCTTTAGCGGTTAGGGTGACCTATCTTCCTATTTAACCTTCCTCTGAGATCTGTCTCTTCATCTTATCCTGAAGATGAACCACACGCACTGGTTCCAAACGCATCGACCAAATATTGGCAATGTGATTTTTCCCGAAAATCTTCATTAATTAATAGATTATAGATCACAAAAGCTTGAATTCGAATATTTTATTTTTATTTATAAGTTATTTTATTTTAGATAAATTGTATTTGTTCATTTGTAGAGTTGAGGCTTCTGTGATCCATATCAAGTTTATAAAAGATTTTAAAACATAGGCCAACTAAGTCTTCCGCTTTAGCTGAGCATGCTGAGAAAACCAATCATCATGTCTGTATTGAGGAGGCTAGTGTTATTGCTAAGGTTGCGCACTTCCATCATCGGAAATTTAGGTAAGCGCTTGAGATTGAAAAGAGGCCTAACAATCTCAATAGAGAGGATGGCTGGAAAATCAGTAGGTGTTGAGAAAACCAATCATCATGTCTGTATTGAGGAGGCTAGTGTTATTGCTAAGGTTGCGCACTTCCATCATCGGAAATTTAGGTAAGCGCTTGAGATTGAAAAGAGGCCTAACAATCTCAATAGAGAGGATGGCTGGAAAAGTAGGTGTTGGGTCCCGGCACTCCTGTCTTAGTCATTTTTCCGCCTCCTTCATCCTTTTTTTTTTTTTTATTGGTATTATTTTTTTTTTATTTGTATTTTATTTATTTATTTATTTTATTATTATTATTATTATTATTTATTTATTATTTTATTTATTTATTTATTTATTATTATTATTATTATTTATTTTTATTTATTTAGTTATTTTTATTTATCTATTTTATTTTTATTAGTTTATCTTTATTTATTTATTTTTATTTTTAGTTTTATTGTTATTTATTTTATTTATTATTATTATTATTATTTTATTACTTTTATTTTTATTTTTATTTTTATTTTTTTATTGTTATGTATTTTATTTTTATTATTATTATTTATTTATTCATTATTATTATTTATTTATTAATATTTTATTTGTTTAATTATTTTTATTTTATTTTTATATTTGTATTTTTATTTACTTATTTTATTATTATTTATTTATTTATTATTTTTTTTGGTTTATTTATCACTATTTTTTTTTTTTTAACAAAGTCGTCTACTTGTGTATTATAAAACTTGCGATTCGAAAACTATTACAATAAGAGGAAGATTCCAAGAGCTGAGATTCAAAATTGGGCTCGCAGACCCATAGTTCTCGAAGCTCTTCTTAACTACACTTAATACTGAATTTAAACGGCTATATTGCCTTACAAAGGATCCTCCTACCCATTTATAACTACACTGCATGAGTTAGGGGGGATGTTGGGTAACCGAGTCATCCTGGAGAGGTTCCCTCTTGCTCACTCTTGTTGAAGCTTCTCCTTGCTGGCTTTCAGTTAAGGTGCGGAGGTGGTCAATGACTGCCTCCATGTGGATGCAGCGATCCTTAAGGTCTTCGATTTCTTTTTTCCTCTTCTCCAGCTTCTTTCTCTTCGAGTTTCTGTCCGCGTGAAAGTCCTCAGTGAGTTCTTTCACCTGCTTCTTCAGAGCATTGATCATAATGACATGTGCCTTGCACATATGGCAGTCTCTGTTGTTGAATATGTTATCCATCGGGTTCCTTGGCTGCTGCTGGTTAGCTTGCTGATTGTTCTGGTCAGCCATCTTGCTGGGAGCGGTGAAGGCTTTGTCAGATGCTGAGGAGTTATGAGGCTTGCCGCTTGTGTAGCCGGATTGCTTTGGTGAGGCAGAGTTGAGGTGAGTGCCCTGTTGATGATTGAGAGCAGTGCTGGGAGCACAGAACCAACTGTTAGTATTGAAAAGAACACAGATAAAGGGAAGATTGTTTACCCAGCTCAGATGGAGATCTGGTAAGTCCGCCCTCGTGGAGTTTGCTTGCGCTCGATGCTTGGTGCCACTGTGCGCAAAGGAAAGCCAGCTATTGCCGTTCACTAAGAGAATCTCAGAGTGTATTTGGTCTCCGGTGCTAGCCTTGTTACTGCAGAAAAGACCACCTTGGCACTGCCTCCGATCCAGAAGGGCTCTCCTGCGCGCGCTATGGTTTTGATGAGTAGTGAGGGCCTTTGGGTTCTTGATGAGTTTAAAAAGGATGCAACGGGCGATCTCCCACTCATGAATGGAGGCGGAGTGACTGATCATATCTGTCCTCGAGTGATCTGAGGTGCTCTGTGACCGTCCTTGTATTCTGTAACAGGTATGGGCATGATCACGCCTTCCTTTGATTCCGGGAGAGTGTCGAAGAGAAATGTTGTTGTTTTCTTGCATGTTCAGGTCCTGAGGCCGATTCCCTGTCCTGTACCCTCCGTTTTGGCAGTCGAGATCGATTTGTAGAGCAGAAGATCTCTTTTTCGCTGGCCTGTTGTCTCGAGTTAGATGCCTGAGGTGACTAACAGTCAGATGCATTGGGATTAAGATATATCTATGGGATATCATGATCATATATTTCCTCATTCTCCCTCACCTGGCCCGTGGGTCTTTTGATGGCCTTGTTGGCCAGCTCGTCAGCTGTCTTATTATGTATTCTGAGGACGTGTTTATAAGTCACGTTGTTCATGCCCCTGGCCTGTTCAAAGATTCTGTCTTTTGTTCTGTTCAGGGCACATTGGTTGAAGTTGTTCCCCTTGTTTAAGGCCGCTATTAGGATTGCTGAGTCTCCCATCACTAGAAGGTCATGAATTCCCCTCCTCCGCGCTATGGAGATCCCCAAAAGGAGGCTATATGCTTCTGCTTTGTTGTTTGACAAAGTCCCCAAGCTCCATTCATATGTAACCATCGTTTTTCCTTGGGGGTCCTTTAAAACTCCCCCTGCTCCAGCTATGCCTGGATTGTTCTTTGAGGCCCCGTCGAAGTGTAGTGTGTGCCTTTTTTGCCTTTGGATCCAGTTGTTAACTTCCTCTTTTGACCCTCTGATCTTCCATTCACTCTGTCCAGATCCCTTGATTGTCTTGAATTTTGGATTTGGCTTGCAGTTGAATCTTTGAACCCATGCTTTCACTTGCTCAGTTGAGTATTCCGGGTCAGCTTGTTGAATCCCGTTGGCTTCAATAGTCTCAGCTATAAGCGCAACAGTTTTGGCCAGGATATTTGAGATCCTAGGTTTTTTGTCTTTGAAGATGCTTGCGTTTCTGGCGAGCCATATCTGCCAGCAGAGGTTGGAGGGAATGCTGGACCAGAGTCTCTTGGCGAGGGTTGTGTCTTTGGTTGGAAAGGGAGAGAGTTTCCCCCAGCCTTTCTGAAGGAGAGAGACCTGGTTGGGAACCTCCCCTGTCTCTAGAGGGCTGGTTATGAGCTTCCAGCATGTCGATGCTATTGGGCATTCTATGAAGAGGTGATTGAGGCTTTCTTCCTCTTTCCTGCACATAACACAGATGGAAGGCCCCTGGATCCCCTTTTTTCTCAAATTCTCAGCTGTTAGGAGCTTGCCATGAAGCAAGGTCCAATTGAAGAGTTTTATCTTCGGGATACTTTCGATTTTCCAAGCGTTCTTGTGATATTGCCAATTATTCAATGCAGCTTGTTTTTGGAGCGCTTTGTAACCTTCCCTAACCGAGTAGGTGCCTCCATTTGGATCCCATATGAAACTGTCCTCTTTCCCCTTGCTTGTGGGAGCTGCTCCTGCTAATGAGAGTTTAAGGTTGTTCCATTGCTCCTTTAGTCCATCAGGAAGATGCCTGATTTTCCAGCCTTTCCAGCTGTCATGGTCCCAATTTGAAATGTCAAAGAGAGTTGTGAGATTTTTATCAGACATCCACTGCTGCAGCGGCCTCAGATGGGGAAGCTTTTCCTTGGCTTCCTGACCCATTATTTTGTCTTTCCATATGCTGGTTTGCTTCCCATTGCCTGGGGCTTTGGAGATATGAGATTTGAGGAGAGTTAAAGATTTTTTGATCAGCTTCCAGACCAGGGTGCATTGTCTTTCTGTGATTGTGTCGGAGAGGATATTGCTGTTGCTTCCACTTAGGTATTTTTTTTTCAAGACCTCTGCCCACCAGGAGTCTTTCTCAGTTAGAATTCTCCATATTAACTTGAATCCCATTGCCAAGTTTGCCAATCTGGGCACTTTAATTCCTAGCCCGCCTTTTTCTATGGGGAGGATGACCTTTTCCCATTTTACAAGACTGAATTTCTTCGTTTCTTGCTTTCCACCCTTCCAGAGAAAGCTTCTAAGGATGAGCTCCATGTGTTTATGGATACTTGAGGGGGCGAGCGTTATGGCGAATTGATAAATAGGGAGGGCAGATAAGATGGACTTGATAAGGATTGTTCTTCCTGCTAGATTGAGCCAGTGCATCCCCCAACTTTGAAGTTTGCCTCTAAGCTTCTCGATCAAATTAACCCATACTTCGTGTTTGATTGATTCTTTGGCCAGCGGGAGTCCTAGATACATGAAGTGAGACCAACTAGATTGGGCTGGAATTTCCAGAATCATAGCAATCCTTTGAGTTATATGTCTTGGAACATTCCATGTATATATTTTGCATTTGTTGTTGTTTAGTTTTCCCCCCGATGCTTGAAGGAAGAGATCAAGGATGGCCTTGAATCTCCTTGCCATAAGGCTTGAAGCTCCACCTATTAGCAGAGTGTCGTCTGCAAATAGGGAGTGATTGATCCCTTTAGCTCCTCTGATTATGTCCACTCCAGTGATTTCCTTCAGCCTTCTCTTGTTTTCTAAATGCAAGCTTAGTGTTTCCGCCATTATAATATAGAGAAAGGGGGATAGGGGGCAACCTTGCCTCAATCCACGGGTGCTTATGAAGGCTCTGCAAGGCCTCCCATTGATGAGCGGAGCTGTCCAATTCTGAGAGACACATTCCATGACCTTATTGATGAAATTCCTTGAAACCCCAAACTTTGCAAGCACAGTCTCCAGGAAGGCGTGATTTACCCTGTCAAAGGCACTAGCCATGTCCAACTTGATTATCATTCCTTTCTCGTTTCTAGCTATACTGCTGTGAATTGCTTCTTGAATCATAATTACATTATCGGTTATGTGCCTCTTGGGAAGGAACCCACCTTGATTGTCAGAAATGATAGAAGGGAGAATTTGTTTCAGCCTATTAGCTAGGATTTTTGAGATAATTTTATAAGACACATTGCAAAGGGAGATGGGTCTGAACCTATCAAAAGATTGGGGGCTTGGATCCTTTGGGATGAGGGCTAGGAACGAAGATTTAACACTACTTCCCAATTTGCTTTTGAGGTGGAAGTTTCTCACCATTCTGAGGAAATCTTTTTTGATAATATCCCAATGGGTTTTGTAGAAGCTTACCGTGAAGCCGTCCGGGCCTGGAGCTTTGTCCAGGGGCATGCTGTTGATGGACCACTCCACCTCTTCTATAGTGATTTCTTTATCCAGATTGCTGTTTTGAACTTCAGTAACCTTTCTTTCAATAATGTTGATGAAGTCCGGGTTTTCTTTGTACTGAGGGTCAGCTGAGAGCAGGGATTGAAAGTGATTTGTCGCGGCCTCCTTGATTTCCTCACTCTCTGTTAAATCTTTCTCATTAAACCTTATCTTACCTATATTATTTCCAGCTCTCCTTAACTTGAGGCAGTTGTGAAAGAAAGAGGTATTTTTGTCCCCCGACTTGATCCAGAGACATCTAGACTTTTGCCTGAGCTCTTCCTCCTCTTTTCGATGCTGGTTGTATAAAGCTTTGTGCATCTCCGCTTCTACCTTTTGATCTTCTTCTGTTTCTTGAACTGTCTCCCTTTCCTGATTCCATTCCTCCAAGCTTCTTTGCAACTCGGTTTTTGTCCTCCTCTCCTCGTTTGCGTGGTTTTTTGCCCAATTTTTTATGGCGATCCTTAGGTGTTTGATCTTTGATTCCCAGACATAATGCGGTGAGCCTGTTATCTCTATCCTCCATGTCTCCTTGATCAGAGATTTGAAGTCCTCGATGGCATCCCAGGTCTTGTTATATTTGAATGGGAGGGGGCCCAAATTCTCCTCTTTTTCCAAGTGCAGCGCTACAGGTCTATGATCAGAAGTGAAGCCCAGTAGGATTGAACTGTGGACCCTTTGAAAGCTGATTGCTGCACTCTCCTGAACAAGAATTCGGTCAAGTCTTTCTTTGATATTGTTTCTGCCTATCCTTTTGTTAGACCATGTGAAGCGGCCATTTTGAGGGGGGATGTCTATAAATTTGTGAGCTTGTATGATGTCCTCCAATTTGTCTCTGAATGGATCTGTGAAGTACTTCCCTCCAAGTTTTTCTTCTGCGTTCCTGATTAGATTCAAATCTCCTCCAAGAAAGATCTTCCTTCCTTGTAAGGCCTCTATATCTGCTTTCAATGATTCCCAACAAGTGGCTTTGTCCCTAAAGTGGGGTGGTGCATATACATTGTAGATTGTGTATTCCTCCCTCAGATCTAGACTTTGCATGTCGATTCTAATCCACCACCTGTTTGGATTGCTGTTTATGAGATTCCATTTGCTTTTCTTCCATAATACACCTATGCCTCCTGATGCTCCTATTGCACTCACGGCTGTTCCTGAATACCTTCTAAACTTTGAGGTGCTGATTTGGAATTCTTGTTCACTAATTTTGGTCTCCTGGAGTAGGAGGAAGTCTGGTTGTTCTGAGTTCATGAGATCACGGACTGCGTTTAATTTGAGGGAGGAGCCCATCCCCCTACAGTTCCAAGAGACCAAAATCATCATTTACCTATTTTGTTGTGAGGCCCGATTTTCTCCTTCGTTTTTTCGCCGCTTCCCTTGTTCTTGTCAAGATATGTGTCTATTGGTTGCTGTGTTCCTGTGGTCATCTCTTTTGCTGCATTCTCATCTCTTATTTCCTTATTCGATTTCCTTCCCACTTTCCTTGGTGGATCCGTGGCTGTAATATTTTCCTTTGTTTTGTTCCTTGTTAGGATCCTTTCCACTGTGCGAGGGGGGGAAGCCTGGAGGGGGGAGGAGGGGGGGGTTCTGTTGCCCTTGGGGGATGGAGGGGGGGATGAGGGTTCTTCTGAGGCTAGGGTTTCGAAAGGGTTGGAGGATGAGGGAATGGAATGATCCATGCTTGATGGGACGGCGGAGATGGGAGGGATATCAGTGTGGGGCACCTCTGGTTCAAGGGGAGGGTTTGATTTCTTTTTTTTTTTTACTACTTCCCATGTTTCCTCTGGGGGTTCAGAGCTGGCATTGACTTCTGTTCTAGCTTTAGAGCACCTATTAGCAAAATGACCATATTCGTGACATACCTTGCATTTGAAGGGAAGTTGCTCGTAATCCACTTGCTGTATGTGTGTCCACTGATCAACTCTGAGCTTGACAGCTTCTGGTAATCCTTTGCCCAAATCCACTTCCACGCAGATCCTCGCACAGGCGTGCATATTCTCTTTTGGCTCCGCTCTGTCCACATATTTCCCTATTCCGTTGCCGATTGCTCTAACTGATTCATCAGCCCAGCAGTGAAGCGGCAGATGCGGAAGGCGAACCCAAACCGGGACTGCATTGGGGACATCCATTTCTGGGTCGAAGTCCGGGGTCCAGCGGTTGAGGTAAAGGCCTCTGGTGTCCATGAAGTATGGTCCATTCCTAAAGATTAGGTTGCGGTCCTCCACAGTTTCGAAGAGGAAGGTGAAGAAGCCTCTTCCACAAAATCTTATCGCAATTTTCCCCTGAACCATAGCGTTCCAATTTCTTTCCACCCATCGTTGGACAGTTCGGGAGGACGGCCATAACCCCGTGAACTGCCCAACTAGTCCTCGTTCTGCCAAGGCAACAGCGGATCTCCTTGGGAGGGTTGGGGGGAGAGGGATCTCCGGTATTTCATCAAGCTTCTTGATAAATTTTGAAGCCGTGGGTCGGATCCGTTCTGGATTGTTCTCTGGGATAAGTGATGCAAAAGATTTCTCCATGTCGGCCTGACCAGTATCAGGAGATCCCATCATGCCGGAGGCGATTCGCAGGAGAAGGGAAGAGGCAAGAGGCCCAGCAGAGGGAGCAGCAGGCTGCCCTCGGCCTCAGCACGAGCAGCAGCGGGAGACGGGGCGGAAGGCCCAGGGAGGGAGGAAGCAAGCGGAGCAGGAGGCTCGCAGCGGGAGCTGCGACCCAGCAGCGGAGCTGCCGAGCGCAGTCAAGGGCTCGGGGGTTTCACCATCGCCAGAGAGAAATCGCGCAATCCTATTCTCATAACAATATCTAGCAGGATAATTGTTATTGTTATTTATCACTATTTTTATTATTTAGTTACTTTTATTATTTTCATGTAACTCATATTCACATTTAACTCATATTTTTATTTTATTATTTTTATTATTTAGTTATTTTTATTTTATTTATTTTATTTTTATATTTGTATTTTTATTTATTTATTTATTTTATTGTTATTTATTTTTATTATTATTTATATTTATATTTTATTATTTAGTTATTTTTATTCTCATTTAACTCATATTCACATTTAATTTATTCATAGAAGTGGTCTTTTGCAACTAATTTTTAACTATTTATTAATAAACTATTATCACTAATTTAAATTATTTTTATAACTTATCTTCTTTTCATTATTAAAATGTTTTGATCCCGGTCCATTAGTCAATATTAGCGGTTGGTCAAACTAGCCGTTGGAGGCTCTGCTCAATCTATTTAACCTGCTAAGCTTTGTCCTGACGATGAACCACACTGGTTGGTTCGAAACGCGTCGGCAAATGATATTTCATGTGATTTTCGCCGAAAAATCTTTTATAAACTTGTATTTGTTCATATTAATATGCTAGTTTTCAAAGTTAGTATAGTTTTTTTTAAAGATAAAATGCATTTGTTCACATTAATAAGTTATTAGGAATGTGATTCTTAATTGTATGTATTTTTAAAGTTTTATACAAATTCTCTTTTAGAAAATGAGGATGCAAAATAGATCTTAATTTTCATCATCAATCTCAAAACAAGGCTAGATTAGATGAAGTACCTTTTGCATTTTAGGAATTAAGAAAATGGTAAACCATTTTAATCAAATCTATAACATGGAATCATTAACGTAGGGAAGATGAAAAGTGGTGGTTTGAGAAACAGTTCACAATAAGGTTATATCCAAAATTATTATGACTACATTCAATGGTAGGATGATTGAATATTTAGTTATTAAAATATTTTATTTACTAACATCAAATAAGTATAAAATAACAAAGATAATAAAATACATCAAAAGCTATTACATTCTTTTGCTTAAATGTAGTTGTATGCTTGTCGTAAATGTAGTTGTCTTCTTGTTATAAGATAGGATATATGCAATTTTAGTTTTTTTTTTAATTGTTTTTACTTTAATTTAACTATATTTAAATTAAGCGACACAGTAGCTACTATTGTTTATTGTTTATTACCTTGTTTGAAGTTTATTTTTTTCATAGAATATTTTAATAAAAGATTAAAATTTATTTAAATGTAATTGCTTTGTATTACTTTACAATTTAATTAAAAAATATGATTTACACAAATGTCATTCAATTCTTATTGCTTTATATTGTTTATTATATTTTTGTAGAAATAAGTCTTTCAGATTAATTACATTGTTAGGATTTGGTCAACTTTTCGAACCAACTAATGTGGTTCATCCTCAGGACAAGGTAAGAAATACATTGATCATAAGGAATAAATAGTAAGGATGCAACATTGCCCAGAGTTAGCCATTCGAAATTAGTTGTTGGTGAATTAGTTAATAGGTAAAGAAATTTATTATTTTGGAATTAGGGGTGAGGAAAAATATTCTATATTTAGTTAAAAATAGCTATTAAGGAATAATTAAATATAAAAATAATATTTCAATATTATTGATTGATGTAGAAATAGTTTATACCATCTTATTTGTTATGGGTTGACTTATTCATAATAGAAAACTAGCTGTTAGGAAAATATATTTAATCCCGAAATAATTCATTCATTATTAAAAACATTAATTTCAATATTAAGATTATTTAATAATAATATCATGTTTATATTAACTGATAGAGGGATACTTAAATCTCTCGAAAAGGGAATCCAAGATAAATTAAAACAAATTAGAGTGAAATGATAACAGGAAAATATTTAAAGTGAAGCAAAAAAAAGAAGAAAAATCAAAAATAAAAAAAATAAAAAAAAATAAATGTATATATATATATATATATATATATATATATATATATATATATATATATATATATATATATATATATATAATAAAAGCATATAAAAATAGAAAAAAATTGGATAATAATAGAAATAAAAATAGGGAAAAAAAAGGATAAAAAAGAATGATGAGTTATGATGAGAGAGCTGGAATCCAGCTCTTACTCAATTTCCAACCATCTTCCCTATTAAGATTTCTGGAGTGCCTTTCGATCTCAATTGCCTCCCTAAGCTTCCTGTGGTAGAAATGATTTATATTAGCGATAACTTTGGATTCTTCAATGCAGACATGATGCTTCGATTTTTTTGCATGCTCAGCTAAGGCTGATGAGCGAGAGCGATTGTGTCTGATGTATGTTGCATGCTCATAGATCGACCTGTTACTCCAATGTAGGGGATACCATAGGAGCAAGGAACATGGTAGACACCTTTCGAGTCTTTAGGGTCAATAGGGTTTTTAACAGATCTAAGAGAATTTTTAATGGTATTGAGAGGCTTGAATGAAGAAGATATCCTCAAGAAATATCTTCTTCATTCAAGCCTCTCAATACCATTAAAAATTCTCTTAGATCTGTTAAAGACCCTATTGACCCTAAAGACTCGAAAGGTGTCTACCTTGTTCCCTACTCCTGTGGTATCCCCATTGACCCTAAAGACTCGAAAGGTGTCTACCTTGTTCCCTACTCCTGTGGTATCCCCTACATTGGAGAAACAGGTAGATCTATTAAACAGAGGATCAATGAAAATGCAACAAACATCAAACACAATCCTCCCGCTCATCAGCCTTAGCTGAGCATGCAGAAAAATCGAAGCACCATGTTTGCATTGAAGAATGCAACAAACATCAAACACAATCCTCCCGCTCATCAGCCTTAGCTGAGCATGCAGAAAAATCGAAGCACCATGTTTGCATTGAAGATTCCAAAGTTATCGGTAAGATAGATCATTTCCACCACACCATGTCTACATTGAAGAATCCAAAGTTATGGCTAAGATAGATCATTTCCACCACAGGAAGCTTAGGGAGGCGATTGAGATCGAAAGGCACGTCAGAAATCTTAATAGGGATGATGGTTGGAAATTGAGTAAGAGGAGGATTCTAGCTCTCTCATCATAACTTATTATTATTTTTTTATTATTGTCCAAAATTTTCTATTTTTATATTCTTTTATTTTATATATATATTGCTTCACTTTAAATATTTTTTTGTTATCCTTTGACTCTGATTTGTTTTAATTTATTTTGGATTCCCTTTTTGAGAGATTTAAGCATCCCTCTATGAGTTAATATAAACATGATATTATTATTAAATAATCTTAACATTGAAATTAATGTTTTTAATAGTGAATGAATTATTTTGGGATTACATATATTTTCCTAAGAACTAGTTTTCTATTATGAATAAGTCAACCCATAACAAATAAGATGGTATAAATTATTTCTACATCAATCAATAATATTGAAATATCTTTTTTATATTTAATTTTCCCTTAACAACTATTTTTAACTAAATATAGAATATTTTTCCTCACCCCTAATTCTAAAATAATAAATTTCTTTACCTACTAACTAATTCACTAACAACGAATTTCTAACGGCTAACCCGAGGCAATGCTACATCCTTACTATTTATTCCTTGTGATCAATGGATTTCTCACCTTGTCCTGAGGATGAACCATATTAGTTGGTTCCAAACGTCAACCAACTCCTAACAAAGTGATTAATCTGAAAGACTTATTTCTACATTATGATCACAAAAATCTTAGATGTAATATTATACTTCTCTTATTATGTTAATTATACATTTCTTATTACATGTTTGTTATTTTAATATGTATATTTAACTCTTATATATATTATATATAATAATCGAAAATAAATAGAACATGACACTCTTATTTGATGTCTATTTGCATTTATTTATTTATCATTTAATTTATTTACCTAAACTGATCTTACCTATACTAAATTAAAAAAAAAAATTCCTTTTAAACCAATAAAAATACATATATCTTAAAACGAGCTTCCAAAAATTTATTTAATTTATTTTTAAAATATTTTTATTTACCATTATTATTTTTATAATTTTCTGAAAATATTTCATATAAATCATAAATCACAGAGGCTTATGTTCTAATAAATTATTAATATTTGAAAATCGAGTTGTCTTTAGTGAGATTTTTTGGAAGCTTTTTCCAGTAGGTTTTCCCTGTCTAATTTCTTTAAAATCTGGCAAGAATTTATTGAAATCACAAGTTTAAGGGGTAACCCCTGCAGAATCTAAATGCCTTAGAAAGAAATTTTTGACGGTGCTGAATCCATATGCAATCAAAAAACCAATTTAAATAATACAAATCAAAATTTCACTTCAAAATACCAAAAAATCTAAAAATTCAAGTTTTTTTTTTTTTTTTTTTTAGGTTAAGACTAAACTAAGTACCCACGGGGAATTGAACCAGTGACCTATCCCAAGGAGTGCCTTAACAGTGCACCCATTCACTGTCAATCCAAAGCCCCGTGGGCATCTAAAAATTCAAGTTAAAGACAACTCCTTTAAAAATTATTAATCATATTAAAATTTACATTTTGAATTAAATTCCAACTCTATTTGTATATTTTTTTTTAAGTATAATACATTACAAAATTATAAAAAATTCAAATAAAAAATAAATTAGATTTTTTTTACTGATTCACAATATCTCTCACAGATTATTAATATTTAAAAAATATTATTCCATATTAAAATTTACATTTTGAATCGAATTCCAACTCTATTTGCTTTTTGAAAGTAATAATACGTTACAAAATTATTAAAAATTCAAATAAAAAAAACATATTACACATCGCTATCACTATCAGAACTTATACTCTCAACGGGACTCCCAACTAAACAATGCATTTTTAAAACAGATGATGTGTTTCACCTGGCATTTCAGGTTACAGAAGAGCCATCGAGGAGATTAAGCAAAACAGTACAGCAGGGCCGGGTGTGATGATGCAGTGGAATGAATCCATGATTCTATTTTTATATTAGCGGTCCCACTTCATTGCCGTGGTGATTCTAATAGCAGATGCATGAGAATTTACCACAACTGGCCCAGATTCAGAGTCAGGTTCGATACTAATTCATTCCTCGACGTGGACGAGTGAGCTCGGTGTGGGCTGTGGAAAATGACAGAAAATTAGAAAAAAGAACAGCAGATTTCATGCTGGACGACGTACAAAAGGATCCACAAAATGAAAATGGGAGAGGAAGATGGTATATATCTGGGTGAGGTCTGCCACAAGAAGAATTATCATCTTCTTGTGAGTAGTATAATCGTAATTGTTATCATCTTCAGCAGCAATGTCTGTGACAAGCATCCCCGAAGTGGAAGTTGAAATGAGCTCAGCATCGCCTAACGCCAGGACTGACGCCAGGACTGTTCGAGCCAGCGTTGTTCAGGCCTCCACTGTCTTCTACGACACTCCTGCTACTCTCGGTATGTTTTCGTATCTATGTTTCAAATTAGTCTGTGATAAGCCTAATTTAGAGTGCCCAGAGATTTTAATGTGGTAGAAAATATTCCAAGATGCAAACATGGCGTATCTGACAGTCTATTATCCTGTTTATTGTCAACATGTCCCATGGGCAAAATTCTACTACGAAAGTGATTCCTGTGGCAAGATGCCTCACGGGCAAAATTCTACTGCGAGATCAGTCAGACAGCTTAGACATCAGAGTTCCTTACTGATTACCAGCCTGAGTATTATCAGAAATCTTTCCTTGCAGTTGGAGATAAGACTTGTTTTCTTTTCTTTTTCTTTTCGTAAGGGAACCATTTATGTCGGCAGAGCCTGGAAAGGGTGCACTGATAATCAAACCTGAGCAGTTGTGTTTCTCTCACCAATCTACCACTAGACGACAGCCCAACCAACATACTTTTGTATCTTTTATTGTCTTCATTGTAGAGAGATGAAAGCTACAAAATGACTTCATACAAATCTATCTTTCAAAATTTAGATGCAATTAATACCTATTTTGTTTAAAACTCGGGTTTCTTTCCTCAAAACTGATATATAGATATTGACATAACTGCTGGCCGAGGAAAACTTCACATTGCCACCATACAAGTTTTGGGTTTCCTTCGGACATTATTTCATCTCGCAAAATCTTCTTGTGCTATTGCCATTTCCTCTAGCAAAATCTGTGTCAATTTTGACTTCTGTGATCACTATATTTTTCTGTACATGCCTGCAGCCAGACAATCCTTTTTGGCACAGGTCTGCACATGGATACAGAGTCGTACATGTGTATACGATTTCTGGCTGATATCCGTACTTTTCAGTCTGCAACAGGCTTTTTCTGCTCTTAGTTTCTATAATTCTATTTAGCCAATGTTCAAATCTTAGGTCATGCATATTGGTACAAAATTCCTGGAATTTCATTTCTTTTGCTCTGATACCATGTTAAATTTACAAGAGAGGAGAGAGCAAGACAGGAGAGAGGAATATTGAAGGGGAAGAGATTATTGTCATGTGAATTTGCATACATGAACATGACAATCTCTCCTACTCATTTGCTTAATGTTGTGGTTTTCTTAATTGCTGACCTAATAATGATTACTTGATTGACTATATTATATAAACACGTTCCGTTAATGACGGACATCACTTAACATTAAATGTTTCTATAACGTAATCTTATAGCCTAAGCAGCTAATACCTAAAGGTTAACACTAAATGTTTCAATAACATAATTTTATAGCCTAAGCACCCAATACCTAAGGGCTAACACTAAATGGACATCAACACTAACACGGGTAACTGTAAAACTGCCAGTGGCAAACCAGAAAACCGATACTTGTTTGAACTTGATATAGTCATCATACTTGTGAGTACTCATTAATATTCATAAGAAAGGGGAGAATTGATTGGCCAATATGCTGTCAATGTGAGATGGTTGAGTATTGAGCTGATTACTTGACCCATGGGCATTATTTCCATATTTGCAAGTATGACAATTATGCTTAGAACTGATGCTCTGTGACAGGTTCTAATGGATGACGTTGCCTCCTTGACACTGTTCTCTTTAAATGCCATTTTGGAAAAAGGATCATTTGCAAATTGTCCATTTAAAGTGTTTTTGCCATATTTTGAATAATGACCCAATTTTGAGAGAGCTAACTTGTACAGCCTTTCTCTCAGCACCTGTAGCACTTCAAGATGTGAAATTTGGAGCTGTAACACCCCTGATCCATCATCTTTCCCATGGTGGTGATCTTCATTTGATTAGACCTCTCAATCTCCAAAACATGCCCCTTCTACAGTGCCTTGCAACCGTGTGTTGCTACAGTCTTCCAATGTATCTTTACTTGGCTATGAAGGACCAGCATGTCTCTTCGCTGCCCAAGCATCCCTCATCACTGATCAGATAGATAGGCTGACTTAATGTTTTTTGTTATTTGAGGACCTGGTTCAAAACTATTATGTTTTTATTGCTGTTAAATCTCAATTCAAAGAGAGTTGGTGAAGTATTTTGTGCAGCACGAGGGACACTAAGGATCTATTCCCTTGGCTACCATTTTGGCAAACAAGTTTGTTATTTTTTGACATCAATTGGAAGGTACTTTTTGACATTAAAAAGGAAGGTATTTGAATATTTAAGGGGGTAAACATTTTTTGGAGTGAAATAGTTTTTCCCAGTTCCACTTTTATTTATAGAGCTCGTGGTAAGTTAAGATAATTTATTAGTGTCCAACAAGTGACCATAAAGTGGGTCCATGGGATTCAAAAGTACACCCTTTGTGAATAAACAATGGGAGTGCAAAAGCAACTTCTATCACTACTCTAGTAAAAGCAGAGAATAAGCAAGCTAATTAATCAATAGAAATGCAAAAATATCACAGATACAAAAACGACAAGATCAAAACCATGCCAAGAATACGATGTTGCTCTCAAAGCATGCTGGGACACAAAGTAGAGTGTGTAGAGGAAGAGGATGGCTCCCAATTTGAGTCATCGATGACTGTGAGGGGACCAATGTATTGCCTGATGATGTCCTTTGATGAATATCTATTGCTGAGAGGGCATGGTCATGTGATGTTGGAGGAGCCCTGGATTGATGAGGTCCATCTCTCCTAAAATCCAAGGTTGAGGTGAAGAATCTCTAAATTGAAGATCAATAGCAGGAGGGAGTCTGGAGAACAGTACTCTATGTAGATTTCTATAGGGCTTGGGACTTTGGGACCTCCTAGAGTTGATTTGTTTGGTGGTCTAGTGGGATATGTACTGGGATATAGAATAGGAGTTTGTCAATAGGCGCTCCTAGAACTTGGTCCTCTGAAGGTGGCAGGGTTGACAAATCCTCTTGGGGTGGCGAATGTGGTGACCTGTCTCAACTTTCAGCCCAAAGCTGATGGGAGCTCTATTTGAACTGACAAAGGGGGATGCTGAGGATGCGCGTCCAATGTCTACATGAGGTATACTCAGGTCTAACAATCATACTATCAATCTTGGAGGCTTCTAGCTAGAATTTTCTTTGAGTTAATTTTAGCAAGAGCTATCTTGGGAGAAAGATAGCAATTTTGGAAAAGCAACTCTCTTATTTTTATCAGCCCTTAGGTTTAAAACACATCCACAAGCACAAGTAAGCAAGAGAGCAGATCATTAGTGCCAAGTTCTTCATCCTTCTCTTGCTATTGAATCTTCTTGTCGACAAGTCTTACAGTCTGAGTTTGAGAGCATCAGCTAGATATCTTTGTCAATCAACCAGGCCTTGAGCAGCGATTTTCAGGCTATGTTCTCTTCACTTCCTTGGTGCAAGCTTTGATTTGATTTGTATCAAAGCTTTGTATCTTACGACTCTGATTAATGAAAGCGAGTTTGTTTGATTTATGAGGTTGTTTACTATTAAGAATTTCTTTGTGTCTTTCTTTGCTTTAATGTCTCATCCTGGGGATTTTAATTAGCAAGACTTACTTTGTGATTAGGTCATTGATTTTCTTCTTTTCTCTCCTCTCTCATCACCCATCGAACTTGATAGTAGTCACTCGTATAATTTAGAACATCTTTTTGTTATAATGATGGTCATATTTACATGTAGTCCTTTATGGCTAAGTGGCCTCCTTACTGTATCACTAGGTTATGGCTTAAGATCTAACCTAGTTTACATAATTTTACATTATTTTAGGTGATCAAGGTTAGCTACGCATTTATATGAGCTCATAACACCCTCACGGAGATGCCCCACCTCACAAGTTGTTTATAAATATACAACTCATGCCTCATTTGTAATGTCATTGCTTTATCTTTCACTTGAACATTTAGTCTATGGGCATAATACCTCTCTTGTTCATGGGTTCACGTTCTCTCTTTTTTGAGTGCTTCTATTGGTATGGTTTGCTCTTGATTAGTGTTGTTATACATTTGAAGTGTTTACTTGTTTGGATTATTATTTGCTGAATTTATTACCATAGATCAATGACTTCAACATGGTATCAGAGCCAATGTGTCACTTCCTTCCTTATCCAGTGCTGTTGTCATGGCTATATCTGGTCTAAAACTAGGATTTTCAACACCTTTTGGGACAATAAGAAATTTCTAGGGCTTTTTTCCCCAACACCCTCCTGCTCTCGTAGTTTTTGGGTCTTTTCAACAAAGGTAAGGGAATTCTTTGCAGATTTGTGCCTCTTTTAGGGCAGTGCTCTCTTCTTTTTCCCCCTTTCTAGTCTAAATTTTACGTTTCTCCAGGTATCACGGATCTGAAGCTAGGTTTTTTTTTCCAGCTTTGTTTTAGGATAGCAACAATATTTAGGGTTTTTGAAAACTCCCTTCACCACCAATGCCCTTCTCTTATTGTGATTTTTTTTGGTTTTTGGATCTCCAGCAGATTTGAGGGATTTTTTTTACATATTGATGCTCTTTGAAGGCAGTGCATGCTATCTTTCTCTCTATTTCAGCCAAAATCCACTGTTGGTTTTTGGAACAATGATGGAAATAGGTATTATGTAGTTTTCTCCTTTTTTTTGAAGACATTTGTTGGTGGGATTATCATTGCTGAATCGAGAGTTTAGAAAATCCTCTTTAGCACCTCTAGGGGTCTCCACCTCTCATATTTGTGTTGGACAATTGCTTGGTGGCAAAATTTCTGGGTTATAAAATCGACTTGAGAGACTATTGACTAGTGGCATTAGCTGATTTCTCCAGGTGTCACGGATCTGAAGCTAGGTTTTTTTTTCCAGCTTTGTTTTAGGATAGCAACAATATTTAGGGTTTTTAAAAACTCTCTTCACCACCAATGCCCTTCTCTTATTGTGATTTTTTTTCGGTTTTTGGATTTCCAGCAGATTTGAGGGATTGTTTTTACATATTGATGCTCTTTGAAGGCAGTGCATGCTATCTTTCTCTCTATTTCAGCCAAAATCCACTGTTGTGTTTTGGAACAATGATGGAAATAGGTATTATGTAGTTTTCTCCTTTTTTTTGAAGACATTTGTTGGTGGGATTATCATTGCTGAATCGAGAGTTTAGAAAATCCTCTTTAGCACCTCTAGGGGCCTCCACCTCTCATATTTGTGTTGGAGAATTGCTTGGTGGCAAAATTTCTGGGTTATACAATCGACTTGAGAGACTATTGACTAGTGGCATTAGCTGATCTATAAATTGTTGTGGATATTCCACTGGACAATTCTTCGCAACAAATCTACTAAAATATATTAGAAAATCCTAAATTCACACTATGAGGGTTTATTTCTCCTTAGATTTATCGATCAATTAATCACTGTTTATGGTGCGTGCATGCAAATTACAATTGTGTAGAAAATAGAGAACAACGAAATAAAACTCACAAACCACAAATTAACCAAAGATATAACTTGGAAATCCCTTTCTGGAGAAAACCTAGCTGGAAGGTGAGGCTTCTTTGCTCTCTTTCACTCAATGGAAAATGGAAGCAAGTACATAGAAGTTAGGCCTGTGGACCGTGGGCTATTGTAGTGCACAAATCCTTTCTATTTTCTCTCTCCCTATTCACTCACGGCTACTCTGCTCATTTATGGGACAAAATGCACTTGAATAGAATGGAACCCCTTTTACTCCTAGTGGCCCAGTTATAACATAGCCCGATAGCCTCCTAGTGGTTAAGGTTGCCTCCATCAACTCTTAATCAATGTTACAATATTGACTCTTCTAGAGTTTTCTTCATCATTATCACGTGTCTAGCTCCTTTAACATAAATAATGGGGGTTGATGTGACATCCTCTCAAACCATTGTGGAAAAATCTGGAAGGCCAACTTTTGAGTGACATAACTTTTGCACACAGACTCTGTTTTAAGTGAATTTTGCGCCATTGGAAAGATATATGTGTAGAATAACGTGAAAAGGCGTTGTGCTTAAGCAACAAAATTTTATCACCCCCACCCAAAAAATTAAAAAAATGCCATTTGATGCTTCAAACTGTGTTTGAAAGGTTTCTAACCCCAAATCACCAAAGAGGGTCCCGCTGGTTAAAATGGTCCCATGAGCTGATTCCTCCACTTTTTCCACTCTGAAAGCATCAAGATGGATGCCAAATAAGATAATGATCTAATCAAGATCATTGGCCCTAAAGGTTGTGGAACGATGGTTTTTGGATCATATTTATTGTAGGATTTTGAACCCTTATACATACCTTTAGTGGGCTCTCATGAAGTTTTCATGGAGACTTCTTTTGCTAGATAGATGGACTATTTCTTCGACATACATATAGCAGTGTACTTTGTCAATCAAGATGAACCAAATTCATAAGCAAACTTGGTTTATCATATTCAAAGGCAAGTTGGGTTGTACTGGATCCTTGGTATTCAACTCCACCTTATATGGCCTTTCTTACTTTGTCGATCAAGTTGAACCAAATTCATAAGCAAATTGGGTTTATCACATTCAAAGACAAGTTGGGTTGTACTGGATTCTTGATATGTGACTCTACCTTATATGTCCTTTCTATTTTAGGGGTTGGTACCTGTTAATTTTAGATAACAATGGTATGTTCTATGCTTAAGACAGTTTACTTCAATGTTCTTTTAGCAACACAATGACATATTTCAATTATATCCAGTAGCAATCACATTAACTTATCAACATTGATAGTAAATACAGATAGAACATAAAATCATACGCAGAAGGCAAGCCAAGACAAGAGGACACATGATGTGGCGGATGCTAGGGACAAACCCCAATGTGGGGAAACCCTTTGATCAAATCTTCTTATTATTCTTCAATAGTTCAGCAGAGAGAGTACAAATATCATAAATACAAGCCCAAAACAGATCTTTTAAATCAGCAGTCAAATCAGCCCTAACCAGAAAGTCAACTGTGGTCAAAGCTGCCCCAAAACATCCTCCAAACAGCAGTCCAATTTGGCCTTCTAGGAGAGTCAAAGTCAACCCAAATTCTTTGGTCAAACCTAGTCAAAGGAGAGAGAAAAACTGCCACAATTTTTTGCGGTCAAACCTGAAGTCAACGCTGGTCAACCTATCCCAAAATTCTTGATTTCTGTGCCAATAAATGCAGTCTAGAGAAATCAAACTTCTGGCCCAAAAACCGAGGTCAATGTTGGTGAAATCACCCTTGGTTAACGTTGGTCAATGCCCTGAAAACTTCAACCTGTTTTGCCCAGAAAAACTCGGCCTCCTGCCACACGTTCAAAGAAGAGAAAGAGAGTTGTCTGCTACACGTGCTAAGAAAAGAGAAAGACCCCCAAGCTGTCGAACCAAATAAGAGAGAGAAGATGATGTGATGAGTGATGTCCACATGAGGAAAATGTCCCCTCTATTTATACACTTCGTTGAGGGTGAAGAGACACATCTATTGGGTTTCATGAGCCTACATTTGATTGTGGCCAACCTTGGCAATTTGTCCATAAGAGAGATGAATTCATAATTCCATTTTTGCTTGTTAGAATGAGATGATCTTTATATCAAAATTGTACCTCTCCAAAAGAGGAATCCAATGCAATAATCATCTCCATCATATGAGTTGTCCTAAGGTGGAAGTTGGCCCTAGTTGCCAATTTTAACTGTACCTTTCTATTGGATGTAATGGTTGGTGATGCAAGAGCTACACCTAGGTTTCTATAGTGACTCATAGTGCCTCTCGCAAGGATATGAATGCTTGTTTGCAAAGGGAGACCCCTCTCAACTGCTTTGATGTGATTTCCATGTCATAGGTTTGTGGGATCTGTCCCACTATTTATTAATGACTATGAATATTCTTCTTGGCTTCTTTAAGTAAATCAACTTGTTTGTGTGAATCTTTATCTTCCATATTGTGATACCTGTCCTTCTTGGAAATATTACATGCAAGATTGTTCTCTTGGTTTCTCTTGGATGTACTTTCAATGTTTGCTTCAGTCTCATGAATAGATTGTGCTCCCTAATACTCCTACTTGACCAACCTACGTTAGTGACTCTTATTGATATTTGTAGCTCAGGCAAGTACGTCTACACAAGACTTGTGTCTAGGCATGCAAAATTCACACACATTCTCATTAGAACACTTGCTCAAGTGTGAGCAAGTTGCTAATGTAACTTAACCTAAATCTAGCTTTAGGAAAAAGCACAAATTAGTTTGTTGGCTTATTGAGCTAAAAGAATCTTAGGAAAAGCAAAGTAATTTACTTTAGTGACTTCGTTTTGATCTTAGTCGTTGATCTCAAGTGAGGTGAGATCTAATCTCGACCGCTAATCACTTTGAGATTATGTTTAGGGTTAGGGATTTAGCTCGATGAAAAGTTATAAAACCAAGGATGAAGAGAGGAGAAAGACACACTACAACAATGTAAGATTGAGAGAGGCATCTCAATGAGCAATGTGCTAGGTCCAAAGGAGTACAAAGATGCTGGATATCCAAATCTGTACGAAAGATCGAGCACCGTTCTAGGGCAGATTTGTCGGATCAAATCTAGGTTACTTGTATTCCGTATTTGCTCAGTTGGGCCATTATCCCAAGAGGAAAGCCCATGTAAGTTTGGATTTTGTTCTAATGTAAAACTTGTTGGGCAGAATCTTTGGTTGTTGTTTTATGAGATCAATTATTTAAATTTGCTTCCACTGAATTTACGTTAGTAACCTCGCTGTATATTTAATCATTAGATTAGTTTTTTGCTAGGAATTAAGTACCAAGCGCTTGGTTTGTAGGAAATCTAAGATGGTGTCAGAGCTAAAACCCTGAAGAAAATCAATCTCAGAATGGAAAAAGCGAGTTTCATATAGGGTCACCATGGCCAGGTTTGGTTGCGATTGTAGGAGGAGGATTTTCTTTTTTTTTGAGGGGTTTCTTGTCCACGCGCATAGGAAGTCGCCAAACTATGGTGGAGCACGACGCAGGTGAAAGGTTGCTCAATTGAAATGAGGAATTGGTGCCGGCGGCAAAGGAGACATAAGGCAACAATAGAAGAAAGTCACTGCAGGTTCACGTAGGCCTGGGCTGAGCGGCATAACTGTGTCACAAAAGTGGATGACAAATCACAGTGACTCAGCGAAAGAAGCCGTGGCTTTCACTGGTGGCGGTAGAGGTGAAGGTCGGGGATTGAGAGATATTGAGTCAACGTATCAGCCACTGGACTTGCAACAAAAGGAACAAGAGTGTACTAGCCATTTTAATGGCCAACAATTGTAGAGACACAACACTTGGGTGACAACTGCTGGTCTGGGTCAGCCACTAAGAGAATTGACGTAGAAACATGAGTTGGTTGGGGCTGAGGAAGTAGCAAACAAGTGCGAGGGGACACGGGATTGAAGTGATAACCACTATATATGAAGACTAATGTATTTGACCAAGTAAATATTATTTCAACATCCTCCTTGAGTATGCACTCGAGTAAGATAAATTGGCTGAATATTACAAAAAAGCCCCCCTCAATAATTAGGTAGGATTAGAAACAAGCAATCTTTGACAACATCTTGAACATTGCAAGGTCAAAAGAAGCTTGAAGTAGGAAGGCCATCGAAATCATAGCCGTGAAGAAACAAAAAATTCTTTGCCCCAATTGGTGAAGTGGACAAATATTTCCATCATTGAGCATAGGCACAAATGAATGAGAGTATGAAGATAATTCTTTACCTCATTTAGCTTGTGAAAATAATTCTTCCATTACCTGATTCCTGTAGCTGTAATGAGCAGGAGGGAGGTTTCTTTGGAATCCTGTATTTTCCTGGGATAAGTCCACTGTAGGTTAATTATGGCAGTTTTGTTGGCATGACATAAATCTGTGAATCAGTGAAAGGACCAGCACCTGCAAGGACGATTGTAGTGAATTAGCTGAGTGTACAGATGGTAAACAGTAGAATGTGATGGCAGTATATTACTGATCAAGAGCTGGAAAGTGATATGAAGAGTAGTATCTGAATTTTAGTTTTGAAAGAAGCTGAAACAGCAGCCACAGGACTGAACATTTTATTAGTTCTGGTGTTGAAATGGAATTGGACAGTGGTTGCCAGTGGGTATAACTATAGTAGAGCATTGCCTATCATTAAATCAGCATTGAAATGAATAAGTTTGGCTGAGTTATTAGTTGTTTTCAAAGGACATGATAAAGGTTTAACAATCAGCAGAAATAATAAGTGAAATAGTCCTGTGTGGACGAGACAAATAATCAGCAAAATCACCTCTAACTGTAGCGAGTTCTATGACAGAACCAGAGCAAGTGAAGGTCACTGTTGATTGAGCATGCTTGGAGACAGTACTTGTAGGTGTTAGAGACCACAGTTGGTTGCTTTACCCTGTATCATCCCTGCATAAGGGTTGATGTGAGCTTGGCTTGCTTTCCACACTCACAGTCAAGCAAATGGTGAAAATCCCTATCTGTGTTGAATATAGTAAAACGGAGATGGATGGCTGTTTTTAAATGATGAAGGAGAAAGCACAGGCTAACTTGCTTTGCTTGGTTACAGAAAAAGCGAAAATGGCTGCAAGGAAAAGCTGCGGTTCTCTGATCTGCATCAAATTGTTACCCAAAACAACAGCCTACTTTGCCATAAAAATGCATCCAAACAGCAGGAAAAGTCTTTCAAACAGCAGTCAAAATTGGAAACAGGAGTTTGACATAGGGAGAAGTCATAAAAAACAGAAAACTGTAAAAAGGATGCTTTTAGCGTGCAGGCAGAGTTCTTTTTTGCTTTGACATGCTTTGTTTCCTTTTCCTTCAAAAGTTAGGGTGAGTTGGTATGGAAGAGAAGCCTTTCCTATATATGCAGATTGGAGAAACAGTGGGAGGCTTGGACACTTTTGATCCTGAGACAGTGTCATTGCAGTGGAATTCTCTTCACTTTTCCACCCACCAGGCTTTGAAAGTTTGACCATCACCTCCATTGCAGGCAAGAAAATCAAGGTTAGCCTGTCACCTATCATTCACAATGATGTAGACAATCCCTTGCATAATAGGTGATCTAATACAATTATGTTTTCATATAGTGACAGACTTCTGAAGACATACATTGAAAAGATAATTTTTACTATTGGAACCTGAAGGATTGGCATCCTATATCTGTCAAGTTGGTGCTTGACTGAGAGGATTGGTGTCCTTACCAAGATTGGAGTCTTGGGAAGTTGCTCAAGCTTGGAGCCTTGAAATATTTTTACAAGTTGGAGCTTGTCATCATTGTATTAGAGGATTGGTGTCCTCAACACTATTATTAATAAAAAAATATTTCTTGTTTCCTATCTTCTGGTTGATAAATTGTGAAAAATCTTAATTGGTATTAATAACAATTGTAAAAGAAATACTGATTCACCCCCTTCAGTATTTCCAACAATTAATGTGTCTTCCTAGGCCAAAAGATAAATGCCTAGGAAGCACTTCATTGGTACCATTTTTTCTCAACAATCTGTCCCACACCACAACCATATACATATATTCTAACTGCTGTCATGCTCTTTACATGTCCATCTAATGCCTTATACACACTTTGGATAAAGCCTAGTTGTTTAACTAATTTTATCCTTTGACCATTAATGTGTCGACTTCACAATAAATGCTCAATTACACCAAAAATTGGAAAAATTTGATGACCAGGCCAAAAGCCCATACAACAAACAATAAACTGACTATCTCTGATCAGAATGAGAGTTTCAAGAAGGTGATTCGGTCTTTGTATGCCTTCAGCCATTAAACATTTATCCTTTAAACAAGGAGGAATTATAAGTCAGCACCAGAATTTTATGACTCTTAAACCAAATTCAAAAAAGAAACAAGGCTGCTTATGCTTTAAACTCTCTGGACAAAAACCCAGTCCATGACATATTAAATGTATCATGCTTGAAAATATTTTTGGAAAGTATTTCTCGATGCAATTACTACAGACAGTTTCCAGTTCCTGCTGAAGAAGGCAAACTCATCCTTGAATCTGAAGGCATTCTATTAACATGTACAAAACTATTATGATTCAGATGAATGACAAGCCATCTCATTAAGTGAAAGCACTTACCAGTTCTCGACGCTTCATGGGAACGTGATGCATCTAAAAATACATACCCTTCTCTTCCTATGCTTTGAGAACAAAGCATTTTAAGGGGAAGGGCTTGTCATATATGTAACTAATAACCTACTAATAAAAGGAGTCAGGGATGGTCATTGTGACCTCTTCTCTTCACAAGTATACATGATCCTAGATATTTTATATTGTAATCACCTTCACCTTTTATTTTTAACTTAATATATATTATACTTTTCCTTCAATTTGGTGTCTGACAGATTATTGGGCAATGTTAATGTTATTGAAGAGTTCATTTGAGCAGGTTAGTTTTATTCTAGGTAGAACGTGGCATTGTAATGTGTATGATGTCTATAATTGTTGATGTTGAGAACTAAAGTGGCAGCCTCTTTGTATCCAGATTTGTATGTTTTAATTAATGTTTTGAAACATGAGTTAATATAACTTATGATTATCCATCTTTAAGCTCTGTGTCTGTATTTCTTTGGACATTTTGTTCAATTGACTGGGTCACTGAATTTTATTGTTGTCTCTCATCTTTTGAGCAGATAAAGCTGAAAGATTGATAGCAGAAGGTGCTGCTTGTGGGTCACAGTTGTTTGTGTTTCCCGAAGCTTTTATCGGTGGCTATCCTCGAGGTTCTAGTTTTGGTGTTGTAATGGATATTATATCTTTGAAGGGTCGAGAGGAGTTTCGTAAATACCATGCTTCTGCTATTGATGTGCCAGGTACATATTCTCTCTTCCTTCTTGCCCAAAGTGGAGGTTGGCTTACTACTTGCCTCAATTGTGTCATTAGAATTATCTAAGTTGGAGAGAGGTGGATCCACACTCATATAATGTATGTTCTCTAAGTGCTACTCGTCTTTCTTTATTATATATTTAATCAATAAGATACATAAGGTTATGTGCTACAGCTTAGTTCCCTCCTCTTGTGCAATCAAGTGCGCTGGAGAGTTATGATGGTAGTGTGCTTGAGAGAGAATAACCCAAAGTAGAAGTGTGCTACCTAAGAGATGCACAAGTGGTCATAACAGAAAAAGGTAGGTGCTTTTAGGCATAAACCAAAGTTGCATGAAACGCTGAAACATTTCAGAGTTTCCGAAACGGGTACGTTTAGAAATATCATCTCCAAAAAATGGAAATGTCAGCTGAAACACTGACTAAAACATCATATATATATATATATATATATATAAAGTTATAAATAAGTGAATAACACATTATCTTGCAAGTAAAAAGGGAATGAGACCCATAGATGACAATTTAGAAGGAAAACCAATTCTATATTAACTCTCATAGATGATTACATGATGGTGGAGTTTCAGTCAAGTTACGGCCGAGTTTCAGAGTTTCGGGTATGGGTATCGAAACGCCAGGTTCCTAGAAGTTTCGTGCAACATAGGCATAAATCACTTTGTAAGAGAGATCATGAAGATCACAAGATGATACAATGCAAATGAAAGTTTAGGTGTCTTTATACAGAGCTCAAGTAGGGCATTACCCCCAAGAGGGTTTAATGAGCCATTGAGCCTACATGTACAAGTTTGACTAGTTTGGTCGTAGCCACACCCTAGAATTATAATAAATGATAATGAATAATCAAAGGATGGCCTTAGCCATGATTGCAAATACATTCATAACACGTGAGTGTTTCATAGCCACATGTGAATATTACATCCATAATCCAACATTAATGGGCTCCTTGGAAGTTGGAACTCTTAAGCTATGCTTGTAAATGCTTTAACACAAGGAACAAACATAATATAGTTATGTTCAAGTTACTTAGTACAAAACTTTCAAAACTAAGCTCAGCACTCTCAAAACTTCTACAAGGCATATTGTGTGGGTCCTACACCCAACATCAGTGGATACACATGAGGTTTCAAAACATTTGTACAGCATGTTTTCTCTATGTTTCTTTTTATTTGAACCGTTCTACAGCTAGAAAGAATAGAAATTTACTCCAAACACAATCTTTTATGATACTTGTTGACCCTGCCGCCTACACCTACCTACAGTTAGTGAGAAAAGCCTTTAACCCCACAAGGTGTGGTTGGTGGCAAGAAACTAAGAGAAGAGGCTATCACCTATTCCCAACTCTCTCCGTTTAAGCTATCTCCTAGGCTAGCTATGGGCAGTGGTCCCTGAAGGAAAACTAAGTTAGAGATGTGAATTTTCTAGGAGAATGTTAAAATGAAGTGGAATACTTTCTTAAGATTACAAGCAAATATGATGTGAGAAATATGAAATGAGATAACCATTAACAACCATCAACACATGAGATAAGCATAAGCATATGAAATACCAAAGCCTTTTAAAGTATTACTAAAAAATGAAAGATATTTGCTTAATATAAATGAATTGGTTTCAAATAAAGCACAAGTAATCCTGAAAGTGAAACAAGAAAATGTTAGCACAATGAAATAATCAATACAAGATATAAGGATGCCTTCAAATATATATGATCAATTGCTAAATCAAAGCATACAAAGATA
The DNA here is from genome assembly GCA_031772625.1 of Pinus tabuliformis. Taxonomy (NCBI): domain Eukaryota; kingdom Viridiplantae; phylum Streptophyta; class Pinopsida; order Pinales; family Pinaceae; genus Pinus; species Pinus tabuliformis. The sequence goes on along the minus strand of CM062815.1, from coordinate 754,379,863 downwards.
TCTTGCAAAAGGAAAACAATTAGTATTCTACTTGCAAAATATAGATGAAATAATGCTTGCCAAAACAAAGTATTCAATTCAACAATGACAAGTAAAATGACCAATTGCAAGTAAAACCATGAGATGTGTTAAAATGAAATGCACCTATACTAGATTTGGATGCAATTATCTTGGTTATTTTTAATCTAAAATGCCTAATCTAGGTGAGAAGTCCTCCTCTTGAGCTCTTACCAAAGGGTAAAAATTGGGGTGACTATAAGAAAGAGGGGGTGAGGGCACAAAGGTGTCATTAACGATACCCGTCCCCTGAGTCTTATGAGCCATATTGTGCCTTCGTTCCTACAAAGGGACAAACCACCTTCATAACTGCGGGGTCACAACACTTTTACCTTACTTCATATCAAATGGAAAAACTTTCCAAGAAAGTATTTTTTTCCCTATGATTTCTATCAACCAAGCTTATGCTTGGAGGTTGATTCTAAATGTGCAACTAAGATGCCTGCTATGATGTGCAATTAAATTTGAAAGTGCTATGTAAAAGATAGAGATGCTTTAAACACAAGATTGCATAAGCTTTATAACATGTAAAATTAAGAAATGAAAGTATTTTCTTTGACTTATGATAAATTGATGATCCACCAAAAGCAAACTTGAAACTTAGGAGCAATTGTTTTTGCATGTAAAATAAATGACAATGGCTGTGAAAAGTAAACTCAAGATTGTACTCAATTAGCTTGGCAAAAGAAAGAATAAAACTTCAACTCGAGAGATTTACTTGACATAAAGTAAATGTTTGCTTTGAAAAGTAAAATTGCCCAAATACAAGATACATCAAAATTTAAGATGTGAATTTGTTGCAAAGTAATGAAGCATAAATGGACTTTAGACAATGCTCAAGCTAAATATATCAAGTTAAAGAGAGTGCTTGCATGAAAACAAATTGCTATGAAATAAAAATTGTGGATTGTAACTTGTAGCAATTGATGCAAATAATGCAAGCAAAATATTAGTGACATTTAGGCAAAGTAAATGAGATTGTATGGTTGTGTTAATTAGAAAATTAGAGCATGCATGTAAGAGAAATGAAATACAAGAATCAACAAGTCAACCACAAGTCCTCTCCCAAAGTGGAGAGATGGGGATGCCAATGGGTAGAACCCACGCTCCCAAAATCAGAAACTTTATTAATTTACAAGAGGCAAGAGACCATGAAGCCTCCTCCAAACACAAGGAACTTTTTTTATAATGAAACCTTCAAAATATAGACTTTTCTCTGATGAGTTATTTCTGCATTGGAGGCCAAAGAAGGGCACAAGAAAATTCAATTTTTTTACAAGAAGATAAGAGAGGCTAAGCCTCTTTGAGCCCATGACCAAGAGAGAGAAATGCAGCCCCAAATGGAACTCAACCTTGCTAAAGAAGAGCTCTCAATGCCCACGGCCAAGAGAGAGAGAATTGATCTTGATTTGAGAGCCCAAGGTCTTGCACACACTTGTTAATAGTTTCAAAGACAAATCCCGCAAGCTGTCACAAGAAATAAGTTAGAGAAGGCTGGCAAAACAAACCAAGTATCAAGTCAATTTTTTTTACAAAGTATGTGTACAATATAATCTACAAAGGCTAAGCTAAAGAGTATAGATAAACTCTCCTCTTTGCCTAGCCATGATTTAGCTCTAAAATAACAACATATTAACAAATGAAACACAATATTTGAGAAATAAATATTGAATTATGAAACAAGAGATATGAGACCAAAACTAAAAAGAAAGCCTTGCAACACAAATTTGAATGATACAACTTTGACAATTGACAAATGTGGGTTCTCCTTGAGTATTTTCAAGAGTGGGTTGGTTCACCCAAGAACTTCCCCTCACGCTTGAAGCTTGATCAAAGAAAGATTTGCTACACAACTTCACATGAACAAAATCCAAATGGGCTTAATCAAATGCAATGTAGAGAAAATTCTAGGGATATATTTAACATCTACTAAAACATTTCTCTATCTAGAACAAGTAAATAATCCTTATGCTAATATGAGATAACTACATAACAACATAACTTGAAAAGCATCATGGAAATAATAACATAATGAAGCAAGTATAAATATAAGAGAAAGAATATCAAGAAGTTACCATACACAAGGAGAAGAACACCTCAAATGTAACCACAAAGTCTTTTGTATTAATTTGCAAAGAGAGCACAATCCAGCATTGTATCCTTAAGCACAATAGCTCGTATTCCAAATTACGTAGTGAGAGAACAAAACTCTTATTATATAGAAGCTTGGGAGCCAATCCCAAGGCAAAGGGTGACAATGCCAAAGCAAATGAATGACAACCCCAAAGCACCTTCATGCAAATTCGAATTTCCCAAGTGACATCAAGAATCCGTCAAGCAAAATCAAATTCTATGATGAAATGGCAAGTGTATATGGGTGGGAACCAATGTGGGGACAATTTCCCACAAAAATCTCCACCAAATATTCTCCCAAATCCTTCCAAATGTGCATTAACTCCACAAATTCGAATTTTCCAAGTAAGTAGCTTCCTCATTTATTGCCAGGAATTCGATTTCCTTGACGGCATGTTCTTTCCTTGATTTTAGGAGTTCACATCACCTTGGGACTTCACTTTAACTCCATGATTTTCCACCTCATTTTCACATCATTTAGCATGTATGGATATTTATTTTTCTCCATTCATCTAATTCTTGGCTTAATTTATTGCCACTTTTTCCACTAAACTTAGGAAAAGTGGGTTTGAGGGTCTAGAACACATTTTAACCCCTCAAAGTGTGTCTTAGTAGAAAGTTGAGGGTGAGAGGTGTAATTTTTGTTACTAATACCCAATACAATTTCTCTAGACATCACTTTTTATATTTCATATACAATTTTTATTCAAATTTACGCCCTGCAGGAAATTTAAAAAATAAAAAAATGACCCCCTAGACCTAATCATATTCCACAATTTTTTTGTGTGAGTATGGTAATATACATTGACCTTAGACACTAGGACTCACCCAAGGTCTCACCATCAAGTCGTACTCCAACTTTGGGGTTTACTTGGAGGAAAAAACTCAATTAATTATTAAGCCCTGGTAGGGAGATGATAATTAACCAAGTGAAAAAAACCTCCTAGAGTAATACTCACTTGATGATAAGGTCCCAGGCTACCCAAGCCTATTACATGACTCGACTCATATTGGTATCAATTTTGCATTGTCCCTGCAGGGATTGTGGAATTTGAGTACAACAAAAAATGATAAGAAGAAGAAGTAGAGTTTAAAAACTCTGGTAGTATGATGATCTCTGATGGCACAAGCAACCTTCGGTACATCCTTGGGCATGGAATCTTCAAAAAATCTACAGGTGCCACTCTAGTGGTCAACAATGTGAAAATTCCTAGACTTGAAGGAACCTCTACTGCAGCAAATTTGAATCTACTTCACCTACTTGATCTTTAAATTATATTCATCAAGTTATTCTTCTGAATACTGAAGCAAATTATTTCTGCAGCCTACACTAATTAAATATTTGATTTCATGAAACAAAAAACAGAGCAAAGAACAAGATACATAGGACACACTTATTTTTGGACACAATAGTCCCCGGAAGAAACCCAATGCGGTAAAACTGGTGCAACAACTCTGAGGGTTTTATTATTATGTAGGAGAAATATCTGAATACAAATCTAAGATGCTCATCTAGCAATCCTTTACAGAGAATATACTAGCGGAAAATCTGAGTGAGTTTTACCTCACTTCTCCAGGTAGAATTCTGGCTGATCCGGCATAAGACTGGCTAACCCTAGCTATTTCTGCATCACCTCTTCTTCCCTCTATGTCAGCTTTCCCGGCGGTTCTGGACAGTTTCGGTTGTTCCCGGCAGTTTCCGCTGTTTCTGGCAGTTCTGGCTGTTCCTGACACTTTCATCTTTTGCCCCCTCTGCGTCAGCTTTCCCAGCAGTTCTGACAGTTCCCAGTAGTGCCGGCTTCGCCCCTCTGCGTCAGCTTTCCTGGCAGTTCCCGGCAGTTCCGACTTCTGCCCTTTGCGTCAACTTTCCCGGCTGTACCGACAGTTTTGGCAGTTCTGGATTCTGCGTGTCAAACAACTTTTCTACGTCAGATCTTCTGGCTACTGCGCTGCCTCTCTGCAAGCTCTCCTCGCCTCTCTATTAGTATTCTTCGAAAAGTCCTTCTCCCGGATTCTCACTGCCCCTCTATTGCAAGATATCCCCAATTGATTTCCTCTTGAGAACTTCTCACCTCAGAAAATCGATTTCCTCAATCTCTCTGCGTGTGTTTCCAAATGAACCCCAAGCCTCCATTTTATACTTTTCCTGTTGAGTCTTCAATGGCCGAGATTAAGTCTCTAATCAACGGCTAAGATTAAAACATGACTTGATCCGCCTTTTAGATCATTCTCACCTATATTTTGATTAATACCCATTAATATTTTAATTTCCATAAGTTTAGACTTAGGAACTCCATTAAAAATGTTAATTATTTTAATAAAAATAATCCCGGTGGAATTTCACCAAATGGTTTTTGGGTCCTTTAAAACTCACGTGCCTTAACCTCTCCACCAATTTTCAAGGTTAGAGCACTTCCAATGCTACCAAAAACTAACGCTCCCTTTTAGTGAGGAAAGTGCTTTAGCAACAATGTCCACCTGCACGCTGCTCTGTTTCTGAAGTACCTCCTTTCTGCACTGTTGTTGTCACCAACATTGTGCTGCTGCTGTACTGCTGACCATGACATTGCCACTGCCACTGCTGCATCTGTACTACAACTCCCTCTCAAACGCTGCATCTGCTATGTTGCTAGAACTGCCACTGCTAACACTGCATCCGTACTGCAACTCAGTTGCTGAGAGAAGCAACTGAAAAACATCCAAAATTAGTTGAACTTAACTGTATTCAACATAATACAATGAATGTTGGAATTTGACTGCTGCTGATTCTGACCCTCTGAATCTTCTGCATTGTTGCTGAACTCCTGCACTGTGCCAACTACATTGCTGCCAACCTTGCTTTGCGCTGATCAGTCTTTGGTCCCCAACTACTGCATCTGTCCTCCAAACACTCCACTGCATCATCTGACACTAAGTCCATCTTGCTACTACTGAATCTTGGGCTCCCGTAGCAAGGAATTGATCCAAGAGGTGGACTCCTCAAGGATCCTGCCCATCTGTAGCTCTTTCGAACTACAACTCTAAATCTCCCCACCTCCCTCTTGGAGATGCGGCTGCCATCTTTACCAAATGTTGAATGACCTCCTCTCTCCTCTGCACAACACTAGACCGACCTACGCACTCCTTGCTGGAGCTTGTAGATCTGCCCCTCTCCACTGTTGTTCAACAAGTGAAGATTCAGACTCCTTGGCTGGAAGTCCTCTGAGGAGAAAATTCCCCTTCTATGTGTCTTCGCTCTTTTCCGACAGATTTCTGCCCCGGCAGAAACTGCGCCCTTCAAGCACTGCGCTGAGGCTTTGCGTCACTCCCTCTGCCTCTGCAAACTCACGAATTGGAAATCGTACCTCTCTGTCGTCTCACTCAGAGAGAGATTTCCTCGGATTTGCTTCCCAACAAGGACTGTGCAATCCCTTCAAGGGGATTCGAATTGTTGCTAAGTGCAGCTTTCGGCCTCACTGCTCAACATTGGATCTGCTCTTTCTGTTTCAAAATCAATCCTCTAATACCATGTGAAAATTCCTAGACTCGAAGGAACCCCTATTGCAGCAAATCTGAATCTACTTCACCTACTTGATTTTTAAATTACATTCGTCAAGTTATTCTTCTAAATACTGAAGCAAATTACTTCTGCAACCTACACTAATTAGATTTTTGATCTCATGAAATAGAAAACAGAGCAAAGAACAAGATAAATAGGACACACTTATTTTTGGACACGATAGTCGCCGGAAAAACCCAATGCGGGAAAATCGGTGCAACAACTCTGAGGGTTTTATTATTATGCAGGAGAAATATCTGAATACAAATCTAGGATGCTCAGCTAGCAATATTTTATAGAGAAAATACTGGCAGAAAATCTGAGTGAGTTTTACTTCACTTCATCAGGCAGAATTCTGGCTGATCCGGTACAAGACTAGCTAACCTCGACTATTTCTGCGTCACCTCTTCTGCCCTCTACGTCAGCTTTCTCGCCTGTTCTGGCAGTTCCCGACAGTTGCAGTTGTTCTCGGCAGTTTCGACTTCTGCCCTCTGTGTCAGCTTTCCCGATAGTTCCCAGCAGTGCCGGATTCTGCACTATGCGATAGCTTTCTTGATTGTTCCGACAATTCCCGACAGTTCCAGCTGTTCCCGGCAGTTTCGGCTTCTGCCCTCTGCGTCAACTTTCCCAGCTGTTCCGACAGTTCCGGCAGTTCCCGACAGTTCTGGATTCTGTGGGACAGACAACTTTTATGCATCAGCTCTCCTGGCTATTGCGTTGTCTCTTTGCAAGCTCTCTCCGCCTCTTTGTCAGTATTCTTCGGAAAGTCCTTCTCTCGGATTCTCATTGCCCATCTTTTGCAAGATATCCCCAATTGATTTCCTCTTGAGAACTTCTCACCTCAGAAAATTGATTTCCTCAATCTCTTTGTGTGTGTTTCCAAATGAACCCCAAGCCTCTATTTTATACTTTTCTCGTTGAGTCTTCAATGGCTGAGATTAAGTCTCTAATCAACGGCTAAGATTAAAACATGACTTGATCCGCCTTCTAGATCATTCTCACCTATACTTTGGTTAATACCCATTAATATTTTAATTTCCCTAAGTTTAGAATTAGGAACTCCATTAAAAATATTAATTATTTTAATAAAATATAATCTGGGTAGAATTTCATCAAACGGTTTCTGGATTCTTTAGAACTAATGTGCCTTAGCCTCTTCGCTAATTTTCAAGGCTAGAGCACTTCTGATGCTACCAAAAACTAACAAACAATACCTATGTCAAATAGTTGCATGGTCAACATTTATGATGTAATACTTTGTCCTTTTTGAGGCACCATATAAGTCAGGGTAGATGTTCTTGTGTTGTCTCCCTTCCAAAAAGGGGAGAACATTTCATAGCCATAAACTTCTCTCTTATTTAACATCCTAGACATTTTTTTGAAAGTATTTCCTTTAAACTCGAGAAGCATTACAACTGGCCTGAAGGCATTATGATTGGCTCGAAGTGGCCAGGTACGACAAGTGGCTCGTATGTGCAAGTGAAATGGTGAGTCAACTATAACAAGCACTTCCATCTAGCTAAGCTGCCTCAACGATAGGGGTACTATTCCATCAAGTCTACCCATGATTTGCAACTGGCTTCAACTGCTGACTCCAATTTCCAGAGGAGTTGAACCATGGTGGGTGGGCTAACATACCATGATACCACAATCTTCTCTGCCGACCACAATGACATTGAAAAAATTGGTCATTTTGATTTGGTCTTTTATAAAGAAACAAATTTATGAACTCCCGTGATAAAGTTTACAGATCACAATCTTTTGCAGATGAATAAGAATTTTCAGCTTCAACTGATGGGCTGAATTATGCTAGAAGCTATAGAGGTGAATGTTTGTAGGAAGGAGAAGATTCTTTTTCTAGAGAGTCATGATTTAGGAATATTTCCAATTAGATGATATGTGCTACGTTCCATCCTCATAATCTGGATTCTGATCACTCCCAAGATCCATCTAATCAAGAAAGAATACATTAATCAGGGAATGGTTATCAGAGAACTAAATAATTTTCTCTTTATGACTAATGACTAGGGAGCCCATCTTCCCTCACTTATGAAGCCCTTGACATAAAGGTCATTTTTCTTTATTATATTTAATTTAATTTTTTAATTTCAATTTATTTTTAAGTTGTTTTTGATAAGAATTTGTTTTTGTAATTATTTATAAAGCTCCTCGAAAGATAGAATCTAGTACATATCCATTTCTTCACCAAAACCTGGGCTTCCAGACCAGTATGGAGATATGGTTTTGCATATACCACCATGACAAACCAAAACAACCAAAACAAAAATTCTATCCTCCTAATATACAGTTTGAGCGTAACAACTGATATAAAAAAAACAAATATAGTACAAAGCATAAATGTATGAGTAAATTCCAGCCTGGGATGAGCCATTAATTAGGGCTTGTGTAAGGATCCCTCCCATCCGGGAGAATAATTTGGAGGGGAACAACAATAAGTGGAAGATAAGGTTCCACCAATTGACATTAATTAGAATTGCCTTCTTCCATCATTTTCAGGGCCTTGAAAGACTTTGATAAGGATAGAAAATTGATGATGGTTTGGTTGGCTTACCAATCTAGTACTTTGCTAATTGACCTTCTCATATGTCCAAATCAAAATGATTCAAAGCAGTTCAAACCCTGCATCAATATATTCTGCTTATAATGCCCCATGACAGACTCTGAATCTTACCATTCATATGGTCAATAAATTGCTTTCACTCCGTTCAAAGACAACTTTCTTAAAACTGAGTTTGAGGGCATTAGTCAATTCCAAAGTGAGAGCTTCAAATTTTTCTTAGTTGTTAGATTTGTGATTCCTGTTATTATAAAATCTAGTGCCTCATGCAATGCCTCACTAAGAACTCTAGATTTTAGAGCAACAATGGGATCAATCACCACTGTCAACTTAGCAATTGTTCTCCCCTATTTTATGGTTGAATATTATCCCCTCAAGGGAGGCTTCCCCAGCAGATCTTACAGATTAAATAAGCAAGTGTTCTGAAGATAAATACTTTCGTAGGGTTCTGCTAATAAAATCACCCAAGTTTAATATTCAGTAAGTAAGGTTTCATATGAGATGAGATGTAATTAAAGTAAAGAGTTCAAAAGACCCTACGGCTAAATCTAGAGGGCTTAGTAAGTTGTGGAGAGGTTCAAAGAGGTTCTGAAACACATGCTATCTTTAAATTACCAATTACTGTTATAAACTAGGGCTTCTAGCAACACAAATACAACATGCAAAATTTACGACAACAATAAGAAAAATAGCCTGAAATTGATAATAACAAGTTGAATCAAAAGGTTATTTAAAGAATAAATTAATAAGTAGATTACAACAAATTTCTATGGCTGAAAACACAAAACAACAATAAAAACCCTAGACTTCAGCAGTAATTAATCTCCAAAAATGCGTTACGAATGATATTTATGATTTTCTAATTTAGTACATGCAAAGTCTAACCCTAGGAATCTAGGGTCCAAGGTAGTCTATGCTATAAATTACAAATTTTGTGGTAACGTAACCCTAATTTACCCTAAAAAACATAAAAAAATAAATTTAGGGTTCTAAATTTTGTTATTTTAGGATGATTGATAGAATAGTTGTCTAAATCCTTTCTCAATCAAGGGGCCAATGGAGCCTAAGGTAAGGTCTAAGAAGAGGACTAATGGAATGACTTATCAGAGAGAGGAAAAGCTGCAATGAGGTGTCTCTACTCCACAAACCCTAGTGATTTTCAATCAAATTGGAGAATGCTGTACTAAGGTTCCTTGATGGAAACTTGATGATAATCTTGTAAAGGAGATGTTAAAGCCATAAAATATTCAATACACTAGATGGAAATTTCAATGAAAACCTAATTCTACAACCAATACAAGATGGAACAAGATACTTACAATAAATTTGCAAAAATCACCATAGATTCACCATTCATCATCCAATCACAATATCCTCCCCAAGAAAATTTGCTTATTTAATCCTTCATAATGACCAAGAGAAAAGAGACAACTAGTCTGTGAAACTCTGACAAAAAGGAGACCATACAGTTAGGGGGAGCTTGGGATCATTCTTGCAGAAGCTATCCGTGAAAGGGCCCTATGAAATCCTTGATGAGTCACTCATGGACAATCATCCTTTGATAGATCATCTCTCGGGAGAAACTCCATTGAAGAACATGATCCCTTACACATCCGATGGACTATTGTTGAAGATTTCTTCCATTTGATCACAAAGCAGGTGATCTTTCTTGAGATAAAGGAGTTTATAAAGGTAGGGGGAGTTGGTTCATCACATGAAGAAATGTAAACACATCTATCATGGACCACATTGCCAGAAGGAAGAGCACCATAACAGGGGGAGCAACATACCTATGAAGAACTATTATTGATGAAGAAAATATGATGAAGAGAAGCATCTTAATAGGGGGAGTACTTGGGCACCCCGTTTTCCATTGATGTCAAAGGGGGAGAAAATGTTGGAAGGGCAAGAATATTGCCATCAATGACAAAGGGGGAGATTGTTAGTCAAGGTTGTCATTGATGTCAATATGGCATTGGCTGAGATGGCAAATATTCTTGAGATGCCTAATGAATATCATGAAACCCTAGAATGAGATGATAAGGTTGAAGACAATAGATGCCTGGTTCCAGATGATGATGTCATAACTCTTGTTTGATAAGAATGCCATCAATTAATATGTCAAGCCACTAATGAAGAAGTCTTAAGAAGTGCCAAGTGCCAAGTGTCAATCATATGCCTTGATTGATGATCTAGAAGCCCTTGATGACATATGAAGGACTACACTTGATGATGTCATACACTTGATGAATGACCACACTTGATGATGGTCTTGATGACATGATTGGAAGACTGCCTTGGAGCTCTCCTAATGGGAAATTTATGTTGCACTATGACTTATCACTGCACAAGTATATGATGACATTGTTGGATAGTTGGATACAGGATGATACACTCATGCTGGATACACTCATGATGACATTATTGGATACACTCATGATGTCACTCATAATAATATTGTTGAGCCAAACAATGATGAAGCCATGTTGTCCCAAACAATAGAAAAGCCTTGCTGTCCTAATCACCTTCTGCACATAAAAAATTCAAGGACAGTTACAAAGAAAAATAAATTTTGGCATCTTGGAGGTAGCCTATCAACATGGGTCCTATACCATCTTGTAGAGTATATTTTTTCCTTTCTAATGAGCCCTTATTTGTCCCGAAACTCCCAGTAGTTTGTGAGATATTGAATTTTTAATCTATGAAAAATATAATTAATGTTGAGCCGACCTATGCTCAAAGACACAAGTTGGCCTCCATACTTAGATGTGTCTTTTCGTTTTGGCTTGCAAAATACCACTATTTATAAGGTTTCGGAGCTCATTATTTTTCCATTAATTTGGTCATCCAAGACAGAATATGAGCCTCAGTTCACAGCTCATGAACAAGGAAGATAAGGCACATAATTGAAGAAAATAAGCAAGGGTTAGGACAACACCTTCAGGACAGCATTAAAATTCTTATGAACTAACTGTGCTCGGACAGAAGTATACCCTTGCTGTATTTCTTGACCTCGGACTGCAGCTACAGTGGCTTGGTGCTTGGATTGGTGATGTGACTACACTCAATTGTGGTAAAAAAATCCAGTTCGGATTGGGTTATATGAAATTGTGGCTTAGACTGTAAGCAAGATCCTCAGACCTTGTAATCATTTACTGCAAACTGTGATCAGTACCTCCACTTGTAGCTCGGACTATGTATGCACAATAGCTCGAACAAGGTGTTGATAGTAGCTCGGACTAAGGTGCAGACGATGGCTCGGACAAAGGTGCAGCAGTGTTGATTGGTGCAACAACAAAGGATTGTAGTGTCTCGTCTGATCGACTGTGACTGTGGTGCAGTTACCTATCTCACAGTGACTTGGATTCTTGAGCAGTGGGCAGTCAACCTATCTTGGAATGGCTTAGACCAGTGTTGATAATATTGGTATCCTACATGCGGAGAAAGGATGAACCACGTCCCACTGACATGTCAACCACCAATCATAGGGAATGAGCATCCTACATGTGGGGAAAGGATGAACCACGTCTGACTGACATGTCAACAGATGCCTATATGCATCTCTCAATGGGGCATCCGCAAGAGAAGGTGAGCCGCTCATCCTGCTCATATGCCATAGGAGAAGGTGAACCACTCATCCTATGCATATGTCATCAACAATAGGGGAAGGTGAACCACTCACCCTACATACATGTGTCCACAATCATAGGGGAAGGTGAACCACTCACCCTGTACACAACGCACCAATTAAGGAAGGTGAACCACTCACCCTATGGTCGCTCATAGCAATAAGTACCCCAAGCCCCCAGGAGCTCCCAGAGCTCAATCTTCAACCAAGGATCCCTTCATATAGGGAATAGTGCCAAGCTGCTTTCTGAAAGTCAAGACTACGTCAATGGGAGCCTCACAGCTCCATTCAGCAACATATAGATGTCTATATATTAATTTACAGCAAAGATCTTGGCAGCACTAAGCAATCCCCCACTTCTTGCATATCTTGATGAAGAAAATATTTGACTGATCTTACTCCTTACCCAAGGAGATCATGGCCTAAGCTTGTCTTTCCAGGGTGCACAGTGTCCATCAGACAACCTGCTTATCATGAGATCTGTCCATTCAAACATGCCTTAAAACAGGAATCACCTTTGCTGTACCATATGTGATATGCAGTAGTATGTGAAATACTGGATTCTCAGAATCTTGTTTTGCAATATATAATGGCAGTGTGCATAAATGGCTCACTGAAGAGTTTCTTCAATAGAGTGGCTTCATAGTAACCCATGCATTCAGCTTCAATGGTGCATGCTCTTAGAGTAACAAAATCAAGTAATATGACATAACTCTGCTAACTGAGACAGTATCAGAATATTCATGGAGTCTCATATTCTGGCAGCATATTTTTTATCACAACAAGTAGCGAGCAGCTATCAATAAATGAGGCGCAAGAAAACCAGGGATCAATGGTTTCTCCATTTCATCAGGTTTTGAAAGTCATTGCACCCTCTAAATATGGGAAAGTGACCTTGCCCAAGTCATAACTACTTTTTCTTGTCATTCTGCTTTGGGTTCATGAGCCATAGTCATCTATACAGTTTTACCGAGGATTCTATGGCTCCCTCTGAAGCCTTGCTTCAGATAGTTATGCAAACTTCATCAATCTGATCCTCATCTTTAAAATAAGACTTTGCAATTGAGTCAGAGAATTTCAGAAATGTTTTTATTCAGATCAGAGAGAAAATCATCTTCATGGATCTATTACATATTTTCAATTATCCAGCTGCTTTATGACTGCTATTATTCCATTGTGCAAAGGTCCAACCATCCTCCTTCAAAGATTCAAGATCAGGGTCTTCTCAGTTTCCTTATTTAATGAGGAGGCTGCTGCAAGGGTCAGGTCCTGGTTCCTTTTAAGATAAGGTACTTTCAATGTTGCTCAGATTGCAACCTTCATCATTATTTTCTTTCTAGGGTTCTGAACTATTGACCTGCTTCAGGACTAAACTGGGATATCATAGATTTATCCAACTTCTAGATAGGACCTAGAGTAGCCTTGCTTCCCTTGATTCAGAGCCTATCTTGTCATTTACATTATTCCTAACATTTTCTGCCACACTCTGGAATCTAAATAGTTCAAAGAGAATCCAAGCTATGCATGCCATGAAATATTGTAGATATGGCGATGGAACTCTTGTTGGAAAACTGATTTCTGCTTCAAGATTCTAATACTTGTTACTAGCAGAAGCCTAAAATCAGCGACAAGCCAGTGGAGGATTCATGCTAACTCCTTGGATTTATCAAGAGAAGAAATCTCTGACATAAGGATATTGCCGCTAAGTTACCAGGATTCGGATACGGATACGGATACGGATCCGGATCCGGATCCGGATTCGCTAGTTTTTTGAAAATCCAGGATCCGGATACGGCAAGTACAAAAAATATAATAATATTAAAAATATAATAAAATTAATAATAGACACAAAATCATCCATTTTTATATATATATTAAAGCTAAATCATTGTCATTCATTTTGTGCTTTTACCATATATTCAAGTTCATCTTTAATTATCTCTTCAAATTAACAAATTGTTGTTTTTTAAGTTTGCATTCATAAAACACCATCATTAGTTTATGCCCACACACCTATATTTTAAGATTATTAAGACAAAATTAAATTTAAAATAATATCTATATATCAATATGTATATTTAAATTTGTATAAATTTTATATATCATTTTAAATTTTAAATTAATTAATAAAAATTAGAAAAAAAATATTTTAAAATAAAAAATATATGCTCAAATTCCAATCTATAAGTCAAAACTAAATTATAAATAAAAAGCAATATAATTTAAAAAATACATACCTATATTTTAAGTTTATTAAGACAAAACTAAACTTAAAATTATCGAAAGCCTTTTTGAGCCGAGGCATGCCCCTTTAAAAAAGATTTGTTTGCACGAGGTGCAAGCTTCTGACGTAGCTGGGCAGGTATATGAGCAAACATAAAAAAGAAAGTCTAAGACTTTCATAATCAGGTGGCGATCCAAACAGACACTGATATGGAGTAATGTCGGCACTATGACCAGTCATATTCTATTTATCAGTCGATGTTTGGGCACTTGCACTTATACCATTTGGATTGGGCAACTTCCGGCCATTTGTAAGGTTCGTTAGCCAGCTTCGAATGGTTCTGGTTCGGTAACAGCATTAACCGTACCAATTCAATTGCTTGGAGATCCTGCCAACCGGCTAGCGATAGAAGAAGGACGAGACGAGGTTCAGCTAGCGTCCAGTTAGTCCCAGTCCATATATATATATATTTGAAATTTGTATAAATTTTATATATCGTTTTAAATTTTAAATTAATTAATAAAAATTAGCAAAAAAATTATATGTTAAAATCTCAATCTATAAGTCAAAATATAGGTCTAACTTAAATATAGGTCTAATAGCTCGTAAAAGCTCGGGTCATGGGTCATAACACCGCAACTAGGGCAACTTTAAACCCTGCCTGCGTGCTCGAAACTCTGCACGTTTAAAAATTCCGGAGATCGTGTAACTTGAAGCCAAGGTCCGGCGTTCGAAACCCTTGGAAATGTACAATGACTTTTCGATTCCCGCAGACACCACGAATGTCTACAAAGTAAAAAAAACATGGCAAAAAACTTAGAAATCCGGAAAAGTGACACGGGATCCGTTTCCAGATTTCAACATCCGTTTCTAACAAATATTAATCCGCCACGTGCCGGTTCTTGGGCGTATTTACGCGGATCCGTGGATCCTGTACCCCAGAGGGCCAAATCCAGTAACTTAGGATATTGGTGACATCATAATCTCTCAGCAATGATGCAAAGATAATCGACTGTTCATCGAGACCTGACAATGTGCACCTGTAACCCTTGAAGATGTCTTCTCATGCAAAATGTGCTACTAAAGGTTCCTGCCAATTATATCAATAATAGTGCTCACTAGTCTGCTGACCCGCACTTCATTCTCAGCTTGAACACATCTTTGCCACAACTATAAAATGCTGCTTCTTTTAATGAACATGTTACAGTGCTTCCAGATAAATTTCACTGTATGCCTGTTGTCACACAGATTGTCACGACAACGCTCAGACTGGGGGCTGTCACCCTGATCCCCGATCTCTCCGTTTAAGCCTGTCTCCCGCGGCTAAGGGGGGTAGACCCTAAGGGATGATGAAGACCAACTGTGGACCAGTTGGGTTGGGAGACACGAGAGAAAACAAGCACTTATTTGATTTTAGTAAGTTAATAGACCAGTGCCTTATAGATTTAATGGCTAAATGATTATCTATCAAATGCTGCGGAAAGATGAACTCATTAACAATCATTTACCATCAGATAACTCAAGCAAATGCAAGATATTCGACAAACGCACAATGCTCTTATAGTGATCCAGCGATTTAAAGCTCAATAACGATATTCCAACAATTAAAATTTCGAAAGATAAATGCTTTAAACAACCACGTAATTTCAAGTGCCGACCCGTTATCACTTTCATATAGCTGATCTTCAGATGATCATTTAAGCATGTTTAACCACAAAAATGATAAACATTAAACCCACATCAAAAATTTAGCCTCAGCATAAAAGATGAAACCTAGGAAATTTCCGAGCCAAGACTGAAATTGGCAAAATATTTTTATGATTTTCAAACAAAAATTAAAACAAAATTTAAAAAAAATCTAAATCTATACTTTAAAAGAAAAGAAAACTCCCTTTTTTTATAATTTTTTATTTGATTTTAAAATTTTTAAAACTTAAAACTTAAAACCTAAAAATAAAATCCTATCTAATCCTAAAAAAAAAAAAAAAATCTAAAGTCTAATAAAAAAGGAAATTTTTATGTCTTTTTATGATTTTTAATTATTAAAATATAAGAAAGTTAAAACTTATTTAACAAAACCTAAAGCTTTAAAATTAATAAAATTAAAACTATCAAACTAAGCTAAATTAAAAAAATTTAATTCCTAAATTAAAACAAACTATTAAAATCTAAAACCGAAGTCTATTCTAATCCCAAACCTAAAACATATATACATAATCTAAGCCAAAGAACATAAAAAAAGGAAATTTAATACATATGAAAATCTAAACAAATCCAAAGCATATCGAATTCCTTTTTTAAACTTTTATAAAGTCAAAACAAACAACAGAAAAGGACCTACGCTAATTCTAACAATATAAAAAAAAATCGAAACCTGAAACGTCATCTCACCATACGAATATTACCGCAACGTGATTCCTGTTTAGCCGATTTACAGGTGTGCAGGTCAGCGACGTTGGAGCAGATCGAAGGGTTCAACGATGAAAAACACAGGTAAAGGATGCGTATTGTGGTTTTGATGATGCAGGGTTTTGTGACAGCGTGGGTGGACACAGGCGGAGAATGCTGCGTGAAGAGACTTGAGCTGCCAAAAGGAGGAATGATGCTGCGTGAGGGTAAGGTTGTTGCGTGGAGAAGAAATAGACTGTGGTAATGAGGACTGCTTAAGGTGATACGCGGGAGATGGATTGACTTCGTGCAGAGGGCATCTTGATAAGGAGCGATGCAGGGACACGTGAGGGGAAGTATAAGGCTCACTCCAGGCATGCACGTGATTTCTGCAGGGTCCGCGTGGGTGGAAAATAATGCGAGGGACACTGACCTGTGTGAAATGCCTATAGACAGCGGTGATTGCAAACTTCAGATGGCAGCAATGAAATTTTGAAACGCACGCAGATGGCTGGGAAGCATTGGACACTGGCTGCTTTAGGTTTTGTTGATGAAAACCCTAAAATTTCTCCAGATCCAAGACAAACACCCCTGCAAAAGCTATCTTCTGGGGCCAGATCTGGCTTTCAGAATTTTTTTTTATTTTAATTTTTTATCAGATTTGCAACCTGCAAATGGAAAACCCAAAAATCTGGAAAGAATATGCAAAGCTTAAAAATGAAACCCTACAAACCGGCTCAAAAATTCAAAATTTTAGCTCTACAACAGCCAGATTTGTCAATAATCACAGTAATATTATCATAATTTAATGTAAAATGCTTCAGAAAACCCTGCATGCATTTATAAAAAATATTTCGAATGATAAACCCGGGATCAAGAACTGGTTGGGCTCTTTCAGAAAACACAACCCGGGAGTTGGCTGGTTCAGCCGAGAACTTCCCCTAACGCCCGGTAATCTGAAAAAAAGGATTTCCTGCACAACTTAAAATCAACCATCAACATAGAAGGAGAAAACAATAGTGAAACCCCGATCAAATGGAGATACCTGCCACTATATTTCAGAATCTAAACTATCATTCAAACCCCAAAGATCAGACAAGATACCTGTGCCTAGATCAATCTTCATTAAGCTATCATTAATGGCTGAAAATAAAATTATGCAGAAAAAATAGAACAATCTTACAGCATTTTCAGAAGAGTAACACCAGCAAGATTTTTAACCCCAAAGTCTTCTTTATTGCACAAGAAAAATGACTACAAGAGAGCTTTCTTTAGCACCAGACTCTCAGATCGAATCTTATCTCAAGTGACCCCTAGCACCCTATTTAAAGGAAAAATCCCCAACAGCTAGTTCGAGTGATCCATGTCAAAATGATTTCGACCGTCGATGAGGATCAATATATCTCTTAATCTCATCAGTCGAATTTTTAATGCATTAAAAAATTGAAATTCTGCATTTATTTACTCAAAATATTATTATTTTTTAAGTTTTTTACTTTATTATTATTATTATTTTTTTTTTAAATGGATCCTCGAACTTAGCCTTTGGAAAAATCACCTAGGACCTAGGACTTAGGACTTATGAGGGAATTAAAAACATTTTCTAACCCTCAAAACACTTTACATCATGACTTTTACAACTTTACATCTCAAGGGGGAGAACCCATTTGACATAGACCCTCATAAACCACCCAGTTCTGCGACACAACTATAATCTAGCAGATTAACACACTAGGATTCTTTTAAGATTCTAATGACAAAATTCATTCCGGCTTTGGGGTTAGGCTGAAGGAAAACTCTGCCGATCATAGATTGGTGAGACAAAAAACCTTCCAGAACGTAGATTATCACTAGAAAATTAGGTCCACCTAGGCAATTTACATACATGACTCAACTCTGCTAAGGTTATTTACAATTAAATATGCAGACTGGGTTTACAACATAAATTGATCAAGCTGTCGATGACTGTCGAATGGCACGGACATGTCGATCAAGCGATATCCCTTTTTGCGAAGAAAAGGGGGTGTACTGCTGGGAAGTTGACACGTAGTGGTCAACATCTGGCTCCACTTGGGGACACGTTGCTGCACTGTAGGAATGTGAGAATCCAGAATCTGCACCCATGCAACACACAACAAAACATAAGTAGCATCCATCCAAAAAATCATCATATAACGTTAAGCACAGGAAAAATATAAGCTCTTCATTTATTAACTATCTAGTAACATGAAAAGTAAATCTTAATCCTAAAACAGAAATGAAAATGCTGAAAAAACAAGGAGTAAGGTTAGAAATACAGGGGATGCCCCATGGCATCAGATGTGTTCAATATAGTGTATACTGAGCATTTGCCTGCTTTCAGGCAAATCTGTTGGCTGCTTGTCGGATGTGCCATGTCCAATTCTACATATGGTAGGACTTTTTCCTATCCGAAAATCAAGCTGCTCGCGGCCGTCTGATGCATCAAATCTTCTTCTCATTCTCTTTCTTTTGCACTTTTTCTTCCTGGCAGGCTGGATCACTGATGACATGGAACTTTCTGCTTCAAAGTTATCAGATGAAGTATGTAAGATATGCGTGACATGTCTTTCTTTTTCCTGCATCTGATCTTTATCATTTTTAATTCTATCTGGATCACCTTCAATTAACCACCTTTCAATCGAACCAATGACCTCCTCATAGTAAGATGGAGCTTGTTGCAGCGGATGAGAAGGCTTTTGATCTATTGATTCTTCCTGGTTTCCTTCATCTTCCGACTGCTGTTGAAATTTCTGAAACTGTATTTTAATGGCGTCTATCTGACTAGAGTGTTCAGCCCTTATAGCACTGATTTCTCTGGCATGGTCTTCTTCCATGGTCATCAAGCAATGCTGCATAGAGTTTATCTCTTTCTTATGATTTGCTTGCATGGTCGTCATATTTTCCTCTAAGCCTGACATCTTGCTTTGCATAAAACTAATTTCTATGTCATGATTAATCTTCATGGCTTCAATTTCCTTACTATGTTGATTTTGCATGATCTCCATCTCCCTATTACGCTTTTCCAGGTGAGTGCATAAAGTTCTCACATCATTGGCGTAATTAGTTTGATTTATCTCCATATTTCTTACCAGTAGCAATAGATCTTGTATAATTTGCTTATGATCTTCCTTTTCATTGTCAACACTACTATGATCTGCAATGGTACAAGTGGATGGCACATTCTGATATGAAGAATTGTCTTGGACAGCTGGACCTTTTACAAGATTACTTTCATTTTGTTGCACAATTTTAGGGGCACAAGGCGAGCTATCTGGATCACCATATCTATCTTTAAAAGCATCGACAATGTCTTGCAAAGAAATGAAGGAATCTTCAGGACAACTATTAAACCAGTTCAAAGCATCACCCTTTAAAGAATGGACAAATAGACGCATCTTGACATCTTCATGATTATATTGAGGAAGTCTACAATATATGATCATTACACAAGTAAACCTGTTTAAATGCTGTCTAACAGCGACCGAATCACCACCTGAGAACTTAAATAATTTAGAAATGGCCTCTTTCGGAAAATCATGGAGATTATCAGTAAAATGACATGGTTTAAATGAATAATCCATGATGAATAATAAGGGATCAAATGGATGATAGAAAGAGATTTCTGCTCAAGAAAATTAAGAGATGAAAGAAGTGGAGTCGCCACTTGAACAATGAATCTAATTCTAAGATCCAAAAAGCAACCAACAAGTAGATATGAGGGAGGCTTCTTGTCTGGGAAAAATAAGAAAATGGAGTCGCCACCCAAACAAGAAACAAATCGAAGAGAAGTTGCTGATATGATGAAAGATAAGGTGATGAAAGAGATTCAAATGATGCCAAAAAATGTTCAATCTGCCAGCTCAAACGCGAGATTAGAAAGAATGATGAGAATAATGAAAAATGAGAAGATGAATGTCGTTGAAACGCCAGGAACAGAAAAACTTTGTCCCCGGCAACGGCACCAGAAAATGTTGTCGCACAGATTGTCACGACAACGCTCAGACTGGGGGCTGTCACCTTGATCCCCGATCTCTCCGTTTAAGCCTGTCTCCCGCGGCTAAGGGGGGTAGACCCTAAGGGATGATGAAGACCAACTGTGGACCAGTTGGGTTGGGAGACATGAGAGAAAACAAGCACTTATTTGATTTTAGTAAGTTAATAGACCAGTGCCTTATAGATTTAATGGGTAAATGATTATCTATCAAATGCTGTGGAAAGATGAACTCATTAACAATAATTTACCATCAGATAACTCAAGCAAATGCAAGATATTCGACAAACGCACAATGCTCTTATAGTGATCCAGCGATTTAAAGCTCAATAACGATATTCCAACAATTAAAATTTCGAAAGATAAATGCTTTAAACAACCATGTAATTATGAGTGCCGACCCGTTATCACTTTCATATAGCTGATCTTCAGATGATCATTTAAGCATGTTTAACCACAAAAATGATAAACATTAAACCCACATCAAAAATTTAGCCTCAGCATAAAAGATGAAACCTAGGAAATTTCCGAGCCAAGACTGAAATTGGCAAAATATTTCCAAAATATTTTTATGATTTTCAGACAAAAATTAAAACAAAATTTAAAAAAAATCTAAATCTATACTTTAAAAGAAAAGAAAACTCCCTTTTTTTATAATTTTTTATTTGATTTTAAAATTTTTAAAACTTAAAACTTAAAACCTAAAAAAAAAATCCTATCTAATCCTAAAAAAAAAAAATTAAATCTAAAGTCTAATACAAAAGGAAATTTTTATGTCTTTTTATGATTTTTAATTATTAAAATATAAGAAAGTTAAAACTTATTTAACAAAACCTAAAGCTTTAAAATTAATAAAATTAAAACTATCAAACTAAGCTAAATTAAAAAAATTTAATTCCTAAATTAAAACAAACTATTAAAATCTAAAACCAAAGTCTATTCTAATCCCAAACCTAAAACATATATACATAATCTAAGCCAAAGAACATAAAAGAAAAGGAAATTTAATACATATGAAAATCTAAACAAATCTAAAGCATATCGAATTCCTTTTTTAAATTTTTATAAAGTCAAAACAAACAACAGAAAAGGACCTACGCTAATTCTAACAATATAAAAAAAAATCGAAACCTGAAACGTCATCTCACCATACGAATATTACCGCAACGTGATTCCTGTTTAGCCGATTTACAGGTGTGCAGGTCAGCGGCGTTGGAGCAGATCGAAGGGTTCAACAATGAAAAACGCAGGTAAAGAATGCGTATTGTGGTTTTGATGATGCAGGGTTTTGTGACAGCGTGGGTGGACGCAGGCGGAGAATGCTGCGTGAAGAGACTCGAGCTGCCAGAAGGAGGAATGATGTTGCGTGAGGGTAAGGTTGTTGCGTGGAGAAGAAATAGACTGTGGTAATGAGGACTGCTTAAGGTGATACGCGGGAGATGGATTGACTGCGTGCAGAGGGCATCTTGATAAGGAGCGATGCAGGGACACGTGAGGGGAAGTATAAGGCTCACTCCAGGCATGCACGTGATTTCTGCAGGGTACGCGTGGGTGGAAAATAATGTGAGGGACACTGACCTGCGTGAAATGCCTATAGACAACGGTGATTGCAAACTTCAGATGGCAGCAATGAAATTTTGAAACGCACGCAGATGGCTGGGCAGCATTAGACACTGGCTGCTTCAGGTTTTGTTGATGAAAACCTTGAAATTTCTCCAGATCCAAGACAAACACCCCTGCAAAAGCTATCTTCTAGGGCCAGATTTGGCTTTCAGAATTTTTTTTTTATTTTAATTTTTTATCAGACTTGCAACCTGCAAATGGAAAACCCAAAAATCTGGAAAGAATATGCAAAGCTTAAAAATGAAACCCTACAAACCGGCTCAAAAATTCAAAATTTTAGCTCTACAACAGCCAGATTTGTTAATAATCACAGTAATATTATCATAATTTAATGTAAAATGCTTCAGAAAACCCTGCATGCATTTATAAAAAATATTTCGAATGATAAACCCGGGATCAAGAACTGGCTGGGCTCTTTCAGAAAACACAACCCGGGAGTTGGCTGGTTTAGCCGAGAACTTCCCCTAACGCCCGGTAATCTGAAAAAAAAGGATTTCCTGCACAACTTAAAATCAACCATCAACATAGAAGGAGAACACAATAGTGAAACCCCGATCAAATGGAGATACCTGCCACTATATTTCAGAATCTAAACTATCATTCAAACTCCAAAGATCAGACAAGATACCTGTGCCTAGATCAATCTTCATTAAGCTATCATTAATGGCTGAAAATAAAATTATGCAGAAAAAATAGAACAATCTTACAGCATTTTCAGAAGAGTAACACCAGCAAGATTTTTAACCCCAAAGTCTTCTTTATTGCACAAGAAAAATGACTACAAGAGAGCTTTCTTTAGCACCAGACTCTCAGATCGAATCTTATCTCAAGTGACCCCTAGCACCCTATTTAAAGGAAAAATCCCCAACAGCTAGTTTGAGTGATCCATGTCAAAATGATTTCGACCGTCGATGAGGATCAATTATCTCTTAATCTCATCCGTCGAATTTTTAATGCATTAAAAAATTGAAATTCTGCATTTATTTACTCAAAATATTATTATTTTTTAAGTTTTTTACTTTATTATTTTTATTTTATTTTTTTATTTTTTATTTTTTATTTTTATTTATTTATTTTTTTTAATTTATTTTTAAATGGATCCTCGAACTTAGCCTTTGGAAAAATCACCTAGGACCTAGGACTTAGGATTTATGAGGGGATTAAAAACATTTTCTAACCCTCAAGACACTTTACATCATGACTTTTACAACTTTACATCTCAAGGGGGAGAACCCATTTGACATAGACCCTTATAAACCACCCAGTTCTGCGACACAACTATAATCT
Source organism: Pinus tabuliformis (assembly GCA_031772625.1). Classification (NCBI taxonomy): domain Eukaryota; kingdom Viridiplantae; phylum Streptophyta; class Pinopsida; order Pinales; family Pinaceae; genus Pinus; species Pinus tabuliformis. The sequence continues at coordinate 754,356,395 of CM062815.1, read as the reverse complement.
AGCAGATTAACACACTAGGATTCTCCTAAGATTCTAATGACAAAATCCATTCCGGCTTTGGGGTTAGGCTGAAGGAAAACTCTGCCGATCATAGATCGGTGAGACAAAAAACCTTCCAGAACGTAGATTATCACTAGAAAATTAGGTCCACCTAGGCAATTTACATACATGACTCAACTCTGTTAAGATTATTTACAATTAAATATGCAGACTGGGTTTACAACATAAATTGATCAAGCTGTCGATGACTGTCGAATGGCATGGACATGTCGATCAAGCGATATCCCTTTTTGCGAAGAAAAGGGGGTGTACTGCTGGGAAGTTGACACGTAGTGGTCAACAATGCCTTGAGCTTTCCTTGTATCGAAATATTCACTGATGTGAGTACATTTAATGACAACATTGTTACTGAAAATAAAAACAAATCTTGATCTGACCTCGTGTATGAATATATATGAGGGCTGAAGACAGAGAATCTTACTTAGTCCATACGACTCCAAGTATTCTTCTCACTGTAGGTTAATCCTCATCAATGGGAGCAAAGTGATGAGCCTAGATTACTTTTATAGGAGTCTTGGCTCCTTTTACTTTGAGACATAGGCTTGAATTAGATTCCTCTTGAAATGTAGTTGTCGGGCTTGAATGATCAGAATTTTGAAGGATAGCTAGGACCTTATGCTCAGAAGGTTATGAGAAGATTCTTGCTTACAATGCCCTAAAATCGATATAGGATTAATTGATGACACAGATGTAAATTCATAATTTTTTTGTCATGCTGTTCAGACTTGGAAAATATACATGTTCAGATTATGTGTCACAAAGATGATAATTGTACCTTCCTTCTTAAAAAAAAAACCTCTAATATATAAGAGACTTCCAGAGGTCGGATTCGTTTCACTGTGGAGTTCGCATTTTATAATTTATAAACAGAAACCTCAGAACTGAACCTTCTTCTATCTGTTGATTCCAAGGTGTCTAAGATATGTTGTAAGTCTTGGTCATCTTCACAAGACATCCTACAATACTCAATCTGATCATCAACATTTTGTTCATACCAATACTTGAAAAACCAGTGTTGCGAACATCTCGATAACATCCCGATTTTATGTCGAAATCACGATTTTTTGGCCTAGCTGATGTTTGCCGATTTTTAAAAATATTTTTATGGTATCTTAATTTTGCCGATGTTTGCTGATATTTTCCTGATTTTTATGATTTTTTGGTTTTCCGGACCTTTGTCGATTTTATCCTGATGCCGATGTTCACAACATTGCGAAAAACTGCCTTCTAGGACAAGGACACACCCTTGTTCTCCTGGGCTAATAATTTGAGTCGCAGTGACTAGAGAAGAGGGTCCTTTCTAGACCTCTCGGCCTACCTACCAGACCTCCTCAACCAGCTGTATCTATAGTTTTCCCTGCAACCCTGAACCGAGATCCAAACCATACTAAAACATAAAAAAAAAACCCTTACATACCTCTGCATCAGCAATCCAAGTTTATAAGAAATCTGCTCCAGATTCTGTCAAAGATGTATGCCGCAGAGGGTAATCAAGACCACATAGATCGAATCTTATAATCAGAAATATTAATGAATATGACAACCCTCGCAGATGATTGGACAGTCTTCAAAACACCCTTCATATCCACCTTAAAGACTGTCACCTTAATTTCCAGCGAAGTGTTTTAAAGGCAAACAGAAGTTCTCCTCAAGTTACACGATCAATCTTAAGATCAGATTCGAAGGAGGGAGAAATCACCGTTGCAATCATACAAATTCCCTCAGAGCTGCCTGTAATATGAGCCAACAAAATCCTACCAAAACCCATGAAGATATGCCCAGAACTATTTTCGATCTCCATGAAGTTTAAGTGATGATTCCACAGGTCCAAAGGATTTCAGGGAGAATGAAATTGTCTTCCAAAATAACTAATTGATCTTGATGAGGCCAAGGGTTAGTAAGGTTTGATGCCTTGGTTCCTTACGGTCTTTATTCTAGGCTTTTATATCCTTCTTTCTTTTCAAATGGAGTGCAATATCATCATAACAACTCTCTTCTTTTAGGCCAAGAAGCACATAAGATGTTTTGAAATGGAGGCTAGATTTGGTGGCCAAAAATCCGGTCTTCTTGTGTAATTCAATTTTGCAAACAGGCTTACTGTACGAGACATTTTGTTCTAGTATCCGAGAGTTGCAGTCATCCTCTTGAAAAAAGTCTCCTAAACAAATCTTGCTTGGGCCTGACCTCTCCTTTGCTTTTGATACTATGTTAAATTTAGGTTAACATGTTCTTGCTTAGTTACTTCAAATACCATATTAGCCCATTTGTTAGTCCATTACACTTTCATTATCACTGAATCATTATCACATGGATAGCAACTTAAGAAAGAACATATACGATCGAATCAGAAGACAAGTCAAGACAAGAGAACACAAGTATATGGCTCAAGCTAGGGAAAAACCCGATGGGGAAAACCCTTCATCAACTCTTTTTATTATTAAAATCAAATGTTCAGCAGAGAAAAAGAGAGTACAATAAGAATGACTTGCCAATTTGTAACAATTAATCTGCAATTCTAATCACGTGTAAGGGTTTTCTATCAGCCGGTTACAACCCTCTTTTCTTCACTCCCAGACCTCCTTAATCACTGCGGTTTTCCTTCAATTATTTATGTTCTTCTTCGCTACCAACATAGGCTAGAATTTAGCCCTCCATGTCATACACCTATCTGATCAGGAGAAACAGACTTGCAGCCTACCAGTAGCCCATAATGCTTTACGACCTTTCTGTTCCAAGACAATCAGGCCTGCGGCCCACCTGTGGCTCCATACAATGAATGCAGCTAGCTGTAGGAGTGTTCCTTATCCAAGGATTATGCCAAAACATCACCCAGATCAGTCCTTAAGCCTGCGACTAGCAACCAACTCTTAACTCGGACCTGTGGAAGATAAATAGACCCAAACAGTTTGACCTCCAATCTTCTCCAATCTGTGGCTGCCTCAGAAGAATTTCCCAAGTCATTTGATGTGTCTAAAATGAGGGAGAAGGCTCCTCTTTATATACAATCCGATGGGGTTGAAGAGACGTGACTTTTGGGCTTATTGAGCCGACATATAGGTGAGGTTGACCTAGTTAATTTTACATGATAGAATCATAAATTCAAAATCACGCTTCTCCTTAACCAAATTTGATGATCTTTAGGTCGATTTTGGTCCTCTCGAAAAGAGGAATTTAATGCTACAATTATCTTCCCCAGAGGAGCTGTCCAAAGTGGAATTTGGCCCTAGTTACCAAATTCTAACACAAGTACACCCAAAATTATAGAAGCATGAAGTTAGCCATATCAAAATCTTATAACAACGGAAGCATTTACAAACATAATTAGCAAGAGACTATACTTCAATACTTCAACTTCTTGCCTAGGTTTTGTTACAAACCCTAAATCACATCCACAACTCATCAAGATATTATATCTAGGGTTTCAATATTTTTTCAACGACAAGTTCCTTCATATAGCAAATCGTAGAAACAAATCAAATCAATGAATCTAACAACTTTCAAAATTCATGTTTTAGAGTCTTCACTAAGATTTCATACATGAGATTCAATCAATCAAAACCAATCACAACTTAATTAGCATCATGACTAACATATACTAGGGTTTGATGTAAACCCTAGATTTCCATCTTCAAATTCTTAGCAATCACTATATAGATTCATAAATTCCAGACGATTATTCATACTAGAGAATTTTAACTATTATGAGGGTTTAGCTGCTAAACCCTAGACTTTCCAAACAACATCATCCTAGACCATCAAACATTGACTAGGGCAAACCCTAGGACTCCTAGGACTCATGACCATTAATACTTAGGTCAACACATATATCTAGGAATTCATCAGCATATCATAAGCACATCATATGTCTGGCAATATTAATATTTTAGACATATATCAACCTAGATCAAGCTAGGGAATCAACTAGTGGACACATACCCAGGATTTCATTCCTAGGACTCTAAATACATAACAAAGTTTTTGCTTATAGACCCAACCAAACCCTAAAGATCTAAGGTTTAATAGCAAAGCAAACCCTACAATACCAAAATTTTTAAAGGTTCGGGGTCTCAGACAAATATCATTCAACCCTGACAGTTAAGATTTTATGATCATACTGATATCCCAAGCATTACATCATCAACAAAAACTTCAAATAGCATTTTACAATAACCCTAAGTAGTTTTAAGGTTTCAGACATTAACATTAACATACCCTTAGGTTAGGGTTTTCCAGAGAACCTGTCTAAGGTTCTATAAAATCAATTAAGAATGTAGAGGGGTAGATTTATCGAGAGATGAATCTCCGTAAACAAGAATCTCTATGATTCAAGATAGTTAGACATAACGATGTTAGTAATGTAATGCAAACTTCAAAAATAAGATAAAGAGAATTTTATAAGATATACAAACATACTTGGAGATGTTTCTTGACAAACTTGGTAAGGATTCCTTGAAGTGTTTTCTTTGTACTAGGCCAAGATCCTGTAATACATACTTACAAGCAAACCATGTGATACCTAGAACGTGATTTAATTTCTTAAGTTAGATTTTCTACATAATCATGGAGGAGGGAATCTTATGATAAGTTGGTCATTCTTTCAAACATCAATAGGACCTTTTATTTGACATCCTAGATTACATGTAAACCCTAGAAGATAAGGATTTAAGGTTCTTAATATGTTAACTAGAAAGTACACTCTAAATCCTAGACTAGTTAGAAACAAGGATTATATGGACCATTAGTGATAATAGAAATTCAAATGCTTATTATGAGCATATGTACCTTGTGAATTACATACCCCTCTGATTTGTGCAATTTTGACAATAGTTACTTGATTTACATTAAGCTGGTCCCTTGTGCTTGAATTCAGATCCTTGATATATCTGTGCCAAGTTATATATCTTCAACGAGTGGAAGACATAATATTTTTCATTGCTTTGACCTTATCATTGTAACACCACCGATACCTTATTAGAAGCACCAAACTGATGTCACTGTGATACTACTGAACTGAGGTCATTGTGATGGCTCTAAACTGAAGTCACTGTAGTGGTACTGGATTTCATTGGCACCCAAACTGTGATACTGAAGTAGCACCAAATCACCTTGTAATATCACCGAAATTGTGGTTACTGTGGAGGTACTGAACTGTGGTAATACCAAATCTATAGTAGCACCAAACTGTAGTTAGCTTATCCTTGTAGTGCCACCGAAACTCGGAAGTGCCTTTTTCGAATTTCTGAGTATGTAATGCGAAGTCCTCACCCTTGTAACAACATTGAACCTTTCTTACAGTGATATCACTACTGTGATAGAACCGAGTCTCATACGCTGTATTAGCATCACTGAAATAGCACCGAGTTGAGGTCACGAGTTGATATGGTGATTGAGATAGCACCGAGATACTAAAGAACATAGACTTCCTATATGTAACAACACTGAGATATAACCAAACTGTATTCATTGTAAGAGCCCTGAAACTATGATTGTTATGAAGTTTATCCATTCATCATTTCAGCAACCAATCTGAGCTTCTTCACAAGACTGTCTTTCTGTCATTGCATCGAGAATACTTTTGTGATAACCAAACTTTAATTCAGAGATAATCCGAGCTTGTCACCTTGAGGGATCCTCCTTTTTCTACAAGGTGTTTTTAATATGGTGAATGAACTAGCTTACCGTAATCAACTATCCATTCTTTCAAGATATGTTCTTGATCTTAATTTTCAATGCAAACAGATCCTTTTACTGAGAATACTTCAAAGGTATATAGGTGATCTTCAAACTGCCTTTGACCTTGACCATACCTCTGATACCATGTTGGGAAATCCTTAAGTTTGGCAGTTAAACGATTTCCATTATTATGACATTAACTTGTGATTTTCTTCTTATTATTATTAAATCCTTTGATTTATCTTTTATTATCCTCAAGACTAATGCCAAACAATAAATAGAAGAGGACACAAGATGTAGGCACGCTGCCAGGGAAAAATGCCCCTCGAGGGGAAAACCAGTCACAAATTCTTCTTTCAGTAGATTCAAAAGGTGAAACAACCAAGACCCTTACAACTCGACCAAGACATCCTCCATCAAGTCATCCTTTTAGCTGTGAGAGCACTGATTTCTTATCACTGTGAGACTTTGTCACTGTAGCACCGAAACCATCTTGTAATAGCACCGACCTGTGATAGCACCGAAACACCAAATTGTGCCTTACAACAAAATCATTATGTGCCTAATCCGAGCTTCTGTAGACTGAACTTCTCACTGTGATAACCGAACCTTTGAGATAACCGAACTTCTCACTGTGATAACCGAACTTGTACTTCTGTAATTTATGCGAGTTTCTGTTGTGGGTAATGCGAAAACCTTAGCCTGGTATATATATTTCTGTGCCTAATCCGAGCTTCTGTAGATTGAAATTCTCACTGTGATAACCAAACTTCTGAGATAATCGAACTTTTCACTGTGATAACTGAACTTGTACTTCTGTAATTTATGCGAGCTTCTGTTGTGGGTAATGCGAAAACCTTAGCCTGGTATATATAGTAGTTTGTCCATAAATGAGCCGACATGATATTTTTGAAGAGCAGTGTCACTTAGTTTGAGCCAACATGAGTTCCCTCGAGGGTTGCTGACTTGATGAGGATTCTTTGAAGCCGACAACAAGGAGATCTTGATGGAGGAAGAGTTCTCAAACAAAAATTGACTTTGACAATTATCCTAAAGCCTTGAATGGAGGCTTGACCTATGACATTTGACCCAAGCATGAAACCCATGCTTTAATAAGTCAAATAAATAATAATAAAATACTTTTCACTTTCTTTCGACAAATATATTACGTTTGACTCAAGTACAATAATGAAGACCAAACCTAGTTACATTTTTCAACAAAACCCAGTCAACAACTCTTCCTTAAATAGTTTCACGAGATGATCCAAGACTTCTTGACCTAGACACAGACTTCCTCCAATCACCAAGTCAACCCTTCCTTTCTTCTGCAGATGATAATCTTCCAACAACAACTTCGACCTAGTACTTCAATCTTACAGCAGTAGAATTTCGACCTCTCCAGTAGCAGAACTTCGACCTCTCCAACAACAGAACTTCGGCCTCTCTAGCAGCAGAACTTCGACCCCAGCAGTAGCCCAGTAACTTCGCACAAGAGAGAGTGATAGCCTAGAAAATTTGATCTTGTCCTTCTCCTGCAATTCTCCCTCTTCTCTAGTAACTTCACACTTTTTCTGCCCCTCCTTGTTGTGTATCGAACTTGTTGAGTGAGTGAGCAAATGGATCAAACTTGGTGTGGAGGTAAGGGCCGACTTGGTGTGGAGGTGACAAATGACTTATTTTACTCAATAATAATTCTCTTTACATGATTCAAAAGCCCAAGAAGGGTCTCATTAAATGGACAATGACTCTAATGACTTAATATAAAACCTAGAAGTCCTCAATGGGGGCTTTGTCCTAAAACATGATGACCCAAGCATGAAACCCATGCTTTAATAAGTCATAATAATAATAATAATATTTTTTTTCTTTATTTATTTTGATAAATACATTTCATTATGACTCAAATACAATTATGAAGACCGAACCTAGTTACATTCTTCAACACATGGCTAGTGGACAGTAGAGCATCTAGTCACAAGACAGGAATGAGGTCAGTGGTCCATAGTGTTTCAGAGACAGGCTCAGGCTTCCATGTGAGTTGTGGAGCTAGCACCACGCATGCAGTGAAGGGGGTTGGATGTGTCAGATTCCAACTAGAGTCAGGAGGATTTTTGGAGGTGACAAGGATGTTATTTGTTCCAGGGTTGATGGTACACGTGCTCTCAGTATCAACCTTAGAGGATGATGGATATAGAGTTTTTTTCTAGGATGGACAGGTGCTTTTATATTTAGAGGGAGCAACCTTGGATGTAGCGGTAGCAGTTGGCATCAGACAGGGGCAGTCATACAAGTTGTTGGGACAACTTGTGGGTATATCCAAGGGGATTTTGGATACATGAACAATGTCAATGATTGAGAGGGAGCTGGTGGCAAGGAAAAGTGTTTATTCAGGAACTACCAGGACCCTCAGTTGGAATGATAGGACATTGTTAGATGCTTAGGAGCAGGATCTTAGGAGCATGGTTGAAAGGAACAGGTCTTCAGATCAGATTCTGAAGTAGGTAGCAGGGAAGTCTTCTAGTTTAGAGGGAGCAGCTACAACAGTGGATAATGTGGTGGTGTTGGAGATAGATCCAGGTGGAGGAGGTTCTTCTAGAAGTATCTCCCTTGCTAAGAGGGAGTGTTGAGTTTTGTAGCTCAGAAGGTACTTCTAGTCTTGTGTCTTGACTAGAAGGACCTTAATTTGCCTCTTTAGGAGCTCGCGTGCGACATGCAGAGTGTGCAAGTGAGTTTCTTTATACTTCCCAAGTGTTTTCTTTATACTCTAGAAATGCATTACAACTAGCCCAAAGGCATTGCAACTGGCCCAAAAAAAGGTTGGGCATCACTAGCAGTCCTTTTGCATGTGAAATTGGCTCTCAACGGGCGAGCTGTGAACCTTGGAACTCAAGAACTTCTGTTCCCCTATGCTGTTGCAACAAGGGGTTACTATTTCATCAAATTCACCAAGGACTTGTACCTAGCCCCACCTCTTTGTCACTGTCTTTGGGTAATTGAACCTTGGTGGGTAGCCTAACATGCCACCATCTTCATCACTGAATCATGACTCCAATGACCAAGAATACATTTACTGGTAATGTTTCCTTTTGTAATTTGTTTATAGAGGACCATAATTGCAAATATGTGGAATGTTTTGAATGTTTAAATTTGTTTACACATATTGCCAAAGTAATTTTTCTGGGGTAATTTCTGCTCTTCTGAATAGTGAAAGCAACAGACATGTTGAACAAGATATGATCTTAATGTGCTGATTGTGTTTTCCATGTACACTGTCTGATATACAGGTCCAGAAGTGGAGAGGATAGCAGCTGTAGCTGCAAAATATAAAGTGCATGTAGTAATGGGAGTGATAGAGCGAGCAGGTTTCACACTGTATTGCACAGTTCTTTTCTTTGATCCTCAAGGAAGATTCCTAGGGAAGCACCGTAAACTGATGCCAACATCTTTGGAGCGTCTGATTTGGGGTTTTGGTGATGGATCCACCTTGCCTGTGTATGACACTGCAATTGGGCGTCTGGGTGCAGTCCTATGCTGGGAAAACCGAATGCCGCTTATGAGAACAGCTATGTATGCTAAAGGTAAACTGTAAAACCAGTCTCAGTTAGTTGCAATTTGAATTTTCATAGAATATTAACAATTTTTTGGTGATTAATAAGAATATCTTTCTAAACAACAAGAGTTTCACTTGCAAACTAATATCCATGGGTTAAAGACATATGAATAAGGAACTCTGTAATGTTATGAGAAAACCATACCATGGATGATGCATTTCTATTTATTCTCCTTCCTCCAAGGGGAAAATAAAAAAAAAATGTAATTTATGTAATAAGGTCACTCACAGTTAGCATAATGTATTATAAATTAAAAGCTTTGATGTTTTAACTTGATTTACAACATTGATGATTTTTTTTTTTGCTTGTCATATATATGAATGACAGCCAAATGCTTTCTATCTTTGGGATTATGTTATCATTGGAGGACAAGCTGAGTCACGTGTTTCAACTTTCAATAATCTTTACATTATTTCATTACTATACAAGAAATTTTGTTGTTAGCTTAGAATTTGCATCAGTTTCAGCTCATTTGTATACTGGAAATATTAAATGCATATTTAGTTTAGATGGTGTTGCTGCTTACTAAGGAGGTTCCAGATAGAGCTAGGGATGTAATTCTTTATTCTTACACTTCTATATTGCTTTATTTGATGACATGCAGAACAGTTAGAAGTTGAGTGCATATTCCTTGCCTAATAAACAGGGAAAATTTGTAATGTACACATGTATACATCAACATTTTACACTTTAGATGGGTACTTAGGAATATGTATTTTGTATTTACTATTTAGTAACTAATTAGTAATTTTAACTACTAACAATCTCCTCCCTGTTAAATGTGAAAACTTCTATTATTGCTGGAAAATAACGATGTTATACCAAGTTCATATGAGGTGTCCTACCAGCTTAGAATAGTATTATTAGAAGCTTATTTGGTATGCAGGATTACTTGTTTATTTGAACTACTAGTAACAAAATGGATTTGAGTATGCCATTTGTTACTTCCCAAATCTCCCCTCAAGATATTTAAAATCCCAAAACTAAGTGCAAATCTAGAAGCACTTAGGAAGGTTGCCCGTTGTCACTACAACTCTTCCTTTCACTTTAGGTCAGCTCTCCTCTGACACAAAGGGGAATCTTGTGTTCCTGTTGCTTTAGGTTGGATCTTCTCTGACACAAGGGTGGGATCCTTAGAAAAGTTGTAAGATAAACTTTGGAAATATATGGGATGGTGGACCAAAACCAATGCCTTTTCAGTTGGGTGATGGAGTCAAGATCTATGAACAGAAGAATTTGAATATTTCAAAGAAGACATAATTAAGATGTTCGCTGATGTGATAATTAGGCCAAGACAGATTTTTAGGTTATTCAAGAATAAGTGAGAGCCCTTATACTAGATGCACCATCACAACCATAAAATTATGGCAAAAAGAAAATGAAACCATAACATGAATTCAAAAATGAAGTAGATAAGGTGGGACAACCTTCTATTGAATGAACAGCCCAACAGTACATAATATCTCCAAATCCTAATTTCATCACAAGATTATAAGGGTCCGACAGAGGGCAATGAAGGAGCACCCCCCCTCGAATCTGTGAAAATTCCTACACTCAAGGAATCCCTACTGCAGCAAATCTGAATCTACTTCACCTATTTGATTTTAATATACATTATCAAGTTATTCTCTGAAGATTGAAGCAAATTACTTCTGCAGCCTACACTTCTTTAATATTTGAATACATGAAACATAAAACTGAGCAAACAACAAGATACATAGGACAAAATAGTCCCCGGAAAAACCCAATGTGGGAAAACCGGTGCAGCAACTCTGAGGGTTTTTTATTATTAAGCAGTAATTATGAATACAAATGTTGGATGCCCTCGCGGCAATCCAATGACAGAGAAAATACAATGGCGGAAAACTGAGTGAGTTTTACCTCACTTCACTCAGCAAATTCCAGTTGATCCAGCAGCAAAACTGGGTAACCACAGCTACCTTTGCGTTGGCCCTGTGTTAGCCTTACAGGCTCTACGTCAGCTCTGCGTTGTCTCTTCTACCTACTGCGTCAACCTTCTTGGTTGTTCCTGTAGTTCCCCGACAGTTCCGACTTTCTGCATGAGGGCAGCTTTAGCTTCTGCGTTGGCCCTTCTGGCTTTGTGTCAGGCCTGTGTGGGCCCAGATTGGCCCAGCGTCAGTCCTTTTGGCTGCTGCGCTGCCTCCACTAGCTTCTCTCTGTTTTTCTGTCAGTACTCCCAAACTATCCCTACCCCTCTGTTGCAGAATGATCACTTAGTTTGAAATTCTCAGCTTCCAAGCCCCAGAAAGCGAACTCTAGATCATTTCGTTATATCCATGTGTGTTTCTAAATGAACCCCAAGCCTCCTTCTTATACTTTTCTTGTTGAGACCTCAACGAATGAGATTAAGTCTTTAATCAATGGCTAAGATTAAAACTTGTCTTGATCTGTCTTCTAGATCATTCTCACCCATATTTTGATTAATACCCATTAATATTTTAATTTTCCTAAGTTTAGACTTAGGAGCCCCATCAAAAATATTAATTATTTTAATAAAATACAATCCAGGTGGAATTTCACCAAACGGTTTCTGGGTTATTTAGATCTCATGTGCCTTAGCCTCTCCACCAATTTTCATGGCTAGAGCAAATCCGATGCTACCAAAAACTAACAGAATGTGCTCCCGAAGCGTGCTCCAAGAGGGAGCGACCCAGGAGTGCACTCCCGAAATCTAGTGCAAATTTTGACGCTGCTACAATGCATTAATTGTAGGTATGACATGCTCAAATTTCTAGGAGAAATTTTACGGGTCTGTGGCACGATTTTTGGGGCAAAAGAAGTTTGTTAGAGGCTCGAAAATCTAGGAGAAAATTCAAGTACGAGGGTGTGAAAATTGATCTAGAATTACTAGTCTAATATCATGAATTTCAAGGGTATACAATTAGCTTGTGGCACAATTTTACAAGGGCTAAATATTCTGACAAAGGGACGCGGGGGAGCCCCTCCCTTGTCAAATCTGATCCCAAAGCGCGCTCCCGCAAAAAAAATTGCTCCATAGCTTTTTCACATTTTTTTTCACAAAGATGTTCCATTTGTAATTTTTTTCAAAGAAACAAGAGTTTTTGAGGAGGGCAACCTAATATTCGAGCCTATGGCCCTAGTATTGATATGCAGTTCATGGCAATGTGACATTTTTAAAGTAAAGGTGACATTCTCCTTTATCTTTCATTTTCATCCTTTTACTTAAATTTTTAACAATACCATGTAATGACTCAGGATGTTTGAAAGTGGTTTCGACCTCAATGGATTTCATATGGAGAAAGCAAAATTTTAGATCTCACTCAAAATCCAACAGACTTATCAGTTTTTTAGGATTTTAGGATTGGGGGGATTGCAATGTTTCTATTGGATTTTGTCATGTACTTGTATGGAACTCGTATTTAATCAAGAGCACGAAGCCCTCTATGTACCTTCATGTTAGTGACATTGGTTGTCAAACTCCTCTATCATGACCCTACTAAAAATGTACACATCACTCAAGCAAAATCTCAACTTGACATGCTATGTTTTTTCTATCTTGTGTTAATTGCGTAGAGGGTGATATTAATCACAAAGATCCCAAGATAAGTAATGATTTTGATGATATGTAGGTATTTGTTGTAGCATAATTTTTTTGGATGCTTGAGGCCATCTAGAGCCTATTTGTTGATGTATTTTTCGGTTTAGAGATAGATTGCACTTGATGCTATTTTGGTTATGTGCACCCTTACATGCTATATAAATGAGAATTTGTAACTTGTGGACATGTGGTTGGTGAAGATTATAACTTCTATATGATTGATTTTATATGGCTTAATACATGTTTTAATGCTTTTTATATCTAATTCATCATTCTACATGCTTTTGTTAACATATATGCATCAAATTATATAAAAATTTGATCCCGATTCACTCCCGACCTGGGAGCTTTTGAAAATATCACTCCTCGCTCCCGCTCCCAAGCAAATTTGCAATAGCACGAAAATCGAGGTTAGAGATTACTGGACAATGGCACAAATTTCCAGATAGTGTCACGATTCTCTAAGAGATGGGCTGAATTCCAATGAGGAAGATAAGCACCCTCGTGATGTATTTAATGTTGTAAAAATTCTCTGAGATAAGCAAATAAATTTTTTCTTCCAACTAGTTATCCCTTTGTGGATTTTCCAATGTTTGGTTAACCAAATATGAGAGTCCAAATTGTGTTTATGCTTGTGAAATTTATCGTTGAAAGTGAAAGATCAGTGATAGCTTTTAGTGTTTTAATTGCTTTTATATTTAAGTTTGAATATCAACAATTAACCATGGGGTTTGAGCATTAAACTTGATGTGCAAAACAACTTCAAACCGGGTTGGGCTATAGGACACAACTTTTCTACATGGTATCAGAGCACCAAGAGAACCTACATGGCTGATAAAGTGTGACCAACAAGCATAAAAATACCTATATACCCAGAGATTTGTGGTTGAGAGGGAGAGTGTTTGCTCATTTTCAGTGTTGCGAAGTTGTGTTGGTTGAGAGGGTCAGATGGCTATTGCTTTGAGGGAGATAAGCACCCTCGTGTTGTATTTAATGTTGTAAAAATTCTCTGAGATAAGCAAATAAATTTTTTCTTGCAACTAGTTATCCCTTTGTGAATTTTCCAAGGTTTGGTTAACCAAATATTAGAGTCCAAATTGTGTTTATGTTTGTGAAATTTATCGGTTGAAAGTGAAAGATCAGCGATAGCTTCTAGTGTTTTAATTGCTTTTATATTTAAGTTTGAATATCAACAATTAACCATGGGGTTTGAACATTAAACTTGATGTGCAAAACAACTTCAAACCGGGTCGGGCTATAGGACACAACTTTTCTACATGGTATCAGAGCACCAAGAGAACCTACATGGCTGATAAAGTGTGACCAACAAGCATAAAAATACCTATATACACAAATATTTGTGGTTGAGAGGGAGAGTGTTTGCTCATTTTCAGTGTTGAGAAGTTGTGTTGGTTGAGAGGGTCAGATGGCTATTGGTTTGAGGGTGGAGGATAGGTTGAGTGGGGCTGAAAATTTTGGTCCCTGGAAGGAGAGGATAGTCTTGTTGCTTGAGGAGTTTGAGTTGTGGGATATTGTCGAGAGTGCAGTACAACCACCTATTGATCTTGTTCAGTTGGCAGAATTCAACAAGCGCAATGTCAAGGCTAAGAGGATCCTTCTTGATGCAATTAAAGACCACCTTATACCTCATGTATTAGGGAAGAAGCCTTCTTAGGAGATGTGTGGTTCCTTGATAAAACTTTACCAGAGCACCAATGAGAATAGGAAGATGGTGTTACGTGAGAAACTAAGAAACACCAAGATTGACACAGTTACCTCATAACTTACCAAGATCACACAGGTGAGAGATGAGTTGGCTATAGTGGGAGAGACTCTCCCTACCAGTTGGTCAGGACGACATTGAATGGTTTTCCCAAGAAGTGGGGTGCATTTATTGATGGCATTGTGGTTAGAGAGCACCTTCCATATTGGAGGAGGAGGTGGGATGATTTCATCTAGGAGGAGACCAGGAGGAATGCCAAGAGTGGCAGCCACGTGGTGGGGTTGATGAGGAGGAGAATGTTTCCCTCGTAGTTAAGGGAAAGAAGAAACCCAAGAAGGGGTTTTGTAGTGGGTGCAAGGCTGCAAGAAGAAGGGGAAGAAGAAGGGTGTTGTAGCATCAACCGAGGTGGATGAGTTTGCCACTAGATTTGACATAGAGTTTTCTTTAGTGGTGAGTCTTGCCACTAGTGTTACATCTTCTAGTGTCTAGTGAGCTTCACCATAATTGGCATTGTTTCCTCCACTTTTACTATGTGACTTCATATCTTTCTCTCCATTATCAGAATTATCCATTTTCACTTCTCTTTTATCATCAAAGTCAGAATCAGTGATCTTCACATCTTCATCATCTTCCTTATTATCGATTTCCTTTTGACATGCTTTAACTTCTGCACATGTTTTTTCTAAATGCTGAAATGCTTCTTGAATTTTATTAAACTGCTCAACGCAATCAGGACGAGAATGTAATGGCACATTGTGCTATGAACAACGTTCAAAGACTCGCATCACTATATTGTGTGCCATGGCTCTGATACCACTGAAGCATAAAAACTGATAGCTTGTAGACTTGAATGTAAAAATACACGAGGTATTGTTTCTTCCAGTTTCCTTGTAGACTTGAAACAATAAGTGGGTAGCCACTAATATCCACTTGGATCAATCCTACCCCCTTAGGAAGCAATGGTCCCCATTGTGTTGAGTGCCTCCACGAGATGGGGAAATTTCTACTGAACTTGGTCCCTGGTGAGCCACTTGCCTTGGTGCAGGAGTTGGCCAACTTTGACAACCCGATATAGTTGGATCTTCTGCTGGCGAGTGTTCTTGATTTGCGTGTCCATGATTTGATCAGTTGTGGCCTGTTCCATGCAGTCTGGGTTTAGCTCTGTTGGTGTGAGCTGTTCTGCAATGTTTGATGTGTCCAGTAATGGTGGAAAGTATGGTCGAAGGTAGTCCACATTGAACACTGGGTGCATGCCAAGGAATGGGGGAATGCTGAGCTCAAAAGCATTGTCTCCCACAACCTTGGTGATGGTGTAAGGCCCATATCAGAGTGGTTTGAGCTTCCAATGGGCTCCGGTAAGGCATTCTTTTTGCAAATATAACCAAACTTTGTTGCTCACCTGAAACTTGTGTGGCAAACGATGTTGATCATGTCACTGTTTGTACTTGGCATTGGACTTCTCTAAGATGTTGTGAACCTACTGGCGGATGTGTTGAATGTGTTCAATGAAGATGGTAGGTTTGTTAGCTTCGGACAGGACATGAAATGAATCTGCTTGAGTAGATGCAAGTGGTATGGCAACATCAATGTGGTTGGAATCCCAACCCCACCTGAAAGGGGCTGTGGCTAGTTGAGTTGTGGAGAGCTCTATTGTAGTTTTGTTGGACATAGGGGAGGCTTTCATCCCATGTGCATGGATGCTTCAAGTTGTATGTGCGCAGGATGTGCACGATCATCCAGTTGACGACCTCTGTTTGGCCATCAGTTTGGGGGTGGAAGGTCATGGACTTAGTGAGCTTGGTATCCAACAATGACCAGAGGCTTGACTAGAATGTACTTAGGAACCTGCTGTCCTAATCTGAGATAATGGACTGTGGGATCCCAAAGTGTACCTATACTCGTTCAAAGAAGAGTTTGACAGTAGTTTATGTCGTGATACTCTTGTTGAAGGCCACTAGAATGGCCATCTTAGAGAATATGTCGACGACCACGAAAACACAGTCATTGATATGCTTGGTAGAAGGAAGGCCCGACATGTAATCCATGGAGATGGATTCCTAGAGCCGGCTAAGAGTAGGCAAAGGAGTATACAAGCCTTGCTTCTTGATTGTAGCTTTGGCAATGGTGCAGACAGTGCAAGATCTGATGTATTTCCCAACATCTTGTCAAAGGTTCGACCAATAAAAATACTTTTGCAGCGCTGCCACTATTTTCTACCGCAAAATGTCTAGCGACCCGATTGTAGTGCGCCTCCCAAATCATCTTGGTGCACTTGCTTGAAGGAACACAGAGGTGTCGGAGGTGGCATAACGGTGCGTCCTGGAGGTGGAAGTCTGGAACTTGCTTGCCTTCCAGGAGAATCTGGTATGTGGTGCCAAATTTTGGATCACTCTTGTACAAATGTGGTCATTCCGAATTCTCGTGTCCACAAGAGTCAAACATAGTGGTTAGTGCCATAACCGACAGTTAGCTGAGGTAGTCTACAACATTATTGTGTTGCCCTTCTTGTACTTGATGTTTAAATAGAACTGTTGCAGATATGTGGACCATTTTTTATGGCGATCGTTTTGCAACTTTCCTTGTGTCTGTATGAACTACAGGGGTCGGTGGTTTGTGTGGATGACCGTTTCCTTCCCCAGAATGTAATGCTTCTATTTTCGACGACTTGCACAATGGAATACATCTCTGTCACAGGTGGGATACTTTCAAACTGTATTTGAAAGTGTCTTACTATGATATACCACCAGATCGCCCTGCTGGGTAAGAATTGTACCAATAGCATAGTCAGAGGCATCTATCTCAATTTCAAATGGTTGCTGCAAGTTTGGTAATGCGAGCACTGATGCAGAGCAAAGACGATTCTTCAACTCGACAAACACCTTTTGTTGGGATTCAGACCAAAAGAACTTTGCTTTTGTTTCGCCCTTGGTTACTTGACTCAAAGGCCAAGTGATATGAGAGAATCCCAACATGAATCTGCAATAGAAATTGGCAAGACCCAGAGTTCTGTTAGAGTGGTTGGGGCTGGCCATTTTTGAATAACTTGTATCTTGGTTGGGTCCACATGCACACCCCGCTCATCAATGATGTACCCCAGTTATTGAACTTGGGTCATACCAAAAGTGCACCTCTCCAAATTGACACACAATTTGTGTTGTCACAGAGTTTGGAGGACTTGTCGAATATGATGTAGGTGAAGATTAGGATGTTGTATAAATACACTACCACGAATGAGTTGGTGAAGGGACGCAAGATGTCATCCATTAGCCTCATGAAGGTTGTGGGCGCATTTGTCAACCTGAAAGGCATGACCAACCATTCAAAAAGGCTCTCATTGGATTTGAAGGTAGTCTTCCACACATCGGAGGGTTTGATTGGTACCTGGTGATAACCGGACTTCAAGTCAATCTTGCTGAAATATTTGGCCCCCTTGAGCTAGTCCAAAAGGTCATCAATTCGTGGGATTGGATACCTATTCCAAACAATAATCTTAATCAGTGCCCAATGGTCAATACAGATCCTCCAGGTTTCGTCCTTATTCTGTATCAACACGATTGGGCTCCCACAGGGTGATGAACTTGGCCCGATTTTCCCTTTCTGCGACAACTCTTGAATTTGCCTCTTTATTTCATCATTTTCCAAAATAGAGTGTTGGTAGATCGGTCCATTGGGTAGCGATGCGTCCGGGGTCAGATCAATGGAATGTGTGACCTGATAGTGTAGGGGTACCCTTGTGGGTGAGGTGAAGATGTCCCTATACTCCTCCACAACCTTGTCCATTTGCTGCTGTCGTGTAGAGGAGCCCTGTCTGGAGGCTGTGGATGTGGCCACAATCTTCTTCTTGCCTTGACAGCGAATCATAAGGACGACAAATTTCCTGGTCTGGGAAATGATCTTACTACATTGCTTTGTAGAGATCAAAGAGATGGCGGTAGGCGGTGCCACGTCTGGTATCCTGTATAGCTTATTACCCAAAGTAATAATAACAGTGTGAGGCCTAGACTCATACACAACATGATGCTTCCACAAGTATGGTTGGCATAATAATACATCTCAAACTTCAAGAGGAGCAACATCACACAATACCTCATTCGTGAAGGGCTTGATGCTGTAGGGAAAGCGACACTGCTGGCTGACGCAAAGATCTCGTCCTTGGTGAAGCCACTTGATAGTGTAGGACTGTAGGTGTAGTGTGGTCGGTAGGCCCAACTGCTTCACGACTTATGCTAAAATGAGGTTCTTTCAGTTCTCGTTGTCGACAATGCACTGCAACAGAGAACTCTTCACCCACATTTGTGAGTGGAAGAGATGCCCCCCCTCCTCTGGATTTTCGGGCTCAATCTTTTGAATCTTGGTGCTGGCAACGGTGGCACTGGGCTCCACATCAATAATCTGCTTCCTTTTTTCATGCCCCTTGTCGGGTTCTGACTCGAACTCAGAACATGCATCTGACTTAGAAGCCTTCAGCTCAGTCGCCAGTGACTGCTTGGTTTAACATTCACTTGTGTTGTGGGTGGGGCTCTTATGGAATCCACACCATTTTCATGTGTCCTTCTTTGTCTTCATGGTGTTGTTCTTTGCTTACGGCTTCGATGAGTTGTCTTGGGTTACCCCGCCTTAGTTTTATCCTTTGTTCTATGGTTTGGGGGCGCCTTTCCCTTGCTTCGGATTCGCAGATCCAAAGTCTCGCTTCTTGTGTTTAAAATTTTGTTCGATCTTGACAACGTATCAATAGGCGGCGCCAAGCGAGGAGATTTCCAGGAACTCCATCTTGTCTTAGATGTGCTTGTGTAGACATCCGCTATACTCGAGCACTAGATGTTGCTCAGAATCCTTGATACCCAACTTCGTGGAAAGGGTATGAAAAATATTCGTGATTCCCTCTCGTCTATCTTCTTACAGTAGGTTTGCCAGTCCTTGACGTGGGGGACGACTTTGAGGAGTGCAAAAGTAATCTTTTCCCTATTGGAAAAATCATGAATCGAAAAATATCGTTCCAACATATTTAACCATTTATCTACAACATCTGCATCTATCTGGCCTTCAAATATGGGAATATCAAAGTTGACTTTTACCTTAAACAGAGTGGTGTCCCCAGAGCGGCTGCTGGATGAATATGTGTCGCTTGTGGGTAGCTGCTGAAAGATTTGGGCAAAATTGTCCATCATCGTGTTCCTTTGCCACTCGAGGGCTTTTTCGAGCAATATTTGAAAGGATTTCCTGCTTGCCCGTCTTTCTTTTCTTTCGCCATGGGAGGTCGTCGGGGTTGGCGAGGCCGATCTTGCAAAGGTTCAACCAGTTCGAGCCCTAACTCAATATACCCTGACCTCGGTGGGGACATGCACAGAAAAATAAAGAAAGAGCAGACCGCTCTGATAACATTGATCTGGATTTATGAAGAAACGAAATGAAATACAACTATAAATAGAAACACAAAGATGCAGCAAAAACATAACTCCAATTCATTAATAACAAAGTACTGAAAATTGTTTACATGCAAAATGGAAATAAACTAGCTCAGGCGATGGTAGCTTATCTCTGAGAAGAGATGTGGTGGCTACATGTCTTCTAAACTGTGTTACAATGAGGCTCGAAGGCCTATTTATTATCGAGAAACAATGAGAAATAATGGTTTTTACTGTGGGTTCTCTGGTTTCTATCTTGACAGAAATAATGGTTTTTACTGTGGGTTCTCTGGTTTCTATCAACACTCAATAGTAGTCCTGATGATGGATCCCTGTTGGGATTTGAAATGTTGACAGAAATAATGGTTTTCACTGTGGGTTCTCCGGTTTCTATCAACACTCAATAGTAGTCCTGATGATGGATCCTTGTTGGGATTTGAAACGTTGACAGAAATAATGGTTTTTACTGTGGGTTCTCCGGTTTCTATCAACACTCAATAGTAGTCCTGATGATGGATCCCTGTTGGGATTTGAAACGTTGACAGAAATAATGGCTTTTACTGTGGGTTCCCCGGTTTCTAAAGAAGATATTAACCACAGAAGTCTTAAATCCAAAATCATTTCTCTATGCGGAGGGGATACATGGAGTGAAATTTGAAAAATTTAGGGTGAAGATAGCAAGAAGAGCTGCAACTCGCTATCAAGCTCTTCTTATATCAACACTTGATAATAGTCCTGATGATGGATCCCTGTTGGGATTTGAAACGTTGACAGAAATAATGGTTTTTACTGTGGGTTCTCTGTTTTTTATCAACACTCAATAGTAGTCCCGATGATGGATCCATGTTGGGATTTGAAACGTTAACAGAAATAATGGTTTTTACTGTGGGTCCTTCGGTTTCTATCAACACTCAATAGTAGTCCTGATGATGGATACCTGTTGGGATTTCAAACGTTGACAGAAATAATGTTTTTGACTGTGGGTTCTCCGGTTTCTATCAATACTCAATAGTAGTCCTGATGATGGATCCCTGTTGAGATTGAAACGTTGACAAAAATAATGGTTTTTACTGTGGGTTCTCCGGTTTCTATCAACACTCAATAGCAATCCTGATGATGGATCCTTGTTGGGATTTGAAACGTTGACAGAAATAATGGTTTTTACTGTGGGTTCTCCGGTTTCTAAAGAAGATATTAACCACAGAAGTCTTAAATCTAGAATCATTTCCCTATGCGGAGGGGATACATGGAGTGAAATTCGAAAAATTTAGGGTGAAGATAGCAAGAAGAGCTGCAGCTCGCTATCAAGCTCTTCTTCTATCAACACTCAATAGTAGTTGTGATGATGGATCCCTGTTGGGATTTGAAACGTTGACAGAAATATTGGTTTTTACTGTGGGTTCTCCGGTTTCTAAAGAAGATATTAACCATAGAAGTCTTAAATCCATAATCATTTCCCTATGTGGAGGGGATACATGGAGTGAAATTCGAAAAATTTAGGGTGAAGATAGCAAGAAGAGCTGCAGCTCGCTATCAAGCTCTTCTTCTATCAACACTCAATAGTAGTCGTGATGATGGATCCCTGTTGGGATTTGAAACGTTGACAGAAATAATGGTTTTTACTGTGGGTTCTCCGGTTTCTAAAGAAGATATTAACCACAGAAGTCTTAAATCCATAATCATTTCCCTATGCGGAGGGGATACATGGAGTGAAATTCGAAAAATTTAGGGTGAAGATAGCAAGAAGAGCTGCAGCTCGCTATCAAGCTCTTCTTCTATCAACACTCAATATTAGTCCTGATGATGGATCCCTGTTGGGATTTGAAACGTTGACAGAAATAATGGTTTTTACTGTGGGTTCTCCAGTTTCTAAAGAAGATATTAACCACAGAAGTCTTAAATCCAGAATCATTTCCCTATGTGGAGGGGATACATGGAGTGAAATTCGAAAAATTTAGGGTGAAGATAGCAAGAAGGGCTGGAGCTCGCTATCAAGCTCTTCTTCTATCAACATTCAATAGTAGTCTTGATGATGGATCCCTGTTGGGATTTGAAATGTTGATAGAAATAATGGTTTTTACTGTGGGTTCTCCGGTTTCTAACGAAGATATTAACCATAGAAGTCTTAAATCCAGAATCATTTCCCTATGCAGAGGGCATACATGGAGTGAAATTCGAAAAATTTAGGGTGAAGATAGCAAGAAGAGCTTCAGCTCGCTATCAAGCTCTTCTTCTATCAACACTCAATAGTAGCCCTGATGATGGATCCCTGTTGGGATTTGAAACGTTGACAGAAATAATGGTTTTTACTGTGGGTTCTCCGGTTTCTAAAGAAGACATTAACCACATAATTCTTAAATCTAGAATCATTTCCCTATGCGGAGGGGATACATGGAGTGAAATTCGAGAAATTTAGGGTGAAGATAGCAAGAAGAGCTGCAGCTTGCTATCAAGCTCTTCTTCTATCAACAATCAATAGTAGCCCTGATGATGGATCCCTGTTGGGATTTGAAACGTTGACAGAAATAATGGTTTTTACTATGGGTTCTCCGGTTTCTAAAGAAGATATTAACCACAGAAGTCTTAAATCCAGAATCATTTCCCTATGCGGAGGGGATAAATGGAGTGAAATTGTTTTACTCGACAAATTTAGGGTGAAGATAGAAAGAAGAGCTACAGCTCGCTATCAAGCTCTTCTTCTATCCACTCAATAGTAGTCCTGATGATGGATCCCTATTGGGATTTGAAACGTTGATAGAAATAATGGTTTTTACTGTGGGTTCTCCGGTTTCTAAAGAAGAAATCCTAAACATCCAAAAACATAACCCTAGGAGATGAAGGACCAAAACTATGGGCCCCGTTGAGGTAAATTGGTACATCAACTTCTCGGGGCCGTAACTTTGGCATACAATCTTCATTTGACACGCACGATACCTTGTTAGAAAGATCTATTCAAGGATGACAACTTTCAACTGCAAGCCTGTTTTGCAAAAAATGTTGTTTAAGGCCTCAAAATGGCTCCAGAAGTTTAGGACACGAAAGATTGCCAAAAATAGTAACTGTGCTACAATTACGGAAACTGGAAGAAGTAATGGTAGGGGGTCCAAGTGGAATAGGCAGGTGGCCACCAATATCCACCTGGATCAGTGGCAAAGAGGAAGAATAGGGCCATAGTCAGGGCAGTGAGAGCCATGTTACATGATCAGAGGCTACCTTTCGTTTTATGGGTTAAGCCTTGTAACACTGTGGTATATCTACAGAATAAGAGTCCATAGAGTGTGTTGGGGAGTAAGACTCCTGAGGAGGCTTTTCTGGGAAAAGGCTTGGGATTGGTCACTTTAGGATTTTTGGGTGCCTTATTCACTTGTCATTGAGGAGAAGCGGACAAAGTTGGAACCCACCACAAAGAAGGGCATCTTTGTGGGTTACAACGAGACCTCCAAGGCCTATCCCATATATATATATATATATATATATATCCCTGTCGAAAGGAAATTTGTTCTGAGGCGGGATGTGATGTTTGAGGAGAGGGCCTTGAGGAGGTCACAGGATGATGATCATGTAGAGCAGTAGGCTCCTCAATAGGGGAGTACACCACAAGTTTCATGATCTTCAAGAGGTTCACAGGGGTCAAGAGAATCATCTACTTCTAGGGTGACAGGTTCAAAGAATTCAAGATCACAGGGCACAAATTCCCAGAATAGAGGTTCACTACAGGCCACATGAGCACCCTCATTAGGATTACCGAGTCCAGGAGAGGATATTCCCACAATAGTTTAGGAGGATACTTCAAGGAAGAGGAAGCCAAGATGGCTTTATGAGACCCTAAAGCAAGCATAGGAGTTAGTGGGAAGACCCAAGTGGTCAGTTAGGGAGAGCAGACCACTAAAGAGGCTAGGTGGCTATTTGGCTTGTGTTGTAGAGATGGAGCCATCTAACTATGAGGAGGCTACGAGTCAGCAGATCTAGAGGGATGGCATGGTGGAAGAAAATACCTCTATCATGAAGAATGATGTTTAGGAGATAGTGCCGAGACTTGAGGGGAAGTCAACATTTACAAGATCAATCATGTTGTGGATTGCAACGCGGAGAAGTTCAAAGCTTGATTTGTGGCACTGGGGTTCTCACAGGTAGTGGGAGTTGATTATGAGGAGACCTTCGCACTAGTGGCTCGATACACATCAATTTGAGCAATGATCTCCAATGCTGTAGAGATGGGGTGGAAGATCCACTAGATGGATGTGAAGACCAACTTTCTCAATGGAGTCATATTGGAGGAGGTTTATATTGAGCAACCATAGGGATTTGAGGTGCATGTGAGAAAGTCTCTTGTATGCATGTTTAAGAAAGCCTTATATGGTCTGAAGCAAGCTTCGAGAGCATGGTACTTGAGGATTAACACTGTTATTTTTGGACAATTGTCCCTGGAAAA
The DNA here is from genome assembly GCA_031772625.1 of Pinus tabuliformis. Lineage (NCBI taxonomy): Eukaryota > Viridiplantae > Streptophyta > Pinopsida > Pinales > Pinaceae > Pinus > Pinus tabuliformis. Next base: position 754,331,911 of record CM062815.1, on the reverse strand, counting down.
ACCCAATGTGGGAAAATTGGTGTAGCAAATGAGGGTTCAAAAATTTGGAGTACAATCTATGGATGCCCAACTAGCAATCCAATCTAGCAAAATAAATTTGAGGCAAATACCTCAACACCACAACTGATTCTGCTCCGAAAACTTGCCAAATTGGGTTGTGCGAAATGCCGTTCATGAGCCTCTGTGCAGTGCTTGCATAGGCTCTATCTACTCTGCCTGCGGAACTCACCGAATCCTGCAGCTTTGCCTGTCTCTACCTCAAAAAGTGACTCGCTTGGTCTCCTGGAATTTGACTCGGCCCTCAACCACTCCTCCTTGGGTTGAATTGAACTCTCCCCAGAAACCCTCTGCGCAGGCCTTGTGCAGCTCCTTGAGGAAAACTCGTCCCTATCTCAGCGAATTCTTCTGGAACCAAAAATATCTTCCGAAGATCTGCTACTCCGCCCCTCTGCCACCTACTACTCGATCACTGGCTCAATCTCACTGTTGAATCACTTGCTACTGGAAAATCAATCTTCCTTGATCATTGAGTATTTGCAACTGGTGTGTTATCCATCTACCCCATCGACCTCCTCTTATAATCTCCAGTTGAGTCTTTAACGACCACGATTAAATCCTAATCGATGGCTGAGATCATCTCTAAGTTGATCCATGTGAGTTTCTAGAGAATTCTCACATTTCTCAATTAATTTATATTAATTAATCGATTTCCCTAAGTTAGACTTAGGCATTTTTTAATTATCGACTAATTAATTTAACTGAGTTGTTTCTAGGTGGAATTTCCAAAAACAATTTATCGGTTCTGAAGAACTCATGTGTTTTAGCCTCTCCACGAAGTTTGAGACTAGAACACCATCCGATGCTACAAAAACTAACGCACCCCAACTTGTTTCCTCTAAAAATTTATGTGATGAAAACCACACATTTGTCACTCATGCCACGTTGCAAATATGAGGGTAACACTGGATCCAACTTGGGGACATGTACTCTTTAAAAAAGAGTGTGTGAGGACCCCAAAATCTCTGATGTACCTATCGAGAAGACTCTCCAAGCAAATGGAATATAGCCATGTGGCGAAATGGATCCATGTCTAATCCCTAAACACCACATCCAAATGTTGATACAATTTATTACATCACAATTGACTTTATAAGAAAGAAAGGCATAAGCAAACAATGCTAAACATATATGAAATGAAATATATGTTCATGCTAGAGAGCTTATTCTTCTACTTTAATGCTTTGAAGAGCTTATTTCTCCTACTACTCTAACCTAAGAAAGTACAAGAGCTAGGTGAAATCATAGAGCCAATGTAACTGTTACCCATCTGTGTTGCTGGGTAAAACAATGGGTTGTAAGGTTTCGTGGAACTCATGTTTTCCATTAGTAGTCGTGCATGCAAAACCGATGCTATTAAGACCAACTTTTGTTTTATCGAATAAAAGACTTGTGAACAATTACTGTGTTGACGAATTGCCTAGTAAGGAAAATGTTTTGAGAATGGTATATGCAGAGGGGCATTGATGGAGAGCTTAAGATGTTATTAGGACTTTGAAATGATCTACGAAAAGGGAAAACAAAATATAGTGGCAGATGCACTCTCAAGGAAAGAGGAAGACACAAATGGTTTACTATGTGCTATTTCCATTCCACAATCTAATTGGGTGGAAGAAGCAAGGATAGTGTTAATTTTTCACAATGTTCTATGTTGAAACAATCACTTTAACAATTTCTTATTTCAGTAACAGCCACTTTTCCAATTTAGTTTCAATCACCCTATAACAATAAGCAATTGTAGATAGAACAGTAAAAAATGTGCACAATAGAAGACAACCAAGATCAATGAGACACAGAGATTTAGGTCAAAGACCAGGGAAAAATCCCACAAGGGGGAAAACCCAACCAGATTCTTCTTCTATTAGATGTTCATCAAATGTTCAATAGAGATATATAGTCCAAGTACATTCAACAAGTCAAAGTCAAATCCTTGACTATCCAAGTCAACAATCCAATAACCAATCAAAGATGAGCATAAAAGTCAAATCTGGTCAACTACCAACCTGCAATTTTCTAGCTTTGTCAAAGTCAAAGTTATTAGCAGTAAACACATCCTTAACTAGTCCAAGGTCAACGATCAAAATAACTTCAAATGGTTCGGTTAACTAGTCAAAGAATGCAACCTCTTTTCCTCAGTTGAACCTGGTCAAAACAGATCCAAAATTCCTACAACGGTTTGGTCAAAGTCAACAATTGGCTTGTGGTCAACCCTAGCCTCAGATCTATAGTCAAAGATGGTCAATGTGCCCAGAAAACTTAGGTCAACAACTCAGTCAATGCGACCTTCCAGAATGGATCCAAAATCGGTCAAACCAAGTCAAGTCAAATCACCCAAAGTCAACGTTGGTTAAAGATGCAAAAAACAAAGAATTCATCTCAGTCAAACATAATTTCTCTCTCCTCTCACACGTGTGAACTTGGGCTTGCAATTTTCAGATGAGATCGAATCAAATGAAGAAGATTGATGTGTGATGATGCTATCTCCAAGTGATGTCAACCTTGGTCAATTTATATATGGTTTAGGAGGTCAAATTTCTCCTCTTAGGTTGACTTGACAAATTTGAGTTGACTTGGACTAGTTATAAAAATAATATTTTTTCATGTGTAAAAATTAACTTTTCCAAGTCCAAGTGGGGTCTCCTTAGGGTTCATTGGGCTTCGCTAATGAAAAATACATGAGAATGTCATTTTTACGTTAAGAATTTAACATTACCATGAAATGCTTAATAATACAAGGCCATAGGCTTGAATATTAGGCTAACCCCACTCAAAAATTCCCGTTTTTTCTTTAAAAAAATGTGTTGCAAACATCTTTGATCAACTTAGACGGAACTAGCTGGTTCGGTGTCGAACCGTCCATTTCTGATTTTGAACCTCGAACCGAACCAGTGTGGTCCTCAAACTGGTCAAGCCAGCCAGTTCCACCGCTTTCGATCTGGTTTTGATAACACTGGGTACTACAAGTCTCTGGGCAACAAAACAACGATAAGATGAGGATATTTTTGACATGCATTACGTCAAAACTAGCCTATAGGAGGAGAGGAACGAAACCAATGTTTCAGTTTCTTAGGTACATCGAGGGCATTAGAGATGCTCCACTTGGGCATGATGAGGTGGCATTGACCATGATAATGTGGTAATATAGTGGACTTTTGGAGCCAATAGGGCTTATGAGAAGTTACAGCTAAGTAGTACCCTAATCAAGTGGAACACTCTTGATGCATAGGCGAATTGACGTCAAAATGTAGGGGAACTAATATTTGTTGCAAGTCAAAGGAAACATCTTCAACTAGTTCAAGTTCTAAGAGAACCAAGTTGAATTCCATGGTCAAGTCGAGTTACTATTTAATATGAGTGGAAAGTTGAGATCTTCTAGTGGAATGTTGGGGTAGAATTAACTACTATTCTTCATCTTTTGGTCGTTGGACTCTCTTTTGTTGTGTGAGTCAAATCAAACTCCTTTAGTGGGCAAACATCATGCAAAAATATTTCTCTCAACAGGTTGACTTAGTCTAGAACTTGTGGATGACAAGTCAAATAATATTTTTTTAATGGAAAAATGAAACCAATCATTAGCAAAGAAAACTATAAATTGATAGCTCCTCCACCATTTGAGGTTGTTGACTGTGAGATCATTTGATGCCATACAATAAAGAAACCATTTCCAATGATACTATTGTATTGAGTTGATTATTTTATGCTTTTTCTTCTTAACTTTGCTTATAATTTGTGTTTTAGAGAGCTAACTTGTAGGTACATTTTGATTATTACAATATTACTATAGTGATACATTGAGGGACAAACTATCATGTGGAAGGGAAGATCTAGGCCCAAAACCTTCACCTCACCCTTAATTAGTATCAAGAATACACTTTCCATGTGTTGGACGAGCTCTTAGGGTGAATATTTGACTGGATTGTTTGTATACTCAGAGTTAAATACTCCAAAAGACTTGGATTATGAAGATCTCCATTGAAGATACAAGAATATATATTAAAATGTATGAATGAGAATGATGTTAAAAATGAGAGTGAGGGTCTTTTTATATATCCTAGGCAGTTGTCCCTTTGTGAATGATCATGTCGTTAGGTACATACCTTTTCATTAACTTATTACTAATTAATCATTATATATGGTGTTTATTATTATTTATATTACATTATTTATATCTATATTTTATTCATAACATTACCTTCCTCCTCAAAAAGCTTTGTCTTCAAAGCTTGCTGATGAAAAGGCTTGATCCCTTTTTCTGTTTCGAATGTCTTCTCATCTCGAAACTGTCATCTTCGTTGATACAAGTTGATATGATGCTCTAAGTGATAAACAAAATTGTCGGAATGAGAATGGACCAGACCATCCTAAATTAATCCTTTGTGGAATCTTGTAGTTGCTAAAAACTTGTGATGAATTGTTATCACCGGATTGAATTGTGCAAACTTCAGAGTTCTTCAGAACATAAGTTTGTTGTTTATGTGTTGAGTGATACGAATTCGTAGATTGATTGAGATGTCTATTCTTGTGATTCAAATGTAGATAAGGGGTTCTTTTGGTTTGTCCTTTCCTTATCATTTGTGTGGTGAGATTTCAATTTATTTCAAATCCTGATGTCGTGAGTTGGTTACAGAACCTTCACTTGGGTTTTTCATTCTGAATATGTTTTCCCTTCAACTGGGCTGTCTTCTTCTTGAGTTCTGATATTGATTGGATCAGTATTCATTCCTCTTTCTTCAACTTGGTCTGGATGTCTGGAGACTTCGATATGTTTTGTGTTGAGTTCTTCTAGTTTGCTTTTCAATATTTTCTTGTTATTTTTAAGTTTCTTAATTTGTGTTAATAATTTCTCATTGTGGCCCTTGAGGTGAGTAAGTTCTTCATTTTTGTTAGTGGTGATTTTTTCAATTTCCCTTTGCATATTATGTATTACTTTCTTACTTTCTTGAGAAATTAATTTTGGGATATCTTGCATATCTTATGGTGTTATGGAATCTGGCTTCATTGTAACATCTTGTATTGTTGTCATTTTCTTTTTGTATGAAGATGTCAAAAAAAAATCTTCATATTTAGGATAAAAGATGATTCGATCTAGGGCGAACCTAGAATTATATCACTATTGTTGCAAAATAAGGTTTTAACGATGAATTGCGAGACAAAAGTATAGTCTCCAATACTTAGTTGTAGATTGCTTATGTGGTATTGTTTGTCACTTGTGTCAACAAAATACGTTTCAATTATATTTGATTCAAGAATCACTAATTGATCAGTACATTTAGTACTAACATAATTATTATTTTGAGTAAGATTAATAGAGATGATAACATTATTTCCTGCAATTGATCATTTGATTTTAAATAGCGCACCGATATATATACTAAAAGTTTTAGGAAAGCTTTATTAGTAGTTTCCATTTTTCTTTTTCGGGATGCTCGGGTTTTAAGAATAACCCCTTTTTTTTAACTTTAAATTAACACTTTTTGGGTATTATTTATAATACTTCTCTTTTTTATAAATGTAATAATACCTTTTTTTGTAACTTGTACTTTTGAATTTACAAACCCTTTAAATCAACGTGAACTTAAAAAAGTAAACCTTTTATACCTTTTCGCCTTTTTTCCACTTTATATAAAGTATACCTTTTTTTTTAATAATTACTTCTATAATTCCTTAATTTATTTTATTTATGAAATTCACTTAGCCTTAGTCTTTTTTTTTAAATATCACTTCACTCCTTCATATAATACCAAAACTTTTCTTTGATATTAATGCTCACTTCAATTAATATTGTGTACTCCTTTTATTCCACCATAACCCTCATTTCTATATTTTGACTTGAGGTTTTGAAACTTTCACTTTTATTTATATATTATAACTTGGAACACCTTTTATCGACTTTTTAATTACCTCCACTTAAAAAAAATTGACTTCTCGAATTTCCTTAATAAGGTCGCGACTATTTCCTGACCACTGTTCAATGACAATGAATAACCTTTGGCGATGTACAGATTTAACCTTGTGTTTTTAATTCCCTTTTCAATGTGTAATATATATCGTTACACCTAACCATACTACATGTGATTATATGCGGCATTTGGAAATGAGAAACGACGGTCAAGAGTCAATGACTGTCAGATGAGGAGGTACACAGAGACACGATGACTAGTTGTGACGGTCGAGTAGGCAGTGAGAGAATCAATCAATGACCGCCAGCGAAGACAGTAAAAACGTAGCAGGGGAATGACCGAGGCAGAGGCTGTAAGAAGAATTGCAATGCGTTGGACGATGTTGTGGCGGTGGAACAACGGAACAAGCAGACGCTACACCTGGGTATGTTTAGGCAACGATGGAACGAGCAACGATTGACGGGATATTTGCACTGTCGCTGTGGCTGATACGAATGGCGGCCATGCGAAGTGGTCAGAGAGCATCTGTTGGCAACGACTGTGTAATGGTGGATGGTGGTTGTGGCGGCGGTCACAGATTGGACAACAGTTGGCAGCAGGGAGAATCATCCAGAGTGGCGGCGTAAAGAAATTGAAAGGGGATCCGAGAAGTTCTTTGGTGGCTGTGGTCGTCTACGTTGCACCAACGGTTGACCAGTCGTATGGGAGGCGACAAGTACGAGGGCCAGGTAATTTTGAATTTTTTTTTTTGATTTTTGATTTTTTAATAATATTGTTTTTCTTTTTACAAAACATTTCTTTATATATGTACATATATATTTTTGAATATAACCTTCTTTAAGTTTTTTTCCCTTTATAACTTTTTTTATATATTTTTTTATATTATTTTTCCATATATATATATGTATATTTTTTTTAAACTTCTTTTTTTCTTTTTGTTTCCGGCTATAAATATGGAATCTTTTTTTTTTTTTATTTATGTCCCAGGGCCAATTGGCAAAAATTGAGAAACTCTAGAAACTTTGCAGCGAAACGCTTGAATTGCAATAGCAATAATGTTGACGAAGAGTAGATGGCCAAAAGCCGGATCGGACTGGCTGTATGCAGCGGTTGAGCAGCCAAAGGATCGAACAACTCTGATACCAATGTAATGAACAAAGTTCGTATACTCAAAGGAATGCTCTAATACCAATGTAGCGAAAAAAGTTCGTATACTCAGAGATAAATACGCCAGAGGACTTGGAATATGAAGATCTCCATTGAAGATACAAGAGTATATATTAAAATGTATGAATGAGAATGATGTTACGAATGAGAGTGAGGGCCCGCCTAAGATCCCTAAACTAAGTAATGATATTTATTATTGTTTATATCTATATTTTATTCATAACAAATTGTAGACTATTAATCCTATCGTTGTAGGGCATCTCGAACGAGTAGATCCTCCTAGTGGGATTGAATTTCTTGCAGGTTGTTCTTGACTAAGTGAAACACTGAGATGCTCAAGAAATCAAGTTGATCATAATATTCTAGCAACCATGGATCAAATTCAATTTGCAAAACATCTTCATACCTGTTAAAATTGGAAACTAGGGCCAAATTCCACTTTGGACAGTTCATTTGATGGAGATGATGATTGCATTGAATTCCTCTTTTCAAGAGGACCAATATTGATTTAAAGATCATCTAATTTGGACAAGCGGAAGTGTGATTTTGAATTTATGCCCACACATGTGCCAATTGTTCAAGTTGGCCTCATCAACATGTAGGCTCAAGAAGCCCAATGGATTTGTCTCTTCACCCACAACGAATTGTATAAATACAACTGACCTGTCACCTCATTTGGCATCTTCATCACCCACATTCTCTCTCCTTCTCTCATTAGTTCGCACTACATTGGGCACTCTTCTCTCTCACACGTGTGGATCAAGGAGGACAAAATTTCAGGCTGAATTACAGGGCTGAAAATCACAAAAAATTCTGCAGTTTGACCAGTGTTACCAACATTGATCGTGACCTTCCAAGCATCATTTGACTTTGATTTTCTACAGTTATTTTTGTCTCACTAGGCCGCATCTTTTGGCATAGAAACCGAGGCATTCTGTCCACTTTGACTGCAGGGCAAAATTATAGGTTGATTGCAGGGTTGACTAAGTTTGAAAGAAGATTTCGTGGTTGTTTTGTGTTGAATTTGACTACTGCTGGAGGCTGAGTTTGACTGGGGAAGACCGAGTTGTTTTGAGGATAATTTATTGTTGTTTTGACCAGTGTTGACTTTCTGGTTAGGGATGAAGTTTGACTGCAGTTGACTGCTGAAATTGACAGGGTTGTTTTGACTTTGAATTGGGCAAGTCAGTTTGACTTCTTGTCTCACAGATTGTCTAGGCAGCGCGACAATGCTCAGACTGGAGGCTGTCACCCTGATCCCCAATCTCTCCGTTTAAGCCGTCTCCCTGTAGCAGGCTAAGCGGGGTAGATCCTATGAGATAAAGGAAGACCAACTGGGAACCAGCTGGGTTGGGAGACATATTAAGGCAAAAATAATCACTTGATCGATTTTAGCATTTGATTAGATCTTTAAATGTTTAAGACCAGTGCCTTATGGAGTTAATGAAAACCAAGTAATTAATTAGTTGCTGCTGCTTATGAAGTAATTTAACAATTGCTTGAAAATATTTACAAAATATCCAACATGTAACGAGCATTATATAATCCAAGCAATGATTAATTTCACCAGATGCAAGATATTCAAAAGAAGTCAGGGTCTGCGAACCCTTTTTGGACTTCTCCTTCTCTATTTCTCCTTACATATGTAACAGGACTTGGCTCCTCGCAGTTTTATAATATATAAGTACCCGATCTTGTTAAAAAAAAAAAAAAAAAAAGAGAAAAAAAGATCAAATGCTTTAAATAACCATAAAATTTAAATGCTAACCAGTTACCACTTTCATATAACTAATCTTTAGATAAAATTTAAGTGTGTTTGACTATATAAAAATGACAAACATTAATCCGATACTTAAATTCTTTTAGCCTTAGCGAAAAGGATACACCCAAAATTATAAATGCGACAAATCGTTAAGTGAATATGCCAAGACTAAATGTGACAAAAATGTTTCGACACAATTAAATTTTTTATTTTTATTTTTTATGATTTTTTCTTTGTCAAAATAAACCAAAGTATCTAAATCTAAACTAAAAGAAAATGAAATTTAAAACAAACACTAAATATATACATATGAAATGAAATTTAAAACTAAAGGAAATTTGATAAAATCTAAATGAAACAGAAAAAATCAATACCTTTTTATTTTTTGATTTTTAAATTTTTTTATTTATTATATATTTTTTTATGATTTTATGATTTATTTTAAGATCAAAAAATAAAACAAAAACTGAACTTAAATATATGTCTAGAACTAAAGTCTAAGCCTAAAGAATTATATACACTCTAACTCCTAAATAAATACAAAAGAACTAAACTAAAGCTAAACCCTACGCCTGCATAGATAAAAAAAATCGAATGTTTGTTTGGTGTTGCTGCACAGGTAATCGACAGGAGGAGGGCAGCGATGGCAGCTTTGACAAGTTTGCAGGTTAGCGTGGGGGTTCCGGAGAGCGCACGAGCAATGGCAGCAAGCAGCCAAGAGGGGACCGAAGGTCAGCGTTGATGGAGGCAACGTACAGGTGGAATGGATGAAATGATGAACGCAGTGGACGCAGAGAAGAAAGATGCATGGAACAACAGAGAAGAATGGGATAGCAGAGGCTGCGGATTGGACGGTGAGGGTTAGAGACGAGGAGAGCGTGGCAAAGAGACTGCGTGAGGGCCGAAAGGAGTGAATATGAGGAGTCCTGGAGGGAGTTGCGGCTAGGTGAAGGAGTGGCCAGCATGAAAATGACAAAGAGACAAGGATGCAGGTTTGGGAAACGATGGAAGGGAGGCACGTAGAGCGATGAGGACTGCGGGGAAGATAGGAGACTCGGGTTGCCAGAGGGAGCCGCAGGAGAGTGAGGGTGAAGCGGAGTCTTGGCTGCGTGGAGCTAGACGAGGGATTGAGCTGTGGGCAGAATGAGAAAGCAGCCTTGAGGCGAAACGCATGAATAACAATGAAAGCCGACGTGCGGAGGAAGAGCAGGACGACAGCTAAGGGATGCAACTTGTTTGCAGGTAGAGATACTCGATGGGTAGGTCGATGGCTTGGGATGAGAACTGCAACAGAATGGGGAAGTGATAAAGTGACAAGGCTGTGACAGGATTGGCTTGTGCAGCGTGGATGAGGATTTGCTGCGGGGGAAATGCAGATGGGCAACAACAGATGGCAGCGCTGTGGGGTCTATGAAAATTGGAGCAGACAGCAGTGTTGGGGCCCTAAACAAAATTTCGAAATCCACAGCGAAATCCCACCAGGCAACCAGCAACTAAAGAAAATACTTTCCAGAGACCCTAATAAAATTATTTGGGCCACTTAACTTTAGCTTTGTTGATGAAACCCTCTCAAAGACTTCCAGATCTGAAAGTGACTGAAGTTGAAACCCTCGGACAACAAAACAGTGCCCCTGTAAAAACTGGTTGTGAGGCCAGATCTTACCCCCCAGGGCCTAGATCTGGCTTCCAACAAGAATCTCTTCCTCAAATCAGCAACCTGCAAAAACAGAAAACCCAGAGGCAAAATATGCAAGGAGAAAACCCAAAATTTAACTAAATAATTACAGTATTCACAAACTAACGATTCTAAGCAGCCAGATTTGTTAATAATCCACAAAATATATATTTTTTAAAATTTTAGATTTAGTATGAGGTGCTTCAGAAAACCCTTCATGCATTCACCAGAAATTTTTTAATGATAAGCCTGGGATCAAAACCCGCTGGGCTCTTCAGAAAATGCCCTTTCGGGAGTTGGTTGGTTCAGCCGAGAACTTCCTCGAACGCCCGGTAAATTCAAAATCAAAGATATCCTGCACAACTTAATTCAACCATTAACAAAGAGGGAGAAAAAGATACTAAAATCCAAATCTAATGGAGATACCTGCCATCATATTCAGAAATTTAATTACCATTCAAACCCTAGCGACTAAACAAGATACCTGTGTTTAAAATCACTCTTCATAAAGCTATCATCAATGGCTGAAATTAAAATCACGCACAAAATAAAACATCTTACAGCATTTCCGAAAGAGTAACACCAGCAAAATTTTAACCCCAAAGTCTTTCTTTATTGCATATGAAAAATGACTACAAGAGAGCTTTCTTTAGCACAAGGCTCACAGATCGAATGATCTCAAATGACCCCTGACACCCTATTTAAAGGAAAATTTCCCAGCGGCTAGTTCGAGTGATCCATGTCAAAGTGATCTCGACTGTCGATGAGGATCAAAATCTCTTTTAATCTCATTCGTCGAAATTTTAAATGCATTTTAATATATTAAAAATTAAAATTTTGCATTTATTTCCTCAAAACTTTGACTTTTTATTATTTTATTTTTTTAATTTTTTTTTTTTTTTTTACAAAGTCGGTTGCTATATATTGATTGAAAAAAGTGATAAGGCATGGAGCCGTACATAGTTTGCTTCGAGAGCATTACATATCCGAGGATAGAGCATGAGGTTCCTATCCCTGAATTGGTTTCTGAAAATTCTGACTACTAAAGAGCTAGTACTACTATATATCCGGACGAACTGATGACACAAAAATTTGCATTTGCAATACATAGTTAGTCAATGGAAATATGACTGATATTTCTCGCAGTGGAGTCCTCGGGATGCTGATCTGCTTCCATTGGCTTTGCGCTTGAAGAAGTTGATTTCTCTTTCTGCTTTGCTTCCAAAATTTCCCTTAGAATTGCCAACGACTCCTCGGCATGGATGCATCTGTTGTTGAGCCCGTTGAACTGCTCCTGAAGCGAGTGAACCCTGTGGAGAAACAAATTCATTTCTGTACGGTATTTAGCGTGGAGATTTCTGAACTGCTCCTCGAATTTTGCTTCTAGACTTCGAATCTGCTCTGCATGCCTAGCTTCCATATTTCGCACTTGATCTTCCAGAATTCGTTGTTGAGCTCTGACCTCGTCGAATTCGGCCTGGAGGTCGCGGCAATGGAAGCATTGCTCAGAACGAGCCATCACAAAATGGGGTTGGATTCTAAGAGGGACGGTTTCACAAGGATGATCTATAGACTCCTTCTGGCTACAAGAGAAAAAGGCCCGGGTAATAATGCGCGGATTATTGGCAGGTCTGGGTAAGATTAAAAAAGAGCAGATGAGCTTCGAGATCCCCGATCTCACTTTCAAGGATAGGTAAAAAAAGAGAATCTGTAAGATAGCTCCCAGGACTAAGAGATAAGAAATTGAAAAAAGGGGAGATGAGCCGGGTAGGTGCGAGCAGAGGGAGCAGGATGGAAGGCAGGTGGACGGCCAGCGAAGACGTTGAGAGAGAAGCAGGAATTGCTGAAGGAGGGGCACTGGAGCTCTAAGCTTCCCTTCAAAGCTTTTCCTGAAAGAGACCGAAGGATTGATTAGAGAAAAATTAGGCAGGAAATAGAAAACCGATACCAGAGCAAGGGTTCTCCGTCGTGGCTGATCCTGAGCGCTTTCTTCACTTTCGCGGGGCTGCTCTTGGTCGCAGAGTTGAGAGACAATAGAATGCATTCCTGTGCTCAAATTTATGGATCGGGGTCGACTGCAGCGGCCTGGAAGCATCCGATCCTCTGTAATAATTAGATATGTATCTATATCTCTAGGACGATTGACTGTGGCAGCAGAATCCTTCCTCAGTCCTTCACTGTGGTTATGAATTTTACTTGGGATATCAGCTGATCTGTGAATCGTATCCTGAGTGTGATTGCTTGAGCATTTCGAGCTGTGTCCTGAGACTGTTTTTACCTTACCCATCACACGCTTGCTAGATTTGCGCGCTTGGGTATTGTCAGTGTCGGCCTGATTCATGGCAGGGGCTGGAAGAAGGCTCGTTGACTGTGCCTCAGTGCTCCTTCCTGATGTCCGACTGCTTTATTAGCATGTTGATCCGCTTCCCCATTGTATGTGCGTAGGATATGGTAGAATCGGATATTTTCAAAATAATCGATGAGGAGAGTGATGCGATGGAGATGCTGTTGAAGACTACTGTTTGAGGATATCCTGTAATGGTTCATGTAGCCGATGATTATAGAGGAGTCTCCTAGAACAATTGCATTTTTGATTCCCCTATTTTTTAATTGCAGCAATCCTTGATACAGAGCAAGGGCCTCGGCATTATTATTTGTTTTTTCCCCTAAACTCCATTCATAGCTGCATATTTCTCCTCCTGATTCATCTAATATAATTCCTCCTGCACCTGCTGGTCCTGGGTTGGACTTGGAGGCTCCATCAAAGAAAAGGATTGGACAGTTATTGCTCATTATCCATCTTTTGAATTCCTGAGATGGTAGCCTTATTTCCCATTCTTTGGTCTTATGTTGGAGTTTCATGCCATTTCTCTGAATACTCTGATGTTGGCCTGGGCTACCTAGTATATGCCTGATCATGAGCCTCTCTTCAATTGTATAATCAGTTGCTTTAATGGTTCCTGAACATTTGACAGCCATCGTCTCCTGCGCCAGTAGATGAGCACTGCTACATGTTTTCCTGACATTGCCTTCTTTATTTTGAAATATTTTCTTGTTTCTAGTGAGCCAGATTTTCCAAAGGAGGTTGTGGGGGATGATGTCCCAGGTTCTTTTGACAATCTTGCTCCGCTTTTCTTTCCAAGGGCAATTCCTTCTCCAGTCTTGAATTGTCTCAGCAATGTTTTGCTGAGGATGCCATGTTATGTTGCCCAGGTTGGCCATGATAGTCCAGCATTTCTTCGCAAAGGCGCAATCAAGAAAAAGATGGTGGATGGTTTCCTCCTCGGAGCAGCAGTTAGGACAGATTGAAGGACCATGTATCCCTCTCTTTCTCAAATTTTCCGTAGTGAGAATTCTGCCCTTAAGCAGCAGCCAGATGAAGAATTTGACCTTTGGGATGGCCTCAGACTTCCAAATTGTTCTCCATTGATTCCAGACCGGTGCCTGATAAGTATTGTTGCAGATGAATTGGTAGCCAGATTTAATGGTGTAACCTGAGCCCGTGGGGTCCCATCTAAGCCCATCTAGAGCTCCTTTTTTAATAGGGGCTCTGTTTTGGAGGTTTTTAAGGAGGGCTTGATAGCTAGATTCCAAGTGTGGGGGAATAGCTGGGAATTCCCAGCTAAGCCAAGCACCACTCTCAGCGTCCCATTTTGAAATTTGGTCCAGCCTTTGAATGCCTTTGCTGTGAAGGTAAAGAATGATGGGAATGGCTTCTTCAACAGTATTTAAGGGTTGAAGCCCCATGATTTTGTCAGTGGCATAATTCATACTGCTCCCATCCCCCGGAATCTTTGAGGTGTTTTGAATAAGAGTGGGGATTGCTTTCTTGCAGAGTTGCCAGATTTTGGTGGAGTCTCTTATAGGAATATCAGATTCAAGAAGTCTTTGTCTGTGGTCCGAAAGATATTTGCATTCAAAGACCTGTTTCCACCAGGCTTTTGGTTCACTAATAAGTCTCCAAGCCATTTTAATCCCAAAGGCGAGATTTAGTATTTTGGGCATTCTGATTCCCAATCCACCTCTGTCTGGAGATTGAATTACACTTTTCCAGTTGACCAAATTGTATCTATTTTTTTCTTTTTTCCCTCCTTGCCATAAGAAATTACGGAGAGCAATTTCTAGCTTGTTGTGGAACGAAGCAGGAGCTTGGTAAAGAGTGAAACGATATAAAGGTAAGGAGGAAATACCTGATTTAAGCAAGATTAATCTGCCCGCTGGGTTAAGCCATTGAGTCCCCCATTGCTGTACCTTTCTTTTGACTTTGTCTATTATTTCATTCCAGGTGGACGCTTTAAGAGCGCCCAAGGTGACCGGCATCCCAAGATAGGTGAAGTGATCCCAGGTTTCTTTGTAGGCTACTCCAAAGATATTGGCAATACTGTGAGCTGTTTGGTTGGGAATGTTCCATCCATAGATGCAGCTTTTCTGAAAGTTAACTTCTCCTCCAGAACACTCCATAAATTGATCGAGGAGAGCTTTGAAGCGCCTTGCTATTGTGGTGGAAGCCCCACCAATAAGCAGGGTATCATCAGCGAATTGTGAGTGATTGATGTTTTTAACTCCATTCCCAAACTTGATACCAGAGATGAGGCCGACTCTTCGGCTGTGATCGAGGTTGCTGCTGAAGGATTCAGCCATCAAGATGAAGAGATAGGGTGAGAGAGGACATCCTTGCCTTAGTCCTCTTGAAGATTGAAAAGCTTCACAAGGGCGGCCATTAATGAGAGGCGAAATCCAGGGACCAGAGATGCATGCGGCAATGGTGCTTATGAAGTCAGAATTAAAGCCCATTTTTCTCATGACAGCGTACAAGAATGAGTGTCTTACTCGGTCGAAGGCGTTGGCTAAGTCAAGCTTGAGGACGAAACCTTTCTCTTGTCTAGAGGTGCTAGAATGGATAGCTTCTTGAACCAAGGAGATGGAATCGTGAATTTGCCTGTTGGTCATGAAGCCCCCCTGATTTTCAGATATGACGGAAGGAAGCAAAGGCTGGAGTCTAGCTGCTATGATTTTTGCAAAAATCTTATAAGAAGTATTGCACAAGGAGATTGGTCTAAATCTGGAGAAGGAAGTGGGCCTAGTTTCCTTAGGAATGAGGGCAAGAAAGGTTGAATTTGTGAAACCCCCCATTTTCTTTTTTCTTTGTATGCCTTTCATCATTTTTACAAGATCTTTTTTTATCAAATGCCAATGGTCCCTGTAAAAATTAATAGAGAAACCATCTGGACCTGGAGATTTATCTGGTTGAAGAGTCCAGATAGCTTTTCTTATCTCTTCCTCTGTTATTTCACTGTTCAGCCTCTCATTCTCCTCAGCAGAGATTTTTCCTGGAAGGTGTCGAAGGAAGGCCGTATAGTCCATGGCGCCATGATTTTCGGTGAGAAGGCACTTGTAATGATGGAAGGCTGCACTTTTAATAGATTCCTGATCTTCATGCTGGCTGCCTTGACTATCTGTAATAGTAGTAACAATGTTCCTTGATTTTTTTACTGTGGCCTGCTTATGGAAATATGCCGTATTTTTATCACCTTCCTTTAACCATATTTCTCGCGACTTGAGCCTCCATTTGATTTCTTCCGCCCTCTTAATTTGAGTTAGCTGTCCCTGCGCTTCCCATTCCTTACTTTTAAGCTGATTAGTGAATCCGTGATCTTCTATTTGTTTATGAATATCTTCCAAACTCTGTTGTATTTTTTCCTTTATTTTTTCTGGTTCTTGGTAGCTAACTTTTGCCCAATCCTTGAGTGCTTTCCTTGTGTTTCGAAGTTTAGTTTCCCAAATGTAGTTTGGGGAGCCCTCCACGTGATTCTTCCATGTGTCTTCTATAATTGATTCGGCCTCAAGGCTGTCTCTCCACAGTGGATTGTATCTGAATGGGATTGGTCCCAAATTGGCATGGGAGTCCATCGTTAATAGGATGGGGAAATGATCTGAGGCTGTGGCGCTTAGAATTTTGGTGTGACCTGCAGCAAAGGAGGAGAGAAGGGAAACATTAACCAAAATTCTGTCCAACCTTTCCATAATGTTACCTGGCCCCAGTCGTCTATTGCTCCAAGTGTATTTTCTATTTTTTGGGATGATGTCCATCAATTCGTGTTCAGCCATGATGATTTCCAGCTGCCTTCTGAAAGGATCAGGGGTGAAGGCGCCCCCCTTTTCTCATTCGCGTGGAGAATTAAATTGAGGTCTCCAGCAAGGATAACATTTGAATTCTGCTCCTTGTCTATTTCCTGCTTCAATTCCTTCCAGCATTGTTCCTTTTCCCGGAAATGGTTGGGGATATAGACATTGTAAATAATTAAGTCACAGCTTTCTTCCTTGTTGACGAGGTTGGTCCTGATCCAGTTTGGATTGAGGACAGAGGATATGCAATTCCACTGCTGCTTATTCCACATAGTGGTGATTCCTCCAGAGGCTCCTCTGGAATTGCTACTGATCCCTATGAAGGATTTTTGTGCTTCTATGATTAACTGCATATCATTCTGGTTTTGCTTGGTTTCCTGAATTAGAACAATTTCAGGCCTTTCTGAATGAAGGAGGTCTCTTAGGGCAGCTGTTTTAGAGGGGTGCCCCATACCCCTGCTGTTCCAAGATAAAAGCTTCATCATAAGACGTTCGAGCGAGGAGGTGCTCGCCTCTCAAGTTCTTTAGCTGCTGTGTCTTTCTCTTGAGAACCTGTAATAAAGGAATCCATAGGGGTTTGTATCCCGAGAGCTATGTCCTTTTGCGTGCTTTCTTCCCGATGCTGCTTGGCTGATTTTCTGCCTGGTCCAGGTTTCTTGTGGATATCACCGGATGCACCAAGGTCCTTGGAGGAACTTCTGGTAGTTCTGATGGGCTGGGGTCCGAGTGCTGGCTGAGATGGGTTCGAGGAGATCAAAGGAGGCTCAATACGGGTCAGTACTGGTTGATCAGATTGAGGGCCATCATTGGACACTTTCGATTTGTTTTTAGATAAGTTCCTTTCCACTGAGTGAGGAGGGGAAGCTTGGAGGGGGGAAGAGGGAGAGATTCTGGGGCCTTTGGGGGAGGGAGGGGGAGATGGAAGGTCCTCTGAAGCAAGGGATCCAAAGGGGTTGGAGGACGAGGGGAAGACAGGGGGAGAGGGAGGGGTTCCGGAGTGAGGCACCTCAGACTCAGGGGGAGGGTTTGCTTTCTTCTTTTTCCTAACTATTTCCCATGCTTCCTCATGTGTTTCAGAATTATTGTTATTGACATCTGGTTTAGATTTAGGACACCTATTTGCAAAATGACCGTACTCATGGCATACCTTACACTTGAAGGGAAGTTGTTCATAGTCCACCTGTTGAATATGCGTCCACTGATCCACTCTGAGCTTAACTGCCTCTGGAAGACCTTTGCCCAAGTCTACCTCCACACAGATCCTCGCACATGCATACATATTTTCCTTTGGTTCAGATCTGTCCACATATTTACCTATTGCATTTCCAATCGCTCGAACAGTTTCATCAGCCCAGCAGTGGAGCGGCAGATGCGGAAGGCGAACCCATACAGGGACTGCGTTGGGAACATCCATTTCTGGATCGAAATCCGGGGTCCAACGGTTGAGATAAAGGCCTCTTGTGTCCATAAAGTATGGCCCATTCCTGAATATTAGATTGCGATCCTCCACTGATTCGAAAAGGAAGGTAAAGAACCCTCTTCCACAGAACCTTATGGCAATTTTTCCTTGGACCATGGCATTCCAATTTCTTTCCACCCAACGTTGAACAGATCGAGGGGAGGGCCATAGCCCCGTGAACTGGCCAACCAATCCGCGTTCAGCTAAGGCTACAGCCGATCTCCTTGGAAGAGAAAGGGGAAGAGGGATTTCCGGAATTTCATCAAGTTTTTTGATAAATTTGGAGGCAGAAGGTCGGAACCTCTCAGAGTTATTTTCAGGGACGAGAGAAGCAAAAGCTTTCTCAAAATCGGGCTGGTTAGAGGCATGAGGGTCCATCGGGAGGGATGCTCAGCGAAAGGCAAGAGGGGGGGGCAGGAGGCCCAGGAAAACGAAGAGAAGCAGCAGAAGGCTGCCCTCAGGGCCGCGCGAACAACCAGGGGCGGGCAGGAGGCCCGGGATGCAAACAAGCAAGGAGGGCGCAGCAAGGAGAGCCCGCAAGGGCCTGCAAGCCCGGCAGCAGGGCTGCCAAGCTCGAACGGGGGCGGTCAGGGCTTTCAGAGGCGGGAGAGCTCCATCTCCAGCACGCGATCATTCATTAATGTTTGTATTATTAATAATTTTTAATTTTATTATTATTTATATTATTTATTATTTTTATTGGACCCTCGAACTTAGCCTTTGGAAAAAATTACCTAGGACCTAGGACTTAGGACTTATGAGGGGATAAAACATTTTCCAACCCTCAAGACACTTTACATCATGATTTTTACATTTTTACATCTCAAGGGGGAAAACCCATTTGGCATAGACCCTCATAGACCACCCAGTTCTGCAACACAAATATAATCTAGCAGATCAAGCAATTTGTAATAACCTAACCAAATAGTTAGGATTATTCCAAATCACTTTTACATAGACTCGATCTAATACACTAGGACTCCCCTGAGATTCTAATGACAAAATCCATTCCGGCTTTAGGGTTAGGCTGAAGGAAAACTTTGCTAACCATGGGTCGGTGAGACAAAAAACCTTTCGGAACGTAGATCATCACTAGAAGATTAGGTTTACTCAGGAAAATACATACATGACACAGATCTGCTAAGATTATTTGCAATTTACACATGCATACTAGGTTTACAACATAACATGATCGGGCTGATGATGACAGTCAAATGGCATGGACACGTCGATCAGGTGCTATCCCTTTTGCGACAAAAAAGGGGGTGTACTGCTATGGGTAGTTGACACATAGTGGTCAACATGACTATTGTACTCTCTCTCTACATAATAATAAGAAAAAATGGTCAAAGGGTTTTCCCCACATTGGGGTTTTTTCCTTGGCATCCGCCAAATCTTATGTCCTCTTGTCTTGGCTTGTCTTTTGCATTTTGTTTCATGTTCTATCTACTTTTACTGCTAATATGATTAATGGTTAATGTGATTGCTACTGGAAATTGCTATTGGGCTCCTTAAGGAACATTGAAGAAATTGTGCTAAGCATAGAACATACCATTGTTAACTAAAATTTAACATGGTATCGAGCACAGGTGAAGACAAAGCCCAAGCAAGAGAGAGAAAAAAAAATCACTAAGGGAGATCTGATAGACAAGATTATTGCACTAGCCTCAATGGCTACTACATCTTACTTCAAATTTGAGGATAAGCTCAAGTACAAATTTGACAGTCATGCATGGAAGATGACTTTGGATTTGACTTTGGAAGAGCATGATGCCATGGACTATGTGCAGGGACGAGTGGTAGAGCCTGCTAAAAGAATTATCATAAACTCCATTCAAAACCATTTGGTTTCCTATATTTCTGATTTGGTAACATCTAAGCAGATGTATGATAAATTGGTTGGGATGTTCAAATTAAACAGTGCAAATCAAATCCTCTTTCTCAATAACAAGTTGAAGGACATCAAGATGGATAAAGGGGAGTCTATCCACTCTTACTTTATGAAAATAACACAAATCAAGAATGACCTACTATCTATTGGAGAAGTTATTGATGACAGGGAGCTCACCCTCATTGCACTTGGAGGTCTTTCAAGAACATGGGATGTGTTTAACACCACCATTCTCAACAATGACAGGACTCCTAGTTTCGATGAATTATGGCCTAGATGCACTCAAGAAGAGACGAGGATGATGAAGAGAGACAAGCCTTCAGATGGAAATGAACCCACTGCTTTCTCCGCTCATGCTAAGAGGAAAAATAATGTTGGTCCAAGAAGACAAGGTCAAGGATTCAAAGACGAAGGAAAAGAAAGGTGCTACAATTGTAACAGGTTCGACCACTATGCTAGAGATTGTCCTCACAAGAAGGATTCTCCAAGGGATGACGACAACAACAACAACAGTTTCAAAGGCAATGGCAATCAAAGGAACAACAGGTTCAACAATAAAGGAAAGAGGAATTCTCCCGCTGCTCGATATGGAAATGGTCGACCTCCCAAAAGAGCGAGAAATTCTAGGTATAAGTAAAGTAATGTTGTGGAAAAACGAAAGGAGTTTTATCTTATTTTTGCTCTATCTACTGTCTCTCCTCCAGATACTTTGGATCATTGGTTGATTGATATTGAAGCTTCAAGGCACTTCACTAGGTAGAAGGAGGCCCTCTCAAATTTGATTGAAAAGAAGACTAATTGGAGATCATACTTGGATATAATGCCACCTATCCCTTGAAAGTGATAGGTACTGTTACTCTTCACTTGAATCAAGGTCAAACCATTCGTCTACAAGAAGTATTGTATGTATCCAATTTGAAGAACCTGGTGTCTAATTCTGTGATGGAAGATAAAGGCTTCAAGGTAGCATTCATTAATGGAAAGGTACGTATTTGGCAAAGAAACCCTAAAGATGCATTCACCCTTGGATTTAGGGTTGATGGTCTCTATCAAGTTGGAGGAAGTCCTTTAGCAGCCTTGACTTGCGATACTTCTTTTCAATCTGAATTATGGCACCAAAGGTTTTCTCACCTTCATTACAAAGCCTTACCTGGGGTAAGGAAGATGGTCATAGGTATGCCCATGAATCATGAAGGAGTTTGTCAAGGTTGTGCATCTGGGAAACTTACAAGGGGACCATTCCCTTCAATTGAAAGCCAAACTACCAATATTCTTCAATTGGTCCATTCTGACCTATTTGGTATGTTGCTCGTAACATCATTCGGAGGATACTTATACTATACAATTTTTGTGGATGACTTCTCTCGCAAAACATGGATCTATTTCTTGAAGAAGAAAGATGAAGTGTTCTTATGGTTCCGTTATTTCAAAGCCTTGGTGGAGAATCACATAGGGAAGAAGATCAAAATATTGAGGACCAACAATGGAACCAAATATGAATCAAATGAATTTAATGACTTTTACAGAGAGGTTGGCATTAAGAGGGAGACATATGTTCGATACACTCCAGAGCAAAATGGAGTTGTTGAAAGGAAGAATTGAACAATCATGGAAGCCACCCGTGCCATGCTCCATGATCAAGGTCTACCGAAGTTCTTATGGGGAGAAGTTGCTAACACTGCCGTGTATGTTCAAAATAGGAGCCTGCATCAAGCACTGGATTTCAAGACACCTAAAGAAGTTTTCACTGGTAAGAAACCTAATGTTTCTCATTTTAGAATATTTGGTTGTCCCGTGTATTTTCATGTGCCTAAAGAGAAAAGAAACAAGTTGGAAGCATCTGGGAAGAAAGGTACATTTGTGGGCTAAGTGAAAATTTAAAGGCATATATAATCTATGTGCCTAGTCAATGAGATGTGGAAGTAAGCCATGATGTCACCTTCGATGAAGACATTGCCCTTGGGAAAGCCAAAGATCTTCCCATTCCAAGGAAGGACAATGATGATGCAGTAGAAAAGTAGGATGAACCTCCGACAGATGAGCCTATGCTTGATGGATCCCATTGATCCACCTCCTAATGACCCCTCTACCTCAAGGAAAAGACCTTTGTGGCTTAAAGATACTCTCGAAGATGCCGAAAGGCATATTGCTCCAAGAGTGACATTTCATGAAAGTAAGATGCTAAACAGGTATCAAGGGTACTTAGCTGCTATGAGTACTATTATTCAAACTAAGCCATGTACGTTCGAAGAATCCATAAAGAACAAAGTCTGGAAGGATGCAATGAATGAGGAATATAAATTTGTCTTGAAGAATGATGTTTGAGACGTGGTGCCTAGACCCAAGGACAAGTCCTTGTTCACCTCTAAATGGATTTACAAAATAAAACATGGAGCAGATGGGAGTGCTAAGAAATATAAGGCCAGATTTGTTTCTCGAGGCTTCTCTCAAAAGGAAGGATTGGACAATGACGAGATATTTGCACCAGTTGCCCGATATATCACTATCTGATTTATTATTGCTCCCGCGCCTCTCAAGGATGGAGCCTACATCAAATGGACGTTAAGACTACTTTCTTGCATGACTCTCTTAAGGAGGAAGTCTACTTGGAATAATCTTAGGGATTCGAAGTTCAAGATTGAAGGACACACATATGCAGGTTGAAGAAGGCCCTCTATGGGTTGAAGCAAGCTCCTAGGGCTTGGTATGAGAGGATTGATAGCTACCTTATGAAGTTGGGATTTACAAGGAGCGATGTTGATCCTAACCTATACTTCAAGGTTGAAAAGGACATGCCTCTCATTTTGGTCCTCTATGTGGATGATTTTTTTCTAACAAGTGTAGACCCTCTCATTTATCAATGCAAGAGGGAGTTGGCCTCCGAGTTTGAGATGAAGGACCTAGCACTGATGCACTACTTCCTAGGCCTGGAAGTCTGGCAAAACTCAGGCGAGATTTTCCTTTCTTAAGAAAAATACATTGCGAAGTTTCTTGAGAGATGTGGGATGGTGGATTGCAACTCTGTGTCTACTTTGATGGAACTCAACTTCAAGAAGCTATGTGGGAGTGTTGTTGGGCCCGAATTGGCAAACCCTTCTGAATACAGACAACTTGTGGGGGCCCTAATTTTCTTGGTGAACTCCTATCCTAACATATGCTTCGCTGTGAATACGTTGAGTCAATTTATGGTCGATCCTCATCACATACATTGGATTGCTGCTAAGAATCTCTTGAGATATCTCCGTAGCACAATCAACTATGGACTGAGATACACCGTCGGAAATTTGAAACTACATGGATATACTGATGTTGTCTGGGTTGGCAGTGTGGTGGATGTTAAAAGCACATCTGGATGTTGCTTCTCATTCGGGTCTGCTTCAGTTTCTTGGATGAGCAGGAAGCAAAAATCGGTTGCCCTAAGCACTGCCGACGCTAAATACATTGCAGCGAGTATGGCCTGTTGTGAGATTGTTTGGTTGAGGAAGCTCTTTAGTGAGCTATTTGAGCATGTGCTGGATACCACCATGATCTTCTGCGACAACCAGAGTGGGATTCACCTTTCAAAGAATCTCGTGTTCCACGACTGCTCCAATCACATTGATATCAGGTACATATTTATCCGAGAAATGGTACAACGGGGAGCAATAAGGCTCCAACACATTAGGACTGATGAGCAGGTCGCAGACATCCTCACGAAGCCCTTAGGGAAGGTCAAATTCTTAGCCTTTCGAGAGAGACTTGGAGTTGTGGAAAGACCCCCTCCCATGAGGGTCCCGCTTGAGTTGGACACTGAGCTCTACGAGCTCCTGGGGGTTTGGGGTACTTCTTGGAGCTATGAGCGACCATAGGGGGAGTGGTTCACCTTCCACTATGATACCCCATGATGGTTGACACGTGTGTAGGGTGAGTGGTTCACCTTCCCCTACGTATGATGAGTCATGACACGTGTGTAGGGTGGGTGGTTCACCTTCCCCTATGATTGACATATGGATAGGATGAGTGGTTCACCTTTTCCTATGGCATATGAGCAAGATGAGTGGTTCACCTTGTCCTGCTGATGCCCCAGCATACGTCCTACCCATGTAGTTCGGGACTCATGGGAAGTACCTCTCATCTAGCCAATGAGTTGGGAAAAGTGAATAGGAACCATAGCACTATCGGTGGATGCATCGTGTACTGTCGTACTCCCTATGTCTAGGATGCATTGTGTTCAACAACTTGATCTGGGATCAAGTCTGATTAAGGTTCTACCTATGGACTAACTTTTGTCAGTGGAGAGTGGTAAGGTTTTGTGACTCACTCTCAATCGAAACTGCTTCATTATTCATATCAGTGTTCAGCAAAGTAGAGATGAGATGAGATATAGAGATGGTACATGACTACAGGAGGGAATGATGATCGATGATGGATGGATTGGCAGGTGGAATTCCCTCTAGTTGAGAGGGAGTGTTAAAATAGG
The DNA here is from genome assembly GCA_031772625.1 of Pinus tabuliformis. Taxonomy (NCBI): domain Eukaryota; kingdom Viridiplantae; phylum Streptophyta; class Pinopsida; order Pinales; family Pinaceae; genus Pinus; species Pinus tabuliformis. The sequence continues at coordinate 754,307,415 of CM062815.1, read as the reverse complement.
CAACTAGGGCCAAATTCCACTTTGGACAACTCATTTGATGGAGATGATAATTGCATTGAATTCCTCTTTTCGATAGGACCAAAATTGATCTAAAGATTATCTAATTTGGACAAGCGGAAGTGTGATTTTGAATTTATGCCCCCACGTGCAAATTGTTTAGGTCAACCTCATCAACATGTAGGCTCAAGAAGCCCAATGGACGTGTCTCTTCACCCACAACGAATTGTATAAATACAAGTGATCTCTCACCTCATTTGGCATCTTCATCACTCACACATTCTCTCTCCTTCTCTCATTGGTTTGTACTACATTGGGCACTCTTTTCTCTCACACGCGTGGATCAAGGAGGATGAAATTTCAGGGCCAAAAATCATAGGAAATTCTTCAGTTTGACCAATGTTGACCGTGACCTTCCAAGCATCATTTGACTTCGATTTTTTGGGGTCATTTTGTCTTAGCAAGCCACATCTTTTGGCACAAAAACCGAGGCATTTTGTGCTCTTTGACCTCAGACCAAAATTACAGGTTGACCAAGTTTGAATGCAAACTCTGAGATTGTTTTGGGCTGAATTTGACCGTTGCTGGAGGCCGAATTTGACTGGGGAAGACCGAGTTGTTTTGAGGATAATTTATTGTTGTTTTTACCAACATTGACTTTTTGGTTAGGGCTGAAGTTTGACTACAGTTGACTATAGAAATTGACAGGTTTGTTTTGACTTTGAATTGTGCAAGTCAATTTGACTATTGTACTCTCTCTCTCTGCTGAACATTTTGATATAATAATAAGAAAAATTTATCAAAGGGTTTTCCCCATATTAGGGTATTTTCCATGGCATCCGCCAAATTTGGTGTCCTCTTGTCTTGGCTTGTCTTCTGCATTTTGTTTCATGTTCTATCTACTTTTACTGTCAATGTGATTACTGGTTAATGTGATTGCTACTGGAAATTGCTATTGGGCTGCTTAAGGAACATTCAAGTAATTTTTCTAAGCGTAGAACATACCATTGTTAACTAAAATTTAACAGTACCTCATAGATGAATGGAGTGGAGTGGATTCACGAGGGTGAACCTCCATTACCTTCACAATATTGCTTGCTTCACACTACATGCAATAAGTCTTCAAGATATGCAAGGAAAAGGGCTTCTTCATGGACTCGTTAGATAAAGCAAATATCTTCAAGTAAAACCCTTATCAAAGAATGTAGTTAATATGCAAATATTTAGCAAATTGGTATTTGTCATTCGAAATGTCACCAAAATGTTAGCTCTTAGGTTCCTTCTTGGTGCAAAAGTCCCTAAGTACACATTCTAAAATCCCCAAGGCAACTTAGGCAAGTTACACGTTGTCACCTCAATAGCCTTGCCTTTCTCACTTTAGACTTAAGTGAATGCTAGCCCAAGGCAAGGCTTCCTTATAAATCACCTAAGCTCAATGTGTGTAGTATGAAGTGGGAGAAAGCAAGAACTTAGCAATAGAAAACAAAAGGAAATGTGTGCTTGAGATTTTGTATTTTTGGGGTGGTGGATGAAAGAGAAGATCAATGTCTTTGTTTGTTTGGTCTATAGGTCATGGATGCAACTGTAGAGTGTTGTTCTTAATGAATATTAGGGTATTGTAGGAAGCCAATGTGACATGCCCAACAACAGCCCCAATAAAGTCACTAAGATCACAAGTTTGATAGGTGGGAAGGTTTTTCTAAATCCTCTTGTCAATACAATTCTAAGGGTGGCCCCTAGCAAAGATTATCTACAGCTGCATTGATTTAATGAGATCAAGTAAGCACCACAAAAAGAATTTAGGAGTACCCAACCGTCTTCAATGTGGCAACATTATTCCTCTATGGTCTTTGAATTGACTCTAACATCCACAAACCTACAAAACAAAGATTCCAATGGCATTCCTAGAACGAGATTGCCACACATATAACAAATTTATACATACAATACACAAAGCTTGGACAAAGATGAGTCAATTCTATTTTGTAGCTTGGGAGCTCTTTCACTCGCACCTTACAAATGGAGAGATAAAACTCTTATATAGGTTTAAGCTCCATCCCCCTTTACAATAAACAATAAGTTGTTTTCCTAGATCCACTAATCTCTCCAAGGAATAACAATAAAATGCTTCTTTCAAAAACTTGATTACTCAAAGTAGCAATAAGTTTGTTGAGTTCTACATTTTCCTCCAAGAGGTTATAATAAAACACTCAAGGAAAACAAATACAATGAAGCGAGTAACTAACTTCAATAGACATGTCATACGATAATATAATAATGGAGTTAGTTCTAACTTCTAATAGTGTCCAAGAATAAAGCTAAGTAGTGGGGTGCCTCTTTTAGTTGAGGCGTGGACCATGTAACAACCTCCAAAAATAGTAGATAGATGTTTATTTACATGTGTGCCCTCCAAGAGATGTATCCACATATGAACTAAGCATGAAACAACATGGACAATGTACAAAATGACCTCAATATGTGGACAATTGCTTCATGAATAAATCCATCAAGATATGTGCTAATATCCAACTCTATCCACAAGTTTGGTCTCCATGACCAAGTTGTCTTGTGAAATGTGACGAGGAATGTGCACATAATCTTGATGTGGTACATGCCATCATCCAAGGTAGAAGCAGCGATCAAAGATCAAATAGATATCCTCAATATGTGGATGCCCTAAACAAATGGCATTGAGATGCGTGCAAATAGTCTCCTCAGGTGGACATCCTCATCATGATCAGAGAAAAGAGTGTAATAGATGCCACAAAAGGTGGAGTGCTCAAGTGAAGTGGATCATAAGATATCCAAGATCCAACCTCCAAGTATAAGAACCCTCAAAAGATGTGCAAGAATTCCTCCAATAAACATGTGTGGCTCCATAAAACCATTAAAGAATGTGTAAAGGCATTGTAGGACCCTCATAATGTGGCACCTGTAGCTCCAAAGTATAATTAATCAAGTGTAGCTCCATCAAGTGTGACCATGAAAAATTGATATGAATGAAGGGGATCCACCGCATAATCTACTGAATCGACATCTCATGCAACATAATGGTGAAGTAAGAAGATAAAAATTATGAATAGAAGGTCCATCTGTTAAATTATGCAACTAGGGTCAAATTCCACTTTGGACAGCTCATTTGATGGAGATAATTATTGCATTAAATTCCTCTTTTCGAGAGGACCAAAATCGACCTAAAGATCACTCAAATCGGACAAGGAGAAGTGTGTTTTTGAATTAAAGCCCACACGTGCAAATTGTCAAGGTTGGCTTCAACATCATGTAGGCTCATGAAGCCCAAACGACATGTCTTTTCACCCTCATCGATTCATATAAATACAAGAGACCTTTGACCTCTTTTGGCATTTCATCATCTCACATCACATCTTCTCTAGGCTCATGAAGCCCAAACGACATGTCTTTTCACCCTCATCGATTCATATAAATACAAGAGACCTTTGACCTCTTTTGGCATTTCATCATCTCACATCACATCTTCTCTCCTATTCCTATTGGTTCGTACAACTCAAATTGGAAGGATTTCTCTCTCTCATGCCATGGACAGGTGGTTGTTTCTGATTGGGTCGAGTTGCAGGACAGTTGCAGGTCTGTTGCAGGGTGTTGACCAGCATTGACAGGGTGAAGTTGACCTCATTTGACTGTGGTTTTGGGTGGAAAAGTTCGATTTTGGCAGGCCGCATTGAAGGACACACAAATCGAGGAATTCTGAACAGTTTGACTGACATTGACTTTCTGGTTTGACCACAGAAAATTGCAGACTGTGACAGCTTTCTCTCTCTTTTCACCGAGTTTGACTTAGGTTTTGAGGACTGTTTTTGGCAGATTTTGACCAGCATTTGAGGCTGAGTTTGACTGAGGTAGACTGAGCTCCTAAAGGACTGTGTCGACCGTTCACTGCAGACTGGTTAGGGATGACTGCACTGCTGTTAACTTGGGTAGATTACAGGAAGATCAGATTTGACCATTGTTGACTTCATCTCTTTGTCTCTGGTTTGGATAGTTGTTTTGATATTGGATATTGACATTGGATATTGGCTAGTCAAAGTTTGACTTTGACTCTTGGATGATGTACTCTCTCTGCTGAACATTTGAAGACAATCTAATAGAAGAAGATTTGCAAGGGTTTTCCCTTAGTGGGGTTTTTCCCTGGTCATTGACCAAATATTGTGTCTCTTGTCTCTTGGCTGTCTTTCATTGTGCATTTGTTTAATTGTTCTATCTACTATTGCTCTACTGTCATTGGATAATTGAAGAAGTGAAATTGTTAAATTGGATGTTATTGGATATTGTTGAAGTAATAGTTGCAGCATAGAACAAATTGATGAAAAATTAACGCCGTCAACATCACAAAATGTTACCCTTGAAAACTTGTCATGTGATGAAAATCACACATATACTACTCATGCAAATTTGAGGAGCAGCAATCGGTAATGTCTCACAATCTACCTTTTTGTCAAATAGTTATCCATGTTGGATTATATATGATACATATACACAAACAAGCGTGAAGTGTTGATATGAGCGAAATCCCACCTAGGGATATAACACTTTATTAATAACCCCTACAATACATTACATAGATAACAACCACAAGCTAAAAAGGGCTCACATGGTGTCACTTTTATACTGTTGGTACACTGGTTGAGTCATGTTAGACTAACCTTAGGAAAGTCATATAGATTATAAGGCCACATTGCACTGCAACCCTTCCTAGAAGATGGTGTTTTTTATGGATGTATCCTGGTTCCTCATAGTCTTCAGTTTTCAGGAGTTCAAATGGTCAAATCTGCATTGACGAACTGCTCTTTGACATCTTATGTTTTCAAACTGTGCTGTAGTTAAGTTTTTTTTTATTTGTAATATTATTTGGTAAGTTTGGCATTGGTGAGGCTAGCCGCTACATCATGGTCATGTCCAAGAATAGGGCGGGGATTTGAACCGATGACTTAACATCTAGAAGTGCCTTAACAGCGAACCCGATCACCGTCTATCCAAGACCCTGTGAACGTGCTGTAGTTAAGCAGTGTGTATACTTATCTTTTATTTTTCAAATATTTGAAATCGAGCTCACTCATCGAATTAATGGGAACAATTAAGACTGGCATCTTGGCTTTTGCTGTTTTGAGGTGACATTAACAACTTTTTTAAATTAGAATGTATAACATCATAAAAGGATTCCTGTTCTTTAATCCTGTTAAGGTGCCTGTCAATTTGTTACGTCTTTAGTAATTGTTTGTTCAGGGCACCTCATTGGAGGTCATGAAATCATCTTAATTCATACTTACGTTGTATTTGTTTGTACAGGGGTGGAACTTTATTGTGCACCAACTGCTGATGCAAGAGAATCATGGCAAATATCAATGCGTCATATAGGTCTGGAGGGTGGATGTTTTGTGCTGTCAGCTAATCAGTTTTGCAAAAGAAAAGACTTACCTCCTCCACCAGAGTATGTCTTTGGAGGTTCAGAGGAGAATATGTCTCCGGAGAGTGTTGTATGTGCAGGTGGAAGTGTTATCATTTCTCCTTCTGGTACTGTATTGGCAGGGCCCAATTTTGAAGGGGAGGGTCTAATTACTGCAGATCTCGGTAAAACTACCTAAAAACACCATATAGTCTAGAAGAATATCTTCATAAAACAGTAGTGCGTTTCAGGTTACTTTCATCCACGTGGACCAGAAAACCACAGAAGTCTTCTTTTCATGACTATTTTAGAGAAATTAGTTTATTGCTTGTAATAAGATTATCATGGCTCATGTATCATAGGCAGTGTGGCCGACTGACATGTTTCTAGTCAATACCATTACGAGCATGAAAATATAGGACAATGTATTTGCTGCTTTATAGTGAAATTAAATTCTGAATTTTGTTTTCTTCACTGCAGATTTGGGTGAAATTGCACGAGCAAAATTTGATTTTGATGTTGTTGGGCACTATTCAAGACCTGATGTGTTGAAATTGATGGTGAATGAATCTCCAAATGATCCTGCCACATTTTCTTCAGGGACTATACACTCAGATGCTGCCTGAATGGATTTCAGAATTGCCATAATGGTCAACTATTCTACCATATGGCATGATGGACAAGCTTGAGCATGACTAGAAGGACCAATTTGTTATTAAGAACCGTTATTTAAGTACCTAAAATATAGAACTACAGAGTGTATTTTCTGTAAAATTTATCTTTGATGACCGTAAAGAACAATTTGCTATTGAGAAATCAAGGAAACATATATTTAAGTATTCAAAATATAGAACTACAGACACCGTAGCTTTTGTAGTAATTTATATTTGCATATAGCAAAAGTTTAGACATTATTTTATTGAAAAGGAGAAAAAACAAAGAATATTGTGGTTATAGATGTCTGTTTTGTTTAATAGGCAGAGATTACTTGAATAAAAATATATATTTGCATATAGCAAATGTTAGACATTATTCTATTGAAAAGGAGAAAAAACAAAGAATATTGTGGTTATTGATCTCTGTTTTTGTTTAATAGGCAGAGACTATTTGAATATTAGACCTTTAAATAATATGGATATTTAAGAAGCTTTTTATGAGCCTAATCTCTTGTTGAAAACAGTGTTATAAGGACCGAACTAGACCGGCCGGTTCAGACCAGTCTGACCTTTTTGAGGCAAAAACTGGTTCGAACTGGTGACTTGAACTGTTTTTGTCCGGTTTGATATGGTAAAGCCACGTAGAACGCGACAAGTGGTTCAATAACTAGTCCAGTTTTGATGACTTTGGTTGCAAATAACTGACTTCACGTTACATGCCATTTACTTCTTTGACTTCATGTTTTTCCATTTATTTGATCAAATTGAAACTAAGTCTAACATAGCACGATATATGTTGTTTTAATGTTTATGTATTATTTTTCTCAGTTATTGCAACACTATCATCATAAAGAACCCACTTGGACCTCCCAAGCCATATCAAGAATGTCGATGACTAATAAGCGTGGGATTGTATTTGAGCCATGATCTTCTCAAATTTACAACAATAAAAGATGTCATTAATGGTGCCAATTTTCACTCGCATTAGGATTATTAGGACAATTTTTATCCTTTCAAGCATATGTTCTCTAGATCTTAACTACTTATTAGAACTTTTCAAAGATGAGAACCCGTCTTCTTATGAATGATAAGCCTAGAAACAATCTCTACCCACTCTCACACAAGGTTTGTTGCTACCTTGCTAGCACCATAAAATAATCTGCACGAAAGTTACATCAACAACTTCAGTATAATTGATAACCCCCATCCAGCAAACCCTTGCAAGGGAAGAGCAGGCCTGCTAGGGTTTGACCTTGGGCGACTGTCACAACAATTGCTCCAAGTTGTTGTTGGATGACAGCTTAGTGGACTATGTATTGGAACTCATATTTCCATAGATGTAAGGTTTCCTTTTACTTTCATTTTAACACAAGCTCTAGAGTAGTGAATTGTCAAATCCCCTTAACTGATTTCTAGTGGGATGTGTTGATCCAATCATAAGGTAATTATGATACATGATGTTTTTTTACCTACATTAAAAAATTGTGTGGCTTAGTATCATATTTTTTAATTTTTTGTAGAGATGATCCACAAGCACCATCCTTTCTCTTGGCCTTTTAATTTGGTTGAGAACCTCTGGTCCATAAAATAGGTCTACTCTTTCTCAGTATCTAGCTAAATGGAAAAATGTAAAGGGCATACCTCTTTAAATGTGCCTAAAATCACATTGGCACCATCTGAACTTAACATGCCTTAATTACTTGGTTCTCTCTCTTTAGTTATATATCCATTTGACAATGGTCTCCAGTATTAGAAATTTTACTCCCTAAGATTTAAACATATCCCTTTCCAAAGCTTTTAATTGACTTTGGAATCTATATTAGTCCTTTGATTTTACGCCACCTATACTTGAAAATATTTGAGAGGTAATGATATTCTCAATGTTTTTTTATTTTTGATTTATTTTGCATGGAATGTATTATATGCTAATTTGGTGTGTCTATCCATAGCAGTTAAGTTTTAATCATTCTATTATTTTTGTCTTGGGTAATCAAGTCCATAGATACACCCATTTGTATGATGTGTGCAAGGGTATAAGGCCTTTGGTAAGATTGTTCTTTTTCTAATTTACGTTAGCGTTCAAGGTTACGTTATTGTGTTAACACTGTGTTTGGATGTGCTACATGGAACAAATGTTGCATAATGTGTGGATGATCCATTGTAATGTGACAACACCCTTGGTGTAGGGAGTTATCCTGCATTGTCACAACAATTGCTCCAAGTTGTTGGTCGACCACAACTTGGTGGACTATGTATTGGAACTTACATCTCCATAGATGTAAGGTTTCCATGTACTTTCATTTTAAAAGAAGCTCTAAAATAGTGAACTATCAAATCTCCTTAATTGATTTCTAGTGGGATTTTTTGTTCTAGTCGTAAGGTAATTATTGGAAATACTTAGAGGGGGGTGCATATTTCTTAGCAATTAATAACTTATTAATCATTTTCAAAGCATTAATTAATCTTCAACATCAGTTCAAAATTGTAAATGAGCAATAGACAATGAACACAAGAATTTTTAGGTGGAAAACCCCCTCCGAGAAAAAGCCACCGAATGTTTTTCTAATGATTTTGTGAGTACATAAAAAATGCTTGAACTCCAAATGACTGGGAAGACCCAACTCCTTACTACTCTAGAGAAGCGTTCAATTTTCCAACTCCAATTGGAATACCGCTCCGATCCCTTGGTTTTATCAGCAGTTAGATGAAAGGATGTTCCAACACCCTAGCAAGCTCCAACTCACCCTAGCACCACCCTCCCGCCCTGAAGTGTTTTAAGGATCCAACTTGAAGGTGACTTCAATCACTTGCCTAGCACCAACCAACCTCCCTGAGAATGATAATAAATCAGATCAATTATTGTGGGCTCTTGTACCAGGGACAATGACCCAATTTTACAATGAGCTTTTGTAATAATATTACAAAGAAATCCCAACAAAACCCAAAAACTCTTACTAGTTTATTGCCAAATCATGTTGTACCCAATGTTGCTCAACTGGTCCTCTGTTCAAATCCTTGTTTGCATTGATGAATCAGTTCTGCTTCAACCCTTACTGAATGATAACTCACTTATGCTTATATGCTTGAGCACTATGCTAGTGCCAAAATTCTTCTATCTACAAATAGGCTACAAAATGATGGAGATGATCCATGTTGCCTCCATTTCTTCAATGAAACGCCAATGTTTGCTACAAAGCCCTTTGATGATGTTCAATAATTACGATTTCCTATCGATGGAGTGCAACTGTACTTTTGACTTTTGATTTAGATCTTGCAATTGTTTATTGCAAATTGATGACTTTGAGAAGCATTACCAATACATATATTGTACTTTCACTTGCTTGTTTGTGGACCAATGAGAGGTCACTAGCCACTTGACCATTGTAGGATCCCTTTAAGGTTAGTTGAACATTGTAACTGAATTGATTTGATGCTTCAATCAATCTTCTTATAATGTTAGCAAGCATAACATGTCAAGCTTCTTAAGTCTTCAGCCCAAACTAGCTTCACATCAATTGTAAGAAAATTATGTTGATGCTACAAGGGTTAGTCTCAGACAAAACCACAATCCTTCTAGAACTAGCTGCTTGTAGAGTCGGCTTTAAGGTCTTTAGTCAAGTTGTCTTACTTCAGGGTGACTTCAAATCAAATGCTTCAGGTATATATATATATAGTGTTTCAACTTTTGATGCACATCAGATTTCAGTGGTGTTGAAACATACCTCAGTTGATCTTAATAGGCCGAGTACTACAACTATTTAAGCCAAAACATGTTCTTCAAGATCACAGACTTTTGAAGTGTTACAAGCTCATCTATTTCAGAGACAAATTATCGTACTTTATGCAAAGATCAGATGATGTAGGCTTATTGAGGAAACCTTAGGCTGAATTTCAGGATGATGCAACAAACCTTGTCTCTTCATGTGCCAGAAACAACAAATGACAAGCCTTAACTGCAATCCACAATTGAAATGAGTCAATCATTGTTCCAACCACCCTTTTATCCTCTTCAAAATTATTTGAACTCTTCACACTCTTTTGATCTAATAGTGATGACCACAGGGCTACAAGAGTCTTCAATGGATTTTGAAGGCTCGGTCTACTTTTGAATCAAGTTCAAGTGACCTGCTTGGTTTGTATCAAAAACAACTTCCCTTTCCTAAAGTGATACATGTTTACTTAGAGTTTAGAGGGGCCGAAAGTACAAAATACTAGTTATAGACCTTCGATCTTCACCTTTCAAAATAGTTTTTCAACAAAATTTTAATCTTTGTGCACAAAGATGTTGACCTTGAGAGGGTCGAATCTTAGAAATAAAAGACATGGTTGCTTCAGATCCAAACAAAACCCTTTGAATCCACTGTCAACATACATAGATTGAATGCACCAACAATATTAACTTTTGTTGGTCTATAATGATAAGCCTTGATAATAATTCATTGCCCTAGAAGGCCAAAGACATCCTTCCTAGAGTAAAATCAGCAATCACCCAAGTACCAAACCAAAACAAATGCAAAACAAAACTCCCAAAACCCTATCTTTTGATCTTTCGTTATCTCCACAGGGGTCGAGTTAGATTTCAGAAATCAATTGATTCAAAAGACATTCATTTCATGCTTACTTCGATGATAGATCAAGTGCCCTTTTTATAGATTTGGGAGGGGCTTCAAGAGATGCGTTGTTGTATGGATTAAAGGAGGGAAATCCTCCTTTTTAAAATTAAATTCCATTTTAGATGAAGCCCAAGGATGTAGCTGTTACCTTTTAGGAGTTAGGATTTGTTTTTTTTTTTTGAAGTCATGGTCCTCATGAAGTTTTAAAAAACCTTCAAGAATAAGTTGATCCTCAAATTTAGGAAAGCCCAACTCCCTTGATGTGAAAGATATGTTGGCCAATAGAGGATTGCGACATCATCTCCCTGTGGGGTTTTTGCCCACAAATTTGGTCCTTCAACTTTAAACAAACATAACTTAGAAACCGCGAGGCTTCTCGTGGCGTGCCACATACCACCAGAATCAGTTCGACGAGGAAAGTCCATCAAGGATGATCTCGACACGAAAAACCATGAATTATCATGTCATATTAGTTGACAAAAGGTGGGGCATCTTCTGGTGCTGCTTGGTTGACATCAATGACAACCATATATTAAAAATACCCCCCTTTGGCATTGATGGAAACACATGCACTCCCCCGACGATCACTACTCCCCCTAACTCCGTGCCTTTGATCTTCCTGACATGCTTTCTCTCACCCCTTGACATCAATGGAAAAGGGTGACTCCCCTTGACGATTTGCCTATTGCTGTGGACCTGTAACTTCCCTCCACTCCCCCTGTTTGATTGGCCAAGTAAAGAGCATTTCAATGTGCACTTGGGAGAATCCCAAGTTTTTGATGAAGATACTCAAACGTCTCATGCAGTAATGGTTTGGTGAAGATGTTAGCTATTTGTTCCTTTGTCCCAATATATTCCACTTTGATGTTCCTCTCTACAACCTGCTCTCTAACAAAGCGATACTTGATATGATTGTATTTTTTTTTGAATGCATGACAAGATTCTTGGAGATTCTAATGGCGATGGTGGAATGGGCTTATCAAACATTATCTGAAGGTCCTGCAATGTTTGTTTCATCCAGAGGACCTGAGTACAATCAGTTGTTGCTACTATATATCATGCTTCGATTGTGGATAGAGAGATTGAACACTACTTCTTGCTCAACCATGATACAAGACAACCACCTAGGTAGAAAGATGCTCCATTGGTGCCTTTGCGATCAATAACGCTTCCTGCCCAATCTGCATCTGTATAAGTTGTGATACTTAAGTCATTTCCTTTTGGATACCATAAGCCAAAATCTGTTGTTCCCTTGAGATATCGAAATATTCTCTTCACTACAACAACATAGGATTCTTTTGGTGCTGCTTGGAAACATGCTACCTGTCTAATTGCTTGCATCACATTTGGCTTGAAAATTGTCACATATAGAAGACTACCAATCATAGATCTATACATTCTTTGGTTTGCATCCTTGGATAAGTTATCCATGCTCAACTTGCAACATGTCACCATTGGGGTGTTGACTGGTTTGCAATCTTCCATCTATAATCTCTTCAACATTTCTTTAATATACTTGGTTTGACAGATGAATATGCCCTTATCTTCCTAAGATATTTGAAGTCTCGAGAAGAAGTTCAATTCACCAAGCAATGGCATCTCAAAATCACTTTAAATATCTGCTGCAAAATTCTTGCTTAACCTGCCATCATCGCTGCAAAAAATGATGTCATCCACATGTTCTTCAATGATGGTTAAACCATCGTGCTCAAACTTTACATAAAGTTTGATATCAACATTTCCTCTTTTAAACCCTTGTTTCTACTAGTACCTGTCAAGATCAACATACCAAGCTCTAAGGGCCTGTTTGAGACCATATACTGCTTTCTTTAACTTGCAAATATAATCTTTCTTGTCAGTAAGCAGAAATCCCTTAGGTTGTTTTATGTATACATCTTGTTCTAATTCTTCATTCAGAAAAGATGATTTTACGTCCATCTAATATACTTTGATCTTCCTCAAACATGCATAGGCCAAGAAAATTTTGATGGCTTCCATTTTGGCAATAGGAGAATTTTTTTTTTTGAAATCTATTCCTTTAACCTATGCATATAATTTGTAGACCAATCTTTCCTTGTTCCTGGTAACCTGTACATCCTCATTTAGCATGTTCCTGAAAACCCATTTTGTGCCTATGGCATTTTTGTCCTTTGGTTGTGGAACCAATTCCTAAGTATCATTCTTTTCAATTTGATCCAACTTTTCATTCATAGTTTCTACCCAATGTTCATCGTGACTAGTGTCTTCAAAGCTACTACGCTCAAATGTGGCCAAGAGCACAAGATGGGCTTGTTCTGGCATGTGTAGCTATCAGTTTCTTCTGAGACCTATGCCCTCATTGATGTCCCCAATTATCTGATTTGAAGGATGGTTCTTTTGATACCATTTCTTGGGAGCCTTCGAAGGTGTATGTTGGTCGTTTATTTTCTCTTCCTAGTTTTCATTTGTTTCCTCATTTGTTTGCACTTGCTCTAAAGCATCCTCGTTGACCCTTTCTAGTTGTGCCTTGTGTCTTTGCTTCCGCTGAATATAAGCTTCCTTGTTCAATTTTTGGTCCACGAGCTTCATCAAACATTATATTGATGCTTTCAACTATCCGATTGAGTCTTTAATTATAACATATGTATGTTTTTCTTTGAGTGAATAGCCAATAAATATGCCTTCATCTACCCGTGAGTCAAATTTTCCTATCTTCTGGTCTTCCCTTTTAATGTAGCATTTACTTCCAAAAACTTGAAAATGTTTGACATTCGTTGGTCTTCCCCTCCATAGTTCATATGGAGTCTTATCACAGTTTCTCCTAAGAAATCCGCTGTTCAAAATGTCCATTGTTGTATCAACTCTTTGAACCCAAAATTGGTTGTCTAATTTTGAATCATTCAACATTGTTTTTTTTTGTAAACTTGGTGGTGCTTCCTCTGTTTATATTAGCTATTCAAAATCAGAACTTCCATTTGCTCCAGGTGGCTTACTTTCCTGAAGGAAACCAGATAGCCACCTGTCTGCATTAAACCCTGTCCAAAATTTGAAAAGGTCTTTCTCTATCCATCTAGCAACATTGTCTTTACTGTCTATACTACTGTTCAAATTAAACAAGTAAAAATTGTTCATCAAAATTTTATCAGAAATGTACTGGACCTCTACTTCAATCCTCGTCCGAGGATATTACTAGGGCTGGCGCTTTGGCACTGGAGCCAAGATCTCGCTCCTCTTCATGTCTTGTAGTGTTTTCTCAATTCTTCCCAAAGCCAAGTTGTTTCTATAAGTTTGTATCTGGACTGTTGCAATTTCCCTGAGGAGTTCTACCCTGACAGGATCCTTTTCCTTGGCGTCCTCCTTTACCTCTGGTCCTCTGCTAGTTGTTATTTCCCAATTAAGGGTCATGGCTCGTGCCACCATGTTCTTCATGACCCAATACTATTGTATTGTCTGTCTGAAGAGGGAGTGTTGTCCTCGAGAGTTCCCTGGATATGGAACCATACTCTCCCACTCCTCCATGGGGATTTCTTGGTTCCTTATATTTTCATTTAGTTATCACTCCCATCCAACAATTTGGGCTTTGATGTCTGGCGAGTTCCCTGCCATGTAGGCGTTAATGAGGGTTTTCATACGTTCACGACCTAACTTTCTCCCTTTTTTCCTTTGCTCTTTGTTCACGCTGCTCGCTCCCTCTGCCATCTTTTTGTCTCTCTTGCCCTTCTTGGTCACCATGTTGTTTGTGTGCTTGCTGTTGGCTGCTTCTTTTTGTTCACTGTCTTCCTCACTGTGATGGGCGTGGTGTGAGGTGATACCTATCACATAACCATTACGATTATCAGTTTGATAATAATAAAACAAAACAATTTCCCTTTTACCCGTGTCCCTTTTGTTATCCCTTTCAGTGTCGGAACTTGTGCTCTTTGAGATTTCTTTTAGAATTTCCCTAATCCTCTCATAGCTATGGGTTCTTTCCATTCTTACTGCTCTTGAAGTTTTTCCCTCACGACAACAAACGTCACGCAAACAGCCCGTCTGAGGCATTCGCTTAGGTTTGCCTCCGGGTTGGTTGGTTTGATGTTTCTTACATCGCATGGAGTCTTGGTCATGGATAGGTTTTCCCTCATAATGCTGACCCTATGTTTTTCCACCCCTAGAGGTCTTATGTTTCCCTGTTTACCTCTTTTCTCGGTTCTACTTGCTCTCCGAGGTTTTTCCTTTTTCTCTTCTAGTTTTCTCTTAGAGTTCCCAACAGGGATCATTATAGTCTCGCTCTTCCTTGTTTCGTTTCGAGAATTTGCCGTGGTGGAAACCTTTCCCTTCCTGGAATCTATTGCCTCCCTTCCTAGCTTACTCCCCAGGATTTTCATTGCCCATTCTAAAGTTTTCGGCAAACCAGGATCCCAGGAGTTTCTGGGTGCCTCCCTACCAGACTCATGCCTTCTCCTGAACAAATTTCTTAGATTAATGCAGAAATTCATCCTATGCCTTACGAAGCTAGGGGCTAGAGGATAAACATACCAACTTACAAGATTGGCTTCGCTTCCGTCCGCAGGCTGCAACGTTGTTCTTTGGCCACCTTTCCTCTCTCCGGTTCTCGTCTCCTTCCTCTGCATGTGTTTGTCTATGGCCTATTTTCCCTTATGATTTATTCCCCTCCCCTTTCTGTCTTTTCTATTTGCTGCCACATGTCTGTCATCATTCCCTGCACTAATCCCTACGCCGTCACCTTGGAATGGTGACCCTCCGTCCTAACTTCCACCTCCTTGCATTAACCCTCACTTACTCCCGGCTGCTCTTGCCGTATGATCGCGTCCCTAGCCATGCCACTTGCTGGTGTCCTACCCGCCCTCCTACTGACCCCCCTGCCATCTTCGTTGCCCTCCTTATTCGTCTCCATCCTCCTTCTCTCGGCGGTTGTTCCTTCTCTATCCTGCTCGTCCACTTGCCTTCGCCCCTGTCCTCTCACTCCATTTCCCTCGCCTGTCCTTTCGCACACTTGGATGCTTCCTCCCCCTTCCCGGTCCCATCTCCCCAGTCCCTCTTCCTCCCTTGTGTTACACCCCGATCGGGGGATCCCCTCCCCTTCCTTGTCTTGTTCCAGGATTTTTACTAAGTTTGTCATATCCTCCATCTGATGTAGCTCTTCTTCCCCAATTTGCCAGGTTGTCAGCTGCCACATTTCCTTTCCTTCGTATGTGTGTGGGGAGGATGTAGTCTATCTGTCTGGTTAGTTTGCCAATCTCCTGCACCAGCCATGCGGTTCTCTAACTTCGGCTGATCTTCTCCCATTGAGTTCCTTGCTGTAGCTTTTTTACTATTTCGATCGCCATTTTCGAATCGCCTTCAACTTGTAATTTTTGATATTTCTCTCTTATTGCGATTTCCAGCCCTTTTTTCAGGGCATGAAGCTCTGCTTCATTATTTGTCATGTTGCCACAGTCCATCGCATAGATTCTGAGTGTCCTCCCCCTGTCGTCTCTGAATACTCCTCCTGTCCCTGCCTCGCCAGGATTCCCTTTAGCAGCGCCGTCAAAGTTTAGTTTGATGAAATCCTTCTGTGGTCTTCTGAATTGGTTAACTTCCTCCTCTTTATTGGTTTGGTGCTTCCTAGAAGGCTTATGCATCATGCTTGGTTTTAGATTCAGGCAGGTCATTATCTTTGCTTCCTTTGGGTTATTTTTCCAATCCTCCTCGAACCAATTCTCTGTAAGAATAGTCTCTCTGATGTTTTGGATTATCTGGTTCCATTTTTCTGTTTTTGCTCTACCTTCATCCTTGAAGATCAGTCTATTTCATTCTTTCCATATATTCCACAAGATAAATCCTAGCGAGAATCTCCAAGCTTGCTTTAGGATCTTGTTCTGGTACGGTTTTTTCCTCCAGTTCTCTATTGTTGTTTGCATGTTGTTTGGATTCCTATCACTAATTTCAAAAAGTTGTTGGTGTTGTTTCCACAGGTTATCGTTGAAATTGCAAGCATTAGTAAGGTGCTCCATTGTCTCTTCCTGTTCTCGACAGAGGACACATATCGATGGGCCTTGCATTCCTTTTTTTTGTAGTTGGTCCCATGTTAATGCTCGCCCATGGCTCAGGATCCAGACGAAGAAGGCTATCTTCAGCCATGTTTTTACTTTCCATATGCTTTCCCATTTATTTATTTCTGGATGTCTATTGTGTTTTGCTTTTAATTGGTAGCCTTCTCCTATTGTAAACATTCCTTTGATTCTGTGGCCCCATCTTAGGATGTCCGATCCTTCTTTTATTGCCATTTCCTTGTCATAAAGCTCCCATTGGGGTATTTTTGGTGCTTTTGGCCAATCCTATTGTTGTTTCCACTTTCTCCAATATCCTTCTGGTTCCAAGCACCAGTAGTTTTGTACTGTGTTGCCCCCGTGGAGGTTGGTGAATTGGTGGATTTCTGCTAGTTGCGGCTGGTTGTTGAGTTTTCCCCTTTGTTGCCATGCTTCTTCCCAGAAGTTGGCTTTGCCCCCTCCTCTTCTTCCCAAAAGCTATGGTTGTTGATCAGATCCCTGTTGCCACTAGCTAGATTCCAAATTGCAGAGCCTTTCTTATCATTTTGGCTTCTCTCTTATCGTTTTGGCTTCTCAGCTTTCCTTTGAGGGACCTGGGAATATCATATTTTCTCTCCCATAGTTTTTTCCAAAGATCTACCCCTCCCTGTATCCATCTCCACCAAAAATTTTCTCCCATTACCTGATTCAGGATGTAGGGGTCACGGAATCCAAGGCCTCCTTATTTTAGGGATCTGCTGAGCCAGCTCTAGGATAGGAGCGCCCATTTTTTTGCCGTACTGGGTCCTTGCCATAAGAATTTTTTGAACATGTCTACCATTTTCTAGCAGAATGTTTTAGGGGTCACTTGGCTGGTTGGTATATCGAGATGGACTGTAGTACTGATTTTAGCAGTATTATGCGACTTGGGATGTTCAACGTTCTGAATGTCCAGTTTTGCATTTTCCATTGGATCTTTCCCATCAAGGTTTTCCAATTGGCCACTCTGTTCTGCTAGTCATTTAGCTGGATACCTAGATACTTTGTGGGGAAATTCCCTATTCTGAATCCCATGGATCTTGCTAGGAAAGCTTGGGAGGGTGCTAGGGTGTTGAAGAAATATATATCTAACTTCTCTTTGTTTATCTTTGTCCCAGAGGCACTTGTGAAGTCTGTGAGAATTTCCATTATTTTTCTGGCTTCCTTGAGCGTTTCCTGTCTGTATAACATTACGTCGTCTACAAATTGTTGGTGGGTTAGTGGAAGGTCATTCCCCCAGAGTCTTAGGCCCATATATTGTTCACTGTAGACTTTTTCTTTGATGTATCTTCCTAGACCTTCTGCTGCAAGGATAAACAAGAAGGGCGATAATGGGTCACCTTGCCTGAGCCCTCTGGTAGCATTGAAAGCTTCTGTAGGGGATCCGTTAAGCAGAATTGACAAAACTGGAGTGGTTACCATTGACATTACCCAACTTATCCATCTTTCATCGAAGCCGAATGCCTTTAGTATTTTTTGGAGATACTCCCAGTTCAGTCTATCGTAGGCTTTGGCCAAATCTAATTTTACCAGCATCCCTTTGGTTTTTGATTTTTTTAAGGAGTGGATTGCTTCTTGTGCCACCACTATGTCGTCTGTTATTTGTCTGCCTTTGAAAAAACCCTGGCTGCTCTTGGGATATCAAGCCAGGTAGTATGGGTTTCAGTCGATTAACCATTATTGTAGCTAAGATTTTGTATATGACATTGCAGAGAGCTATTGGTCAGAACCCTTGTGGTTCTTCCGAGTGCTCTATCTTTGGGATCAGGGCTAGGAATGTTGAGTTCAGGGCCGGGTGCATTCTTTTGGTGCATCTAGATTCCTCTACTAATTTCACTAAGTCTTCACTCATGAAGGTCCAAGTCGCTTGGAAGAATTCTGCAGTAAATCCATCAGGCCCTGGTGCTTTGTTCTTCGCCATATTTTTAATTACCTCTTCCACCTCCGCTTTAGATATTACTCTTAGTAGAGCCAGGTTCTAATCTCTACTTACTAGATTAGGGATATGTTGACTAATTTTGTGAATGTTATCCTCCCTTCTAATATTTGGTTCTGTCAGAAGCCCTTTGAAATGTTGAACTAGCAGATTCTCCATTTCTTCCTTTTGAGTGAGCTGATTGCCTTGCTGGTCCATTAGGGAGAATATTTTGTTCTGCTGTCTATGTTGTACCATTGCTTTATGGAAGAACTTCGTATTTCTTTCTCCTTCTTTTAACCATTGGATTCTTGATTTTTGTTTCCAAAGGATTTCCTCTTGTTGTCTCCTTTCCTCCAATTTGTTTATCAACAGTCCCTCCTCTTCTACAAGCTCTTCACTTCTTCCCTCGATAATTTGCTGTTGTATGTGCTTCATCTTTATCTGAAGTATCTCTTGTTCCTTCTGTATGTTCCCAAATTATTCTTTGTTCCACTTCTTGATCCTCCCTTTTAGGTATTTTAGTCTGAGTTGAAAGGTGTGCATTTGGTTTCTTCCTTCTATCACATTCTTAGTCCCTTTCCACCATTCCTTCATTTTATCTATAAAGGTAGTTTCTCTTAGCCAGAAAGCCTCGAACCTAAAGGGTCTATTCTAGTTCTTTTGGTTCATTGCGATTTCGAGTTTAATAGGCCAGTGATCTAACCCTAAACACAAAAGGATTGTTGCTTCATAGAATATATCTTTGCCAATGAAGTGTTCTGTTGCTAAGAATTTGTCTAGCCTAGAGGCTATCTGTTTGCTTCCTCCCCTTCTATTGTTCCACGTATATTTTCCATTTATGGTTGGGATATCTACCAATTTTAGTTCTTCTTGAAGATCCCTGAACCTCTCCATCTCCGACTCTTCTCTTTGCAAACCTCCTTTTTTCTCCTCTATTGATGTTGTCAAATTGAAGTCCCCTGCTATTAGCCAAAGTTTCTCCTCATGGAGTTTTCCTAGTTATTGTATTTGAAGGAGGAAGTTTCATTTTTCCACTGGAATATGAGGAACATATAATGCAGAGACTAGAAACCATTCTTTGTTTCTGATTAACCAGAATCGCCCTGTGAGGATTCTTTTCATGCCCACCCAGTAATCTATTGTGATCTCTGCTGGGTTCCACAGTATTGCTATGCCTCCCGCACTGCCTTTCGCATCTATAGTCATGCATTCGTACTTTGGTTTTATTTTATTTAGGATTTCCTCCATTCTCCCTCCTATGATTTTTGTTTCTTGTATCAGCATGAGTTGAGGTTTTTCTTTTCTTAGCCTATCTGCTAAGTGTCTGTTTGCCTTTACTATTAAGGCCTCTTATATTCCAGGATGTGATTATCATTGGGTTACTTGGTTAATTTGGTGGAATACCGCCGATAACCATACTACCCTCCCTGTATTTACTAGCTTTTCTCCCATAATCTGTATAGATTCCTCTAGGTTTCTTCGGCCTCTTTTATTTCCGCCTTTCATTTTGTTAGGGTAGTCTTGTGTGCTGTCCTATTGGAGCCCTAGTTGTTTTTCCATCTCCACCTTCCCCTGCCCCTGTTTCACTTGATACTGCTAGAATGTTTCTCTGTATATTCGTTTTTTGTCTTCTGGAATGAATCATTCATCTAGATGTCTCCATTCATTCAATAGTTTCCTCAGAACCTCTTCTTCCATGCTTAGTTCTTCTCCCCTACTTGTATCTATTTCCATTGTAGTGTTATCCATCTTCTCCCTGTCTTCCTTCTCCTCCTTCTCTGTTGGCTCGCTTTGGGCTTTCCTCTTAGGTTTTAGTTTACCTTGGCTCGAGCTGCTTTCCTTTCCTTTTCCCCCTTGATAGTCCATTGTTTGGGCCTCATTGTTTTCTTCTTCTTCTTCTTGTAGTACTTCAAAGTTGTTTGTTATGTTGGGTTGGGCTTGTTGTTCTTTGGCCCCCCCTATTGGTATTCTCTCTTGCTTGTCTTCTTTTGCTTTTTATTTCTTGAAACCCGTCCTTGTCTTCTTGATTTTTCCTTTGTTGTTTATGCCTGTACTTTTCCTCTTCTATATTTAGTGGGCACTCCTTAAATAGGTGGCCATACTCATGACATCTTCTACATATGAATGGAATATGTTCGTAGTCTAGGGTTTGCTGCCAGACCTCTTCATGATATTCTAGTTCTACTGTGTCTGGGATGGGGTCAGCTATATTCTTGTAAACACATATTCTAGCATATGAGGTGTATATTCCTTTTTTTGTTGTTTTTGATATTTTGACAAATCTACCTACTGTGTTTCTTATGCCCTCTAGAATCTTTGGGTCTCAGAAGTCCATTGGGAGGCCAAATAACCTAACCCACACTGGGGCTGCCAAAATTTTTTCCTTGTCTGGGTCATAACATTCTTCCCAGTATCTCATAAATAATCCAGCATTATAATGAAAGTAAGGACCATTTTCAAAGAATATTACTGTGAAGAAGCCTCTTGTTCCTAGCTTTAGCTCGATATGGCCTCGGGGTTGCCATTTTTGCTAATCCATTTGGTGAGGTCCTTTTCTGTCGGCCATACTCCAATGAACTTGCATATAAGCGCATGGTCTTTCATATAACTTTTGTATCTCTCTAGTTTGTCCATCGATATGATGAATCTTGGTTTCTCTGTCGCACATGGTAAACATTTACCTCTGTTGTCGGTCTACCATCTTGCTCCGAGCACTGGTCTTGGCTTTCTTGTTTCTCCCGCCTACTTTTGGTTACAGGTATTCTGGCATTCCCCTGTCGTCGCATCTCGATAGGAGGGGATCTCTCCCCCCATCTCCTCCTCTGTCATTCTCCTCTAATTCCTAGTGTCTGGGTCTACTGCTTTTCAACATTCTGCAGTTTTTTGGGGCAAAGTATTGCCTAGCTCATGGCCGCCTGACCATCAGGATTGTAGAGCATTTTTTCCTCCAGACAAGTTCACAATTTGAATCATTCAACATTGTTAAGTCCATCTCTTCTACAGTTATATTTTTCCTTTCGAAAACTCCATTTTGTTGTGGTGTCCTAGCTGATGAGAACTTCCTTTTTATTACATGTTCCTCACATAAATGTTGAAATGCTTTGGATGTCAATCATCCACTGTTATCCTATCTCAAACATTTAATCTTCAAATCAGTTTCATTTTCAACCATTTCCTTGTAGATTTTGAAACATTCAAATGCTTTAGAATTTTTCTTCAAGAAGTTAACTGTTTTCATCCTGGTATAATAATCAATAATTAACATGAAGTATTGTTCACCATTCAGTGCTTTTGTCTTCATCGGTCCACATAGATCAATGTGTATCCATTCCAATGGTTTTGATGTAGAATGTTCTTTCATCTTGAATTCAACTCTTGTCTCTTTTCCATATGCCTACAATGTTTACATGTCACTGGTTGGTTTCAAAATTTGCGGCATTTCTCTAATAGCCTCCTTTTTACCAATTTTGATAAGGTTTTCAAAGTTTATGTGTCCCATTCGTTAGTGCCAGAGCCAACTTTCATCTTCTTTTTCCAAGAAACAACCTTTAGCAGTCTCATCCAAAGTATATATGTCGTTTGGAGTCGTAGTTGCAGTAGCCACCAGTTGGTCAATTTTCTCTCTTTTTATTTCACCTTTAATTGAGTCAAAGAGCAACATATGTCCCTGATCACACATTTTACTTACACTCAACAGACTATGATTCATATTTTTCAATGAGAAGCACATCCTCTGTTGTAGAATCCTTGTTTCAAAGCTTGACTGTGCCTATTCTTATAACGTTTGCAAATCCATCATTTCCAAAAGACACCATTCCATCCTTTCCTTATTTTAGAGATATAAATTTGTTCTTGTCCCTGGTCATATGCGTTGAGCACCCACTATAACATACCACACATTCTTCTTGCGTTGAGATTTTATGGCAAGTATGCATCTTTCAATTTTCTTCCTACAAATGATCTGAAAATGGGGCACGTAGGAGTTCTTGTCTAACTTACAAGAACCTCTTCCACTTCCAAAGCTTAAATATTCCCAAGTCTTATTGATTAACCAGTGCGGAATTAAATATGTGCTTGGAAATAATGGGTGTATGCTTATGTTTGTTTAAACTGTTTATGTGTTGTAAATGATTTTTTTTAAACTAATATAAAGCATATAACAGTGAACAATGTAGCAACAAGCATCACACATAAGACAACAAATTAATGTGGATTTCATCCAAAATTCTTGGGCTACATCTCCTTGAGCTCTAGTCAACTCGACTAGGCTCTCTGGGATTATGGTAAAGTCCTTTTACAAGCTCCCTGTCTCAACTCCATTGGTTTTACATAGAAACCATGGGTTTAGACACCATTTCATCCCTGGCTCTTGAAGCTCTCGGCTTTCTGGCTCAGCTCTGGCACTTGGCTCTGGCTCTCTTTGCCTTTGCTTCCTGCTTTGGCTTAGCTTTCTGTACTCCTGTCTCAGCACCGCTCCTCTGTCTCTGTCATCCAGTGGCTTTTAAGCCAATCGATGTTGTCCATTCGTTTCCTCTTCTGGGCTCTCTGGCTCCTAGTCTCTGTCCGCTCAAATCCCCCTCTGAGCGTTAGCAATCATTGCTAAACGCCTTCAGGGATGGTGGCCACTTGTTTTGTAACGGAAGGAACCATCGGCACTTGAAATCCCCCAGAAACAGTCATTCCCTGTTTACACAAAGAAACACTATAAAACACAAGAAAATCTGTCGAAACACAGCCTATCGGACTTCGAATTATATCGCATCCACCCTAATATTGCATTGGGTCCGCCTTTGGCCGCTATCACGCTCTCGACCGTTGATCTACGGGATATCTGATCCAACGGTCACCATGCAGTTTTGGGCGGCTTAGGAGTATGGGGGTTACCTGCCCGAAAAGGTGGTTTCCCTGTTCCCCCGCCAAGCCACGTGTCGTTCACTGTGTGGGATTGAGTGGAGCCAGCCCAAAACCATTTTCCACTTGAGGTCCGCCCGAATTCCGCCTTTACGGAACTCAAAACACATCTTGCTGCATATAAAACCCTTTCGGGTCCATTATATCGCCCCATTCACATTTCCTTTGTATTTATAAAAATACATTAAAACACTAAAAATACCGTCGAATGGCTTTATGGCGGACTTCAAATAATATACATTTGCATTTATAAACCCTTTTAGGTCTGGATTCATCGCTTATCGCATCGCATATGTGTTTTGGGTAAAATCCCAAATACACGGGAAATACGTGAAAATCCGAATTCTCGGACCTGAAATTTTATACAATTGGGCTTTGAAAACTTATCGGGTCCAGCCTTTTTATCGGCATCGGGGGTCTTCGATCATCGATCGCTGATTTCGGCGATCACAATGTCGCTTGGCCCGGGGTTCTGTGCATCGCTGATGCCGATTCGCCGATCCGATCATTGGCGATCGGCGTATCGCATGATCGCAATCGCCAGATCCAGGGTCCCGATATTGCATATGTGTCTGCCTCCGATCCGATATGTCGGGGATCGACGATCGGGGGTTTCTCCCCTTTCCACTTAAGTCCGCTCTTTTGCCCTGGTCCGATGTGATTTCCCTTTATAAGGGTTTTTGCTCATTTTTAGGGGATTTTGCCTCTTTTTCTAAGGAACAAAGGGCATCTTCTTTGAGCGATAACTTCTACATCCTAAGTCCATTTTTGCCCATTCAAGTTGCAGTAGATTCAGAATGAAAAGATCTCTACAATGGGGCTATGTCTAGGAACTTCCTTGGACTTTCATTTTCCTTTGTGAGGAACACTTAGACTTAGGAGTCTATCCAAAATCCATTTTGGATAACGCCTTCCCACTAAAAGAACTTTTGGTCTCCAAAAGACTGATATACTGATCTGAATAGTATCTGAGAGTAACAACATCCTCTTCTTTCAGCCTCCACACACTTGACTTGCATAGTGCCCCTGAACCAAAGTCTCTAACCACTTCCCTTCCTAGATGGGCCGGTGTTCCTGGGAAGAATTGTTTTCCTCCTTTCCTTCCTGCAGAACTTCTGCTGAAATGGTCATAGAAGGTGGTTTGAACTTCTTTACCTTGATCATTGATCCAAGGTGGCTCAAAAAAATGTGAAGTTCATCTGCTCCACAAAACTTTCATTTGTATCTGTTTGACAAGCTGTCAACAACAACTGTTAACAACAACAGAAATACAGACAACAATTGGATGGCCTAAACTCCTGCTTCAACAAAAGAAACAGATTTCACAGCTTGTGAACACCTCCATGTCTTACATCTGCATACAAATGATGGACTAGATAACAAGCCCACAAAACATGCCTTTAAACAAATGACTCTTCAAGTCAAGCATACCAAAAAAAAAAAAAACCATTAAGATTCTTTTCAAAAGATGAAACACTTCATTATTATCTCCATCTTGGAGACCAAGTTAACTTCTCCCAAGTCAACATTGCATCACATGCATGTCAAAGCAATCAACCCTACAAGTTAATTACACATACATGTTCAAAACAAGGAAAACATCAACATCTCTGTGTCCATGCACATCATGCTCATGCATGCATTTCATCCTTCAACTTTCACTTAAGTACACTGTACTTTCGAAGCTGAAATGAAATATAATGTTGCAACAATAGAGTGAGTCTCCTACTTGTTAGGTTCCTATACCAATAGGTTTCATTTTTCATGATTGACTGTGGAAGGGCCAAATATGTTCATCCTTTCATGCTGCAAAGGTTCCATATTTTGTAAACAAATGAAGAAAATTAAAAATGAAAAGAGGGTATGCCCTAAAAGAATAATCAAAGGGCAAGAATAATGAATTGGTCAGAGAAAAATGATAAAGATGAACCCCAAACCAAAAGACCAGGAGAGTGGCCAGTCAAAATGCCACTACTATCTTATTTGTGCAAAGCAAGTTCACAATGTGCAAATACTGTTGCTTATCACACTTGATGGATGGCCCAACAGTTCAATCTGGACCACTCCATATTTAAATTTGTTGTTGTAGAATAGAGAATGAATATCTGTCCAAACAGTTCAAGCTTGGCAGATGAGTAGATAGGTAGAGAAAATAAGGAGCCCAACTGCTTAATCTGGGCCCTTGGAAGAGATAAGGGTAGACTTAGATAGGAGGGCAGTCAAAAGAAAAGAGGAAAATCAGGGTTTGCTAGTCCAAATGCACCCAATCCAAAGGAAGAAAAAATGCTAGGTGTAGGCTGGGTAGGCAGTTTGAGGTTGCAGAAACAAGTTTATGATCACTTTTTGTCTTGTCAAGAAAGACTCATCTCATCAGTGACACAAGTACCAAGGCAGTTGTTTGGTTGTTGAACAGTGGAAGCATGACTAATTTCCCCTTTCATTCCCCCAGAAATCATTTGCTAACATCCCCTCAAGGACCTTGGGATCTGCCCAATAGTCCAGTTTCACTTCATTTTATGAGAAATGCTAAGTTGAACTCTGAGTTTACTTAGTTAAAAGAAGCCACATTTCTTGTGTAAAAATCATCACTCTATACCCCTTTCATTTCCCTATGTCTAAGTTTTTACTCTATAAACTTAGCATTTATTCATGCAGTTTCATTCCATATATTCATATTGACATCTTAACTTACTATATAGTTCCTTTATCAATATCCCCACCCCTATTTTACAAAAAACTATATAAAAAACCCAAAAAATACCTAAATATTCTTACCCTTGGCAACTATAGCCACATAACACAAGTTCGGGAAATATTAAGTCTTTTTGGGACTTTATATTAACCCTTCCGCGTTCATAAAACCTTGGGGTTTATCTAACTCCTGGTTAGATAAACAACCACGTTAAACCCTCCTACCTAAACCCTGTGTTAACTCTCCGCGCGCATGTTTATATGGGATTTGTTTAACAGTTGGTTAAACAAATAACCGTGGCGCCCGCACTAAACCCATAACCTAAGTCTTATACCCCCCGGCGCATTATTAAAACATTTAAATATTGCGCGGGCCCCCCTCATTCCAAATCCCGCAGCTTTAAACTCCCGACGACCGTCTGATCCCGCGCCGTAGATCTGACGGCTGGCGGCGATATCGCAAGCTCTTATCCGCCGAAGGTTAGCGTCCGGGGGATGGGCGGTATTGCTGCCGTACCCCTGCCACGCGTCAATCTCCCGGCGTGATCGGAGCCCCCTCCTGCAAAACCACCCTGGGCCAAAAGCAGTGCGGGGAAAAACCGCTTACCGCCCGCCGCCTGCCCCCTGACGTCAAGCCCACGTCACCGCATGACGTTGCATCCACGTCGCCCGCCACCGCTCCGCATCAGCGCCAGGTCATCTGCTGACATCACCACCCGCCACCGTGTCATCCGACACGCCAGCTGCCACGTCATCCTCCGTACCCACTACACGACAAAAATACGTCAGGATGACGTCATCATTAAAAAGCGCCAAAAAGCGCTAAAATGCCCAAAATTCGTTAAAAGTCGCGAAAGTGACTGTTTTTTGTTTATTTTTATTGGTTCGTTTGTAAAAGGCTCTGCATGCGATTTACGATCAATTCGCCACCATAGCTGCTCAATCCGTCACCCGCTGAAAGCGACTCCACAGCGCGTCCCCCAGCTCGGCCTGCAGTCCGTCTCGTGCATCTAGCGCCCATTTGAAGCAGGTATTTACCCATTTGACCCCGAACCCTCTGCATTTCTGGTTTTCTCTGTCTATGAACCTGTAAAACCAATAAACCACAGAAATCAAGTCGCCAGCTCCTGGCAGATATACTGTCACCATCCTTGTTTTCAATATCCTTTCCACAAACGGTCAGTTTTACCCTTTTTTACGGCAAATCGCACTTTAAAACAAAAGCTCAGTCTTGTGCTTAAACCTGCACGCTGTATCTGTTGTTTTGTCCTGTTTACTAAAAAGAGTTCCTCAATTTCCACTTCCCTCTGCAAGGTTTCGCTCCTTCGATCAAAATTCAAGCCCATTTCCCCTGCATTCTGCTCACAGGGCTTGCAATCCAGCAAATTCATTTAAAGACCCTGCTACACTCTGCAACATTTGTTTTTGACCATAAATTTTACACAGTGAGGTCAGTTCTAGATAAGCTCAATCTGCAAATTCCCTGACAAGAGCTTCAGGGCCAGTATCCTATTTTCTGCTGTTGAATACACCTGAATTCCAAACTACAAACACAGAGAAGTTAAAAATGGCCACTCCAGCAGCACTGAATATCACTCCTCTCAATGCACCCCATAAGGAACTGGAAGCATTACCTTTGGCTGATAGGGACCACTTAATTCAAGACTTGGTTGGTGACAGAAACCACCTGCAGACATTCTGTCAGCTGAGGAACAGTCATTTGAACAACAGTGACATTTATGGCATTTGGGAATCAAATTTGCCCATATACTTCCTTCCTTCTGTCAATGTCTTCCCTGAAATTATTCGCCTCTGCTGTGAAAACTATGAGCCAAGTCAAAGGGCAGTCAAGTCTCCATCTGGGAGCATCCTCTTCCATATAACTCCTGACTCCATCAATCAAATGCTAAACTTCAAGCAAACTCAGCTTCTGGTCCCTCTCTCTATGAAATTCCTGCTTGATGAAGGTCCTAAACTCTCCAGCTCAGAGATAGCCCGAATTGCCAAAGTATTCATGAGAGCAGATCGCCAGCCAACAGGGCCACCTCCTTTTCTCTATATAGATTTCAATGAAGTGGGCAAATTACTAGTAGATATGATATCCTATGTGCTAGGTTTCAAAACAAGTGAACATATTGATCATACTATATTGGTCTTGTTGTCTGCATTTACCCCAGGACAGCCCCCTGCTGTCAAATACAACTATGCCAAATTCATTGCCAATAAGATACATGACCAACTGCTAAAACTGGATAGGGAGGGAGTCTTCAAATACTCATCTTACATCTATCATCTATTCATGTATTATCAGCCAGACTGTTTCCAATGCCCCATCAAAAGATTGGACTCTAAAGGAGAAAAGAGGTCTGTGATTTTTTGGACCTCAGTCTTTCATGAAGTCCGCAGCTCTCCCTACTCTTACTGTGAGTTCATTGACCTGTTTGTCTATCCAGTCTCTTGTCTCCTGATGAGAACTCCTCCTGCTAGGCTATCCTATGACATGCAGAAAATATTGCAGCTTTCAAAGAACTACAAAATAGGTGACTGGTACTTTTACCAGAATCACACTGTCATTAGGATATATGGTTGTGAGCTCTGTCCCTACAAGCTGCCAAGATATGTGCCAATGAGACTGTTTGCCTTGGAATATTACAGGCAACTCATCAATTCAGATTTAACTCATTTTCATAGTGCCAAGAAAAAGGCTCGGTTGAAATTCAAAGACCAACTAGGCCCCTTTGTCATGAACAAAAAAGAAGGATGGCAAGATGCTGATCAAATATTGGGGGAGAAACTCAAGTTAAAAAGAAGTTTTTGGTGGGTCCCTTACGACCCAGATGGCTTTATCAATGCCAGAAAAATAAAATATAGGCTGTCAGCCTATGAACATTGCAAAATCCCACAGATTGAACAATTTGCTAACCAAGATGAGTGGGTGCAAGGCACACTAGTTGAAGAGTTCACTCAGGAAGAAATAATGGAGCAAAATGTCAAAGATTTGGAAAAGACTCTTGACTTGGATTCTTTTGAGCAGGTAACATTCAAACTGCCACAACAAGTTGGAGAGGGCACATCAACTGCTGCAGCTTCACAGGCTGCCCAAGAAAGTTCTACACCAGCAATAGGAACAGCGAAAGGCAAGGAGCTAATGGATGTAGAACAGGAAACAATGATAGAACAACCAACCACCTCAAAGGAGCAGAGTCAAGGGCAAGCCCCTCCATAGCAGATTGAGGCACCATAGATTCCAGCATTGCAAACTCCTCTGAATGAGGAAAGAAGCAAGAAACGAGACAGGGAAGAGACCACACCTGCAAGTGGGTCAACACAACAACCAAAAGCCAAAAGACAAAGATTTGATCCTCAAGTTGAGGAGGAAATTAGTGAAGAAGTCATGGAGAGTGCAAGGAGGGAGAGAGAAACTAGCCAGCAAACACCTACTAGCTCATTCCAGCAAGAGCAAGAGAGGCAACATGGTATGGAGGTGTCTTCCTCAAGGCAGCAAAGCAAGCAACTGCCTAGTATTAAAGGAACTTTCATGGAAATCAAGGCCCAAAATGAGTTGTTAAGAGTACAGTTGTATGATCAATTTCTCAAGACAACACCCTCCAAACAGCAGAGATTAATGGCAGCTTATGACTTTAAGGAGGAGAAAATGATCTTAAGTCATTTCAAGCCTAAGATACCACAGCCACAAACAGCTGCATAAAGACAAACTTAGAGGTCCTCGCCAAGGACATACACCCAATGGACCAAATTGAGCTACACAAGCAAGCAGGTGAGATGGTCTATGCTACACTAGCAGACAAGGCAATGCTGGCCCATCAATTGAAGGAATCATTGAAAAATACAAATACTCAATTGGATTTGGAGAGAATGTCTTCCTCGGCCAAAGATAACAGAATAAAGACATTGGAGGAAATCATTGTGGAACTAGGGCATGATCCTAAGAAGGATGCCAAAGGCATCCAGGCCCTCATAAAGAAAAAAGAAGAAGATATTGCTGCACTCAGAAAACAATTGAGGTTACCTGCAACCATGCACCCTCAAACTACAAAACTTGTACAAGAAAAGGAAGGTGAAGATATGATGGATCTGCTAATGAAGATGAATCAAAGAATAATTCAAATGGAGCAAGAATTGGAGAAAGCATTGCAAGGCAAGCAGGGAGAGTCGACCTCCCAGCCACCTGAAACAGCTCCAACAGTTGCCACTGTTCCTCCCACACAAGCAGCAACAATTCCTCCTGTCATTCCAACATCCACAACAGCTACATCAACTACAGATGCGGCAGCAGCAACAACAACAACAGCACCAGAATCTAGCATGAGTATGGAAGAAATGATGAAAGCAGTCAAAGAGCTAGAAGTTCAGGTGACAGAGGTGAAAGAGGCCAAAGAAAAGTTGGCCAAGCTGGAGGCAAGCTATGACAAGTCCAAGATGACAGTGGCTGAAAAAACAAGAGAAATAAAAGCCTTGGACAACAAAATAAAAGCCTTAGAGAAGGAGCTTACTCTAGATAAAACTCTAGCTGAAATCAAGAAAATTTTGTGGGCCAAAATTGGCCAGTCTGTCACTGACCAATGGCAATCAATTCAGACTATACATGAACAAATAGAATTGATAGGCTTAGCTCAATTTGAGACTCAAAGGGCCAGGGCATCATTGGGAAATATGCCTGAGCAGGCCAATAAAATGATTCAGTTTCTGAACACTCATACCAAAGAGCAGCTGGCAGCTCTGGATATCAGTAGCAGGACAGATACTATTCTGACAGTGAAAAAGGTGCTGACCCTGAGGAATTTTGTACAGACTCTAGAAAGAAAGTGCCAAGAAATGCAGGCAGAAATAAATGACTTCAAGCTAAAGTTTGCAGCATTGCAGAGCAGAGGGTTACCCAGCTTATTGACCAGTAGTGGGAGACTGCTAACCCGTGAACAGTATACTAACAGGATAAATAACTATGTTTCCAATCAAATTACAGCATCCTCAAGCACCTCAGAAGAAACAGGGCCTCCCTCTGGACAGAGTCTTTATGACAAATTAGAAAATCTGTTTTACATTGAACATGAGATAAATCATCTTTTTGAAGTCCAGCCCAACTTTTATAGATATACTGAAGCTGATGAAACACTGATTAAAATACAAAGACATCAGCTGCCTACAGAGGATTGGTGGCAGGCAATGCTGGAAATTTTACCCAGGTGATTTGATTTCTGTTCCTTTTTGAGTCAGCTACAGGTCAGCAACTCCACATACACGGGCCACTTGCCAAAGTGTCAAAATAGCAGAAAAAGAAGGTTAGATGTAATGGCAACTCATTAAAAGAAAATCAAACACAGGTGGCAAAAGACAGCACATCAGGGACGCCAACCAAAGCTACAACTATCAGCCAAAAAAAGGAGCATAAAAGTCAACAAAAGCAAAGCACCTAAGGCGGCCAGTACAACCTAATTACTTCCACATGTTGCGCGGACTTCCACATCAGTTATTGCTATTTGCCAGAGTAGATAGATAAATTTATTACTAGATATTTTCCTACGGGATATTTTTGTAAAAAACTCTCTTATATATACTCCCAATTGATATGTATTATTGTTGGTGATTTTCTCTCTGGACTGCGCTGTAAATTCTCAGACTCTCTAATACAAAGGCTGTTTGAAGTTCACTGTTGCTGCACCATCTGAATGTGGATTTGATGTTCTGGGATTGTCTTCTATTTTTTCCCTTGATAATAATTTATTTAATTTTTTACACCCTTAATATTTATTTATATATTCCTCTGTTTTTTTTCACGTTCTCTTTTATTTTCAATCCCTTGTTAAAATTCAATTACTGATTAATAAATTATTTAATTAAATAATTTGATTATTTCTTCTTCTTCTTCTTCTTCTTCTTTTTTTTTTTGAGTAAGACTAATTCTATTAACAAAGTAGAGAAATATTTACATAGAGACCGAAGTCAATACACTGCTCTGATAAGAGGCAGAACTTTCAGGAAAAAACAGGTAAGAAGACATGATTCAGATCGCACGCAGGGGATTAGGATGATACTCTTCTGAGTAAGACTAATTCTATTAAAAAAGTAGAGAAATATTTACATAGAGGCCGAAGTCATTACACTGCTCTGATAAGAGGCAGAACTTTCAGGAAAAAACAGGTAAGAAGACATGATTCAGATCCCACGCAGGGGATTAGGATGATACTCTTCTGGTGCTTCATAGTAAACAAAAACATCAAAAAACACAGGAAATCCACAACACTGTTTACATAGCAAACTTGCCCAGTGATAGCCATAGCATAACCAAAAAATTGACGCCAGGGAGAGCACGCTAGTCATCTTGTGGTTCTTCCACGATACGACACCATCCAAATTCTGGCTCGTCCTTAGCTTGAGCAGCATTCTGATCAGAGGGGCCAGGGTCGACCGGCAGCATCTCCGCATCCTGAGTGCTGCAACCCGGAGCATTCGGATCCTGCCGAGGCACCATACCAATTCCCAGCTGGATAGAAGGAGAAGGACCAGAGACTGCCCCCGAGCCTCCCGGATGAGAATCTGAGTCCTCCATCTGTGTTGTCTCATGGAAGACCACTGTAATGTGAGCCGTTATCCGTGGCCGATGCAGGGAACTATTAAAAGAGAAAATTGCAGAGCCAGACGAGGAAGGAGGCCCCGGGTAGTGTCTGGAGGCTCGGTGCCGCCCTCTCCCACTACGCATGTTGGGGTAGCGACCAACAAACAATTCACTGGAGGGGGAAGGCGCATCCGAAGACGAGCTTGTCGGCGCGCGCCGGGGTTGGCCTCTTCGGCACCCCATTCTTTGGCGAAGTTGAGCCATCTATGAGGGTGCGGTGGTGAGTTGGCGGACAGGCTGAGCAGCTATAAGGCGAGCGGAGCAACAAAGACACCGATACCAGGAGGGGAGTCTACGGATGCCCTTCGCCGGCAAAGACAAATTGAACACAGAGTGATTCTCTCCGGAGAAAATTCGAGCGACCTGTGGATTGACAGGGCCAATCTCCCGCCACCCAGTGTCAAAGACGAGGCCTGAGACCAAGTGATTGATCGACGTGACAAAGGCTATGGAAACACAACTCAAAACCCACCACCCAAATCTGGAGGCAATACCAGAGACCTGACGATGAAAAGTCGAGACTAAGACCACCAGACTATGGCTCAATGCCCCGCGGAGGAAAGAGAGGAACTGCAGGAGCTGCCCCGGGAGGGCCGAGCTAAGCTGCAGCGAGGCTTTCCCCGTCAAGTGCTGAGAGACTTCTGAGAAAACCGAAATGAGAGCCGAGGCGAGGGGATGAGCCAAATGAAACAACACAAAAGGCTTCGACGCAAACCCAGAACAGAGCCTATTCTTAACCTTTCCAGACATGTCTCGAGAAACCCCTTCCATTACTACCGCATTGAAGATCGTCGTCATCTCTTGCAGGTTAGAGCGTGCGGAGGGACGAGCCGTCGCAGTGGACAAGAAGAATGAACCAGAGCCACCGGAGTGTGAGCTGTTAAAAATTACCTTGCGCGCATGCCAAGCGCTCTCCAGCTTACATGTATTTAACTCAGTGTACTGGGTGGGCAGGTGTCGAACTGCCTCGCCCCACCCCAGTCTTTTCACCTTAAATGCCACCTCAATCACCCGCATCCAGGGTTTGATTATTACTTTTTGATGAACACCTTCTCTTTTATTTTTTAATTTTTTTTCACTCTTTATATTTATTTAGTTATTTTATTTTTTAGTTATTAGTTTTAATCTTTATTTTTCCAATTCATTACCATATAAACAATTATTCAATAACAATAAAATAATGCATACATAAATTAGTTAATTAGGTAAATTAAATAATTAAACAAATTAGAATTGCCTACCCTAGTCAAATATAACTGTTTGGTTAAAAAAAATTAAAAATAATAACAATAATAATAATAATAATAATAAATTGTTTAAATATATTAATTTCCCTCCTTGGTCAAATTTAACCGTTTTCCTCTAGCGGTTAGGATGACCTATCTTCCTATTTGACCTTCCTCTGAGATCTGTCTCTTCATCTTATCCTGAAGATGAACCACACTAACTGGTTCCAAACTCGTCGACCAAATATTGGCAATGTGATTTTTTCCGAAAATTTTCATTAATTAATAAATTATGGATCACAAAAGCTTGAATTCGAATATTTTATTTTTATTTATAAGTTATTTTATTTTAGATATGTTGTATTTATTCATATTAATATGCTAGTTTTCAATGTTAGTATAGTTTTTTTTAAAGATAAAATGCATTTGTTCACATTAATAAGTTATTAGGAATGTGATTCTTAATTGTATGTATATTTAAAGTTTTATACAAATTTTCTTTTAGAAAATGATGATGCAAAATAGATCTTAATTTCCATCATCAATCTCACAACAAGGCTAGATTCGCTGAAGTACCTTTTGCATTTTAAGAATTAAGAAAATGGTAAACCATTTTAATCAAATCTATAACATGGAATTATTAACGTAGGGAAGATGAAAAGTGGTGGTTTGAGAAACAAATCAAGTTCACAATAAGGTTATACCCAAAATTATTATGACTACATTCAATGGTATCCAAAATTACTATGACTACATTCAATGGTAGGATGATTGAATAGTTAGTTATTAAAATATTTTATTTACTAACATCAAATAAGTATAAAATAACAAAGATAATAAAATACATCAAAAGCTATTATATTCTTTTGCTTAAATGTAGTTGTATTCTTGTCATAAATGTAGTTGTCTTCTTGTTATAAGATAGGATATATGCAATTTTAGTTTTTTTTTATTATTGTTTTTGCTTTAATTTAACTATATTTAAATTAAGCGACACAAAGTAACTACTATTGTTTATTGTTTATTACCTTGTTTTAAGTTTATTTTTTTCATAGAATATTTTAATAAAAGATTAAAATTTATTTAAATGTAATTGCTTTGTATTATTTTACAATTTAATTAAAAAATATGATTTACACAAATGTCATTAAATTCTTATTGCTTTATATTGTTTATTATACTTTTGTAGAAATAAGTCTTTCAGATTAATTACATTGTTAGGATTTGGTCGACATTTCGAACCAACTAATGTGGTTCATCCCCAGGACAAGGTGAGAAATACATTGATCATAAGGAATAAATAGTGAGGATGCAACATTGCCGAGAGTTAGCCATTCGAAATTAGTTGTTGGTGAATTAGTTAGTAGGTAAAGAAATTTATTATTTTGGAATTAGGGGTGAGGAAAAATATTCTATATTTAGTTAAAAATAGCTATTAAGGAATAATTAAATATAAAAATAATATTTCAATATTATTGATTGATGTAGAAATAGTTTATACCATCTTATTTGTTATGGGTTGACTTATTCATAATAGAAAACTAGTTGTTAGGAAAATATATTTAATCCCAAAATAATTCATTCATTATTAAAAACATTAATTTCAATATTAAGATTATTTAATAATAATATCATGTTTGTATTAACTGATGGAGGGATACTTAAATCTCTCAAAAAGGGAATCCAAGATAAATTAAAACACATTAGAGTGAAATGATAACAGGAAAATATTTAACGTGAAGCAAAAAAAAAAATCAACCAAAAAATATATATAAAAAAATAAAATGTAAATATATATATAGAGAGAGAGAGAGAGAAAATAAAAGAATATAAAAATAGAAAATTTTGGATAATAATAGAAATAACAATAGGGAAAAAAAGGATAAAAAAGAATGATGAGTTATGATGAGAGAGCTGGAATCCAGCTCTTACTCAATTTCCAACCATCATCCCTATTAAGATTTTTGGCATGCCTTTTGATCTCAATTGCCTCCCTAAGCTTCCTGTGGTGGAAATGATCTATCTTAGTGATAACTTTGGATTCTTCAATGCAGACATGGTGCTTCGATTTTTCTGCATGCTCAGCTAAGGCTGATGAGCGAGAGCGATTGTGTCTGATGTCTGCTGCATGCTCATTGATCCTCTGTTTAATAGATCTACCTGTTTCTCCAATGTAGGGGATACCACAGGAGCAGGGAACAAGGTAGACACCTTTCGAGTCTTTAGGGTCAATAGGGTTTTTAACAGATCTAAGAGAATTTTTAGTGGTATTGAGAGGCTTGAATGAAGAAGAAGATACATTAATCTTCTTGAGGATATCTTCTTTATTCAAGCCTCTCAATACCATTAAAAATTCTCTTAGATCTGTTAAAGACCCTATTGACCCTAAAGACTCAAAAGGTGTCTACCTTGTTCCCTACTCCTGTGGTATCCCCTACATTGGAGAAACAGGTAGATCTATTAAACAGAGGATTAATAAGAATGCAGCATACATCAGACACAATCCTCTCACTCATCAGCCTTAGCTGAGCATGCAGAAAAATCGAAGCACCATGTCTGCATTGAAGAATCCAAAGTTATTGCTAAGATAGATCATTTCCACCACACCATGTCTGCATTGAAGAATCCAAAGTTATGGCTAAGATAGATCATTTCCACCACAGGAAGCTTAGGGAGGCGATTGAGATTGAAAGGCGCGTCAGAAATCTTAATAGGGATGATGGTTGGAAATTGAGTAAGAGGAGGATTCCAACTCTCTCATCATAACTTATTATTATTTTTTTATTATTATCCAAAATTTTCTATTTTTATATTCTTTTATTATATATATAAATATATTTTAATTTTATATATATATATATAGATATATTGCTTCACTTTAAATATTTTTTTGTTATCCTTTGACTCTAATTTGTTTTAATTTATCTTGGATTCCCTTTGTGAGAGATTTAAGCATCCTTCTATGAGTTAATATGAACATGATATTATTATTAAATAATCTTAATATTGAAATTAATGTTTTTAATAATGAATGAATTATTTTGGGATCACATATATTTTCCTAAGAGCTAGTTTTCTATTATGAATAAGTCAACCCATAACAAATAAGATGGTATAAATTATTTCTACATCAATCAATAATATTGAAATATCATTTTTATATTTAATTATCCCTTAACAACTATTTTTAACTAAATATAGAATATTTTTCCTCACCCCTAATTCTAAAATAATAAATTTCTTTTCCTACTAAATAATTCACTAACAACTAATTTCTAACGGCTAACTCTAGGCAATGTTGCATCCTTACTATTTATTCCTTGTGATCAATGGATTTCTCACCTTGTCCTGAGGATGAACCATATTAGTTGGTTCGAAATGTCGACCAACTCCTAACAAAGTGATTAATCCGAAAGACTTATTTCTACATTATGGATCACAGAAATCTTAGATGTAATATTATACTTTTCTTATGATGTTTATTATACATTTTCTTATTACATGTTTGTTATTTTAATGTGTATATTTAACTCTTATATATATTATATATAATAATAGAAAATAAATATAACATGACACTCTTATTTGATGTCTATTTGTATTTATTTATTTATCATTTAATGTATTTACCTAAACTGATCTAACCTGTCACGCCCCTACACTGGTGGTAGTCTTTCAATTGCTTATAGTGAGGTGCGGCACCACCGAACACTTTCTTTTCACCAATACTTATGTTCATGGACTACGCCTAACCATTCGATACTTAGTTTATTTTCGTTACCAAGTATTATTATTAGCCTTTATACAGATGAAAACCCATACATATTCATCATCAACAACAATTAACACATATACAATTGCACAACAGTATAAAGGGAGGGGCAACTCCCTGCAATATGAGTCTGCCCGAATCAATATATATAATCTTCTTTTATAAGTACAAGTTAAATCTTGGGAAACCCCAAATTTACACTTAGCCAATTTTCCAACTTCAGCAAACTCGGTTGCCCAGCTTGTCAGCGCCTCCGCATGGTCGCCGCATGACTCACCAACCCTTTGTTCACCTCGTCGCACGATCATGTTGTTTGCCCAACTTGGTCGTGCCTCGTCGTAACCAAGTTGCCACACGCGGGCGCCTCCGCACGAGTCACACCTCCGTTCACAACTCCAACACTTCACTGTTTCCACCGTTTCGTCATGCACAACGCACCCTACCCTAGTCGCCCGTCTGCACGATTCTTCGTTTCGGCGTGCACGACGCGCGCTCACCCCGTCGCCCGTCCGCATTTCCACCCGTTCACCCGAGTTTCCACACGACTTCACCTGGGTTGCCCGATGACCTTACCCGGTTCGCCCGAACGACCTCACCGGGGTCACTCGACGACCTCACCCGGCTCGCCCGAACAACTTCACCTGGGTCGCCCGACGACCTTGCCCGAGTTTTCTGCCCGACGACCTCTCCCAAGTTCTGCCTGAATGACCTCGCCCGAGAACGACCTTACCCGAGTTTTCTGCACGAGTTTTTCGCCTGAGTTTCTCACCCGACTTTCCTGAACGAATCTCTCACCCGAGTTCTACCCGTCGTGCAGGTTCATCCGCAACCGCAGAACTCCTTGATCGAACTCGTGTTGATTGAATGATGGCCGTTTGCCTCCAAACGCCCTCCAATATATACAGGCGGGTGGCAGGTTATGTCACCCAGCTGACCCACGCCCAACGCCCAAGCTGACTCGTTCAACATGTTGCCTTTGCCCGAGTGGAGGGTCGGCTCGCCCAACTCATGGGACCGCCCTCTCAACTCGCCCAACATCGTATAAACTCATCTCCAAGACACTTCGCACGCATTCGTTCATGTCTCCTTCGCATGGTGGAGTCGCCCTGCCCGTCACACGGACCGCAGGTCCTTACATCCTCCCCCACCTGAAATCATTGTCGTCCTTGACAATATCTCATCCCAGCAACCACCTGTCACCAAGATATCCATACCAAGGCATATACTCCATCGGTATGTCATATATCGGAAGATCATCTCAATCCATGATCATCAACAATCTCCACATGCTGCTCCCCATCGTGGAAGGCTAACCCTTCCATCTCAAGCTACATGCTTCCTGCAACATCTCGTGTCAATCTCATCATTTTTCGTCCTCGTGTGAACTATTGCCATGATACTCCAACAAATGCTAACACATCTCTGTACACTTCGCGACCCCATGTTTGAACTAGTCGGGTGATCAGTCCAACTGTCATGCTCAAACCATGAGAATGCACATCCTCATGCCACCATCAGTTGTTTCTCAGAACATCACGTCACATCCTCAACTCGATCAAGAATCCATCTCCATATAAGTGTAAGCCATGCTCAGGTCCATGAAGTAAACTCCATCTCATCTACAACATGATGTCCATGATGTTTGGTGTCAATGTGTTGTATGAAATCAGTCGCATCTATCCCAACATCATCCATCTGCAAAACATCCATCTCCTCAAGATGAAGAGATCATCTCATCAAACCCGACTCTCGATGTGCCACATCCAGGTCCATGAAGCAACCTCCATCATATCTGTAATGTGCCATCCCTCAAGTCTACCATAAAAACAAGTATACACCTATCTCATCTATCCATGTGCTACCTATGATCATAGATCAATCAACTCCCATGTGTCAAAAGTGGTTAAGTCTCGCTCAACCCATGCCCAAGTGTTACCACCAAGGCATCATCATCGTCGTAACTCCATCACTCCAAAGTGTCTCATATCGATCCTCCTCATCAAGTCACTCTTTCAAGCCACACCCATACATGTACTTGAAAGTATGCATCCCATTCTGCATCAAAGTCTTTGACCTCAGCTCCTTAATGCATCAGATCCTCCAAGTCCACCATAAATGAAGTCCCCAAAAGTCACAACAATCTCATGTCATCATCAGCTCCATGAGTCATCTCCAACCAACATCCAACAAGCATACAAGTCTCGGCCCAAAGGTCTCTGCAAGATGCCTTAGCTCTCCATGTAGTAGGAATGCCCCATAGTCTGCTCACAAATCCATCCAAGTCCATGGCCTTGTTGTACATAAGTGCACAACCTCTCCATCGACTCATAAGTAAAACATCTCCATGTCACATCAGCAAATTATCCTGCACAACATCCCTGCCTTGGCACTCCTCATTGGATGCCCATAAGTGACACCTCTATAAGTGCTCCTGCATAAGACTGCCATGCTCCATGTCTCCGACCTGATGTCCATGACTAAGTTGCCCATGTAGTCCAACCAAGTAGACCCATCACAACAATCGGTCATCCTCATCCAAGCCTGCAATCTTCGGTCTAGTGAACTCGGTCACCCAACCATATCCTCATCACATGAGTCTCTTCCACCAAAGCTCCCCCACTAAAGGTTCCACCAAGGCTATCTCTTGGTCTCGGCCATGAGAAGTCCACCCAAGCATCGCCATACTGAAGAGTGTGCCCTCCAATCTGTCCATGAGTCATGCCAGGCACTTAGCCAATTCTCCATATGGCTAAAGCATGACCCATTCCTCCCGCAGTGATCATCTTGTTCCTCCTTTGTCACGGGCCTTTGCACCTTCTACCATAAGGTCACAAACAACCCCAACAAGTCCTGCAACTGTCAACAATCCTTGCTTCTCCATACAAGGTTTCATCATAGACATCCATGGTAAGATGCTCGCTTGCATTGGCAAACTGACTTTGCTCTTCCCTGCATACGGTTCATCTACCAAATGCTCAAGTGAAACACAAGTATCAATAATACTTACATCATCATCATGAGGCTCCTCCATGTGAGTATCCTCATCCACCCATGTCTGCAAACTGCACGATCCTAGTCCAACTTGATCAATCTCAAGTTCATCCTCCATAGTTGTCACATCTGCAACATCCTCAATCATCACAGCTTCTTCTTTCTTATCATCACATTTTGCAACTTTCTCCTTATGAGTCAAAGCTATGGAATGCTTCTTCTCAAGAGTTAGCCATTTCCACTTCTCTCGAATCAAGTCCTGCCTTATCTTCAATTCTTTGAGTTCTGCGTCAACCAAGTCCACTTCCTTTGCAAGTCGATAGGCTTCGTCCCTATTCCCGTCAAAAATCCCTTCCTTGACCAAAGCAGGAAGAGCATCCTTTGCTTTGAACAAACCTTTGCCCCATTCTGCAAATCTTTGTTCAACCTTACTTGATTCTTCAAGTAGACTTCCTTAAAATTCCTTGAAGTTTGCAAAACCCATTTCCTGCAAGATAGACATCCTTCTTGAATCTTCACCATTCACCAGGTTCCTCCTACAAAACTGAACCAGCTCTTGATTCCACCTGTTGGTGAGATCAACTTCCTTCACCTAAATCAGCTCTGATACCACCTGTCACAAAGTGTAGGTGTGTATCAGCTTCAACGCTTCAACACCAGCACTAGCTCCCCGGTACTAGCTCTGATACCACCTGTCACACCCCTACACTGGCGGTAATCTTTCAACCGCTTATAGCGAGGTGTGGCACCACCGAACACTTTCTTTTCACCAATACTTATGTTCATGGACTACGCCTAACCATTCGATACTTAGTTTATTTTCGTTACCAAGTATTATTATTAGCCTTTATATAGATGAAAACCCATACATATTCATCATCAACAACGACTAACACATATAAAATTGCACAATAGTATAAAGGGAGGGGCAACTCCCTGCAATATGAGTCTGCTCGAATCAATATATATAATCTTCTTTTATAAGTACAAGTTAAATATTGGGAAACCCCAAATTTACACTTAGCCAATTTTCCAACTTCGGCAAACTCGGTTGCCCAGCTTATCAGCGCCTCCGCATGGTCGCCGCACGACTCACCAACCCTTCGTTCACCTCGTCGCACGAATGTGTTGTTTGCCCAACTTGGGCGCGCCTCGTCGTAAGCAAGTCGCCACAGACAGGTGCCTCCGCACGAGTCACACCTTCGTTCACAATTCCAACACTTAACCGTTTCCACTGTTTCGTCGTGCACGGCGCGCCCTACTCGAGTCGCCCATCCGCACGATTCTTCGTTTCGGCGTGCACGACGCACCCTCACCCGGTCGCCTGTCTGCACATCCACCCGTTCACCGTTCATCCGTTCACCCGAACTCATTCACCCGAGTCGCCACACGACTTCACTCGGGTCGCCCGACGACCTCACCTGATTCGCCCGAACGACTTCACCCGGGTTGCCCGACGACCTCACCCAGCTCGCCCAAACGACTTCACTCGGGTCGCTTGACGACCTCGCCCGGTTCGCCTGAACGACCTCACCTGAGTTTTCTGCCCGACGACCTCGCCCGATTTTTTTGCCAGACGACCTCGCCCGAGTTCTGCCTGAACGACCTCGCCCGAGTTCTGCCTGAACGACCTCGCCGGAGTTCTACCTGAACGACCTTGCCCGAGAACGACCTCGCCTGAGTTCACCCTCGCCCGAGTTTTCTGCACGAGTTTCCTGCACGAGTTTTTCGCTCGAGTTTCTCACCCGACTTTTCTGAATGAATTTCTCACCCGAGTTCTACCCGTCGTGCAGGTTTATCTGCAACCGTAGAACTCCTTGATCGAACTCGTGTTGATCGAATGATGGTCGTTTGCCTCCAAACGCCCTCCAATATATACGGGCGGGTGGCGGGTTATGTCACCCGGCCAACCCACGCCCAACGCCCAAGCCGACTCGTTCAACATGTTGCCTTCGCCCGAGTGGAGGGTCGGCCCGCCCAACTCGTGGGACCGCCCTCTCAACTCGCCCAACATCATATAAACTCGTCTCCAAGACACTTCGCACGCATTCGTTCATGTCTCCTTCGCACGGTGGAGTCGCCCTGCCCATCGCACGGACCGCAGGTCCTTACATTACCTATACTAAATTTAAAAAAAAAATCCTTTTAAACCAATAAAAATACATATATCTTAAAGCGAACTTTCAAAAATTTATTTAATTTATTTTTAAAATATTTTTATTTACCATTATTATTTTTATAAATTTTTTAAAAATATTTCATATAAATCATGAATCACGAAAGCCTATGTTATAAATTATTAATATTTGAAATCAAGTTGTGTTTAGCGAGATTTTTTGGAAGCTTTTCCAATAGGTTTTCCTTGTCTAATTTCTTTAAAATTCGGTAGGAATTTATTGAAATCACAAGTTTAAGGGGTAACCCCTATAGAATCTAAGTGCCTTAAGAATTTTTGACAGTGCTGAATCCATATACAATCAAAAAACCAATTTAAATAATACAAATCAAAATTTCACTTCAAAATACCAAAAAAATCTAAAAAAATCAGGTTCAAAACAACTCCTTTAAAAATTATTAATCATATTAAAATTTACATTTTGAATTGAATTCCAACTCTATTTGTATTTTTTTTTTAAGTATAATACATTACAAAATTATAAAAAATTCAAATAAAAAATAAATTAGTTTTTTTTTTAATGATTCACAATATCTCTCACAGATTATTAATATTTAAAAAATATTAATCCATATTAAAATTTACATTTTGAATCGAATTCCTGCTTGTAATAATACATTACAAAATTATTAAAAATTCAAATAAAAAAAAAATATTACACATCACCATCACTATCACTATCAGAACTTATACTCTCAACGGGACTCCCAACTAAACAATGCATTTTAAAACAGATGATGTGTTTCACCTGGCATTTCAGGTTACCGAAGAGCCATCGAGGAGATTAAGCACAACAGTACAGCAGGGTCGGATGTGATGATGCAGTGGAATGAATCCTAGATTCTATTTTTATATTAGCGGTCCCACTTCATTGCCGTGGTGATTCTAATAGCAGATGCATGAGAATTTACCACAACTGGCCCAGATTCAGAATCAGGTTCGATTCTAATTCATTCCTGGACGTGGACGAGTGAGCTCGGTGTGAGCTATGGAAAATGACAGAAAATTAGAAAAAAGAACAGCATACTTCATGCTGGACGACGAACAAAAGGATACACAAAATGAAAATGGGAGAGGAAGATTGAATATATCTGGGTGAGGTCTCCCACAAGAAGAATTATCATCTTCTTGTGAGTATATAATCGTAATTATTATCATCTTCAGCAGCAATGTCTATGACAAGCATCCCCGAAGTGGAAGTTGAAATGGGCTCGGCATCGCCTAACGCCAGGACTGACGCCAGGACTGTTCGAGCCAGCGTTGTTCAGGCCTCCACTGTCTTCTACGACACTCCTGCTACTCTCGGTATGTTTTCGTCTCTATGTTTCAAATTAGTCTGTGATAAGCCTAATTTAGAGTGCCCAGAGATTTTAATGTAGTAGAAAATATTCCAAGATGCAAAGATGGCGTATCTGACAGTCTATTATCCTGTTTATTGTCAACATGTCCCATGGGCAAAATTCTACTACGAAAGTGATTCCTGTGGCAAGATGCCTCATGGGCAAAATTCTACTGCGAGATCAGTCAGACAGCTTAGACATCAGAGTCCCTTACTGATTACCAGCTTG
Source organism: Pinus tabuliformis (assembly GCA_031772625.1). Classification (NCBI taxonomy): domain Eukaryota; kingdom Viridiplantae; phylum Streptophyta; class Pinopsida; order Pinales; family Pinaceae; genus Pinus; species Pinus tabuliformis. Next base: position 754,262,811 of record CM062815.1, on the reverse strand, counting down.
AGTATTATCAGAAATCTTTCCTTGTAGTTGGAGATAAGACTTTTTTCTTTTCTTTTTCTTTTCGTAAGTTAACCATTTATGTCGGCAGAGCCTGGAAAGGGTGCACTGACAATCAAACCTGAGCAGTTGTGTTTCTCTCACCAATCTACCACTAGACGACAGCCCAACCAACATACTTTTGTATCTTTTATTGTCTTCATTGTAGAGAGATGAAAGCTACAAAATGACTTCATACAAATCTATCTTTCAAAATTTAGATGCAATTAATACCTATTTTGTTTAAAACTCGGGTTTCTTTCCTCAAAACTGATATATAGATATTGACATAACTGCTGGCCGAGGAAAACTTCACATTGCCACCATACAAGTTTTGGGTTTCCTTAGGACATTATTTCATCTCGCAAAATCTTCTTGTGCTATTGCCATTTCCTCTAGCAAAATCTGTGTCAATTTTGACTTCTGTGATCACTATATTTTTCTGTACATGCCTGCAGCCAGACAATCCTTTTTGGCACAGGTCTGCACATGGATACAGAGTCGTAAATGTGTATACGATTTCTGGCTGATATCCGTACTTTTCAGTCTGCAACAGGCTTTTTCTGCTCTTAGTTTCTATAATTCTATTTAGCCAATGTTCAAATCTTAGGTCATACATATTGGTACAAAATTCCTGGAATTTCATTTCTTGTGCTCTGATACCATGTTAAATTTACAAGAGAGGAGAGAGCAAGACAGGAGAGAGGAATATTAAAGGGGAAGAGATTATTGTCATGTGAATTTGCATACATGAACATGACAATCTCTCCTACTCATTTGCTCAATGCTGTGGTTTTCTTAATTGCTGACCTAATAATGATTACTTGATCTGAATCAGGTCTTTTGTTCAGCAATTGGTTTCGTCTGAGCCGAAGGTTGTATTAGACATAAACTAGATCATTCAACCGTTTTTTATCCAAACGGTTTCTCTTCTTTGTGTGAATCCTCTCAAAGACAGACCAATTGCGCTCACACCCAGATGCACTGCAAGTTTGACTCAAAATACGAATTGCAAACCTTTGCAATTCAGGGCACTGGCCACCAAAGGCCTCCCACCATTGTGCTGCAAAAAACATAGGAGTGTAATGAATTATGAGTTAGATGAAGGCTGAAGCTCAACAAAATTACAAATTATATCTAACTTCCAAATTATAAATGATTTAACAAACTTTAATAAAAAAGGTAAAACCATTAAGAAATTGAAAATTGAAATTTTTGTTTACCTGGCTCATCTGCTTCTCTTGCAATCTTTGCTAGGTTCTTCCCAAAGGTACCTGATGCATTGCTGAAGGATGTGACCTGTTGATGTATCTCCAGCTGATCAGGCTCCGATGGGATCTTGCGTTCAATGCAATCAACCAGTCCATCTCTGACCTCCCCCCTCAAAGCTCCTGACTCCTTAACTTTATAATGATACCGTGGGTTCAAAAAATACCCAGCTGCATGTATAGGGTGATGGAGTTGATTGTTCCATCTTTCATCAATGATTGCCCAAATGGGCCCATACTTTGCCACTCTATCCTTCTATGCTGTCTTTATTTGCTCCTTTGCTTGACCCATAGCCTCATAAATGAAGCCCATAGCCAACCTTTCCCCATCCACCAACCGCAACACCTTAACTAGTGGCTCAGCAAGCTTCACAATCTCTGCTGCCTTTCTCCAAAAAGTTTCTTCATGGACTTTCCTTTTCAATTCTTTGCCTTCTGGTTTGTTAGACCAATTGCTTTGATTCCATTCATCACTGGAAAACATCTTTTGCAAGTTTCTATGTTGGGAAAGCATAGATTGCAATGTCAAAAAATGTGTAGCAAATCTAGTGATGGCAGGCCTAATAATATCCTTGCCTCCAGTGTGTTTCCTCATGAGACTCAAAACCAGTGTATGATTGTAGATAAATTTTGTTATGCTTTTGGCATGATCTACAGTGTTTTTGACCCAATCTAATTTTCCAATATCCTCGAGCATGAGGTCTATGCAATGTGCAGCGCATGGGGCCAAAAGATGGTCTTGTGTTTTTCCTCTAATAGTTTACCAGCAAGAACATAGTTAGAGGCATTATCTGTGATGATTTGAACAACATTAGCCACCCCCACCTCCTGAACAACCTGATCCAATAGCTGAAACAACAAGTGGCCATCTTTTACCTTATCAGATGCATCAACTGATTTTAAAAACATGGTTCCCTGTGGGCTGAAGACAAGAAAGTTTATGATGGTACGGTTTCTTTGATCAGTCCATCCATCTGACATGATGGTACACCCTGTTCTTGCCCATGAGTCCCTGAACTCTTGCAAATACTCATTAATGGATTGAATTTCTTTCTTCAAACGAAACCCCCTTAGCTCATGCATAGTAGGGCCTTTGAAGCCTTTTCCAGCAGCATGTATGGCATCAAACATAGGCTCATAATATGGTGAACGAGCAGCATTAAAGGGGATATCAACATCATACCACCATCTAGCTATGTACTCACAAGCAGTCTCCCTCAATTCTTTCTTCCAATGGTCATCTAAAGTGGGCTGAATTTGACCTTTACTAACTTCAGGACCATGTGCATCTGATGGAGAGGAGGGAGTGAAATAACTTTTGATAGTCACATCACCCTTTTTCAAATTCATTCTACCCTTTCCCTTATCTTGAACAGAACCAAAAGAGGGAGGAACATAACGGAAAGGGTTGGATGTCTCAGTTTGAGGGATAGAGGAAGAACCCTCAAAATCATAGTGGGGGTTGGTAGCCATCATTTTTTGTATCTCCCTCTTCCTCCCAATTTTAGCCTGTATCTCTTTTTGCCTAGCCTTATCTTCTTTAAATTTCTCAAAGCTGGCCAACAAATTCTTTCTAATCTCCCCAATTTTTGGTGAGGTACATGGGGTAATTTGGCCTCTTATCCCTGCCAAGTGTTGTTTCAGCCTATTAATGCCCCCAGGACCTTCCTTAATTTTCCTATGGCAAAATTTGCAATGCATTTGACTATCAACCATTTCAACATATGCCCAAGCAGGATCTCTTGCTCTAGGTGCGATTTTTTGACTAGGAAAACAATCTGAAAATGAAAAAAAAAAAAAACATTGATTCAATGTTCATTTATTTGACAAAAAACACTCTCTAAGCTTTCTTGATATGCACCTAAAATTTACTAAGCAAAAACATATTTATAGAGGTGGAAAAAAATACCTCCGGGCACAAACTGCCTTCTCAAGCTTGCTCCAAGAATCAGCTCCTCAATGCTGCTCCAAATGGCTACCCAAGAAGCTCCTCACTCCAGTTACAATGCTCCTCCAAGACTCCTCACTGCTGCTCCAAAACAAGCTCAAGAACTGCTCACTAATTCTCAAAGAAGACTCTCACTCAAATGCATAAGACTATTGTGAGTGAATGAGAGCATTTGGGTGTCTTAAATAGGGTTTGGGAGGGGGAAATGGACCCCAAAAACATTTAGCATATATTATTATAACAGTTTGGGATCCATAACCTTCATTAAACAATTCAAAAATCCAAAAAAAATGACTATTTTAATCCGCATTACGTGTGCCTGGCCGTTCCCTTGTGACTCGGCCGAGTCATATCGGAACCGGCCGGGTTGGCCGAGTCACCCATAACTCGGCCGAGTCATGGGTGACTCAGCCAACCGGACCGTTTCATTGGCCGGGTCACTCCTCCAGGCTTCAACTCGGTTCAACTCGGCCGTTTCGGTTTCGAAACGGCCGGTTTTTAAAACACTGCAATGACTCGGCCGAGTCATGGGTGACTCGGCCAACCGGACCGTTTCCTTGGCCGGGTCACTCCTCCAGGCTTCAATTCGGTTCAACTCGGCCGTTTCGGTTTCGAAACGGCCGGTTTTTAAAACAGCCGGTTTTTAAAACACTGATTTTACTCAAAAATAATTCTGTTTTTCTTGAAACTTATGTTGAACAATACGCACATGATGCTAACTTTCAAGAGGTATATTCAAACTTGAGTCAAGGCCACCAAGTTTAGGAATTAGACTACCATGTACATGATAATTTGTTGTATCATTTGGGAAAAATTTGTGTTCCACAGGGAGAGAGAGTAAATGTCACAAGGGAAGCACACACTTCTCTTATTGTTGGACATTTCGGTGTAAGTAAAACAATGACAAATCTTCAGAGGTATTTTTATTGGCCTCGTATGCTTGAAAGTGTGTCACGTTTTATCAGAGGTTGTTCATTGTGTGCATTCAATAAGTCTAGTAATAGGAAACTAGGATTATACACACCACTTTCAGTGCCTTCACGTCCATGGGAGAGTGTTTCTATGGATTTTGTAGGAGGTCTTCCTTTATCAAGAAAAGGTCATGATTATTTTTACATAGTTGTGGATAGGTTTAGCAAGATGTGCATACTAATGCCTTGCAAAAAACAAATTAAAGCTGAACAAACAACTCAAGTTTTCTTTCAAAATGTATGGGTTCATTTTGGATTACCTACTTCTATTGTAAGTGATCGTGATTCCCGATTTGTTGGGAATTTTTGGTCAAGTTAATGGAACTTTATGGACACCTAGTTGAAGAAAAGTACAGCCTTTCGTCCGCAAACAAATGGTCAAACTGAAGTAGTTAATGGGACAATTATTCATATGCTAAGAGGATATTGCAACAAACATCCTAAGTTGTGGGATGAAGAGTTGCATTATATTCAACATGCTTACAACCGAGCAAAACACTCTTCTACTCTAACTTCACCCTTTGAGGCATGTCTTGGTTATTTGCCTAAATCGCCTTTGGATTTCATCTTTGAGAAAGATGTAGTTGTAGATGGACATAGCGACATAGATAGAGCAAAGAAATTCATTGAGAAAATTCAGTTGATTCACCAAACAGTTCAAGAACAACTAGAAAAGAGTCAAGGCAAGTATAAGGAAAGACATGATAAGCATTGTGTGGATCATCAATTTCAAGTAGGTGATGAAGTTTGGCTTTACATTAGCAAGGAAAGGCTTCAAGGTGAAGGTAAAAAGCTGAAACCAATCCGTTATGGTCCATTTAAAATTCTGGAAAAGATTGGTAATAATGCTTTCAAGCTTGATTTGCCTTCATATATGCAAATTTATTCTGTTGTTAATGTTGAAAATTTGAGATTGTATGAGCCTCCTTTGATTGAAGATCAAGGAGAAAGTGTACAGATTCCATCAATTGAAGATTTTTCTCTAGAATTTCTTGATGAGCTTCAGCAAGACACCATACTTGGTAGAAGAACGAGGTCATCGAAAAGGGGAAATGTTGATTATCTTCGAGTGGGTCTCAAAGGTACAAATCCATCAAAGGCCAAATGGATTGAAGAGGGGAAGGTGAGGGAACAATACCCTCATCTGTTCAATAACTGAATATAATCTTTTGGGGTCCAAAATCCTTCTAGTGGGGAGGAGTGATTAGGTGCGCAAGTTTATGCTAAAAAATCAAAGTGTTAGCAATTTTGTCAAACTCAGCTTCAGATTGAAGAGCTCATCGTTCTAAATCCAATGGTGCGAACAACACTCAAATCCAAGCTCATATGCAGAAGTTAGGGCAAGTCAAAGTTCAGGTTTAACTTGGACACATCGCAGGATTGGATGACATGGCAAAGGCCCCATCGAATGGGGAAGCGCCAAGTGGCAGGTTTCCACTGGGTCTCGCATGTTGCATATCAGGGAAAAATAGAGGACGCAGGTTAAGAATCAACCCCGACACAAACAGGTTGCGATGCGACCTTATCGCAATCGCATATTGCAGGTGGAAGGTATTACGGAAATCAGCCCCCGGCAGGTTGGGTGTGATTTGTGATAATCGCAATCGCATATTGCACCAAACCCCCGCTGATATTTATGTTACCCTCGGTACTTCACCGATTGCAAAAGGTCCTCAGGTGCGATATTTTATGGACTAGGTTTGATAATCCCGGTGGGTCCGCAGAGGTATGAACTTTGATATCCTCCGATGGAAAGTGTTGATTGCAATTTGCGATTGGGTTCCCGGATGAGATAATTTATATGTTAAGTTTAATACTCCCAACAGGTCTGCCGTATCGCAATCACATATCACTCACCTAGTTCACAATCTATAAGACTGCGAGACTCCATCGATTGCGATTTGCGATATGGACGACAGGTTATGGCCCACGACGCGACCAAATTCTCACTCATTTAGTGGATTTTGGAGCGAATTTGTGGGATTATGTCGGTTTTGGAGCAATTTGTGGAACACATAGTGGGAGAACTAGGAGAAGTCATAACTTCTTCAATTCTTATCCAAATGAGATGAAAAAAGAGGCTAGATAGCCATTTTTTAGTATTCTGAACTCATGGAGATAGGTTTTAGAGGCATTTGAGCATTGTAAACACACTTTTGTTGTAATTTGAGCATAATAGAGAAGCTCAAGCCATTGGAAGCTGGACCGAGGAGACGTAGCCTAGGAGGGGTGAACTCCTTTATCATGTGCTTGCTATGTGTTGTATTTTGATGTTCTTTGTTGTTATTTTGTTGTTGTTCAGCATATGTTTTATGTTAAATTGTTTCTAACATTTACATAAGAAACTCTCATGGGAATCAGTTAATTAAGCAAAAATATTGAATCCTTAAGCACTTGATAAGCAAATGATAAACATCTTGGGTTTTATTCTGAATGGGGAATTAACACAGCATTACTAATCTGCTCCATTTCAGATCACACAGTCTTACCTTCCATTACGCTTACTCACGCACAAAGCTTCATTTGTGTCTTACATTACCTATTGGGTATTGCACAACTCTCCCCGAGCTCAATTAACTTTCCTCTTTCCCAACCAATTCCCAAGACTCAAAACAATAAAAGGTAAGAATGGAAACAACAACAAGAAAACCATGAAAACGAAAAGTAATACGACACCACAACCAAGTGGCATAACTATGCAACGTACACAATCAAAATCTCAAATCAAGCGCAGCAATCGCAAAATACCAAAAGCACAAGACTAACAACAGATGCCATGACTCAATCCCCATGGTTCCCAAGGAAATCTCAACTTGAGCCTTCTTCCTAATTTCAAGGCAACCTCTCTTGCCATGCAACTCCCTGCTTCATGTTGTCATTAACACATAACTGTTAGTGCATAAATAAACATAACAATACACCAGTTACCTCATCTTGTTGTGCCAAGCACGTTTCTTGCAACTGAACACATCCACGTCATCTCTCAAGGGACTCCAATCCTTTGACAGATCCACTTGTAACTAAAGACTAGCTAATATACCTTTCAAGTACATGTTCATGAATATAGCATGTATCCACATAATGTTAGACAAGATTAAGGTTAAGAAGACTTCATGTAGGCAAAACACTCATTCATTTGGAATTAGGGTTTCCAAACATAGCCAAATGAATTCTTGCCCAATTCCTTTCTTTGACCTTTTCCTTGCTACAATTGAGTGTTACTATGCACTGTCACATCACCTGATTGTTAGTGATATAAACACATCAACTATTACCTTGTCAGGCTAATACCAACATGCTTCCTGCAACTGCTCACACATGTCAACCACATGTTCCAAATATCAAGACAATCATATCTATCAATTTGAAATCAACATTTAGCAAGACTAACAATCATGTCATAATCCATAGTCAACTCATAGTCCTTAGACACAACGTTACAATTGTCACCTACTATACTCAAGTACATATCAACTGTCTCAACACATATGTGTTAGTACAATCATTTTAAAACAAAATCATTCCTCGATGCAATCTTATAGACTCATACTCATATCATGTAATAGATCAAACATTCAACAAACTATAAGCATACTATGTTGGATGACACCAAACACTCAAATACCAAATATATGACATAATCAAACATTCAAGCACAAAGTAGATGGCATAAACAAACTCATACCTTAATGTATCTCAGGGGAGGCTATCCTGTCTACATAAACAAGCTAGGTTAGCGTGATATAACTTCACAACATATCAAATCAATCGTAAATAACATCATGATATCCATAATAGTCACTAGCTAACATGTACACATTCTAACTTATAAAAAATTATCATTTATGCTTAACAATCACATATGTATGGTCCGTCTAGATTACTACAACACAATGCAACATAATAAGTCGACTCATACCTGAATGTCGTAACCCTAACCATCTGCATAGGCCAATCCAATTTAGCATGATACATATAACATCAAGATCTTAAATGAAATAATCTTAATCATCAGGTTACTAGCATATACCAACAACAAGTTACCTACCATGCTCATCAACAACATATAACTTAGTCATCAAGCTATCTAACATAAAACAATAATAACAATGCTTACGACCACAGGTTACTATCATTCATGACTATCTGACACATGTGCATGTGACTATACTAATCAACTATCATATGTCATGTATGTAACCATAACACCAAAAACATGTACATAAACCTAATGTATATAATCCTAATGCATATGACAATCCTTAACTTACATACCTTCATGCCAAACATACAATACCTGTATGATGATCTGCTCTCACCCCAAAGTCTAATGTTGCAACCTCATTATGATGATCTGCATCTCTTGCTCTATCTTTGCCAAAACATTGGCATCATAACATACCAATATCATCACGATGACCTAATTGCATACAATGAATTCCCAATGCATGTTTGACCTACTATTCATGCATAACTATAACTATAACATACCAATATCATCATGATGACCTAATTGCATACAATGAATTCCCAATGCATGTTTGACCTACTATTCATGCATAACTATAACCAATACAATACATGCATAACAATTGCATATAGATATATAACACATGAGTACAAGACCATATACACATCCTTCTAGCTAGTGTCCAGTTATCAATGCATGACCATATCAACTTCACAAACCATGACCTCATGCATGACAACAACCATTACTCCATTATATGCATTACCACATGCAAGCATCAACATGCATAAGCAATGGATAATCAACTACACATACACATAAATGCATGTAGTCGAGCATAAATGATCAATACTTGTAACTAAACCTACAAGACTCATACATGTAATCAAACATACAAGAATGCAACCTAACATACAATAATGTAATCAGGTGACATATAACAACATGTAAGCGACACATAACAACATGTAAACAATCATATATTCATGACGAATGCATTCCACAAAAGCAACATCAAGTTCCTCATGACAACCTTACCACAACCATAATAATCATTATGCAATGCAACAAACACATAGAATGCAAGTGTAAGAGACACACATGCAACTAACATGCATGCATGACCAACACACACTACCCATCTAGTCCAAGGGGTAAACCATGCTCTGATACCACTCTGTAACACCCTCCTCCCACATCTACCCAAGCAACTGGCCAACTAGAGCAAACATGCAACGAGAGGCCACTATAATAAGACTCAATCTCTTAGGTAACCTTAAGGAAATGGAGTCAACAAAACAAGACCTTACAGACCTCCCTCTGGTGCTTCAAGACCCCCAGGAGCTAATCCACCAGTCCAAGTGCCCAACCCCTGAGTTAACCTAACATTTCAATAAACTAAACCCAAAGTCACTCCCATGACAATGTAATATCCCTCTTGGAATAATTTGCAGATTTTGCAGAAACTAATTCAACCAAAAATTCTCCAATAAAATTACCATTCAATTTACAGAAGATTGCCATGTAAAATAGAACAAGAGAATGCATGCAATTCAATCATACAATGAACAAAAACTATCTCAGTTTTTATTATAATATATAAACAAGGGTTTTACATGCTATAGTAACAAAATAGATGATATCGCTGAGATAGAACTGGCCTCAAGGATCTGCTCCAATGTTGTGTCTTCCACCAAAATTGAACTGAATTGCCACTGCTAATATCTCCTATGAATTCTAGGTGAATTCACCAAGGGGAGGTGGGTACTCGCGCAATCTCACTAGATCACCCGAGGGTTTCCGTCCTGGGGCTACCAAGGAAGTAGAGAACTGGGTTCCCAACCTCTCATACAAGAAGAAATATCAAATCCAAGATGTCCTCTAATAGCCTCCTCCTCCTCTTTTATAGATCTGATGGACCCCTCTAGAAGCGCCCATTTTATTATTATTTTAATCATTGAGCACATTTCCCTTAATTATTATTATTATTTTAATGTGGAAAAATGGTAAATTGGCCACCATGCTTTCTCAAGCCACTGAAGATCACTTCTAGCCATCCCATCCTATAGGTGTCCTCGTTCCGGTTCCAACGAGCTATTATACTAAGGTGTTATGCCAAGTATTCCTCCTGAAATGCCATCTTAAGCGTAATTAATGGAGTTAGGCCCATTAATAACTTAGTTTTTGAAAGTTGTCAGAATGCAATGAAACGAAAGGAAAATTGTATGGATGATGGAATATACCAGTGGATGCCATCGGACCTCATAAAAACTCCTCAAAACCCCATGAAACATCTCCTGAAGCCCCTGGGCCTGGTGATGAAGTAAACTTGCACCTGTGACCTGTCTGCCCCAGCCCTGAAAGTCCATCCTAACCATACCATAAGGAACACCAGAAAAATGAACATTGCAGACAAGGCATGCATGTGACTGGAACCCTATAGTCGCTCCCACAATGCCTGCAAGGGAGAGACTACAATATTTTTCAGCTAATTTTGTGCCAGAGATTGCGAGATTTAAGCCACTTTTTTAGTGCTAGTCTCCAAACCAATGCCTAGAACTTGATGAGACTTTCCAAGACAATAAATGACACCAAGGCAAAACCTCTAACCCAGTACTTGATCAAGGGCTTGACCTACCCAACCCTAACCATGACAAACATTTTGTCAAACACTTAGTAAATATGCAACCTACAGGTGTAAATAACAGATTTGAGCATAAGGGTCTCATACTTATCTGAGACTTGCTATGAAGCATTGTTTCCTTAGCACTTTAATTGCCATTCCATCCATTAGGTCATATATACATTGTTCATTCATTTACAAGTAAAAACATGATGAGAGCCATACATAGTTTTGTCATAAAACATATACATAACCAACATAATAGGGACAAAAATATCAATGAAATCACAGCCTTATACACCACATATAATCCATCATAATACTCATAGAAATACAATGAGAAATAACTTTAATTAATGATGCAAAAGCCAAACCCAAGTTGAGATTTCCACGTTCCACTCGACCATAGAATGGCTGAGCCAAATCTTTCTTCAGCCATTCACCCTCATGCCATATTCCAAGCATGATGTGGGACTCAAACCAAAAGAACCAACCAGAGCATACCGATGTTAAACCACCTTACCCTCATCAATAGAAACCAAGCTTTATCGTAATCCACCCCGGATCACACAATGAACACATCGTAACAGACTCTACCGTGATCTCCACCTGATCATTAAGCCAAACGAGCATGGATGCCACTAGAGTTCACCTATACCATGAGAAATTTTCCTATCTCCTAATCTCTCAAGCTTTATCACAATCCAAACCCGGATTACTAGGCCCTAAACCGAGACCCACTCTTCAGGCTTAATCGCATCTCCCAAACCCAGGATTACTAGGCCCAACGGAGAGAAAACCACCTCTTGGTTTTACCATATATCCTGCCATTCACCGACAAGGATTCCTAGGCCCACCGAGGCAGCACAATCTAGCTCAGGGGTCACTAGGCCAGTGGCTTTACCGTGATCCACAGTCTGGTTCAGGGACCACTAGGCGATGTGCTCTATCATTCGGAGATCCACGCCACTCAGCTTCGAATCCATTCGACAATCCAACTCAACCAAAACATGAGAACCCCATCACACCATGACTATCCGGAAATGGCAAAGCTAGGCTGAAAACACCGTTACACCAGGAAAATCCCATGCCATAACAACAAAGAACCACATGCAATACCATACATGCCAAATCTAACAATGAAAACACACATGCAAATCGATACCTACAAAGCATCCTGATGTAGTTGCTTGATCCTTCTCTTCCTTGTTTGATCTTTGCTTCCTCTTGCCTTCTTTGCCTTTCTTGATCCCATGCAAAACCATAACCAAAACTTGAGCCAAAAGCTTACACTGACCAATAGCTTCCCACTGATCCTCAGAAACCTTTTTATCAATGAGGCCTCTGTTTTCTTCATTTTCCATTATTTTCTTTCATTTTCCTCTTCACATGCAACATGTGACCTTTCACCTTCATTTTCTCTTAATTTCTATTAATTTCATAAATAAAATGCCAATAAATGCCTCATGCCTTTCCAAAACCTTAGCCATTGTTTTTGCCAATTTCCTCGGCCATAATAACCGAATAAACACCCACTAAAATGTTTTACCCACCATTAAATTGTCCCACCAACTGTGGCTTTATATATTTTACATGGATTTTTAACCAAATCTATACACAAGTACTAAATACCCATGGATCTTCACATTACACTACACTAAACAATTGATAGACAATTAATATAATCTTGTCTTGAAAATGAACTTATTGCTTCAAAACGTATAAACAAAATTTTATCCTGTATAATTATCACCCAAAAATTTCTTTTCATACACTAAAGATTATTAAAATTCTTAAAAAAAAAATACAACCTCAATCCTACTGACAAGTAAACAAAACATTTTAAAGCAAATGATAGTTTTAACCTCGCATTTCAGGCTTACAAGAGCGATTAAGCAAAATAGTGCAGCAGGGTTGGACACGAGGCAATGATTCCATGATTCTATCTTTATAAAACTCCCACTTCATTGTCGTGTAATCCAGATGCACGAGAATTTCCACTGCTAGCCGAGATTCTGAGTCAGGTTCAATACTCAATCATTTCTGTACGAGTGAGTTATGTGTGGTTTGCGGAAAATGACAGAAGATTAGAAAACGGAAGAGCAGATTTCAATGACTGGACGACGAGGAAAAGGCGATAAGCGACGTCACACAAAATGAAAATGTGGAGGGGATGGCATTTTACTGGGTGAGGTCTCCCACAAGGAGAATTGTAGCAGCTCTTCTTCTGGCGGGCGGAATTGGGTGTTTTGTGTGGGGTGCTCACCTCTCCTACCAAAACGTGGCTCCTCAACAGGCTCGCATACAGAAGCGCAACGAGTTCATCAGAAAACGCTTGCAGGCGCGACGATCCGGCAACTAGCCTAACGACCGATTAATGTTTGATTCCAACTAGCCTCCGGTGAATAGAATCATCGTAATTATCGTCATCATCAGCAGCAATGTCTATTATAAGCATCCCCGAAGTGGAAGTTGAAATGGGCTCGGCATCGCCTAACGCCAGGACTCTTCGAGCCACTGTTGTTCAGGCCTCCACTGTCTTCTACGACACCCCTGCTACTCTCGGTATGTTTTCGCTTGCTCGACACCCAATGGGTCAGAGTGTCGAATCCTTTCGATCTATTTTACTCGAAAACAACTCAGTCCCCAAATGTCATAGGCCAACCAAAGTGGTCTTTACCATCAAATAATTACTCCCGTTCTTTTCGCATTTGTTTTGCAAATTATTCTGTGACAAGCCTAATTTAGATTGCCCAGAGATTTAATGTGGTAGAAACTATTCCAAGGGGCAAAGATGGCGTATCTGACAGTCTATTATCCTGCTTATTATCAACACACGCACCCATATAACTCTCAGAGAGGAGGGGACGCGGAGCCAGTACACAGGGAATCAACCATTATGTTATGTCCAATATGCTATATCATTATGATAAACCCTTTTAAACCCTCCATGTAAACCCTTTAATGATATCCTTACACTGATTCCTGCCCCAGATGCCTTATGGGCAAATTTCTACTACTAAACTGATTGTTGTGGCAAGATGCCTCATGGGCAGATTTCTACTGCGAGATCAGTCAGATAGCTTAGACATCAGAGTTCCTGACTGCTTTCCAGCCAGAGTCTTCTCAGCAATCTTTTCTTGCCGTTGGAGATGATCTCACCTTGTCACTGGAAGATCCGGCTCTGATCTCGCTGGGAATGAGCCTCTGCGTCCCTTCTGCGTCAACCTCTATGTAGAACTACGTCAACCCTACACAGTCTCTGCGTCACCTCTGTTGGGGACTGTGCCGCTCTTCTTCCTGGCCCTCTGTTGGCTGGAAATTTCGACTTTCAGCGTCCCGGTCTCACACCCCGGCTCCCAGATTCTGAAACTCGATTTCTTTAGCAGGAATTTGATCTCCCTTCAAGCTCTGCGTTGCCACTGCGTCAGCGCTGCGTGGGCCAGCGTCAGCCTCTATCTGGACATCATTTTACCCTCTCTACCTTGTACTCTCTGGCCTAGGAAAACTCCCCACCAGATACTATCCCTGTCCCTCACTGCAAAAGATCATTTCGAATTCCTCTTCCGGCAACGGCTGTGCTTCATAAATTTGATCTTCTGATCTCCACTCGATATGCTCTTCAAGTGCCCATCGATGTCCTTATAATCGTCCAGTGGAGAACCAACGACCCAAATTAGATTCTAATCCATGGCTTAGATCATTTTGATTCGATCTCCATCTTCTTTTAGAAGTTTCACCCACAGTTAGTTCAATGTCCTTCAGTTATTTTAGTTTCTTAAGTTTAGACTTTCGCGTCCATTAAAAATAATTAATTATTTTAATAAAACTGTCTTCAGGTGGAATTTCCCAAAACGATTTCTGGGTATTGGAGAATGCATGTGTCTAAGTCTCCCTGCAAATTTTGAGACTTAGAGCATATCCGATTTTACCAGAAATCAACATACTAGACTAGGGTTATTGGATGGTGATTTTTCTGTGTAAGTCTCCTCCCCAACAGTAAGTCACACTCCTTTAGGTAAGTCACGGCCCTTGTCACAGAAGGCTGTGAGGTTATTTGTCCTCACAGCTAGGCCATGGGCCTTGCCCCCATATTCAAGTGGACCAAAAGGCACATGAAGAAGATGATATTAGCCCAGATCTATCAATTGATATGCACTGTATCTTATGAAGGAAGGTCGCTGCCTTGGAATGTGAACAGAGGGTGGTTAAGTGGACTACATCAGCATGAAGTTAAGCCTAATCAAAACTCAGACTTGCAGAGGCAGTTCTTTTGAAATTTGAGCAGTGATTCTGATCTTCATATTGGCAAGTTTATGGTGGTACTCTCTTTGTCTCTGCTGAACATTTGATAATAATAATAAGAAGAATTGATCAAGGGTTTTCCCCATCTTGGGGTTTTTCCCTGGCTTGTGCCATATCTTTGTTCTTGTGGCTTGGTTTGTCTTCTACATTTACATTGAATGTTCTTTCGTTAGTTACTGTCATATGTTGATGGTTTATGGTCTAAATGAAATTGATAATGAAGTAACTAATTAAGCAGAGAACATGTTAACTCGAATTTTAACATGATATCAGAGCTAGGAGAAGTCAAGCCCAAGCAAGAGTTAGATCGATCAGTCACATAATTTCGAATGACGGATTTTTCTGAGGCTCGTATGGTAATGACATCCTCGCTTAGTTAGCTCAGAGACTATGTTTGCAGGGCTTGGCACAAGGGCTTATCTTTGCATGACAGTGGCACATGATTTTTCCTTCACATATGGCCTCATGATTATCTCTGCATCAGAGTCATAAATCTCAACTCTTCCACGTCATATGAATTCATTACTGATAAGGTATGGTCACTCTCATCTATACGAATTTCTGGAATATATCATGTATACATACCTTCGCTGTCTCTTTCAATGATCTTGGCCTTGTCAAGGCTTAAAGTCTCATTATTTGGTCCTTCAAGAAATTATGTTCAGCCTCTATCATTGTGGAAGTTATTAAGTTCAGGTCTTCAATCATGATTACCCAGTTCTGCAGCCTAATTGCAGAAATCTTGTCCTAAGAACAGAAAAGTGCTCCTATTCAATACAATTTTAAGTTCTAATAACTCAGTCGGAAATTTGTCTTTGATCTGCTATAATTAATTAACTCGACATTAATAAGGTATATTGTGTGATGACTGAATCTCTATATGCATGGGTTTGGACAAGTAGTTTTTTTGTTGATGTTGACCTCAGATAATGCTACAAGATTGTATTCTCACTACAGTACAATGGTGTATGGCATCATCGCTTCAGATCAAGCATATCTGATCTTACTATAAGACAGTATATATATATTTGATGGCTGATCTCGACATCACTCCATAGTATATATTTGCACTGCAAGTATTGCCATCTAAGGCATCACAATAATATGGCATCGTTCTGAAATATTATAGCATTCAAATCTTTCCAAATCTCTCAAGGTATGATCTGCAACAACCTATGGTATGGTTTGTATCTGGGTTATTAGTACGTACACTATACCATGGTTGGCACAGTTTTCCACTGTATGCATCATAATTCTTTTTATAACTCGCTTCATGAATAGGAACACTATGAGATCTAAAGGCTGTGTGGATCATACAAAAATTCGATTGCTGGTTCCTCATGTCAAATCTGGATACCTTTTGAAGGCTCGTATTAAAGAATCACATTTATTTATGATCCATTCTCTGAAGAATCTCTTTGTCTCCTTGGTTATATGACAGATTGTGTCATCACTTGTGTTTGTGGCTCATATTCTGGCTCACACAGTGAATAGTATCTTGCTCACACTTAGTATTGATTAACTCTAGAACTTTCATCTCTATCCAATACAGTGGTAATGGATATACGACATATTCTTCCCATTTGACTAGTATTTTATCCACTAGTGTCATCACTACCCATTGTGATTCTATGTAGTCTAGGACATCACCTTTTTAGAAGGTCCGTCATCCTATTGTAACTCACACATTCTCTATAACTTGTATTAAGATGAATGAACAGTAATATGAGACTGTGATCTCTGCACTAAACGTTGATAACAGTATGATCTCGTTGCATTGATGATTGTGTTGGTGACAGTGATAGTGCCTTCATCACAGACTATGATACATTCAATGGAGGAAATAACCCTAATTCTGTAAGGGTTTTGTTAATGATGCAGTGACCTCTACTCCTTGATGACAGTAACATAATTCTCATATGATTGACAATGCTCCTGTGACAAAATTGACAACATAAACATGATAAGGTGACAACATGATATATGTGAAGTTATATTTCTTTCTGTTTTAGATCAAGCAAATATTTGTGAATCAGTGTCTGCAGGACAAATTGTATTATAGCCCAGTTGTGATCTCAGTTGAAGAAAATCTCCAACTTGTCATCTCAACCTGCTTGTAACAATTACATAACATGACTTCATCTCCATGATTCAATCCATCAGCTATCAAAGAGAGGATAATTGACCCCTGTATACCTTTGACCTTGGCATCTTGGATAAGGGGAGAAGTACCTTAGGAGTCTTCTTTCTTGAAGAACAAGAACTTGGCATCCCATTACGGGCCTGTGACCATGAAGTACAGAAGCAGCAAGATTTCCAGTCATAAATGGGGATGTGCACTTTACTCAATCCTTGATAAACCCTGACCATCTGGTGGGTGAATCTATATCTGAATCTCTGAAGGAATGCAAACAAAAAGGGTTGGGTCAATTAAGAAATATTTTCTAATGTAGATACTGTTCAAGCCATCACCATTATTTTTACAGGCTTGACCAAGAAAAGATGATTGCAGTAATCTTGTCCTTTCTTTATGTAATTAAATCGGAGCAGTAGTTGATGACAAACTTCCTTTTTCGATCACATCGTCGGAATCTCTTTCAAAGAGGATCAAAGGGAATAGGAGTATTTCAAAAGTATGGGATAAGTTATGTGACAACTCCTCTTCACACAGAAATGGTCAAATGGATTATATAGCTCCTCTTACCCAATGATTATGCAGATGACTTGTTGGGCTAGGTCTCAATTCAAATATTCAGAACGAGCTATGACTCAGAGGGAGTTGATTTCTTCCTTAGCTATAAGGAAGTTGTTGATTCAGACATCTTGTAAAATTATGGTGAACAGTAAGATGCTGTAATTCACCTTATTTCATGAAAGATTGAAGTCCAGGAGTTTCGTTGTGGCTGAATGCATAAAGCAGTAAGCTGGGTTTACTATGAAGACATTTGAGTTAGCACTTCTGTGAGCTATTTGAGCACACCTTTGTTGTATATTGCAAAAGAAGATTCCAAGAATCCAGTACTTCACATACTACTTTACATGGTGCAACAAAGGACATTCCTGTTTTATGGCATGCTTGAGTGAACAAATCTCATGATGAGCAGGTTGTCTGAGGGACACTATGCACCTTGGAAAATCAAAGTTTAGGCTGTGGTCTTCCTGTGTAAGAGGGAGTAAGATCAGTCAAATATTTTCTTCATCAAGATGTTCAAGAAGCAGAGGATTGTTAATTGCTGGCAAGATCTCTGTTGTAAATCTATATGTTTGCTATATATATACATCTATATGCTGCTGAATAGGAACTATGAGGCCCCCATTGATCTAGTTTTGATTTTTAGAAAGTAGCTTGACACTGTTTCCTATATGAAGGGATCTTTGGTTAAGATTAAATATTGAGCTTTGGGAACTCTTGGGGGGCTTGGAGTACTTATTGAGCTATGAGCGACTAGAGGGTGAGTGGTTCACCTTCCCCTACTATTGCAGAAACATGTATGTAGGGTGAGTGGTTCACCTTCCCCTAAGATTGCAGACACATGTATGTAGGGTGAGTGGTTCACCTTCCCTTACGATTGCAGACACATGTATGTGGGGTGAGTGGTTCACCTTTTGCTATGGCATAGGAGTAGGATGAGTGGTTCACCTTCTCCTGCGGATACCCCAGTGAGAGATGCATATAGGCATCTCTTGACATGTCGTTGGAACATGGTTCATCCTTTCCCCACATGTAGGATGCTCATTCCCAACGATTGGTGGTTGACATGTCGGTGGAACGTGGTTCATCCTTTCCCCACTTGTAGGATTTGTCCTACGATTGATGGTTGTGACTCGTGTTTGTAGGATGTGGTTTATCCTTTCCCTACATGTGATTGTAACTTGTGCGTGTAGGACGTGGTTCATCCATTCCCTACTCTCGGTGGTTTGCATGCTTGTAGGATGTGGCTTGCCCTTTCCCTACGATGGTTGTGATGTGCAACTTTGGGATGTGGTTCATCCTTTCCCTACGTGTGGTTGTGAGTAGGATGTGATATATTCTTTCCCTGCTAATGTTCTTCCATCATCTTACCCATGTAGTCCAGGACACATGGGAAGTACCTCTCATCTGGCCAATGAGTTGGGAAAAGTGGTTTGGGACCATAGCACTACCGATGGACGCATTGTGTACTGCCGTACTCCCTATGTCTAGGATGAATGATGTTTCTTCAACTTGATCACTTGGGATCAAGTCCGATTGGAGTTCACCCTTTGGTTATGTGGTTGACTTTTGTCAATGGAGAGTGGCAAGGTCTTGTGACTCACTCTTGATCGATTCTTCTTTATTATTCACATCAGTGTTCAGCAGAGCAGAGTAGAGATGAGATACAGAGATGGTTCATGACAATAGGATGGCATGATGATTGATGATGGATGGATTGGTAGGTGGAATTCTCCCTAGTTGAGAGGGAGTGTTAAAATTGGCAACTAGGGCCAAATTCCACTTTGGACAACTTCTCAGTGGAACATGATTGTAGCATTAAATTCCTCTTTTCGAGAGGACCAAAATCGACCTAAAGATCATCGAATTTGGTTAAGGAGAAGTGTGATTTTGAATTTATGTTTCTCTCATGTAAAATTAACAAGGTCGGCCTCACCTATATGTCGGCTCAATAAGCCCAAAAGTCACGTCTCTTCCTTCCAATGACTAGTATATATAGAGTTGCTTTCAACCTCATTTGACACATCAAAAAGGTTGAATCATGTCTGAGGTAGCCGGAGTTGAGAAGGAGGACGTAGGAGTATTCTGTTTTGGGTTTTCTCTTCCATCAGAAGGTCAAGAATCTTCTGTTGGGAAGGCTGCAGGTTTTTAGGGCATGTCTGGGCTAGTTGTGGTAAACCCCTTTCCCCACATCAAGCCGAGTTCCTCAGGCAGGAGGCCGAGGTCTAACTGATGTAAGTCTGGGCTTGTCTGTGGTTGATTCTGGCTGCAATCATTATCTATTTCAGAACCGTGTAAGAGCAGAAAAGGAGCCGCACTGGACTAGGGTTACTGGATGGTGGTTTTTCTGTGTAAGTCTCCTCTCCAACTATAAGCCGCAATCCTTCAGGTAAATCACAACTCTTGTCATAGAAGGCCATGAGGTGATTTGTTCTCATAGCTAGGCCATGGGCCTTGTCCCTAAATTCAATTGGACCGAAAGGCACATGAAGAGGATGATATTAGCCTAGATCTATCAATTGATGTGCATCGTATCTTATGAAGGAAGGCCGTTGCCCTGGAATGTGAACAGAGGGTGGTTAATTGGACTACATCAGCATGAAGTTAAACCTAATCAGAACTTAGACTTGTAGAGGCAATTCTTTTGAAATTTGAGCAGTGATTCTGATCTTCATATTGGAAAATTTATGGTTGTACTCTCTCTTCCTTTGTCGAACATTTGATAATATTAGTAAGAAGAATTGATTAAGGGTTTTCCCCATCTTGGGGTTTTTCCCTGGCTTGTGCCATATCTTTGTGTTCTTATGGCTTGGCTTGTCTTCTACATTTACATTGAATGTTCTTTCATTAGTTACTGTCATATGTTGATGGTTTATGGTCTAATGGAAATTGATAATGAAGTAACTAATTAAGCAGAGAACATGTTAACTCGAATTTTAACAGTCCAACACACCATGAAACCCAAGGTTTTCATCCTAGGGCTCTCTAAGCCCGAAAACCAAGTTCTTAGAACCTTTCCCAAAGAAAATACTCCAAATCCAAGATGTCCCAAATGACTTGCTTTCCTTTCTTTTAAAGATCTGATGGATCTCTCTTCAACCTTATAGAAGTACTTTATTTTTATTTTTTTATATCTATTCTAGAAGCTTCTCCCTTTTATTTTATTTAAGTGACTATTTTATTTTATTTTAAGTTAGTTTTCCCACTTTTTGCTTTTTCTCCAATAAGCATTTTTCCCCTCTTTTATTTAATAAGTGACTAATTAAAGTCATTTTTAATCCCTAGAAACTCATCCTAACCGCATCATAAAAGAAACCAAAAATAGGGGATATTACAAATCCTCCCACCCCAGGAATGCTTTCCCTCAAGCAATCCACATCTGCCAACTGTAAAGGCATCTGTACACCAATACTAGGATCCCATATGAACCATTTTGTCACATCATGCCTCCGTGCCACCCAATTATGAATGGATCCCTCAATACTTTGATCCCAAACAAACCTCCGACTCAACCGGCCACCAATAGATCCACCTGAATCCCAATGTCTTGAAAATTTCATCTATTGCAGTAACTGGAAATTATTCTCCTAACTATAAATTTAATTATGCAGTTTATTTGCTAAGACACACTGCATAAATCACGACTGCAATTTTGACCATAAAACTATTGCGGAAAATAAAAATGTTGGAAACTAAGAAATTCTAGCACACACACAAAAGATTAACACTATTATTTTTGGACAATTGTCCCCGGAAGAAACCCAATGTGGGAAAATTAGTGCAATAAATGAGGGTTTTATTATTATTCTTCAAAAACAAATCTAAGTACAATAATTTGGATGTCAAAATTGTAATCCAATCTAAGAGAATCGCTGGCAAAATTATTGTGAGGATATTTCCTCACCCCACAACTGATTTCAACTTACAAAACTGGCCCCACAACAATACGTTCTTTCTTCTGCGTTAGCCTCTACACAGTGCTTGCGTCGGCCTTGTTGTTATTGCCTTTGGAAACTTCTGAAATCTATAACTTCGCTGAACATTTGATAATAATAATAAGAATTGATCAAGGGCTTTTCCCTGGCTTGTGCCATATCTTTGTGTTCTTGTGACTTCGCTTGTCTTCTACATTTACATTGAATGTTCTTTCGTTAGTTACTGTCATATGTTGATGATTTATGGTCTAATGGAAATTGATAATGATGTAACTAATTAAGCAGAGAACATGTTAACTCGAATTTTAACTGTCCAACGCACAAAGAAACCCAAGGTTTTCATCCTAGGGCTCTCTAAGCCAGAAAACCAAGTTCTTAGAACCTTTCCCAAAGAAAATACTCCAAATCCAAGATGTCCCAAATGACTCGCTTTCCTCTCTTTTAAAGATCCGATGGATCTCTCTTCAACCTTATAGAAGCTCTTTATTTTTATTATTTCATTTTCATTCTAGAAGCTTCTCCCTTTTATTTTATTTAAGTGACTATTTTATTTTATTTTAAGTTAGTTTTTCCCCTTTTGGCCTTTTTCTCCAATAAGTATTTTTCCCCTCTTTTATTTAATAAGTGACTAATTAAAGTCATTTTTAATCCCTAGAAACTCATCCTAACTGCATCATAAGATAAACCAAAAATAGGGGATATTACAAATCCTCCTACCCCAAGAATGCTTGCCTCAAGCAATCCACATCTGCCAACTGTAAAGGCATCTGTACACCAATACTGGGATCCCATATGAACCATTTTGTCACATCATGACTCCGTGCCACCCAATTATGAATGGATCCCTCAATACTTTGATTCCAAACAAACCTCCGATTCAACCTGCCACCAATAGATCCCACCTAGATCCCCCAATGTTTGTGAAAATTTCATCTATTGCAATAACTGGAAATTATTCTCCTAACAGTAAATTTAATTATGCAGTTTATTTGCTACGACAAACTATGAATAAATCACGACTACAATTTTCACCATAAAAATATTGCGGAAATAAAAATTCTGGAAACTGAGAAATTCTAGCACACACACAAATGATTAACACTATTATTTTTGGAAAATTGTCCACGGAAAAACCCAATGTGGGAAATCCGTGCAACAGATGAGGGTTTTATTATTATTCTTTAAAAACAAATCTGAGTACAATAATTTGGATGTCAAACTGGTAATCCAATCTGAGAGAATCACTGGCAAAATTATTGTGAGGATTTTTCCTCACCCCACAACTGATTTCAGCTTCCAAAACTGGCCCCACAACAATACGTCCTTTCCTCCGTGTTAGCCTCTACGTAGTGCTTGCGTAGGCCTTGCTGTTACTGCCTTTGGAAACTTCTGAAATCTATAACTCTGCTTCTCTCTGGCTCTGGAACTGATTCACTAGTCCTCTTGATCAAAATCATGATCACCAACTACTGAATCAACTTCTCCCCCAACTACATCAAACTGTTCTCTTGCTGCTGCCTACGCAGCCCCTCTAGGCAAACTTGCACTCCCTCAACCCAACTCTTCCAGCATTGGAAACTTCCACCGGAATACTGCCTCACTCCTTTCCCACCTACTACTCGATCTCTGGCTCGAATTCTCATGTTGAATCACTCTGCTACTTGAAAATCGATTTGCCTAGATCACTGAGTGTCTGCTTTGGTGTTCTGAAGTGTCTTCTCCAAGTGCCCATCGACTTCCTCTTATAAGCCACTGTTGGAGCACCAACGACCAATATTAAATCTTAATCAATGGCTAGGATTATCTTGAAGTCGATCCGTGTGAGTTTCTAGATGATTTTCACCTTATCTCAATTAATACTAATTAATTAACCATATTCCCTAAGTTTAGACTAAGGAAATATGAAAAAAAACGCTAATAATCTAATTGAGACACTTCTATGTGGAATTTCTAAAAATGATTTCTGGGTTTTGGAGAACTTATGTATTCTAGCGTCTCCAACAAATTTCATGGCTAGAACACATCCGATGCTATAGAAAGTAACAATGTCACCTTGACCATCCATCATTCCCTATGTCTATGGGTTCCTACTATGCTGTGCCCTTGACTATGGATGATGCTCCATAAATTATCCAACTCATCACTTTTATCCAATCCATCCCTTGGCATGGATCATGTGCATTAATACCCACACAAGAAACAATCCCACCACGCTAATGCTGTGCCACTCTGATTCTAATTGGGATGCTCCTAAACTGTTGGCCCGTCACTTGGTCTTTGCCAACTTGAAAAACCCATTTGGAAGGCTTTGCCTGGTCAACCCATAAGGTCTAGCTAGAAAACTTTGTTCCTCTCTCTCCAATATATAGAGGTGGGATGATAGTGCTACAAGCCCTATCTATGTACTCTTGAAGAGGGTTTCTCTAAAACTCCCAAGTATACTCCTCTTGTTGCCTTGTTAAGGATTTTATCTGTTCCCCAATACTAGAAAGCTTGGCAGTGGTCTTAGCATGCCTAACTCTAAGGACCTCAAGCTCACTGATTTGTTGCAAGATGGTGTCTCGGAGTGTCTGGGTTTCTCCCTTCATCACCATAAGATCTGTCTTGATATGCTCAATCTTCTCTTGGCGACTATCATCTGGAAATCTATAGCCCTGCTGGATACCTTTGCATATACTTGCACCTCATCAATGGCTTGCCCCAAAGATGGATGCTCAACTCCTTCGTCCACGACTCCAACATGAGCCTTCAATGGGTTCTCCAAAGATGAATCATACTCCTCCTCATGTCCTTGTACCTATGAGTGCTCTTCTCCTTGCCCTTCTTCACACACGGGAACAAACTGCTGGTCACCATTTTCAGCTATCAATCATGGATACACAAGTGAACTGCTGTCAACATCTCCACATGATTGCTCATACTCTCCAAGGGTGTTCTCATGAAAATCAATGTGTTCAACTATAGTAGAAGGACCCATCTTATTGTCATCAGAACTATCATAAGGAGTCATCTCTACCATTTCACCCAAGCATGAGTGATTAGGCTCCCAAGGTCCCTTGCAGTTGAAGCAGAGATTTTTCCTCCTTAATTCATTCTTGCTGCCTGTTTGAACCTTTGCACAAGATGCATCTTTGTCTTTACCAACACCACTGAAGTGATCAAATGAACAAACTCACATCCTCATTAGTTCCTTTTTGGTCAACCATGTTTTGAATAGTTTCATGCTCTGCTCAACCGACAGTTTTTGCTAGTTCATAAGCAATAGGTGAGACAACTTGTTCCTTCCTGCAAATGGCCAACTTGGATTGCAATTGCTTGCAAATGGCATCATGGTCTCCCATAACTGCTGACAAAATAGTTTGCATGTTTGTTTTGACATTGTCAAGATGATGTTCCTTAATGTTGAAGAAGCATTAGACTATTTGAAGAATCAAATTGTTGCACTCCATATCAAGGCTTCAAGCATGATGTCATATAATTTGACTTTGGCCATGACTCCTAAAACCTTGAGCTTCTTTCCAAAGGCAGTATCCATGGTGTTATCCAATTCCTAGAAGCTTTATATTGTTAGTTGGAAAACTTTCCTCATAATATCATCATTGTAAGGAGGTATAGGTGAAGTTAGCCTTATGATTTCACTAAGACAGGAGGCAATTATAAGTCTTACTACTTCACGAGGGTGTTGTAAGAACTTTTGTTGTATCAAGGCAAGCATTGTTGGTTTTAGGGCCTAATTTAGACTCTTTCCAGTCTGATTGGTTTAGCTCAAAAAGAAGTGAGTCTAATTTCATCAGTTTAAGAAGGGATTTTACTATAACCTTCATGATCTTCAAATCTGACCCAAGTGTAAAGAGCAAATTCCCCATGTCCTCTTCTTTCTATAGATCCCTTGGTTGTTTTTGCTGAAGAGCAATATGAACTCCTCTAGAGAAAGGCTTACTGATTTGTCTTGTCCTTGGTTCCATAGGAACATCACTACCCAAAGAACCACTTGGTGTATTGAACTATTGTTGTTTCCATCTTCTCTCTAAGTTATTAAAGGCATTTGTGAGGCCTTCTAAGGCTTGTTTCCATCTATCGTCCATGAGCGGTTTTCAAATTCCATCTTCAGGTGTTTTGACAAACATGTTGTGGGATACACCACACATCCATACAAACAATACATTGTACTAACAAAAACATACAATTCGCTCTCTAGACTTTGCCTATACAATGACAACTTCAACATATGAATTAATATAATAACAACTAGGTCTCATTCAATCAAAAAACTATTACTGGCATCTGTACTTGTTAAAATTGGAAACTAGGGCCAAATTCCACCTTGGGACAACTCATTTGATGGAGATGATGATCACATTAAATACCTCTTTTCGAGAGGACCAAAATTGATATAAAGATCATCTCATTTGGACAAGCTTAAGTGTGATCTTGAATTTATGCCCACACATGTGCAAATTATTCAGGTTGGCCACATCATCATGTAGGCTCTAGAAGCCCAATGGACGTGTCTCTTCACCCTCAATGAATTGTATAAATACAAGTGACCTCACACCTCATTTGGCATCATCATCACTCACACATTCTTCTCTCCTTCTCTCATTGGTTCCTACAACTGTTGGGCAACGTCTCTCTCTCACACGTGTGGCAAGAAGGACGAGTTTTCTGGGTTGAATTGTAGGTCCGAAATTTCAGACTGTAGACCAAGTTTGACCAATGTTGACCAAGGGGTTGTTGACCAGCTTTGACTGCGATTTTTGGAGGATATTTTCTGTCTCTTTAGGTCGCATTTCTGGGCATAGAAATCGAGGGAATTTGGGTAGTTTGACCAACACTGACTTCAAGGTTGATTGAAGTTTGACCACAGAAAATTATAGCAGTCTCTCTCTCGTTTGACTGAGTTGTTTTGGGCTGACTTTGACCTCCTAACCAGGTCAAGTTTGATTGAGGAAGACCGAGTTGTTTTGAGGATGATTTATTGTTGATTTGACCAGTGTCAACTTTCTGGTTAGGGCTGAAGTTTGACTGCAGTTGATTGCAGAAATTGACATGACTGTTTTGACTTTGAATTGGGCAAGTCAATTTGATTTTTGTACAAGTCAATTTGATTTTTGTACTCTCTCTCTGTGCTGAACTTTTGATATAATAATAAGAAGAATTGATTAAAGGGTTTTCCCCACATTGGGGTTTTTCCTTGGCATTTGCCAAATCTAGTGTCCTCTTGTCTTGGCTTGTCTTCTGCATATTGTTTTATGTTCTATCTACTTTTACTATGAATGCGATTAATGGTTAATGTGATTGCTACTGGAAACCTAAATTGAAATTGCTATTGGGCTACTTAAGGAACATTGAAGTAATTGTGCTAAGCATAAAACATACCATTGTTAACTAAAATTAACATGGTATCAGAGCCCAGGTGAAGACAAAGCCCAAGCAAGAGAGAGAAAAGAAATCACTAAGAAAAGAGTTGTTGGGCAAGAATATTGGTTTAGCTTCAATGACGACTACATCATACTTCAAATCTGAGGATAAGCTCAAGGACAAATCCGAATATCATGCATGGAAGATGATTTTGGATTTGACTTTGGAAGAGAATGATGTTATGGACTATGTAAAGGGAAGAGTGGTGGAGCCTCCTTCAAATGTACCTGTTGCTGCAAAGATGAAATACAAGAAAGGTGAGGTCAAAGCTAAAAGAATTATCATTGATTCCATTCAAAAGCATTTGGTTGCCTATATTTCTGATTTGGAAACATCTAAGGAGATGTATGATAAGCTGGTTGGGATGTTCAAAGCAAACAATGCAAATCAAATCCTATTTCTCAAAAACATGTTGAAAGACATCAAGATGGAGATGGGGGAGTCTATCCAATCCTACTCCATGAGGATCACTAAAATCAAGAATGATCTTCTATCTATTGGAGAAGTTGTTGCTGATTGGGTGCTCACTCTCATTGCTCTTGGAGGTCTCACAAGAGCATGGGATGTGTTTAACACCGCTATTCTTAACAATGATAGGATTCCTAGTTTCGATAAATTATTGGCGAGATGCACACAAGAAGAGACGAGGATGATGGAGAGAGACAAGCCTTCAAATGGAAATGAACTTACTGCTTTTTCCGCTCATGCAAAAAGGAAGAACAACGCTGGTCCAAAGAGACAAGGTCAAGGATTCAAGTAGGGATTCAAAGAAGGAAGAAAATGAAGGTACTAAAATTGCAACAGGTTTGGCCACTATGCTAGAGAGTGTCCTCACAAGAAGGATACTCCATAGGATGACGACAACAACAACAATCACAACAATTTCAGAGGCAATGGCAATAAAAGGAAGAACAGGTTCAACAACAAAGGAAAGAGGAATGCTCCCACTGCTCGATATGGTAATGGCCGACCTCCCAAAAGGACGAGAAATTCTAGGTATGAGGAAACTAATGTTGTAGAAAAACAAAAGAATTTTATCTTATTTCCACCCTTACTACTGCCAATCCTTCAGACACTTTGGATCATTGGTTGATTGATAGTGGTGCCTCAACACACTTCATTGGGTACAAGGAAGCCCTTTCAAATTTGATTGAAAAAAGACTAATTTGGAGATCATACTTGGAGACAATGCCACTTACCCCGTGAAAAGGATAGGGACTGTCACTCTTCACTTAAATCAAGGTCAAACCCTTCATCTACAAGAAGTATTATATGTACCCGATTTGAAGAAGAACCTGGTGTCTATTTTTGCAATGGAAGGTAAAGGCTTCAAGGTAGAATTCATTGATGGAAAGGTATGCATTTGACAAAGAAACCTTAAAGATGCATTTACACTTGGATTTAGGTTTGAAGGTCTTTATCAAGTTGGAGGAAGTCCTTTGGGAGCTATGACTTGTGATACTTCTCTTCAATCCGAATTATGGCACCAAAGATTTGCTCACCTTCATTACAAAGCCTTACTAGGGGTAAGGAAAATGGTCACAGGTATGCCCAAATTCAACATAGATCATGAAGGTGTTTGTCAGGGTTGTGCAGCTAGAAAACATACAAGGGGACCATTCTCTTCAAGTGAAAGTCAAACTACCGACATTCTTTAATTGGTCCATTCTGATCTATTTTGTATGTTGCCCATAACATCATAGGAATGATGCTTATACTATTCAATTTTTGTGGATGACATCTTTTGCAAAGTGTGGATCTATTTCTTGAATAAGAAGGACGAAGTGTTCAAATGGTTTCGTTCTTTCAAAGTCTTGGTTGAAAATCAATTAGGGAATAAGATCAAAATATTGAGGACCGATAATGGAGCCGAATATGAATCAAACGAATTCAATGACTTTTGCAGAGAGGCTGGCATTAAGAGGGAGACAATCGTTGCATACACTCTTGAGCAAAATGGTGTTGCTAAAAGGAAGAATCGAACAATCATAGAAGCCACCCGTGCCATGCTTCATGACCAAGGCCTACCGAAGTTTTTATGGGGAGAAGCTATCAACACTGCTGTATATGTTCAAAATAGAAGCCCGCATCAAGCATTGGATTTCAAGACACTTGAAGAAGTTTTGACTGGTAAGAAACCTGATGTTTCTCATTTTAGAATAGTTGGATGTCCCATATATTTTCACGTGCCTAAAGAGAAAAGAAACAAGTTAGAAGCATTTGAGAAGAAAGGAACATTTGTGGGCTACAGTGAAACTTCGAAGGCATATAGAATCTATGTGCCTAGTCAAAGAGAAGTGGAAATTGTTGATTTTGGGTAGCATTGGATGTGCTCTAGCCTTCAAATTTGGTGGAGAGGCTAAGACACATGAGATCTCCAAGACCCAGATATCGTTTGGAGAATTTCCACCCGGATGAAGAGTTGTTAAAATAATTAATCTTTTTAATGGGTTCCTAAGTCTAAACTTAGGAAAATAAAAATATTAATGGGTATTAATAAAGATAAGGGTGAGAAGTTTCTAAGAGACAAGAATCAAGTCTGTTTTAATCTTAGCTATTGATTAGAGACTTAATATCGGCTGTTGATTCATCAACAAAAGTATAAGAGAAGACTTGAGGATCATTTGGAGACACACTGGTAGATACTCAATATCCCAAGGAAAATCAATTCTCAAAAGAGAAGGAGATCGATTTCAGAGGGAGAGTAGCAGGGTGGAGAAGAGGAGGGGAGCAGCAGCAGTCAATGACTAAGGAGGAGGTGACACAAGGCTATCGAGAGACAACACAGAGGGAAGATGCAGTCCTCATGCAGGCTAACGCAGAGGCTCGCAGAGTGACGCAGAGCAGTGCAAAGTGACGCAAAAGTGACACAGAGGTAGGAGAAGGGCCTCCAGGGTGTCAGAAATTTTTCAGGAGAGGGATGAACTATGCCTCAGCTGTTTTCTCTCAGTAGTATCTTAGTATCTTTGTAAAATGATTTCTTGTAAAGTGATTGTTGTTGAAGACTAATAAAACCCTCATCTGCTGCATCGTTTTTCCCACATTGGGTTTTTCTGGGGACAATTGTCCAAAATCCACTGTGTTGATGTGATTAGTTCTTGTACTTGTATATCACTGATATTTTCTCTATGCATTTTTGTGATAACTGCAGTAGAATTTATTTTAATGTTTACTGAAGGGATTTTGTAAATAACTTATTGTGAGAAATAAGTAGGTGAAATAAATCAGTTGCTGCAGTAGAATTTTGTATTTGGAATTTTTCACATGGTATCAAAGCAAAGATCGGGCAACAAGGGAGACGAATTTTCTTTGAGTCAGGAGCATGATGCTGAGGCATCAACTCAGAGGGACTCGCGTAGATCTCCAGAGAAAGAAGAAAGCACGAAGAACATGGATCATGATTATTCTATGTTAGCTTCCAGACTGGAAGATGAAGTCATTTGCTTAACATGTTCTGGCTCCTCTGAGGTTTGGTATATAGATAGTGGAGCTTCCTGGCATATGACAGGAAAACGAGAATGTTTTTCGAATTATCAGGAAGAAAGGATGAATTTTCAGATCACCATGGGAAATAAGGCAAAGTGTACCCCCATAGGAAGAGGTACTATAGTCTTTCAAACAGAAGTAGGGGATCGGCTTCATGCAACCAACGTGCTGCATGTGCCAGGATTGGGGATGAACTTACTTTCCGTATCTCGACTTCAAAACAAGGGCTATGATGTTTTCTTCAATAAGGAGAAAGATATGTCAAACACCCAAGTTGGAAAAAGAAGGCCTAGATTGGAATTAGAAGTAACAAGCTATATAGATTACAGCTAGAATCTCCAATGGCACCGATAGGCAGCAGTGGGGATAAAGATTTGAATGAACTATGGCACAGGAGGATGGGACACCTACACCATGGGGCTCTGAGAATTCTTGGAAAAACAGTATTAGGAGTTTCAGAATTATGTACCGAACGAGATGATGTATGCAGAGGGTGCACTCTAGGCAAGTATGCCAAAGCAGCGTTTTCCAGGAGTAACAATAGGGCTCAGAGTGTTCTAGGATTGATATACTCAGATATTTGCGGACCTATGTTCACAAAAGCTCTTAGTGGTGCCAAATACTTCGTCACCTTCATCGATGACCATTTCAGGAAGACTTGGATCTACTTTCTAAAAACCAAGCATGAGGTTTTTGGTTGATTCAAAGAGTTCAAGGTTCTAGTAGAGAATCTGACAAGAAAAAAGATAAAAGTGTTGCATTCAGACAATGGTGGAGAGTACGTTGACAAGGACTTCACCGATTTTTGCGCTATGGAAGGCATCATAAGGGAGTGGACAACTCCCTACAATCCGGAGCAGAATGGAGTAGCAAAAAGGAAAAACAGGACTATTGTGGAAGCAGCTAGGGCGATGTTGTATGATTAGGATATGCCCAAATTCCTGTGGGTAGAAGCATGCATCATGACAGTTTGTGTCCAGAATAGGACTTCGCACAGGGCGTTGGGCAAGATTACTTTGGAAATTGTCTTCACCGGGAAGACATCTAAAGTCAGTCAATTCAGGATATTTGGGAGTTTGGCGTATTGTCGTATACCCGAAGAAAAGAAAAAGAAATTGGATCAAACTGCTGAGAAGGATATCTTGTGGGCTATAGCGAGAATGCTAAGGCATATAGAGTCTATCTTCTATGAAGTAGGAAGGTAGTAGTTTGGAGGGATGTAAAGTTCATGGAGGACAGAGCTTTCAGGAAATCGCGAGAAATGCCTTCTGAGGAGCAGTCAAAAGACTATCCGTTGGTCCAACTACTTCGACCAATAGAAACCAGTACCAAGAATTCTCCTAGAGGCAAAGTTTTAGAATAGGTGGAATCTCAGGAAGAGGAGGAGCTGATAGATATACCCACCACTAGTGGAAGAACGAGCCGGGAACTCCAACAAATTCTACGGGATGCAAAGGACTTCATTGGTGCACCCAGGAATGATAAAAGGGAGCGAAAACAACTAGACAGATACCAGGCCTTAGTAGCTAAGGTTGGGGAACCCTCTAGCTTTCAGGAGGCTGTTCAACATCAAGTATGGGTAGATGCTATGGTGGAGGAATATAGTTCTATAATGGTCAATGATGTCTGGGAAGTGGTACCTAGGCCTTAGGATAGGTCAGTGGTAGGTTCAAAATGGATCTACAAAGTCAAATATGTTGCAGATGACAACGTGGAGAAATACAAAGGCATGTTTGTGGCTAAGGGGTATGCTCAGAAGGAAGGGATAGACTACGAAGAAACCTTTGCCCCAGTAGCCAGGTATACTTCTATCAGAACCAGATATCCCTTGCAACACAAATGGGGTGGGAGATTCACCAGATGGATGTCAAGATGACGTTCTTGAATGGGGTGGTAGAAGAAGAAGTATATATTGACTAACCAAAGAGTTTTGAGACACATGAGAAGGAATCTCATGTATGCAGGTTGAAGAAAGCCTTGTTTGGGCTTAAACAGTCACCTGGAGCATGGTGCGGTCGAATTGATGGCTACTTGCAGAAGATGAGATTTGTTAAGAGTGACGCAGATCCTAATCTCTATTATCTTGTCGTAGAGAATGAGCCTCTTATCCTTGTGTTATATGTGGATGATCTTTTCCTGATAAGATCTTCTAGGTTCATCAAAGACTGCAAGGAGAACCTAGCCACAAAATTCGACATGAAGGATTTGGGTAGATGCATTATTTCCTGGGATTGGAAGTTTGGCAGTAGAAGGGTTAGATCTTCCTTGGACAAGGGAGATATGCTACAGAGATTTTGAAAAGATTCAGAATGCAGGACTGTAGACCTATGGCTACTCCAATGATCACCAACTAGAAGAAGATTGATGCATTAGAAGACAAAGACGTCGATCCCACCTTGTACAGGCAACTTATAGGGTTCCTGATGTATCTGGTCAATACCAGGCTAGACATTCGCTATGCTGTCAACACCCTCAGTCAGTTCATGGTGGAACCCAAGAGGGCGCATTGGGCAACGGCCAAACATGTGCTCAGGTATATAAAAGGAACAATCGAGCATGGACTATTGTACACCCAAGGCAACGACATCAGGCTGAGTGGGTTCATTGACGCAAATTGGGCTGGAAGTTCAGTAGATCGGAAAAGTACCACTAGGTATTGTTTCAACATTGGATCAGGAATGACCTCGTGGTGTAGTAGAAAACATAAATCTGTGGCCCTGAGCTCAATTGAAGTAGAATATATGGTAGCTAGCACAGCGTCGTGCGAAGCCATATGGCTTAGGAAATTGCTTGTGAATCTATTCAGGAGAAGGATGGAAACGACCAAGATATTGTGTGATAGTCAGAGTTGCATCAAGCTCTCTGAGAATCCAATATTTCATGATCGATCGAAACACATTGATATCAAGTGTCACTTTGTCAGAGACTGTGTCCAACGAGGGGCAGTACAATTGAGGTACACTCCAACAAGAGAACGGGTGGCAGGCATCCTCACCAAGGCTTTAGGAACAACAAAGTTTGTTTATTTTAGGGAAAAGATGGGGATGGTAAAGAATCCGTTTCGGTGGCAGAAATGGATAGTATCGAGAGTTGCAGTGCAACAGTTAGCAGTGACAGTGCTATGGGCAACATGATGCAGCATATTTAGAGGGTGCTGCAGTATAAATGTAGCAGTGACAGTTGTAGTGTCATGGGCAGCAGTGTAGGTTGCAATAGTGCAGTAGATGAGGGGTAGAGGATCGATGCCATGGATCAGTGTGGTGCTTGGGAAGCACTGCTAGAGCACATTCCTCGCTAAGAGGGAGTGTTGTTTTTGGGTAGCATTGGATGTGCTCTAGCCTTGAAATTTGGTGGAGAGGCTAAGACACATGAGATCTCCAAGACCCCAAAATCGTTTGGAGAATTCCACCCGGATGAAGAGTTATTAAAATAATTAATATTTTTAATAGGTTCCTAAGTCTAGGAAAATAAAAATATTAATGGGTATTAATGAAGATAAGGGTGAGAAGCTTCTAAGAGACGAGGATCGAGTCTGTTTTAATCTTAACCGTTGATTAGAGACTTAATCTTGGTCGTTGATTCATCAACGGGAAAAGTATTAAGAGAAGACTTGAGGATCATTTGGAGACACACCGACAAATACTCAGTATCCCAAGGAAAATTGATTCTCAAAGAGAAGGAGATCGATTTCAGAGGGAGAGTAGCAGGGTGGAGGAAGAGGAGGGGAGCAGTAGCAGTCAGTGACTGAGGAGGAGGTGACACAGGGCTATTGAGAGACAACGCAGAGGGAAGACGCAATCCTCACGCAGGCTGACGCAGAGGCACGCAAAGTGACGTAGAGCAGTGTAGAGTGATGCAAAAGTGACGTAGAGGTAGGAGAAGGGTCTCCAGGGTGTCAGAAATTTTCCAGGAGAGGGATGAACTATGCCTCAGGCATTTTCTCTCAGTAGTATCTCAGTTTCTCTATAAAATCATTCCTTGTAAAGCGATTGTTGTTGAAGATTAATAAAACGCTCATCTGCTGCACCGGTTTTCCCACATTGAGTTTTTTTGGGGACAATTGTCCAAAAACAACTGTGTTGATGTGATTGGTTCTTGTTTTTGTATATCATTGATATTTTCTCTATGCATTTTTGTGATAACTACAGTAGAATTTATTTTAATGTTTACTGGAGGGATTTCGTAAGTAACTTATTGTGAGAAATAAGTAGGTGAAATAAATCAATTGCTGGAATATAATTTCGTATTTGGAAATTTTCATAGAAATAAGCCATGGTGTCACTTTCGATGAAGATTATGCCCTTGGGAAAGCCAAAGATCTCCCTATCCCAAGGAAGGTCAATGATGATGTTGCAGGGAAGCAGGATGAATCTACGACAGATGAAACCGATGTCTGATGTTGAAGGCCTTATGGATCCCATTGATCCACCTCATGGTGATCCCTCTACCTCAAGGAAAAGACCTTTGTGGCTCAAAGATACTCTCGAAGACGCTGAGGATATATTGCTCCAAGAGGGACATTTCGTGAACGTAAGAAACATAACAGATTCCAAGGGTACTTAGCTGCTATTAGTACTATTGTTCAATCTGAGCCATGTACGTTCGAAGAAGTCGTGAAACACGAAGTATGGAAGGATGTGATGAATGAGAAGTACAAATCACTCATGAAGAATGATGTCTGGGATGTGGTTCCTAGACTTAAGGACAAGTTTGTGGTCACCTCGAAATGGCTTTACAAAATCAAACATGGAGCTGATGGGAGTGTTGAAAAATACAAGGCTAGGTTCGTTGCTCGAGGCTTCTCTCAAAAGAAAGGAGTGGACTATGATGAGATATTTGCACCGGTTGCCCGATACATCACTGTTCGATCTATTATTTCTCTTGCTACCTCTCAAGGATGGAGCCTACATCAAATGGATATCAAGATTGCTTTCTTGCATGGCTCGCTTAAGGAGGAAGTCTACATAGAACAACCTGAGGGGTTCGAAGTTCAAGATCAAAGGACACACATATGCAGGTTGAAGAAAGCCCTGTATGGGTTGAAGCAAGCCCCTAGGGCTTGGTATGAGAGGATTGATAACAATCTTATGAAGCTGGGATTTACAAGGAGTGAAGCTGACCTTAACCTATATTTCAAGTTTGAAAAGGACAGGTCCTTCATTCTGGTCCTTTATGTGGATGATCTCTTTCTGACAGGTGCAAACCCTCTCATTTATCAATGCAAGAGGGAGTTGACTTCTGAGTTCGAGATGAAGGACCTAGGTTTGATGCACTACTTCTTAGGCCTGGAGTTTTGGCAAAAGCCAGGTGAGATTTTCCTTTCTCAAGGAAAATACATTGTGAAGCTGCTAGAGAGATTTGGGATGGTGGATTGCAAGTCTGTGTCTACTCCGATGGAACTCAACTTCAAGAAGCTATGTGGAAGTGCTGCTGGGCCTGGATTAACAAATCCTTCCGAATATAGAGAATTTGTGGGGTCCTTCAAGTTCTTGCTAAACTCTCGTCCGAACATATGCTTTGCTGTGAATACGTTGAGTCAATTCATGGTTGAGCCTGATCACATACATTGGATTGCTGCTAAGAATCTCTTGAGATATCTCCGTGGCACAATCAACTATGGAGTGAGTTACACTGCTAGGAATTTAAGGCTACATGGATATACTGATGCTGACTGGGTTGGTAGTGTGGTGGATCGTAAGAGCACGTCTTGATGTTGCTTCTCCTTGTGGTCTGCTTCAATTTCTTAGATGAGCAGGAAGCAAAAATCAGTTGCTTTAAGCACCGTCAAGGTCGAATACATTGCAACGAGTATGGCCTGTTGTGAAGCTATTTGGTTGAGGAAGCTCTTCAGTGAGTTATTTGAGCACTTGCTGGATACCACCGTGATCTTCTACGACAACCAAAGTGGGATTTGCCTTTCAGAGAATCCCATGTTCCACGATCGCTCCAAGCACATTGATATTAGGTATCACTTTATTCGAGATATGGTACAACGGGGAGCGATAAGGCTCCAACACATCAGGTTTGATGAGTAGTTTGTAGACATCCTCACGAAGCCCTTGGGGAAGGTTAAATTCTTAACCTTGCGGGAGAGACTTGGAGTCGTGGAAAGACCCTCTAATGAGGGTCCCTCTTGAGTTGGACATTGAGCTCTGGGAGCTCCGGGGGGCTTGGGGTGCTTCTTGGAGCTATGAGCGACCTTAGGGTGAGTGGTTCACCTTCCCCTATTGGTGCGCTGTGTACAGGGTGAGTGGTTCACCTTCCCCTGTGATACCCCATGATGGTAGACATGTGTAGGGTGAGTGGTTCACCTTCCCCTATGATTGCAGACACATGTATGTAGGGTGAGTGGTTCACCTTCTCTTATGGCATATGAGCAGGATGAGTGGTTTACCTTCTCCTGCTGATGCCCCAACATACATCCTACCCATGTACTTCTCATCTGGCCAATGAGTTGGGAAAAGTGGATAGGGACCATAGCACTACCGATGGACGCATTGTGTATTGCTGTACTCCCAATGTCTAGGATGCATGGTGTTCAATAACTTGATCTGGGATCAATTGAGGTTCTACCTCTGGATTGACATTTGTTAGTGGAGAGTGGTAAAGTCTTGTGACTCACTCTCGATCTATTCTTCTTCATTATTACATCATGGTTCAGTAGAGAAAAGATGAGATGAAAGAGATGGTTTATGACGACATGGCATGATGATCGATGACAATAGATGGATTGGCAGGTGGAATTCTCCTTAGTTGAGAGGGAGTGTTAAAATTGGGAACTAGGGCCAAATTCCACTTTGGGACAACTCATTTGATGAAGATGATGATTGCATTAAATTCCTCTTTTAGAGAGGACCAAAATTGATATAAAGATCATCTCATTTGGACAAGTGGAAGTGTGATATTGAATTTATGCCCACACATGTTCAAATTGTTCAGGTTAGCCACATCATTATGTAGGCTCAAGAAGCCCAATGGACGTGTCTCTTCACCCTCAACGAATTGTATAAATACAAGTGACCTCACGCCTCATTTGGCATCATCATCACTCACACATTCTTCTCTCTCCTTTTCTCATTGGTTTGTACAACTATTGGGCAACATCTCTCTCTCACACGCGTGGCAAGAAGGACGAGTTTTCTAGGCTGAATTGCAGGACCGAAATTTCACACTGCAGACCAAGTTTGACCAGTGTTGACCAAGGGGTTGTTGACCAACTTTGATTGCAATTTTTGGAAAATCTTTTCTCTTTAGGTTGCATTTCTGGGCACACAAATTGAGGGAATCTAGGCAGTTTGACCAGCACTGACTTACTACAGTTTCACTGCAAAAAATTACAACAATTTTTGTCTCTCCTTTAATCGAGTTTGACCGAGCTGTTTTGGGCTAGCTTTGACCTCTTGATCAGGCCGAGTTTGAATGAGGAACACTGAGCTGTTTTGAGGATGATTTATTGTTGATTTGACCAACATCGACTTTCTGGTTAGGGCTGAAGTTTGACTGTAGTTGACTGCAGAAATTGACATGACTATTTTGACTTTGAATTGGGCAAGTCAATTTGATTTTTGTACTTTCTCTCTCTGTTGAACTTTTGATATAATATTAAGAAGAACTGATCAAAGGATTTCCCCACATTGGGGTTTTTCCCTGGCATCTGCTAAATCTGGTGTCGTCTTGCCTTGGCTTGTCTTCTGCATATTGTTTTATGTTCTATCTACTTTTATTGTCAATGTGATTAATGGTTAATGTGATTGCTACTAGAAATCTAAATTGAAATTGCTATTGGGCTACTTAAGGAACATTGAAGTAATTGTGCTAAGCATAGAACATACCATTGTTAACTAAAATTAACAATACTAGACATCAACATAACCAAAACTGATTAGAAACTCTGTCATATACTCTGACCTTACTAACAAACTCTCACTCACAACAACAATATGTTGACTTCAAATAATACATAACATCATACAAGCAACAATATAACTGATTATTACATATTAACAATAGTAGGTATGTTAAAATTGGCAACTAGGGCCAAATTTCATGTGGGCCATCTTATTCATGGCTGTTAATATTTTTATTAGATTCCTCTCGTCGAGAGGTGTAAGATTGATATAAAGATCATCCGATTCCGATAAGTATTCATGGAGATATGAATTTATTTTGATTATGGAATTATTATCAAGCCGACCTACAACTCATGTAGGCTCAGAAGCCCAACAGTCACATCTATTCAAATACCAATGTTGTGTATAAATATAGGATGACTTTTCCACATTTGGACTCACTCACCTCATCACATTTCTCTCTCTCTACTGCACAGAAAAGGGTCTCTCCCTCACACATGTGAAGTCGGAAGCTGCTGATACTGAAGCTGCAACTGCAGAAGTAAAGTTTGACCTGCGTGGACTAAAAGATCTCCTCATATGAACTGCGCTATAGGTTCATCTGAACATCCTCTGAAAGCCGCAACTTTTGGTGGTGGAATCAAGTCAATCCGACGGATGGTTTGCAAGTTATAGATTGCCCTTGTTTGAAGGAAACTACTAACACTGAAGCTGCAACTGCAGAAGTGAAATTTGACTTGCGTGGACTAGAAGATCTCCTCATCTGAACTGCGTTGTAGGCTCATCTGAACCTCTTCTGAAAGCCACAACTTTTGGTGGTGGAATCAAGCCGATCCGACGGTCGGTTTGTGAGATATCATCTGCCCTAGTTTGATGATGAAGCTGCGAATGCTGATGCTGCTGATCTAGGGTTTGCTACTGCTGATATAAATCAGATTTATTGTACTATTTCTCTCTGCTGAATTATTGAAGATAAAAGAAGATTTGATCAAAGGGTTTCCCCACACATTGTGGGGTTTGTCCTTGGCTAGCCGCCACATCTTGTGTCTCTTTTCTTGACTTGTTTTTTGTCGATTGTTTAATGTTCTATCTGCACTTTACTTTATGTACATGTGATTGCTAATCTGTGGATAATAATAAGAAAGAAAAGTAAACTGCTATAAGCATAGAACATACCATAACTTAACATGGTATTAGAGCTGAGGTGAAGACAAAGCCCGAGCAAGAGCAAGAGCACTCACCGAAGAGAAGATTGGCAAGGCTATCCTAAAAGAACTATGGGGTCCTCAACAATCTTTCCTGCTGAAGACAAGCTCCGTGAGAAAGCTG
Organism: Pinus tabuliformis; assembly: GCA_031772625.1. NCBI lineage: Eukaryota > Viridiplantae > Streptophyta > Pinopsida > Pinales > Pinaceae > Pinus > Pinus tabuliformis. The sequence goes on along the minus strand of CM062815.1, from coordinate 754,222,977 downwards.
ACTATCACGGATGGAAGATGTCTATCGATCTAACCCTAGAGGATCAAGGAGTGCTGGACCATGTAAGAGGCAATATTGTTGAGCCTCCATCAAATGCATCCACTGCTGCCTGGAACAAATGGAAAAACGGAGAAGTCAAAATAGAAGATCATCGGGACTCTATCGACAAGCACTTGGTGGCCTACATCTCTGAACTGGACACCTCCAAGGAAATCTACGATAGACTGGTGAGTTTATTTAAAGTTAATGATGCAAATCAAGTTTTGTTTCTTAGAAATAAACTGAGGAAAATCAAGAAGGGTAAAAATGAGAGTATGCAAGCATACTTCTTAAGAATCACCGAAATCAAGAACGATCTCCTATCTATTGGGTAGACTATCACTGACAGAGAAATGGCACTCACGACTCTCGGAGGATTACCATCCGAATGGTATGTGTTCAGGACTACTCTTCTGAACAATAATGTAATTCCTAGTTTCAAGAAATTAATGGCTAGATGCATTCAAGAAGAAACAAGGGTAGAAGAGCAAGAAATGCCTTTGCCTAAAGGTCTTCTTGCTGCCTTTTCTTCTCATGCTAAGAAAAGAAATAATAACGGGACTAAATCAAAAGGAAAGGTTGGACCTAAGGGTGGAAGAAAAGGACGATGTTACATCTGCGATAAAGCAGGTCACCATGCAAGGGAGTTCCCTGATAAAAAGGACTCACACCGGGACGATGATCAAAATCCCTCTGATGGCAATCAAAGGAATGACAAATTCAATAGCAAAGGTAAGAGGAGAGTTGGGAATCAAGGAAGAGGACAAGCATTCAAGAAGGCTAGAAATTCCAGGATGTATTAAATGCACCTGACCTCAAAAAGAACCTGGTGTCCATCTCGGCAATGGAAGACAAAGGCTACAAGGTAACCTTCAGCGATGGCAAGGTACATGTATAAAAAATAATGTTAAAGATGCCTTTACACTTAGGTTTCGTGTTGATTCATTATATCAGGTTGATGGAAGTCCGCTAGGTGTCATGTCTTATGACACATTTCTTTAGTCCGAACTTTGGCATCGGAGGTTTGCCCACCTTCATTATAAAGCTCTACTCGGTGTAAGACAAATGGTGGCAAGGATGCCCGAATTCCGAGTAGAGAAAGAAGGTGTATGTCCAAGATGTGCCGAAGGAAAGCTCAAAAGGGGACCATTCCCCTCAAGCCAAAGCAAGACCTCCGATATATTACAGTTTGTTTACTCAGGCATATCTGAGGCTGGCATTGAGAGGGAGATTACTACACCAAATACTCCTGAGCACAATGGTGTGGCGGAAAGGAAGAACTGTATGATTGTGGAAACTGTCTCTATGGGTAGATGATGTAACAATGCCTGATTTGGAGGAACCCATGGATCCTATTTATCCACCTGAGCCTTTCTCTTCTAGGAAGAGGCCTTCATGGCTTAGTGGGATACTTGATGATGCTGAAGGACATGCTGCACCCCGAGGAACCTTCCGTCAAAGTAAGAAACCTAACAGGTATCAGGGATACTTGACCATCATGAGCACGATCATACAAAATGAGCCTTCATCATTCTCAATTCAAGCATCAAGTATGGAAGGATGCTCTGACCATAGAATATGAGTCTATTATGGAGAATGATGTTTGGGAAGTAGTTCCCAGACCCCAGGACAAGACAATTGTCACTTCTAAATGGCTTTACAAGATAAAGCATGCTGCGGATGGAATTACGGAAAAGTATAAGGCTCGTTTTGTTGCTTGTGGTTTCTCCCAAAAGGAAGGTATAGACTATGATATTTGCACCTGTTGCCAGATATACGACCATCCGCTTGATCATAGCCCTTGTGCCTTCACAAGGATGGAACCTACATCAGATGGATGTCAAGACCGCGTTCTTGCACGGTTCGATCAAAGAAGAGGTCTACGTGGAGCAACCCGAAGGATTTGAGATTTATGATTGAAAATCTCATGTATGCAGGTTGAAGAAGGCTCTATATGGGCTGAAGCAAGCACCCCGAGCATGGTATGAGAGGATCGATAGCTACTTGATGACGCTGGCATTCACTAGGAGTGAAGCCGATCCTAACCTTTACTTTAAGGTTGAAGATGACAAGCCTCTCATACTGGTGTTGTATGTGGATGACCTCTTTCTAACAGGTGCACACCTTCTCATTCATAAATGTAAGAGGGAGTTGGCTTTTGAATTTGAAATGAAGAACCAAGGACTTGAAGTGTGGCAGAAGCCACGGGAAATTTTCCTATCTCAAGGAAAATATGTGGTGAATATTCTGAAAAGATTTGGTATGGTGGACTGCAAGCCTCTGACTACCTCGAGGATCTTAACTTTCAGAAGTGATGTCGGACCAGATTTGGGAAATGCCTCTGAGTTTCAAAAAAAAACTCATTCGCGTTGATGTTCTTGGTGAACCTCCATCCGAACATATGTTTTACAGTTAGCAATGTGAGCTCATATTTGGTTGAGCCTCACTAGATTGGTGTCAAGAATCTTCTGAGATGTCTTCAGGACACAATCTCTCATGGATTGAGATACACTGCCGGAAATATGAAACTGCATGATTATTCGAATGCTGATTAGGCAGGTAGTGTGGAGGATCATTGGAGCACTTTTAGTGTTGTTTCTCTTTAGATTCTGCTTCGATATAATGGATGAGCAGGAAGCAGAAGTCGGTTGCCATAAGCACCGCCGAGACCAGATACATATCTACGAGTATGATCTCGTATGAAGCTGCCTGGTTGGGAAAGCTCTTCAGTGAGCTGTTTGAACACATACCACTGTGATTCTCTGTAACAACCAGAGGTGGGATTTGATTACTGAGGAATCCCGTATTCGTCGATTACTCCAGTAGATAGACATCATCTGGGATATGGTAAGTCGATGAGCAAGGAGGCTCCATCGCATTAAGATGATGTACAGGTCGATACACCTTGTCAAAGCCCCGAGGAAAGATCTAATCTGTGATTTTCCCAAACGACTTGGAGTCGTCAAGAAACCTTTGTACAAGGGTCCTGCATGTTGCATACATTGAGCTCTGGGAGCTCTGAGGGCTTGCAGTTCTTACTGGAGCAACATACGACCACAGGGTGACTCACCCTCCCCTGGTGGTGCGCACTGGAACAAGATGATTCGCTCTCTTGTGGGACAAGATGATTTGCTCTCTTGTGGAACAGGATGATTTGCTCTCGTGTAGCAAGATGATTAGTTCTCCTGTGAGGCCTGGATTGATGTGTTCTCCTTGGCAATTGTAGCAGGATTGATGTGTTCTACTGTGAGGCTTGGATTGATGTGTTCTCCATGGTGGCCTAGATTGATGTGTTCTCCATGGCGATTGTAGCAGGATTGATGTGTTCTCATGTGAGGACAGGATTGATTAGTTCTCCTGTCGAGGCATCCTACCCGTGCAGTCTGGGACTCATGGGAAGTACCTCTCATCTGATCAATGAGTAGGGAAATGAAGTTAGGGACCATAGTAGTACCGATGGACGCATCGTTGTATCTACCGTACTCCCTACGCTAGGATGACCTCCATTGATCTGGGATCAATGATACTGGTCTGGGACCAGTGGTAGGAGTTGTACCATACTATGACACTGACTTCGGGTTGGTTGAGACTGGTCTGGGACCAGTGGTACATACTCTGAGACTGACTTCGTGTCAGTGCAGTACTGGTCTGGGACCAGTGAGAGTGGTACATACTATGACGCTGACTTCAGGTCGGTTGAGATTGGTCTAGGACCAATGGTACACTCTCTAAGATTGCGATACTGGTCTGGGACCAGTGGTAGGAGTGGTACTTACTCTGAGACTGACTTTGAGTCAGTGGAGGATGATATTGGTCTGGGACTAGTAGAGTTGTAGTCACTATGATGCTGACTTCAGGTTGGTTGAGACTGGTCTGGGACCAGTGGTACATACTCTGAGACTGCCTTTGAGTCAGTATGATACATCCTCGATCATTTCTTCTTCTTCATAATTCGGACAAAAGCAGAGCAGAACAGAACAATGCAAGAGCAGAGCAGAACAAAGAAAAACAATACAGATCAGTACAGGGCAGAACAAGACAAAGCAGAATAGGTAGAATAGAGCAGAGTAGGGCAAGGGTCAGGTTGTACAGGGCAGTGCATTTGATGGATGAATAGTAACGACCGATAGACAGATTACAGATGAAGTTCTCCTTAGTTGAGAGGGAGTGTTAAAATTGGCAACTAGGGCCAAACTTCATGTGGGTCATCTTATTCATGGCTGATAATATTTTTATTAGATTCCTCTCGTCGAGAGGTGTAAGATTGATATAAAGATCATTCGATTCCGATAAGTATTCATGGAGATATAAATTTATTTTGATTATGGAATTATTATCAAGCCGACCTACAACTCATGTAGGCTCAAAAGCCCAACAGTGGCATCTATTCAAACACCAATGTTGTGTATAAATATAGGAGGACTTTTCCTCATTTGGACTCACTCATCTCATCACATCTTTCTCTCTCTACTGCGCAGAAAAGAGTCTCTTCTTTATTGCGCAGAAAAGGGTCTCTCCCTCACACATGTGAAGCTGGAAGCTGCTGAAATTGAAGCTGCAACTGCAGAAGTAAAGTTTGACCTGCGTGGACTAGAAGATCTTCTCATCTGAACTGCGTTGTAGGTTCATCTGAACCTCCTCTGAAAGCCACAACTTTTGGTGGTGGAATCAAGTCAATCCGATGGACGGTTTGCAAGATATCGACTGCCCTAGTTTGAAGGAAGCTGCTGAAACTGAAGCTGCAATTGCAGAAGTGAAGTTTGACCTGCGTGGACTAGAAGATCTCCTCATTTGAACTGCGCTGTAGGTTCATCTGAACCTCCTCTAAAAGCCGCAACTTTTGGTGGTGGAATAAAGCCGATCCGATGGTCGGTTTGTGAGATATTGTCTGCCCTAGTTTGATGATGAAGCCGCTAATGCTGATGTTGCTGATCTAGGGTTTGCTATTGCTGATATAAATCAGATTTATTGTACTATTTCTTTCTGCTGAATTATTGAAGATAAAAGAAGATTTGATCAAAGGGTTTCCGCACACATTGTGGGTTTTGTCCCTGGCTAGCCGCCACATCTTTTGTCTCTTGTCTTGACTTGTTTTCTGCCGATTGTTTAATGTTCTATTTTCACTTTACTTTATGTACATGTGATTGATAATCTGTGGATAACAACAAGAAAGAAAAGTAAACTCCTATAAGCATAGAACATACCATAACTTAACAAGGTACGAGGCTATACAAGTAATACAAACCCTCTATCACAACATTAGCATATTTGACCCAAAGTAACCATATTCTAACCTATCAAAGTATTAGCAGCACTTGCAATATAACCATGGCACCTGCAACAATAACGATATCAGGGTGCCAACTCTTCAAGAATACACCTGTGTGATTGCTAAATGAGATTCTTGTTGCAAACACGCTCCACTATTCTATATTAAAATGACCAATTATCTAGCCCATGCGCTCCATATTGCTTAGAACAAAGGAGAAACATAACCATTGCTCTCACAACATGTTGGATCACTGGCACTGCATCAATCGGGTTTTGCCAAAATTACTCTACCATATCGATCTGCCAGATTACACCACTGTTATTCATCACATACCACAACAACTCAGATTGCAACAATTAGTCACATTGGTCATTGTCCTGCTTTAGGCTCGGCCATATGTTCTATCAGTCACATAATCCATCACCCAATTCTTCAGCCTGTTGATGATTTTTGCATAGATGAATACACTAGCCTCTAAAGTGCACTGTGTCCAACCCAATCGCACTTGTGATCAAACCAATTGCGTTTAGGTAGACACCATTACAATGACTCTTTGCAATCACACCCTCACTCCAAGAGGTCTGATCGCACTTATTCTTTTGTGCTCTGGTTCTCCGGTATTTACACTAGATAAACTTGATCTACCATTGCACAATAATTCATGCATCGCTCTGATCCCATGGAGATGCCAATTTGTATCAAAAGAATTTGCCCCCTTTGCTTGTGGAAATTTGGCCACAACATCCAAGGTGAACTCGGCTCCAGGAATAAGATAGACTTGGGTTCTATATTTTTGGCCCACATAATTTGCAGAACTCAACTTTGTCAAGATAGGAAATTCGACTAGTAATTGTTAATTTTGTTTTGACATGCTCTGCCCTAGAATGACTGATTCGGCTTAGATAAAATTGGACCTTGCCCTCTCGAAATTCTTAGCTTCAAATCTGCCCCGAACTTGGGTAATTCGCGCGTGATGTGAATGTTGAAACTTGAAACCAACCCTGGTGCAAGCCTAGCAACTCTGAATTCATCCCTAGCACTAATTGTGAACTCAACCACCAAAATTCAAGAATTCGTCCTACATAATAGGCTGGTCACATTTCCACGAATTTGTGAACTTAGCTAGAGCTCAATTTCCGCAATAAATTTGGCCCTTGAGTAATATGCTCGACTTGCACAATGATTGGAGAATTTGTTGTTGGGTTCAATTTTCTTGGCCATGAACATACAATTGCAACCTCTCCAACAATACAACCACTACTTTTGCAACTTGACTTGGGACTTGTTGACCACTGGAATGGCACTTGAGGATTATCTGAAAACTCCATGCGCAAGAATGTACCAAAGGATGCTTACCATCAAAGATCATCATATTACCAGAGTTTTTCAATTCTCCTTCTTCTTCTTATCATTTTTTGTTGTACCCAGATTCCACAAGTCCTATGGGGATGATGTAAAGTGATGTTAGTATGATGAGTTTGAGTCATGTAACAAACCTAGGTAGCTTGGGACCTTGTCATCAAGTGAGTATTACTCTGGGGGGGTTTTTTTCACTTGGTTAATTATCATCTTCTTACGAGGACTTAATAATTAATTGAGTTTTTCCCTCTAAGCATAACTTCAAAGTCAAAGTACGACTTGGTGGCGAGGCCTTGGGTGAGTCCTAGTCTCTAGAGTCATTGTATATTACCATATTAGATCACTTGTAAAATTTTGTGGAATTTGGTTAGGTTTAGGGGGTCATTTTTTAATTTTTAAAATTTCCCGTAGGGCGGAAATTGGAATAAAATTTGTATTTGAAATGTAATAAGTGTCATTGTATATTTACCATACTAGATCACTCGTAAAATTTCGTGGAATTTGGTTAGGTTTAGGGGGTCTTTTTTTAATTTTTAAAATTTTATGCAGGGCGGAAATTGGAATAAAATTTGTATTTGAAATGTAATAAGTGATGTCTAAAGACGTTGTATGGAGTATGAGTAATAAAAATTGCACCTCACCCTCAACTTTATACTATTATACACTTTGAAGGGTTAAAAATGTGTTCTAAACCCTCAAAACCCACTTTTCCTAAGTTTAGTGGAAAAAGTGGTAATAAATTAAGCCAACAATTAAATAAATGGAGAAAAATAAATATCCACACATGCTAAATGATTTGGAAATGAAGTAGAAAATCGTGGAGTTAAAGTGAAGTCCCAAGGTGATGTGGACTCCTCAAATCAAGGAAAAGACATGTGCTCCAAGAAAATCGAATTTTTGGAGGGGACCACAAGGGAAAAACACATTTAATGAAGGAAATTCTAATTGCCTTGGCGAGTCAACTTTTTGGTGGGCTTTGACTTGGAGTTTTACTGGAGATGAGTGGAGAGTGGTCTCCTACCACTCCACTCCCATCTACACTTGTGCCTCCTCAACAACGAGTTAGCTCCTCTCATGAACTGCGTGGGCCTCTTTGGGGAATTCAAATTGCATGATTGAGCTTTGGGATTTTCATCATCACACTTGGCATTTGGTTCTTCATTGGGATCTCCACCCATTCTCCTATATAATTGAGCCTTGGGCTCTCATTTTGTATCTTTTGCAACAAACTATTTTGCTTGGGGAAGCTCTGTTTCTACGTACTTGTGCTTCATATGAATAAAAAGGCTTTGGGGTTTATTCATAGGTGTTTCTTTCTTGGAGTTTGTGCTTGGCTCAATGATTACATAATTCTTTATTTGTGTTTAATTTGATTTTATTTTCTCATATGCTTTTATAGAGTTGTGAATGTATAGCTATCTTACATTTGCAATTGGTTATTTGATATGCTTCAGACTAGACAACTCTATCTATTTTCATACAAATTTTAAAGTTCTTTTGTCATTGTTTATTGATTTAATCTATATGAGCTAATGTGCAGTTGAAGTTTTGTAGAGACCATTTTTTGGATCAACTAGCAAGTGTGAGGGGAAGTCGTCAAGAGACCTACCCACTCTTGGCATAGCTTTCAAGGAGCTCCTATCATTATTTGAATCTTAATAGCTCATCTTTTGAAAGTGTTGGTTTTGCAGTGGTTCTTTTGACATAGTTTATGCATTAGTGAAAATATTAAAAAATCTACATCTTATACTCTTGTGCTTTCATCTCTTTATCTAGCTCATCAAGAGCTTTTTATAAGCCAGACAAGTGATGGGGACTTACCCCATCATTGGATTTAGTTCATGTATATTATTTTGTAGCATTATCGATTTTAGTTTTGCAGCCCTAACATCCTTTTTTGTAAGTCCTCTCCAGCTTCTAGACTTATTCCAAGGAGGCTGTGGGCATTAGGAGAGTTTGAGAAAGAGGCTAGGCTATGCATCATTTTGGAGTTTGTATTCTCTAATTGTAGAATCATTTCAGGCCTCTTGAGGTTCCCATAGCTTGAAGGGATTTCCTTCTTGTTTCAAGATCTCACATTGTATCTTTCCATTACTCCTTGGGTAGCCCCCAAAGAGGTCCTGACTCCTAACCTCATTGTAACACCGTAATAATGAAATTTCTGTTTTTGTTGTGGGAGCGTGGGCCTACCCATTGACATCCCTGTCTCTCCATTTTAGGGATAGAGTCTTTGGTGGATTGACTTGTTGGTTTTAACTTTTCCATTTTCTTTCACATCACATATGCATGCTCTAATTGGGAAATAACACAAATCACATTTTTCTTCAAGTTTGCTACATGCTTTAAACTTGCATTACTTCTCATTATTGCTAGAAGTTTCAAGTCTACATTTCCGTTTGCAAAACAATCTACTCTTAGTTTATGCAAGCACCTTTATCTTTTTAGCGAACTTGGATACATTTAGCGTGACACTTGTCTCAATAATTCATGCTCTATTATTACGCAATATTTCCATTATGAGTATATCTTGAAGCATTGTGTATTGGACAAGTTTACCTTTCAGAGCAACCATCTACTTTCATGTCAAGCTAGTCGTCATTTATTTCCTCATGTTAAAGTTCTTTTTGCAAAGCTATTGTGGGCACAAATCTCAAGTTTATCTTTCAAAGCATTACAATTTACTTTTGGGAAACTTTACATGTGATCTAGTTGCTCATCTTGCGAGAACATACATTTCCAGCTTCATTTTACTTTAGTCCGTTATTGGTTCATCATTTATTTTTAACAACTCACAATTTTAATTGTTGAGGAAGCTTATGCATCTTGTGTTTACTTGAACAATTATACAAGTGATTCTGTGGAGTATATTTAATTGAGACAATTTCCATCTTTTACATAGCACTTACAATCTCACGTGCATATCATATTAGACCATTGTTTTACAACCAGGCCGAGTCAACTCGGAAACGGCCTGGTCAAACCGAGCCATTAAAAAAATTTACGACCAGGCCAGCTAACCGGCTAGGTTGGCCGAGTCAACTATGACTCGGCCTAGTCATCCAATGACCAGGCCGAGTCATAGTTGACTCGGTCAACCAGGCCGAGTCCGTATTGACCAGGCCGAGTCAATGAAAACCGGCTGGGCAGGCATAAAAGACATAAAAAAATTCATTTTTTTGGTATTTTTCAAATGTTTAATGGAGTTTAAGGATTCCAAACTGTTTAATGCAGTTTAAGTCACATATGTTTTAATATGGAATCGAAATCTGCCATATATCTATTATCACTGTTGACTATTCAAGTGTGAAGGGAGCTGAGTTTCGCTGTATGTGTTTCCTCATTCCACAATTATTTCAGATCGTGTCCATTGTTGGAGTGACATGGTTATGCACTGATTTTCTGAGCTGAAGAGTGAAAGGGCTGATATCACTATCATTGTTGAAGATACCAGTGGTCAATCCCTTTGAAATAAGCCCAGGTTCTTCATATCTGTTTAATGTACAGATCTTATTACAGCGAGTAAATCTGATATCTAGATTCTATATATCAGTCTATATATAAGGTATCGTCCAAATTACAATTGAAATGTCAAACGATGCCCTGGATGAGGGCCTACTCTTGCACTCAACAGAATACCTAAGAGACTCAAAGTTACAAAACAAATTAATGCAAAAAGGACCTAAACAGTACTATGCTGCTGGTTATAAGGCCTAAAATCTGCAGTTAATATAACTTTTCCTCAAGCCCTACTACACATGTCCGAGCCCTAAACACTTTACTTGAGTCTTCAGTGTAAATGATTATCCACAGTCAAGCATAAGTCCTGTAGTTCATTGTTAGTGGATGTCGAGTTCTTTGGCGCAGGTCTGTAATAAAATTCTGGGTGTGCAATTGAAAAGGAATCCCAACCGAATCACAAGGGAAAAAGGAAGAGAACAGATCTTAAGGATAAAAATTTAAAATAACCCTAGACTCAAGGTAAAACAACACCAACGGATCAAAAATACAATAAAGTTCTGAAATTATACTCAAAGAATTACCCAAACAAATTCCATTGGAAATTTGGAACACACAAAGGAATACAAATTGAAACCCTTACCTTGACACCTAGAGCTACTGTATATTTTTTTCACTGTTCTGATGATGATGATCCAGACTCCAGAGATTGGTCGAGATGATCTTGGCTCCTCTGGCAGTAGCTACTAGCCAGTAGTAGTGTAGCTACTAGCAGTGCTGCAGTAGTACTAGTATTGGAGTCTGGTCACCATCACAGTTTACTTTTGTTGTAGAGGCCATTTCTAGCCTCCTTGGTTATTTGTATTTTGTTTTGAGTCTTTGATCATGTATGACAGTTGACTATGTATTGCCATTGGGTACCATTTTGATATAATGGATTGGTTCATGAGCCTACTTTGATCATATGTTGTCTTCCATCTATATTATAATGCTGTGTGTTTGGACTTTGGAAACATGAATGAAAATCTTTAAAATTATGTTTAAAATATTTAAAATTATGTTTTTTTATAAAAAAAATAAATATTTAATGTATTTTTTTACAACGACCGAGTCATTGAAATCGACTAGGCCGAGTCATTACCGAGTCGGAGTCGGAGTCGGAGTCGATCCTCGGCCGAGTCGGAGTCCGAGTCGGAGTCGTAAAACACTATATTAGACATTCTAATTTAGTTGCGTTTTAAAATTAACCTCCAAGCATAAGCTTGGTTAATAGAATCATAGGAAAAAAAATTCTTGAAAAGCTCTTCCAATTGGTACGAAGTAAGGTAAAAGCTTGTGACCCTGTAGTTATGAAGGTGGCTTGTCCCCTTGTAGGAACGAAAGAACACGTGGGTTGGTAAGAGTTAGGAGACGAGTATCGTTAATGACACCATTGTGTCCTCGCCCCCTCTTTCTTACAGTCACCCCAATTTTTACCCTTTGGTAAGAGCTCAAAAGGAGGATCTCTCACCTAGATTAGACATTTAAATTAAAAGTAACCAAGATAATTGCATCCAATTTTAGTTTAGGTGCATTTCATATTAACACATCTTATTGTTTTACTTGCAAATAACCATTACACTTGTCATTTGTGAATATGTGTTGAATTGAATACTTTGTTTTGGCAAGTATCATCTCATTTTATATTTTGCAAGTAGAATTCTAATTGGTTTCCTTTGCAAGATATTCTTTCCTTGTATGCTTTGAATTAACAAGTGATCATATATCTTGAAAGCATCTTTATATCTTGTATTGATTATTTTATTGTGTAAGTATCTTTCATTTTTGAGCAATATTTTGAAGGCACTGGTTTTACATATGCTTATTACTATCTCATGTGTTGATGGTTATTAAAGTTGATTTTGGTTCACATTGCTCATATTATATTTGCTTGTAATCTCAAAAGTAATCCATTTCACTTTAACATCTCCTAGAAACCTCACATCTTTTAACTTAGTTTTCCATTTAGGGATCACTGCCCTTAGCTAACCTAGGAGATAACTTAAACAGAGAGAGTTGGGAATAGGTGACAACCCCTTCTCTTTAATTTGCCACCAACCACACCTTGTGGGGTTAAGGGCTTTTCTCACTAACTGGTAGGTGTGTGTGACAGGCTGCAATAGGAATTTCACGAATTTGGCTTCAATAAAAAACAAATCCATCTTCAAAAAAATTCCCCCGTCTCCAGCAAAAAATAACCCACGAACTTGGCCTTTCAAAATTGAGCTCGAAACTGATTTGCAATAAAACCCTTAGGCTGATAGGTTGCACAACTTTGATACCACTGTAATATTCTTTTTATTTATTTTCTAAAATTTTCGATAAATTTTCATTCTTCAAAACATTTACACGAATATTTACGCTGCAAATTTAAATGACGTCGTGGCACTTTGCAAAAAATGAGCAACAGAAATGCAAATCAACCTTATTCTATTAACTGGAATATGATAGTACATGCAAAATCTGGTTCAAAGAACTTGTAGAAACACAACGAAATAACTGGATAGCTGATAATAACTAGAAATGAAGCCCAAATTGGATATCTGGATGATCCCCACTCCAATCCATAGATCTGCTCCAAATCTACTCACCAATTTGATGTTGATAAAGCCCAATGAGATTTTTGAGTGAAACCTCGACAATAGTGAGTTGGGTTTTTGTCCAACACACAAAGAAACACAAGAGTTTTTTTCCTAGGGCTCTCTAAGCCTGAAAACCAAGTCCTCAAAACCTTTTCCAAAGAAAACACTCCAAATCCAAGATGTCCCAAATGACTTGCTTTCTTTCCTTCTAAAGATCCGATGGATCTCTTTCCAACCTTCTAGGAGCACTTTAATTTTCTTATTTTATTTCCATTCTAAAAATTTCTCCCTTTTATTTTATTTAAGTGACTCTTTTATTTTAATCCACTTTTCCCCTTTTTGTGGCCTTTTTATCCAATTAAGCATTTCCCCTCTTTTATTCAATAAGTGACTAATTAAAGTTACTTTTAATCCCTGGAAACCCATCCTAACCACATCATAAGGGAAACAAAAAAAAAGGGATATTACATTGCCCTGCCCAAGCTGTTGATATATGGTTATCATTGATGTCAACCCAAGTAGCACCACAAGATGCCTCGCCTTTGTTGACCAAAATGACATTGCAATTCATGGAGTTTCATGTTAGGATCATCCTTGTTAGATTCTACTTGTCAAACTAATTCAGTGGTACATAGTACGCCACGAAAAGCCTCATGGTTTGTGAGTTATGCTTGTTTGAAGACAAAGGAACCAATTTGTGGTTAAAACCCCAAAGGATGGTGATGTGGCACCCTACCATTGGTAAACTCGTTATGCAAATCAAGGGAGTAGGGTTTTTATTAAGGTTGGGGCTAAAATATGTCATGAAGAATCTCAAACATTATTTTGAGTTTACAAAGGGGTATTGAACTTCATTAAACTTCAATGTTTCATCTACAATGGGTAGACGACCTAACCTTGGGCTCCATCTTAAATATAATTCAAATTTTTATAAGGAATACCCTTCTAAAGTCCCTCCAACAACTCTCCTTTAGAAGGCCCTTTTATCTTTGAGAAAACTATTTAAAAGATCCAATTAGCTCTCCTTATGCAGTGCACTTGAACGATTATTCCAAGCGTTGAAATTACTACTCTCGGCCCTGTGTAGGAATGATAAATCAGACAAGAGGCTAGGGTTATTTGTTTTTGGTTTGTTTTGGGGATTCGTCTGACCTAATATCTTGCAAGAGGAAGATCGAAGTCACTTGGCTATCAAATTTTGTCACAGAACCAATTAAGAAGCCCTTCTTTCATGCGACCTTGTTACCTAAGGTTTTTGTGGTTTATTTGAAAGATACATGAAGCGAAATTCTTGAACTATAGTTGCAGACTAATCCGAAACAACTACTCAGAAATCCTTGATCCAGTTTCGGCCTTCTCAAGGCCACAAGGTAGGGTTATCTCTACGGGTATTTGTGGCATATAGCTCCTAGTTGTCTAGCCTTCCGGTCATCACTGTTAGTTCAGAAGAATGTGAAGAGAACAAACTTATCACCAAGTCTTGAAGCAATTTTTTGTGGCCTCATTCAAGTCTAAGAACTGAGGTATGTTGTGGCCAATTATGAAGTTATTTTACATCATCAAGGCTTTGAAAATAATGATCTTTTGCCTGCCCTAGGGCATCATTGTTGTACACAAAGAAATTGATCTTTTGAAACTCCATAAACCACCGAAGCAGAAGTATTGAGGTGACGAGTTTGATCTAACATACTACTTTCTGAAGTTGCAATTCTGGAACAAAAGTGGGATCTCAATGAATTGGTCATGACCTACTTATTAATGTGCAATCTCATGTGGCATACATTCTGAAGTTGTAATTTTGGATCAGAAAACAATTGAGACTTGCAATCTGAACACAAGGTTCTCAATCTACTATTTTGAAGCAGTGAAGGAGCACTAATTTCTAAAGTATCATACGTTTGGATCTGAAATAGCTCAAGATCTATTTTGATTCTCAGCCTATTTTTAAGCAATCACAATTATATGGTTTGAAGAGGCAGTGCCACTGTTATCAACAACTTGGGTCCTAGATCTTTGCAACTATTCAGCCTTGTATACATTGCTCAGAGATTGAGCCAACTCTACTGACAATTCGAATCATATTCATCCCAGTGACAGAGTTGCTATGACGACAAGAAGTTTGCATGGAAGCTGATCAATTAAGGTATGTTTTGCAATTATTGATTATTACTGCCACAATATAGTGGTCTTGTTTGTAGGCACAGTTTTATATCCATCAACAAGACAGAGGGCTGAAGATAGATTGATTGAAAATTTCTGTTGGGTGGCCATAAGTTATCTCTTGCATTGATGTCATCAACAATCAAGGGAACTAAGGTGTAGTTGTGAAGATGGTTGCAGAAGCAGGGTTTCATCATCATATTTTGTGCAAAAGTTAGATTTGTAGATCTACCTACTAAGTTACCAGGATTTGGATACGGATACGGATTCGGATCCGGATCCGCCAATGTTTTGAAAAGTCAGGATCCGGATACACGAAGGAAACGGCAAATACAAATAATATAAATATTTTTTTTATAATTTTAAAAATAAGAATTATAAATTTTATAATATATAGTTTATATATATTTGTAAAATGTAATACTTATATAAAATAATTAATATATTCCATTAATAAGCTTAGAATTAATATATTATTTATGTATTAAATAATAAGTATTCATACAAATTAAATAGTTTATAATTAACGTAAAACATAATAATAACTATTATAAAAATTATTATTATTATAGTTTATAATTTTTTTTTTCTATGTTAAGACTAAACTAAGTACCCACGGGGAATTGAACCAGTGACCTATCGCAAGGAGTGCCTTAACAGCGCACCCATTCACCGTCAATCCAAAGCAAAGCCCCGTGGGCTGATTATAGTTTATAAATTACCTATTAAAAAAAATTATTATAAATTAAATTAAAGAACAAAACTATTGAGATTCATTTATAAAGTGAATTGAATTATAAATTATCAAGATAAAGTATCGGAGACCAAACTCTTGGGAGCTGGGAATTTAAAATATTTAATTATTATAAATTAAATTAAAGTGAATTGAATTATAAATTATCAAGATAAAGTATCGGAGACCAAACTCTTGGGAGCTGGGAATTTAAATATTTAATTATTATAAATTAAATTAAAGAACAAAACTATTTAGATTCATTTATAAAATGAATTGGATTAGAAATTTAATAAGATAAAGTATCAGAGACCAAACACTTGGGAGATGGGAAGTTAAAATCCACGTTAAGTGCTATGTGGGCAAAATAATTTTACGTGGAAACTGGAGGCGCGTGACACACATATGTTCGGACAGACATTTATCAATGTTAAATAATATGTTAAATGCCCATTTGAATAATCGTTTGACGCACATATGTTCTGACAGACTTTTGTTACCCAACTGGTCCAACCAACGCACCTTCATTTGCAGAATCGATCAAGCCGCCGCCATAGAACACATGATTTTGTAGGTTTGGATTTATTTACTACGAAAGGTTCATTATTTTTGAAAGTGACTCTTAAAGTGCACAGTGCGGATCCCAGTGGATCCGGATCCGGATCCGTATCTGATCCGGGGATCCGCGGATCCAACTACCTAGCCCCACGGATCCGGTAACATAGTCTACCTGTGTATATTTGTCATAGTTTTGCTACAGTATGGTACAAAGGTTCATCTAGCAGCAGTAACAGGTTTGTGTTTGATTAGTTGAAGGAAGTTTGGATAAGGGTATCACTCTTTGTAGTGAAGAGTTTCATCTTTAATCACTGTGCAGCAAGGAGGATCTCTTCCAGTCATCTTATAGCCATACAACAACACAGATTACAGTGTCCAACACCCTTGATAAGGGTTTGTCCTAGTTGGGTTTTAGTGTCACATCAATTGCACTAGTCTATTGTAAGCGATCCATTATCCCTAGTACGGGACCCCACAAATTTTTACTCATTGTAAGTGGGTCATTGTCGCTGGTATGGGAGCCCACATTTTTGGCAAAAATCATTATCATTTTAGGGTGGTTGGGTGGTGCTAGGCAGGTGGTTGAAGTCGCCTTCAAGTTGGAGTTTGAAAACACTTCAGAATGGTAGGGTGGTGCTAGGGCAAACCTGAGCTTGCAAGGTTGTTGGAGCAGCGTCCTTTCAACATTGGCTGATAAAATGAGGGTGCTAAAGCGTCCATCCAGTTTGAGCTGGAAAATTGAATGCTTTTTTGAAGTACTAGGGAGTTGGGGCTTCCCTTTTCAGTTGGAGTTGAAGCATTTGATTTACTCATAAATTCTTAGAGAAATGTTAGGTGGTTTTTGTCGCGGAGGGGGTTTCCACCTAAAAATTCTTGTGTCTACTGTCTACTGCTTCTTTATGTTTTGAATTGATGCTAAAAGATTAATTAATGCTCGAAAAAGATTAATAAGTTACTAATTTCTAAGAAACACTGATTCACCCCCCTTTCAGTAGTTCCATCACAAGCAATTATCCTCATTAATCAGATAGATAGGTCGACTTCTCGATATTTGTTGTTATTTGGAGACCTGGTTCAAAACTATTTTTATTTCATTGCTTATTAAATCTCAATTCAAGGATAGTTGGAGGACCAAACTGTCTCTGCCTCGCCCAAGCATCCCTCCTCATTAATCAGATAGATAGGCCGACTTCTCGATATTTGTTGTTATTTGGGGACTTGGGTCAAAACTATTTTTATTTCATTGCTTATTAAATCTCAATTCAAGGAGAGTTTGTAAAGTCTTTTTTGTAGCATGACGAACACCAAGGATCTAATCCATTGGCTACCATTTTGGCAAACAAGTTTGTGATTTTTTGACATCAATAGGAAGATACTTTTTGACATTAAAAGGATTTTATTGGTGTCCAACTAGTGACCATAAAATTGGTCCACACGATTCAAAAGTACAGCTAGTGTGAATAATAATGGGAGTGCAAAAGCAAATTCTATCACTACTTTAGTAAAAGCAGAGAAAGAGCTAGCTAATTAATCAATAGAAATGCAAAAAGTAGCATAGATACAAAAGTGACAAGATCAAAACCATGCCATGGATACGATGTTGCTATCAAGGCATGATGGGACACAAAGTAGAGTGGGGAGAAGAAGAGGATGGCACCCAATTTGAGTCATCAACGATTGTGAAGGGACCAAAGTATTTCCTAATGATGTCCTTTGTTGAATATCTAACGCTGAGAGGGCATGGCCATGTAATATTAGAGGGAGCCCTGGATTGATGAGGTCCATTACTCTTAAAATCCAAGGTTGAGGTGTAGAATCTCCAAATTGAAGACCAGTTACAGGGGAGAGTCTAGAGAACAATACTGCATGTAGATTGTTATAGGGTTTGGGACCTTGGGGCCTGTTAGAGATGGTTTGTTTGGTGGTCTAGTGGAATATGCACTAGGATATAGAATAAGAGCTTCTCAAGAGGTGCTCCTCCAACTTGGTTCCATGAAGGTGACATAGTTGACATGTCCTCTTGGGGTGGGGAATGTGGTTCTCAACCCAAAGTTGATGGGATCCCTATTTGAACTGACCAAGGGGGATCCTGAGGGTGTGCATCTAATGTCTACTGAGGCATACTTAGTTCTAACATTAATACTATTAATCTTGTATGCTTCTAGAATTTTCTTCAAGCTAATTTTAGCAAGAGCTACCTTGGGAGAAAGATAGAGCAATTTTAGAAAAGGAACTCTGTTGTTTTCATTAGCCTTTAGGTTTAGAACACATCCATAAGCACAAATACATAAGCATGAGAGTAGATCATTAGTGCCATCCAAGTTCTCCATCCTTTTCTTACTATTGAATCTTCTTGTCTTCTAGTCTTATAGTTTGAGTTTGAGAGCATAAACTAGATATCTTTGTAAATCAACCAGGTTTTGAGCAGTGATTTTCAGGTTTTGTCCTCTTCACTGTTCAGTTCTTTGGCACAAGCTTTGATTTTATCTATATCAAAGCTAGCTATCTTACAACTCTGATTAATGAAAGCACGTTTGTTTGATTTACAAGGTTGTTTACTATTAAGAATTCTTTTGTAGCTCTCTTCGCTTTATTGTCTCAACCTTGGGATTTTTAGATAGGAAGATTGACTTTGTGAATACCTCAATGATCTGCATCTGCAGGTACAACCACCACGCTGTCGACATATTTCTTGAGGGCATGCTTATCTAGATGGAATGACATTATAGCCTTCCAGATGACATAGTTGGATGCTTCATCCAACCTATCCTAATCCCTCAAGCCACTGGTTGCCATTTCTGCCACAAATAGAAAGTCGAATGACCTGCTCTCTCCTTTGTGATGTTGCTGGGCTAGCTTACACACTCCCTATTGGAGCTAGTAAAACTACTGCCCCTTACTGCTGCTCAACTCTAGAGAATTCGAATTCCTTGGCTAGGAATTCTCCGAGGAAGAAATTCCCTCAGCTGTGCTTCTCTTCTCTCTTCTGATGATTTTCTGCCCAACAAACTGCCTATAGAAAAATCTGCGTCCCACCAGCTCCTCCTCATGTTGAGGCTTCACCGCTACTCCCTCTGCCCCGACAAAAGCTCAATGTGGAAGCCCTTCTCTTTGTCGACTCACTCAGAGAGACTGCCTCGAAATTTCAGCGTTTCGGCTAGAACTGTGTAAACCCTCTGGGGTTTCGAACTGCTACCTCTTGCAACTTTTCAGTCTCCCTCTTCTGCTCAGCGCTGGGTTCTTTGGAACGACTCTTCTTGTTCCATTGCAACTCTGATACCATGTGAAAATTCCTAAACCAGAATCCTTAGTGCAATAATTGATGATATTTCTCCTGGATTTAAGACCTCTGTGGTACATTATTTTCGAATTAGTCACCGGAGATTCCACAGTAAGAACATTTTTCTGCCAACGTTTCGAATCCCAACCGGGATCCATCATCAGGACAACAAGAACAAGTTAGATTTACATGAACAAGTTATTTATAGTTTCCTATGGAAAATATTGAAATACATACACTGCAGCGTTCACTTAATTAATTTATATGCAGAAACAAGAGACTGAGCAGGAAAGAAAATACAACACAATAACACCATTATTTTTGGACAAATGTCCCTGGAAAAACCCAATGTGGGAAGATTGGTGCAACAAATCTGAGGGTTTGTTATTATTAAGCAGTAGCAAATTCTGAATACATCTCTGAATACCTCACGAGTTATTCAATTACAGGGAGAGAAACATTGGCAGAAAGATTTGTGAGATTACCTCACAAAATCACTGAGAAAAATCCTGGCTGATCCGGTTACTGGATGAGGTGCCTCTGGCAGGCCCTGCGTTGCCTCTGCGCAATCCTCTCGCAATCCCTGCACTCCCTCTGCGCAGTCCTCACGCAGTCCTCGCGTCAACGCCTCTAAGCACTAGGTCACCCAACCAACTGATCGGTTTGTTGCCCGGAGTCACTGCTCTCAGCCTCCCGGTCTCACACCCCGGCTCTCAGCTTCTAAAACTGACTCTGCTGCAAAATTTCAGACTCTCTCTCACCCTCTGGGCTGCCTCTGCATGGCCTTGCGTCAGCGTCTGCGTGAGAGCTGCTGGATCACTCTCTGCTGATGATTCTCCGGCTAAGAAATTCTCTCTCTCTCTGTGGATGCTATCCCTGCCCCTCAACTGCGCGAAATCTACTCGATCATAATTTCCTCCTGAGAACTTCTCACTTCAGAAATTCGATCTCTTGATCTATTGATGTGTTTTCCAATGCCCATCAAGCTTCCTCTTATAACCCTCTCGTTGATCAATCAATAACCCATATTAGATCCTAATCAATGGCTAGGATCATATTGACTTGATATCCACCTTCTTCTAGAAGTTTCACCCACAATTTTGTTGGAAATACGGGGGGGGGGGTGAATCAGTGTTTCTTTTCAATTGTTATTTTTACCAGTTAGATCACTTATATTTAGAACACAAAATGAACAATAAGAATAAATGATTTTTTTAATTTCTTCTTTGCAATAAATCAAGTACGATATATGTAGGGCTCCAACTCTAGATGAAGACACCGATCTTCAATCTCCCAGGCTCCAACCTGTATTTGCTAAGCACCGACTTGGACTTCCAAGGCTCCAACCTTGTCAATTTCTGAGGCACCAACCTCAAGGGCTCCAACCCTATATGTGGTTCAGGCTCCGCAGTTCCATGCCTTGACTGCGGCTAATTGCCTTAACTACGGCTAATTGCCTTAACTGCGGCTTCTCTTCTATGCCTGCGACTCCATCTCACTGCAGCTACCTCTTCTATGCCTGCAGCTCCATCTCACTGCGGCTACCTTATGATTGCGGCTTCATCTCCTCAAGACTACGACCCCATCTCATGCTAGTTCTACCTTTTGCGTTGACCCTTCGTGGGTATTTATAGTGATGAGGGTTCTATATGTGAGCCGACATAACTTCATGAACCATTGTGTCTTTTTACCAAGTCGACATAACTTGTATTTATATATTTAATTCATATTTTGGGCCGATATGAACTTCCTTTAATGTTTTCGCTTGCAGACTTCTTGTGCTTGTTATTGAGGCATTGATCTTAGTCTTGGAGGGCTGCTACACTTGTTGAAGACTTGTATGCATTTACATGCACTCATGACATGATAGAAATAAATCGTAAAGACATTAAGAAGAAGTCTTTGACCTAGAGACACTTCTTGCTCATGAAACCCATGTAGCAAGATTACAAAAATAATTTATTTCCTTTTGTTACATCAAATACAAAGATCATGTCATTATGAAGATTGAACCTAGTTCCACTTTTTTCAACATCCCGGACTGTAATTGGTCTAAGGAATGTAGTATATACACAAGTCCGAGGTACTCTAGGATAGTTCGAGGGTATAAGTCTTTGTAGCCACAATTTTGAGCCCTCTCTCATATGTCTAGTCCCTTGTAATGGGTCTTTTCTTCTACTCCGAGCCTCCAATGTGTCATTGTTCAAAGATCTGCACTTCTTCAGCTTCTTAAATGACAACCCGATCACAGAAGTATGCCCAAACAATGTTTGATAATGTGCTCCTCAACCTCCTTTTAATTCTGTGCTCCTTCTTTGAAATGATCACCGAAATTGTTGAGGAGAAATGCAGTCCGAACTGTATATATAGTTTTTTTTTTGCAAGCCAAAGCGAAGAGACACGTCACTGTATGGAGGCCGACTTGAAAGACAAGGCACAGGTCGGCTCACTGTTTAAAATATATTTTTTAACTTGAAAATTCAATATATCACAAACTATTTGGAATTTCGGGGCAAGTAAGGGCTCATTGGAAAGAGGAAAAAATCCTCTTTAAGACGATCTAGGTCCCATGTTGAAAGATTGCCTCCAAGTTGCCCAATTTTATTTTTCTTTGAAATTGTCGTCAAATTTTGTGCATAAAATGTTTAGGACAACAAGGGCTTCTTCTTTGTCACCAAGTGTTTTTAAGTGAGGTCTCCACTTGTTATGTCTTTAATCATCATGTCATCAAGTGATCTCCAATTCCTTCATTGTCCATGTCATCAAATGTAATGTCACCATATATGTCATCATGATAGTGCAGTGATATGTCATTAACCATATGCAACATTCATCAATTTGTTAGAGCAAGGGCTAGATCATCACAAGGAGAGCTTCTTCATCAAGAGTCACTATGAGCATCAATAAGACAGACTCCTTCATCAAGAGTAAGGACATCATCATGATTTCTAGGGATTCTTCATCAAGAGCAAGGATATAAGAGGTTATGGTGTCTTCATGGTTAATTCAAGGACATATAGGACATTATGAACAATAGGCATCTAGGACAAGACTTCTTCTTAGTGACTTGACATCATAATGGCATCATTAATAGCTTGACATCTTCATTAATGGCATCCTTATCAAACAAGAGGGACTTGTCATCATGAGCAAGGACATCATCATAATATGCATGAGGTTATGATATCACAAGAATATTTTCCATCCCAATAGTACCATATTGACATCAATGACAACCTTGATTAACAATCTCCCCCTTTGTCATTGATGGCAATATTCTTGCCCTTCAACATTCTCTCCCCCTTTGACATCAATGACAAATGGGGTGCCCAAGTACTCCACCTGTCAAGCTTATTTTTTTCATCATATTTTCTTTATCAATAGTAGTTCTTCATAGGTATGTTACTCCCCCTGTCATGGTGCTCTTCCTTTTGGCAATGTGGTCCATGATAGATGTGTTTACATTTCTTCATTTGATGAACCAACTCCCCTGCCTGCATAAACTCCTCTAGCTTCTTTAGATAAGAAAGATTTCTGCCTTGTGATCAAGTGGAAGAAATCTTCAACAATAGTCCATCGAATGGTGCTCTTCCTTCTGGCAATGTGGTTCATGATAGATGTGTTTACATTTCTTCATGTGATGAACCAACTCCCCTGCCTGCATAAACTCCTCTAGCTTCTTTAGACAAGAAATGATTTCTGCCTTGTGATCAAGTGGAAGAAATCTTCAACAATAGTCCATCGGATAAGTAAGGAATCATGTTCTTCAATGGAGTTGCTCCCAAGAGATGATCTATCAAAAGATGATTGTCCATGTGTGACTCATCAAGAATTTCATAGGGCCCATTCACGGATAGCTTCTGCAAGAATGATTAAGAATCATAAGCTCCCCCTAACAGTATGCATGGTCTCCTTTGGCAGAGTCTCATTATCAAACACTTGGAATATCAAGGATGACTTCATCAGATCAACAACATGTGTTGTTGTCTGGAGTGTCCAAGAGACTTTCAGATCCAATTTGCTTCTTTCTCCATATTTGTGTAACTTTCTTTTTTGGCTTGGTTGTCATGGTTCTAGCATGTGTAGGGACCCAAGTCGAGTTACAATCACATGCCATATGTCCAATGTTATGGCAATTGAAGCACTCCATCTTGTTTATGAATGAGTAATCATGACTTTTTCTTGCACACTTGCTTCTAGTAGATTGACAGGGACCATTATATTTATCTTTGTGATATGCCCTACAATCTTTTGCCATGTGCCCAAAATTTGTACAAGAATAGCAATAACCAAGAAATATACTTTGGTACCTAGGAGATGAAGATTTCCTTGATGTACTTCTAAAGTCTTTTTGCCTTGGGATTCTTTGATGATATTCATTGCCTTTTGTATTCTTGACACCATCTGCAAGTCTCCTTGGAGTAGGATTTCTTCCATAATTGTCTTGACTCTTCTCCTTGCCTTTGCTGGAACTGGGAGCATCAACATTTCTTTCTGGCTTCCTCACATCCTTGTTGTTTGAAGCATTATCATTCTTGCTTGAGGATTCACCTACATAGCCAAGACCTGATTTATCAAGGGGAGACCTTTGATGACTTAGGATGTCATCTAGGGTTTGAGAACTTTTCAAGTTCTTATTCAGCAAGTCAACTTCCTTTTTAAGAAAGACAATTTCTTCCTTCATTTTCTTGCATTCTTCATCCTTCTTTGATAGAATGATCTCCATTTCTTCCTTCATCTTGGTTGCTTCACATGATTGGGCCTTAAGAGAAGTGATTTCTGATCTTAACTTGGTGATGTCATCATTCTTTTCTTCTAGTTGGCATATCATGGTGTTTCTCTCCTTTTCTACTTCATCAACTTGTCCTTCTATGAATGCCAAAGCTTCCATCACCTTCTCAGCTCCTTGTGCTTGTTTCCTTGCTTCTTCTAGTTGAGATCTAAGAGAGGAGACCTCTTCCTTGTATTGACCAATCTCTGCTTCAAGTTTGTTCAAGCTCTTGAGTCTTTGTTCAAGGTGGCTTGACAAAGTTTCTTCCCTTTTCTTTGCCTTATCCAATTGATTTGTCATGGATATGACTTCTTCATGATGCTTTCTTTTGTTTTGATGAAATTCCTCCTTAAGTTTGGTGAGCTCCTCATCTCTTTCTTGTACTTGAAGCTTGAAAAGGTCAACTTCCTTCCTTGTCTTGTCCTGGTCACCATCTTGCGCTTTCTTCTTAAGTTCCTCATTTTCCTTTTTCAAACTGTTAATCTCTTCCATGGCAGCTATAAGTTTAGTCAGGAGATCTTCTTCAAAGCCTTCTTTGCTTTCTTCTTCTTCTAGGTCTTCTTTGGCCTTGATGTCATCATTCTTATTTTCAGCTTCCTTGATGGGTTCTGGATTTCCTTCTTGCTTTCCATCATCTTCTTGACTAGAGGTCATGGTCAATGCTCCTTTTGAGTGAAGGTCATGAAGTTTGTCCCATATATCTTTTGCTGATGACAAGGTTGCGGGGGAGCGCCCCCCCCCTCTCGCTCTTGCTCCTAATTCGTGCTCCGAGCGAGAGCGGCTCCGGAGTGCCTCGGGAGCGCGCTCTCAAAAACGCTCCCCGAGGAGGGAGCGTTTTCGAGAGCGCGCTTCCTAAAATAACGCTCCCTGCCTTTTTGGGAGCATTTAGCCTTTTTTGCAGTAATGTTTCAAATGCAATTCTTTTTTGAAAGAAACAAATAAGTTTTGAGTGGGGCAGCTTAATGATCAAGCCTATGGCCCTAATATTGATTTGCAATTCATGGTAATTTTAAATTCTTAAAGTAAAAGATGAAAATGAAGATTAAGTCATCCTTTTACTTAAATTTTTAACATTACCATGAAATGACTCAGGATGTTTGAGAATGGTTCCGACCTCATTGTATTTCATATGGAGAAAGTAGAATTTTAGATTTCATTCAAAATCTAGCAAACTTATCAATTTTTCAGAATTTCAGAATTGGGGAATTGTGATGTTTCCATTGAATTTTGTCATGTATTAGGGTATGGAACTCGTATTTAATCAAGAGCACCAATCCCTCTATGTACCTTGGATGTTAGTGACATTGGTTGTCGAACTCTTCTATCATGACCCTCCTAAAAATGTACGCATCACTCAAACAAAATCTTGACTTGACATGGTATGCTTTTTCTAACTTATGTTAATGCTTAGAGCGTGATATTGATGACAAAGATCCCTATGCAGATCCAGAGTAATGACAAAGATACCTATGGGTATTAATGCTTAGAGGGTGATATTAATGACAAAGATCTTGATTTTCCAACAAGACTAAAAAATTAGACATTTCTTGTGGTGGCAAGGGGCCCAAGCATAACCAATAGATAATAGATTTATTTGTCTTTTCTAGTTTCTAGTAGATTTTATAACTATTGACTCTTTCATATTTATTATGATATTTTTTTAAACAATATATGACAATTTAAGTTTGAAGTTGGCAATTATAACTCATTAGTAATGAATTATGAATATGATGCTTCATGAAAGTTGAAAGTTGTTTCATTTCATTTCATTTTATAACATTTCATTTCATGTTAGATATTATTTGTTGTAATTGTTACACTTAGCTTACAAGTACAACTTTGGTGATCAATGATGATAAATGTTATATATTGAATTTTGAAAGCTTGAAACTTTAAGATTGATGAATCATGAGACTCAATATGTTGTATGTCACTATTTTACTAACTTGTGGACGTGGTTGATGAAGAATTATAACTTCTTGATGATTATTGTTATATGGTTCAAAACTTCAATCTATGTTTTTAATGTTTTTTATATCTAATTCATTACTCTACATGTTTTTGTTGACATATATGCATCAAAACATAAAAAATAATATATATATATATATATATTATAAAAAACTCTGGGATTCGCTCCCAAACTGGGAGCTTCTGAAAATGTCGCTCCCGCTCCCAAGTAACCTTGGCTGATGAACATTTTTCCAAATTGGCTTTTATAGAATTTGGTAGCCCATTCAAAGTTGTCTTCATTGCTCTTGTATTGTATTCCTTGGATTCATCATCCATCGTGCTATCAGTAATCACTAATTCCCATACTCCAACGCCTTGAGCCATTAAGAAATTTCTCATTCTTACCTTCCATACATTAAAGTTTCAATTGAACACTGGAACTTTCTCAAATTGCTTGTCTTCAGTTTTCATGGTTGAGGAAAAGACATCTCTTTTAGAGAAGGACTTCTCTTTATTTGCTTCCTTGCTTTGCCATTGTGTTCTAAGGATCAACCTTCAAGCTCCTAGGCTTTCAGTGAAGGTACTGGCTCTGATACCAATTGTTGGAAATACTGGGGGGGGTGAATCAATATTTCTTTTCAATTGTTATTTTTACTAGTTAGATCACTTATACTTAGAACACAAAATGAACAATACGAATAAATGCTTTTATTAATTTCTTCTTTGCAATAAATCAAGTACAATATATGTAGGGTTCCAACCCTAGATGAAGACACCAATCTTCAACCTCCCAGGCTCCAACCTGTATTTGCCAAGCACCGACTTCGACTTCCAAGGCTCCAACCTTGTCAATTCCGAGGCACCACCAACCTCAAGGGCTTTAACCCTATATCTGGTTCAGGCTCCAACCTGGTTTCTTGAAGACTCCGATCCTCTAGGGCTCCAACCTTATCCTCCAAGGCATGAACCTTGGCTTTTCGAGGCTCCAGCCTCTTGGGCTCAACCCTTAACTTCACTTCGTCAAGATGTATTTGGTTTTACTTCATGGCTCCCAATGTCTTCTATAACGAACCCTGTCAATCTTCGCTTAGTCTTCACTGTAGTCTCTACGTTACGTCATCAATGACAAACTTGATTTCTTCACATGAAGGTGTCTTCGCTGTCCTTCATGGTACTTGTTGTAACATGCATTGTTTATTGTTTATAACATTCCTTTTTCATTTTTGAAAATACTTTAAAAAGGAGACAAAGCAAAAGAAATGATTTATCAGAAGCCAAAGGTTATATGGGCACACATGCACATATATATATATTATATATATATATATATATATATATATATATATATATTGCAAACATAACTCTATCAGAATCAAAATACAAAGGGAAATGAAGGAAAAGAGTGCATTTTCGAAGAAAATAAGTGTTAAAAGGACCGGACCCGAAATATTACATGCTACATTTTAAAGTTCGCCGGGTCCGTGTCAGGGATGGTGGCATCACAGATAAACGCCAACTACAATCAGCGATTGGGTACCGGACCCGAAAACTTATATGGCGTATTTTATAAGAGCGACAGGTCCGAGATAATTTGAAACACTTATGTTATATACATGTGACCCCGTCGATCGCGATATGCGATAAGGGTTGGACTCGAACGCATATATATATCCTATTTTAAAGCCTGGCGGGTCTGCCCTTTATGCATATATATGTTGATAAACGTCGATTGTGATTTATTGATTCTAAACCCGATATTTGATATATTGTATTTTATAATCCCTCCCGTCTGATTATATTATGAGTCATAAAGGTTTATGTGATATTCGTATATATTGCATGACGTAGTTTTATATAAAGTTTTATTATAATGGATTATAATAGAAGGGTCGGACTTGAAAGAAAATATTTATTATATTCTAAAGTTCGGCGGGTCTGCCATATTTGTGTAGCACTTTATATATATTATATATATATATATAACATGCCGATTGTGGGCCTTACCCGATAGCGATATATGTTGTGTTATATCAAAACTTGACAGACCATTCGATCTGAAAAGCGTAGATCAACGGTGGAGTTGAATTGGCGGGAAGGATGCCTTGGGAATTGTGCTAAGTCTGTATTGAGAAGGAAAATACACCTTATCATATATTTTCATGATAAACACATAATTCCAAAGCTGAGTGCATAAGTTAAGTTCCTACAGGGGTTGGGGGTTGATTGCGATTTGCAATAGAAGACGACAAAGCGCTGAACGAGCAGATTTGACAGTTATAAAGCCGGATCTACTCTTGTTGAGTTTCAGATTAATGAGAAACGTTAATCTCGCTTTGTAATGTGGAAAATTAGGGATTAGAGCCGGGGTTGTAAATGAGAACAGATCTGATATATATTTCTTGGCATTTTGGCCAATCAGAATGCCCAGGATTAATTGCATTATGGTTAAGAGGAACTAAACATCATTAGAGTGTTCACAGAGGAATTCGACAGCAAATCAACAGAACAAGCCAACAGTCCTTCTAAATTCAATTTTGTTTTGTTATTTCTTGTTCTTCGAGGTGTTTTCACCCTCTGTAAATTCTGTAACAGTTTTATTTCATATAGTTAGAAAGTAGTTAGATAGGTTTCAGAAATCAATCACTGTTCCACAATGTATAAAAGTGGAAAATTTACTAAGAAAAGGTTGGAATTTTGGAGAACCAGGCCACTGTATTTCTGATAACATCATTGATTAATAAAACAACTAGAAGTTTCTAGGAGTTGTTACATATAATTTGTAAGTTTCACTATCATGTGTCATGCAATGTTTTCTTCTTTTTAAGTGTAGTAATGAAGCTGCAGGGTTAAATCCCTTAAAGAGCGCTCCTATACTTAAAGTCCTCATTTCCCTTCTAAGTTATAGATAGTAGTTCCTGTGAGAGATCAACATATTGTCTATGATTTATTCCTCATGATCGTAATTCCTCTAAGTTATAGATAATAGTTCCTGTGAGAGATCAACATATTGTCTCTAACTTTTCTTTCAAACTTTCCTCATTCATAATTTATATTTAGCAGCAAATGGCATTCTGAGAAGTTCTGATCATACATGTAATAAGAGTCTAAGGCCAAGTTTTCCAAGTCCTTTATTTGGTAATTTAATAACAATAAGTGATAGTAAATAATCTCTATTAATGTCTTAAGCACAATTTCCCTATAGCTAGGAAATTGGTTTCTTAAGGAACAAAATTAATTGGCGCTGCTGTCGGGGGAGGAGAGAAGGAGAAGAGGTTTTTCTGGGTTTCAATATTTTCTTCTGGTTGTTCAGTGAGGAGGAAATATTTGGCTGTTTTGAAT